>OZ022395.1:9914943-11174959 GCA_963989295.1 Ametastegia equiseti
TTGTCTGAGACACGCCTTTAGAAAGTGAAGCGGGTGTAAAATGGATTTGAGGGCAAGAACCCAATCTAGAAAATGTCATGGGTCACGGTCGTTCATTCAGTCTGGTATTAGAGTTGCATTTGGTAAGATACTGATGCAGAAGTCATCTGAAAGACGTCAAGAGAATATATTGAAGAAAAATGGTAGTCTGCGAGACTTGGCTCCGTCAGACATTCTTTCCACCAAATTCAGACTGCTCGAGGCTTAAGTGATTGAGAGTGGGCCGATAGCCTTTAAACCGTGATAAATAAACGATTGCAAAAGTGAGTCGAATATGTTCACTCAGTTACCACTCGGCACTTGAACGGTTCTGTTCAATTAGCAGTAAACATCGGGCAGCAATGCGGAGTTTGAGGATTTTTATTCTTCCGAATATCCACCCACCTGGGACTGCGGCTAAACAGCTTCTATCTAACCTTGCACTATGGATGAATACGCCATGATAAAAAAGGGGTTAGAAACTGGACACGATCTCTCCGCCAGGGCTTGACCGTGGCAGTTACATGATCCATGAGCTACGTATGCAAAGTGCACTGGGGATCCTCTTCGGTTGTTGGCAACGACGCGGCGTGACGAGGCCGGAAGTAAGCCTCGAGGGACTTCCGGGCAGGAGCTTAACCTTCTCTAAAGTTCAGGTCAAGTTATGGAAATCGGTCTGGTGATCAAAGAACGAAGACTGCAGCATTCAAAGGGGTGATCCGCGATGGAATGGGCTACCAGTATCAGAAGCTCAGTTTGTTTCCCATAAATCTCGAGCTCTGGGGCCCTCTATCTCTGCTTTCCAGACAATAATTGATCAACGAGTTCTGAAACTGGATAAGTTTTTCCCCAGTAGCAGCTAAAGCTACAGCCGCACTAGCTGCAGCACCGGAGCATAAGGTGGAGTATATTTTATACCTACTATGCAACGGATGCGGGGGGCGGAGAGGGAGAGTATGGAGAGATATATTTCCCAGTACCCATGACTGGGGAATGGCTAACGTGGAAGAGGAGAGAAATTTATCTGACAGATAAAAATGTCTCCTGGAGAGTTTATACACATACACATACACAGAAAAGCTCGTGGACACACCTACGTTGGTATCACCGAAGAGAGAAAGAGGGTGGGTACTGGTATGGGGTGAAAGAAGATTTCAATAAAAGCCCCCGATTGTAAAATACAGATAGAGAGACTGTTCGGACCTTACATGGGTCAGTGGAGCTCAAAGTCAGGGAGATACCGCCCGTTCCCCCATTCACCTTGCTCGCCTGAACGACTGTAAATCGAACACGGTGCCATTTTGAGGCCGGCTCAGTTTATCTTTCCTATGATCGAGCACCGCTTGGAATCTTTCCCTAGAAGTAACGGGTGTTCCTTAAATTCTGTATTATGTTCTCTTTTTTCTCTTCTTTTCTCATTTTGATATTTTTTGCTATTATTTTGTCCTGAACCGTATTGGTATATACATGCGGGAATATATCTTTCTTTGGTCTTGTATATAACCTGTAACTATAAGGGAGGGAACTATCTAAGGACCATCTACGGTCCTAATCTGCTGAAAGCACGGAAAAACACGGATACTATAGTCATATTTCCAGTTCATTGGTAAGCTATGGCGGTTGTAGGTAACTGAGCGCAAACTATGCTTCTTACTTTACGCCTCTAAGCTAAAGATTTCTAGAGCCAAAATTGACTCCTGGATTTTGATGATGTTCAAGATGGAAAAAAAAATAAATATATAACATTTTTGACTATACAACTTCTACATTACTACAGAATCTGGGGCTTCAAGTTTCCGAATTAGTTTGAAAGGAAAGGACAAAGGATATATTGATTTTGGACAGAAACGAATTCTTGTGGAAAATGTCGACTGGTTTTTGAAAACGGCTATTTGGATTGGCAGAACTATTCTTGAATTGGCGAAAGTTTTGTTTGTAAGAACATATGACTATATATGTGCAATTCCACGTCAGGCGGGCCACTTTTTTGGGTCGTAATCACCGATTTTGATCTCCATCGAGGATTTTGTACTACTCATGGATGTAAGTCTCTGGGCCGAACCAAAAGCCAATATGCGACTCTGTTGTCTTCCTAGCGGAGGTTGAAAAATGCCGTTTTCGCGCGCGAACTCTTCTTCGGCGGTTGATATCTCAGTTGTTTTTGGAGCAAAGTACCAAAGTATATAGTGATTCTTGTAGCTATTTTCACACGCTTTCCGGTGATTATACTGACATCGCTCCCAAACCAAAATTTGGCAGTCAAAAACGGATTCAAAATAAAATTTTCATTTTTCAAAAAGTTCGCCCATTTTGAAAATTCTGTTTTTTGTCTCTAAAAATGGTTCGAAGTATCCCCTACATGTACCCGAAGTGGCAAAGTGGGCCTCTTTTCCGATGTTTTTTTATCCAAGTTTTAGTCGATTTTTCCACCATTTTTTTCAGGTTTTTTCAATTTTTTTTTTTTTTTTTGTCAATTTCGTCCCGAACATTTTCCAATTACCAGAAACGAGCTCGTCATGCGGAGAAACTGTTTCAAAAAATTGAAATGCGTGACGAAAAAATTTTTTTATTAGAATAATTCAGATTATATCCAAAAAAAATCAGATAAAAAACCAACGAAAGAACGGCCCACTTTGCCACTTCGGGTACGTGTAAGGGATACCTTGAACCTTTTTTAGAGACAAAAAACAGAATTTTCAAAATGGGCGAACTTTTTGAAAAATGAAAATTTTATTTTGAATCCGTTTTTGACTGCCAAATTTTGGTTTGGGAGCGGTGTCAGTATAATCACCGGAAAGCGTGTGAAAATAGCTACAAGAATCACTATATACTTTGGTACTTTGCTCCAAAAACAACTGAGATATCAGCCGCCGAAGAGAAGTTGGCGCGCAAAAACGGCATTTTTCAACCTCCGCTAGGTAGACAACCGAGTCGCGTATTGGCTTTTGGTTCGGCCCAGAGACTTACATCCATGAGTAGTACAAAATCCTCGATGGAGATCAAAATCGGTGATTACGACCCAAAAAAGTGGCCCGCCTGACGTGGAATTGCACATATATTTATCGAAGAAACAACTAATCTACTGACTACGAGTCTACTTTTAACCGAATTCATTATTTTCTGCAAAAATGAAATGAACAACACCTGGTTTCTGGAGAAGCCGAAACTATCATCGAAAAAGGCAAAAAAAAAAAAAAGCCACGTCTACTAATTTTTCCGGTGATCTTGAGAGCCGCAGAAATATGCAATCGGTGAAATAAGACGATTCTATCGTGTTTTGCGGATTTTAAAGATCGAGTAAAATAGAAAAAATTGAATAAACAACAAGAAAATGAACAAGCGTGAAATTTTTACGCGAGCTTTCGTAAAAAACAACGCTAGGTTGCGTTATGTGGCTGTGAACTTGGTGGTGAATTTCGTTTGGGAGTTCCAAGTTATGGGTAAACGTGTTGAAGCGTTCCAATATTTTCTTCACTGTTTCGTGACCCGTTCTCCGTTGAGTGAAGAAGTTTAGACCGAGAGAGGCAAATTTATACATATTAATATATAATATTAGCAGTGCTATGATAAAACATAGAGGTTTGTACAATTACAAACCCAACAAATAACTGGACCCGGTTGAAACGTGAACCAGAAAATAAATGGATTCTTTCTCAAACTGGCCCTCTCCGACTGAAATTCCTCATCCAGACATATATCTATGTGCATGAACTCTGAGGTTTCACACATACACCTTTATACTCACGTACGAATTTGGAGGGTGAAAAATGTCTGACCACTGACGCACTTTGGATGCTAATTGGCGGCAAGTACCCGGAACTATTATACGCTAGCCGTACCCCTCGCTGCGGCCAGGTTTCGTTGAGGAAATGAAATTTTTTTCACCGTTTCAGCACCGGTTTTAATTATTTTTTTATTTCCAACCTCTTTATCGCTCGATTGGTTCGTAGCTAGCTACGCTTCAACGGCATCATAAGGCGGAGTGGTGAACCGCGTTCTAGTGGTTCTCCCTGCCTTTAAACGAGCGAACGGCTTTTACCTACACACCTATTCATACTATGAGCCCCTTTTCCGATATATGAACGGCAATCTATGAGCTTCTTTCAATAATATCATCATAATGTCACAGCGCCCCCCATCTTCCTTCTGGATTGAAAGAACTGTCTTTTATTACAAATAATTTGGGAATGAACGAAAGAAAATGTAAATTCCTGGTTTGAGCATCCTTATTAGTCTATTTTGTTATTCCCACTCGCAAAAAAACCAGAATAGCTAGATAATACAGCTGAACTTAGCAGGCCCAGATCTATACAACCTTCTGTTAAGATTTTTGAGGCTAAAATAATAGTCTTTTTTGTTAGACAAAAGTTTAATCATTGGAGAATTAATCTTATTACCACAAAATTTCAAAAGAGTATGAGTGAAAGAAAATATGAAATGCTTCTCTTAACTCATAAACCACTGGATCGATAAATAAAAAAATTTATCGATAAGACATAAATCATAGAAATTAATTAATTCATTCTCGAAAAATCGTTCGATATAAGTTTTATCTCATGCACACAGTGGAAAGTTGAAAAAAGTTAACAGCAACGGCTCATTTTTCGCGGTGTAAGGAGAGGTTATCCCTTCAATCAAAATTGTGTTTAAACATCTTTGTTCTACGGTTTGTTAGTTTTGTTTTGACATTGACTCGAATGCATGGTTTTTTTGACCAGACGCTGTATTTCGAAGTTCGTAGTAAACGATATTTCGGGGCGGAGCAATTGCTTGGCCAGCATCTCCCTAGCCCAGTTTATAGCTAAATTTTGAAATTTTGATTGCTAAGGCGTCTCCTCGTCTACGTGAGACACTTTCAGCATAGCAAGACTGACGCCACCACCTTCGTGGCCCACTTTGTAGATGGGCAAAAAGGAGGCCGAAGACAAAAGATGAAGAACGAAAGACGAATTATGAGAGACGAAGTACGAAATACGAAACACGAAAGACGAAAGACGAAAGACGAAAGACAAGAGACGGAAAACGAGAGGCGAAAGGCGAAAGGCGAGAAGCGAAGACGAGGGTGCGAGCTGGATGTTTCAGACTCCATTACTTGAATTGGGGTGGGAATTCCAGCCGGTCCCTAAGCACCCCGTTATATTTTGGCGGCGAAGTACCGAAGAAGACGCGTCCGAGGAGTACACAGATACATACACACATAAATTGAGTATATATCATCCCCCCCCCTCCCTCCCTCCCTTCTTTTCGCGCGTACATACCCAAATATATACATATATCCCCGAAACAGACACATATTTTTGCTTGCAGTAGAACTCGTGTACATACACCTTCTGTCTAGCATCATGTTGTATATAAACCGTAACGGTCCATCAGTAAGACGTGAAGATATATTTAGCTCTTGTTCCGACGCGGGGTTGGTGAGTGCATAATAAGTTGGCTGATTAAATGTGGAGGGTATAAGTGATGCTCGTTATGGATGGTCATTTGACAGAACGAGGATATCTTGTTGGCGTAAGTACTGGCTGTTACTCGTCTGTTAATTTCAGTCGAAAAAGTTTCATATTTCACTTTGATCTTGAGGCGGCTCATATTAGCGCCCTGCCTATCTTGGAAGGTATTTTTGAATCTCTATATATATTGTGTATCATTGGAAGAAACCTTCCCACAGTTGAGGGTTGGAGGCAATAATGGATAACTTAGCGAAGAAAATAATGATTGCAAATGCGCTGTTTAAGAAAACGCGATAATATTTTCAAGACATATTGCTTACCGAATGTATAACCGCAACATGGAGCGGCATTTAAATATCTATGTTATTTCAGAGATATGGTCTCCTATGTAAGAAAAAAGACTCATCACACAAAATATCGCGAGATTTCATAGTGCAGTAACATCATTGTAAATTTGGCTTGAGGTGCTACGGGACTAGGTTAAGAATTCTATTAGTACCAATTGTTATCACCTCGAAAATGTGATTTGTAGTTTCTTCCAAACTATACAGAAAAAAATTGTCTATTTCTCCTTCTGCATTACGATAAACCAAAAGCTTTGATATAACAATTTACATCTCTGCAGGTATACCCAGTTGATTTCGTGTGGAGAAAAATATTCGGATTTGAACCCAAATATTTGATCATCTTATGTATATTAATATTTTACAAATGTGGTTCCTCGTTTTGACAAACCTCATTTCACTAAAATGTGCTGAGAATTTCATATAGTATTTAAAAAAAAAACGAACTGATTTGAGTGGTAAGCTAAGGTCCAATATTGACAGCTAGTTACTTCAGATCATCAGTACATGCTCTTATATCAGGGCCTTAGATTATACGAAATTTCTACCCCAGACGATCTATGTGCCCCCTTGAACTACCCTCTATTGAGATTTTCATTTGCGAGATGGTTCCTTCATCATTGGAGGAGTTAAAGCTCTTCCAAAACACCTTTCAAACCGCGAAGAAAATTCATGATTACCATCTGAAAGTTTAGGAGCATATTCTGAAATACGTTGACCATTTTTAGATAAACGCTCCTTGATCGACTCTTCTCCTTCGTTGGTTCTGTTTCTTCTTCTACTTCTTTGGCTTCAATCGGTTGCAGATGTTACCGCCATTGACGAGTCAGACAAAGCGAACTGGGACGCATATGTTCAACGTTAGGATATTCATATGTCATATCCGTTCCACTTTCGAACAAAGAATGTTTACTGTCCATCAATATTTCTGGAGGGTAATATTGCCCAATAAAAACAATTCCATGAATACAGGACCCCTTATCAAATTATTCCTGATCTGTGTCTGGCATTAAATTTGTTTTCGGTTATAAAATCAAACGCCGTAAACGTCATTTCTATTTCTTTGTACGGTAATAATCCATTGACAGAAAAAAAATGAGACCCTGTTTTCCAACTGTGATGTCTTTTTACAGATTGATTCTTAGTTTTCTTTCACGAAATGCTAAAAGGAAACAAGAAGAAAATGAAGCCGTAGAAAATGGAATCTGAATTGTCTGGTAATGATTTATAGTCAGGTTTTTAAGGCCTTGATGTTTCATTTTCTCTAATTCCTATTGGTTCATATTGAACGTGAATATGTTCAATGGAGCTTATTCTACAAAATAGCTGGAAGCTGGATATGGGATGATATTCTCTACTCGTAGATAATTCAAATGGCAATGATGATAGTCGTCACAATGTGGTTCGTCAATGATATAATATGAAACTATTACATCAGTATTTTCCCGGCATTCAGCGATGTTCAAAGTCCTCGTATTTTATAAGCCGATGGAATTCAGGGTATGTGTGTATATATTTTATACCGCGTTGAAAATGGAATATTAATTGGTTGTCAACGGGGGGTTTTTTTTTCCAATAAGTCACTCCTTCGCAGTACTATGTTCCCTTTCTTTACCGAACTGATACAATTTCAAAGAAAATATGTTCATATTTGATATAAAAGACGCGTCGAGCGTTGAATGAAAATCTAATTGAATGTGAACTAATCGATAATCAGACACTACTGTATCGAAATAACTTCAAAGTTCATGCGGTTAAAGAAAATGCCCATCCCCCAAATTTTGACGACAAAGTGAATAAGCGAAATCGTTTATAAATCATCTTTTTTTTTCTTCAGTCCCTCACACTACAAAGAATACCGCACGCATCTTTTTCTTCTCCTCATTCTTTTGCCAAGCTCTATATAAAACCTTATTTTCATTTTTATTGCAGTTCGATTATGCCTCGGTATATATACTGGCTAGCCGGCGGTAGCGAGAATATATTCTCCAGAGAATATTGTCGACTTATATCACTATAATATGTACATACATAGATATGTATTCCCGCTGTATGTAGGTACAAAGCTATGTGTGTATACGACTAAATGGAGGGAGGCTGTCGAGTCCCGAATTTAAGGACCTTTTCGAATCGATGAGGGAGTCGCACAACTTGTATTGCCAAACAGAGTAACCAGCCCACCAATCCGCGCGTCTTACTTCTCTACTGAATATTATTTTCGTATGACATCGTTAAATTTTATTATATCTTGTACCAATAATGTATTACATCCATATAATAAACGATATGGTGTCCATTAGTCTCGGTAACCAATGTGGGATATTACGCTCTATCGACTCGACCACTTTTTCCTATTGACTTTTTGGACGGTTTTCATAACTTGAGCTAGATGGTAGTACTTCCCAAGAATCAAATAAACGAAAAAGAAAATTCGAGGTGGATAATCTTTTGGCTTGTGCAACATTGAGTGTCTTTATTTTGTTACTTCCGAACCAAAATACTTGCCCTGTTGATTTCTTCGTTCACAGATGTTCCACAAGCTGTTGTAAAATTTACAGAAAAATCAAAGGCGCGTTGAAAGAAAGGCCTGTACTTTGTCGAGAACATTGTAGCTGAAACTGTATTGAGCTGCAGTTTTCAATGAACTAGAATTTTTTTCTTACTTCGACTCTCTTCGTGCGACCGATGGTTTAGTCACAGATTGTGTCCTAGGTGAAAATTATGGAATTGCTTAATTGGCCACAATGCATCCACTCCAGATTTAGAAGTAACGTTCTCCCACTTTTCAAAAACGAGAGAAAGGCACCTCAAGTTGTTGTTAAAAACACACTCTACCAGAATTTAGAAGTTGTAGAATCATGTTCATAAACGGACCTCATTCAGCTATTTGAAGAATGAAATACTGTTTTTTTCTGAGGTCTCAGTAGAGGCTTTCTCTTAAAGCGAACTACTTTTCGTCCTTCCAAGAAATGATGTAGAAAAAAAAGGGACATGAGGACCGATACCCCGGGGTAAGACATTCTTTGAGCCATTTCAAAATCATTTTTAAACAATCCTGGATGTGAAAAGCTTTAGGAATTGGCTTTCCACGCTAATATTAATGAGCTTTTTTTAATGCCGACTGGTTTTGGGTATCTCCTAAGTTATTAATAACGAAGTAGTTGGCATATCCCTTGGCTTTGCACTTTGAGAGAGTGAATAGAAATTGGTAGGTACGGAGTTAGCGTTCCGACGTTCACCGTGGCGGTTCAGTGGTATTTTTGGGGATGAGATGAGAAGTGGATTCGAGATCGAGTCTGGGTAGCTATACCCTTTCCCAAGCGATTGTAAAACAAAAGGAGTAAGCTCTTTGAACTTCTCACACTTGACAGAGTAAACCAAATACTTCTACCTGGCCCCAAGACGTCGAGAGCTATAACAAAATTTCCTTAATTGGATGAAATACTCATCTCCATCTCTCACAGGGTCGCTTCTTCTCACTTTGAATCTCACCATATATTTCTCGCTTGTATGTATGTATGTACATATTTCTCAACATATTTATATGTTTGAAGTTGAATGTTGTATTTTTCTTTGAGTCGCTAAGTTTCTATTAATTGAGTATCAAAACGAAAAATATACATGTACTCTGTTTGAAAATGCAGTCTGAGCTTCAAGTCTCTAGCTGTGAAATATGTCATCGTTCATAGGGAGGTTTGGGTCGAAATATCCGGATGATCGGTACGGCTAGAGCAGAGATAATGGTTGGTAATAGGATACTTTGAAAGATGGGATAGTTTCTTTTATCGAGTACGACATTTAAATGCAAAGTATTATTCAAATGGCACTCCAGTCTCGGGCTTTCTACTGGTCTCGACGTTCCTGCAGAGGCCCTCCTGGGATCGGTGGCTTCATTTCCTGATATTCAAATGCGTTCAAACATCATCCAAGCCGCGCCGCGCCACGCCGCGACGCTTCGTGTATATATAGTACATACCTTGAAGGTATATAAGTATACCTTATACATTCACCAGGTGAGGAGAACCAGTAGCAAGTAAAATCCGCATACCTAGCCCGCGAATATCGCCTCGATGGAGTAGGATGAGGATGCAAATTGACGTAATGCTTACCCCGCCTCTCAGCTGCGAGCCTCTCACAAAGCTGGTTATTGAATCGTATAAAACGCGAAAGAGAACTGGGATCCGAGAGCTCTGAGAATGAGACATTTCAATTTATAAGAAGTTACAATCGCTGGATGCTGCGGAGCTTCTTCCACGACGGTTAGCTACTGTTACGGTATCGACGTAGCCGGATCAGCTTTAAAGGAGTTGAAGGTGACAAATTACCCTCAGAAATATTATGAATCGAATTCCACACGTAGGCACAACAATAAGGGTAAGTGTCCAGGAAAAGAGCAATTGCAATTTTAACTCCTGTATAGCATGTCTCAAACATGATACATTCAAGATTCGTGCATCCTCAATATCTGCTCTTCAAAGTGAATATTGATGTTCTGATTTCTAAACTACCCTCCAGAACGATGGCTGATATTGCAGGATTCTTCAATATCTGGTCTTCAAAGTGGATATTTATGTTCGAATTTTCAAACTCCGACCCGGACCATAGACGAATACTACATGCTTCTTCAGATTCTTGTTTTTCGGTGATATATTGATACTTAGGTTCCCAAAGTACGCCTGCAATCACTCACGACTATATCACTCTCGGGAAAATATCATATTGCGAAAGTATTTTCGTAAGCACTGGTCATTATTATAACCCATACAATATTCACTAGAATAAATGATCGTGTGGACTATACTTCGATATTAATACAATCAATATCTGATTACTTTCAATACTTGGAGTGTCTGAGCGACGAACCAGACTTATAATGAGACCTTTATGGTATGGATACTGTGAATGAAATGTACAAACAAAATATTCGAAGAAAGTGGATTAAAGCTTCCCTAGATATTGGATATTGATCAAAACGTTCAAACATCGAATGCGTACATTCAAAACAATAGTTTCTGCAACATCTGGTTTGCAATTCCATCGTTGTTCGCATCTCCGAACTAATTTCGAAGACTTGAAATATTGGGTTATTCAAGAAGATGAACCATTTAGCTGTTGGCACAATCGTTATACCCTAACGAATCCGATATTGTGCTGAAAGTATTTAGCTATCTCAACTTTATTTCCATGCGTGCATGAATTGTCTTGGATATTTGCAACAACATTTAGGTGTGGGATAGGGTTACATTCAGAATAATCCCTCACATAGAAGTTCCGATGCGTAAGCACAATGTAGAACTATTGAACAATGTAGGGATGCCCATTGTCCATACAATATTCGATCGTTTGTTTACTTAGGATATTACCGTTTGAAGAAACGTTGCCTATACTGTCACAATCAGGGTATAGAGAAGGATGTAATATTTGAAGTATGTGATTGAACTGATTGTGAGATATGAAATATTTGAATATCAAATTTGTACATCCGAACCGTTTTTGTTGATAACCAAACTTTTTTCGTTCGATTCTTTTCTGAACATATATAGGTAGTTCACCGTTTATGTCCTGCTACACGCACCTGTGCTTTTTGTAAATGGTTCAAAGGTATACCGAGAATGAGTGTAGCCTGAAATTAGATGCGGAAACAACGACGCAGAAAAAGAAAGAGAAGAGGAAGCAGAATGAGATGAGGATAAAAAATAATGAAAAAAAAGAGGGGAAAAAAAAATAGATGAAACTTTGCTCACGCACACTGGGTGAAAAAGAAAGGCAGTGAAAATCTATAGACGGTTACGTGATACGATTTGATCATAGTACTTATACAAGAAAGTGTTTATCTACACGTACCTACCCCACTTTTCCATCTATAGTACGAACCTACATAGTGAAGCCTCTACCGGGTGTCATTAAAACTTTGGCTCGTAAAAGGTATAAAGTGTCGCCTCGCGAGGCTCGTTTGGAAAATTCCTTCCCACAACTTCCTAATTTTGAAGGTATGGACGCTGCGGGGAATGCGTGTGTTTCTCACTCGCCGTTTCGTCATTTGATTAAAATGCAAGCCTCATCGACGGTCTCCTATCCACTAAAGGACCCGTTCTGTCCTCGTCCTTAACGTACGGGTCAAAAGTTTTTGGCCCAGAGTCACCTTGCCGTCCTCCACCTCCACCTCCACCTCCATCCCTGTTCTTGGGTTCTTCTTCTCGTTTCTTCCCTCCCAGACCCTTGGTTCGTTGGTTCTTTGGGGTCGTAAGAAAGATGCCGGCTCTCTACAGGATGGTATATAGTATACGGCGGCCTAGTTTATTCCAGGGATCCCTTTTCGGGAATACTCGGATACTCCAGCTGGGGCTGGGGCAGATCTGGCTCCCCGAGGAACCTCTGACTCCGAAATTGTTTCAACGAAGTACTTTCGTACTTCAAAACACTTGCCAAACGATACAAAATACCGTATTGCACGAAATACGGAGGATCAGACGTCTTTCCACGTCGGTGAACACACCGCCCTGCTTTGGATCGACGCAGGTCAGGACCGGAGCAAATTCAGGACATTGGTTGCTGGACTTTATAATTTCATCTGAGAACTCGAATCCATTACCCACTAAGGCACTAGGGTAAAGTCCTTTCATCGCCGTTATTCAGCATCAGAAATTTCCATCGGATGTCTTCAAATTCTCAGAATTTTACAGGGGTTTTCCACCCTCAAACATATCCATAAAGTACCAGCTATGTCTCTTGACATCACCAAAATAATGTTTATCTATTAGTTCCGAAAAGTGCATGCCATGGGTAGGGAAGGGTCGATAAAGAAGGACAAGTAAAGAGGAAGGAGGAGGTTTCATTGGGAGAAAGAAAGAAAAAATGGTAAGAGAACAAAACAAAAAAAAAATGAAAGAAAAAGAGAAAAATGTGTATGCAGAGTGTGAAAAACTGTGCGGGAGAGAGCGAGGGGATAAAATAAGTTGGGAATGATAAATTGGCAACGAGAAGAAAGTGAGAACGCGTATTACGAGGTGCGAGGGAGAAAATATAATCGAGGGACAGGAGGATGGAAAAGAAAGAGAGGGATCGAGAGGAGAGGGATGGGCTACCTGTTTAAAAATGCAAATTAAAATATTTTATTCCGTATAAATCTGCCACCCCAGAACCACGTACCAGGTAGTATCTCTCACAGCGTTACCTTCGTCTTTTCCTTCTTCTTCTTCTTCTTCTTCTTTCTATCCCAAGACTTGCGGGACTTTCAACCTCCAAAGCCTACCCCCATCTAACAAACATCAAAATCCAACGTTTAACTGGCTTTAATTAAAGGGGGTTTGCACTAGATGCTGGTGAAGCTATACTCATCAGCTACACAAGCTCATGTCTCATAAGTGATGGCAGTTTTGCACATCAGCTAGATATGTCAATCAAAGAAGAGAAACACTTTGCTGGAAGATTATGCAACAAGTTTTTCGTAAACTTTGCCCAAACTATGCACGCAATCGCAAATCCTTCAGCTAACATTGCTGCGAAGTTTATTCTCATAAGACTCCCTGACATGTCTTCGCAAACCATACTTCAATGCCGACAAAACTTCTTCAAAAAATGTATTAACTACGAGTTTACTCGGAAAATACTCAGAAGAGACATTGTACCACTAACATTAACGGTTCTATTTCATGTTTGGTGATATTTTTGCGTGTTTCATAATTGGCAGTGATGCTACGGCGGTTTTTCAACTTTGTGGATTTGATAATTGGTTGGCAATCACAGAGAAGTAGTACTCTCGTACAAGATCCTGTGATAAAATTGTCGAAAACTTCAAAAACCACACATGGAATAAAAAATTCTCTAACTAAACATTGCAGCAAATTTTTTTGGTCAAATTATTCCTGAGTCCCTGCCCGAACCATCCGTCAATGTCGATAAAACTTTTTAAAACAATTCATCAAGTATACACGGTATCGGGAATTGCTCGAAGTAAACATTGTAGCACCAATTCCAGCGGATATTTCAAGTCCAGTAAAATTTTTTGTATCAGCAGTCGCGGCAATACTATATGGAGTTTTTTTTTTTTTTTTTCATCTTGTGATGATCGAATAATGATCAGGGAGACGCAGCACCCCTTGTTAAGATTGTGCGATAAACTTCTCGCAAACTTTGCAAAGAATACATGTAATGAAAAATCCTTGGACCAAACATTACAGCAAACTTTCTTCTCAAATTGTTTCCGAACCTCTACCTAAATCATCCTTCAATTTCGATCAAACTTTTTGAAAGAATTCGTCAAGCATGCATGTGATCGAAAAATTCTCCACGTGAACATTGTAGCACCAATTTCAGCGGATATTTTATGCTCAGTAAACGATTTTGTATCATGATTCGTAGCGATGCTACGCGGTTGTTTTAACCTTGTAGATTTGATAACTGATCATGAAGTTGCCTCCCAGTAAACCAAAATGAATTCATACGAATTGATTGTGAGTGTGTCAAAAAGAGAATGAACACGAATTGAATAGATTTGACAAGAATTGTCTGATATTTCCTTGTAATTCTAAAGAATTGACGTGAAAGTTTTTCGAATTCTGTTTAATTCCGTTTTTCGGATGCTCAATTCGTTTTGGTTTACTGGACTGCTTTTCGTATCGATACCATTGGCTGTACAGTTTTGGCCACTGCAGGTTCAAAAGGTAAATATAATTGCCTGGTTGGGTAAAATTTAAGTCTCATAGATGTTAATATCTCGGTAAATTTAGCTGAAAGTCAGGTATACATAGAGGCGTATATAGGCGCAGATTGTCGGCGGTACATAGATAGGGGAGTAATGTATGTGCATATATACATGTATACATATATACCGGGTGTAACTGGAGATTAGGATAGTTTTGATAATTTATGCGTACCGCGAAAGAGGAACCGCTATCTTTTAATTTATGCGCAGTCAAGAATTTAATATTCTTAAGGCGTCGGCGCGGGCGGGGCGCGTGCCACCAAGAAAAGGAAGACTTTGGTCTTGCCTAAGAATGCCTCTCTCGCAGCTCTCTTCTCTTCTCTTCTCTTCACTTCTCTTCTCTTCTCTTCTCTTCTCTTTACTTCGCCTCTGCTCTTCTTCTCTGCATTTCAACAAGGGTTAACGACTACGCAGTCTTCTGTATGAATTAGAAGAGTGACTTATACTTTCAGGGGGCTCTTGAAACGTTTGTGGCGAGACCCCTTGCTACTTTCTTCTTATTATTGCCGCGATCTCGTTGATCCTCGTCCGATTGGCCTCCTCCATCTTCAGTTTCATCTCACATTTCTTTCTTCTCCCAAGGTATTTCTCCCTTTCGAATCGATTCCGGTTCCTCGCTTACGCGGCTGAGGAGGATCACCACTGGCAGTAGTAGCAGCAGCAGCAGCAGCAGCAGCAGCAGCAGCACGCCTCACGTTAAACTGTGTAGTATCTATAAATTCGCACGAGTCTCCAAAGAGCGATTACAGTCGACGAAGGGCCACTGTGCCTGATTGGATCAACAGCCTTAAAACAACCGTTATACTTCAAGCCAGCCGTAAAGTACATCTGCAGTACAAACACGGGGTTAGAAGTACTTCCTGATTTCCAATCACATTTCATTCTCTGATCGATGACACTTTCACGTCAGCGAAACATCCTCGTACTCGTATATATACTGAATCCTGATCTCTTTCACCCAAAAATTCGTTTGACACGCAGAAATTTCCGGATTTTTGTCGAGTGGGAACAACACTTTTTACTTTTCATCTAAAGAAGATATAAATAATATAGATTTGGCTGAAAAATGTGACCATGTCTAATTTTGAAATTTTGACGAATTTTTAGATTTCAAAACCCCTATAAAATCTGAAGATCGTGTTTTCAACGAAACGTCAGTCTGCTGTCCGTTTTGTTTCTTCGAAAATCTCAAAAACGGCTCAATGGTAGGTATAATTTGAATTTTGGCGAGATATTTTGTTGTGTTGGTGATTGGCACTCCTCGAAATTATGACATCTCTGTGTTATTGGTAATAGAGGTGTCATAGTTTCAGGCATTAATCCGAGGTGTCATACTTTTCAATTAACGTACCGATATTATGTCATGTTATACTTATATAAGTTGAGATTTCAAAAAAATCGATTAGACAATCAAGAGTGTCGGTAATAGGCATTTTGGAGTTCAACTACAACTCCGGCTGGGGTGACGTATTATCCCATCTTATATTAGCGTTACGATTATTACGGAAACAAACCAATGAATCAAATGTATTATGAAAAACTTATAACTGAATAGATTCGCCGTTTGTTTTCTTCGGGAACATGGTGTATCACATTTATTACGCTTGTTTTTGAGAATTTTCGGTGAAATTTGTGTCGAAAAAATATCGAGGATCCCGAAGAAGCTCCTGAAAGTTATGGCGTATTCAGTACACCTGCTTTTCGAAATTATGCCCCCACTGTCCTAAGAGTTTTTGGGTTAGGGATGATTCGGAGAAAAACAAATGATACGTTGGAATATTGTATGAAATCCGTAATCCTCAAGCGCGTGAGAACTCTTCAAAGTAATCATTCTTGCCAGAATGACAAAGGGTAACATATTAAACGTCGCACAGTTTTTGATTTCTATTTCGAGAATAGTCTGCAGGAGAAGAATATTCATTTCTTAGCATTGTTTAATGGAGTTGTTCACAATGCCAAATGAATTTCCTGTAAAAAAATCCGGAATTCTTTGGAACCGCTCCTTTCCATATTTGAAAAGTCTGTCGTACCTTATCCCTTTGACAAATGTTTATTCTTGAAACTCCGTTTTTTGAGTTGGCTAATGATTGTTATAGTTACCTATACGTATGTTTGTATATACCTGTACACATTTGTCAGTTTTAATTTGAATCTAGGTATATGCATAGCACTGTGTGTACATCTATGTATAGGCGTAGTACCAAGTACACGGCTAGCTGAGACGTAATAGTCGTTCAATTACAAGGTTCAGCGAGGAGTGGCTCGCCGAAGTGCTTTTACGGTGGAGAGAGCGAGTTACTTAGTTAAACCTTAATCAGCAAATTACTGGTAATTAAAATGTACGACTACCGTATACACGTCACAGCCGGCTGCAAAACGACATCACGATAGATCTACACCGAGGCGAAAGATATATACGTATAGGTACTATACGCGGGGAACCTGTCGTTGATTGCGTGAGAGGATTCATCATTCAATTTTGATGATATTCAATTTCGAGCATTCGTTTTTGATTTTCATTTTGAAAAACACAAATGTTTTTCAACCGTATGTATATGAGCTTGCCTTCTATTGTTTGCCCTGCAATTACCATGTACGACTATTCGATTTTGGAAAATTCTAACCGTAGCATATTGTCGAGGCACGCGTATGAACGATATTTTCGTTCGAACGTTTCGCGTAGAGATTCGTTATGGGGGTGGCTAAAGCATAAAAGGAAAAGAAACTAGAGAAAAAAAAAAAGGAAAAAAGAAAAATATGGAGTAAAAGAGAGGAGATAAAATAATATGAAAGGGATAGAAATAAAGAAGCGAAAAACTAGAGAGAAAAGAAAATAAAGGAGGTAAGGGTAGGCTGGGTGGGAGGATGAGGCTGAGGGAAAAAAATAATAAAATTGCTAATAAACATCAGGAAGACACTTATAGCACGTATAAAAGCAAATGCCCAGCCGGGGTTAGGGTAGCGATTGCGTCGCGCATCACAGAGCCGCCTGGTGGTGTAAATTGAAAGTATAAATTACAGATAAGGGATGCTGGGAGCCCCTTAGGATGTGGACCTCGGACTACCCCAGACCACCTTCAGATCTTTCTCTTTCTCTCTCTTACTCTCTTGCTCTCACTCTCTCATCTCTCTAAGTCCGTTATACCGCCTGCGTGATCCTCCTGCCGATCAGCTATCTTCACGATATTCCCTGATATTCCTCGATATCCGACTACTGCCATGAAGAACATCCTCCGCAGCTTGGGTTACGCTTCCTTTACCCCATTCCCGAAATTTTACTTTTTTACTTCGCCCCTTTTTCCTTGTTATTAGATCAAAATGACACACAGTTGTCTCCCAATAGCGGAATTGAAACATCAAAAGTGTTTTTCTTCAAACCTATTGCAAATTCGATGAAAATTGAATTCCACAGTCTGGATGAGATCGATTCAAACAAGTTTGATTCGTTCAACATGGTAGGGATAAGAATATCGAAAAATCAAAATTTCGAATGACCAAAACTGCGAATGTCAAAACAGCGATCGTTCAAAATTCTAAAAGGTTACAAAGCCTTGAAGCAGTAGCTACTAAAAAAATACCGTATATTTTCTCCTTCGCTATTCTAGTATTTGTATTCAGAAAATTCGGAATATTTGCCATTGGCTGCAGGCTACGTATTGATTTTCGAAAATGTTGACCCTCACTTGTTCAACTCTATTCTATACTAATTTTATTTTTCAGACAAGATGACACGCATTTGTCTGCATAGACGTGATTGTTTGAAAAGTATTCAAAAGTCACTATGAATTGAGGGCATGTTCATTTCAAATTGACTTGCTGATTTTACTTTTTTTTTCTCTCCATTCCTCGCCGAAATTGGTGATAGTTTTCTTCGTGGATATACTTGAAACACCAAAAAAGCTCAAAGTCGTATTCCGAAGTGGAACTTGTATTTAAAAGTCTTTGCGAATTCATGATACGTTCGTTTCGAGTAAGTTTGATCATTCGAGCGAGCTACTGTTCCCATCTTAGACTAAATTTACCTATATGTACTCATCTTCACAGCCGTAATTGAAACACCAGAATATTATCTGAAAATAATATTCTAACGGCAGGACATGTTCTTGTATTGAATTAGTCTGCCTTCAATCCCAGCGCTCAAATATCTAAGAGAACATTGAATATCTCATAGAAGCCTTTATACGTATGACGACCTATAACAAAGTCTGAAACTGTTTTACGAACGTCATAAACAGTTGTATGTAAAGAATATACGTCGGTACGCGTCCTCGCAATGTATCGCTTGGTCATAAACTTATGATCTTCATTCATCGCGGTATAGGTAAATGTTTTAATGATATTATCGCGACATGTATTCGCTTTCTTTCACAATTAACAATTTCCAAAATTTTCATCTCTGCATTGGCTTTTGATGCGAGTGAATCAATCACATAGTACTAAAACGTGTTAAGATATTTCAACTCATGTGGAGTATAAATTGAAAGTCGTTAAAGATTTTTACATAGATTTCGGAAAATATTGGATAATGTTGCAACACGAAGCAGTCATAACTGCAATTTCTTACAGTTTTCCTTTTCAAAAGTTTTGAACGTTATATTGCCACATGATGCAGCCAATATTGAGAGAGTAATTAATAGTCTCGTCCCATGGGCAGATGTCCGTTAGAACATGGCCAGGTTGACATGTAAAGGATATTGCATCTCGCTATACATGCTTTGCAGACGTTATTGGCTGTAATTGTATACACATAATATATACATATATATATATATATATTGTGTGGATGTATCAAAGCAGTCGAAAATGGATGAATGCATTTGCTAGGGAATTTGTTTATTGAATACTTCCCCAAATAACGTGGATGATCCAATCACAGGAACAGTTGGCAATAGATAATGCATTTTCCGCGGGAAGTTTCGGGGGTGTCCCACCCATGCAGAGCGAAAACGGGGTATTTTTTCTAATGAATCATTGAACAACTGGCGAAGGCTAGAAAATTCATTCTATTCCATAATTCATTATTTCAAAAATAAGCTGCGTTTTTTTTTTTTTTTTAAATGACGTATGTATCCAGTGCCGTAGAAAATAGTGCACTGGTGCATCGGTCAATGACGAACAAGATTTCGGAAAAACTAAAAATTCCAAGCTTCAGAACCGAAGGATTTTACTGTATCTAAAATTGACCCTCCCAGAAGTTGCGGGGTGTTTATTTGAAAAAAATTCCGTTTCTTCTGTGAACGCAGTTTTTGCTACTTTGCCACTACTGTAGAGCTTCTTGAGATCAAAATTCCCATTAGACGTAGCATCAATAATTGTGGAAACATGTCGTCAAAAGAGTTTTTCGTCTTTCGACTATATACATATAGTATGAGTTTTTCAAACGGACTAAATATACTCAATTAATCGGCTCGACTCCCGCGACCAGGAGGGCGGACGAGATTAGCGAGCTCGAAATCCTGGGGCAGTAGACCCAGCAACCCGGATTTAACAGCCGAAAGTTCGTGCGGCGGTGAAAATTTTCACCTGTAGCAAGCGCGGAAACGATTACGTTTGATCTTGCGCTTGCAGAGGGGGTGCTGATTTACTCGGATTAATCATGGGCCAATGATCGCTTATATATATTTTAAACAGCGTGTTAACCGTTGATCAATGTGAACTTGTCCCGAACTCATCGTGTTATTTCCAAAAAAGGAATAGAACTATATACATTTTATTGTGATAAAAAATATCTCAACAGCTTTCAAAGCAAAGATAACAGAGATTTGCCTGTTTTGATAAAAATTGTTGAGCAAAACTAAATGAAAAAATCAATTTTATGTTATTTTTTTTGAGGAAGCAAGGATGAGATCCCGAATCCGTTAGGTAGACATCATTGTTTTGGTGGTCAGAATATTAATCTTACAACCGATTGTCTTGTCTACATCGTGATGATACGAGATACATTTTGTCATGTTCGATTTTTCATATATATACGTTACTGGAGAGTTACTGAATTTCTTATGTTCCATTTCCAATCTGACGATGAAATTTCCTTTGTTTCAAATAGAAATAACATGTTATCCAAAAATAATGTTAATTCGAAATAGGAAAAACACAGAAATTTGTAAATTCTGTTCTCTCTGAGAGAAAATAATTGAGTTCCGAAAAAGTAACCGTGTTTCTGTTGTGGAACAAAAAAGTAGAAAACTTGGATTCTGTATGAGACGATTTATCGTTATAAGTGTGGGAACCTCTCAAAATGATAATTCATGGCAAAATGATTAACGTTACCGAAACAATTACGATTCTTCCCAGTGAACCTTGATAATTTCCTCGACAATTTCTAGTTCGAAAAGTAAGAATTTTTAAAATAATCCTCACACTTTAGTGATGCACACTATATTTTACATTTTTTCTAAAGATTTTAAGACAATCGAGCAACTAGTTCAGGCATCCCGGCTTCGTGCTTTTCAAACACGAGAAAAAGGCACCATGAATCAGCTATCCAAAAAGTTGACCGTTTTGTTCACTGCCGACGAAATCTATCTGCTGAGCGGATTTTCTCCGCACTATAAGCTGCTCCATGTTGAACGCTATATAGCTGTCACATTTCTTCGAATACCGTTTTGAAATATTCAAAAATTATTTTCAAAGCTTGAAACTTTGAATAAATCCAAGAATAAAATAAATGGTTTTTCTCGAAAATGTCAAAGTATCTTCTTCGCTGTTAAGCTAAATCGCTTTTAATGTCAGTCATCTTCTTTCTACTCTTGAATGAATACTTGAAATATTTTCCTTTGCGTCTGGTATATCATCGTGAAAAGAAGCCTGAAATTGTTCTAGAACCGTTTAGTCACTACAGTAAGAAGAGCCCGAAGAAGAAGAAGAAGACTAAGAAAAAAAAAAGAAGAAGGAGAAGCACAAGAACAAGAACGAGAAAAAAAACTAGAACAAGAACAAGGAGAAGAGGGATTATTGAAGGGCTACGTTGGATGCAAAGATCTAACGCGAAGGCATTATTTTACGTTTCAACTAGAGCCTGTCGTCCCCATCATTTGCGAGGGAATATAATTGCGTGTAATTATCGGGCAGTTTCCGATTGAGACAGTTTCCTCAGGGATCCTGACGATGGCTGGCAGGGTTTCCCTTCTTACAGCGTAGATATACCCAGAGGATAATGAGACTCCGCGTGTTGGCGATGAATACTTAAAAGAAAGAAATAAACGGCTAGAATTATAAAGTCCGCGGTATAAGGTGGACTGCAAAAATATGCTGTTTTTTTTTTTTTTTTTTTTTTTTTTTGTCATCATATTTATTTTTTCTGTTATTTGGAATCTCTATACCTGATTGATATGAACATAGGACGGAAATACCCTCTCGAGTTGAATCTGTACGTACCTATATATATATACATATATATGTACATTTACGGACGACGAAGTTTCATTGCGACATAAAAAGGAGATATTTGCGCAATATAACGGGGGGGGGGAAAAAAAAAAAAAAATAAAAGCGTGACGATTGAAACGGGAACGGAAACTTCAAAGTCTCGATTTTCAATATGTTTACCGAAATATTTGAATTTTGTGAAATAAAAATTGTAAAACTGCGGGGACGTTTCCAGATATATATACCTGCGCTTCGGATATAAGTATACATACCTACCCATACTAAAGGGTTCTCTTCGCTATTCTATAGGTACATATGGGTATATACATCCACGTATCTACCTATACGCCAGCCACCTTTTCTATACTAACCTTTCCTATCGGCTTTTCAATAACATCAATCTATAGTACCGCTATTCATCATTGAAAAAATATAGTCTCCTCAAAAATGTCTTATGCAATGAAGATATATCAGAGCTATAAAAAAGGTTATCCAATCGAAGGGACGTATTTTAAAAGATCAGTTCTACCCCGTCCTTTCTACTACGACTATGTATTTGAAACGAGTGTTATTTGATATAAAACATCTTTCGGAATGAAAAACCCTTTGCAGAATGCTGGGCGACCCTAAAAAAAAAAAAAAAAAATTGAATTCACCTTATTTCGCAAATTACGGAATAGTTTTTGAATTCAAAGACGTTTTCCGAATAAAAGCATGCGCAATTTTTTTTGTTCTCTTTGTATTGTAAATATCCTTTGAAAATGTGATGAACATTGTTCGAGTGATAGACGACTGCCCGACGACTTTGATCAAATATAATCCAACGTTACTGCAGTATGTGAAGGAATTTTTCAACAAAAATACGTATTTTGGAATGAATATATTTATTCGGGCCGACCGACAATTGCTACACTATTTTTTCTATAAATTAACATCACTTTCTCAGCAATTTGTTGTATGGTTATTGAATAGAAATAATTTAATCTGGAAGTTCAAAACGGTTTCCGAACCGAATGACGACTGTTGGAAGATTTTTGTCGTTAGATACAGAATTTTTTTCGCAGTGTAGAAAATGGTTTTTCAATTGAAAAACGCATTTTGGTATGAAGAAACGATTGATTCACGATTGACAGTACAAGCTTTTCTGTTCAACGCCTTGTAGAAATGATACAAACATTTATATCAATGAACAGCAAACTTCAGAAAAACTGTACCTAACGTCTCTTGTAATTATATATTTGAACCGAATGGTAACTACTACTAAATCAATAATAACTCCATTGACAATTGACCAAATAGTTTTTGATTTCACCGTGGAAATGGAAGAACAGTTTTTCGAATCAACTGAAACTGTTCTGTTTGTTTCGAAATATCTGTCGGAAATGAAATGCATTTTTGAGCTAAACAAGAACGGCCAAGACTCAACGGTTTGTTAATTGCAAAGCGTCTGTTTCGACAATTGTTATTAATAGTTCCTTTTCATCTACGGGGATCATCGACTGTTGTAGTGGTATTATTTTTTCATCCGTGTGGAAAAACTCGCTTGTCAACTGCGTATGATAAAGGAATAAACTCAAAAAATGGCACAACCATACCTGCTGTTCCGTACAGCGAAGAAGACTCGCTCTAAAAACGACCCTGTGCCACCAGAAGCTGCTGGCAATCAAACATGTCTCGCTGCACAGCTCTATAACTCGAGTGCCTACTTTAAATCCTGCAGAAATCCTCTATGAAAAATGTTGTACACGCCGTTGAACTCGAGAGAAAGAAAAAGGTACACACGCCATTTCTACCTCATGAAATACCCCCATTTTCCTTACCCTTTTTCACCCCCTTTTCATTTTTCCATATATGTATCTCTTCTTTCTCTTTTTTGTCACATACTGATATGGAACACACATGCACTTCCGGTTCGCTTGCTACTTTGGAGTTATCTGCAGATTTTATGTTTCGAAAATATTTCCATTCTTTTCTCCAGGGTTTTGAAAAGAGGGAAATTTGTAAAGTCACCCCGAAAATTGGAAGCTAAGTTTTTGTCGGGTCTCCACGTTTTCGGATCTCGAAAATCATCTTCGAGCTCTTTTATCTGAATAGTTATATTCAGTTGTGTGATTGTATGATTAATTTTTTGTCCGATCATATCTCGAGAACAGATAAATGGATTTTAATGATTCTGGTAACAATCGATGTGGTTTTTCATGAAATTGAACTCTTCAGATCTTGAACTTTCTTAATCTAGTAGTTCTCGGGAGATTCAAATGAATATTGAATAGAAAGACGGTGGGTTTAATTGTTATTGAGGGATTCAAATTTGTGAATTTCACAAAAATCAAAAAGTAATTAGCATTCCGCTCGGGATACATTCCTATTTCAATTATTTGATTTTTTCGTTCTATGTAATACTATATTTTATCAGGTAAAAAAATCTAGGTGGGCATTGACAGACAATTCCAGCCCATCGTAATGAGCTTGCTTGTCCGCAGGACTATTTCGGTTATCAACTTTGTCCTAAATTCTAGTTTCTGAGTTTCCTGATCCTGATTTTTTGTACAGGATTGTCTCAAAGATTGATTGTTGTCTGATTCTGGTTTGAATTTTTTTAGATCTTGTCTAAAACGAGAATCTTAAATGCTTCAAAGGGATCCTCGATTCGGATATTCACGCGAAAGTGAATGGATAATTTTTTATTATTATTACCGCGCTACGCATTGCGAGGGAAGCGATCTAAACGGAGGTGAGATCGCGTCGCCGGGTGTTTGAGACAGTCCAGAAAAAAAAGTTAAAGACAAAAAAATTCATTCCACCCGCCTAAAATATCGGGCATCGAGTTAGCGCGAGTGACGAATATATATATATATGTATATATATACATACTGGCAAACCCCTTGGAGCTGACTTTGGTATCCTGGCAATGTGCGATACTTGGTGACAGCGGGAGGATGAGAATCGTTGAAGGTAGGGAGGAGTAAAGAGTTTTCAGTCTCGGTAACGACGTTGCCTCGCTTCCGGTTGAAACGGAGCTTTGTTCGACGTGGCGGAAACGGATACCGCTCATCAGAGAACATCGCTCCGTGATCATACTCTTCCTTTTTTTTCTTTTTTTTTCTTTCTTTTTTTTTTTTTTTTTTTTTTTTTTGCTTGCAAAATTCACTCCGCCGGTACAGTCGGCCCCTTTACCAACCTTCCACTCTTCTATACCCTCCTCCTTTTCCTCCATCGTCCTGAACCCCGTTTTCCACAAGGACTTTTGAAACTAGAATCCCACCCTAATACCCAACCTGGGATTAAAATAGTTTTCGCTCTGCTCTCGCCTCTTCCCTAGACTATAGCGGGTCTCAAAATATCACAATGATCTTGCGGAGGAACAAAGCAAATTATTGCTCAATTATGGTTATTTCGAGACAATTGTGTGAAAGATAAAGAAAATTGTAAGGAAGAATTTAAATGAAAATAACATGAACGAAAAGTAGTTCTTTTATCTGGTTGTTGTTATTACTATTGTTGTTATTTGGTGTAAAATGAATGATCATATAAATATAATAGGTTAAATTGGAGGGTCAGGAAAATTTGGAAATTGAATTTTGAAAAATTTTTGGAACAGACTTTACATGTTTCACAAATTCCGTTATGCCCTTTTTTGGGTATACCTTCTGTATTACATTCACCGTGATTGCTGCCCTTTGATATTTTCCACCTTTATTTACTGAACCCGCCGATTAAGCGTTTTTCATTGCAGAAAAAGGAACGGCAATCGTGCCTTGATGGAAGAATATTATTGCAACTGCAGCATTTCGGTTTTATCCGTGCTCTATTTGACCTGTATACTGTATCCGTATCCAACATCTATGAAAATTTCTCACAAAGATTCACCTCTTACCTCGATCTACTTCTTTCTCTTCGAGTTGTTCTTCCAATTATTTGAGATAAGAGAAGATTCTTTACTGATTTCCGTTCGGAAATCATGGCTACGGGTATCACCCACAAGGGTTTTTGGTTGTCAGTATCTTTCCGGCTTTATTATGACGGATACAGTTGGCCAAACTATTTGGATGTTGTTCGCCTTCGGAATTGCATCATCGATCATCTCTGCCCACTCGCAATTGACGGTCCTTGTCGTCCATTATAGTTCCCTCCGAATAAAATATAGCTAATTCTTCATTCTCAACGATATATATATACCATTTGGATTTTACATTCTAAACACGGCACACGACAGCTTCGATCGTCTCATTCGTGTATTATTGATATTGTAGTTGTCTTTGCTGTCGTAGTGAATGTTGTACTTGTTGCCGATCAGCTTCCATTTTATTGGGGTATCCCAGTCGTTGATTTAGTTCTCTTTGATATACGGGCTAACGTAGCTGCCATAAAGTAGGTGTCAAGGTTGTTATTCTGGTCCTCGTTAGCATTTTGTCGTTGCTTTTTTACATTCTGTCATTTCCGTCATTATTGCTATACCATTCTGTCCTGCCTTTTGAATAATGTTGTTGTACCCCCTGCCCCTTTTCTCACGTTAATTCCGTTCCGTTGTTATTGTATTGTTTTTTCATTACTTGCTTATGTTTGTATTGTTCTTCTCTCGCCTTTCATCGAATTCGATTCTTTTTCACACATGAAACACAGTAGTTGCTGGAATAACTGGTTGTTAGTATCATTTTTATTGTTTGTGTTAGTATCTGCCATCTCTTTGACGTCGTAGTTCTGCTTGTTTTTGTCATCCGTATGTTTCATTTTGTGGCCCCTCACCCCCCCGATTTTGCCTGTCATTATTGTTATTTCTCTCATTCAATTGTTATCATTTGTAGCATTTCTGTCATTGTTTTTGTTATTTTCCTCGTCCCTGTAATCGCATTTGCCGTTGTGTTCCCTGTTGTTATTTTCGTTGCTGATCATCATCAATTATATTAAAATTTTATTCAGAATTTTGATACTGTTCGCGTTTTTGTTTTTTCATGTTGTCCTTATATTTCTCCCTGTCGTCGTTTTCTCTCATCATATTTTTCTGTTGTGACAAATCATTGTAGTTTTCTTCCGTATCTTGTTATTGTTCTTATCCATGTTGTCGTTCTTGTGAATGGCTCAGTTATTTTTGTTATTTTTCTTGTGATGTTGTTCATCGTCAATGTTTTTATTAGTTTTCTTCTGATTTGTGTTGTGAATATAATATGATTTGGATTTAAAGGCCCGGAGATTGAAGAACGTGGATTTCAGAGAGGATCAAGAATTTGGTGGTACGATGGAGATATTTTAGTATAAATTTGTGATTAAATTGAGCAACAACGGGACTGTGAATTGAAGACATGGGGATGATTGATGGGTTGCGATGTTATCCCCGGCGTTAGGAAATTTTTGTCACCGAAATCCGGCCCAGGTTCCCTCGCGACCCGTTCAACCCCAGTACCGAAAACCCACCCCGAACATTCCCCGACCCCTTTCCAAACCCCGTTCCACAACCCCGTGGCGTTCACCCACGGGTTTCTCGAGGATTTGTACGCTTTTAGCGGTAATCCTTCCTCTTTCTCCTCTTCCCTTTTCCTCCTCCACCTCATCGTCCTCATACCATTTATACTCCCACCATTCGAGGCTCTCCTTCCTCATCCTCATCCTCATCCTCATCCTCATCCTCATCCCTTAGTCTAACCATCGGACTAGTACGACTACAACTCGAAGCAACTTCGAGGATGTAGCTGTAGCTCCAGCTGCCTACCTGCGGGGTTTCTGGATACACCGTCAGCCGAGATAGACGAACGCGCACGACTTACCTTGACGGAAGTTCCGGATTACCAGAACCGAGAATTTAATTTAATTACCCCTCATTCCCGACTTACGATCCACTGGTATATTTTTTTTCTAAACATTACCCTCACGTACTCGAACCAGAAGTCTCTAAACCACAAACTGATTTTCATCAACCCTATAGGGAGATGAATTTCGGGGGAAAAATCGTTACAGCGAATATATAAAAATATCTGACAACTGGTATTAGCCACTCGAAAAAAGGAGAGAAAAGAAAGCTTTCCTCTTTTATCACTTGACACGAGTTGAAGGATATTGAAAGTGGAGTCGAGTCACACAATCAATCGATCACCAGCTCGTGTAGGTATACAGTTACTGTATGCGAAAATGTCAGTCATATATTTACTTATGAAAGTAGTAAATTCTAATATATCAGTTCAATCGACGACCTTTGTACTGAAGTAATCCAGTACATACATCATGCTGTTTCTCTAGTCCATCGAGGCTGCCTAGTTTCAAGCACTGATTTACTAAAGGACCTTTTCAATTCAGTCTAATCAATAATCGATTCAAAAAGCTGATAAAATTCGGAGTCTGATGCATTTTTCGAAGTATTCACCAGATCTGGATTTTAGAGGCAATGTTACTGCTCCAGGATCCGATCCAATAGATAAATTTGATCCAACAGGCGAGTATTGAAAACTGAGTGAATAGAATCGATTGTTTTCTAATCTTGCTGATTTATATGAATTCTTGAACGTTAAGAAAGTGTATCGAACGTTTTAGGTGCGGCATGCCACGAGGTAACATTTGGTTTCAAGCTAAAGATAGAATCGAACCTGGTACGAACCTCCGAGACATCGTCGCCCAGTCTACGAAGTGGAGGAAAAGTATCGAATCGGGGGAGTATATAGGCGAAGAATAAATTGCAGAAATTAGGATCCGAGCTTTTCGGATTCATAATATAAAAATGCAGGTTAGGGTGTTTGAAAAAGTCCAAATTTATTCATTTCTCATCCACTTCTATTCATGGTTTTTCTATTTTTTTGGTTAAAAAGCGACAAGACAATGCTTTCAAACCTTTCAAATATGCATTATTTTCTCAGGCACGGCCTTGCGCCGCTGCTCCCCCGTTATGTATACATATATATATATAGCTATGACTCGAAAAGTGGAAATTCAGGAATTTGAAACCGCGGACGAAGCTGGGCTCTTGAAGACCCTTCAGGAAGCGGCTCACAGCCGAGTTTTATGATAAATAAAATCCTTTTGTTTTAATCAATTTCGAAGCCTTACCTTCAGCCACCGGGTATACCACTGGACATGAATAAACAACAACGATGTGATTTATTTACGCAATTCATATCCACCCGGAACACAATTATCATATACTGTATGTATATATAGGTACTGAAATTTAAACGAGGCAACCGAATAAATGACAATATTTTTTCTACGTTCTCTTTCCAAAAGCAGATGCACGTTACTCTCTTCTTTGATGTATAATAATTACGAAAATCAAGGGAGGGGCGGGCTCTCGATCAAAATTCGACAAAGTATATATAGTAGGCATCGCGGTATATATCTGCCTATATACAAAAAGATATGGAAACGTTGAGAGATGATGAAGGTGGGCGCTATGGTTCGGCATCCATCCTGACTGGTAATCTCGGAATTATACGGGTGTTCGGTGAGGCGTTTCGCGTGCAATATTCGTGTCCGAAAGGCGAAAGGGGAATCTCGTGGATGTGAATGGTCTAGAGGGTATACGGTATAGAGGCATGGGTGGCCGACCGTCCGGTCCCTCGGAGAACTCACAGGACTGAGGACTGAAGATATTCCTCCGATAGATCGAAAAACTTTCGGTATCCAATGATCAGCAGTAGCAGCCAAGCCAACCAGCCTTCTCTCATACTTTACTCTTCCTCTCTGAACCATTCGGGCAAAATCTGAACTGAAACGAACTGAACTGAACAGAAGAGAACCGAACTTGGCCTCCTCAAGCCGCAATACCTGATCGACGCGTGACAATAGCCAAAGTCCGGGCAAACTGAGCCAAAGAAGTCCTGTTGTGAATTTCAGGATTAAACCTAAGCCCATAAAATAAGTCTATCGATTTCCGGTACACCTTTTATTCCGAATCGAATTTGGCCCAGCTCTAATCCTCTCTATCAATCTGAAGTTTGAAATTGTCTTTTCAAATCATCGGTTTTTTCGCTCTACCGTTTATCTGAGAGTATCAAAAAGGTTTCTCATTTCACTCTATCAGGGTCAGAAGAATGACGATAGTGATCTCAAAGCTTGAAGCTATTGGCGTTATTTTCAAATCGTCGCATATCCATTGAGTGGGGAAATACTTTGAATTAAGGAAAATTCAATATGCGATTTGTTTTGTGTTGTATTTTCTTCAAATTACAATATTGTTTGAGAATAGTTTCTAAAATTTCAGAGTAAAATACCCAGAGTCACTAGATCTACAGCGTTTAATAGAGCGGAGCCACCCTGTGGGCTGCATGATCCCATCGGTCTGGCAGAAATAGTCAACTTCAGTATTGCCAATTTGAGGTACCTTTCTCTGGTGTTTGAAAAACACTGTATTTGATATTTTCGGATGAAAATTTCAATGGAAATTCTTCAAAACATGCATAAACATAATAATACCCTACAACATTGACTCATGGTACATTTTCCGGATCATCAAAGCCAGCACACATGTGTAAGCGTGGATTCGTCGTAAACTGAGCGAAAAATTGCTATTTTATTGTGCGTGTTTATGGGATCAGCAAGATCCATTTATTAGCAATGGATTCTGGTGAAATACAGAGTGAAAATGATAGTCAACAGCAGAGTAGCATAAAATAGTTAAATTAATCCCTAAGACACACACATAGTTTCTCTGCTTTGTTACAATCCACAATTTAGAGTCCCAACCGAGTTTCGGTTTGTTGAATGATTTCCTTGTAATCCCAAGTATTTCATCTGGTACCTACTTGGAAACACACAAAGTTTTGGTTGAACATTTACGGTCTGAGGTGGGAGTCCAAGTTTATGTTGCTAGGACTCTAACCGTGTCTCACCAATTACTCTTCCTGGATTGATATATACATGCGAATACATACGTATGTATCCATCATCTAATTACTAGAAAATCAATGAATCAGTGCCTTAGCGTATATAACTTTCCGGTTTTACTCCAACCCGACTTTGTCTCGATGGGTAAATCTGCTAGGTTAAGACTTGAGCTTCGTTTGGTAGAATTTCTCAGCCAAAAATCCGCCTTCGTGAAAACCCCTAAATGCAAAACAGTCTTTTCGCTCGACTTGCGACACCTACCGTCTCGGTCTCACCCAGCCCTCTCTCTCGCCTAACGCAACCCCTCAGAAAGCTCAAAGTACAAACTCTGATCCCCTCGACATATTCCTCGCTCTGCAGCTCTGTGCGTGGACCGATTTATTCTCATCTTTTCTCCTCGCTTACGAAACCTTATTCCTAGCTTGGCCTAAAACCTCTCTGAGCTTTCAAAAAGCACACCGTGAGCTTGAAAACATGAATATAGATGCCCTGAAGTAAAGGGCGCAGAATTTTCTTTCCAGTTACCTATTTTTTTTTTTTTTTTCATCCTCTTGTAGGTACCTACTATTTTTTTTAATGCTCTCATTTTCGATCGAGCTTTTCCTTTTCATGCCGTTTACTGGGATCAACAGCGGTACATTGGTATTATCAAAACATATAGCTAGTCCCGTTGTCTCGCTGAAGAGATATACAAAGTGTCGGGATGGCATTCCATCCTGTGAGACGCGACGATGCGATAACCGCGAATTTCTCGCTTAGTGCGACATCGAGATCCAACCTTCTCCCGCATAGTCAAGAGGCTTGACGTAAACCTCGTGATAATTACGCGACAGAAATCACGAACTCAGTCAGAGTCAGGGTATAACGCGCGATATAATCAAATCGGGATCTTCAGGATGAATTGGTACTTTGCCATTAGTGAGGATTTAGAACGTAGGTATCAGTAAGTAAAATGAGCTTTTAAGATATACTTTGGCAAATTGTCCAGTGGCCAAAAGTACAACCGTTTGCCAAGTCTTTGAGTAAAACTAGATAATTTCAAGTACACGTTCCTCGTTTACGGATATAAGTCTTTTTCTGAATGTGTACTCGTGTGTGATTGGCACACATATTCGTATATAGGGAATTTTTTTGGAAAATAACCATCCTGCTGATTGGTAACTTAGGTGAGGGTCGAAATATCAGTCTTGCTTTGAAACGGACAAGCAGACAGCTCAACCGTCGAACTGTTTAGTCAAAAATAGGGTTACGAAGGAAATTACAGAATTACGTCAGTACTGAGTTGATTGAGTTAACGGGAATTGGATACTTATCACCGCGCCAAGAAAAGATTATTTATGCTGATTAGAGGCGAGCACGGACTCAATTACTATCGTGGATCGTTTTCCGAGAGAAAATCTGAGACGACCGACACCGTAATCTTCAACAAATTCTAAGAAACAGGAGTTATTGACCTGAGACCAGCCTGTTGAGGCAAGTGAGGGCAGAAACGAAGCCCATTGTCTTAACCTAAAGTGCAAGTCAGAAAGATGGAGAGAAGTCAGCTTTGAGAGTCGCACGAGATTCTGAGATTTCGAAATCCTCGATTTGGAAGATCAACCTAGAAGCATAGCAAAAATCCTACAAATTCACGAATGGTCAGCAACTTTTGCTTGGAGATAATGAGTAGCGACTCGCCATCAGCCACACGATAAGGAACCGGCTAAGCAGAGATGATGATCTATGCTGGACCTGTTTCATTGATAAGTCCACCATCGTCTTTGCCAGTGAGCGCGACAGACTGAAATTGCAAGTCTGAGCAGACGAGGACTGACATCTGCTGATTGATTCATGAATCTTGTACTGACCAGCATAAGTTAGAGTGTGTCTAGGAACAGAATGAGGAATGATTTTAATCACTTGTATCCAAATTCATCTATTTCATACTTGACACCCTTCAAGAAGCATTTTTTCACCAGCTTACTGAATCTTACTTCACTCCCAACCTCAGATACCCAATGGTCTACTTTTCCACAATGAATTTGCCACTCTGAACGAATTCGTCATCCGTAAACAGTTTCGATATGAACTTTATAAATCTCGTTTGACGAGAGATTTCAATAATGACGATAATGTTTGAAGATCCAGCATTCTCGCTGAATGCCACAAATTTGCCGAAGTCATTAAAGTTTCACTGTTTTAGTGACCATGCATCGAATCGTGGTTGGAGGAAACGCTCCAGATAATCCACAACACATCAGTAAATGAGTACTTGCTCGATTGCAAAAAATTTTGTCGCTAAAATAATCTTCATTCTCCTACCTAAAATACAGAAACAAGTTGCTTGTTGATAACGTGAAGTTAACATCCCGAATCAACTCTGTACTTGCCGATAATTATTTAACAAATGATTATGCGATTGGCGTTAGCTCAATCAATTTCAGATTTCATCCTGCAATTCCACTTCCAACGTTATTTCTTTAATAATCTGATTCTTAACTGAACAATTTGATGATTGAGCCGTCTGCATGTTCACTTTCACTGATGCCCTATTCTCGTTTCATAGCTGCCAGTGTCGTCGACTGATATTGGGCCTGCAGTCGCCTGAGTTGGCTTTCAGCAGGATGGCTATTTTACCGAAGAATTCTTTGTATATATGCATTCGTGTATCTGCGTGTGGAAGTAGGGGGTGGAAGGTAGGTACATGACTACTTGTATGGCCGCGGGTTTTCAGCCGAAGATTGGATTGCCTCATCAAAGATTAAGAACTCCAGGCAACCCAGCCGGCCAAACCCCCCGCTTGGCGTTTCAACCACGGCCCTTGGGAGCCGAGTGATATATGTAGGTATGTGTAACCGGCAAAGTACATATGTACTCGAGGTAGATGCTCCCTGGTTCCAAGACACGTTTATTTTATACTTTGCCCGGTGGTTTTATCTCTAATTGATTTCTAACTGACTTGGATATTGCCCCAAACTAGCTCACTCAATGACTCAAATAGGTTCGATTACCAGAAATTGATGGAGCCACGTTTATTATGCCCGACGATCTCTTCTGTACATCTTCACTAACGGTAGAAGCCGTTCGAAAAATATATCCTACCACCTCCTAGCATAATAACATCATCCATTCGACTGCCCATCAGAGGCTTTGCAGTGAACTCTGCTGAAGAATATTCTCATACTCTTCCAAATTATGACCATTTGAATATCGCAACGAAACCACAAGACACAGTCTCAGAGATGAACAGACACGATGGTCACATGGGCACAGACTGGACATAAATGACTTGAGGAATGTTGAGGAATGATCATTTCGTGTCGAAATAATGAAGGACTGAATAGACTGAATAACTGTGCACTGGCTTCAAACCTGGGGTAATGACCAGGGCCATGTTTCTCACCTTGCCTAGTTATGTCTTTTGGGGGTCAAAAGATGATGTTGTGATGATGGTTCAGAACCATTATGGAATAATGCTGGTATAGTATTCGTTAAGCAATAAAGTTTTACTAAAAACTATAAGTTCGGGAAGGATGGCGTGTTGCGTTCGACTGTTTTACGTCCGACTGTCCGGTACCAGGCGGAGCTCAACCATTTCGTAATAAAGTCGAGCCCAGCACAGAGCACGTCTGGGTTCGATGTTTACTGGAAAACGACGACGAGTAGTTGCCTGTCCTGGGAGCCGGTGTGGATACCTGGTCGAGTCCACCGACTATGGAGAGAGTAAGTGAACTTAGGGTAGAGAAGGAGAACCAGTCTTTTGTGCAAGTCACCAAGTGGTACCACAAGGGTCTAGATACAAGGGTGTAGAAAAGGCAGCACAGCTGATCTCAGTTTACCTCCTGGAATAGTGATTTCGTTGAAAGAACATTTATGAAGAAACAAGTCGTAAGTTGCGACTGATTATTAAATCTGAATTGAAAAATTCATCATCAAACCAGGAAAGAAGAAATTTGTTTTTAATGGTGTCTAAGAAAAGGAAGAAAATCGTTTCTCCGATGTGTCAGAGGCTAACAAGATGAGGATAAGCCCTGAACGTCAAAGTTCGTGGGGATACTTCAGGCGACCCCGATAGAACAGGAGTCAAAAGACAAGTCTTGCAGCTACTTATTTCTTGAGCCTAGTATGGCTTCGGGGTTAACATCCCCTCCTCTGTCTTCCGGCTGACAACGCACGGTCGATTTCCGACACGATGCGTCACTTTTCGTTAGGTCAACAGTTCAGCTACTTCGACAACATTTTCTTTATACTTTTTCTTGTTCGAAGTAAGTTTCTCCCATGATTCGTCGATGTGATTTTACCATTTGCCTAATTAGCAACTCAAATTCTACTGCTATTCCTTGACAGGAATTGCATATTTCTTCGATTATATCAGCTGTAATTAGTACAATTTTTAGATTATCTCACCATACGCATTTGTAATTAAAAAAGAATTGCCATTGAAGATTGTGGAGTTGAATGAAACAAATCATTTATGTTTCATCGATTTTCACAATGCAGGGATGACATTTGAAGAGAAACCGGTTCGACTGTGAAATGCTCTGCCCCTCAATTTTTGTATATATTTTTTTTGTTTTGGTGCAGAACGCAGCCTTTACAAATCGTTTGACTGTCCTGCGCGATTTTGATCAGAAACAATTTCAATCAAAAACTGCAGATGTAAACAACCTGGACATTTTATATTCCACAAATTTTTATGTAACGATGTTATCTGAAGAGATAAAATCGTTTGATTTGATTATTTCACAGTGTGTATTTCGGATATTCGGAAATTGTTTCAGACAAAAATCATACAATTAAACACGATGGGCAATTACTGTTGAATCCATTTTTTTTTCCAGCACTATTGCCTGAGTTGCTATAACGATTATTGAGAATTGGAAAGTTTTCAAATCGTAGTGCAATCCTGTAAAAGTTAGTTAAGATACTAAAATGAATGAATAATGATGTTTACATTTTTCTGGTATTAACATTTGTCGCTCTAGCGTGAGATACCCCCGCGGTGTATATCCTCGGGCCAAAGAACGGGTAGGTAATAAATATTAATGGGATTTTTTAAAAACAGTTGTATAAAACGCGTGAAGTGCGAAGAAAGTTTCCGCCATATAGCCGAGAGAGCTCGCGCTCAGTCAGCTCTGTCGGATATTACGTCTGGCCTCTGAGCGAAACAAACAGGGAAAAACTCGATCTACATTCCCCAGGGCAAATGTCAGTAGGGTAGGTAGCCTGGGTATCGCCTGCAAGCGCCTACCGTTTGCGATCTCAGTATTTCCTTTTCGTTTTTTTGTGTTTTATTTTATTTTTTATTTTTTATTTATTTTTTTGTGCTTTTTCTCTTCCTTTTTTCTTCGTTCTTTTTTCGCTTCTAACTCTTGCCAAGTTTTTACTTCATTCACTACTACGCAACCCGTCGAGCTGGTTACTGCAGGGAAGAAAGTTTTAACTTTTAATAAAGTTACGACGACTTACATAGTTACAGCTCTAACACTGGGGTCCCACGACCCGCCACTTTACCTACTCTGCACCGAGTTTAGAGACGCTCGCTTCCTATTATAAACGACTTTTAAGATTTCTCTCTCTCTCTCTCTTTGTACCTATCTTTTTCTGTCTCATACGCAGACGCGATGAATAAAGTCATAGATAATTAACACAACTCGATAGTAGAAATCAATAATTGTCATATTTTATCAACGGACAACGCCGGTCGTGAAGACTCACTAAAATTCACCAACACCCAACGAATTCACCAAAAACATTTCGAAAAGTAATGAGACAACATGAGATATTACTCAGAACAGAAGCAGAATATTACTCTGGTTTTTGAAACACAAACATGAAGTTGAAGTTCGTAACATTATTGTAACAGAATTTTTAACAATGTACTATTGGATGACTCAAATGTTGTTAGCGAGTTGCCAAATGTACGAGGTACATATCAGTGTGGAAATTGTGTCTACTGTATTTTGCTGTATTTGAACCGTTTGAGTCAAGGAATAAAGAATTTATTCCAATTACTTTTTTGCGTTAACATTACGAACTTCAACCCCATTCACAAACTACGATGTTCACTATTCTGGATGTAATTCGAATATTCTAATTGCACATAAACACAATTATTTTAATCACAACAATATTATAAAATTCATTTTGGGACAGAAATATTTGGGACTTCCAAACTTATGGTTCATAGGATAACAGCGTTTTCGAGAATGAAAATGAATTTAGATTTCTGTTTCTTGATATTTTTTGACTCTCAGAATCATGTTCACTATTTGAGTCCGTTTGCGAGACAAAGACTCCGTAGTCGCAGAAAAATTTTTGCGAATAATGAGAATACCAATAAAACAAACACCGCACCACAGTCTAAATTACAGGACGAAATTTAATACTGTTAATAATGTAACAGATTGATCAAATTTGTTTTTTTTCAATTTTTTTTATTCGCCCAATTGTCTCTCGTCTACCTTATTGTAAGTCTAATTTGAAAAATTATAATTTATAAATGTGAATCGAATAAGCGCGGTGGCACGAGCGTATAAAGTTTTTCCTCGGCCGTTTATATATATATACCTGCCGCATGTATTTGCGGTCAGGGGAAAAAGCGAAAAATATATATCTACATATATTTATACATATATATATATATTATATGGGTATGGAAAGCAGGCGTTATTGCGGTGCGCCGCGCGAGATGAATTTGGAAGTAAAATGGGCTGGGTGAAAGAATAGCCAATAATCTAAACAAGGCACGGCTATACTTACGGGGGGGGGTATCGTTTTTCCCGCAAATCTTATGCAGCTGGGGTATTTATCACAAGCTGGAGTTTATAGGCGCGATTCGTGAATATAGGCAATTGCAAAGCCTGCGCTGCTTTATGTTATCGATAGTTATAGAAACAAGACAGTATCCCTTGTTCTTTATACCTGAAGACTTCTGAGCGTGAATTTCTTTCGCTTGCAAACTGGTATGTATATCTCTGGCGGTTTATATTCTGAAATATCCGTATTTCATTCCGGTTGCTTTGCATATGACGTTTTTGTGCTGTGCGGGAATCGCGAAATACCTACAAAGTATTCCAAACACGTATGGGAAATTTCGAAAAATGGGACGATCCGAGGAATATAAAGAGCCATCGGAATTTTCGCTTGCTACCCCGCTAACGTATTACTGTATGTATACCACTATATAGTATATATACATGCATTATATACATGTCGCCGTCTGCTACCGTGTGAGCCTCGCCGCCGCGTCGATGCGAAATATTTCGCGGTTGCAATTCCTCCGCTTCCTCTCTGACGCTTATATAACATCGAAAATTTCAAATTATTCCACGAATACCCGCGTCAATATTACCTTATAAAATTTCAACCTGTACATATTATGTAATAATCCTCGCTAATCATTGTCCAAAGGATAAAAAGTCAAGGAGAGACTTCGACAAATTTTCAAAACATAAATAAATGAAATTTCCGTGGTGAAGGAATGTTTGTGAATCTGAAATGTATTTGCACACAAAGGTTCACCGGATTCAGTTAATTAGATCCAAAGTTATGGCGGTTTCAGTAATTAATTCAAAGGTTCAAAGAATGTCCAAACATGCCGAGAAATCAACTAGTCGCCTTCGTTACTCATTAGAATTTGGATTACGAAAAGATCATGCTACCAAGTATTGTGGGGCAAAACCTGTTGACCCACTGCTTCAGCATGTAAAATTTTTCAAATTTTTACAGGTTTCTCTTGAATTTCGATCCACGAAGCTTATTATTTTGGTTTCCGAATAAACTGCCTCAACGGCTCAAAAAAGTATCGAAGGTCAAGTATGAATGTCCCTTTCGACTGAAAATGTATTTTTCCGAAGCTGTATCTTTTGTGTTGATGATGAAACTTCCCAAAGTTGAGGATCGTGATACAGAGTAGAACAACAAAAATAGACGTCTGCATCTCGAACCGTGACAGTCATTCTAGTTCTATACCTAAATTGTACATTTTCCACCAGGTGAACCAATAGTCCGAGACAGATTTTTAGCCATGAATGGGGAATCACTAAAATCGCTGCTATCCTGGCATGCAGCGGTTCTGTGATATTCCTAATTCCACTACTTTTTTGGTTGTGCTAATGAATAGAAAACTGCAAACGAAGATTTTTTCTTGAGAAGAAAATTACTTTCCTCCAAAGTCACATAAGTAAAGAAAAAAAAAACCGCTCGACAGCGCTGTAGTATCGGATTGGGTGAGCACGCTCTGCAAATTTCATCTAATTATCTTGCACAGTACATCTGCAATCGTGGTCATTACAAGTGATAGAGGATTTCTATGACTCATGATCCATACCAGTAACTGTTTGAGGTACAGAAGTTCACGGAACCTCATTGTCTTCATGAAACCATCCTGTACTTCTACCTTTGAGTGTGGCAAGATTTCACATTGACGCACAGGAGGGATTCAAAATTATAACTCTTCACATATTGAATGGCGAACTTCTGAGTATGCCTTTTAAAGAATACGGGTTCAACTTGCAAAATGTTACACAATTTCCAGACTGAAGCTGCAGAACGGCCGAGTTTATTCCTAGCCAGTGAAAATTCGAAGATGCGATACGAACGTGAAAATCTGTTGAACCAAACACATGGCAGTGTAATGAAACTGCAGTGATTCAAAATCGTATCCAAATGTCCCTGAAAATTAGCCTCCAGCTCGAATGAAGCTTGGGCCGCGAGCTTCCGGCTGGAGAGAAGTAGTTCTGAGCTCGGGAATTATTTGGTGCAGCAATCGCAAAACTGGAGAGCCTTGCAGCCGGAAGCGTTCTCCCCAGGAGCCACATTGGAGTAGTTAGTAGGGTGAGTCTGGTCGGTAGCTGGTAGTTGGTATACCTACATACTACGTTGCGGTAGTTTGTGGATGAGAATGCCTCCGCATGAGGCAATAAAATAGATGCAGAGTCTATAAAATAAGCTGTTATAGAATTCTTGATGAGGTTACAGAATTCCATTGTACTTTACCCCAAGCCCACTCGATCGCTATATTTTCTAAACGTTTTTATACGCTCAACTCCGATACGTGCATGTCATTTACAAAGTAACCTTCACATCCGATCAAGGGCCCTTTTAATATCTTCAACAGGATGAGTTCCGCTTTTACGAACAGAATCTGTTGCCTTGTAGCATCTCGTGATCCTAGCAGTAGGAGATATCTATGTTTCATATTCACAGTATGTATCACGACGATACACCGTTTTATAGCAAGGAGCGTACTGCATTTCCAATCAATAGCTATTCAGACATGGATAAATGTACGACCTTAACTGCGGCTATTTCGACCTGGTAAATAAAGAAGAGAGCAGATGATTGGTCGAGCCGTGAAACCATAAGCTATGATTTACAAATCAAATATTTTTCCGAAAGCATCACCCAAGTCAAGTGAGGAACAGATCGAATCCATTCTTTAGAAACGATCATCAGGATTTGAAATTCTCGAACCTTTGTTCCCTGGACTGGACTGGACTGGACTGTAGCCATCGCGATAGTGGTGTGGGTAATGGATTTCTGTTTGCTGATGTTTTGACCGATAAGTAACAGTGCAGTGATCTCACCGGACTCTGCTTCCAAAATTATGCAAATGGAATCCGTGCACTAGAGGTAAGGCAGAGTTTGAGAACAATCATGAAATTGAAATAGCACAGGTAACTACATCCAGTTAAGATCCTTCTCCGTTCCTGATGATTATAAGTTATCTCATATCCATGTAGGTAATATTCGACGAACTCTGATAATCATCAGAGTTTCTCGAAAATGTCAGGCGTTCATGCGCATCTGTTCTTCAGTTGGTTATCAAGTAGGTAGTTGAAGTTGAAAGCAGTGCCTTTATATTTGAAAGTGGTAAAGTTGATTTTGGGCGAATGTGACGAGGGTGAGAAGCAGTCGAGAGAGTTTTCCGACTGTCTAATATAAACGTTAGGGATCCGGTGGGTCTGCTAAGAGAGTGTCCTTTCCTTGGCGGGACTCTTTCTTCATTTCTTGAACACCGGTCGCCGCCCTCTGGAATGCAAATCCCAACCCATAAGACTCGCCATCTGAATATCTACCCGCTCCGTCCTTTCGGTGAAAAGATTTTAATAATGTGAGATATGACTGCGAGGAGCGCGATGTACGTAACACTCAAGGATCCCATGATATGAGCTGATCTCCAACCTTTACCCACTCGCCCTACTCTCTTCTCTTCTATTCTATTCACTCTTCGCTCCCACACTACCAGATTGCCAAAATCTCAGGATCTGTTTCTATATGTAGGTCCGAAGTCGAATCAGCATTTTCCGAAGTTCCGCCAAGAATCATTTCCAATGAACCGTAATGACCACTCGATATTACGCATTTGCTGTCTGTAGAAAAAAGTGGTCAAGTTGACGAAGAATGCTTGACGTGCACTTTCGATTGGATACTTTTCCGCACATGGAAACGGTGTGTTTTTCGTAGTGGTCAAACTTGCTAAACAGACTGCACTGATCATGTCTTTCGCTGGAGAATTCCCAGTTTTCGATATTGTGATAAGAGAAGATTCTTCATACAGTTTGTGATTCTTCACATGATCGGCTTATTCCTTGTGGTTTTTATACCCTGAAGAGTTGATGGAAGGCCGGGTTGTACTTTAGGGATAACGAGATGAAGAAGATCGTAGAAGCGGAGGTTGAGGATAGAATCAAGTCAAAAAGAGTAACGGTTGTGACCTCGTATACTTATATCTATAAAACCTGCATAGTTCTATAGATAGATGGATAGAACTGGTCTAGGGATCTTATATGCTGGTATAGCCGGGGAGTCACGAGTGGCATGCGGGGTAAGATGAGAGTGAGGGAATAGAGGAAGACGAGAAGCGATCTCCAATTTCAGTTATTAGGTCCTAAAATCCCCGCCATAACCAGCTCTCGATCGAAATTGCAAGCCACCTTGGGTGGCGACGGGTGGAGGATTTCCTCCCAACCATACCCAACCATCGTCTAACCCTTCGAAAACACATCCGTAGCCAACCATATAACAAAATCGCTAACATCGACGGTCGTTACCCCGAAGAATGGCCAATGGCAATGACAGATGCGCAGAAAACTGTTCATGTGTTTGGTTAGAGCAGGTTTTTGACATCCAAGGGAAAAATACCCTTTTTTATTCATAAAGCTCCAGCAATTCTTTGAATTTTGATTTCTCATTCTTGAGAAATACTCTGAAATAATGCACCAAAATAATGATCGGTTTTCCAAAAATTTCGAGGTATTTTTTCTCCCCTGAAATAATGAAACGAGAGCATCATACTAAGGTTCAATTTCCGCATACGTATATATACAGGCATCTGTAATACAAATCGCAATTAGTTATAAAAGTGAAACTGGTGCCTTGGCAAAGGTTTTCTGGACTCGGAGGTATTTATATTATCGAACCAACAAATCCAGAGGGTGGTTTTGTTCCGGTATTTGTTGCCGCTGTCAACCTAACAAACACGAACTCGTTGCTTATATTCGCCGCTGTATATATAGGTATACGCGAGGCACCGCGTCTAAGTAGGGTTTATTTATTATTGAACCTCTGATAACGATCTGATCTCATTGTCAGCCGAGCCTTCACCATCAAACGGAATTGGGTTTAAGGATCAAAAGCCTCGGCTTGATCAAACGAAACTGACGTTGAAACCGGTCTTCTACATCATTTGATTATTGCTGATTATAGGCTCAGTCCCTTAAATATATTTATTCGCCATATCTCGAGGGCAAGTGTTGTAGACTCTCAAGCCTGCTACTAAAATTCTTTTAACAATTTCGCATTACACAAATTTTACTATTCACGATGAATCACACAGCTCTCGATATTTGGACTTACGCTTCAATATTTCACGATCTGCAAGGTGTGATTTATTGATCTGTAAAACAACTAATCGCAGTTTCATTTTTCAATATTGCGAGCGAAATTCAGGTAATGCGAATATATCAGGGGCAGTAAATGAAAGAACGTGCTATCTAAAATTCTGCCAGAATATCGCTATATCTCAAACTGGAAAAACATGCCATCGCAAATTGTGCCAAAAAAACCCCCTATCTTAGATTGTGGTAGAAGAATGTGCTATCTCAAATTGTGCAAACAGAACGTACCATCTCGATCAGGGACAATATTTTCATTGATACGGCACTGAAATTCCGTGTGCTTGAAGTATTCAAAGTACTCTTTTCCAATATAGATTAATCAATTGTTCCAATTACTTCCTCATTCATTTGGTTTCTATGATACAGAAATAGAAGATTTGAAACAAGTTTCAATGAAAAAAATGTTGAATGTTCAAACTTGGATTATTCGTTCCTGTAGTATGAGAGTTGAATGAATGTGGAAAAATAATTGGAAGAATCAAATAATCTATTAGAAAACAGTGATTTGTATACTCCAGGCACCCCAAATAATTTGAGATGGCACGTTCTTCTATCACAATCTGAGATGGCACGTTCTTCTGGCACATTTTGAGATCGCACTTTTTTCTGGCATAATTCGAAATGGCACGTTCTTCCATACCACCGTCAATATGATCATAGTTAAAATATTGCAGCATTACATGATACTTGGACTATTTCAGTACATAGAACATTGTAATAAAAATGTTGTGAAAACATGGATTCGCAAGGTTATGGAGTCATGTGTATGTACATACATGTACAATATACATACATACATACATACATACATACATACGTGCTGAGAAAAATAATAGCTGAAAAGCTGAGAAAAGAGACTGTTATAAAAATGTAAACGATGGTTGATCAAAACGAGACTAAATTAGCAGGTTTAGATTGCTCGTATAGCTACGTAATATCTACATAAAAGGTACTCACGGTTTTTCATACATAAACTCATTTTGCCTGCGTGTACGTGGATACATCCATCCCTTGTGTTTATGTATGTATGCAAGTATGCGTTGACGTGTGTATGTATGTATCTACGCTGTATGTATGTATATGTACGTTCAGCTCGTTCGGTCAATGGACGCGTACAATGAGTCTGTTCGCGTTCATCCGGCACGGAGCTCGTTTACAGCGACATAATGCGGTGCAATGGAACGCAAATAGAGATCTAGAGAGACAAAGATAGAGATGGGGAGAAAGAGAGGAAGAGAGAGAGAGAGAGGGAGAGAGAGGAGGTGGAAATTTCGCATTACGCAACGTGGGTACTTAGCAAATGACGTTAACGCAGGAGCCTGCGAGTGACGCGCCCTCTTCTCTACCCTCTCGTCTCTTTCTGTACCGTAGACAGGCACATGTATATAGGTACATATACATAATATACGGACAAGCCTTCTGCATCGAGTTCTGCATACGTCGTACGCCTCAGCTGGCTTTCAGTCTATGTACTCATTCAGTTTTAAGACCGTACCTATACAACGTAACGGATTCGTACCTAAAACAAAAATAAAAGTGATAATTTAAAAATTGTCCATTTCGATAAGTCGCATTGAATTGTAGTTTCATTTTACATTTGTCATTGGGTTCAAAAAATGTCATTTACAATCAGATCTTAAAGTGCTACGAAATTATGTTCGGAATTCCATGATTACCAATTGTCATCACCTCGAAAACGCGATTCGTCATTACTTTCAAACTATACAGCCTACCGAAATGAAACTCAGGACATTATTGCTTCACTACGGCAGGAAGTGGCTAAGTATTCTACTTTTTGGAAAAACTGAATGAAATCCCAGTCACATTCATATTTCTTATATTAGCTAGGTTAGGTTCAAAGCTACCTGTACCGTATCACCTTACCTACTCGATTAACTTTCTTACGTTGAAAACTCATCGCCTTGTTTCATCCTTACGCAAGGAATTATTTATAATCCATGTACAATATGCCGTTATGTATCACGAAGTTGAACGGCTTCGGGGTAATATGGGGTTAATTAGCTACATTAACTTCAAGTAAATGGTCTCTTTAACCTATATCACGATACGAAGTCTCTGGTACCATGATCATGCAAATAATACATTCTAAAATAGGTACCCAGTACGCTGTTTATCGATAAATTATTTCAAAAGTTGTCACATCAATATTTCCACGTATGGCGAATCTACCTGACCTCACCTGACCTTTTCGGAGGTAGGGTAAATTTCCTATTCCTATACAAATCAACGTGAAAACTGATCTTTACTCATCGCAATACTATAACGCAATACTATAATATTATATCGCAATAATGAGATCCTTCTTTCTCTCATTTTCAGATTTTGATCAACAACAAATTATTGGAAACTGATGACATTATCGATCATGGTGCAGCACAAGCGAAAAAATACTTACATCAGCGGCGCAGGCATAAAACAACATTCGTATACGATCACGAACAAGAATTTTGGTACTCGAGAAAGAATGACAGGAAAAATGAATGGCGAATTCACCCCAGAAGTAGTTTTTTTTTTTTTAATTTTTTTTCAAATATCACACCGCCATTTCCGTGAACAAAATTGTATGAACTTCAGCCGGGGTTTGATTAGAAGCAATTAACTACACAGAAGGCTGTATCATAGTTGCTGATTCCGATCTAATATTCAATCTATCATTAGATTCAATCTAGCAATCTCTAGTTTGCTTGTCGTCGAGTCTAAAACCACGATATCATTTGCCAAATGGCCAAATGGTGCTAATGCAAAACAAATTTCCTTTCAAATACTGAAAGTCGCAACACCAAATCCCGAATACAGCTATAAGTGACGAACTTACCCCTATGGTGAACTCACCCCACACACCCTTACTCAGTTTTCAAATGGCAAAGAGAAAAAGGTATGTCAAATTTTGAGTAAATAATTCTGATACGAATAGTGCGGAATGAATAATGATAATGATAATGATAATAGTAATACTGAGCAAGTTTGAATAGATGCGATAAGAAATTGTGAGGAGGACGAGGGTAAATGAGAGCGAGCGGTGATATTTTCTTAAGGAACAAACTGAATATTGATATTCCATAAGCATCCGTCCCCCCGCCCAGCAGCTACATAACGCGTAGCCATGGGTACCTCTCTATAAAACGAAACTTTCAAACTTCCAGGCCATTTTCCTCGCAGACTTTACCGAAGTAGGTAGTACGCGCGGGAAATTCCAAGGCCCTCGCTTCGCCTTGCCCTACCCTGCCCTGCCCTGCCTCGTCTCGCCTTGCCTCGGTTCGCTAGCATAGCATAGGTAGATATATGTATGTACCTATACCTAGAGCTACTTTAGAGGAAACGAGACGGGCTTGGTGCTAGATTCGATAAGAAACCCAGTTCGCAATTAGGTGTCACGTTTTTCAACTACTGACTACTGCAGCTGCTGAAAAACCGTCGAAGAAGAAAATAAAAATACGTTTTGTCTGGTGAAACGAAACTATTTCATCGCAGAGTTGAGTCTGTTGAAATTTCAACGACGTTCATTAACGCAGAGAGATAATGAGGCAACATAAATACGAGAATATTCCAAATATTGCTGATACCTCGTGTTGCTGGAATATAAATTCACGAACATTATAAGATACAGCCAATAAAGAGTCATCATTATATCGATATCTAGTCATTGAAGTATTACATATATTGTAGTATTCGGTAGTTTCAATTTAGTCATTCAAACAAATATGTCGCAAAATGGCAATCCCATGTCGTTGACATCCAAGTAAAGCAGGATGGGTTTTCAATATTGGAATGCCATGTTTCTGGAATAAATAAATCAAAATATTCCAACAATCGATATTTATTCTATGGAAATCCAGTTGTTGAAGTATTGCCGATGTTGCGATTTCCTGTTGTACAATTTCATTATTGTCATACTGCTGTCGATTGATAGTTACATGTTGTTAATGTATCAACAATATTGGAATGTGATGTTACTGTATAAAATTTATCGATGTATTGCCCATGTCCAATAATGATTTTATATCCCAATGTATTCATTAAAATGTTGCCCATGTTCCAATACAGAAATATTCCGGCGGAATGTTGAAACCTGCAGAAGTAACATAGCATGGATTTGTCAATATTGCGCAATGTCATGTTGCTAGCAAGAATGTACTGAAATATTGCCAATATTGCATGATTTCGTTGTTCAAATTTCATGACAAAAATATTTTCGCAGAATTGCCATCTTTTGTATCAAAAACTTGTCATAATTCTTGCAATGTTATATGATGTTCATCATATAAGGGAACGTTGCAAGATGTAAAGATATTATGCCATGAATCACATAATTTAAAAAACTTCCCAGCGTTAGCTATCTCCGCACACGTGTCCTTCTGGCACAGTTTCAAAAGTTTCGATCGACTTTAACCTTCAGACACGATGGATACCCACTTATTGAAGTTTATACGAATAAAAGATTGCCTCGGAAATTTCTCACTTCAGTCTTAGTCGCGGTATATACTTTTAACCACCCGAAGTTCCTGGTCTACATGCTTTGCTACATGCCAAATTGTGAGACGACGACATCACAATACCTACCCCAAATGATGTCATCAAAAATACCAAATTGAGTTCAAATCAATTCCGTTGTATTCGTGTTCGGTAAGAGATCGATAAGAATTCGCTTATGTATGTACCTACATACTCAAAGAATTGTATTCACCCAATGTAAAGATTGTACATAACAGTATGTATGTATTATACAAACGCCTAAAGACGTAGAGAAAAAATACGTCGAGTATAAAAAATAAATAAAGATACCATTAGGCCACTGATCATTTGTAAGTAGGCGCGAGAGTCGCGAATAGAGGGTTGGAAAGCAATAATATAAGAGGGTTGATCGGAATCTCACCCCTAGGCTGGTCTGAGCTGGTGCGGGAGGGGGAAACGGCACTTTCGTTCTCTGAGTTATAGCCCGATGCCTATATACTTAAGGCAGCTAAGGTGCGATCTAAATGATCTGTAACGCTTGGCGCCCATGTTTCATCGATCAGACCGTAAAAGCAACACACCACAGCTGAACTCGACGAGGTTCCAACGTTACTATCCCGTTCAGACGATTCGGTCGATACGTATACCCGAGGAACAATACATTGCTCATATATCACTACGATTTGATGTCATTTCATTATCGCGACAAGACCGATAACGAGGATAATGATGATGAAAATGACGATCAGATTTTTAATAAACAACGAAAATTATCTTGGGGACGGCGGTGAATTCTAATATCTTGACGTAAATAGTATTATTAATTCAATTGTTTCATTTCCTTTCATTGGCACTAATGATTTTTTGTGTTTTTTGTGCAGGTGCACATCCCCCATAACATTACAGTAGCATAATAATTATATTGTTGTTATAATGATTATAACAAGATTACTTGCAACAGTGATGCAGAATATTGAACTGTGTGGAATAGTTTCCAAATAATTATACTATAATTTTGTTTTTTTGTAGATTTAGTCAAGAATCAACTGAGTCTCAGTCAGTTCATTAAATTTATAATCAAATTGGAATGAATGAGTATCCGAGAATTTAGGATCTTTCCAATCCACTCCGTTTCACGACAGCAAGAAGTTCATTAGAGACAACGAAAATTAGCGGATCTACTGCGAAACTGGGGTTGGTAGTGAAATATTTTCAATTTGCCTCACAACCCTGTGAAGTAACGGATGAAAGAAAGAACCTGGTGAAACAGTGCAGGTAGGTAAAAAAAAAAAAAAAAAAAAAGGCGAACTAGGGAGGGAACGGGTTGAAAAGGTGGCTCATGTTGTTCCAGCTGTACATATAAGTTTCCACAGTTTTTACAGTCTTTGTTATTATGTAGCTTCTGACGCTGAGTCAAAGCTAAGAGAAAGCACAAGGGGGCGGGCAGCTAGAACTCAGCTGGAAGGTATATAATAGGGAAAAACACATTTATGCCAATGTCATATATGTGTGGGTATTTCTGTCGACACACGTGTACTACATCAGACCCTCTGCATACATTGTACCGTAATACCCAGGTATGTATGTCCGGAGGTAGTACGCGTATTCAAGGATGCATTTAGCCTGGGTGAAGTTTCGGCTCCATTCTCTGGGCTCAGGTCAATGTTTCCACCGCGTTTCCCCGAGCACTTTTATCCACGCGGGGGGTGCAGGAATAGAACTGACACTCTTTTCCGAGTCTCTGCATCAGAGATTAATTGCACGATACACGTACGGCTCTATTTTCTCCTGGTTCAGCGGTTCTCAAACGATTTTTATTCAACTTTAATTGTTACTTCAATTCGATCGATAAATGTACCACCTGAATAGCACATTTTCAATATCTGTTACACATAAGAGTCTCATGTTTTAAATGCGAATTCATTTCATGGGTAGAATCTTATAACGAAGTTGACAAAGTCGAAATCAATTCACTTCTTGAATCAATGGACTGAATCTACATGAATTACACATTGAATCAACGTTGATAAGTTCATACTCGATCACGGGATATTCATTTTGAGAAAAATTGTTCATAAGAATCATGTCGTTTTATATTTTTCATAAGCGAGTTCATAAGTTACCGCCGCAGTAATAGTTCATGTTGACGTTTTTAGTTGGATACCTACGGTTACTCGTGAATTGACCGTTCTGTATAAGTAAAAGTTAGTCTTGGAGTTAACCGTGTTGAGTTAATAATGCATCAACAAGTTAATCGCGTGAAAATTAGAAGTAAAATTGATGTTGTATCCTGATAATAGTTATGCAATTCATCAAGTTCAACATGTGGCTAACAGTTTCAAATTCTGCTAGTCATGTTTAACACATCAAGTTATAGTACTTCAGTTCAGTTGATAATTGGTCATTAAATTAATAGATTCGCGGATTATTGCAAAATCGATAATGCGTTATAGTTAATCTCGCAATTACCGTTGCTCAATGCATAGTTGGACACAAAGTTGTTTCATCGATATGATTAGTCAGAAAATTGATAGTTTCGTTGACAATGCAAATTATGAGTCGCAAAGATGGTACAGTTCGAAGGATGAATACTCAGGTAGCTGATAGTTTGGGGAATTGCAATAAAGTTGATCCAGTTTAACGAGTGGTAATGAGTACCAAGCGGTAATTCGAATACATTTTTCAGCAATATCCCATATGACTGAATAATTCACAGCAGCGTTATAAATATTCCAACTATATTTCAGCAATATTGCTATAGTCTTGATGGCTTGACTGAAGATTGGAACGAATACGCCACCAGTTCACAGTGGTTGACTCAGAATCGATTCCTGTAACGTGTGAATGAAGCAGTCGAGTTTGGATTCGGATTACTTTTCACCTGGAAAGTTTGAATGACTAAAATGTTCAGTGGTTTCGAATACCAGAATTGAAAAGAGCTGAAGACTGCCATGAATTAAGTGACGATGATTGATCATCCGGTTTGGGACTATAATAAAAAGAGAATATATAAATATTTGGTTCTGTTTTGATGAACTGTATAGGCAACGATTTATGTAGAATCTGATTCAACATAGTATAACAATAGGGAAGTAGCTGTATTGTAGGTACCCATACGTCAAACGCATCGGATCGCGTGATTTACCCGATAAACTTCCATCTAAAAATAATGGGCAAAGTTTTTATTCAGACCTAATCATATGAAAGTAAATTATTATATCCAGAGACTTTTTGTTATTATTATTATCTAATACGGGCGTTTCATGCTTCTCAAACTGCGCTCAAGTTTTTGATTATAGAATATCCACCCCTACACCCACCTTCGTCTTTCTGTCCAAACTATAAATTACACGAATAACTCAATACTCGTTTTATATTCATTGCAGTTCTTCTATTATACCGCTTTTTCTCTGCCACGTGCATCTCTCGACCTGATTTACGAATTTCAAATAAAATGACAGAAATAGCTGGTAATCTTTCGGTTGTACAATAAAAATAATTAACGAGTCTCTATTATGTGAACTAAATATGCTCTCTGCTATCACACAATTGTCAACTAAACTGATCAATGAGTCTTTATCGAAAGATCACTAAATGATGAATCCTTGATTGATTTTGCACCTCAGACGGAGACTACCCGGGTGGGGTTTTACAAATGGCTCAGCGTTGGCCCAGCATTGCAGCCCATTGTTGTAGCGCTGGGTCGAATTTGGCTCCCATCGCTAGGCCAAGACTGATACGATAATTTTTTTCGATTCTTCTGTGCATTTCTGGGTGTCTATCGAGAAATAATCGATTAAACACACCTACATTGAAATGATATGGGATAATAAAATCCAGTGTTTCTCATAATTCATATTCGATCAAAAGTTCGTTATCATGGTTCTTTGGCAACGGGTTTTTCCACTTCGAGTCAATTCATGCCTGATTTTCTTTTTCGTCAAACTTGATGGGTTCAATTCGGTCACAGACAAAAATTGTACTCGCTCTGGCTGATATTGGGTAAGCAGTGTTCCAGCCTCGACAAACGAGCGTCCGGATGCTATAGCTTGGCCCAACGACGGCCCAACTTTGGCAACCAAGCCTTGACCTGAACGATGAGTGCCGAGACCACGCCAATTTCCATTTCGAAGTTGAGCCAGTTTTCGGCCAGCTATGGCGAATAAGGCTTGGTTTTCGGCAGTGGCTCAATGCTGGGTAGTATTTCCAGTATTGGCAAAAAACCCCACCTGGGTATATATAAGTGTGTATTTTTCACTCACCTTAAATTCTTAGCTTCTTTGAAATTGATGTGACTATCAGACTAGGGATATTGAATTTTTAAATTCCATCTGAGAAAGTAGTCTCCCGACTTTATTCTAGCATTTTTCTCCGAGAATTTCTGCGGTAGCGAATATGTGATACAAAATTCAAGGATAGAATTATCGATTTGTCTAATTATCCGGTAATTTATAAGGCGCGGTATCCGATAACCAGGAATTTTCTTTAAAAAGAAAAAATGAATAAAAATAACCGCGTCACATTAAAAAAACGTAGAATAACCCAGCCCTCGAATGATTGATACATGGTATAACAGAGAAGAGAAGATGAACTTTGAGTATACATTGCATATCGATTGGAAATAGGCAACAGTAAAAGGACGAAGAACCCCGGACCTGCCTAGACGGGCAATGAAAAACTAATCAAACGAGGAACATTCTGGACATTGACCAGACGAAATGAGCGTTAGAAATTGTGGGATTTCTCATTCCCTTAGCGTAGAGAAGGGTATTTTAAATTCTGGAAAGCATAAATTATTTACCATGATCGTACAGCAACATGCGAGCAGGTCAAAGTAACGTTTCGCTGCTTCGATAGCGCCCAAAGCACGTAGCTAGACATACATGTATATGGTACCCATACATCTACCAGTACCAGTAGCACAAGCTGCCATCCTGCCAGAGGATGAAACTGTGAGGGAAAGCGAAAGAGGAAATGGTCTGGGTTTGGGTTCGGGGTGGTTGGCAAGGTGGGTGGAAAGCGGTATATACTCTGGCGACTGCAAACAGTGGAGAATCAATTTAAACTCAGATCTCTGTAATCAAGGGGCCTGCAGACCGTTATAGGTACCTACTATACCTACCTATGTACATAGTTCGGCCCAATGTAAAGATTGAGAAAATGGGAAAATGAGAAACTTGGGAAAATCAAAACCGCCGACGTTGTCGTCGTCAGACGTCTTCGTCAAGCCATCATCATCTCGTCTTTCAACGCAATTGATCCCTTTATTTCCCAACCACGATCAACCTATCCTACCATTCCAACCAAATTACACGAACATTTTTCTGCGCAGTATATTCTTGGCTGCACTACTAAGTTTTGTGATTTTCATGACATTCGTATATATTCGTTTGACGCTATTTTCACGAAGTTTGGTCAATCTTACCAGATTTCTTCCCTTCTCGAAGAGTATAAACGAATTAATTATACGATACCCAGGTAGCACAATATTTTGCAGCTACGTTGCGAATACTTCGGCAATATTGACACATTTTCGCGATGGTGTTGGCATATTGTGATATTCATGAATTTTTTATTTATTTATTTATTTATTTTTTTTTTGCGATGTTGCTAGAATATTGCAATATTTAAAATTATACTCGGTTTCTCATTATCAAAGCGATTGATTATACTGAGTTGCGGAGTCAAAATGTACGTTGATTTTCCACCTCGAAGATTGAGAAAAATAACGATAATTAAATCTCCATCTATATGTGAGTTTGCACAGGGAGCGTTATGTTAGATATAATTACAAAAAGTTGGTAAGTTTGCACAAAGATGGGTGAATAAAAATTGGTTTTTAGGAAAAGAAAATGAAGAAAAAAAAAGGTCAACCACTTTACACCGGTGTTTCACGATGTAATTAAACTTCATAATCAAAAAAGCAAAAATGAATAACGTGTCAGCAGACACATTACTTACTAGACCCTTGACACAGATTACAACAGTTGTAAATTAATTAGTGACAATTTATGAGCGGTGGTCCAGTCAGCTGTTAAAAGACTGGAGTGACCATCATTCCACTGAATTGATAATTATAATTGTGATTCATTATTATTTATAATTTTCATTATCACTTGAATCTGTGAACCGTTATGACATTGTCAAGTACAAGAGTAAAAATTCTTGTCTTAGTCTGTAGATTTGGAGAAACCGATTCCAACAATGGAAGACTGTTTGTATTCTTGAGATGAAATTGCAGGCGACGAAGAGAAAATTACAAAAAATTTGCGGCTATATTTTATACATAATCGAAAGAAATTTTCTTCAAATAGTGAGCAGGCTAGTATTTTCGAAAAGCAAACACACCGTATATATCATGACTGTATCAGATGGAAAAAGAGAAAAAGTAACAATAGAAACTCCCAAAAGCTGTCAGATTGAGGAGACAAAAAAAAAAAAAAAAAGATATTCGTTAGGTAGAAGCATGTAAAAAGGGATGCAAGTTTGAAAAGCATGAAGATCCGCGTCAAGCGCGGTAGTATATGCTTCTTGGGTAAAAAGGTTGTGCTTCGTTGTGTCAACGATAAATCCAGAGCGTCGTATATATATAGTAGGCGCTCGTAGAGGCGGCTTGTCGCGTCGTGGGGGTAGTAAGTACTGAGTGAGTGGAATCGATATCTGAAGATATCTTAAGCCCTCTCGCTCTGTACCTACGCCAAACTGCAATATCCTTGAAATGGGTTTCTCGAGAGGGTAAATATCTATATCAGAGAGTTGTATAGTCGGGGCGTGCGCGTCATCCGTGTTACACTTCAATTCTTGAATGCTTGAAGGGAAAAACGCGTGCAACCTCATCCACGCATCCCTCGGAGATACGAAGTTGACAAAAATTCAAGAAACGATCGAAAAATAAACTGTCACGATTTTGCGGACATTCTGAAAATCACGGATACAAGAGTCTTCGCATTTTTTGCTGATGAAAATCAATGAATCAGCATCGACAGAAACAATACGTCAGGGCTCAAAATAAAAGAGAGGCCGGTAAAATGGCCCCCCCTAAGAAATTAACGCTCCAAGTAGAGATTTGAAGCAATGAATCTCCGAATTTTCACCAAAAAAACAATAGCCTGACTCATGCGAAGTGTTGAACCCTGATCTCATGTGAAAATTCCAAAAATTGTGGGGAAAATTGGCGCCCAAAAATATTATTGTCGAAATTTGACAGTATTGAAAAATGTTGTCTTTGGGCCTCTTCAAAATTATGCGTACTTTTCTAAAGATACTTTAAAGGCGTTGTAGAGATTTGGTTACTAACTCGTTGAAACTTTGACCATGCAATTATCTAAGTTATAAAATTCAAAGGCGAGACGGCAAAATAGATAATCTGGAAATCAGAGCGCTCATTTCTCATTTGAATTACTGGATCTGAAAATGTTAGTCTAAAAAATATAGCTTCACTATTACCGAACGTGGAAAAATTGGAGTAAGGACAGTTCAACGTTTGCTAACTGAAGTCAGGCAGATGTCTGTTTGAAGTTACAATTTTGAAAGCTTCAACGATTGTAATTGCGATTTGGAATTTCACTTTTCAGGAGCCCATCATCCCAGCTTGCAAGCTGTCAAAATATGTAATCGATTCGATATTCATAGTTTGCAAGAGCCAGTATGCGATGTAACTTCGAACGTGATTTCACCCTGGAAAAAATATGAAAATTTTTCAGAGGTGCCCATTTTGCCCGCCTTTTACGTTGTCAAGACATATGGTTGATTTGATGTGTGAAATTTGCTGGTGCAAATAAGGAATGAAATTCAGAGAACGTTTTTCAATTTTGAAAAAGTACTTGATACATTTTCAAGCATATCTATTTTGCCCACCTTTCCTAAAGATGTCAAGATATAATAGTTGATTTGGTGTTTGAAGTTTATTAGAGCACGAGAATGATGAAATTTGAATGTTTACTCGATTTTTGAAAAGTCCGAACAATTTTTAGGGGTACCATTTTGCCCGTCAGGGCCCAGTTTTCCGCTCCTACCCTATATGACGTGTTTGTAAAATGCAATGACAAAAGATTGTCATTCAGAAAATTCGAAAACGTTTTCCCTCTATGAAAATTGCCGGTCTAAACTATACCGCATCACTAATGAGTTTCCAAACCGGAAATGAAGATATAACTATTGGATTCGTTTTTTCCATTCAGATGAAGAAAGCACATTTAGTTGAGGTAGCTGGTAATGTGGTACCTGTGGTTTTGTCGGTTTGAGAAAGAATTCCACTTGTGATCAGTGATGAAAAAAAAAAAAGAAAAAAAAGTAGCGTACGCCACTGAATAGTATATCTGGTGGAGTTCGTGCCAGAAGTATTTTCCAGTTCCTGTAACTAGTGGGGCTATAGCTATACCGCTACTTCCCAGCTTCCTGCAGCCGGCTGAAGATCCTAGACGAGTTTAAAGTTTCATTCTTTGCCCGCTATCTAGCAAACGCTAACGATAAGGAGCTCCTCTCCTAAGTTCTTGCATCGTTTGAGCACTCTTTTTACCCTTATCTATTTTACTGACGATTCTTTTTCCCTTCCTTTGCCCAAGCAGTTCTGCACCGAAGTAATATGGTTCGATCCTAAAACCCCCTGACAGGCTATTCGCTACCCGAATCTGTATAATTAATCATATTACTCAATGATAAATATGATGAAATTAATTTTCCGGACCGTATGAAGCATAAATACTTCATACTACATGGATATTCACTCAATTAAGTATCAATTTGCACCCTCAATTGGACATTCTTACTTGATGGATCGACCACATATCAGTTCTAGGAGTGTTTCAAGATTTTATAACATTTCAAAGAATTTGTTATGAATTCAAGCAATTTTAACAAACGCGCCACAGGGTTGCACAAGATTTGGAAGTTGTGAAATGATATCCAAACATTTGATGAAATAATGCGAGTTTACAGGATTCCCAAAGTTGCCGAAGATTTAATAGCTTTACAATAATTTAATATGATTTGAAAAAATTTACCGTTATTTCAGGAAGAGGTATACGTCAAATTTCAAGATTCATTAGGCCCCCGATTAACTTCAGTTGAGTTAAAAAGTATGATCGATTGATAATTATCTAAAATTTTTAGAATCTGATACTCCATGTTCAGTGCCGACTCTTAACGATGAGAGTTCACTCTCAATGGACAATGTTGAGGGTTACCACTAAAGCCTTGGGTGGAAAATTAAGTGTCAACGTTACAGAAGGTAATTGTCACCCTGATCATTATTCCGTGTGATTTTGTGAGAGCAAAGAATCTGTGACGTCTCAAGGTTCTATATGTCATCATTTTTCCCCTCTATTTGTATACTTACGCATACAAATAAACGTGGCTTTGTACGTGCACGTTTCGCTCTTTATACACCAGCTCTGTGTGTTTATGTGTATGTGCGTGTGCGTTAACGTCGTCTGTAAACATTTTTTCATAATTATGCAAATATCACGGTAAAGTCCAGGGGGGTATTAAAAACTGTGACGGAGATTTAACTCGGGACGGACCACGGGTGGTCCTTGCTCACTTACCTTTTCCCAGCCGTACGAATACATGCCTGGTATACAGTAGGTACCGTACTTTGGAAGGGTGTATATATGTATCTAGATATGTATATATTTAATACATGTATATATGTGTATGCGTGTATATAACACGTAAGTGCGCCGCTCCGTGGATATTTCAGTGTAATTTTAATTATTATGTTGGAGGGCCTTAATCTCCGTCCATTAGTTTGAGAGCCGGAGACGCGAAAAAATAGAAGACCTTGCGAAAGGGAAAACCTTGAATATTAAATCCATCTAAACCCAACCCTGAACACATAGGCATAATGTCTTGCCCTATTTATAATTCGCCATAAACGATTCCGAAGTAAAACCAACATTAGTGTTACTTCTGGATATACAGGGTGAATTGCCAACGAGTGAGCAAGTGAGTTTTGATCTTCATGCGCACACTCCGAGCGTATAGTTTAATTTTCAGTGCGACCAATCGCCTGCAATATAAAACTAAAACACGACAGATAGCCGCGATGTATCTAACCCCAAATATTTCAACGGTTCAGCTCAATTTGATATTTTCGACGGTTGGCGGCCCTGAAAATTAACCTTCCCTCATAGCATGCGCATGCGCACTGGGAATCCACCGGTCCATATGTTAGCAATTTATCCTGTGTACTGACTCAAGTCCCCATTCACGGGGGTACAGATTCAGTTTTCAGTCAGTCTAAGTCTGCTATCCTGCCAGGATTAGTTGATCAAATTTAATAAGTAAATGCATCTTGATTAAAAATGCGTTCGTCGGTGCGTCTGCTCGGAAGAACCGAACGTAAAAAATTGTTGTCACCGCTAGTTTTGACTAAGGATACATCTACGGATCGAGTAAATTTTCACGCGGGAAAATCTAAGACGCGTCGCCATCTGGCGGTAGGTACTACTTCAAGATTCGAAAACTAGATACGTGTTTCACGGTAAATAATAAATCCTTTGAAGGAGAAAAAAAAAATCTAACTGAATGTGAGTTTTAGGACCCAGTGGCGGTGATAAGAGGAATAGAACCCAGCTGAAAACAAAATTTGGCCGAGAATGAAAGGAAATAGAAACAAGAATCTGTACACCGGGTAGTCCAGCAATTTTTTAACGGTCGTAAACCGTCACCCCTTCGAATTTGCCAATTGATTCTTTCCATTGTAGCCTCATAATATAGGCTACCTCTGGGTTTGACAAAAATTTCCGATTCCTGGTTCGAAAGTTACGGATTTTGGGAAAATCGCTTCCTTCGACAGTCATCTATTTTTCGGATGGCTCTATGCATCGCCCAAACCAGATCTCACATGGAAAAGTGATCCGAATAAAATCGGTTCAGTTTGTGATGTACTTTCGACTGCAAAATTTTTTCAGATTTTCTTTTACACCAGAAATAGCGAATTATTGACTCAAAAACTCAAAATCGGCAATTTTGAAAAGTGGCCTTTCTCGATTTTTTGGTAATCCAAATACAAAATTCTGTGTTCAAATAGGAAGATTTCATCAGACATATTTGGGGAAGTTGGGCCGATATCGCGTTTCAGAGTTACATCCGTACCATGATGCTGTCCTGGAAGAAATAAATTTTCAAATCCAAAAGGGGTGAAGGTTCGCGACCGTTTGAACATTCCTGGACTACCCCATATATATTATGTGCAATGTGTTTAAATACCCGAAATTAGTCGCAGGGTTGAGGTTTAATGAATATTACTTGAATAGCGGTCAAAATGTCTGCAGAAAAGGTAAAAGAAAAAAAAAAAAAAAAAAAATAATGTGTATGTGATCGAAAAATTATACCTGAATAATCATATAGTGTATGAACTCGTTGCCCTATATCTCTGTATTCATTATCATTATCCTCATAACTGTTCGTTCAGTTAATTTGAACGCACAATATAGTCGTACATTTGTACAGGTAGATATATAAATCGTAGTCTACTAGGGACGTGGCTTGCAGGAGTTCCCGTTGTTTCTAACGAGATGTTGCAGCCCGTTGAATATACCTGTCAAGGTTTTGTCCACCATGTTTGTGGTGACCTGAGCCTCGTCCTTGTCCTCGGTTTCTGGCTCCGACTCTGCACTACAGTTGTTGTCGCATATTCGCCCCAGGGTAGGCAGGGCAAAGGGTGAAGAACCTCCACCAGTCGTGGTGAGCATTTGGGGCTTGTTGCAACCGCGACAGAGCATTCATTTCCCAGGTGAACCATGACTCACCTACCACTGCACTTCCTACCCCTATAGCCCCTGTGCCCAAGCCTAGCAAAATATCATGGAGAGAATTTCTCCTCGAATCATCCAGACCGAATTAGCGAATAGGATACCATAGAATATCTAGCATCTGTTGTTGAAAATAGAACAAATGTTGGAAACAAATTTATTTGAACTGGCGAGCTACTCAGAAAGAAAATTTGCGAATTAAAGTTAAAATTCCATTGAGGGAAGACTTCGGTAAAATTTGGATGAAAATCATTTTGTTATCAACATTGCTGAAAATAATCGAATCAATAATTCCTTGCACCATAATTTTGAAAATGTTAGTAAGCATGCAGTTAAAAAATGAATCGATGTTCTGAGATCACCGCATCGCATAATAAAATTGATTTTATCCAAATTTCACAGTAATCTTGTTTTACAGTTCACTGCACTCATCTGATCTAGGACTATGAGAAAAAGCTCCATATTTTCAGGTAATACGGTTCAACTAGAGTTTTTCTGCCATGTTCTGCTGTATTGAAGTTTTCCGTTACTATCTGGAATGACTCATTGTCAATGTCACCTATTCAGAAATTTCGTATGTATCCAGATGGGGCCCAGAAAAGAGATTGTGAATTTGATTATTTGAAATATCTTCACAAAATATCTAACAAGATCATATGGAACATGTTCAGTATATTATTAGATATGTATTTCCAAATTGTACACGAGATCAAAGATTCCATACCTTGAAAAAGGCGTTCGCTCAGATATTTTTATCAATACCTCGGGATTGTCTTCTGGACATGGGTTACAGCTGACAGAGTACATGGCGTAGAAAATATCGTATAACATGCCAACTCGATCTGAAAATATCCATTGGACATATCTTTCAGCTAAAAAACATTAGACTACCTTGAACATGTGGTTTGGAATGTTTTCCAATTGCTAGGACACGAAATATGAAAAATGTAACATATATAGAACTGTCAGAGGATTTATAAAACATGTTTTTTTCCAGACTTGCGTTCTATCTGAAAGTGCAATAACAGAATTTTGCGTAAATTTTTCACACAATACTCTGATACAGGAAGTAGTTTCGTTTGAGACGAAAGAATCCCAACGCGCGTTTATACTTTAATGTATTCATGACGTTCGTATTACGGCGCACCCTGCATATGAATATGCTGGAGAATGTGTTCAAGCGAGAAGAAGTTGGTTGGTATTTTTCTACCTTGTTCCTTGTCCGATGCGCAGTGGTACAGAGCGCATCTTTTTTCTGGTGTTTTTCGCATCTTTCAGAGGATAAATACAGGGGAGAAAAATTCCCGTGCGTGTATCTTTGCATGTGTGTTCGTGTTTGTGAATGGGGTGAAAATTCATAATCGAGTACAAGGAAGGATGTTTATACCTGTATCTATGCAGGCATCTGTGGTATGTATGTATATGTATATACACAACAAGTTTGTTAAGATATACATATACCTACCTACATGTATATACCCAGTATCCAGAACGATATTCATGCATACGTAATCTGGTACCATTAATTTTTCACACCCTCCCCATTCGAGTTGCGACAAACTTTTCCAATTAACATCTCCGGCCACAAGTTTCTATAATACACTGGATTGTTAACTCAGCTTTGTCTTTGTATGAAAATTGCTCCATCCTAGATTACGTCAATGCTCATTGTCAATCTAGTCTTCGTTATTTGTCATCGCAGAATTTAGTAGACATGACTGGTAATTACATACATGCGTATAGTTTATGTTGTTAAGAAAAGACTTCTTTTAATCTGTGAAACAGTCATACACGCACGATGTAGGGAGTTTCAGAATGTGTAAATTTCAAAGTCGTACATATGAACCTCAGGCCCTGATTGTGGCTTCCTCTTTCAGGGAAGTTCGAATGGTGATTAAGTAGACTATACCGAAATTAAGTCACCATCACTGAGTAAAGGAGCGGAGACGAAGAATAAATAGGATGGGATTTTTTCGATTAAAAAGAAGTTGTAACGTGGTGATCGTTGAAAGCACAGCATCTGTGTGAAAAAGCATCGATTCAAGTCTTCGAGAAGTGGATAGGTAGGTATATGTATATATGTAGGTATAGAAGAGGCAGGAAGAGGGGTGCTGGCGATAAACATCTCATTCAATTTTAAGCTCCTAACTCGAGGGCAGTATTTAAGTGACTTTCTTAAGTATCGTGCAGAGTCCTTTCCTTCCCTTAACTCACCTTACCATTCCTTTCCTTTTCTACTTTCTCCGAGGATCAGCGAGACTCGGAGAAAGTCTCGCTAACTTCCGGTTCATATATCTAACTCCATGGCTCGCTGTACAATTGCGAAAAGAAATCCTCATCGTTTATTAGACAGCCCTTTGCGCATTTTCAGTGATAAATGATCACCGATTTAACCTGTAGACACTCCGCTTATGTTACCTGGCTTTAAAAAAAAACCACGTACTTCTTTACTGGTTGCGATTCTCTGGTATTTTTGTGCAACTTTAAGCCCCGATTGAGAAATATTAATAAGTTTCAGTTCATTGATCTGCGAAAAATCTGAGAAAATTGAATCTCCTAACTCATACAATTGAATGTCATTGAATAGATAATATTGCACAATTGATAGTGAACAGCAAAATCATCATGTCAGCATGTGGTTCGTACATCAGCTTTGCACACGTGAGAGTGCTGCAATTGCAACTGAAATGTCATAGATTGCCTAGAGGAAATTTTTCAATCATTTGACGCGATGAAACAAACTGCAAAGAAACGATTACTAAATCATGTTACACTTCAGTACTTAACTGTATTCTACCGATGTGTAGATGACTGATCTGTTCTCAGGATTTAAGCACTGGGTTGTTGACAGTGGTGAGTATCTTAATATATTCAATATATTAACCAATTTAATTGGACACATTTCACAAAGCCGTGCATTTATTACGCCCTCCGAAGTCTAATTGCACGTGAAAGAATAGTTATCTGGACCTGTTCTGCATGTTAGAATGTCTACTTGATTACGACATACCACTATACCGTATCTTGCATGTATACGTGTTCAATTGGGCATGTGATTAATCGCAGAATATGTGAGCAGACATCATCTACACATTGTGATGTCTATAAATTATTTTCTAGAGTGGGACATGTTCGATAGATTGATTGGTCTGATCGTATGTGATAACATGTCAGTCAGGAGATGTTTTGCATGTTATGAAGTAGATCTTGAGGGAATGCATATTATATGTGTGTTGTGTATAATTGACCGTTCTCCCCACGTTAGCAAAACTGATTACGTATTTTCTGCATTGCCACACTATAGTATCGTCTAATTACACATCACAGCGTGTCTGTACGGAGATACATTGCAAATGGTAACATGCCCAATTTGAGATGCTAGATGATAACGATGATGTGGTGAAAAATCACCGTAATCGTGCATTTCAATGAACAAGCTATTGGAAAATGTACTATCGAATTTTATTACAGAGCATTCCTTCTACCAATATCGAACTTCAAAAATCAATTTATTTTTTATTTTTTTATTTTTTGCATCGATGGTGCGATATTTAAACCGTTGCGTTATGACAGTATGCAGTTTATGAAACCGTTTTGTACTCATCCGGCATGATGTCTATCGCCAGTATCCTGCACAGCTGCCTCTACAAGGATGCATAGTGTAACGAAAAACGAAATGAAATGAAATGAAATGAAACGAAATGAAGTGAAATGTAACGAAATTGAATGAAATTAAAACCATTTGAGGCAGAATGTGCGGCATTGTATAATCTGCGGTAGATAACTATACAGTTCCTGAAAATATCGTTCTAGTTCCCAAAGGTGCGGCTGGGGGGAATCCCCACGGACAATGGTCCACAGTTTCGCTGCGGTAAAGTGGTGAACGAATCTTTAGATTTAGGAGATCAATCGCTAACGGTTGTGGCTGGGGAATATATGCAAAGCAGCCCGTACGCCGTGGTGTGCAGGAATACGATTCCTCGTTTTCTTTCCTTTTTTTCTCTCTTTCATTTCTTTTTTTTTCCGATTTCTCTTTCGCGTTCTCTCTCTCTCTCTCTCTTTCTCTTTCGCAGTGTTATACGTGGGTAGAGCTTGCTTTTATCTCGCGGTGCCTTTGCTGCAGTCACTTTTTGACCCTCTCGAGAAAGAAAGAAGAAAAAAGAAAGAGAGAAAAAAAAAGACAGAAAAAAAGGTAAGAAAGAAATAAGAAAGGAAAGGAAGAGGGGGGAAAAGGTACAAGATTCCTGAGAACTGAAGAAGGAAGAAGGAAAAAAAAAAGGCCTAAGGGAGCGAGAAAAGGGCAGGAATGGGGAACACCCTCACTTTCTATCTTCTGCACCGCATTTAGACGTTCACAAGACAATCCTACAATCGCATACCTCTGAAAGAAGGGTTTATCTTGACACCTTCTACTATAGATAAGCGTTAGTTTCCAGCCATTTTCTCCCACACGGTGACCCCTACCTTATAACCTTATACCCCCGTTTCTAATCCCGCCAAAAATCGCGTCTGAAGATTATAGGCATTTGATCAGATCTTCGTTTACGGTACCAATTCAGGATTTTCTCTTAAATTCATTTCCCTCGTCCTCGATTTTCGAAGTATATTTTTTGTTTTATTTACCTAATAAATTGAAATATAATTCTTTACTCTTGAAGGAACAGATGAAGTTAAGGGATGAAGAATTTTTTCGCGAAGAATCTTCGATTACACGAGTTTAAAACTAATTTTTGGGCCTCTGGAGTGTCTAGAGTCCCAAGATCCCTTAATATGGGTACTTTTGTCTTTTGCTACTTGATACTTTCATATTTATGTCCGTACGAACGAGCTATATAACCACGCGCGTCGCGACGCCCTTATGCGAGATCCATTAAGGCCTACGACTAATTTACAAGCATGCCAAGATTATCGTTTGGGTTTACAGTTTCACCCCTCAAACGACTGCTGCAAATACACGTTTAGGCACCAACAACGATGGGATGAGAGAGAAAGAGCGAGAATGAGAGAAAGATAGGGAGTCCCTGTCTGGTTTGTATTATTAATTTACCCTGTAGGTACGCTGCCTACACCCCCACCGAAAATCATGCGCCGAAATTTTACTGTATGGCTAATTGCTTGAATCACCAAACTTCTCGACATCACTTATTTACCCGTTTATTATATGTATTCACACACACTATAGCAGTGGATATGAGGGTGAAACGAAAGGGCGTGCGTACCTACTTGTATACTTGTGCAAACTATATACAGCCATACCCGAGTTCACCACGCTTATTATCACTGATCGTAACATACGTCTATACGTATGTACATACATATATGTACCCACGTAAATACACATACGACAATTGATAATATCTGCTAAAAGCAACTAATGAGCAACTTCATTACAAAGTGATAAGGCGTCATGAAGAGGTACGACCCATTCATGGCATTGGTGGAACACTTTCAGACTTCTTCAAAACATCAAGAGGTCGTCGTTTGGACGTATAATTCATGTACGATAGTAAAACATGTTTGAGGACTTTTCATCATAATTTTGAACTTCATCGGAAACTTGTGAGGTTATTTTTTGAACATTGAATATTCTTGCAGAACATGATTCAGACTAATGTCAGTCAACAATATACAAAAGGAAATGCGATGAATGTGGTCGTAAAACTTTTTAAAAAACTTTTCACTCTTGAACTGCTCAGTCACCATGAAACATGAGTTCAGACTTTTCAAAATGTTCAAACGTGGTTTTTTGCACCCCCGATATTACTGCAGACTCATTTGGGGCACGTTGGAAACTAATATAGGTCAATACACGGCGAAAAATGCAATGAAAAAAACTGTTCCAAGACTTTCACTCTCGAAAACACTTATCAGATTAACCTCTTGGCAGTCGGTTTTTTAACACAAAATATTCTCACAAACTTATCCAGAACACGATTCAAACTGATTCCAGTTATCATACGACAGATTCACATAAGACGATATTGGCTCAAAAGCATTTCATGAACATTAATTTTGACGTCTAGGGATTAACTCTGCAGCATATTTCTTGATTTCTCTCATGTCATATTAAAAATTTGATCCACGTCTTTGCCTTCTTTCGGACATCCTTCCGACGCGTGTTACTAATATTCAAAACTATCATGCGGTTCATGTATTCGACAGACATGCGACGAACATTTTTAACATATTCATCACTCATTGTCAGTACTAGACGATATCTCGACCGTCACACAACTACACCTCATCAAACTTTTTACTTTTTTAGACTTTTTTTTTGACATGTTGTCAATGGAAGGCATACGAATTCGATATTTAGGTATTTCAGTCTTCATTCGACAAGACAGAACATTGCCATACATACCATGTATTAGAATGAATTCCAAGATTTCTTACAGTTTAATTTAAGAAAAATGGTCTAATCCTTGAAACACGCTAGGACGACGGTTTTCGAGCCACGGTGAAAGTTAAAAGCGAAATATTATATCTGCCTAATATTCTTCTGGCTAATATTTCTGCCTTAAAAATGACGTCTGCGAGTTGCGAGACGTTAATTCGTTTTTTCACCCCCCTTCCCCCCCCCCCCCCCCCCCTGGATTTGCAGGATCAGAGCGTAAAAAGGGCGTAAAAAAGTAACGGGGTGGGAAGCTAGAGGGTGAGATAGCCTAGATGCTATACTGGTTCGAAAATACCTACGCCCGGTGGATAATTGTCTCCTAAATCACGTTATATTGTTTCTTGAGGTAAAAATAAGGGTGGGGTTTACCATTGTCTCATATATTATTGCCCCCTCACGAGTATTACTCCCCATAACGTTAAAATTCGAGTTCCCCCGGCCCGGACCGCGGCTCTCATGTTGAATGAAAATTAAGCGATGAGAATAACGTCAAGCGATTGAACAACTTTTTAAATAATTGTTCGTTTTTTGTTGTTTTTTTTATTCTCTTGTTATCAACTAGGTGGTTATTAATTATTGACTCTTTCGTAGGATTCATTACACCCCCACTCTTTGTTTTCGTCCTTATCTTAGCTGAAGTCTTTGTATTCTTGTCACTCCAAGTCGGGTTCCGTTCTACACTGAATTATGAATAATATTCCTACCGATCCTTATATAGCCTCCCGCCCACCCGCGTCGTCTTTAGCTGGTGAAATATAACAAGCTTATGGTAAAGTGCTGAGTTAGCAGCTGCAGAGTGTTGCGGGAAACTCAATAATGCAAACAACCGAGTGGTAAGTAATGCTTCTGCCGAAACACCAAAAACCATTAGTCTGCAACTATTTCTCTACTATTATACTATACATATACTTATAGATATATGTACAGATGAAAAATTTACATAAGTCATAATATCTTATCTTATCCCCTCCATAATCCACCCCCGCGATCTTCATTCAATTCTTCAAATTAATTAGTCACTGTATTTGTTTTTTTTTTTTTTTTTTTATCCACTGTTTGTGTTCAGTTCTTCATATATTTTGTTGGATATTTGAATGAATGAAATTCTGGGAGCAAAAAGTATACATATATATAATACATACCTATATATAAATGTATGCGCATGTGATATAGGGGAAAAACGAAATGAAGTGTAATAAATAGGGAGAGAAAAAAAAATGTGGTGGTGAACCTGGCAAACCTACAAAAGAATAATAAAAAAAAAAAAAAAAGAAAAGAAAAAAAAAGCAAGAAATGAAAAGGAAAGAAAAAGATGAGAGAGACGAGGCGCAAGTTGAGAAGATCTCGACGTACCCTCGTCTGTAACATGTGTATTATATATCTACGGTACTCGAGTAGTAGAAGTAGCAGGAGCAGGAGCAGAAGTAGGGGCAGCCTTCCCGGTATACCGACTTCCGTTATGGGGCTTCTAGTTCTGCCTCCAGAAGCGACCCCACTTCGACTGTATCTAAGTGCAGTTCTGGCTTCGCGTACCTAACATGTCCCTGCCATTCGCAGTGGGTATTGGATTATATACCCCCTGTGAGAGACACGATGCTTCAAAGCGGGCATTTTTTGCTCTTTGAATACGATTCGAGAGTAGGTATACGGTCGCGACGCAACGCGACGCGATGCGGAGCTGTCACACCCCATTTTGTCAAGCTAAATAAACATATTATTATGTACCCTTTTCATTACCTGTCTCAGGTTTTTGCCGTGTTTTTTTTTTTTTTTTTTTTGTTTTTTGTTTTTTGTTTTTTTTTCACGCTTTTCTCTACTTCTTTCACGTTTTCCTTCTTCACTTTCACAGACATGATCAGGCGTTCAACGTTATTCAGAAATGGGCAAAGAATGTACAATGACGCACACCGATGGACAGCAACACTGCAGAGTTGAATGTGTGACTATGTTACGAGATTGGTGACAGCGGTGGGATGTGGATTCTTTTTTCCGATGAATGGTTGGGTTGTTGATCGATTGGCTATTTCGATAGTAATTCGATGAATGAAAAGGTAAATTAGGAAGACTTTTTCGAAAAATTGATGTATTTGATGTAATGCTTGATTGTGGAAGAGAATCAGACAAAATAATGTCACTATTTATTTCGTATTGACTATGAATGATATGACAGTTGAAAATATGGAAAATCGCATTAGAAGTTTAATCCGACAAACAAATATCGTTATGGAATTTACTTTTTAATTATGAAATCTGTGTCCTTTTTTTTTGTTTTCATTAAAACTTTGTTTCCGGGTTTTTCTTTTATCTGAAACATCAGCAGCGTCGCGTTTCAAACTCCGGCAGAACTCATCTACCATATTCCATCTTCGTTTATTTCTTCAAGACACTTCTATCCAGTTTTTGTTAAATTAGCATTGCAATTACATTACGCTGATAACCAGAAATTGCTCTAAAATCTTCTCCTAAAACAACAAAAAAATAGAATAAAATGAACTTTTTAAGCTAGAAACAAATAGATATTTTATTCTGGAGCACACTCAGAGCGGTAATCAAGATACCTGATAGATATTCTAAGGAATAAAGCTGCCATATTTTTTTCAAATTGCACTACGAACTATCAAAGTAACGTAACGTAAAGAAGTTTATGCCATTTTAAGGCATAAACCTAATTATTGAGAATGGTAGCTTTGCGTATTCTTTTCATACTCGAAATCTGATCTGGATCCTGTCAGTGATGTGTCCAACCAACGGAATCTACTCTCTACATTGAAGATAACGTGAAAAATGCAAATTTCATTTACCGATACGCGATATAAAAAATGAAAAAAATTTCTAATGGAGAATTTTCAAATATTCATTGCGGCTCAATAATTTTTGCAGAATATTTACGATTCACGAAGGTGTTCAGAACACTATAAAATGGCCCGGTAATGGATTGAGAATCGGTCGCCTAGTTGCTTCGGAACAGCGAAAAATCAGTATTTCGTGAATTGAAAATAATAAAATGATCCAGAAAGTTTATGTTCAAATTTCTTGGAGCAAAACGAGATCCGTCTGAAAAGCGATGCTAAAATATCTCAGTGTTCTGAACACCTTTATAAAACCTTGATGATCTGCAAGCATGATTCAGACGCAGAGAGTATTTAGTAATTTTCTACTTGTCGCCATTTTATGGTAGATAATTCAATTTGCAATATCAGAATAATATGTTGTTAGTTTCCACCAGTGGAAACATCATCCCTATCAAATTCGAATTTGAAACCAAAATGCCACATTGCTATCTCCCGTAAAGGGTCTTACTGCGGCAACTAATTTTCTACTACTTATTGTTAGTGGCTCTTCACATCATCAACGTATGACTGTTTGGAATAAAGCATGTTTTTCAATATCTGCTATATAACTTATAGACCCATGAAATTTGTGTAAAGAAAAGATAGCTAACGAGGGATGAAGCTACAGGAATGGAGCCGTGGGGAGTCGGTAGGTAGGTAGGTAGGTATTCGATCAGAGTATGTCTCGCCTGCGAGGCACGTACTGTCGCAGTCAAGTCTGACCTACATGGGACTTGCACCACTGGCTGCTGATACCCACGCCGCTTCTTGTATCACTGCCGACTGCTCAATTATTACGAACTCTCAGTTGGCGAGCGTGTATTGTGCGCAAGATGGTTATGTCGCTCAGGGCTGATCCCGGAAACCTTTTTTTCATCCATTTTATTTTTTTTTTACCCCATTCGATGCGATTTGGATTTTCGGCTTCCGGGATAGAAGAAACAGAAAAAAAACAACATAATACATATCGAATAGTCGGAATAATCTGTATCAAAACTGCAAACGTGTTTTTCTTGAAATCAATTATCTCCATCTTGTCCCAGCGATTTTTCTCATACTATTTGCTCAACATCGAGAGTTCCACGCGATACAAATTTAAATATAGAATCAAAAATCGCAATCCATTCTCTTCCAGAAATTAAGATATTGAAAAAAAAACTCTTGGGACATGGGGGTTTGATTTTGAGAAGCAGACATACTGGACAGGCTATAGCTATCAGAAGCATCAATATTTTTTCATTAAAATTTCACTGAAACTTCTTCGAATCACGTTCGATAAATCTAATACCTTATAAGTATCGAAAGAAAGTCTATGCACCAAAGTAAATGCATATGAAAAGCAACTTCTTTCTGGCGTCAAAGTGCTGTTTCTTATGAAATTCGTTCCGAGATAAATCTACACATAAATATTTTGGGCACAGAAAAAAATCCTTGCAAGTTTGAGCAGAATCTGCGTTCCGAAGGTCTGGAACTCCCCTTGTTAGTCGATGTGGAGAAAGTTTGAAAGATGATAAAAAACATGAGAACGTAATTTTTTTTCCTTTTCAAGAATGGTTAGAATTTCGAAAACTTTGTAAAAATTTACCTTGCGCTCTGCATCTCATTATAACATAAATTCCATACTGTATATATGTGCGATTCCTTTCAAATTTTATGCCAGTAGCACATTGTTTCCAGATCAACGTCGTTGCGGAGCAATGTGTTTGTAAGATATGTATGTATGTATACATAAGTCTATGTATATATACTTAGGTACATTTCAGGGAAAATTGTTCGTAAGGTGATAAATCGACTACTGTCGACCGACAACCCCGAAGCTTCGCCACGGCATAGCAGAGCTCGACGAGAAGCTTTCTGAGGTGCGACAAAGAGGAGGTAGCTGCACCGGGGGGCTTGCATGCAAGAGGCGGTGGGTAAAAGTAGCTAGATATGTCTAGTAAAATAGCGTAAAACGAGGGCTGCGGAATGAAGCACACAAAGAGAAATAGAGAAAAGAGAGAGAGAGAGAGAGAGAGAGAGAGAGAGAAAGAAAGAGAGAAAGAGAGAGACTGGAAAACTGGAACCGAGACAAACCGAAATGCGAGACAGAGAATCCCGCGCGCAAAAGTTATTAAATTTGATTAGACTGTGCCGCATAGCGGCACAACGTATCTACGTCCGTGCCCTGGGGAAGGGGATGCAGGACTTTCAGAACCAGAGTTTCTCTAGTTTCCACCTTTATCCACACTAGCCTCTCTCCAGTCTGAAAACCCTGGAGCTAAAGGGTGCAAGAGAGATGGATGAAGGAACGTTCTCCTGCACTGTCGGTCTCTCCACGCCGAGATTCGTATTAAATATAATTGTTTAACTTTCTTCTCGTTCCAGGGCCCCGACAGTTACACTGAATTAACTCATCTGACAATTACATGGCGCACAGGGTGTCCCGGAAAACTACCCTTCCACATCTTTGAGCGCAGAAAACATCGACTACATTCCCTAGAATCATCATTACAATTTACCTCCAGTTCTCAATATGGCCATGTCACCGCTAGATTTGAAGCTTCTCGAATGATCGATAAGTCTTTGTAGAAATCATGATTCTACTTGCTTTCGCATGTGATATTTCTATTTTTTTTTCTTGTTTTGTCCCAGAATTTTTTGATTCTGTCCCATCAAACTCGCACATTCCAAGTGCGAAGTTTTTTCAATGATGTGGATATTCATATGTGAATTACACGATTCTCCATGTTTTTGTCCAGTAAACAGCTACTTCGCGTGATATAATTTTGTTTCAAAGCAATGCATGTGATACATCCCTGTAATGTACAGGATGGCCCGAAACAAAACCGACCCAATTTAAAACTTGAATAAAATCTGAACGCTTTTATCGATCTTCAAAATATTGTTTCTGGTGGTAAATAGAAAAATAAATCTCGCATTTCGCGTTTGAGGATCAAAAAAATCTGTATCTGTTGCAGAGTTACGTGCACTTGAAAAACGGGTTTTGAAAAAGTCGGTGCAACGTACCTTCGATTCGATGAACATTGCAAAGATTTTCTAGTAAAAATGCTACAGAGATTTTAAATACAAATACAAATTATTCCAATACGACTTACATGAAAATCTGAAACACACGCGCGGTACAAATTTGCAATACCCTTCCTAATCGAAACGAAAAGAAGAAGTCTTCTTATCACAATTAAACACGGAGAGGAAATCATTCATTCAAGAAATTTTTTTTAAGCTCCCAGCGACTTTTTGAAAACACATTTTATTTAAGTATATTATACGCGGTTTACCTCTGCAACAGATACAGATTTTCTCGATTTTCAAACGCGGAATAAAAGATTCATTCTTCCAGTTTCCGGCAAGAGAAAGATCTTGAAGATCGATTAAATAAATAAATAAATTTCGAATACGAAATTGAGTATCAAAAGAATGAAAACTGTTGCTATGTTTTGAAGGCCGTTTAAAGAGGATGATTGCAAGATATAAAATGCTTGGTGAGAACTATTTTACACTGACAGACGTCAGCGAAGTCTGCTGCATCACCCTGAGATTGGCACGTTGATACAGAACCGCGTTATTAATAGCCAGGATGAAAACAGTTTTCCATAAATTGCCTACGGGCCATGGGTTGGTTTGCCCCTTATACGCCCCTAGTCTCTACATTTTATGATTTTACTGGTAGTGTTGGTGCTACTGCTACGCCTTCAGGACCCATATTTTATGCGAGATTCACGCCTGTCCGAACTGATAAACTCTCAAGTGTGATTACGTAACGCAATTCGTCTCGACTACGCGCCCCATATATATACGAACGTATACATACTAATAAAACACCTTTGAACATGTTTCCCAGTACGTTTAGTTATACTGCTATACAAATAACCAACAAGGAAGTAACAGATGAAAATTGAAATTTCCGGTAACCAATATTCCTATCTGCACGTAGCGGTAGAAATGAATTTTGCAGGACGTATTTCGCCATGATTCGAACCAGTAACTATGGATTTGCATAGCGTTATCACCGCCTCGCACTGACACGATAATCTGCCTCGAGCAGAGGATTAAAATCAGAAAAAGAATTGAAAAAAAAACAATCTCTTTTTTCAAGCCAATCTAATGGAAAAAAAAAAACAAAAAAAAAAACAATCTTTTTTTTCAAGCCAATCTAATAGAAAAAAAAAAACAAAAAAAAAAAACAGAACAACGAAACCTCAACAGTTCGAGTTCTATTCGAAGCTCTCGATAATATAATTAAGTTACTCAGTTAGTGACTTTTGAAAAATCAAGCTTTTACGTTACAGATAACGTTATGTTTGTCCTTCCATTTCCCGTTGGTTTTTTTTTTTTTTTTTCAAGCTTTTTCAAGTTTTTTTTTTCTTCCATGTGGTTGACGAAATAATTAAGAGTCAGATGCGAAGGAACTTCTGCTCTGGTTCAGGCTCGTCGCGTGAGATAAGGGCTTGCTTCAGACGAAAGATGAATGCTTTAGACGAGCTTGCGCTAACGATCACCGAGCACAGTGATGCTAGTCTTTTAAAAAGGAGCTCCCAACAGGCATCTGCCTACACCGTTAGAGGAAATTCTTCTGCTTACATTCTTTTGGAATATTTTCAATAGTCAACTTCCTGTATACAATGAGCGTTGACCGACAACCAAAATCCTCGATGATATCGACGAACCAAATTAATCCAACAAAGAGGGGAAAAAAAAAAACAAAAAAAAAACAAAAAACACGGCAACAAATACTTTGATCCTTCGAGGAAAAAGCGTCCCTTCGAATTGAAAACTTTTCATGAGAATATTGTTGCGATTTAACGTTGTGTTTGTTATTTTGATTCAAATTTGTAAAAATTATGTTATCAATGATGAGAAAGTGAAGAAATGAACTTTGTGATCCTCCGAAACGAAGGATTTCTTTGGGTTCACAATTCTTTACCTCAACATTGCTACAATTCAAAATCTTATTATTTTCATTTCCATGAAATTCATGCAGTCGAATGATCGAATGATGAAAAGAGATAGAAAGCAACTTTTTGATTCCTTTTTTTTTTTCTTCAAAAGGCGGATCTCTTAATCGAATTCTCAACTCTTCACTAAAACATGTTGCTGCAATTTTTGAATCTTCGTAGATCTCTATTTTGATCCGAATTCTTACAAATGGTCGAACTATAAAAATACAAACAAGAGATCTTTGATCATGTGGAAGAAGGATCTCTTTGAATTCAAAACTTTTCACGCAAATCTGATTCGAATATTGAATTTGTTTTATTTTGCAATTTTTGGCTTATTCTGAAATGTTTTAGTATATTTTTTCTCTCCACATTTAGCCCCTTGATTCTGCTGTATATTGTGTTTATTAGTTCTCGAGTGGGGCGCGTGGCGCAGCCGGATGAGCCCCTTTCTGGGCTTCCGGGCTTTCGAGGCGCTAACGCGCAACCCGCAACACGCAAACGGTGTGGCGCGTGATTAACGCGTCCCACGACGACGAGGAGAAATTACGCGAAGACTCCCTCAGCGTGGGCACCACCTAACTTCTTGCGAGTCGTGGTTACCGGTTAGGGTACCACAGCCCTCGTATCACCAGCCTCCGGAAACTGGACTTAATAAATGAAAATCACACGAGGGCCAACTCCATCGCTCGACTGCTGCCCTTCCTTTTGCTACTGCCATCCCCACCGCACTACAAATTTCTTACGTCAAATTTGAGTTTTTGATCCCATTTTGTCGTGCCCAATTTTCAGAAAAAGAAAAATGTTCCATCAATTTCATCGTGCAGTTAACGTCGCGGGCAACAATAAATTACCAGTTTCTCAAAATGTGGTTATTTTTCGAGCATGAAAGCATAAAAAATGAATACATGGATATTGGGGTATTTTTTAATTTGTTTTTCTTGCAGAAGTAAAAGTGTGATTGCCATTCATTTTATTTATGTGTTTGTTCTGCAATAGAGAGCATTTAGCAGATTATTCGAAATCTTTTCACTTCAGAATGTGAATTTATTTTTGAATATTCTCACAAATTTCCTAGACATTATTGTCCCAATTAGTATTGTTCATTTTTCTCTTCGTCACTATAGTATGAAGTGAATAATCGGAAGTCGGGACGTCCGACTATATACTGTCTAAACCCCTACTTTTTGCCCAAAAGTAATATATCAGAAAATAGGAACGTCAAGACGAGTCCTTAAATTTCCATAAGACTTATCAATATAATAAATACCAGAAGAAGATACAAAAATTTGGAAGAAAGTAGAACGGCTAATGCAAATGGAACTTCACAAGCCATAAGCAAAAGCCATATGTGATAGCGCATGCATGCGCATTACTTACTAAGTACATTGATGGTATGTATATCACTATGACTTCTGCATTTTGCCAATGGCTTACAGAGTTTGATGTGATCCGGCCTCAAATGCTAACTATCTATTCAACGAATGACAAAAAAAAAATCAAAAGAGTCGGCAGAAAAATTCAAATTTCGAGTGGCTTAGTTCACACGGAATGTATTTTACAAATAATAATCAATCTATATACATATAATTAAAGAGCCCAAAAACCGATAAATAATTTAGCAACTATCTGGTTATACCTGTAGTATTGTCCCGGAAAATCGGGCTGTCGATGATTGCGCAACAGAATCAAAAGCACCCCTAGCAGCGTATCCGTACTGAAGTACAATAGAGATCTGGCTGCACGAACGGATACCTAATAATAATTAATATCGTGTAAACGTTGCCTGAATAGAACGGCCTGCCGTTTATTCTTCCCGATTTCCAAATCGATTTATCACTTCAGTAATTCAGAACAAACAAAAAAAAAAAAAAATAAAAAGTGAAAAATTATGAGGGTGATGTCGTTGTAGTTGAAATCACCAAATTTTTTTATTCATTTTCTTTTTTTTTTTTACAGCAGCACCTAACCCTTCGATATCATGAATTCAAACGAAGGGATGTAGGTTTAATCTCTGCCCATCTATAAGGAATTTGGAGAAAAGAAATTCTTTCTCACGGCCCGGTCGAGCTCGTGATCGTGGCTGATCCTCGTAAAATAAAATAAAATTTTATGGCCTCCCATCTATTTGCCATCACAGAGGCTGAGCTGGTCTTTGCACGTTCGTATATATAGTAGGCCTTAGCTGCTAGCTACGTAATCTCACTACCCACTCATCGAACACGAAATACTAAAACGACTGTGGAGTATCTAGAGTCCGTTTTATTTCTCCTCACATGACCATGGCTATTGCCATAGCCTCTCTCAAATTATGGACAGCCAATTTCAGGACCAGAACTTTGATTGCAGAATTTCGCCGAAAAAAAACGATTCATCAAATTTCAGGGTATAAAATTTTGTTTTTACAGAGTCTCGAGGGTTTCCAAGATGTATGCAATTTCAAAGTATGGAACTTCACGAGCTTCTAGATAGGGACATTTTTTCGAATTTATTCTTTCAACGTACGGAATTTAGTAACAAGTCAGAACGTAGTGTAAAATTAGTTTCTGACCAGTTTTTGACATTTCTAAAATGTTTATGATTTCAAAGTACAGAATTATGCTAGTTAATAGATGGAGAATGTCAAGCGTAGTGAAGTTTGATAGACCAGTGTAAACAGAAGTACATTGGGGATGCGTAGTTTGTTGACAAAATATAGTGTAACGAGTTGATGTATCAGTTTGCGATATCTATGGTGTTGGTAGGACACGGTCTGGTTGGTCTCCGAGTTCGTAAACGTGAATCTAGGTAGTTGCAACTGTGTACTGGGGTTCAGTCCACATCCTAGTTACCTGCAAGCTACTAGATGAACGTTGCCACAAACATCAGGTAGGTTTACATTGGGCATCGGTTCTAAGGACAACAAAACAATTCGGTTGTAGTTGAGTTCAATACCCGTAAAACGGCGGCACCAAATCCAATCTAATTAAGTTGGAACTGCTCTGACCGAACAACATTTACTCTGCATTCCACTATATCCTCTACCATGACTGCTGAATCATATTTGATCCTCTTCACTGTGTGATGCACAAAAGCCCCAAGGCCCTAATTATGCCATTTCGATGGACAAAGATCAGGGGAACACTTTGGATGGACGAAAGAGTGAAGAAATCGAATAAGGCCGTGAAGAGTTAAAGTGGAGCGTGCGAGAAAGTGGAGATTTCTACTGACACAAAAAAAAAAAAAATGAACAATCAATTTTCTTGGGACAGAGTGTCCTTTGGACGATAATTAGCTAGCCGCTGGCGTGATGAGTTTGTTGCGTTTTGCTGACACTCTGCACCTCGCAGTTGTGCTAGTGCGATAAGCTCATTAGGGGATAATTCTGTTCACTTTAAGGGTTTGGGAACTGGAGAGACAACGAGTGATGAGAAAAACAAACTAGTAAAACTCGTGATTAGAAATACAATAGAACTCTCCCTCATTTTGTCCTTCATCCCTCGATTTCTGTTTGAACAATCTCTTATACTGGCCCCTTTGTATTTTTGACCATTGACTTTCGGTTCTTCAGGACCATCTCCTTTTTGTCTTTTCTACTTCTTCTTCTTTTTCTTCAGTGTTGACCTGAGGGAGGTTGGCATGTAGTAGCTAAGCAGTATTCTCAAGTGAAACTCTGTAACGTTGCAACAGTATTGGCGAGTCGATTAATGATTCACGTTATATGATATCGAGTATAAAGAGGCAGAAGACATTTTCCCCTGGACGGATACCAGAAACCTCAGGGCGTTGGAGCCGCTCCAAACGAGCTTATTAAATTAACGCGCCCGTACGGGAAAGCTTGGCAAGAGCTTTGTCCGCCGGAAGTAGTTAGGTATAGGTACACGTCGACTGTGCTTCAGGCTTTTACCACCACAACCAAGAATTCTTCTCACCGCAATTATCGGCATTTAGGATAAGTCACAACCAAAAAAATCAATCCAAAAAAATCATGTGCTTTCTGAGCTCGGATTATTTAAGGACGAAATATTGATTCTCATCGTTTGTCCAACGTTTCATGTGTCCTGGTAAACGATCAAGACAAAAATGTGCGCAGTATATTCTGAGTCTATAAATACTTTAGGATATGAACTGAACGTAGGGAGTCACGAATGTTCAGTAGCACGAACAATTCTTAAAGAAGAAAACTTGTTCTTGATGTATGCCATCCTCATTGCAAAGATAATTTTCTTGAACGGAGGATAACACAGTCCTTTTTGGCAAGTAATTGGTTCGGTTTAATCTGATTTCAATCTTGTTACAGTAAAGTTGTCGAATGTTGCTAATTCATTTTCAGGTTTGCACTTCGCACATGTGATTTGATGATGAAGTTCGCATCTCATTTTATGAATCACGGAATAATTAATAACGTTCAATGAATTTTTCCAGGTCAGATGCTACAAATGCAATAAATTAATCAATAGCCTTCCGAAAGCTTTTCAGCGTTCATGCCCCTAGGGTAGGAAATCCCCTGAAAATAATGAACTTGGGGAGAAGCTGCAGTTTGTCCCAGTACAATTTTATCGCAGCTGTTCATTAGTCGTTCAACGTACCATCCATAATGTGAAAGTGAGAGTTTGTGTGAGAGATCAGTCTTTCACAGTTATCGCACCGACGATCTGCCGGAGGTTGGGTCTTTGATGAATATGAAATCCACAAAGAAGACTGGATGTTACTATGACAGTTGGAGATCAACAATTGACGACTTTTTATCATATTCGAGTATTCGATTGAACCACGGTGATGGAAAATCTTTTTGTAAAATCCTTCTCGAGCATAACAGTCTTTAAAGCACACCTTCCGGGAGGACTTTTGAAATTCACAGCTCTAACTGGACGGAACGTTTATTGTCAGTGTTACTGTGTATCCCTCACAATCAGATCAATATTGTTATTTCATTCCACGTCCTTTGCGGAGTTACAGATTCTTGAGGGGACAAAAATACCCACAATGAACATATATTCATCTCCAGCAGCAAAAGCGATGCCAAGCAGAACGAAGGCAAAGGCTCGCTGATGGGGATGGTAAGGGTGCGTTTCTTGTAAGGGAGCTTAGTGTCCATACTTCTGTGCGACTGAATATTAAAAGGGGCTTTGGCCAGAACCGTTGGGATGATTTCGTTCTCCAAATATTTGACCACCAGCACCAGCACCCAGCTCCAGTTCCAGTTTCTCAGAACCAGCTTCAGCTTTAACTTCCGGCTGTTCGAACGCAGTCTGCGGATCGCGGAAACGGTTAGGGGTCGTCGTCCGAGTATTCGGAACGGCGGTCGTGATTGGAAGACAAAAAGAGCCGTCCGAAGAGCGAGTGGAAGAAAGAACGAAGGAATGGGGTGAAAAAAGAAAAAGAGGGAACGAGGAAATAGGAAAGAGAGAAGAAAAAAGGGGGAGAATGCCCAACGCCCGGGGTGCGAAAGCGAAGGGTAGGAAAATAAAATACGCCGCCAATAATAGGGCAAACAAAGAAGCACCAGCGCCCGTCGGGCTTACATCGGAAACAGCTCTCAACGATATTCCCCTGATGAGGGTGCTCGAAACGAGCGAGTTTATAGCGCGCATTTGCGTGTCAACGTTCCTCCACCACATCCCTCCCCCGAGCTGCTACAGCCCCGACACTTACCTGTTGCATAAGTGATTCTATAGGCATAGATTTATCTTTGTTCGAAATTATTTACTCCAAGGATCAATATATCCACGATAAAGTATCACGACAATTACAGATTTCCTTAAGGATGTTCTTTTGGAAATTACTCTTTCTTACGATTAGATTCCCTTCGAACTTCCAGAATACGTTCATGTTTTTATCCCCTATAGGTACAGCGGTAAAAAAAATTAGCGTAGGTACCAGTATTCAAAATTGAAATATTCAACTTCAATGTTTACTCCCCAATACGCGTTATTTTTCCCAATTTTTCGGAATTTTCCAAAGCAATTCATTCAACAACATCTACAGAGCGATGAAATATTGCAGTGATCAGCTTGCAGCAATAACGGTTTTCAATACTGGAAATATTGCCGTGACTATAGTTTACGGCAACATTACACTCCGACAAAAATATAGATCGTATTGCCTAGGGCAACGAATTATTGCGATGATCAGCTTGCAGCAACATTATCTTCCAATAATTACGATATTGCAGTGATTAGTTCGTAGCAAAATCATAATGTAGTAACAACATTGGTTATTCTGCAGTCATTGAAACATTGCAGTTATCGATTATGTAGTAACATTACACAAGATCATACTAAGATCCCAATTTCGGCAATTGGTAAAACTTCTCAATGGATTCGTGATTCATCTCCAAAAATATAACAATCACAAAATTTTTCTACAAAGTATGAATTCCAATAACTTTCATTCTCAGAATCGTTCAGGCAACGCTTGACTAACGCCCCTAGCTTTATTGAACATGTCATTCAACTTGAACAATAATATGGACGTGTGTGAGCTTCTTGCGCAACATAATTTTCCGAATTCACAATAGTCGTATTGCAATTGTGCGTGGTTTATAAATGTATGTTACGTACATGTATGAATTGTCTATTAGTCTATGACGGGAATTCTGCTAAAGTGTTGTAATGGCAACATGATGTGAACAAGCGTCAGCCATGTTCAGAAAACATTTCTTTAATATTGCATACAAAATGTGGTATGATTCTGTAAAACTATTCGACGGTGTTTTCAATTCTCACAAACTTTTCTTCCTGTATTTCTCAATCTTTGGCTCAATGGATTCTTATAGATTCCACGTTATTTCGTTACAATTGACCAATACCCAATCAAGATTCTCTACTCGAAACTATCAAATATACCTACAACTATTTGTTGCAAGTAACTGTAAATATATATGTTTCCTCACAATTTCATTTTACAGCAAACTAGTTTGGAATTTCCCATGTATTTTCAACGCTATAATAGATTTCCTCGAGAAGTTTATACGTTAACGGTTAACCCATAACAAAAGCATTCGAAGGCAATATGCACGGATGTATTATTGCAGACAGTATAGATTGTTGTGATTCACCAAGAAGAAGCGGCGGCAGCAACGGAAGCAGAGGGAATGGGAAAATCTTTTGTTTTCCTTGCAGAGTTTGCATCGACTTCAAGATCGTCTCCATATATCGACTCCGAGAGAGTGTTATAGATGTGAAAGGTTCGCGAACTTGAGAACTTCGTCGTCACTTGAGAAATGACGACGGAGCCATATGATATTGCGCCAGATTATTTATCGAGCTTTTCAGCTAGCTTTATATATGGCCGTCTAGGTTATTCCAGAACGAAGCCAAGCTCTCTCTATTATTCCCATTTGAAAAAGAAATGATTTTAAAGATAACGATGATCCTTCAGTCAAAAATATCTTACCCCTAAATATAATTGTCCAATGGTTCGAATTCCGTGTTAAAAGCTAAGTCATGAACATGCTGCAAGCTCATTGCCTAATCGCCATGGTGAAATTTGCAAAAGCTCGCTGCACTTTTAAAGCACGTACGATTTATTCAGCAGTCAGGGATAGTGGTGATTTGAAAGCACACGGAGGTATATCTGAATTTGAAAAAAAAAAAAAAAAAAATGATGAAAAATAATGAAACCGCATGAGGCTCTAGTTCCACTGATTGTGAGTTTGCCTGTGAAAAAAAGATCAACCAAAAGAGTGACCGAGAGAGGGTGAGAAGAGATAGGCACATTGGGCATGAAAATCGGTGGCTGTGCAAGCAGCTTGTCACTGTTTTTGTTCATATACACACAACCCGTGGAGCTTTCGACCATTATTTTTAGGCGGGCCACTCAAAATGCAATTAAACTCTGCAGAATATATATCTCTCTACCCTGACGCGACACTTGCACCCGGTTAAATGCTGAATCTGCCAGAGAGCAATAGGTACTGCTGCTGCTATACTGCTGTTGTGGATTTTCACTCAACTCAAAATCGCTACCAATCTGCACAATTCCTGCGTTTATGGATTAAAAATGACGAAAATCCGAGTTTATCTGTTCCAAGCACACGTAACGAGCGGACAAGTATGATCCAATAAATCATTTTTTTTTTTAATTTTTTTTTTTTTTTCTACTTTTTGGATCACGCTGAACCTTCGCGCAGATACCAGTTATTACAAACAGGATCGAAAGGTAAATTTTACATTTTCTCCAACTAAATTGGACAGTACCTACCTCGAATATTTATCTTCTCACGATAGTTGCGGTGAGCATAAAACAGTTTGTAACGGTTACGTTCATGGTTATACTATCGCGCAGCGCAACGTTATGGAAAATTTTGCTACTTTGAATATAGTGTCTGGGTTGTTTGGGTTATCACTATTTCCACCGTTAGGTACTGAGCGTCTTCTTTTCTATTTGGTAAACGTTCGACCGTATAGTGGAAAAAGTTGTTAAAATTGGACCGTTTATGTTTAGCTATTTTTTGTCGAGTGAGTATTTCTTCGAATGCTCCAAACATTCACACTTTACCAATTTGCAGAATCAAAAATCACCAATTTAAAACGATCTATTTTTTCTCATATTCTAATTTTCTCAACTTGACACTAAGTTTGGCAGATTTTCTGACTTTTACATGTGCCTTGATATTCAAGTTGATGTGAACTGTGTTGCACATATTTTATTTTATGATGGGGCTTGAAATTACTCCAATTTTTGGAAAATGTGGCGTATAATGCCGCACGAAATCTTATTCTGTACCTAAAACCCCTAATATACGATATTGTCTTAGGGTCATTCACTTGTAAGCAAATTATAGCTTTCTATATGAGATTTCGAAGGTTTTCTCGTTTTGAAAAGTGAAGAACCATATTTTGTAATTCATTTCTCAATAAAATTGAGTCCTCTGACTGCGAATCGACTTGGTTATGGTAATGATACTTCTAGAGGTTATTCACATAGTTTCGATGTCAATTCAGCACATTTTCCTGGAATTCCAATTATATTTCCAATTGTGATCTCAACACAATTAGGTTAGAAATTTGTTGCGAATAAATATATTTATTATATTTTGATATCTGTTTATCATTTTCATTCGTAATTGAACATTGCAGTTTAGTACTGATTGAACACCAACATGAACTGTGATGTTCGACAGTAGACCAATATCATTATGGGATTTATACAGCTAATTGGCATAAATGCAAGTTCACCATGACATTTTAATATCAATCTAGTACTTTTGGCTAGTAATTCCACACTGCCCAGTATATGTCCTTAAATGGCAAATCAACACCGTCGGGGTTGAGGCTACATATAGTTCTGCGAACATCTGGACACCACATTTTGACGTCGATTGAACACTGTTTGGTGGCACTCCAGTACTGATCAGCGCTAATTGAACACCGCACTCGGTCGCTCGGTGGTAAATTAAGACCATACTGTATCCAGGGTCCTGAATAAACGAGAAATCTACCTGAAAGGGATTTGGGAATTGAACCGAATACAGATTCGATTAATTGAAATTCTCAACGATATACCTGTTCATAATGAAGCTAGTGAAATAAAAAGAAATTTCAGAATATAATAGATACACTTTATCTATACCTAGGATAAAATTTCGTTGATAATTTGAGAACCGCGTTCGTCCGGAAAAGTTTACTATTTAACGATCATTAAATGGAGCCTGGTGAATTTCTCGGTCGCGTATACCGCGTCGCTTTTACATCAGAAAGTACTTTGCCCGGGCATCTTCGCGTATCTTAGTTGGAAGTTAGTGCTACTTCTCGTTTGCGAGATGCTTGATTCTTTAATTCGCTTACCACCCATTACGGCCAAGGAGGAGACGAGCCTTCCGCAAAACTTTTCCATTTCATTACGCCCTTCTCTAGTTCCATCTTCTCTCCCTCTTATTCCAACATCTCTCTTACTTATTCCCTACTCACTTTATCGCTACATTCCCTCATCGTCCTTCTCCATCTTCTTTCTCATCTCTTCTTGTTCTTCACCTTCGTCTTCGTCTCAGTTCAACCCACTACCATCACCCTCGACTAGCTAGTGCGTCAGTCATGAGTTGGTAGAGAGAATTTCAAGCACAACTACCCCCAGTGCCATGGAGTGCAGACACAAAGTAAATTCTTTTTCTCCCATATTATCACTTTTGCTACTACCAGTTTTCAGCATACCTACGACGTTCTGTCGCAACTCTACAGAGAAGAGCATACAGGTCGGCAATTTGGATATTAAAAAGCGTTTTTTTTTTGTTTTTTTTTTGTCTCTTTCTTCCTTTCCTTTCTCCCACCTTTCCATTAGAGTATTATAACGTCGAGATCTTTTATCAAAACGGACTCGACAGCGTTACACCGGATCGCCTGGGAGAATGACGGAGCATTTCTTTCGCCTCTATATCAATCCTCGAATTATATACGATTTGTCAGGAAATTATTGTCAACCTTCTTCCACCGTATAGCAACCCCCATTTGATACCGATGTCATTTCGTCAGCTAAATCAATTCCCCAGGGATCTAGAGTTTCTCTATTATTCATCGTCCCTTATCCACTAACTCATGATCCTCATTTAACAATAGCAATAATTAATATAAACTGACTATTAGAAACTGATCTGTCATCCAGTCACTATCTCTGATCATGAAAAACTATGTGAGGCACTTTTTGCTATTACAAACTAAACTCGAATTGCTGGAAAACTGGCCTCTATCTGAGGTCGTACAAATTTTTCAGTTGACCAAACTGCTGCCCCATCAATAAAAAGGGAACTGGTCATAAATCTGGATCAGAAAAAAAAGAACAGAATATATGATTTTAACTTCATGTTCAACATTATGAAGTGATTCAGAAATAAATTTTTAACGGATCACAGAAAATCGTTTCGAATCATGATCAATAATTTCTTGCAAGCAGAATTTACAAAATTCGAATTTGGATTTCTGGACAGCATATTTTTCAATCCTGGGAGTTAGGTTAGGATAGTTATGTAAAGCTTCTTCGGCTTCAACTATCGAAAAAAGAAAAAGATAACGACAGAGAGAGAAAGAGATACATCACTATACATATACCGGATGATCGGAAATCGATCGATGACAAATATGTATATTCCGGACTCAATGGATCGTGAGGTATATTTGACCAATTCAGTAATATTCAGTTGATCTGACGAAGTGGTTTTGTCGGTTTGGCAAATCCATTCCGTCGATTTCCAACTCTGCTTACCTAGTTATGTTGATCCAACTGAATCAGATTAAAAAAAAAAAAAAAAAAAAAAAAAAATACCTTTCAACGAAGACAAAATCTTTCCCTGTATCTTTTTCTTCTTCGGTTTTTTTATTCCGCCTTCAGACAGGAAATAACTCAATCTGTCCGATAACACAGCAATTTCGTCGCGTTTTGCGAAACGAACACATTAGAAAACGAATAGTTCCGCGAAAGGCTCATCAGAAATTTAGTGTATTTTGCGATTTTGCTCGGTTAATTCATCCTCAAAAGGAATTCTTTCAATCACTCAGGAAATGGGGGAAACAAATTTGAAAAAAAATGAATGTTCTACAGCAACAAGAAACGCAAAATTCACAACCCAATGATAATTTGCTTCATAGATGAATATTTTCACACTCGAGCCATCATTGCTATTTGCTATACATATAGACAGATCACGCAGCTACATTGTAGCAATAAATAATCCACGACTCAGGACCTTGCTCAAGATGTTAATTAAATTTATTCCCATCTCTTATTGTGAATTAGATAAAATATCGCTATGAGATATTATGTTCATTTCAAAACTCCGAGCATTAATTATTCCAGACCACTCCTATAACCTGTACATTATATTTACGCATACTGTACAATATCTAGCCAATACTGCAATATACCATTTTGACAATATCATCGCTGTGCTACTTGTGTCCGTTGTGTTCAATTGACTGTTGCACAGTTGAAAACAAAACATTCTAAGCGACTTGTGCATTCTATTATTTCAGGTGACATCACAATATGTTCTATACAATATTTAGCCAATATTGCAGTGCATTGAGGTATGAGAAAAATCACTGCGATTCTTCTTATGTGCTTTGATTTGATTGATAATCATATACAAGCGACAATAAAATAGGCGAAAACGAAATAAATGAAAAAAAAAAAGAGAGAGGAAGAAAAACACTTGTCGCGATAAAATCGGCGCGGAAAAGTCGATTATTATGAATGAAAATGGGGCATTGATACGTCCCTAAGGATGGGTCTTAATTCACGTTAGTGGCGGCGAGGACGGGCTGTTATCAGGCAACAAATCACCCTCGTCCTCTCGGTCCCTCGCCTCCTGCGTCGAGGAATCGCACCCTCTCGAACTCGGCGTTTCATCCAGCTCTAGGCAACCCCATCCCAATTCCACATCCCCATCTCTATTCCCATCCCCAGGCGAGACCCGGAACAGCCGAACTCTAAACACCAGGCTTCTGTTTCGCATCGAACTACAAATCATCGGGGCGGTAAGTTCCGCGCCAGTCTGCAGGGCGTAGGGAATAGGGAGCTGACCATTCTTACCTCGAGTAGGACAGCAACTCGATCGAGTGTTGTTCTCTTAGAGACTGGGAGTAGTGGGCACCAACAGAAATGGCCGCCAAATAGAAACCTCACCAAGAAAAGGTTGATCTTGTAATTTCCAAAAAACTAGAAGAATTAGCATCAAAAGATGAAAACACCGCTTTCAACCTCAAAAAATCGCAGCTTTGCACGGATAATGTGTTTTTTTTTTTTTTTTTTTTTGCCGACTTCACAATCCAACCATAGCTTTGTCATTGCTTCGTATTTGACTTGGGGATTTTCGAAAATTATCTCTGAAGTTTCAAATTCTGAGAAAATATAAAAGAAATCGGATCGCCTTTTATAAACCTTCAAGTTGTTCATCCATTAATACGTGGATCATGAGAAAACCGATTTTCTTCAAAATACATATAATGTATTCGAAGCACTGTCCATGTTACAGAGTGAAAAAAGTATTCCAATGACGAATTTCTTACAACTCTGTACGCAGGATATGTCAATTCTCAAGATTTGCTGAACCGATCTAAATCTGGTTATGCATTTTCAAAAATAATGAACCAGAAACTTGTCCAACAATTTACCCTTTGAAATGATGTCCTATTGTCCACTTGATACCCAACTAATCCGATGATAACTAGAATGCACTTATGGCATGCCACCCTAAACTTCTCCTTCAGATTGATCTCTATACCGAACCAAGATTCCTGAACCACTATATCCTCATTCAGAAATACCTACATATATTAGGCAAAGGATCTTTCGTTGATGAACTACGTCTACTAGGAAGTGACTTCGGCAGGGTGGAGTATGGACCGCAACCACGAGCAAGAAAATTCAACGGAGCAAACACGCCCCAATAGTAGGTAGTCTACGCAGTTCAAGCTTGAACCTAAGGTCCTGAGAAACCAAGAGCGCGAAGGACTCGACAACTATCTACCTATTCCTTCCTCAGGCACCGGGAGCCTCGGTCTGGCCTAAATTAATATTTGTTACGCTGTTATTCAAATTAGTTGAGCTGTGGGCTAGCCTAGCCCACCTCTTCCTTTACTGGGCAACGTGAAGCTCTCTGCCTCTGCTAAACCAAACCTTGAGTACATTCTACTCTGTATCTTCGAACTTTGGAATAATCCCGCTCCCTGCTATGATCATTTCTAGTTGGTGCACGGATCGGTTAAGCCTCACGAGAAACTCGATAGCAGTCGATGAATGCTCAGATTCTCGAACAAATGTCAATAATTGTTCGGATTTTTATCAAGAATCACCAAATTTGATTGAAATTGACAATTTTCTCCGACAGATTCAGAATTGGTGGCTCAAAGACTGGCGGAAATCAAATTTCCCGCTGATATGACGAAATATATGAAATATCCAGTCGCCATTTTAACGTTGCCATCTTGGATTAGAGGATTTTAATAATAAAATCAAAAAGAGCGACCCACAAAACCGATAAGAATTATATATCAAGCTGAACTGATGCGATTTCGTCTAATGGGTCCACCATTTTGGATTGCGTGATTTTGAGGTTAGATCTAAATCAGTTGGCATGAATATAGGTACATTTTAGTATAATGACGAACATCGAAGAAATATTCTGAGCCATATACCTTGATGAAATTGAGGTAGTTCAGCTGATATATTTTCCGGATCAAACACATCTTTATTTATCCGTTTATTTTTTAAAAAGCTAAAGAAAATTGGACGTCACAAAGTTAGGAATAAACTTGAACGGTGGTTTTCGGTGTTCATTTTTGCGGTTTGAAAAATTTGTTTTACCATATTTGAGAGGATCGCAGTAGATATATTCGACTATTGGGTTTTCAACTTGAAGAAAAAGCTGCAAAGATGACTCAATTATTTATTCAGTTATAGTCGAGGAGTTAAACGCATACGGATCCGGTATATTGTATTTCCTGAAAAAGAAATTCAGCCCGTTTTTAATGGCCACCCAACTCGACCCTGAAGCAGCAAGCAAATGATCTAAGTTTTAGGCGCACGTTCGAGGAATTTATTTTTTTGCAAACTTCCCTTTTTATTCCCATCTTATTATTGGCCCACCGGTAGATATATATAGGAAAAAATAAAAAGTTTCCAACGACTTTTCCCTCTTTTTACTACACGCGGGGGTCGCAGAAAAATTTCAAAATTCAAAAAACTTTTATAATAACAAAAGATAAATGTATATATATTAGATATATATTCTTAGAATGATACTACCATATCTTTGCTGTTTCTGAAAATGATAATCACTACTACAGAGCTACTTGCTCCACTACTCTTCAGTAAATATACGAAATGTCTTCAAGAGGCGAAAACACTTCGACATTTTTCAGAAGACGACTCGTCTCGTTTTCGCAATTTCTTATAATTTGATACTTTGAGAATACTTTTCGAAAATTTCAAACTCTTATCCAAAGAAATTGTGGAACAGTATAGAGTTCTCCACAAACCATTATACAGCAGGATAGTTTTTTCCAAATAAAAATTAAAAACTGACAATATGTATTAAAAAAAATGAATTGTTACTTTTGTGTGAGCTTTTGGCATCTTGCCAAAAATTATTGTTTTAGAAAGTTGGTAGGCCTGACGATTAAAAATCTTTTGATCCATTAATTCTGTCGCAGATGATATACGTGAGTCCAAAAATCCTTGGGACTTGAACGCGCGATAACTTTCAGGATCTTCAATTCGTGTTGATCAAAATTCCAATTAAAATTCTTTGTACCACGTTGAAAAAAACTTCATATTCGATGAATCTCAATGGAAATGGTATACCTACCTACCTATCAACAAACGATTTATGAAAAGCGGCTAGTTTTTTGAGTGTCAAATTGGTGTCTCCCTGAATAAAATTCTAAATCTGTTTTTTTTTGTTTTTTTTGTTTTTTTTTTTCTTCAATATTTCCAACTGTATGTTATCCTGCACAGAAGAGCCTCGACGCAGTTACCAGAGGTTCCTGCGCGAGCAATATGGCTTTTCTAGATCGACAGGCAACGCGGGGCACACAATAGAGTACAATGGCTTCCCTCCCGGCGTGAAATGTGTGGTTAACACTGACGAGAGGACTCTTTGGAATTGTCATCGTTCGCTCGTTGACTCGAGAGTTCGAGAGCTAGTGCGCTGCAGGTATGTACATACGTACATACGTGGATATAGGTATGTGAGAGTGAATAGGAACTTTACCGCGAGTGCTTCTACGCTGCTAGCTGAAAGGGAGAAAATAATGGCAAGGTCTGAATTAGCCCCGCACATTTATTGTACGTTAACTGACCACTTCGAAACTCCTCATATTATTCTTTTAAGAGAGACCTACAAGAAATTTCACGTTTTTACCGATTTTTCAAAAATGATCGATGTTGAAATCTTTGGGATAAGTATTTGACGAGAAAGACATTCCGCATTCAGTATTATACCTATTCGGAGCATTCTAATACGGTTCGTCATTCAACACAATATGGCTAACTTTCCGGAGGGTTTCGGATCGAACTTGAGTAGTATATGGAAAACGTACATTTTACAACTAAAATTTTAAAAGCTCTTCAACCGGACACATTTATTCTATAAAATCATGATGATTTGGAGAATCTCATGAGTTTTATTTTCGATCAGATAAAATTTCTAGTATCATAAAAAATCAATGTTTTTTCTTCTTGTGTATTATGTTTTGACTAACTCCTCTTTGTCTGATTCAACAACCTTTACAATCCGTGCAAATTTTATCCCTCTACTCGCAAACTGACGCTGTTGATTTTTATACGAAAATTTCAAAGATCGATGGATTATAAAATCTTTTTAATCCTTCGGAAATATGGTTTAAAATTATTAAAAATTCGCAATTATTTGGAATCTTGGAAAAATTTCAAATTCTATCGATATCTCTTCAAATCGTTTACGATTGATCGAAATAATTCTAAATCTTTTTCGAATTTTCAGAAATCCTGCAATCGATCTGAAGTTTTCTGGAGTCGTTCGATATTTGTTGCGTGATTCGAAATGATTTGAAATCGTGACAATACTTTTAAATCTTTCGCAATTGTTCGTAATCACTTAAAATTTTTCGGAATTCTCAAAAATTTGAAACATTAGAATTTTTTTTTATAGAATTGTGCATACGTAAAAAATGATACATACTGTCACGACGGATAGCAGGTAAATCATCATCGAACAATGACGAATTGTAGCAGTTGGTATATAGTAGGAAATAGAACATTATCGACGAGATAATAGAAAATTGTAATTTTGTGTAATAGCAGCTTGACAGGGGATCGTTCATGGAAATTAGCATTCGCCCGTAATATTATATCAATAGCTATCTCTAGAATCGTGAACAATTTGAGCATTGATCGTCAAGCAAATATGGACAAATATATATCCATAGATATTCCCGCGGAAACCAGCAACTCTAATCGCTTGCCTTGTCATCTTTTCATCGTATTATATATGTATAGTACTGATAAGCACGAGCCCCACAAATCACCCTATGTATATATGTATTTATATACACACACAAACACACATACCTATATATACCTCTGCCAACGACATTAATAATAAATAGTCTTTCAAGATATTGAAGAAAATACCAACACATATATTAGTACACACATAAATCCAGTCATTTAATCACCTGACCACACAATCAGAACCATCACACAAAATTATACAAACAGTATCGGGGAAACACCGCTAATGACATCGATAACCGATGTGTATAAATATGGGGCATTCCGTGCCAAAGAATTGCGCTTGTGCACCCAGTCAGTTTTATTTTTCTCACATCTTTAGTAAGATGATAGTTTTTACGTCAGGAGAAAAAAAAACAAGAAAATAATCTTAGGAATTCTTGTTCACCTCTTATTCTTTCTAACAATCATTCAGATTGCCGTAAAACAACAGTCTCTAAATTTTTTAAAATATTTACACAATTCGCATGATCGTGAAGGATAATCTTCAGACCGAAGTGAGAATGAAAATCCGTATCCTTCCATTTTTTTCGAAGAAATTTTGATATTTTATATCAATAGTCTGACCGTAAGCCTATGAGGTAATTTTTTTTGTCTAATTTTTCGATCAAATTTTTTAAGATAATTACAGAACAAAATTTCTGTGAGCAAAAATTCTTCATTGATACTAGCATGAGTTTTACATAAAGTTGAACTTTTGAAATCCCTTCAAACACTGAAGCTTGTAAGTCTATTATCTTCTGGTCCCAAAATCAGCCTTTGTGATTACAAAATTTCCGCACATAGTTTGAAAAAAATTGAAAAACCGCCAATCTTTAGATAGCTTGGGTGGTTATATTCTAGAACGATAAACATGAAAGGGTTTCGAAAAAAATTGCAAACATTGTTACGCGGTTTTTGCAGAGGTCAAAAGTGCCATGTAGATAAATACGAAATAAATGTCGAAGGTATGGCTGGATGATTTGGCATTGAATGCCCGCTATGTTTATTATTAAATCTGGGCATTGATCGACCACGTGAACAAGCTATTCGCGTTTATTTATTATGATTCGCAAATATGAGTGAAACGGCTCCGATCGTTCTCCTTCGCCTCGCGTGTATAGTTTCGTTCGTTATTTTCACTAGTCCAAATCATTTCTATACTCGATAGAGATCAAGGCGATCCCATATATATAAGTATATATATATAAAGATACCCAGGTATAAGATGAAACGAAAACGGTCTCCGAATCTCACGAGATTTCGACCAATTAAGATATCGGGTATAAGATTTCTATCTCGTGAGAGCGTTAGAAAAAGTGCTTTACTTTATCTCACTTCTTCTTCGTCGTTTCTTTTACTTCCATCTTTATGGCTTCGTTTTTGCTATTTTTCTTTATTTTTGTTTGGTCGCAAGGCTTCATTCGCTATATATAAGATATCAGATAGTCAGGCCAATTTTACCAATTTGATTACAGATTAAGAATTTCCTTCGATCAGAAATCTGATTTATCCTTCATTTTCAGGCTGTTGCAATGATCTCTTCAATTCGGATTAGAAATGTCGTATTTTTCGAAACAAATTTAATTTTTTATCACTTTTTGAACATCCGACAAACGGTGACTGTCAGATTCAAAAATACTGAACTGAGTTACTTGTGAAACCCGTTCGATGTTTCACTATTCTTTATTCTTGTAAGAGTTTACAGATGAGGTAACAATTGATCAAATTCGGAACTAGAGATGTCATGCAAGTGATGATGAGAAATAAAACATGATGGATTTCTAATGAACGGCAAAACTGAAGGGGTGAAACTAATTGTTTGACTGTGAGTTGTCTGAGCGCATATTGGACCAGGTTAAAAGTAAGTATATTTTATCTCACGAGGTAATTGAGCGAGCTGCAGGCCGTGTAAGCGTTTCTTTAAAATCGAAAAATGTAAACACAGAGGTAATTAGCCTAGAAAATATCTCGAAATTTTCTCAACTATCATACGGCACCGCGATACCAGTACCAGTACCAGCAGTACCAGCACCAGCACCAGCACCAGCACCAGCAGCTAATTACGAGTAACTGGTCCGGTGAATGCGGCGGAGCGCTCATTCAATTCCGGGAAAATTGCAGGAAATCTTTTCCCCGTCTCTCGTCTCTGCGATATCTTCCTGGTATGTATATGTACGTACATACCTACGTACGAGTATCTACCTACCTATCTCCCGCAAGAACTTATACCCAGAATTTCTTCTACTCAAAACCAGCCTTAGCCATTTTTTTTTTTTTTTTTTTTTTCGTTTATTCTCACGAACAGCTTCATTTTTTTTGAGTTTCTCACCTTTTTTTTTTTGTTAATTTTTTTACTCTCTCTCTCTCAAAATAAATCATCATGTTCATCCTTAGAATGAAAACTAAATCCAAAATGAAAAAAAAAAATAAATGAAATGACACGACTATTTCGAGGTTTGGAAAACCGCCGAGGATCAATTTTTATAATTGGGTTAAGTGCGATTTTTCTGTTTTGTTTATTGTTTCGAATGATTATTCAGGTGATAAGTAAGGATGAGAAAAATGGCGTGAATTTTCATTTTGCTTCCACATGAAGAAAATTTTGATATGAGATTCGATGGCATTTGGATCACGCGCTATTCGTAACGTCACGTGATAGCGCATCTAACCTTGCTTTACTAACCTCACCCAATACATGGGAACGTACTATGCTTTTCACTATAGCACTATATTGATCAGTGCTTATAGTGACGTCACGATCGATTAACAGCGTTTCTACTCACAAGACCTTCTATAGCGACTAGATCGGACTTAAAAAAATGCTCGCGTAATATTGTTGATCGATATTAATGGAAACAATCATTACAAGAAAATGATTGAATGGGGGAAATTTTTTTGGGAAATCTATTGACTGCAACTCACGACTGCAGAGTGAACTTCCTCGCTCATGCATTCAGTATAGTTATGTAGTTTTTAGGAAAATGAAATTTGGGAAAATCTTTTTGATTTTATTAAATTTAGGAAACGTACCAAGAGGTTTTTCGAATCATTTCCTATCAATACGAATTGGTCAAACTCCAATACTTATATTGTTAACCACTTCCAATTACTATCAATTTTTCAGAATTCGATAAAGTTTACGAGTAAATTTCACCCTAGCTATTTTCAGATCCTTTTTATCGAACCACCTAGCAGGATTAGTAGTACTTATGAGTAGAAATCTATACTCATTGGCCAGCAACGATGGAGATATGTACAGTAAAAGTGTGGATCTTTCCACCTTCTGAATTCTGCGACAATACCAAGACTATGTGCGGTTGATCGGGTTTCGAGATATTTCTTTTGATTGGCTACTTCGTTGGAGGAAACCTCCACATTCTGATATATATTATCCGCTTTACTATTTTCAGATTCCTTTTGTTACTCGTCTTCTCTCTCATATTCCCGGCTCTATACCATTATACGAGATATAATTCCAAATCCAGCTACTAATACTAGGTATACATATATATATATATATATATATATATGTGAAAGGCGTAGTTTCGGGACAGTTTTTCAAGCGCGAGCATGTTTTGAGAACTTTTGTATACTCCGGGGACAGGACTCAAAGTATTTCCATATAAAAGCGATGGTTTGAGGACATATTGAAATTGATATTTTACATGCATGGTTTGAGGACACGGAAACCAATTCAGCTAAAAATGACAAATCTGTTGAAATGTCCCCAATTCATTGGTTCTGTATTTGTATATAGATACTTTGAAACCTATTGCCAGAGTATAAAAATGCCCCAGAAGCATGCACTCGCTCGGAACCGGACGAGTGGTTTTATATAAAACCGATGTTTTGAGAACATCTTATGAAATTCATGTACTGAATGCATGGTTTCTAGAACACGAAGCCAAATCAAGTTGAAATATTATATTTCTCAGAATGTCACCGATTAATCGGTTATATTTTCATATGGATGCTTTTTAACGTGTTTCCAAGATATAAGATTGTCCCGAAAGCACGCGTTCGCTCGAAATTCTGTCCTTAAACCATGCATCTGATAAGCATACATTTTTCGTTATCCGAAATTATTCGTATATACATATGGTTCGAATTAGGGGATGAAATCTGATGCTCTATGAATTCGGGTATGTTGTACATCGTGAGCAACCTTCATCCACACATCAAATAACATGTCAACGTGGGAATATGAATTACGAATTATTTTTTATTCACATCAAGTCCCAACACCATCGATATCTACATCTAGCATAGAAGATGGCATTACTGAAAGCAATGATATTCGGAGCAGCTTCTAATTTGCATACTCAAAATTGCTGCTCAACAGATCAACTACGCCATGTACAATGTGGTCACGCAGAGGATGTTTCATCTTTACTCTAACTCGGATTCGAGCAAATATGAATAATCGAAATCAACATTTGTCCCCGAAGCATGCGTTACGTAATTTTTCTAACCTCACTTTCGAGTCTAATTAGTTTACCAAAACCCGCTTTTCCGGAACTATTCATTCTAGGATCATGTTGTATTACAACCGTAGAGCACTTTTCTTCATCTTTAGACTAACGAAAACTTCGACACATGATGATTTTTTTTTTTTGCCGAAGCAATGCGCGTGAAATATTTGTCCTCAAAGTATGCGTTGGGCAATATCTCCAGCCTTACTTCCATGGAACATATGAAACAATTGAAAGTTACCCTTAAAACCATTACGCAATGATCAAATGTTTGGAAATTCCCACCGATCTCTATGCCAGTTGTGAAATATCAATTACGCCATGTTACATATGTGGTCACGCAGACGATATTTCATCTTTACTCTGTCTCTGATTCGAGCAAATATGAATAATCGAAAACAACATTTGTCCCCGCAGTATGCATTACGTAAGTTTTCTAACCTCACTTTCGAAACTAATTAGTTTACCAAAACCCGCTTTTCCGGAACTATTCATTCTAGGATCATGTTGTATTACGACCGTTGAGCACTTCTTTTCCATCTTCAGACTAACGAAAAATTCGACACTTGATGATATTTTTTTTTCAGCCGAAGCAATGCGCGTGAAATATTTATCCTCAAAGTATGCGTTGGGCAATATCCCCAGCCTTACTTTCATGAAAGATATGAAAAAATTGAAATTCACGCCTAAAACCATAATCATGAGTTGTGAAATTCGAGTATCCTCAGAATTGATATTGTATGACATTGATAATAGTGGGCTTTATGAGATGCTGGGCAAGCAGCTGCCTTGTTTTATAAATGATACCTATTGGGTACTCCAACTGGTTCGGAGGAGACTAGTGAAATCGAACGGACAAAAAAAATTATTTTTCAATAACCACCACCAATTTCGCATAAAAAATAACTTCCAGTTTTTCGAGTTGTAAGAAATTCAATGCTGACAATTCATGATGTTAACCTGTTCGATGAAACAGTCGAATCAGGGTTTAGTGCGGAAGATTTCCTCAGAAGTTAGGTTAGAAAAATTACGTAACGCATACTTCGGGGACAAATGTTATTTTCGATTATTCATATTTGCTCGAATCCGAGATAGAGTTAAGATGGAACATCGTCTGCGTGACCACATTGTACATGGCGTAGTTGATCTGTTGAGCAGCAATTTTGAGTATGCAAATTAGAAGCTGCTCCGAATATCATTGCTTTCAGTAATGCCATCTTCTATGCTAGATGTAGATATTGATGGTGTTGGGACTTGATGTGAATAAAAAATAATTCGTAATTCATATTCCCACGTTGACATGTTATTTGATGTGTGGATGAAGGTTGCTCACGATGTACAACACACCTGAATTCATAAAGCATCAGGGATTTTATCCCCTAATACGAACCGTATGGATATACGAATAATTTAAGGTAACGAAAAATATATGCTTGTCAGATGCATGGTTCGGGGACAGAATTTCGAGCGCACGCGTTCTTCCGGGACATATAACATTTTGGGGACAGTATTTTGACGGCGCGCATGCTTTGGGGACCGATTTCAGAGGGCTTGCAAATATCCGTGAAGTTTCCATACTTGAGGATAGGTGTTACGGTATCCGCAATTTCATGTTACTGACGTTCATGAAAATCTTTCCAAATATCATGTGACACATATACAATGAAAATATCAGTCAATATGTTCTCGAAGTATGCGTTTCATCCCCACCTCTTTTTCCAATCTTACGCATAGTTCAAGGTCAGTTACTTTTTTTCGATTTCTTATAAAAATGGGTTCAAATCATGCCCAACGTATATGAATCCTCGAAATATGCGTTATATACGAAATAAGTCATAATCATCAAATTACTGTCATACATAGCAAATGACTAATTGTCCATTGCTCAGGAGACTTTTCCACGGCTTTGTATGCAATAAAAAAGTAGGGTCCCAAACTATACGCTTGACATATATATATATATATATATATAGCTCGTATATATCTGTATAATTGCCGTAAAAGATGTTCGCCATTTCCGAACCGAGGATTGTTACTACAGACTAAGCTTATTGTTAGTTTCCCCATTACGTAGGAAAATCATGTTTCTGCTTTGCAAGGGGCTGTATTCACTGAGGTATTTCGTAGTACGTCAATATATTTTCAGTCTGCACTCGAAGTCTTCAGAAGGCATTTGATATTTTCGGAAGGCTTGAAGGTCTCGCAAGTCACTAGAAATCTCTGGTAGTCACCAGTAGTCAGTTTAGCTTTAGAGTCTCTGGAAGCCCTTTGAATTCTTTGTCATTTTCTCGAATTCTGGGAAAGTCTTAGGAATTCTTCGGAAGTCTTCCGAGAAGAAGTTCATTTGTTATTTCTTCTGAAGTATTATCACAAGTACAGCCAGTTGGAAAGCAAGGAATGCTTCATAGTGGTGCACTATTAGTAGCTGGAACCATTGTAGTCTTTGTAAATTACTGGAAATTATATTAGAAGTTATCATTAGACTCATCCGTATACTTATTAGTATATATTATCTGAAATGTGATTGGAGGTTATTGGCAGTCATCAAAAGTCAATTGAGGTCATTTTTGATCGATCGGAGTAATTGAAAGTCGATAGTTCACTAATCACTTGCCAACCCAAAATTGAAGTGAACAGCTCTTTGCTGTTGTGATATTATGCTGTGATGTGAGTGTCTAGAAGCGAGTCGTTTCTATACTCTTGAATTCGTATATTTCTATGTCTTTGGCTATCCAAAGAAGTGTGCTCGCTTTTCTCGGAGAAGGAATCCTTGGGGAATGTCAGATAATACGAGAAGGTAGGCAGGTAGATAGGTAGATGGGTATGGATATTGCGTGGATTTATATATGTATATCTAGGTACGGCTGGGTTATTCTACATACCGCAAGAATGCAAGTGGAGCATTTTCCCGCGGTAGGTACTCGGTATGCTACTTTGCTCAATATCAAGATGTAGTGAGAAGCTATATCCGGTGGTGAGGATACTCGATACTCGTTGAAGTTTATTTTTCCTTTTCCTTTTCCTTTTCCTTATCCTTTACCTTTGCCATTGTTTCTTCTATTGATTTTCTTCTATTTTTATTTTTTATTTGCTGCATTATTCACACTGTTGTGTTTTGAGACCAACAACTGTGCAGATCAATCAGTCGCATGAAGCTTTTTGGCAGTACGTAATTTGTCGATATTGAACTAAATGTGGCGAAGGTTTTCGGAGTGAGAATTTGATTTAGCTCATACTGAGAACTTCGTGTGAAAAACTCTTGAAATCTCTCGAAATCATGCGAAATCGTGTAAAATCATTTAGAACTACTTGAAATCCTACGTAAGCGGTTAGAACTTGATTCGGAATATTTAAAATTCATCCAAAATCTCTGAGAATCTTTGAATATTGTTTCCAAATTTGTAAATCATTTCAAATAAAATGAAATCTTGAACATAATTTGAAATCCTTTTGCATAATTATTCGAATTCCTATGGAGTCTTTGGAAATTTCAAATTCATGAAATTCATTTAAAACTCCGTGAAATCTCTGAAACAATTTGAATTTTTATTCAAATTACCAGAAATTCGAATGAATTTGAGAAGCGGGATATCTTTTTGGCATTATGGAAATTATTCATTGAAATATATTGCAATACTTTGCGGTCCTTTTCAATTCATCATTTCCAAAGTTTGATTCGAAATTCTTCTAAACTCAAAATCATTTGAAATCTTTTGAAGTTCTCTGACTTCCTTATGTAACTCTTCCAAAGTCACAAATTTTGAATATTTATGATTATGCAGTTTGTGACGAAAAATTCAAATTCGATGTGAAATACCGCATTTCTCTATCATTTATGATACAATTTCACAATACACAAATGACTGTTCGAATAAAATCCTAAATTTGATACGGGTCAAAATACCCAACGTCTTTTCTTTGAGTTTTTTTTTTCTCCAGGAAACTGAACATTCCCAATTCGTCGTGATTTTTCCGTTCTACGATTTTGATGTAGTGTAATAGTTGAAGTAACTGACACGAAGGCTACTTCGAGCCACGAATATTCATGATATACATATTTCTATCGAAAACAAAGTGGACAGATATAAGTTCGATTCCTGTTTTTATTTTCACTTTTGGTTTTGATGTTTCTTTTTGTTTTTCTCTCTCATTCTCCCCCATGCAGTTCGATCGGGTGTCTCAACTCGCTCGCTGACTTTTGCAGTAGGACTTCTGCCCCTGCAAGTGAGTAGATACCTACATTTTCTTCCTGAAATGGCTACTGCTGCTACTGCTGCTGCTGCTGCTGCTGCTGCTACTTCTGTTGCAGGCTACAAGTTCCCAGCTATACACATAAGTACAGACCTAAGCTCTCAGGAAAATATCCAGCCTCAGGAGTACAAAGTTCTCGCTATACCTTCCCACGCAGCGCTTTCCTCTCCTCTTCAACTTCCTCTTCCTCTTGGTCCCCAGCATGAGCTGAGTAGTCGAAAATAGTTCCAAGACGTTAAAATACTTTCCAACAGAGTTTGCCAACCGTAGAGAGCTGCAGACAGGTTTCAATGATCGGATATTAAATTCCTTGCAAATTTACTTCCAGTTCGATGACCTTCCTCGATATAAACATCAAGATTTTCCAATTTTAGATAAGAAAAATCTCTCTATCGTTTCTTAGATCGATCCAAGAGTTTGAACATCCTATGAATTCCGAATGGAACGAATACCGTTTTCGCCTAACAAGGTGTGTATAATCTGTCTATTAATGAACGTTAATTATATGAAACTTGAGAGGTACTTGCTATACGGGAAATTTTCAACCCCGGAGATGAGAAAAGCCCGGAAGATGCGAGTGAGTTTCACAGCCTTGGGTATTGCGAATATTTTGGTACTTAGCTAGGGCGAAAAAGGGCTTCGTTTCCTCCTGGGAATTTCATAAAATGCAACCCGAACAATTCCTAATTTGAAATTTAATATTCCCCGAATAACAGCTCGAAGTCTTTGAAGTAGATTCAACTTTGAAGCCTTCGTGCGGTTCAAACCGAGTTCGCGAACTATAAGCTCAATTTCCCAGCTTTTATCAGTCCTGCTGCTGCAGTATACGGAAGCGAGACCCGTCAAGTTTTTCCCTACTTTGCAGGACAATTTCAGTGATTTTCATCCATAGAATAAATAGCGAAACAAATGAAGAGTTCATTTTTCAGCGATATAGGATTTATTGATAATTTTCGAGGGGCTTCTGACTTTGATATTATATGTGAAAAACGACTTTGGCCGCGGTTCAAAAATTTTTCTGCATGTGGACTGTTTAGCTGACGTCACCGCAGGATTTCGAGCTGCAGTGCAATTACTTTTGTATTTCGAAAAACAATTTCATCATCTATTGTATACGTAATTTGAGATGGAATTTACTTGTAATAGGATGGGTCTTTGGAAATTTAATCGAATTACATTTCAATCACAATTTTCACAATCCCGGACGCCACACGTGATTCTGAACATACATTGATTGATCAGTCTTTCTGTCTGCATGTCGATCTGTTCGGCATAAACAAGCCAGCCGTTCTGGAAATATTCGAGACGATTTTGGAGATATTCGACACAATAACAAACGTAGCGAAAAATTGACTGTAGCAGTCCCTTACGATTCGTTATTTGTTTCAATTTTTGAAATCACTACATTTAAGATACAGAAGTGGCCTTTTTCATTCGATGAATTGATACGATAGACATTTTGTGAGTCTGGGGAATTTTGAGGGTAGAAATACATTCCTTGTAGGCTGTAGGTACTGAATGCCCAGAGAACCGTTGAGTCCCGAGGGAAAGAGATATACATACGTATTTATATATATATATATATCTCTCTTAGCTATATGAATATATATGTACATACATAAAGAGAGAGAGAGAAAGAGAGAGAAAGAGAGAGAGCAGTAATCGGCTTACTTAGCGATTCGTGAAAAATCGAAACCCGCTTTACTCTTATCAGATTATATCGGAAATATACTCAGTTCATCGATCATCCACCCTAAAACCCTGTTATAAGCTCGTGGTAGTTCTTTCTTCATATTTCTTCACGCTAGATAGAAAGATGAAAGCGAATAGCAGCATCAGGTTTCGGGTACTGATTTGAAGAAATAAAAAAACTGCACCTTTTGCTTTGCAGGAGAGACACACAGGTGAAATATTGCCAGTTTTCAAATTCGTACGTTATCCGATGTAATGAAATTTTTAGCAATTTAAATCGATTCTGTTGAAAATTTGCTTGAAATTCTGTTGATCCAGAAATTCGTGTAGGTGAAGAACCTCGTACGTATATTTGTGAGGCAGAATTCCGAGTTTTCAAACTGAAATTTAGTAGAAAAAAGTGAAAAAAGTACAAATTGATCACTTTGGCGAATGAAATTTTGGAAAAAAAACCACAAATCTTTTTGATGGGTTACTTATTTTTTTTCAGTTCACTTCTTCGAGAATTATTTTTGAAAATTTTTAACCGATTACCGAAGAAATGCCGCAGCTATATCATTCACTGTAAAGCGGTTCTAGCATTCAAAAAATCCGCCTCATAGCAGATACTCAGACAGATTTTTATGGCTTGGAGCAAATGGTCAACTTTTTATACTGCTGATTCATGGTGCCTTTCTTTGATGTTTGAAAAGCGCGTAGAATTGTTAATGTCATACCTATAACCTCTGAATTATTTTTCACTGATTTTTTTACTTTTTCTCGTTCTTTTTTGGTCGGATATCACCTTCGTTATAGCGACAGGTACTCGAAACGGGTCTCGAAATCGATTTTCCCAACCTAGTCCCGCGATTTTTCAAATACACATACTATCAAGAACAATAATTATTTGTCATAAAGCGTGAGAATTTTTTATTGTCTTATTGGATATTGATGGTTCAAACAGCTAATGTCAAACTGCGATCGCTCTTTGGGAGAAATAGTAACGTTTTTTTTGTTTGGGGCGTGATTTTGAGAAGCAGACATGGTAAATTTACTTCAAATCGGAAAACTTTTACTGAGAATTTTTCAAAAAATGTGAAAATTCTATTTGAAAGAAAAATGAATATGAAAAACGTTTACTTTCTTACGATAAAATGTTTTTCCTTCATAATAATCGAATCGATATTTCCGGTTGGAGTATCTCCAATCCGTACATCATATGTTTGTAGATTAAAACCATGAGATGGGAAAGATGTGGGTGAATTTCCGTAATCCAGTATGAGCAGAGGGTGTTTCAGGAGTGACATTTATGGTCTCGTTTATGCGCTTGGCTAACTTCCCTACGGAGTGGGAGAGTTTCGGGCTTTGTTCATTTGATCGGTAGACCCGTAGCTGTAGGTGTATAGCTAGATATAGGTAGATATAGAAGGTGGCTAGGTGTACGCCAGACAAACAGGGCTTCAAACTTTGTCGTCCCCCTTCGAGAAGCGGGAACCTTCGTCAGGGAACTTTCACGGTGTTACTTATTGATTCCGTTAATCGGCCGGCACCGAGTCGGAGGGAAACCTGAGCTTTTCGTTGCTTTGTATAATTTCGAAGGAATGGATTCCAGGTGTCAAACTTGGATCCGCCTCTCTTCTTCTTTCTTTTTTTCTTCGAAAATCCCTTAGAGAAAGAAAATCTGCAAATTAACCCTTTTACTTTCAAACTTCGTCTAGACGTGTGTTGATTACTAGAATGAGATCAGTTTCCGTGAATTTCCATTATTCAAAATATTGGATCCGATGTGGCAGACTCGAATTATCCAAAGATGGTTCGATTCGTTCAAAAATCGTAGATTTTTTGGGTCAGTGAATAAAATTCGGAAATACAAAAAATGAACTACGCTTTCAAAGGGAGGACATTTGATCTCTTTTTTAAATCAAACTTTTCACGCATGAAGGGGTATTTTTTGAGTTAAAAAAATCCGGGTATGAGGTATCGGAGTGGGCGCATTCTGTTTATCGAGAAAGTAGATAAAGTTTTTTCAACGAAACGTCGGGGTCTTGTCGATTTTCGCGAAGGCGTTATGGCTGTAAAATTGTTGCGGAAATAGCTAGGGGTGAGGTAAAGGGGCGATTCACCGCTATCTTGGGAATCAAAGTTCTTCCAGTTTCACATCCACTTTCAGTTCCAGTTCCAGCAGTTCCACTTCGGGAAAGAAAAGCAGAAACTAGCACTGGATACTGTTGCGGGCGAGTTACTTCGCGCTTTAAAAACAGAAAAGAATAACCTTCTCTGTTTAGCTTTCTCCTATAGCTGCCAGACTCCCAGGAGCAAACTAGCCCCGGTTCACAATTCAGAATAAAATATGGAGACGAAAAATACAAATGGTACCACGCAGATCTTTCAAACTTGTTAAACAATAATCCTTTCCTAATTGTGAATAATTTATTCAACGTCTCGTTTAGCTCATATTACAATTAGACAAGTGTCTCCAAATATGGATATTATAACGATGTGAATTGGTCTTAGATGATAAGAAATGATTAAATATCCGACCATTCCAATTTTTTGATGATATCGCAGGGAGTCATTGCGAGATTTATAGAATTTCATGATACTTTTTTTCCTTCTTTTAAATCCATTTTCAAACTCAGCTCTGGAAATTAAACACCAATCTTTCTCGAGGAGTATTCTTCCTTGGGTTTTAACTCAATTAATTAATACCCTCACCCTGTAAGCCGACCAGTGCTAGGTGTGTGTGTATGAGAATGCTTAAAATTAATCAGTCGAGGACCTTTTTGGGACAAAAGCACCCACCCGAGCCAACCAGTTCGAATATAGTCTAAGGGTATAAAACGATAGGGGTAACATATCGTAAATTAAAATGTTCATCGCATTGCGTTGCTTCGCCACCTTCGGTATGTCCAGTAAATCGATAGCTACTATACTATATCCATATGTCATCTTCGCTTTGATAGTTGTAACAGAGTTTTACCGAAAATGTTGTTTCTATCGACTCGCAATAAGAGTATCGTATTGATCGCTTGGGGGTAGTTTGCGACGAGTTAACGAGCCCATCAATGCGACTGATCTACAGGGTGTGAAAAATACTTGAACAAGAACCTTCAATAAGAAGAAAAAAAATTGAAAAAAAAAACTGATTATTTGTTCAAACACTGTGCATTCGCAGAACAAAAAGTGCCGAAAAAATTTCGAATCGTTTCTTGAATCTTATCTCGCGAGGGCTTTTTTTTCATGCTTTCCACGCTTTCGGTATCTCGGGTCATCTCGTCGCCTGAGCCCTTAATAACTCGAGGTTATTGTGTTTCAGTTCGAGTTTCAGTTATACTTTTGTATATAAGAGGACAAAGCCTCGAGTAGAGATATATCCAGTATCAAGTTCCATTAGAGCGTGCGAGAAGAGAAGCAGTAGCAGACACGTGTGTGACGGGAGATGCCTCGTTTGTATGCATGGAGCGTGATGCTGATTGGCTCAGAAGACAGAAACGCGCGGAACTCAGGCGTTTCGCGCATGCGCGATTTACACATGTGCCTCACTCGCGCGTCTTCCGCAGTCACTCCGTCGATTCATCTCTCTCTAACTCTCTCTCTGTATTCGTGTACTGAGGCTACACGTGTTGCACATTAATATGTATTTAAATTAGAGCTTCAAAGCTTTCGCCCCAAAATTACAGGAACAGCGCACACAGAAACGCGCTTGGAGCCTTTGGCCAAGGACAAGAAAACCGTACGTTATGCATACCGAGATACACACCTATCTACACCTAACTTCACGCTCTTTTGTCAAAGTCCCGGTTGTACCTGAGGCTCCTTTTTCCACGACCCTTCAACCTCGTAGATGCCGTAACACCAACCCTAAGAAGCCCGCCTTTCATAACCACAGCAATACTACAGAGTTAAATTTGTGGCCGTAACCACAGACTGGTGACAGCGGTGGGACGACGTTTAAAAAATTCCGGCTCCGAAAATGCGGAGTTATTGCGATCGTACAAAAAATACAGAGTTTAGTTTTTTCCGGATCTATACGTTTTGGGGTTCGAGGAATGACCTCCGATTGCTTTTAGATGGACTTCGGTTGTAAGTGATGAAGTTTTTTTCCAACGACATCACAAAAACGAATAAATAGATCTGAATGATTTACTTCTTGATCGATGCATTTCTTGGTTACGTATTATTCGATTTCCGCTTCGATCAGTTCAGCTCAACTTGGAATCCGTGATATCTCGAGAACAGATCAACGGATCTTTATGATGTTGGTCTTCATCGATTATAGGATTCGGCTCCAATCTGAATTTAATCTAATTGTGCGCTTACTCTATCTAGCAGTTCAAGAGTTTGAATCTGCAGTATTGATCATAAGTTTTACCTGAAATATACAATTTCAAGCTCAAAAGATTTCGATGGGAAGTGACGAGATCAATCAGCATCAGAAAGAGTTATTGTTTAGTCAATTTCTTTCTAATGTTGATTCCGGATTTAGGTCCTTTCAAAGCTCTGTGGAATAGATTTCAACATTGAAGCTCAGATAGAGGTTTTACAGAGCTAGGTGGCGGTTTCAGTATGGGGAGGGGGGGGGGGGGGGAGGAGAAGAGGGTATAAGATTTCCCAACGACTTAGGCAATAATTGTAGAATTAATAATTGCCCTACCTGCGGGTTGTACTTTTAATTGGTACATTACGAAGTTATCAACCAACGAAGATTAAGTTTAATACAGATATTTCCCCGAGCCACGTCGGCCCACCACCTTCCAAGGGGAATCCCCAGAGGTGTGAGAGGGATGAGGAGGAGGAGGAAGGTGGTTGAGGTAAAACCGTAGGGGTTGCGCCAAGGGTAGCTCTGGATCATTTAAAACTTCCCGAATGGCTACTATATATAAACCGGGGGCTCGGGCTTACGGCTTCGCCCTCTGCTCCCTTATATTTCGCTTCGTAATTTCTTATTTAGTGATAATTACAAGTTTTACGCGTAAACTCCTCCCGCCCATTTAATAACCGTTGGAACTTTTGATTTCAGTTACCCACCTTTTCACCCCCTGTCCAACTTTCCTCTACATTTTACCAACCGGGCCAATAAATAAACAAATAAATAAATTAGACGGCTTTAGACGAACGATATTAGCAAAATTAGAGAAACACTACCCTTCGTATTTCAATCCATTCGTATATTATCCCGTAAATTGTCTTTCCAGTTTTGGCATTTATGTTACTGGAATACCTTTTTTGACATTTTTAATCTACAATTTTTCCGCGGGAAATTCACCATAGGCAATTGATTGGCCCCCTTGACTTTATTCTCACTTAACCTGACTCGAATCTTCTTTCTATCCTACTGCATCACTCTGCCCGATTACGACCCCGAGGTACGGCCAGCTGGTGTAACAACTATGTCAGTACTTAAGGCTGCTACTTTAACGGTGTATCAAGTTACGATCTTCTCCTGGCACTTTGCCACAAGGTGATGTGGCGGTGGTGGTGGTTTGCTATGGTGTGCATTCACACCACGTGAAAGACGTACAGATACATGAGTACATATACCTACGTGCCTTTGGGTATGTGTAAAGGCAATATGACTCGTCTAGTTTCCAAACCGGCCAAGCCACCATGGATAAATTGAAGATTATCGCGGGGAACAATCAATTCGATAATCGGCAAGGATTCTAACGATGTAACACGTAACCGTGGTGTATCGTGCATTATGTAGTATCAGCAATGTTCTGTGTAAGTGAGTTAAATTGATCGTATTAACACCGCAATACTACCACTATATTTGCATTGCACTTAGCTGGTTTCGAAAGTGATTTCACCGAATTTAGTTAGATACGAAAAAAAAAAAATTCTCCAGAATGTGACCAGTTTAGAATAATTCTTGAGAATTTGCGTGGACTTGAAACAAATCTGTGCAAGATGACTGCGTTTGAAATAAATTCTATAGAATATGGCCAGTTTCGGAACGAATTCTTGTAAACATGACCGTTTTTTTGGAAGAAACTTTACGTAATATGGACATGACTTTGACAGAAATTATTGGCTACAAGATTGGTTTTGAAACACATTTTCAAGAACGTGGCCGGTTTTATGGGAAACTTCTGAAGATATTTCCGTGTTCGAAACGAATTGCTGAGGACGTCGCTACTTTTGAGAGAAGTAATTCTCGGGTACATGGCTATGGTTTTGAAATTCATTCTTGAGGACATAGCTGGATTAGAAAAGAAGTGTTCTTCGCATGGTGTCTTTTTGGGATTTGAGAAAAATATTGTCAAAGTATGAAATGATAAATCGCTGCTACCAAAGTAGAATCCATCGGTGGCTCAATTTTGTCGATTTGTGGATTTCGCCGGTTTTGCAACCAGACCACTAATCTATTGTATTTATTCTCGGGCAATGATTTGACCATTTGTTGACAATCATATGATGTGTGAATATTAGAGTAATTATAAAGGCGTCACAATACCTTGACACATGATCATGATTATGTGGAGTATGCTGATGGTCAGGTATCGACTTCTTCTTCTTCTGTCTGCCATGTTTTTTTCGTTTCTTCTTCTTTCACCTTCTCCACGATATTACTATCGCCTCTTTTTTTTCAAACCACGATATTCATCTGAAAAAACACAGGAAATTTTGTTGGATCAATGATGATTACGTGTCTAGCGAATTTTCTTGTTCAATAATTGAAGTACTACAAAAAGTTGATAGTGTGAACCCTGGGAATATTTTGAAATTTTCTGAAAGGCATTGAAATCTTTCACTAAATAACCAGAACTCTTTTTTGTTTTTCTAAAACACGTAAATATTCTGTATTCACCTCCCCTTGACGGAGATATAATCCGAATGCTTGAAATGCATCGCTTTGAAATCGTGAGTGATCAAGTAAAAGTTAATTGGCAGGATTCTCGTGAATAATATCGCAGGTATTTAGTAGAAATTTGCCAATATAAACGCTCGGGATCATTGATCTCACGTGAAATCGAACTCGGTATAAATTATGTAGGATAGGATACCGGGATGTTGCCAGGCCAAAACTGTTACAGGAGTGGATGAAAGCATTCGTATTCCAATTATTTCGGTCGGTTTGTCGCGGCGGGAAACACCGCAGTTTGAACAGCGTCTAGTAGGTATATAGATACTGCCTTGATATTGGAATGATCACTGGATGCTTTTCAAGTCTGTAAACATTTGTTTCAATCACATATCTCCAGCTGGCATTAATCTCCTCTCTTCTCCTCACCACTTCGTTCTCCTATTCCAATGTATATTCCGGCAATTAAATGCATACCGCCCACATTATTTACACCTTTGATTATTCAGACCAAACCGATCATACGCCATAATCCGAACTGGTCAAAGCTCAACGGTTTTAATTTCCTTCCAATCTCCTATACCCCCCGCGACCCTCGGTCTAGGTTATCCAGTAGCTATATGCTAAAACTATTCCGTTTATTTGACCAAACCAATTTGCATAATTGAAAACTACCCCCGTGTTACGAAATGCGTACCCAAAGTACTGCGCACATAGTTTCAACAAAAAGAAAAAAAAATGTAGGCAATTGGGAATGTGATAATACGCCATATATATTTTTTTTTTAAATCTAGTTTCAATATTTTATCTCTCTGTTTGTTCGTAGTATAGTTTGGTTTATTTTTTTTGAAAGTTTGAGATGAGGGTTCGGGGTGGCGACCCATTTTCAATAAAATTACAACATGTCTGACCGTAGCACGTAATTACGAATCGTTTTACCAGCAATCACCGTGAAAGTCAGACTGGCGTGAATATCTATGTATATATATATCTATAGATATCCAGTTTTGTAAACTGTTTGTGCGCAATTGTTTAATCCAATCTGGCAAATGGATTTCTGGGTAGGTTGGTTGGCGAATAGTGGAAATACTATATAGGATCCGGCCCTGTAGCCAGGCAGGCAGGCAGGCAGGCAGGCAGGCAGGCGTCGGTTGAGATTTACGATTCGATTCGCAAATTAGCGGTTATTGCTTCATTCCAACGCGCTACGCTTCCAACTACTAGGTACCTGGGTGGATACCTATAGCCAGTCGGTAGGTATACGCATATTTCGGTACCGAAAATCCAATGATAAATTCAACGTCAAATATCAAAATAATCCGGCGCGTTAGATACGGCTGTACAAGCTCACTGAAAATTGTTTAAACTTCTGCGAAAGCTGTAGCGATCGAAAACTCCATATCACTTTTCTGATTCATAACTAGCGGAAAATGCCATATTTTTACAAATAACAATGGTAAAACAAGTGAATACCAAAGTAGTTTGAAGCTAACAAAACAAGCTTTTCAACTGTTTCCAACTTATGTTTTATCATTATTATGATTTTTTTTTTTTTTTTTTTTTGCTTCCTTCTGACTGGCTTCGAATAGTTTTGTTTTCCTCAGTTTCGTTCTATCAATCGGAGAATTAGTGAGGTGCGAAAAACTGCAGCAAAATTGTAGATAAATTTGAGATAATTCAAGAAGAAAGTAACTGCAAGTAAAGGGAACAAGCCTTCTAACTGTTTTTAAGTTATATATTTCTAACATTTTTCCTTCCCACTAGCTCCCTTTTAATATTCTCGTTCGTTTCACTTTGATTCAATTATTTGCACGATTTTACGCCATGCAAGAAAGAAAAAGCAAAAAATCTGTGATAATTTACTGGATAAAAATCGTGAAAGAATTGAGAAAAAAAAACTATTTTTAACGCGCAAATTTCTAAATTTCTGTCTCTCTGTTTTTTAGCTGACTTTGGATATTCGTGTTTCCGAGGCTTTCTTAGGTTCGTTAAATTGATTGCGGATTCCACGGGAAGACAAAGAATCGCACTTATTCAATGACTAAGAATCGTAGCCCAAATTCGAAAAAACTAGCTAGCGGAGAAGGGAAAATCGTGAAGATATAAACTCAGAACCGAGCTCAGAACTCCAAAAAAGTATTTCTGTATGAACTGTAGACGAAGAGAACAGTCATAAATGTTTGCACATAAAACAACTGCAGCTATGCTCATTCCTTCTACTTTCAAATGCTTTTTCTTTATTTTGATGAAAACTTTCTAATGGGGCGGAATTTAAGTTCCGAATTCCAAAATAGTTCTAAAGTGTCAAAATTCCAAAGTTATTTCAGGTGCGAATTTGAGTTTCTAGAAACTTTAGAGTTCAGAACTTGCAAATTCCGAAAGGTCGAAATGCAGACAGCTTAAAGATCCGAAGGTTGAAAACTCAAAAAGTCCAAAAATCCAAAAATTTAAGGGAAGCTCATCACGAAGCTGTCAAATAAACAACGTTGCTTGCAGGAATCCCGAGATTCGGAGTTTTAGCCTTCCGAATCTCTAATTTTCGGAATTTTAAACCTTCGGCGTTTTTCAAATTGGCAACGAAATTTTCGGGGAAATAATCTTTCTAAAAACTTTGAGTCGGTAGCATAAAAATTACGAAATTTAGACCTTTCGCAGTTTTTCAAAATCGGAATTTCAACCCCATCCCCTTATTCAATCACCGAGTCTAGAACTCATCTGCAAAACCAAACATTCGGATATCGTCTATATTTTGACTTGATGAATAGGACCGGAGAATATTGGGGGGATCAGATGAGCGATAAGCCCAGGGAATTATTTAGGGTAAAATGTGGTAGCTTTGGAAGTATATAGGGTTGTATAAATACAGGAACATAAATACAAATTAACTTAGGCACATTTTGTTTGCAGAAATAATTGTTTGAGCCCTAAGGCTGCAGCAGTAGCAGCAGCAGCAGCAGTAGCAGCAGCAGAAGCAATAGCAGTAAAGCGTCGGGTTCTTCTTGATTTAAATCATCGTCAAGGCATGTTTGCCCATGGTTTACGGATATTAATTTGGCGGGAAAACTCCGGGCGGGGTTAATAACTTGTTACATTTCTTCATCTCATTTTTCTCATTAAGTTTAGTTTGAATTAGGTACACAACCTTGCAGTTTAACATTTTAGTCAAAGGGTTAATTTTCAAAGCCACAAGTTAGATTACGCTGCTCCGGGCATCTGAATAAACATCTTCACTTTCCTCACGTCTTAAAAACTCTTCGGCGACTATCCCAGCGGGATGATGACAAGAAAAAAAAACAGAAAAAAAAACAAGAGACAGAGAGATAGCTGGAGTGAGGAGGTCTGGGTATTTAACTAAGCGTGACATTGAAAATTGAGAGTCTTTCCTCAGAAACGACTTCCGTTTGATGATACTTCTTCTCAGCAGTTCCCAAATCGCTCCAGGGCACGGAACATCAGGCACCGCTTTCGGTGCCCATTACTTCCGCAAGAGGTTTCCATCGCCCAACAGGCTACTATCTGGAGACATACGATAAAGCGAGAGCACCACGGTGAATGCATTGCTTGGATAGAGTAACGACTTTTGATACTGCAGTGCATTGTGGACGGGTATGTTCAGATCCTTGAGGAGCATTCCGAATGCACAGCTGAATAGAACTGCTGTAGGAAAATCATTCAGGACCGTTGAAAGTAATGCCAAATTATTCGGGATCATGAAAAGTTACATTCAATCATTCGGAGTTTTCGAGAATAACGCCAAATCATTCAGAGTCATCAAATGGACGTGGAATAACTTATAAGTAATTGAAAGCATTGGCGAAATATTCGAGTGATTCCAGTCGTGTGGATCTAGTCGAATAGCTTTTGCATAAAATTTGAGAAAACACCTTTGGCTTTTTCAAACTGTTTGAAATGATGTTGAAATAAGAGAGTAGGGTGTTCAATGAGTTGAAATCAGTCGCTTAGATCGAATTGCGCAATCCTCTGAATTGAGCTTGATACAGGGGGGCTGTGGCAAACTTTTGATACATTCTATAAGAAACATGATTTTTAGAGTTTCATGTATAGCTCTATATTGTCTTTTTACTATTTTACTTCTTTTCTTCAAACCAAATCTCAGCACAAATGGTTTGCTGTTGTTTCAGTATCATTCTAAATGATATCATCAAATAGTTATATTTAGTCATTTTAAATGTTCTGTTCGAAATTTTGCGGTTTTGTTATGGAGAGGTCAACCACCTGCAATTTTGACCGTTAACAAAATTTCAGGATCATGAATTATTTAAGGAAATTTCAAATGATTGGACAAAACTTCTGACGATTGCACGGATTTCAAATGATTTCGAAATATTTCAAAAAAGCTTAAAAACTTACTAATTCTATCCAAAGATTTTGACTAGATTGTGATTTCACTAGATTCGCAGATTTCGAATGATTTCAACGAATTCGAAAGATTTTGAAAGATTTCAAATGATTTCGCAGATTTTATGAAATTTCAAATTCCAAAAATATTCCAGTTTTCAATCATTTTCACAGATTTTCCAATGATTTTACTAAACAAAAAATTTCAAGAATCCAAATAATTGCACATGGCTTCAAAAAATGTCCAACTATTTCCAAATTCCAGGCAGATTTCGGTTTGATTCGCGTGACGTCAATAGACTGCAGTATCTTATTCCAAGTTTATGCTTGAAGCAAAATAGTAAGTACTAATACTCAAATTAGTTTCCGTGCAAAATCATTAGGTCGATTTTATTGGCTGCACATTATTTTGCAGTATGCATGATGCTTTCTGCAATGTGGAGCTTTAGAAGGAAAGTTGATTCGTTGATTTTCGAAATGTTGTAACATTTTTTTAGGAATGCATCCAGATGAATGATCGGAATTGCCATAACTTCCGATCCAATCAACTGAACTTGGTGAGCCTATAAAAGTGCAGATAAATCTCACGAAGTCCTGAAAAATCCCTCTAGAGGAAAGATATTCGCCCTACAAAAAATTTACAATCTCATAAATTTCACCTGCGACTTCCCTCAACGAAGAGTCTCTGGATTCCTTTGACAAAAATTGATGAGCAATACATGTGTAACCGTATAAATGTTAATGAAAAGTATTTTAAATTGAGTTTAATTCGACGTTCAGTGGTACAGAGTCATTTATTTCTCAGAGACGTGTATAATTCCACGCTTTGAAATTTCCGGATGGGAAAGCAAGACAAGCAGCATGGAACACGCGAAAGCAAAAGGAAATGAAGAAGAAAAAAAGAATAGGGAAGGAAAAATATCACATGAAAAGAAAGAGGAAAAAAACTGAGGGAAACTGGGTGATCATTTTTCGAACAGATTTTATACGAGCGTTAGATTTAGCGATCCAAAACTGAAACAAAACATGATTTATATCAGCACCTGAAGAAGCAATCTTTTCCGCCAAGCAATTCATGGGAATATCAGACACGCTCGCGCTCACATACACGTCCAATATAATATAAGGGGATCCCCCGGAGTTTTCCTGTATATACGTATCCTACTCTTGCTCTTTCCGCGGTTAACGTTGCTTCTTGACAAAAGCACCTAAGAAAAAAAAAAAATTCCTTTTCCTTCTCACCCCCACCCTGCGACCTCTTGGCCAAAGGTGGTTGAAAATATTGATCAAAAGACATGAAATTTAATCCCTCAATTTTTTCTCAGTTTTTTTAGACAGGTTTTACCCTCAATAAAAAAATAAAGCTTCTGGTTTGTGAAAAATTGAGAAAAAATAGAATAGAAATCGAGTTGCGAATCCTCATTTTATTAGAAAATTGTGAACCTTTTGTATCAATAAGCCATCGACTTGATCTTTGACTTTTTATCATCTAATACGCCGAAACGAGAAAAGGTATTGTGGCTTATAGGTCGGAAAATGACTTTTACTAATTTCAACGAATCTTTATGCGTTTGAATCGCCAGTAACCGCAGATTAGGTTTTTGAAAAGATGTCGGTTTTCAAATTCGCGAAACGTTTTCAGAAACAGCTAAACGAGAAAATCTAACGATATTCAGGGGATTAACACATGCCAATAATGAACATGAAAAATTCCAACATTTCATTCGACTTGACCGTGAATTGCTTCTACCGGAAAAAAAATCGACTTTCAATTTCTGGTCAGTAACTGATGATTTTGTCTCTTTCTGAATGAGACGCGTTTAATCCGAAATCAAAAAAATAGTATCGCGTAGGTCCGGAGCATTTTATGTCGATTTTCTAAATTCATGCATCCGAGGTCGCAATATGATCTCCGAAAAAGCTGAACAAAAAATGTTAAATTTACAGGATTAAGCCATGGAGCATAAAAATCGTAGTATATTCCGTTCAATTTGACATCGACTTTCAATTATTGTCAGGCAATAATCTATAATATCTGGATCATACTCTTCGCAGTATTTCCGATAATTGCATTCGTTTGCACGGTGATGAGAGAATCACCGTGAAACAAAAACGATTTTATTTTTTATTTTCATTTTCAGATCGACGAGCTGTTGCCATTCGTATTTTCACGGTTGAATTATTCTGCCTCCTTGCATGGAAACGTTTTGATTAAATTTAATCATCAATCAAACATTTCCGCAGCTCGACCCCAATTCTGTAAAAATTTTATATTTTTCAGTAAAATTTTTTTACCACATCAGAGGCCTTTGACAGTCAATTTTCAAGTCATTGGTATCCATGCCGGAACACCTACTTCCAAGTAATTTTCAAACCTGAATTATTATGCCGCAGTTCACTTTCAACAATGAGACCCCGTGTTTTATCGGAAGTTTCAGTTCACTGGAAAGTACGCTGATCGTTATTTTTAATTAGTGCGTAACAACTTCACACACCAACTATATATTATATATATAATACAGAGACACATATATCCATATTAACATACATACATACATACATGTACATATATAATATACATATTTCATAGATATATCTATATATGTCTATGTCTGCTCACTCACCCCGCTATAGGGACATAATGATCTTTCGTCAGTGACTATGAATTTTTGCATAAATTTATACAAGTACGGTCCATGTATAAATTATTTATACACATACATACACATATAGCCACGGGGAATTCCAGACCAAATAGGCTATAGATTGAGACTCTCATCATCTCGAATTTCATATAGTCGATTTTACGAACGGTTTTTAATTTTCGACTATATACCGACGTGATGCGGACAAAATTTGCACGAAAGATCGAGTGGACCAAATGGTCCTTTTCAACCTTCACGCTATGCCGGTTTCCTTGAATTTTCAAAGGTTATTTTGACATTTTTATACAACGCATTATTAGTCATTTTAGTGTGTAAAAAATTTTTGAAGTGCTGAAAAAAATTGAAAATGAATAACTATTTTTCCCGGGTAAATCTTGAAATGACTGGACGGAACGACAAAATGTTCCAGATTTTTGAAAAATTTGAAAAAGTGTCGCGACATTGGTTTGATGCATAAATTCGAACATAGTTTTGTTAAGTCGAAAATATTTGGGGGAAACTGTTGAATTTATGTTTTTAAAAAATGCTCAATGTGCTAAAACAAACATGAGAAAAAAATGTTTCCATCAGGAAACCGAACGTAAAATGATTGGAATCAAGAATAACAGTTTTGAAAATATTTTCGAAATCTATGAAAAAGAGGAAATAATATGATGAGACTTGAAGATTTATAACTAAAAACCGATTTGGCAAAAAATCATGAGACTGCTTCAAAGGTGGTATCATGTATATCATGTATCACTGCATGAAAAATCGACGATTGAAGATGAGATGGTGGGGATCTTTATGTATTCCATTTCGCGTAGGACGCCCCATGTACAGCAATATATATGGAGAATATAATTTTTCTCTACTGGATTTCATACGAGATATAAAAATCGTGTTGAAAAAATGCAAGGGATGAATACAGTATTTTTTTTTTTTTTTTTTATTCCTTCTTCAAATTCGGGTGTATTCAACTTTTTATTTCGGTTCTGGGTATTCGATCGTGCTACGGAATTGATCATCCCTTCAAATCAAATAGGTGAACAACTTGCAGCGGGTAATGATAGAATGGAATCGAACATAATCGAAATGATAGTAAAGCTCTCAAATGACGATCGCTGGTTGTTTAATTTGGCCTCTCGCGAATGAACATGCGGGGACAAAACCAAACAGTAGGTAATAACAGCTGCAATGTACAGTATACATATAGGTACAATAATGAACAAAATGTGTACGTACAGATCTGTATATTATTATACGTACAGATATATACATAATACATATATTTACACACCTATACCCATACGCAATTAATGAATAACTCCCGGAGCAATTAATTAGGGCAATACATATACATATGTATATGTTATATACCTACGTGATTTGAAGAACTATATATATGTATACAACATTTACCATAGGTATATTTACACTACATGTTGTGAGTATGCGTTAATGGAGGCAGTGTTGAGATAGATTGGAAAATAGGGGTTTCAGAATCTCTCAGTTATTTGAAATTTTTCTCGAAAAAGCAGCTATCTCGCGGGCGACTCTGAAACCGCTCTGTAGTCTGTTGACTTGCCATGCAACTACAGAGCGGTTTCAGAGTCGTCTGTTGAGACAGCTGCTTTTACAAGTAAAATTTGAGATTGCTGCTTTTTCAAGCAAAACTTGAGATAGCTGCTTTTCAAGTAACTTCTATGAGATAGCTGGTTATTCCACGGAGCCATCGATATTACGAACCCATTTGGTGAGCTTTCGGTTCAACTGTCCTGAATAGACAGCCAAACAATCACCTATAAAAATATTATAAAAACCGCCGATGTAATATATACGTATGAATTGGGTACAATTACAAAATATAATTGTAGGTGTGTTGATCATTCAACGATCATAATTCCCACCCACTTGTTAGATTTATTTGGCACAAGTTTAATGCCCATTATGTCAAGTTGCAGCAATAATTCACCGAGCTTTGAATACCGTGAGCTTTTTGCTTGGCGAGTGAGAATGAGGGGAGAAAAAGAGACAGAGCGAGCAGGAGAAAGATAGAACTAATTACCGTAATCATTTTTGGTAGATGAAACAAGGAAATAAGATCCCCGAGCTCTAGACGGATGTTCACCGAGCTTAAGGAACGTCTTCCTCTGTTTCGCAGACCTATATCTTCGGATCTACTACTTTGTCTGTCTCGCCTTTCGTTCTCTGTCAGAGCTTTTGTGATCACACGTCAGATCAGCATCGCGCGAAAAAAAAAAACGTCAAAGTTATTCCGCCGATAAACGATACAAAAAATTTGAACCAACGGTAATAAATTTTCAACGGCATTTCAATTTAGGGTCAAATCCCATTTTCATTCCTCATACATAAATGAACCGGATCAAAAAGGGCGGTTTTTATTCGACGATCTGAAAATGAACCCCAATCACAAACTTGGCAAAAAGCTTTTTCCGAAATGTAGTCCAACATCCGTCAAAATGTTGCGATTGTGTCGTTGGACAATTAGCATCGCACTTGGAGTTCGATTAGTATTTTATTATCAACATAATATTCTATGTTATCTGGATTTTGAAGAATCAATTCGTGTACAAGTTTTTTTTTTCTACAATTTTCACTTACTTGCGGCAGAAAAAAAAAAAAAAAAAATTGCGAAGGCGTGAGCGCGAAAAAATTCACTTTTCCGCACTAGGAAAGTCGTAGTTGTTGCATTTTCCAATCCTTTTCTGCAAAAATTATGAGGCATACTATCAAGTTATGGAGTTTTTTTTTTTTTTTTTAGAAAAAAAATTTATAGTTCCAGGCGACCAGGGATGGTTTGATTCAATTGATGTTATTTTTTGTTCGTTTGGTAATTAGCAAGTGAGAAAAAAAGAGATCAGTGATTCGAGCTGCGAGCTAGGATGATTCAGTATTGCTGCAGAAAGTGAGGATATCGAAGAAGCGGAATAATCTAGTCGCTGATAGTCTTATTAGTAATATTTTGCTAACTGCAGCGTCGTTATTCAGAAGCGAATAATTCAATAATTAAACACATCACTGCATCCATATTTAAGAAAAATTAAAAATCATTTTGGACATTGACTCACTGTTTCAATCACAAAACACCAGTCAAGCTTCAAATCATCAATGTCTACCCAACTTCTGAATTTGACCATCTTGACACATGTTCGTCTTTGGTTAAGTAGCTGTTGACAAAGTTTCGTGGATCAGTCTCTATACATTATTTCAAATAGTTGGCTGAAAATTGCCCTTATCAAGTCTCTTTCATTCGCCGCAAACCACTACGTTATAATTTACCAAAAGGTATAAGCTTATCCTCTCACCTGTCAACATTCGCAATATTGCAATGAAATCACTTTACCAATTTTATCGGAAAAATTTGTACCTCCCGGGACTCGACCACAGATTTAATATTCAAAAAATGAAGGTATCCCCCACATCTTTAAAAGTTCATTGAAAATAATTTGTTGATAAATGCTTCTACAGATAAAAAATATCAATGTCATTATAAAAATATCAAATATCACGATAAATCACACGGATCGAATACGTTGCAGGTTATACTGAAGGGCGGCTTTCATGCATCGAATAAAAAAATTAACACGCCAATATAGAGAGGAAGAGAGATATATATTCTGTGAAGCTTGAATAAAGTCAAGTACCGATCGGGAAAATCACTCTGTAGTAATGGCCGAGCCATTAGTTCCAGAACGCGTTAATACTGTACTTGAAATTCAGGGTTTTTATAAAACCTACCTTTCGAGTTTGCGGACAGAATTTTTATTTTTATTTTTTTTGCTGTTTTTCTGAAAGTGACTAATTATCAGATTTCTATACCCATTCGACAATCGAACTAAAGCGAATTATTGTCACCATTAAACTCCGCCGATATTTGTTCTCATGAAAAAAGTTTGAAAAAATATAATACATGATTTTATAATACATCAAAGGCAGATTTATGTATCGCGCGTGATAATGGATAAAAAAAATAAAATAAAAAATTTGGCAAAAAGGGCACATCCGCCAATGCTCGCACGGTCCCCTCGAAAAAAAAAAAGAAAAACAGAGAAAAAAAAACGGAACATTTGAACTTCTATAGGGCGAAAGAGAAATTAAAAAAACAAAAAAAAAACAAAAAAAACAAAAAATGATAAAATATCCCCGAGTTGCCTTTGAAAATGCCAAAAAAGGAGGGTGTGTCGGGGGTAGTTGGATTAATCGGTGATTAATACCGTCGCGGAATTAGCCAGTTATTTAGCGATTAATCTCGAGTTTCGCGAATACCCGAATCGAATAATTTTGCACATTCTGCTGTGACGGCAGAACAATCCGGAACAGCAGATATACATGCTGCTACATGTTATAATCCAACGGCGTAGCTTTGGTAGCCGCAGAGCTTAATTTAACTTTTAATTGGCGTGCGCGGGACTGTAGGTATACGTATACGCTATATACCAGACGGTGGATATTGTCATCCTATAGTAAACGCGCTCTGCCTTGCGGGTTGCTAGCTTGCAGGAAGGAAAACTTGCACTCAAGCTAGAATCATCCCTTAAACCGAGATTAGTATATCGCGTTCGAAAAAAATGGAACCTGGTAGAAAATCAATTTCTTTCCATACAAAAATTCATTGAACGTTGTTATAAGGATCTCATCTCCGCTACACGAATTTCACCAGATAATATGCGGAAGACATGCCGTCGTAAAGGTTCACTTTGAAAAATGAAATTGAGAAAACTATCGTAGACGATATGGTCGACTTTCTGAAAATTGGAAATTTTACTATCTGCACGCATTTGCGAATGACTCCGTCCGAAAATTGAGTCTTCGAATTTTTCTAAACTCAATTTTTATTCATAACGACCCGTATATTTCAAAGAATCTTATCATTCTAGAGAAGTTGAATTGGATCAACGCGGGCTTGTCTTTTCAAATGAGAGGGTTATAATGATTTGAAACGAACTTTGGTGATGGGGAAAAATTGATTTTCGTCTATGTTGAATTTTTTCAAATACGACATACCTACTAGTCCTCTTATATATAGCGATGTGATTTAATTTGATTCGTTTTATTCCATAACCGAACAAAAGCGACAAAGCTTTATTTGAAAAATTGCATGATCCACCTACCGATTCCAGGCGCTTAAATTTCCCCAGCGTGGCTGAACGCATTCCTATGTAGGGTATACGCATATGTGTGGGTATTTATATTTCCTATTTTTCAGCTATTTTTTTTATTATTTCTTTTATTTTTTCATCGAATTTTCATACTTTTCACGACACCCTTGTATATTATAAATTTATTTTCACCGATTCACAGAACAGCAATCAACTAACAACACGTACCTAAACAGTCAATTAATTATACTATATATAGATTATTCATTACTAACAAAACTAACTATTTCACCATTATTATTAAGTTTTCTGCTTTATGATTAATCTTATTCTTGCCTCAGTTTCTTTTCGATAGACGATCAATCATGTCTATTATTTTTCCAATTCTTTCAATTTTCAACTGTACATTTAATCATAAAACAAAAAAATTTGCAAAACGACGAAGAAATTTCGTTGGCAAAAAGTTTTTATTGTTTTACTTTATTTTCCTGAATCTGATCAAGCAACTGTACATATAACGGTTTATAAACTTTAGGGGATGAAAATGTTGATGTATCGTTTTCTTCGGACCGAAGAAATTTGCGAAAAATTTTGATCGAGAGATTTTCACACACGTTTCTACAATTTCAATCGTATTTTATTTTTTATTTTTAGGTTGCTTTTCTTCTTCTTGAGGGAAGAATTTTTATTTCCTAATTCTTTGACAAAGCCATGTCGATGATCATGGCTTATGGTTGTTTATTGAGGTATTGCTAACGATACATTTGGATCATTAATTTCCGGTTTTTTATCCAAAATCTTATCAACCGGCTGAATTTGCACCCCGGCCAAAATGTGATAGCCAGGTTTTTCCCCCGCGCGTACGGCGTGTCCTCGTCGAGGAGGCGGTCGGCGGCTGACTAAACTCTACAGTTTTCGAAGCCCTCGCGTCCCGCGAGCGTTCGAAATACTTGCGGGGTGCGCGCTGCGACGGCGCTCTGGAATTATTGGACATGGGTATCACTGCTCGTCTTAAATATATTTTTTTTTGTTTTTCTTCCTTTCAATGTCTTTTGTGAATACATATATGGGGATATTTTATGTGACTTAAACCACTTAAAAAATTCTTTACGTCAGAGTATCAAAATACGATACTTTTGCCAATTATATTATATAAGAATGTAGTTCGGGTTGAAAGCTATCTTCCAGAATTTATGATTCATTAATGCCAACTTTTTGCTGTACATTTGTACACCTAGGATAAAGAGAAAAAAAATATAACATTCATGGGGAACAGTATGTCGCGGTTGTAAAAATAAAACGTGGTCAAAAATCAATTTATTTCTTTACCAAAGTTCATTTTACATTATTATAATCATGTCACTAAAAATCAGTCGCTGTACGAATTGAGGCACACCGTAGGTCCGATTTCACTTTCTCAGGGTCCGAATTGTTCGGAAGACGCGCCGTCATAAATTGAACGAGAGAAATTGAATTAAAGAAATTATTGTAGAAGATATGGCAAATTTTCCGAAAATCGAACATTTCTTTTCCACTTATTTGCAAATACCTCAGCCTAAAAATTGAATTTTTTTCAATTTCCCTTGTTCAATTTGTGACGGCCTGTATTCCAAACAATCTTGATCATAGATAAGGCGAATCGGTCCTACGGTGTGCCTGAATTCGTACAGCAACCGTTTCCAAGTGAGACGATTATAAAGATGCGAAATGAACTATGCGATAATGAAACAAATTGATTTTGGATTATGTTTAATTTTTCCAACCGCAACATACTGCTCCCCTTAAGATTCGATGGGAAGCACCAAAAAGTAGGCCTCAAAATAACCCTTTGCTGTAAATGGAACTGTCGATGGAATACTAATTATTATACAAATTTTTTTCCTGTGCCAGAGAGACAAAAACAAAAGATTCACGATAGGAATTTGTTGTACAGTATGGGAGAAACTTGAGAAATGGAATTTTTAACACGCACGTTCTTTATAAAAAATTGCACTTTTCTTAACGTTGTGTGACGTTTTTTGCTAAGTATGACGGTAATTCACTTGGATGTATTGATTTGATCTAAGAAACCCCACGTGATATTGTTCATTGTAAATCCAGGAAGATTTTGTAAAATTGGAAGTTAATCGATTGAAAATTTCGTCGTTAGTTCGGATTTGAAATTTGCAGAGGACCTACGTCAAAATTAGTTTCAGAGATAATCGAGGATTTTTAAAAAATTGTAGAGCAAATCAAAACTCCAGAATAAGAAGTTTACCTACATTCTTGTATTTCATTCTTATAAAGCTGATTAGAGGTTATGTAGATCGACGTTTACACGCCATCAGCGCCACTGTCGCAGATCCCCACGCATTTTTAGGGCGACAGAATCCATCTCGTTGGGTGTACAAGCACAGGGTTCACTTCCAATCGGTTCTTCAATCATCGATATCTTTTCTATTCTGCGATAGTTGAATCGGGGGTCTTGTGTTTGTGAAATATTCCGAGTAAATCCATGCCCCTCGCTTTGAGATACATCCGTTATACCCAGCTCAGGGAGTTACATTCGTTTTAGCCAAATCACCTAAATATACATCTCGCAGACCGAAACGATAGATATCGCGACGCGGGGAAATAGTTTCTCTCATTTATCGGTTTTTTCTCCAATTTTCCGATAAGACAGCAATAGAGCAATTGATCTTACGGTGGGTCACTCATGAAGAAAATTCGAGTGTGAACTTTCTCATGTCAGTAATACAATTAAGCTTCAAACTCACGAAGAAAATTAAAGGAAAATTTACCGCATCTTGGGTGGGGGTTTAGCAGCGATATTTTCTTCTCTAGTTTCAGAACCCAAATAAGAAAACGAAAGGAAAAAAAAAAAAAACAGAAATAAGAGAGGGCTTTTTGGGAGTCCCCAATTCAGTGATTGAACCTTCTTTCACCGTGGTTTTAACGAAAATCTTCGATCATAGTTGATGATAGTTGTTTCAAATTTATTTATTTCGATGATTTGATTCGAAATAACACTTTTTGGTCTGGGTTATGTTTGCCTTGGAGTATGATGCCAATTTGAACGAATAGTAACTCTTTGATTCTCCTACTTATTATAATTGATCGAAAAATAATATGGGTACAACACAAATCCGATTTGGAGAATGTTCGATTCCGAACGGAGTACATCGAAGAATGTTGTCTGTCAATCGGGCGTTTTTTTTTTTTTTTTTTGCCCCATGCGAATCAAACCGATATTTATTTCTACTAGAATCAAATGATACTCCCGGAAAGTATATTGAAATGAATAAGTCAGAAGTCTAAAATGAAAAACGTGATACTTTGGAAACTGAATCATCTTTTTTGTTCTTGCTGTTGTGATTTTTGAGAATTTGTTTGGGTACTAGCTAGCAGAACGCTTTGCTCTTTCAGCTTTCGTCACGAGAGGTTCTCCAAAATGCGTTATTTTCTCTCTAATTTGCCTGAAATGAACAAATTAGCAATAAAACGTGGCTAATTTTTCTCTCTGTGGTTTCAACCTAATATTAGGTTAATAAACTCGAAACTGCGTTGCCGAAAGTTTAGGGTGGAGAAAATGAGCTTTCGTGTAATTTGCGGGTGAGAAAAATATTTTCAGCACCTAGAATAACCAACTCGTGGAGAAAGAGAGATTTTTTTTCGGGTTCTATGACAAGCTCTCAAATTTTGATGGGTAGATAAAAATTCCTCGAAATCCACTTTCTCGTTTGTATCAGTCAGAAGGAGAGAAAAGAAAAAAAAAAAAAGAGGAGAAGAACAAGATCAGGCTGTATATGGTAGAGCTTGCGGATTGCGAAAAATCGCGAAAGCTCCTTCGTTACTTCCGCTTCTCCCCTTGCGTTCTTCACTCTTTGTGGCAAAATTACGTTATCTCCTTTCGCATCGTCGCGAGCCTGGGTTTACTCTCCTTTATTCCTTGCCCTTCTCCCGCTTGCTCTTCTCAGCTTCCCTTCCGAAAACCACCCTAATTCACGTCATGGATTTTTCTGAACGCTGTAATGGCTATTGAATTAATTACCTTCCCATTTAATAATCCCGGAGAGATACTTCTATTACTTCTCAACTTCAACGGCTTCCGGGATTAACCAGAGACCATTTTGGCTTGGCATTCATTCACTCACTCATTTATCCAACAATTCCGTATTTCACAAGGGTGGAATTTACCCCGACAAAAAGCTCTAAGCCGACCATCGCCATATACATGTGGTGTATTTTATTTCCATATTATTTGTTCACGTCAAAAAGTTTTACCTTAGTAATTTTCGAAATATTGTATCACGTTTCAAAAATCGCTCATGATATTGAAATTTTTCAATAAATTCTTGGCCATTTTACAAATTATTTTATTGTTATTGTTTTAAGCTTCGTCATTATTATTTCCATTTCTAAAAAATTTTGCTGACCACCTATAGGATTTCGAAAAGTTTTTCGGAATCTTATGCAAATTATTCATTAAATACCGAACGAAATTAATTGATACCCCGCATTAATTCAAGATTTTAAGAAAATTTGTTGCATTTCTCGAGAATTTCATCCGATTTTGGCAACTTTTCTTCTCCCAAGGTCTCACGGATTTTGTTTTCACTACTTCAAAATTTCACTGGAATTTCACAAATTTCTAATTGAGATTTCGGTCAATTTTATTGAAGTCCTCGAAAAATCTATGAATTCTTTATTGCCGTTTTCAATTTCTCTATGACTTCGTGTAAACTTCAATGCGTACACGTGTCTATATAATCCAATCATCATCTTAAAGATTTTATCCTCAACCTACAGATTTGTACGGAAACTAAAAAAATTCCTTCTGAGCTTGATGCATACGGATTTTCTTGAGAAAGTTTTTCGAAGATTTTCTGCAAAGTCTTTGAAAATTTCGTTCCAGCTCCATGAATTATTGAAAAACTCATTGGATTTCTGAAAAATCCAATCATACAAATATCAGTACCAAAAGAAAATTTAATTGACTTATCTATAGGAATATTCTTTGACATTTTATAAATCTCTGTATGAATATCCATCAAAATTTCTCCGAATTTTATGTCACTTCACATTTGAAGCTAGTTCCAATATACCTGCTGGAAAATTATCTGGCAAATTATATAGAAAAATTATCCAGAGATAGAAAATCAAAACTGTATACAATCATTTTGCAGAATATTTCTACAACAACCGTTCAGATCTTGCACCAATGATACTGTTACCATAATTCTGGATTAAGATTGCAGAAGTAGTATTGCAGTTATACAATTTCATAAAATAGCTCTTTAGAAAAAAAAAAAAAAATTTCGCAAGAAACTGCACAGTCTCAACAAAAAAGCGAATGTACAAAAATCTAGCGAATATAGTCAATTTCAGAAACAAAATTGCTAAAACAAAATTCACGATTAAATTTCGCAGAGATATTTATTACGTAGAATAATTTTCCAATATTCTAATTAACATGAATTAATTGGGTAAAATCCTTTGGCATGATTATTATCATCAGGATAAATAATATCGTCAGCGCAAAAGCTGTAGTATTTCAAGAGAGAAAAAAAAAAAAAAAAAAAAACCCAGAAGAAAAATAATGTTGGATAAAAAATAAAATTAAAAGAAATATACTTATAGTGGCTTGAACAGGGACAAGCCAGGGCAGAATGAAGTGCTTAACATTCTTTTGTCTCTCGAGGAGACGCCGCTATCTCTCTAGATCATATCAGCTAATTATCTTGCCGGTAAAATATTGCCAATTTTCTATTCACCAGCAACACAATACCATATACCTGTTTGCGGACTAAATTTTGTCTCTCGGCTTAACTGACAGTGGTATGCACTGCGCCCGAACGGGGCAGCAAGATTGTTTTGCACCGATTTTTACCTCGTTTTATATTTTGTTTTACAACCGTTTTTTAGTGTTTTCGATTTTTTTTTTTTTTTTCTGCAATTTTGCTTTGTTCTCATTTGTATTCTTGTTCATGTTACCAAAGGTATGTACAATGTACATACGTAGGTACATAAAACCCCCTCCTATATAGTTAGGTCACGACGCATTTCCTCTGCATCTTCTTCTTATTCTGTTTGTTCTTTTTCCTATTCTGATTCGTATTCTTCGCCTTCAGTTTGCTTCGTTGTTTTTCAGTTTTCATAATTCACTGAGAATGTCTTTGCGTAAACAAGTCATTCCGATGGCAGTTCACTAGAACCTTATGCGCTTTTCTCATTGCAACGAACTGAAACACTAAATTTTTATTTGTTGTAACAGCAGCAAGCTGCAGATATAACTCTAGAGCTAATTTAACATGAATTATGGAGTGGAGTATCATGTCAAGACTGATAGAACAGTCACTTTTGTTAAAAAGTCACTCAAACTTGAGAATCTCATCACATTTCAATGATTCTCACGTATACAGGATTCAACGAATCGTTAGAACTTTTAGAAAATCCTTCGTGACTTCAAAATTTGTACTGGGATTTTGCCATTTTTTTCTGATATTTGCGGATTGGATTGAACAATTCTTTATAAGTTCGGTTTGAATCTCGCCGATCCTTAAAAATGCCATTACATTCAAAATATTCTTTCTGTATAGGCAACGAATTTGACGAAAATTTCACTGATTTTTCAAATTCAAAATTCTGGCCATTATTCGTATTGATCTTTTGAAATTTTGTCGAGGCACCTCGAAGGAATAAACTAATCGCTGGCCCGGTCTAAAAAAGTAGAAAGACGACTAGGATGGTATTCGCCGGATTCCGATAATTTCTACTCAGGGTGGCTCGAAGAAATAAACTACTCGCTGCCCCTGAGTCTGTAAAAGTAAAGGAAATCGATATATGATTCGACAGATTTCGATAATTTTCATTCGGGACTACTTGTCAAAAACTAAGTACTTGCAGAAATCGACATCAGATGTTCCAGATTCCGATTTTTTTTTTTTTTCAAATCAAGACAATTTGAAAATGACTTTGTTTTTGAATATTGAAAAAGGTCGATTATAAAAAGTCACTTTTCAGTTGGCGATAAATGGCCCATACGTATACACAGATACTCATAAACATAGTGGAAAAGTGTGGACTTTCCGTTGGCAATATTTTTTATTCGAGTTTCAAAATAAATTATCGATCAGTGTCATAGCAGCTCGAATGTTGGTTCGTATATAGCTGAGTAGGTATTGCGGAAATGTAGGAAAAGGAAGTAAAGGTGGTAGCGGGTGACAAAGGATGCTGCACCAGATATATATCCGGCTCTATATAAAAACAACAGTAGCTGCTGTGCCGGACAGTAAACTGATTTAATTTCAGTTTTGTTATACGAGTTGTAGACGAAGGGGATGAAGGGAAAAGAGCGTGCAGGAGAAAAGAAAAAGAGAAAAAGAGTTAAATAGAGAGGAAAACAGAGGGAAAGAGACCAGAACTCGAAGTACAATTAATTACAGAGAAAATTGTTGACCGTTTAAAATTTTCACAAAAAGGTATAAATATGGATATATATAAACATACATATATCCAAGTATATATACGGGTATGTATATAAATAGGGGGTTGAAGCTAGTATGTATAGTACTATATTATGTATAAATGGGCAATAAATATCGCACCGACAAACGTCAGAATTTAATCGTCGTGAAAATGCGCGAGGGTGAAATGAGCAAAATTAATGCTAAATAAAGTTTTCAAAGGGGGTTGGAAGGGGGGTAGGGTTGGGGTAGGGGGTCCCTAATTAAGAGTTATAAAAGTGGAGGAATGTTTTATCGTGTTATTTAGCCAAGAACTTTATCAAAATATTATTCCAAGCTGCTAAATACTGCACCAACCCCTAACCCCCCTATCCCCAGTTGCCCTAACTCTCTATCTCTGTCTTTTTCTCTCTATTCTCTCTGTTTCTATCTCTGTCACGATATAAAATTATGGAGATATTTTATAATTAAAAGAATACCATCTAGTACGTACCTACCTACCTACCACCTACCTGCCACTTTGACCGAATAAATTACAATTTTTTAACTCTTCGCATTCGATTAACGCGAGCGGGCCTTTTCCTAATTGGCTACAGGTCTTAATTTAGTTTTACCAATTCGTGATGAATTGTTTTTCTCAATTTTAGATACCCCTATTCGGGATTGAGGAGAGAATGCCGAAAAATGGAACGCAAAGAGGAAAGAGGAATTTCGGGTCCGATTACAATTCAGTACGAAAGTTTTCTTAACATGCTCCAACATTTTTGAATATTATTCTAAAAATTCTAGAATTATTTTTCAATACCTTACCGATGTCTATAAATTAGCGGGAGCATAACTTAAATATGAGTGGAAAATTTCTTTCTCTCTCTTTGACTTTTTAATACCGACTCGAATTTATGTTTGAGGTGAAAAGAACAAACAAAAAATTGATGAAAAGAGAAAAAATAAATAAAAAATTGTCAACTAAAGTTGGGTTCTGCACTTAGTCGCGCGGTTTGTACAAATGGCTAATGATTATTACCGTCTACTTTTCATCGTCTACTACCACCACTACTTCAACTACTACTATCAGTTAGCCATTAGTGATCTGCAGAGGTAAAAGCATGGAGTACTCGCCTACCTACCTACCTACCTGCCTGCCTGCCTGGGCTGCCTACCCAATGCGAAACTCGATTTAGTCCGCTTTTAAATTCCATCACGAAAATGCCTTTCCTCTAATAGCTTCTAGCTCGGAATTGGTATGGACTGTGGATAGTCGCGGTGGTTTATGATCAGTAATTTAAACCACACAGTTAATCTTTATCGATTATCGTTGATCGGTCGAGTCGGCGTTAATCGACTTTTCAGATTGTTTCGTTTTTAAAACAAAATTCAGAATCAGCACTGGTTTGCCAATAGTTCGAATAAGGAATTTTTTTCTACAACAAGAAGAACGATTCACTAATCAAGCAAATTATAATCCGGTATGGAGATTTTGTAGAAATTTGATGCTGGTTATAAGAGTCTCAAAATTTATCGGAATCCTTTATGAAATTAGAGAGTAGTTCACAAAATATTGTAATTTCTCAAGGGAGAACCGTCGGTCTTCGGTTGATCTGGGAAATTATGAAGAAATTTTTCACCCCCCTATGATATCTAGGTGAGTAAAAATCCTCATTTCTAGAAATGTTGATTTTTTTGAAGAAATCATCCTGTGAGTTTGATTGAAATTCGTTCAATTGGTGAAGAGATCTGTCAGATTCTGGAGAAATTTTAATGAAACTTGTGAAATTGAAGAATATGGTGAAATATTTACAAAATTCTAGGTGAAATATATCTCGAATTTCCGAAAAATTCATGGGGTAAAGAGTAAGAAAAATCATAGTAACATTCTTGTTGAATCTATGAGATATTTTTATGGGATTTCACGGAAATCCATGAATAGGAACAATATTTACGACATCCCGTGATGTTTCATGGGATCAGTTTATGGAATTTGAATGTTTCCCATAAAAAGAGGTATCATTAAAATCAATTTTCTAATGCCAGCCAAGTCATTAGATCAAGCATCCAAATTCAAATAAAAGATAACAGGATTTTCGAACGAAAATTGAAATCAGCAAACCAAGTCACGGGGTTTGATTGAAAGATTTCCGAACAAAGGCTGAAGTATCAAAATTTGAATCAAAATAAATCATCGGCTTCGGTATAAAAATTTGAACCAAACCAGCCAAATCATGGGCCCATGATCTAAATTCAATACACGAGCTCGAGTGTGAAGATTCAATCACGAGCTTTAGCATCAACATTGACTGAAATGAGAATAAATAAACATTTATAAAAGTGGCTATAGGGTATGAAAGTTCGAAAAAAAATTGGAAATAGGACAGATAAGAATCATGGACTCAAGAATCAAAATTCGAATCACAAGCTAGCATCAAGTATCGAAATTGAATTCAAAACAGTCAACAATGATCGGCTTAGGTATCAAAGTTGATCTTTAACTTCGAATTAATAGCCTTATCATGAGCTTCAGGATCTGAAGTCAAGTCTAAATTTACAGGGTCAGTTAACTTGATTCGGGCAATTGCCTATTCATCTAACTGGCATGAATGGCATTGGGTTAGACAAGGTTGCAGCTATTTAGTACTTTATGTTACATATATATTATATTATGTACTACAGATCTGTACCACAAGTATCTTATTTGGCAGATGGAACAAAGGTTTCCAGGTTTCCAGATTTCCAGGGTTACAGGGTTTTCCAGGCTGGCAGGGTAGCAGGGTTCCTACAGTCAATCCTAATCTGCGCAGAGACCCCCGTAAACAGGGAACGGTCTAGAGCCTTGGAACATTCCTTTGAAATCTGTTTAGAACGACGGCCAAAACATATTACGCTTCGGTTCGCCGCTCTCACCCTGCCTTATTTAACCCAATGCGAATTTCTCTCGCTATAACATATTATACATATATGTTTATAATATATATACATATGTATGTATGTTTGTACATATGAATAACACGTGACTATACACATGTGAAAGTATCTGTCGCGCGTATATACGTCGTGTTAAAAATCACCTACAGCCGCCCCATTAGTCGAACACCTTCGCCAGCACCCCCAAGATGCGCCTAGCCTCTTACCAACATTTCTGTACCCGACAGTATTGTGAACTTACCAACCGACGAATAAGGTGACGATACGGTATTTAGGTTTCCTAGAGTATTCTCTGCAAATGCAGCCAAAATTTCACATCCAGGTAGGGTACTTCTTGGATATTTTTTATAATTTTTTTCAACCGACATCTGCAGTATTAATTTTTAATTCTATAGCCGCAGTAAGAGGATGAGAATATATGTTTTCGGTTGGTAGTACCACTATGACTCGATTTTTAATCAAATTTCCCTCTGCTCAAATATCTCAAGGCAAATGTGTAGGACTCTTGCCAAAAATATCTAAATTATAAGCCGTGTATGGTTCAAAACCCAATATGTAGAAAAGTACAATACAACTCGCCGATGACAAACATCTCAAAATTATAGATACATCCATTTTCTTTCTTTTTTTTTTTTTTTTTGCACGATTTTCACCAATTTACATCCATAATTGAATAATATTTCTCGTTTTACTAATTTTCTGAAGCTTCTTTCATATTTATTTGCAATTTCATTCGGGCTTTACAATTTGTTCAACATTTTCTCTAACACTTTTGAATATTGTTGATCTCAATTCTCACACTTCATGAATTTCTTCCAAAATTTCTTCATTTTTTCCGATTTTCTTTTCGTATATTTTTAACCACTTTTCAAGTATTTTTTTTTTTTTTATTTATTTATTTTTTTTTTTATTTATCGGATGCTTTTCCTCCACTTGCAACATTCATCTCTACAAATCAATCATGGAATTTCAATAGCCTAAAGATTTCATCAATCCCTTTCAAGCTTTTGGCCATATCTCTACAACTTTTCGCATAATAATTTCAATGCTTGTTTCTACAGGTAAACACACTCGACATTTACATTCAGATTCCACTTATCTTTTCTCCTTGCGAACGGAATATGTTTCTGGAAAATGAGCAGTATATAGTATTAAAGCACTTTTGTTGATCGCTGAATATTTTCGTATAAATGTTTGAAAATTTCAAGTCCATACTCGCTCGATGATAATTCGGAAACCAAAGGATAACGAAATATATGATTCACAGGATCATACAGGCTATATTCAGGTAAGGGGCATCCGAGAAATCGCACAATCTCGTTCAATATTAATATAAATATAATATTTTTACACGAAAGAAAATTAGCTTTCAATTTTTTACTGGCAATTACCTGCAATATTATGTGATGGATCAATAATAATTTTCATTAGAGAATAGAAATTATATAAAATATTTTCGTCGTGTTGAGAATGAATTTTCGCGGATTTATTCCGGATGAGCACAATTAAGAAGTTCTTCATTCCTGGTATAAACCCGATTTCAAAAAGAGCATTTTCGAAACAGCTATATTCTTGTAATTCAGAATAAACAACGTGAAGTTTTTTTGCAAATAATATATCTATACCACTAGCTGGCTGGAAATAATAATTGCCCGAGATGACAAAGAATGTCTCACATATATTATGCCAGTTTTCGTGGGAAGAAAACGGCGTACTGCAGAAACTGACGAAGAGGTAACCACGAAGAGGAGGTTGGGGATGAATTTTCATGGAAGATAATAGACCGAAGAGAAATAGGTACATACATACAGAGCGATGATGATGGGGGTTTGAGGTTGAAAGTTAGGGGTTTGGGTTGAGGTGAAGGTGAAGAAAAAGGGTCCTACTAAAAAATGTCATCTCGTAGTAGGTATACCCAAGGTTGTTGTGTGCCAGGGTACAGATCTTACGCTTTTTTTCTTTTTTTTTTTTTATTATACATGTAATAATATGAGGGAGTCGAACCAAAAAAAAAAAACGAATAAAAAAGTAAACGGGACCAAGAGAGAGAGAGAGAGGGGAGGAAGGGGGAGGGGGGGGGGGGAGATAAATATATAAGAAAAAACTTTTCAGACATCTCGCACCCTCGCTCTAGTCTTGAGTCGAGATATATACACGTTTGAACTTGCTACATTACTTGGACTATAATAACACTTTCAAATATAAGATGGTTTCATTAATTCAACGTAAACCTCCCCCCTGTGCGGACCCTGTGGTCTTCAGCTGCTTCGTCTTCCTTTTTTTTTTTTTTTGTGTTCTTCTTCTTCTTCTTCTTCTTCTTCATGTGGAAAATGATAAAGAATGGAGGATTCTTTCTTTCAGAGAAATATTTTAACGCCATCTTCAATGTGTGTATGACATATTATCTGGGTATAACGATTCGGTCTCTTTGTATACGACGTAATTTGTTGTAGAAAACAGAATTGCGTTGTGCAAATTTTCTCACAGGAAATAGAGTCTATAATATACATTTTTTTTCCCATTTGTTTAAGATTTTTCAGAATCCCCTAAGTCTAGGCTAATTTTGAACAAATCAAATTCAATATACCTACCTATATTTAAAATTTTGAGAAATCATTCAATATTTAAAATGAAAGCTATCAGTGCAGAGGTGAAATCTGAACAAGACAAATTTTGTCAGTTTACTGAGCTACAAACATAATAACCGAATATTATTTTTTATCCAATTAAAAAAATATTCAATGCTAACGAGTGAAAAAAGTTCTGCAGCTGCAAATATTACAATTTTCTCATTAATAATTATCAAAAAAGACAACGGGATTAATTCTCTACGGCTAACTCCTATATATGTGGTTATAATAATATTTAACGCTAACGGGTGAACAGCTCTGCAGCTGCGAATACTATTACTTCTTCATTGAATTATTCAAAACCAACGAGTTTAAAAACTCTTCGGAGAGAATAATTCCTTTAAAATACACGTGCAACACCGACCGAGTTTAACAAGTGCTCTGAGGTCAGGGCGCGTGTATCCCGCAGAAAACAATAACTCAACAGAGCAACTCAACGGTTGCTACTAATCAATCTTTAATTCATTGACAATTATTTGAATGGTGGGTTTTGACCGAAACTTGGCACAATTTTGTACCTGCGATTCACACCGATTTAGTTCTACTTTGGCCAGTTTATAGCCTATTTTGAAAGAAAAGATCCTCATTTTTTTTTCAAATTCTTCAACTGCTTGGTGAGGTACGTCACAATCGGACCATGAAATTTCCGGATGTTTGAAAATATGCAATTGTTTCTTCAGTATTCCATAGAAGTTCGCGAACATTGAAGAAATAATATATTTATTGATATTTAAATGTAAAATTTTCTCAGGATTCCAACAAAAATATCAGTTTTCACGTCACAATATCAAAAACCCATAAATGACAAAGTCAAAGTGAAATAATTAATTTTTTCCCATGAGCGCGATTTTTTTTTTTTTTTTTCAATTTTTGCCATTTTCATCGCAAAATTTAGAATTTCTTATGCAAGATAAATAAGTTTTAAGTTTCCCAACCATATAGAAAAACCCTCGGCCAGAGCCAAGATAAAAAAAAAAAAAAAAAAAAAGAAAACAGAATTGAATTTTGATAAAAATTCAAGGCCTTGTTAACCGCGATCCAGACATGTTTCTTCAGAAAAAAATCGAGGCCAAAACGTATTTGAAATGGCTATATTTCATCCCGAACTATCGCGTCGTATAAAAAAACGTGAAACTTTTTTGTACCTCAGGAATCTGAAAAGCCGGGGGTTCCGTTGAACTGATTTTAGGTTGGTTGATCCGACAATGAGGTGTCGAGGTGCTCTTGGTGCTCTTGCTTGGTATGACAGGAAGGAGTAACTAACGTATGTTGGGCGACAAATAAAACGACGCTAGTTCTACCCCCAGAAGGGCTCTTACGTGCAGACGGTGTCAGTGTCTGGGCAACGCCATCCGTACCGTATACCCTACCTACCCATCCTGCGCACCCCCTGCAGCTTTGTGATATGCAACAAAAGGGGTCTTTACCCTGTCGGCGTCCTATAGTAACTCCCAACGCGCTTCCAAAGAAGAAGAAGGTAATGGATACACAACGGGACTGCAGGATACTAACTGATACCAACTGATGGGGTTTGTGGGCTTGGGGGGGAGAAGGAGGCTGAAGGTTCAAGTCAGATGTTACTGTCACTAAGTAAGCGTCGAGATTTGCCTTACGTGTCAAGTTCAGTCTCTCGACTCTCATGTTTTGCTCTAAAGGTATACGGCCGTGTCCTGTATTTCATAGAGCAAAGCCCATGTATCCCGCACGGGGTTTCCTCCCTCCCTCTTCGCCACTTTCGTTTCTTCTATATCAAGGAAAGGACGATGTGCGGGCACAAGGGTAGGGGGATGTTTTTGCCCAGAAATTCAAGGTTTAATCCCTCGCAGGATTAGTCACGCTCATTTTTGGGCCAAAAAGGTGTCCTGCAGATTTCGAGATTCAGGATTTCCGAATTCAGCTTCTAAAGCTTTAGGATTCAGTTCTGATCGTTTAATCCTGTACCTCTACCTCTGGTAGACCCTGATTTTACCCAAAGTCCTGTTTAGAAAAACAGCCGAACAACGTCAAGAGCGACTTTGTGTTGTTATAAGGTACTATTCCTCCTTTACCTATACGATATGCTCTATGTCCTATATGGAGATTATAATAACACAACGGATTTGAATTTTCCGTTCCCGGTTCGATTGCATCCCCCCCTTATTCTTTTTCGCTCGAGGGTCTTTATTGCAATGCAACTTTTGCAGGTATTTTCGTGTTTTTTTTTTTTTTTTTCTTTTTCTCAGTGTAGTTCACAGTCCGGAACGTCGGCCCCTGAAGGCAGACGAGTAAAGCGGAAACTCTTTAACACCGGAGATCCATGCCGGAGTTGTTATCGTTTCGCGTCATCGGGGTGAACTCGACTCGAGGGAATCCCCCTGGTGCTCGAGCGCAGTAACCCATCAACGGGATTCCACTTTGCCCGGCACCCCCTCGGCAAGATCGTTTCCAATATTTTTTAAACGTTTTACCAAAGCGCCGCTACCCTTTTTCGTCGATGACGTATAATACGTACAACCTGGTCTACGATGTACTGCTATTAAAAGCCAACGCAGAAATGAATTAAGGGGGGATCACTTTGGACCGAGAAAAACAACCGAGAAATATCCGAATGGCTTCTTCTTCTTCTTCTTCTTCTTCTTCTTCTGCTTCTTTTTCGTTTTCTTTTTCGCTTGTTGTTCATCTCTTGGCTGTGGGAGAGAAGGTCGTTCTGAGTACAACTCTCTGGTTAAGTCCTCGAGCAAACAAGGACTTCCCGTTATGCTTGTCAGCCACGTACAGTCGAACTCTCGACTTCATGTACAGCGTCTGATTTGGTGCTCCAGACCTTATCACGTTTCCCCTCTAGGAAAAACACCCAAATAAACACTTGACGGATACTCTGATAATAGCACTCGAATTAACTCTCAATTCATGATCATTCACAATTAGTATTCTCATCTAGAGTTGAAGGGCAAAAACACTTTGAAATTTTTCACAGAAGACTTTCGTTCGCATCCTCTTAAGGACTTGATTCCTTTCGAATACTTTTTGGTATTTACGAAGTGAAATTCTATCAAATATTGAGGCTGTACTGTTTATCGTAGAAGCTCTTGAAAGACTTCTAGAATCTACTCAGTGGATAGATTCCAATTGCCTAGAATAATAGTTGTTAAATTTTGTTTTGCCAATTCGTACTGCCTTCCTCTCAAGTTCACGGAGTGGGAGAGCGGGATTTACTGAAAAAACCATCCGCTCGATTATCTTGGAATTGCTACAAGCCATACAAAACGATGTCATCTATCGATAGGTGTATGGATTTTCAATATCCATCTATCTTCTTAGAAGAAATGTTCGAACTTTGTCACTGGTTTACAGAGGAAAATCGCGTTTTTTTTTTTCATCTTGTGCCATTTGCACGAAGACCGTTATTTTGGATAATTCGTGGGATTCACGGTAATGAGTCCCATGTATGAAATTCAAATTTACTGCTTGGTTTGCACCAGACAACATTTCGACCTGAAGAACCCCTGGAACAGTTCAACTTTCAGGATATCCAATATTTTCTGATGAAAATGTCACTGAATATTCTTTAGGACATGGTATTGGTACATGTAACATTTCAAGAGTCTCAAAAAAATTCTATTCGCCAGAAAGGATAAAAATTCATGACGAACTTCTATTTGCTGGAGCGTCGTAACGAAGTTTTAGAGAATAACACTCCACAGTGGACTCGCAACATTGAGAGTTCGCTCGATCATTAAGGGGATACACTATTAATGATCGAATACTCACTTTCAATGTTGATGATAACCACTGTAAATTTCAAAAAAATAACGTTCGATTCCAAGCTTCTAGATTCGAAGAAGAGTATTTTATGCACGAGTGCGTAAGGCAGTGAAATGATACCGCGTTGGCTTGAATTTTGGTGTTTGACTGTACTCAGGCACGGTATGCGTATGTATGTTTTGTGTGTAACTTAGAGCCAGCGGGATTCACCTTCGATCTTCACATAAAGGGATTGTGAAGTTTCCCTACCGGTTACCAGGTAATCCTTTGATCGCACAGCTGATGCCTTTACGGCTGATGTTTAATCAACGGATGAAAACGCTTGCTCACTAGTGAATATCGAGTTAGTAGCTTGCGCATGTTGGGTTGCGCTTGTTGCTACAGATGTCGTTTGCAAACATTTACCTAGCAGAGTTGATCATACACAATACACCTAAACCATACCTGAGTCTCTAGTTTTTGAGGTGATAACTCTGCCTTCTCAGAAAGTCATACAGTCAAATATTGAGAATGAGAATCCTGAAACGTCATCTTTCGAAATGGAATAGAAATCGTTTTATAAATTGGAGCCATTTTCAACTCCTCCTATCTCACTGGTTCTGACTTTTAATCCGTTAAGCGAAGGATCCAATCTTTTCCCATCAGTTACTCACAGATTGTGATAAATAATTCTGAACTAGGTCTAAAAACGGCTGAACTTATATCTTCCAACTTCTGTAGGTTAAATCACGGACATCGGCCAAAACAACGAAGTGACTTTTGTCCAAATCTAATTAGCTAATTGACGACATGACAAAATCGAATTCACCACCGTTTTTTGGGGAGGCAGGGTAGGGAAAGACGGGGGGCAGTCTGAAAAATGACCGAGCCTTTTTTCCAACAATTCAAACACTGCCGATCAACCTCTTGAGTCATTTCGTCATCTGTGACCTTTCCGAGACCCTTGAACGCCCTCTGAGAATCGTAAGTCATTGTGTCTCACATTATAATATTGCCGGGTCTCGCGTACCTACTCGGGGTACCCCAGTAGCACCTAGCGAGGCATCCCCCAGTTTTCTCTTAGCGCTCCTCTCTTCCCTTGAAGCGAAATGCGGGTAGGATGAGTAATGAGAGCGTCTCTCGTGGGCAGAGGTTCTCCAGTGATCCCCAGGGGCGAAAGAAAAGCACTCGAAAGAAGATCAGCAACCCGATTCCCCCGGGTTATTCGGCCCAGGTAAGGGGATGCCCTTCGCGAAACGATACAGGCGCGGATACCGACACTGACGACAACTTGTTCGATACTCACGGTGGAAAGTTTTTACATTTCCTCAGGTCAAATATCCGCCCTCTGCCCTCGATATACAATCGCTTCAACTCCTCCTCTATCTCCTCCTCCACGTATCCTTTGGGAACAAATTCAACCACTAAGATCTTTGCATCTCACATCCCACCGCTGTCACCAGTCTCTCGTTACACTTTCATATGTTCCCAGGCATATACAGACACCCACAAATGTCCAGAACACTTCTGTAGATGAATTCAGACCAATATAAGCAGAGGCATATTTTGACTTGATACTCAACCCTTGACTTTCACAGATGAACAATATGATGTATACTTGTCACTGAGCTATCTCGCGGAAATTTTTTGTCACATTTTGTGTGTTTGGGCATCAAAATCGTTCAATTTTTGGTTGAGAGTCACAGCGGCTGTGTTTCGTCCGGCGAAATGAATCCGGAACGAAATGACTAGTGACGCGCGCCACTCCGGGTAAGAGCATTGTCTCGAGGGATTCTCTGGTCCTTTGCCTCCGCCAAGTAACACCCTCAAAATGTGACCGACCAAAGACAATGGCCCAGACGTTCGCTGGGCGCATTAAGATTAAACAGAAAGAGGAAGTGCCTTTTTGTCGAAACCCTTTACTGATAGCGGATTATTCAACGTCAGTCTCACCACTGTCCATTGTACTAACGAACTTTGAATATTAACTATCATGACTACCGCGAGGAAAGACACTTTTCCATCAATATCTTCAACCAAGTAGCCGACGATCATTTGATTACCAAACGTGGAAAATGTTGTATGTTTCGATTAAAAAATCCGATTCAGTTAATACTTTGGTGTTTTATTGAATAAGATCAAAATGATTTGCAAAGTTTCAGGTTACCATCTCAAAATACTCCTGAGAAGGACGTTACTGATTGTGAGTGTTTTGATCGGTACCGAGCTCCGTATTTTCCGGTCAAGTCTCACGTCCCGTGAAAAATTGAAAAAAAGAAGTAGGTAACGCATTTTTTGTAGAATATTTTCTAAATTTGTCATACCGTCAGTATCACCTGAATCACAGTTGTACGTTCTAAAATATATATTTTTGCTGTACGATGATGTGTCGAATTCATATACATACCGAGCATCAATGCAGTAATTGATCATGGCGTTGGTGAATACGGTGACAATGCCGCAATCAATGGACTGTACTAGATATTTCTATAAAATGGTGCACCAGGTGTTAGATAGATAACATTTCATCGCGAGTAGATTGGAGATGAAAGATATTACACTCTGACATTAAAAAAGATGAGAAAAAAGAAAAACAGACGAATTTAGGGGAGGCTGAGATTTCGGACTTCTTGGTTGTAGCAAGAGATGGAAAGGTTTCACACTGATTACACCCTGAGACAGGCTTGGCTGGTGCCAACTGGCAGCTGGCAACTGGCAACTGGTGACTTGCAAGACCCCGGACAGTTATTTTCTTCTGTAGTTTTGATCTTCTAAGAGTAGGGACCACCGGCGCTCTCTCGTTCATTCGTATAGTAGGCGCGTTCGTTTCACCTTATACTTCTATACCTTCACCCAGCACTTTATATCTGCCCTTAATATCTCTTCAAATTCACCCGCATTTATACTCCTGCTTCTATGCGAAACTCTTACCGAGGGACGAAAGCCCCGTTCGGCTATGGGGAATGGGGTGCCCCAACTTCCCTATTAACTTTCCTAATCCTTGTTACATGATTGGCGAGGTATTCGACGGAACTTTACCCAACGGGAAAGTCACTCTTTGCCAAACCCTATCGATGAATCTCTCTGCTCTATCTTTGAACTCTATTTCTTGTTCGTTGTTGGTTCTTTGTCTTCTTTTTGTTTATTATTTCCCTGGAGAACCAGATGAAGGTCAGATATTTTCCAAATTAGTGGAGAGCAGATTTTATGTCGAATTTTCTTACATTCCTTTTTTTTTTCCTTTTTGAATCCCGGATTTTCTCATCAAGCGTAATTTTCTGAGACTTCCATCTTTGCGGGGAAAAAGAAAAAAAATTATGTTATTACTCTGGGGGAAATCTCTAATTTCGTCTTCATCTAGAAAGTAAAAAGGTTATAAAACGGTGAAATGATGAAAAAAATTAACCATTGGGTTTTTTTTTCAGTTCACTTCACATATTTAACTCAATGTTGATTCAAACATGGAAACAATATCGAGAAAAAAATCATACATCAAGTGCGAATTTTGATACTAGAATCTATAATCCCACGGTGGGATTTTTTGGGACCTTATGAAAATTCATCCGCAGTAAAATACAAGCGATTCAGTTAGATGTTCAAGCAAAACGTTGCCACATTTCAAAATAATGACAATTGGAGGTTCTTCGCGAAGATTCAGATTACGTGAATGTCTTCAGATTAAGCTAGCAATATCGAGCAACCGTGTTTAGTAATCGATCACCAGGGCTAATAATTTTTTTACAGACATAAAAAAATATTATCTAAGAATCGGGTGTTTTATTTTTGAGAATTTTCCGTTTACTTCGGAAAACGAATTTCGAAAATAGTCGCAGAATAATAATTATTTTTCGATGTTGTAGAAAGTTTTTCGCAATACCAAATGAAGCCCATATAAAAGTCGTCAAGATTCTAGATCTATTACTTCTCATAGCTGGAATGAGCGCTGTACCTTCCCGTTAAAAATCACCGGAATCATTGTAAAATCTTGTAAGATTTTCGGAATCAGTCGAAGGAATTGAAATTTTTTGAATTTATGTAAAGCCATTCCGAATCATTTGAAATTCACTGAAATCTTTCCAGTTTCATAAAACCTTTGTAATTATTGGACTATACTCAAGATCACTTGGAATTATCCGAATGCATTTGTTATTTTCGAAATCTGTGAACCCCTTCTGAATATTTTGAATGATTCAAAATTTTGGGAATCTCATACTACCATTTGAAATCATTAAAACCTTCGCAGTTATTTGAAAATATGTATACTGCAGCAAATTTTTGGGATCAACTGAAGTTAACCAAAGTCAGTTGAAGTCAAATAACTTCATGAAGTCAGCTGCAGTCAGTTGATGTCAGCTGAAGTCAGTTGAAGTCAGCTATGAAGTCATTTCAAGTCAGTTGAAGTCCGTTGAAGTCAGCTGAAGTCAGATAAAATCAGTTGAAGTAAGTTGAAGTTAGTTGACTTATCATGAAGTCAGGAAGTCTGGAAGTCAGATGTACGGTCAATCGACGAGTGGTTAACCCCACGGTCAAACCTGTTCTGCATATACCAGTGGGTAATAAACGTGAAAAAGTTGAAATAACAAAGGTTACTTTCCGTACTAAGCCAATACTTTTCTTATGTCACTAAAGTTGATGGAAAGTAACAACAGCAATGTTCGGCGGTCAAAGTGTACATACCTATGTGCAAGGAGTGCTTTGGCAGAATATTTCCTGCATGTTACTGCGAAGCTTCCGAGCACATCATACACTTCGTAGAAGGTAAAAAATTGATTTTTATCAGTGAGAGAGATATCACCTTTTGCTAGGGTCAGTTTCAAAATTTAAAAAAAAATCATTTTTTCGAAATTCCATGTAAAAAATATTTGTACAAAAAATATCCTCTAGAAAAACCTGTACTAAACAACTGTTTCCCGAGCTGCAGAGTATCGCGAAACCCTTTGTATGGTAACTCAGGGTCCAATTTTGACGCAAACTCAGGTCCTGTCTTGTCCTCTACCTACTCTGATGGTAAATGGTAAATGGTAAATGGTGAATGGAAACTGGGTCCGGGCCGAGCAACATGGAGGGAAAGGGAACGGCACCTTGCCTCTATATATGTGTACATAGGGAGATGCGCGTGGCCTGTTTGATCGCCGGTGTTTTCGCTTGCCCGCGTCGCCGACGCCAACGCCGACGTTGACGTCGACGTCTCGCGCTTCGCGTTCCGCGTTAGCCTACAAGGCAATATAATATTGAAATAAGCCTCTGCCTACCTACCTACCTACCTATACCTACCTACCTACCTACGCTCGTGCTTCCAGCTTCCGGCAAAGCTCTCCGCTACCAACACAACCTCCGTTTCTCTCGGTCCCGCGTCAAACGCCCTGCTTCTGTATATAGAGTTGTACAGCTACATATAGCTTCTCCGAGGCGCCTGTAGTTCACACTGTAAACCATTTTGGTATATATACGGGAAAACGCGGGTACCCTTACCAATACAGAGAGAAACCGGGGCACACACACACACACACACACACACACATACATCGTCGACATATATACGTTGAGGAGTCTATCAAACGCAAAAGTGGGTGAAATATTCATGGGAAATATTCGCAGCCCGCAAATATTCCCTGAAAGTTTCCCGCTCGCACAATAGAGCGCTGCGCCACTGTGAACCAGCTCGTGTTCCCTATGTACCCATCGTGCGGAAGTAAAATAAAGTAAAATAAAGTGGAATAATTTTGGAAAAGATTATATTAAAATACAAACCAAGAAATGGATTGTTCGATTTACATAGTGCAGAAGAGTCAGGAAAATATACCGTTCATGTTCGGTGCATATTTTTGGAAAAATATTTAACGAATTACGGTGATTACGAAAACGTTCATGATCATTAAAATTCAGAGATGCTCCTGGCATATGCCTATTTTTTTTTTTCAATTTTCAAAACCCAGTCAATACTTTGTCCTCATTGAATATCCAAACTTGGACGGTCCAATTTACCAGACTCATCCAATTTCCCAGACTCTATCCAATACTCTGATCAGCGCCGTCTTCGCAGGCATGAGCTGTAGCCCAGGGGCGTCTCCGGGTTGGGGGCACCGTAGAGCAGTACAGTAGAGCGCACAGCAGTACAGTACAGCACCCCTCGGTGTTCCGGGCGCTCAGATAATTTGTCAAGTATCTACACATATTGTAACATTGTACTTTACATTCAGGAAACAGGAAGTAGTAAATGAATGACATTAAAACTGTTATGACATATATCCTAAAAAACAATAACTCAACACCAACAGCTAAAAACTCAGAGGTAGCGATTATTGAATTTCCGAGTATAATAGTGGGCTCGACGAGCTATCACTTCGATTTTTGGTGTACAAGTAAATTCTGACTTCCGAAGACTCCCACAGACTTCCAAAGGCTTCCAGAGAATTCTTTCATCAATCCAAAAAAAGGCATTTTTTTTAACATATGTGGGAGCTTAGCCCGCTTTCGAAGTGAAATAATCGCTTATTGTGGTGAATGAAAACATTTATTCAGTGAAAAATTGATCAAATCTCAACTAAATTACAAAGAAACGTTGTTTGTCCGGGTCAAAATCACCCAGTGTCTCAATGAAGGGATAGCCACTCAGCCCGTGGCTCTGACCAACTATATACGTTTGCTTCATATTTGTTTAGATAATAATTAATTTTTTGTGAGAATGGTTTGTGTATTTTTAAACGATCTTTTCGGTTATTCCAAAAGCGCTATCATTTTAATTTTTGGGGAGAAATTCGTTGAAATTTTGTGATTATATAGCATGATTCTGAGACCCAAACAAAAGTGCTATTTCAAGTATTTGAATTATTTTTGAAAGGACCTCACATTTCCCTTTCATCAATTTGAGTTCAGATTACGAATTTCTGTTTGTGGATATTCAGTTTCAAAAGAAATATTTTGGTGAAATTCCAGATACAGAGATATACTTTGGAATTCGTATTCAAAGAATATTGAAAACTGGATCCGCACTGTCATCTTTGTTTTGAAATCGTATTTTGCGATCATGAAAATTAAGAAGTGAAATTGAACGAAATACTGTTTTTGAGATAGATTACATAATTATTAGAACATAAAAGACTGAATGGATATTTTTTAGTGAGATACTCGTGGTTTGTGAGGTTAAAACTATATCATTAGAAAAAATACAAAACGAATGCGAAATCATCAGAGTTACAGGCTGGATGACTTATTGTTAGCATCGGATACCCCATATGTTTCGTCAAATAACCTGTTCACATGAACGTTTGTAGAAAACATGAAACTCAATCATAGCATACTAAAACTTATGGTTTATGAATACAAAAGAGCCAGGGAGCAACAGATCGCATAAATACAAGATAAAGAACTTTCACAAAATCGAAAACGTACATAATGAAAAATCAAGGAATGCAAATTCGTAATAAACCACGCGTAAATGAAGAAAAAATAAATAAAGAATTGTCAAGTAAATCGATCACGGTCAAAATTTTGAATGAATTTTGAATAAAGAGAATTTCCATACGTTGAAAACGGCAGAAATAAAAAATCTTATTAGGATCAGTATTGTGTGCAGGTCGATAATTCAGCATGGAATACCCGATATACGAATTTCTGCCGCCCTGAAATACACTCCTCACAATCAGAAGCCGAAGAATATTAAATCACCGGTTTCCAAATGCTAAAGTTCTCATTTCTGGGTTCGGTGAGCCATGGCGAGGGGATATTGAAACTGAGCAAGACAAATATGTGCATGTCCGGATGGACGATGAAGAGAAGAGAAGAGGGAGAAGAGGAGTTGTTTTTATTAGAAATTAACTGTAAAGCTACAGGGATACCAAGCCAGTCAACCAGCCAGCCAGCCAGGCAGCCCTTCGATCTTTGATAAACATTTCATCCGTGTATATATATGTATATATATGTATGTGTATGTATATATAGACAACGGGGTTGAATCGCGGAACCTTGATCTACCGGGCTCACAGGTATTAACCCGATCTGCAACGAGTGGCCTATCGACGGTGGTGGCGGGTTCGACAAACAAGATGTAAATTTTGCTCCCCCTTTTCCACCCTTTGGAAAACCCCCTCTGCCTAGAAAGCACCCGCGACGCTGTTGGAGGCCGAGTAATTAGACGCGTCGTTGCGGGCGCCACCTTTGAACCCGATGTAACCATAGGCAGGTTCGTTGGTAGCTAGCCAGCTATATCTACCCCGTAGTTGTGCAACCGTGCACAGGCGGACAAGCCCTTTCGGAAACTCTCTACTTAATTTATATGTATAAACATGTTGTCTCGTTGCAGACAAGAGACTTGGCACCTTAAACAAACACCTAGAATGATCAAACAAATGATCATCGAGAAGTGATGTTATTCTTTCCGGGATCTCCTTCCATCGATCTTTTTTTAGTTTCATCCTCATGACTGGGTGTTAACATCCGATTACCAGAGAGTGAAGAGCGACAAGTGAGAAAGAGCCAAATGAGATTTATAGAATTTGAAAAAAAAAAATTAAAAAAAAATTGGTATCCGTAGTATAACTACGCAAAGTATACCTCATTTTGACAGATTTTTTTACGACACTGAAACAGTACATTTCGTTACGAATACAGATAAGCTTTTTTGGCGAAACGAGAGGTTTACGGCACGAGCCGGAGGCGAGTGTTGTAACGAGATTCGTCAAAAAGCATTCCCGTACAAGTGACGGACATAATTGAGGTTAGGTTAGAATTAGGAAGAGAAATTCCAGAATTCGAAGAAGAGCAAAGCGCAGCTTACTTCTTCATCTTCGATATGCTTCGCCAATGGGACTACGATACCTTTGCAAATTATGAAGATATCTTGCATCTAGTGGGGATCTGCAAGTGCTAGCTGCCATGGGAGTAGGCAACACCCTGAAGAGTAATCTTCTTCTTCCTTTTCTCTTTTAGGTGACTATAAGTATCCAACTGCACATTATAAACAATGGACCATCAAGTGTAAGCCCTGAACAGAGAGTGAGCTCCCGATGTTGAGAGGCAACTTTCAACATCGAGTACTTCATTCCTTAAATTTTAGATTCCCCATCCTCGAGGTAATGTAGTAGATATCACCTCCAACTTAACCTAGCTAACATAAACAACATGAGTTTCACTGGAATCCTATCAGTTTTTGTCTCGCCGTGATATACTTGGCCACTTTCTGCCAAAAAACTGAACTCATCCGTAGAGAGTTCATTCGGATCGGTTGGGTAATGGTCGCGGAACTACGATTCGCGTTTTCGAGGTGACAACAATTGGTAATAATTGCAGAACTCCGAACAGACTTCCATATCGTTTTCAGGTGCTACGGGGCTGTGTTCGGAATTCCATTAGGTATCACCAATGGTTATCACCTCGGAACCGCGATCTGGGATTTCTTTCAAAGCATACAACCTACCGGAATAAAACTTAGGAGATAATTGCTTTACTGCAGCAGAAAGTGGCTAAGTATTTTACTGGTTGGAAAAAACGAACAGAATTCCAGTCAGATTCATAGTTTCTATTTTAGCTAGGTTAGGTTCAAAGTGAGTCGTACCACATCGGCTTAATGTTCGAGAACCAGGCATGTCTCAATCTATTCTGGTGTCTAGTCGCGAGTTGAGTTTATAGTGGAAAGTACGATAGGTAATTATCTGTAACTCTGTAAGGGTTTCTCGTCTATTCGGAACGCACCCTTTGACTTTGAGTTACGTGAATGAGGTAAGAAAATACAGGTGCACAGCACGTAAATAAGGAAATCTATCCACACCTTGGAAATTGGGGTGTATCAAGCCAAGGCAAACACATGCCCAGAATTCCAATAAACAGAATGAAGATACGTTTGTTTAGCACCTTACCCCCGCAGGTAAGCGATCGCGACTCGTGTTTCAAACATACTGGATGTACTACCTACTCCACAGTGTTATCACGCATCACGAGTCAGGTCCTTACTCAGAATCCTCCCAATCCTTCGGGCCCTATTCCAGAACCGCTGAATATTCTCTCGCGAGAAAACAACGCATCTAGCGGCAGGCTCGAAACTACCACAGCATATCACCGCGGTTTCTATAATATCCTGCATATCTTTGGGACCGAAAATTACAGCGACATTTAAAAAACGGGACTTCACATCTCCTTCAGTTTTTTTTAGTTCAATTCAGACGTTAGGACTGTGTCTGTCCCTAGCAATCCGTCCATTGTAATGGGACACAGCAATTTGTGATCAAAAGTAAGAATCCACTATATGAGTTGTCCACTTTCAAAGTGAGGCTGGTTTCAGTCAGTAGTTTATATTTCGTGGGTTCAGCGGAAGAATAAAGACTTTCTTCAGACGATTAATCGCCGCGTTTTAAGGGGCAACTTTCAAGTTTGCCGATTCGCCTCCGTTCCTCAACATGTCAGGTTAAGGCGGTCAGGTACCGAAAATTTCTCATCCAGAACCGCTGGCAATAAAGACTTGCTGATTTTTGCCGTAATATCATTTCTCATGTCAAAGTATCTTCATACCTGTTTTCAATATTATATTGTTTTTGAATCCGTCTACGTGCCAGATGGTTAATTTTGACCCAAAAAATGTGTGGAAAAATTGTTCAAGGAGATACCATTCGAAGTCAGAATAATTTTCCAAATGTGTGAAAAATAGAATAGAATAGAAAACTTTTATTATGCCTCAATCGCTTGGATCGTAAGGCAATGTACAGACCTATCGAAATTACAACAAAATGTGTCCAAGTGCCTTCCAATCTGATATTCTCAGTAATTCTTACTTCTTTTCCGTTATGAAAAAATAAATTAAACAAACTATAACAGGTAGTATACATATAATAATAAAGAAAATGGATTGGAGGCCTGAATAAAAAAATGTCTGTGATATGATCATGAAAAGCTTCTTTCCCAGGATTATGAAAGCTAGATCACGTATGAATGGATGAGAAGTAGAAGGCGATTTGACACATTTTTCACACATTTGAAAGATTTTTGTGACTTTAAATCGTATCTCCTTCAACATTTTTTAACTTTGAGGGTCCTGGATTTTTGAACACATTTTTTGGGTCACAACGAACAAGCCATCTGATGGAATTTTCGATATTTCAACGGATTTGGAAGAAAATCATTTTGAAAACAGGGAAAATATTAATTTCCCAAAATCTCATCATTCTTCAAGATATCTTGATATGAGAAATGATGTCAAGACAAAAATCAGCGAGTCTCTACCATTAGCGGTTCTAAATGTGAAATTTTCGGTAGCCTTAAAGAAAATAGTTGGTTGTTTATAGACGAAAGGGAGACACTTCTGGTCTTAGCGATATACTAGTAGTCGAAGTGCGATGACCCGCCTGTTTTCGTGTTCCCTCTGCTCTGTTTTATCGGCTCTTCATCTTTTAACCGCGCCCGCCGTACGTCTGCGGAGAAGCCTTGCAGAACTGAAAGCACCGATGTCGCTTAAAGCCCTCAGGCGATTCGAAAGAGCTTTGACGGGAACTGGTGCGCAGGATGAGTGCCAGCGGCCCCTACCTTCACCGACGAACGAACAGAAATCACGTCTCGCTTACTCTTCAAGAACATAGAAGTTGGTATCGACACAAATATCAGTCACAAACCTCTCTGACCTCTAATGTTTCACCTATTTTTATTTATATGTCCTCTCTGATGCTTTTCAATGTTTGTTCTCATTATTTCTGGCCTGTGAATCTCAATACTGATCTGTGAATACTGAATTCTGATGATGGGTGCCTTTTCTACCCTGTAAGGCGAGGAAACAGTTTTCGTAAAGACGTTTTTTGTTGTTATGTTGCAGTTCCTCAAGATTTAGTATTTTTTCATATAAACTCTGAAAATGTTGAAGTCATGAAATTCGAGGAAATGCCAGAGCTATGGTACTTTGACTCATCCAGACCCTCATTGCAGACCCTATAACTATAAAAATATTTCTATTCCCAACATCTCTCTGAAATTTCTTCAAACCACATGAGTCTAAATAAAAATCGTCTATTCTTTCAAACTTCACGCTGAAAAAAAATTAGCTACATCAGCAATACGTATGGCTAAAATAGTAACAGCAAGAAAATATGGCTACTCCGGCCATACTCATGGCTGTTTCAATAGAATTATACTTTCGAACAGTCAGATATCTGCCTAATTGTAAGATAGACAAATCGTGATCTCAAAACAGTCATCTTTTCTAGTTGTTACCGGGTATGGCTAATTGCTCCATGTTTTTTCTTTCCATGTTCAAAGTGATGTTTGCCCTTACAAGCACTGCGGCATCATCATTCGGGAAATGAATTCCTAAAACACGGCTGGATTTCAGGACTCGTTAATTTTCCGTTTGCTTGATCAGGACTTTCATGACTTGCAACCTAACTCGACGACCGATCGATATCTTTTTGTGACCGATATTCAGCTGCCTCTTAGTTATTGAGTATAAATTCACCTGCACTATGGTTTGAGAAGATCAGTGATTGTGGTAGCAATTCGTCTACTTGGAAACTTTAAATTAGGACAATCCAGCAACCACCACTGTAGATAGGAGTACTAGTCACAAGGCAAGATAGTTTTGTTTTGCAAAAACACTGGTACATATAGTAGAGTAGGTAGAAACCGATGTGATGTGAGATTGAGCACCTTATCCTCGGCTCATATAGCACCAGCGATATGGGTATAGTATAATTGGTTCCCTTAAGGGGAAAACACGTTCCGTCCGATCCGCAACACACTCCTGAACTTCCAATTCAGCACAGCCCAACTTGCAGTACTGCCATAGCTGGTACACAAGTTGTATATACCTATAGACATAAGTATCGTATTGAGTGACTCGTATTTTTCGCCAAATTCCACCCAAGACGTAATTTTTCAAAAATTTCGCATCACTACGGTATACAGTTGAGACATGTTTCAACTTTCGATCAGGTTTTCGAAACCCACATAATTGTTGCTGTCCATTCTTCCAATCACTGGTAATTATTGAAATTCGATATCTAATGGTTTATTTATCTCGAGCAGCAGTATTAACGTGTGGACATTAATAGTAAGAGCGAAAGGTGAAAATCGATTCAGGAGTAGCTAAAACAGTGATCACGTTTAGAATCGAGAGTATCAGTTGTAAAAAGCCCTATTCAATATATTAACAGCAGCTAATTGGTTATAATTTTCATCCGGCTATATCAAACCATTGCATAATAGAACCCTTGCGGCTTGGAGTTACGTATAATTATTACCTCGAGACCCCGTAGTCGACAGCTAACCAACCACCCTGCCTTCGCTCTGACGTTGTTCTCTGTACAGCTGATCACAAACAATGAGCAAACATCAGACAAAAGGGCTTCCCATCGTTCAATTTGACTGGAGTGGAATGACCGTTGACGTAACCAAAGGTAGGCTTTTCGAATCTGTACTATATGTATATACTATACCATTTGAAATCATTCTCTATCTCTTTTGGTTAGGATTTGCCTGGGTTTCCCTAATTGCAGCGGTATAGCAGTGGTTTGGGGTTCGGCAGCCGCAAATTGGCCAAAGGCAGAGGATATCGTGGAGAGAGGAGGGGGGAGGGAGGGGGGAGAGGGGGGGGGGAGACTGGTTGGTGGATGGGTGGCTTGGTGGGTGAATGGGTATCGATAAATCGGCTTTTAATGGTAAACTTTTGTCCTAATGCTCTGTCTAGTTCGTCATGCGTCGTCGACGCCCTGGGATTATAGCTAGTTAAGCTAATAATGCGAATTAGGATTCAAAGGGTGTTTCCTCGAAGCGAGTCTCGGGTACTATATATATATATATATATCTACCTACCTGCTGCCTTGCTAACCAGCCATCCCACCCAGTCCACCCTGCAGTCGACCTCCTCACCAACCAACCGTGCCTTCATATAATACCAGGTACCACGAGGGTGAACCTGACGCGCCTACTAAAACCTCACGACTTAGGGGCTAAGGGGTGCACGAAGGTCTGAGCCCAGCTCCAGGAAAGCTCATTCCTCTGAAAAAGCTTGAAAAACATTACGCAAGATCAGTCAACCTCATAACGAGAAATTACCGGTGATTTAAATTTCGAACGAAGAAGAAGACGCCTTTTCCGGCTTCAATCCTATTCGTTTTCACCCCCCCCCCCCCCCCCCCCCCCCCCCTCCCTTATATAGGGCTATTCCCGCATTGTTCGATTTTAAACTGTTTTAATTGCTATCTACTTTATTCTATTCCCGATTTTCACGTGGATAATAAATTTTATCGTCCTTGAATTAGTACCCAGTTTAACACTTCGGGCACTTTCGAGCTTTTTTTAATCTTGAAAAAAGCTATTTGTTTGTATAAGCGCGGAAAGATCGTTGGGTCGGAGGTATTTGATCTTACCGAAGAAAGACTATATAGGTCCTTTACTATAGAACTGGGCAGATCGTACCATTGGGAATTCGTGTCCCACAACAGCAATCAACGAAGCTGCAAGCTCCGCCATACCCTTATTGAAGATTAATTATCGAAGAGCTGAGCATCTAAATGCCCTCGTCAACGGGGTCAGAATCGAGTGATGAATGGGTTGTAATTTTTTTTTTTTTCTCTCTCTCTCTTTTTACCTTTTCTTTTTTTTTTTCTTTGTCATTTCTTTTCTTTTCCTTTCCTTTCTTTCTTCAGGAAAACGTCCCCGTTACACGTCGAGGCATTCAGTTACCTTATTGAACTCTTGAAAGATAACCTCCCGTTGTAACTCGACAAGAAGGAAGTTCCGTGGAACCGATACCTGGTGACACTATATACAGACGATCGATAGGACCTCACATTTCATTTTATTTCTTGTTCGGGGTGAAAATAGGCCGGGGAAATTTGACTAGATGATCTGAGATGAAAAAGCTTTATCGCAAACAACCATGGTCCTTTTCGGTAAAATAGAGCAATGCTTATTATTATTCATTATATAATTTTAACCGCGAGATGATAAACTAGATGTAGTCGAAGCGGAAAAATTTTTTTGACAAATGGTCACCGGTAGCTTGATTTTTTGTTGAAATTTTTCGTGTCTTCCAATTTTGGGAAAAATGCAATTAAGTAAATTCAAAAAATTGCATTTGTGCTGTGAAATTTTCAATTCTGGAATAAATGCTGTCTGTAGATTCGAGTTCGCTTTGTTAATTTAATGGCAATGGAAACAAGCGGGTATTTGGGCTGACCATGAGCCAGCCTTTGAACTTCCTGTTTAATTTTAACTCCAATTCATTTCGAGCTAAAATAATAAAATTTCTAATGATAGAACAAAAACTACCGCATTGATGTATTTCGAAACTTAGCCATTTTTACGTTGTAGAAGATGCTATCGATGAAGACTAAGATCGTCAAAATCCGTTCATCCGTTCTCGAGATATCAGCAATTGAAATTTTTCTATTTTCAAAGTTTTCATTTTGAATAACTCGAATACCACTTCACCGATCAAATCCAAAATCTGATCAGCCCCAAGTTATGGAAAACCACGTCAGTTGAGACCAGAATCATCAAAATCCGTTGATGAGAGGTCCATTCGAAAAGGGTGGTAAATGATTCTCTATGGACCTCGAAACGTGGGCATCTATTGGTAAAACTCAACTTTCCATTTTTTGGGTGATTGAAATAACTTCCATTGGAAGAAAAAAAAAAAAAAAAAAAAACACAACACAACACGTAAGATGTTTGAATTGATTGCGACTTTTTTTCCCCGAAATAGTAAACTTTCGGTGAAAGATTGATGCTCGCGTGACGAGTAACAAAAACGTGTATGGTCATTGAATATATAGCATATTTTGACAATCTGTTGATCTTCTTCCTAAATGTCCATCAAAAAATAGGGCAAGAAAGAATGAAGATCAATTTATCAAATTTCAAAAGCATGTATGATGCTTTATGTTTGTTTGTACAAATAAATAAAACGGGAATTAGATAAAACGATCAGAACAAAATCCTTTCCCGCCAATTAAGTTCTAGCATATAATGAAGTAGTGAATCCAACAGCGACGGTCAAAATCGTTAACCCGAAAGGTTGAGGCGCACAAGGACTGAGAAGGTAGATGACTAGCGACTGATCTATGGGGCGCACGTTACAGGCAAGGCCGTTAAAAAGTTCGAGCAGCTGTTTTAGCGCGAAGTTGTATAGAGCCTAGACACCAAGTGTGACCCATGCATCAACCAGAGCAGACTTTACTTCGCGACATAATTACCCAAGAGATCGACTCCAGCCCCCTCGACACCTTCGCCCAGTCAATACCTACTAATTTATCTCGTATTCGAATCCCTTCCTTTTTTCATGAAATTTATTTCCGAGGAAATGTTTCATCAACATTTCCAAATACTCCATTTCGGGAATCAGAAAATAAGTATATAGATAAATAGAAAACAAGTAGTGGGATTTCGACAAGCCATCTTGAAGCTCTATAATAAAAGAGGATCTGTAACTCGAATTGGACTCGTCTAGGATCCAGATTGTGCCGAATACGTGCCGTTATGACTGGCGAACGAAAAGTGGAATTGAAAGAATTGTCATAGAGAATATTCAAAAAATTGAACATTCGATTTTCGATTATTTGCAAATGAACTTTGCGTAAGAAAATAAATTTGATACGGACAATGTTCAACTTTTATGGCCATATGGAGTTTATTTTCAATTTTTTGGTTTTCCCTCTCTGTTTGATCTTATTAAAGTGAAATATATGCTTCTCTTTCAAAAGCTCGGTGATGATTTTCTGGATGTCAAAACGTAAAAATCTAGTTTAAACTCAACCTTTCATGTTCCGGGTGACAACAATAACTTCATCTTTTCTCTACGAACAGAGAAACTTGCAAGTTAAATATGACAGATATTTGGATATTTCCGTAAAGTTCCTATAACAACTAGGTTCCCAGACTTTTGTTCGAATGAACAAATTCTGTTGACCTGACGCAAAAGACATCTGTACTACGTAGGTATATACCTACACTAAAGTATAAATTCGAAGAAAAGATAAAAGTCTGAAACTATAATTCTTTGATACCAATATCTTGCCATGAAATTACGATGGTAATGAAGTTTGCAGCTGACTGCTGCAGGTGGTCAAAGAATTTATAATATCTTATCATTTGTATCAGAGACGTGAACGAAGAGACTAGCTGGCGACAGGCAAGGCAAGATAAATAAAGGGTTGACCCTGACGAGGATCAGCGCGTAGTAAAAAGGTGAAAAAGAGGTTTGCGTTAGATAGAGGGACTGGAGATTCTTACTTTGGAGATTAGCCCCTCACATCTTGAAAAGCACAAAGAGTGGAACCGACGGGGGTGAATTTAATTGCGTACAAGTCACCTGGAGGGGCGAAAGCAAAATAAAGCATAATTAAAAAAAAAAAAAATCCAAAAATTGATAAAACGGTGAAAAAGCTTTGCGTTCATCAAATTCTTAAATATCAGTTTGAAAAAAAGGAAGTTGTTATTAAATTCACCCAAAAAATGGACTCGTCATTTTTCACCAGATTGAATTCAGACGATTCGAGAGGTCCTGTGAATCACCTACGTTCTTTCTGTCATCAATGTTTTGTCCGGTAATATCTGGAGAATGCAGCCACGTATCACGGTGATTCTAGTCTCAATCAATGCAGGTTGTCCTAACTTAGAACTGATGAAATGTTGGATTTCATCGATTCAGTAGTTTCCAAGTTATTGAAAAATCTGAATTGAAAAGAAACCATTCCATTCGCTGATATCTCAAAAACATATCCACGGATTTATATGTATGTTCTGCGTCTGCGCCGATAGGATCTCCTCCAACTTCAATCCGACAACCCATCAATCGGTTCAGCCGTTTATAAATTAGGAAAAATATTCTATTTTCCTTGCACTCGAATTCCCAGAAACTTGGTTTTTCGAACACTATATTCGATAAAATGCGATCTGACTTTTCCGATTCTTAAGATTAGGGATGATAAATCCACCAAATGGCTGGCTGAGATTCTGTACGAATATAAGACGTTCTGTTAAAAAATATTAATACTCATGAGACATAATGTTTTTCTATGAAATAAAATATTCACTCAATGAATACGATTTTTCAGGCTTAAAGAATCTGGACAAGAAATTACGAGTCTGTAAATTTCGACAGTACACCTCTCCTGGATTGGACAGGATTTTTCAATCAAAGAAGGTAACAATAATCACAATAAAGTGATAATAATAAATCGAAAGGAAAAGGCAGTCTGAAATATTAAAGGTAATTAAATCTAGGGAGTATATAAGTAAGAGCGAAGTCAGGTCTCGGGATCCTTCACTATATCTACCTACCTACTCGTATTCTTGATCGTGAAAGACGACTGAGTATAGTCGGGGCCCACCTGCCAGAGCTACCTTCTTCGTAAGATCTTTTTAATAATTGAATAACGTTACGGTGGATAGCTCTGGCGCATGTCTGTGTATACCTACCTACGTATGAACGTATCTTACCAATACTCCTACCCACCACTTGCTACCCTTAAGCTGGGAAAAAGTTTCTACGGTGTTCCGAAACTAGCGTTACGCGCAAGCCAACTTGGGATTCCGTGGATTCCGATCCTGAATTTATTAGTAAGTTAAGCATTCAATTGTAACATCACTCTCACAAAGTTTGACAGCCGTTCATAGATGTATATACACTTTTCTTATAGAGATTAATTTAGTTACCTGATTCAGAGCCACGGCCGAGTCCACTAATTGATAAAAATCGAGTTACTCAGATTAAATTATTGTTTTGTCAGCAGTGCTTTATCATTTCACGATTTAACATGTTCCAAAGCCGTTCCAAGTCACCAAAAAGATGTCGTAAAAATTATGGTCCTGCCCAAAAGTGGCCAAGTGATCGCATAATGAAATTCAAATATGCCACGATTAATCAATCAATTCCAAACCCGGATATGTTCTCAGGAACTTCTATCTAACTCAACCGTATGTTTGTATACAAAAATAATTTGTTTTAAAGGGTACCATTCTCACAGGTTTTGATTTCAAAACCGAACACGTTCTTAGAAATTTCTGTCAAAGTCGGCCATATCTCTAAGAATTTGTTTAAAAGAATTATGTCAAGTTCTTGGGAATTTGTTCAACGGTGATAATGTTCAGAAAAATAAGATATAGTTACACATGAAATTTTCAATCGAGCCTCTGGTCGTTTCTTGTTAATAGTTAAGAATTCATTGTCTGGTAGATTTAAAACTAAAAATGCAGAAGAACAAAAGATGTTCATTCGTTTTCGAGAAACAATAGGGATTTAATTCCAAATTCACCATAAAAGCGTCTCCATCTCACAGTATTCCGATTTTTTTCGAACATTACAGTTTTCCGTTCAATATTGAATAGATTTTTCTGACATCCTTATACAGCATTTGAAATTTTTCTATGTGTTATTAATGATTTTTCCACGAGTCAATTTTGTCGGCTGATTATTTTGAAATTTTCCTCTCAAATTCTAAAATAAAATTTAATGTAGTTGTGAATATTTACTGGTCGCTGAAGAAACATAGCTTCTTAATTTTTATTCTGGATGACAGACATTTTTTGGGATTCGTATACTAGATTTGCAAAATCTTTTGACAATATTTCAAAGACAAAGATAATTCATTCACCAACAAAAATCGCAAAATGTCCCTATCGAGGATTCCCTGATAATTTTGGTAGCGGAATTAATCAATTTCTGAAGTAAAAAATTTCTGCGATGTGAGAACCGCAGAATTGCAGCGAATACCTACCTAGTCAATACTTACGTAGCTAGCTGGTTAAAAGTTCGACATTACATTTAATCTACGAACTCATTTAGATTATAATTCAGAAATTGCATTATTACTGGTGTACCGCGTCCTCGTACCTCGCTGTATCTAGCTATTCCACGTAAAGTCTCGAGGAGCAGAGTATAAATTATAAACTCAGAATCCATGTAGTTCCTATACAAACCGCAGGTACCACATGGATAGTATAACATTGCAGAATATTTTTCAACATTGCAACATGTTTTTCTGTTAGAATGCGTGAAAGTCGAAGTATCAAGACAGAATATCGCGTTACATGAAGCCAAATACGTTCTCTGGTGAAAATAATTACAGGGATTTTACAAATTTTCGAGGAAATTTAAAATTTCCCTGGTCTTTCATAAGAACTTGTATTTTTCCAAACTTGGAGAAAAAAAAGAAAGATTTTCATTCGGAAAGCCAAGAACATTTTTATGATGAACTGGGAAATAGTCAAAACTCCCGGAAAATTTCACCGAAATTCGTGGGGGTCAGAATTTCTACCAGCTAGATTTTTTATTTGCGAGAACAATTTTCATTCTCTTTTGTCTTTGCTTTAATTGTTATTCCTTTTATGTTTCCTACTCATATTTTCATTGATTCACTCATTCATGTATGTGGCATGCTCGTAAACTACGTTTTCAGCTCGAATGATTTTTCAGCACTCGCCGGCTCTCGCCTTTGGCTCATACTTAAAATATTATCCTTGCCTAAAAACAGTTTATTTATGAGCATGCCACATGAAGCACTATTGCTTGATCGATTTTTCTTTCTACATTTCTTGTTCGCTTCAAATGTATAACATACTCGTATTCATACAGATATTGATATTTTCAACAGAAATATCCAATTCTATTACGTTTTTGTTTCTTTTTTTTTTTTTTTTTGTTCGTCTTTCATAATTGCCTCTCCCCTCCCTCCGTCTACGGGTATAATTATGAAAAGTTTGATAAACAAAAGACTGAATATCAGCATCTGGCTTACAATTAGAAACAATAATTTCGTCAGAGTTAGAGCCTTCGACGACCCGAGCCATTTCCTCGATGGAATTTCATTATAGGTCATCAATGGGACTAAAAAGTTTGAAAGGTGAGGCCTTTAATGCCATTTTTTTAATTAAACACCTTCTGGGAGCTTTGATCCTATGCCCTCACACCCATCCACCTTCCAGCCAATATTTTCACTTCGAAACAAAGGGACGTTCCTGCCGGTGGTCTCTCGTATTTCCAAATATATTCCTGAAGCTGTAAAATCAGAGAGACGCTCTGGTAAATAATAATTCAGCAACAGGTTTGTGAAAAATGAGAAAAAAAAAACACAAAAAATTCCTCCCACGATATATTTCCAAAAAAATAAATAAAATGTGAAAAAAAAGAGAAAAGAAGTTCACAAAAAACCAATGCATATATAATTTTCGATAAGTTTCCATTCACTGAAGGCATTCATTTGACACTGAATTTTTATTCACTCTAGGTTTCAAATTAACGTGAGTTGAAAGACATGGGAGGGATGAAGAGAAAATATTAGTGGAACTTGATTCAAAATGGTACCCTATATGAATAGTTAGAAGACATATAGACTCCTGAAATAATTATTTGTTCATTAGACGAATCTTGGAGGGTTGAATGTTGCTACATATACTACATTCTCGTAAAGTGTTACAATTACCCAGTATTAATTGGGTTTCTGAGTGCAGTAGGAGAGTTCTGGGAGTTAGCCGAATGTAATGGACTCTGGCTGCTGACTGCTGAGCGAGTTTAATGACCCAGCGAACGATATGGGCCAACAACCAGCAGTTAACAATTTATTTCCTCTCTCTTAGCTAGTTAGCCCCTTTGGATATAAGTGCGGAGAAACAAAAGGGTAAGAAAGAATACGAAAGAAAAAAAAACAGGAAAAATTGTAAAGTACAATTAGCACGCCAATTTTCTTAATTACTGTTTTCTTTTTAGTAATAATATTTTTCCACTTTTTACAATTACATTTTTATTCTACTTTTCTCATTCACAACTTTTCTCTTCATTTTCAGATTGAAAAGAATCTCCAGTCATCGTTATATCTGATATTCTGAAAGGTAAAATGTTTGTTGAAAATATATGTGGCGAATCCAAGTTTGTAATATCCAAAAACTTCGTCAGCAGACAGTCCTAATTGATTGCTGGTAATAAGATTTCCGTCGACGAACACGGTTTTTATGATGACTGATTTTTTTCGCAGCTCGTGATTACCGGCAATATTTTGACAGATCACTGAGATTCGCTTACCGATGAGTGATAACTTGACATCAAATTAATTTCAGCACCAAGGAGATTAAAAATACCGCCTCGATAATTTGAGTTATCGATGGGTGACATAGAATTCGTTACGAGCAGAGCTCAAACTGTGTCGGTAAGGCAGAAAAACTAGATGATAACGTAGGAATCTCCATTATCCCACTGATGAAAAGATCTACATTAGGATCATAGATTTTGTTTTGAAAAAATAGTGAACTGAATTATGTAGAAAGGAATTTTATCGGTGGTTGTGGGAGATGACGATAAGTCAGAAAGCTACCTTACCAACGTGTGGTACCTGATCGATCGGTAAATACGAATTGTCCGATGATAACGTAGAAATTCGAGATATTTGTGGATAATCTTGTGATAAGGTAAGGTGAGATAATAACGCGGAAATCTTCGTAACTTTGTTACGGAATATGTTACATAGCGCTCATGAGAAAAAAAGTACATCACATTGTGAGTAAATAAACTAATGATACACGAAAGAGACAGATGAAGGTAGATCATTTTCAGTATCAGTCAACAAAATCAGAGGCTTAGCCTGAAACGTACTTGGTCAGATTAACAGTACTGGAGTTGCATCATCGTTTCGATCAAGGAAACCCGTTTTTTTCCTGAAAGCTATTCACCTGACATAAAAATAGCAGAAGACATGAAGCATCGAGTTTGTTACGTGTGGAATTTTCGTGGAATTAAATCCTATAAAAATTCAACAATTTTAGAAATAATTAATAGAACAACAATTTTCTTGCAACAAAATTCAAGTATCTGGCGATTGTAGTTATGGACGTTCTTCGCTCCGAAGAACCTGCGGTTGCTCTTTTGGTCAGCGCCCCAGTCCAGCACGAGTAAGTTTCACCTTCTCCCGGACGGAGAGGAAGCCTTAGAGATGTGAAGAGCGGCATCAGGAGGGTATCGACTCACTCGCGTGGCACGGTGAGGCTCGGTGGGGGGGTTGGCTCGACAAGGTTTGCTTATATACTTCTCATTGTAATCTCAGGTTACCCGCACGCCGAGGCGCGGCCCGACTTGCCGATACGTAATTTTACGCGGCTCTATACCTGCAGTTAGACCGAAAACCTCTTCTCCGTCAGCCACGCTATCGTAACTCACCCTCGTGATGGATTGAAATTAATCCTCTAATCAAAACGGACATTAAAAACATTCTAATCATTCAACATAATCATCACTCATTCAATTACATTTCATCAATCACTACAGCTATAAGTAACTGAATATGAAGATAAGAAACGACCGGAAATCTTCATGTTCACGATTTATTTCATCAAAAACTGATAGTTATTCGACATTTGAATTAGGAACAGGTAGAAGCTTTGAGCACGCTATATATGGTTCGTGAATATATTCGCTATAGTATTCGGAAAGTTTAAAATGATCCTAAAATTGAATAGTGTATTATTCAGTCGACAAATTCAAATATAATTAATTATTCATCGGTTGATCAATGAATTTTATCAGTATGATATCAAGATGACGAAAGTTACATGAAGTGAATTAATATCGGTTAATTAACAAGACTATAAAAATCGTAATGACAATAGTCATATAAAACTATATACGTTACATTATCAATTCTCAACGGTTCTTCGTACTGTGTTCATTGATATCTAAATACTTTAGATCATTCTTATTACAAATATTTTCGAATATTTATCGATGAGGTCACTATAAGTCCGTTTACTACCCCTCAATTTCTTAATTTGTTCCATTTTTCTTGTCTACTCATTTTTTTCATGTTTATTTCACGATTGAGCTGAACCAAAACTTTGACAATATTTTTTCCCATTGTTTTCTTGATTTTTGGGTTTTTTTTTAGAACTAATCGTGATGCGTTTCAAGAATACAGCTTTATTTGAAAAGAGATCTAGCTGAATATCGTTTCGCCTGGTGAAAGTTGCCGCGAATCTCTTCGCCAGTACTCGGATATCTCCGGAATCACACGATCCAGGTATAGGTGATTCCTCCTGCCCGCAATTCACTAAGAATCTAGTTAAAAAAAAGCCGGTGACATGATCATATCCATTTTCATTATCTCCAGCTTCACATACCTGATTGCCTGAAATCCAACCGGACAAAATCTGCGGATCATTTCAAGATACGGTAAAGTATATTTTTATTTTTATTTTTATTTTTATTTTTATTACAACGAGCGGAAGATTTTAGAAAAACTTGAGACCAGATAGATTTGTGAATATTATGCGAGCTATGAGAGGAAAAATGTAAAAACATGAGATTGTATTGCGAGAAAGAATGCCAAGCCGTAAATTTTGTTCATTTTTCTCCGCTTCTTTTCCTCTTCATCATAACGAATAGGGGAAAACTAGAAAAACTTGTGGTTTAAAATTTGCAATCATAGTTTCGGTACTTTTCGGTGTCAATTTGAGAATACAATATTCAGTTGTCTTAGAAAATGAAAAATATATTTCACTATCTTGCCACAACCCTTCAGATTCATCTGATAACATGATTGAGGCTGTTTTGATGGCGACTCTTATCACCAGTGATTAAAATACAAATCCATTCTCGATAGTGCGGTTCGAATGCCATTATAACTTTGAAATTCCAGTGTAGGTAGAACGAATTCCGGAATAAATCTAAAAATTTAGTGTAAATCAATTGATCATAAAAGAAAAAGTACGAAGTCTTCATAGTGCATGCGGTTAACGCGGAAAAAGTACGAAGCCATTTTTCAAATTTTGTGTGGAATTCAATACCCGACTATATCGTTTCAGTTTCATCTCTTGAAAATATCAAACAAAGAAATTTAAATCACGGACAATATATGTTGACAAATTTTGATAAGTTGATTTTGACTATGACAAGAATTTCTGAAACATTCAAAAAGAAATTCGAATTGTAGAATTCTGTACCTGTAATGTGTCATGCAGTAATCGGATTTGTTGATATAGAATATCATGAAGCGATAGTATCAACAATCGATGAAACCTTGTCCCATGTATGGATAACACGAAGGCAAAGGCAGAAGCGTCAGTCACGTCCGGTGAAAAAGTAAACAATTATACCATTCTTACGATAACTGCAAATTTATAACATCGAATCGAACACTGCACATGACGATTAAACCGACTGTAAAAAATTCTTTGCTCTATGGTTCCATACTATCCACAAAGAAAAGTGACTGGTATTCCAAGAAGACACGCAGAAAATTAAGTTCAAAGATTTTTTGTTAATTTTGATTATGTGATTCCAGAAAGATAAATCAAGAAATCGTCGATTTTCTAAAGCCAAACACGTACACTGTACATGATTATGAAATATGATCAGGTTAAATTCGATCTGATCTAATCAAGTGAACGAAGAATTCGAAATCTATAAAAGAATCGACTTCAATCGGATGGAAATCGAGAATGGGGAGCACTATGGGTCTTTTTCGATTCACTGAGGGTTTCTGATCATCGATAAAGTCATGGATATGATCGGGGAAAGGATTCCCCTCGTCGAGGGAAAAATTTCAAAGACGATCAGAGTTTCTTACGCTCTCGGTCACGTCTTCAACGATCTTGCAGCTGCCATGTGGTTTTCTTACACACTACTTTATCTACAGAGAATAATTCTTTTCGAGCCCGTCACTGCCGGTGCGATGCTTTTGCTAGGTGAGTTTTCGCCTCCGTTGGTAAGGAGTTTGTTGGTAATACGCAAAATCGGTGCTACACAATACTATCCGATTTCCATCGCGTGGTGTGAAAATGATTGAAATAGTTAACCTTAGATTATAACAAATATTACTGTGAAATTTTCTTTAGAGAAATGTCGATTTTTTTTTATCGATTTTGTTGGCATGTTATACTGGATTTCGAATATTTTCCTCAATTATCACCGATTTAAGGGGGTGTTTTACTGGATTTGTACTGATGTAAATTATTTTCTACCAATGGGATGGCGCGTTTGAAATTCCATGATTTATGGGGAGAAATTATTTCAATCTCGAATGCGGAATTCGGTGAAATATATATAGAGAAGAAATTCTTTTCTGTGCATCGCAATGTATGCCGCTTATATCCGTTTCTGATTTTTTCCAATTCACCCCCACCACAAGCCAAAGCTGAATTTGGTGGAACTTAGCTCGTTATACGCGATTTCTTCTAGCGTAGTTTCGACCATACATATATATTTATGAGTTTTTATTTCGCGAGTTCCCGTGGAGTTATTGGGAATTCATTTAAAACCCTCACAAAGTGAAAATGTTTCTGCAGTAGAATTTCACGAATTTATTTGAAATTTTAGTTTTAGAATTTCTGTAATATATGAAAACAAAATATATGCATATTATCAATGACTCGAATCTATTCTCCTATATTTTTCTTGTTCTCTACTAGGTCAGATCGTGGACGCCTTAATGACCCCAGTTTTCGGAATCTTGGTAGATCGATACGGAAATAAAAAGTCATGGCACATTTTGGGCTCAATATTAGTTGGGATAAGTTTTCCAGTGATTTTTGGGGCTTTCGTAAGCATAGAAAATCCCTCTGCAACGTTTGTCTACGTCTTCAGTATCTCGGTTTTCCAAACCGGATGGGCGGCCGTCCAAATATCGCATCTCTCGATGATACCGGCTCTCGCCAGGTCCCCTTTGGCTCGTGCCGATCTTACTGCAATAAGGTATGTACATTATATAAATTGTTTTTTGAATAAGTTTCAGTATCAAAGACACGTTTTCAAGTAGTGTTTCAGTACTTGTGAGACAGTGTTTATCTAGTTTTAAGCGATGAATTCTCTTGCTCACTATGTATAGTTTCTACACTCAAAAACGTATTTTCACCTAGTTTTCAAAACTCCGGAAACCTTGCTTGGAGTTGTTAGAGTTATAAAGAAAATCTTTAGTAGATTTCAGTATTTTCAAAGCATTTTTCTGCGATTTTTAGCATTGTCAAGTTGTCTCTGCGCATAATGTTCAGTGTTAAAAATACGCTACAATGTTTTTTGTGAGTGGCGTTTCATGCAGTGTTTAAAATTGCAAAGACATATTTTTGTCGATTTTCAGTCATAAGACCACGATCTCACATAGTTCTTACAATAAGAAGAAAGGATAAGGATATATATATAGGATATATTTCTTATCCTTCTTATTATCATCAAATCGTTTCGATGTAGTTTGCAATATTCCTGGAACAGTCTTATCTAATTTTTGATGCTATTATGAAAATAGTTTCAGGTAATTCTTGATATGACAAAGACACTCTTATGCAGTTCTCAGTATTACCAAATACGTTTTTAGGCTATTTTATTATCGCAAAACTTTGACACGTAGTATTTAAAACTCGAGCACTATTCTTACGTAGTATTCGGGTAGCATTCAAACGTATTCCTGAATCTCGTTGATGCAGTTTTTCATATTACGAAGACATATTTGTGAAGTTTTTATAGCTATCAAACCATTATGGTCTCGTTTTTAGAATTATAAGCAAACTTTCATCTGGCTTGAGTGCGACCAAAAAGTTTCAACGTAGTTTCAAGAACAATAATAGACACGTTTCACATTGCTCTAAGCATAAAAAACAGAATTTCACGTAACTTTGGTCAGGTTTTTTCAGTCTACAGCCTTATCAACAAAAAAAACACGGTTTGGTTCTAGCAAATTCGAGATAACTATATATCTGGAAGTTTGTTGTTTACTCAATATCAATGATTGAGACTATCAGATAGTATATAGACATAATTCATCATCGACTGTCTCAACTATCAATGATCAAAACAAAAACAAAAGTTAATTTTCTTGTTCAATTTGAGTTCGGTTCAGTTAAAATTATGTGACTAAGAATTGTCTGTTCAATCTCTGTTGCTCGACAAACTTCGAAAGAAAAATGTTGAGATCATCAATTAATGAATCAGCTGAAAATTACGAACCATCACGATGCAGTCACATAACGTTTGGCAATCTTTAAAGATAAGCTATCGCGAATTGGGGTATTATTTTCACCAGTTTACACAGACTAGGCGATTAGGGCTCAATCCCAGTTACATAAATATTGAATCGCAATATTTATCTGTAAATTCCTATACCTACGAGTAATGTGTGGCCAGTTCTGGCCTCCAAATCTTCAAACGTCGAAATGACCTTCCCGACATTTACAGCTCATTTATGAGCCTTACGGAGAACAGATTGTACAAAATGATTATAAGTTCTGGTAAATTCTGCGTCAAATGATACAACAAATTCTAGTAAATTTCTGAAATCAGTCATAACACAGTAAAAAAAAGTTCACAAAATTCTGAAAAAAAAAACAAAAAAAAAACTAACCATTAGGTATATGCAATTTCGTGCGAATTGCAATTTATTTCAGATATTCAGCTCAGGTTGGAGCGGCAGTTGCAGTATTTGTGGTAACCTGGATAATCCTTCCAACCCAAGGTGACTCGGTGGTTCAGGTGACGAAGAGCGATGCGGATAAATTTCGGGTTAGTATATGAAGCAACATAGCAAAGCATAATGAAGAATGTAATTAAACATGTAACGCCATCACCTATGGCATTCTGAAATTAGTCCAATCAAATATTATGAACGTAATGAATGATGAAGCGGGATCAAATGGATGATTGAATTATGGACGTGATTGGCCACTACGAATCCTGATTGGGATCACATAATCAAGTTTTGCTAGAGATTGCATTCTAATTGACATAGCAAAGTGCGATTTTCAAATTAAGAGCACCCAGTCTTTTTGACAATTTCAGAACATCGTGATAATCTGCACTGCACTTGGGATAACAGCGACAGTGTTCTTCCACATCTTCCTGAAGGCCAGACACCTCGAAGACCCGGTCCCCAATGGTACCAAAGAAACCGACGAAGTCCCTCTGCGAAACGCTCCAATAACTGGACGAAAAAATTGGTCAGGAACAACTCTTCTTCTGCGAGTAGCGCTGCTGTATGTAGCCAGCAGGCTCTTCATCACACTGGCCATGGTATACCTGCCTCTTTATATCGAGGAATCTGCTGTTGGTGGAAAACAGGCCCTTGCTACCGTTCCTTTAGCTTCATATCTCGCATCGTTCGTCGCTGCTCTGGGCCTCAAACATATCAACAGATCATGCGGTACGAAGGTAAGATTGAAAGCCTTCAAAAACTGTGCCCACGAGCCATGCTTGTAATAGCGATTGTGAATCTCATGATGATGAATTTGGACTTGAATCATCCTCAAAAATTCATCAAGTCGTATTGTTGTTGTTTCCTTCAGGTCTGTTATCTCCTTGGAGCATTGATCGGGATACTGTCATGCATAATCACCGAATTTGCTGGAAGTCACACTGCAGTGGTCTATCTGGTAGCTGTTCTTATTGGTGGTGGAAGCTCCATTACAATGGTTACGTCACTTAGTGTTACGGCAGAACTGATCGGGCCCAGAACTGAACGCAGTGCAGTCGTATACTCGGTTGTTACATTTTTGGACAAGGTCGTCACTGGACTGGTTGTCATCTTAATCGAAAAACTGTAAGTCAACGGATCCAATCCTCATCGTCAATGTTCTCAATCATCATCTTTATCTACTTTTATTTCTCTCTCATTCATTGACCGTTTTCGTTCAAGAGGACGTATCTCAGCAAGTGTCTATAATTACTGAAATTACGATCGTGGAATATTCATCTGTTAGTATGTCATGAAAGCTCAGGTACCCACTCACCTTCATGTATCCGAAATATCTAAACAGACCACCGACCAAATGATGGAAAAAAAAATCTTGAAACCCGAATTTTCAGTACAGAGTCTTATGGGCCGACTAATGTTACGTTAGGCTGTTTTCCAGGGATGAACCTTTAGGTATTTCTCGATGATATCATTCATCAAAAATGAATAGTGTATTCTGCCGTACGTCGCAGTTCGAAATATTGAGAGACAACATCATATCACCGAATTCTTTAACGAGATATGCAGTAGATATGGTGGAAGATCGAGTTCCGATGTTATAAGCAGATTGGATTGCCAATATCTTGAAGTCAATAACTTGAGTCATCGTATCGAATGGCGAAAAAATTCAAACCTGAATCGGTGATTATATAAATAATTGAGTGTATCGATTTTGATCCAACATTTTCAAGGACTCCAGCAGTTTCTGAACACAAACAAACCGGAGCCCCTTCTAACAATAATTGTCACCTACACAATTGTAGCTGAAAAATTAATGATCTTAGTTGAGTCGGCCTCAATAGTTTGAGTTATAATTCATACTAATTCGCTACTGACCCAATCGCCTTCATTGTCAATCATGAGATAATTCCTCTCAAACTCTTTCTATAAAAGGTACTACTTTTGCAACTAGTTTTCTGGCGTACTACCGTGTCAAATGTTTTTTGAGATACTCACTATTATGATTTGGTTTCTTAAGATACTTAATTCTTTTAAACTGCTTCTTAATGAGATACTTATCCTATCGAACAAAACATATCAATATCTTCGATATAGTTCTCTATAGTCTGAAAGTTTTCAGAGATATTTTGATAAACTATTTGAATGAAAGATGGAGGTATTTTGATGATTTATTGATGATGCTCGACATTTTGGAGTGAGTGTCAGTTATATAACTGTTCCTAATGTGTTTACTGGCATACGAATTTAGATACGTACTTGAGTGACTCAAGTGGTATTGATTAGCACACTTTCTTTCTCTATCGCTCTTTTTGATACCAAGTTATTCCGAGTGCGAGATATACCAGCTGTGTAATCGATTTATGCTCAATTTTTCAGGAGGTGTCTGGATAAAGAACTATGCCCAACTTACTACAGAGATACCTTGTCCATTGTTTGCGCAGCCTCGATGCTACTGGGACTATTGGCTTTGGCTTCTGTCGCGAGGTGTCTCACTTGATAAATATATCAACCTCATATTATACAATTCGCGCTATTTTATAAAAATGTTACAAATACTACACATTTTTCTAACCTTATTTATGAATCTCTTAAATTAAATAAATAAAAACCGTACAATATTAAAACTCTGACTTTGCATTTCATTCACGTTTTATTCTGCTATAATGCGTACAATATAATCTTGACGTTATCTTATATCGTCCGCACCTGATTGGCGAAGTATTTTTTGAAACAAATTATTCGCTTCCGAAAAGGCTCCATTAGTTTTATGGGACTTTATCAATATCGAAAAGACTGAAAAACAATTTTCAATGGTACTTCATAAATCTTCAACAGATATATTTGCATAGGACTCACGAAGTGTTCACGAACACTCTGCGAATTTAATTACAGAAATTCGATAGAATCACGCACAATAAAATTAGATTTTACAGGATTTTTAGAGATTCCAAAAATTATATCTTGTAAATTTTGTGATATTTGTATTTTCCGAGATTATGATGACAGTTCATAGTAGTTTATGGAATTCCAAAAGGATTCATGATATTCAAAGTAATTTTTGAAAAAACTTTTCAGGTATTTAACCAAGAACGTTTTTTTTTTTTATGAAAAGTTGAAAAATCTTCCAATTCTCCAAAATTCAAAAAGGATTCCAATATTCCTGTATAAATATCTTTTATCGAGATTTCACAAAAACGAAGTATGATTTTTCTGATGTCAAGAACGGAGCATAGAATACCTTTCGAAACATTTTTCCTAAGCCAGTTGTTATTGTCCTAAACCCGTTACCTAATGATTCGATTTACAATTCAATGATTCACGTATACGTGCGACACACGGAATACTCAAAGGATCAACGATGTATTGATAACATTGTATACAACAGGATCGATTTCCCCCACCACATTCAACTCGAAAAAATATAAGCGCGAGAGCTGTGAACGATTAAATGGTAAGATATATTCCACGTGCTTTTTATGTACAAAATATCTAAATGTACTACCTACCTACTTCTTCAGATAAAACTAAGAATAAATTTCTTTTGTCAGCTAATCGAAAAGCTGCCGACCAATAATTATTTACCGATTAGATATTCCATTTGAATGACTCCAGATAAGTATTTTTCAACTCCAGCCTATATACTCCTGTGTCTCGAACAATCGTACATATAATGTTCTAGAACACAGTTATGCTTCTAATTCATCATCGATTCTGTGGAAATATTCCTTCTTTGTTCTTTATCTTTAGGGTTACGTAATGCGGAAAGGAGTCGGCTAGCACCGTATCAGCTACAATCAATTGATCGATGATTAAATCCCACGAGGTTACCTAACACGTTCGTGACCTGAAAACTCAAACTCCTTCAAAATCGACGTGAATTTTTATCACATAATAAATAATCATCTTTTTATTATTGAATATATTTTGGTACTCACCCCCCAGAAATGAATTGATATTCGTTACGATCGCGAATCAATGATTTCAATCAATGATTTCAATCTCGTCGTTCAGATAATTACAAGCACCGAAAGACACCAATCTGGAAAATCGTAACTTGTTCAAAAAATTCCTTCGCTCCAATGTCGTCTATTTTGTTCTTCATATACATATATACTTTTCCGTAAATCCTTCTTTTGGAAATGGTACCTTTTTCGAAAAATTCTTAGTTTAAATTTTTTCCTCGGTGTATAAAACGTTTCACAGTATAAACATTAGTTCGGAATGACCAATTGTTTGAGTGACTATAATAAATCTACTTCATTTTTACCTCACTTTTGCAAATCGCGCCTATTTTAAAAAATAATTCGATTGGTCTCACTAAAGTATGTGAAACTTTTCTTTATTACCTACTTCATAGTGGAAATTTGGATACTGTGAATGGCACCTTTCTCAGGATTCCTTCATTATAGAAAGATAGAAGTAAACAACTCAATGTGTTTTATAGTTTAGAAGAATAGAATCTCATTTTGTCTAATTCCGCGTTAGAAAATGGTACTATTTTTCGAAACATTTGGAAATGAGCACCTTTCGATCGATTATTGTTCCTTAAGTTGCCTTCCAAAACTGGCAAAATAAAAAATCCTTCTTACGCAATTTCCGAGACCCAATGAACTGCCGAGAAAGACGCGTGACGAATATGCTCTTGTTATAATCCAGAGGTTAATAAAATTGGTCTGAAATTGGTAATAATTGAGCGGGTTTTCTAGTGGCTTAAGGGAGGCCTTAGTCGATAATTTAGACGATAACGTTTTCTGCTAAACTTTAGTTACGTATTCACAACGGTTTACGAATCGATTGGAACCTGACGTACATTAGTTACGTAAACAGTCCGTCGCAGGATGGCTACTGATACGTACAATGCCACTCTATGAGGTAGTGGCGGATGCATCATGGTGTCAAATTTTATCAATTTATTGTAGTCAGATAAAGAGGCTAATCAAAGATACCAGTCACCCTGGACGAACGTCGTGTAATATAACTAGACGGTATCGCAGACGGGAACGGTAGTTTGACGCGAAACTTCACCAAGTCAAGATGACGTCGAAAAGACCAGAAAATGTTTGGTTCTTCCTTATTGCCATCGCAATTCCAAACGCTGGTGGATGGATCGGAGTTGCTTTGGATCAAGACAGAGATTGGTTTGAGGTAAGTCAAGATTTAAAAACACGTGAAAAATAATCATCCAATTGTTTTTGGATTTTTCTTAACCGAGAGTACCATGTGAATGACTATTTTTGTTTGCTGTACGAATGAAAGGTAAATGAATCGTTATAATAGTCGATTTTGATAATAATCACAATCATGATGTGAGAACTATAAGAAGACCTCGATTTTCGAAAAATGGTACTAATTATCGGTATTCGCTTTGATTTGTGTGTGTTTTTTGTTTGTGTTGATTCAAGAACTGTATAAGTGCTCCGGATATATTCTAAGAATATTTTCCGAACCATATGTAACAGAAAAGAGTTCAATTTTCGGAAAACAAAGATGGTACCTCTGCAGGTTCGTCAATCGCAGTAATGTTCGTGAATTAACTACACGATTTGTGGATTTGCCGGTTGGAAATATTGTACATCATGGAATATACGGATAAATGGGAAAATTGAAAGAAGGAACAAATTTTGAAAAAGTACTTTTATTTCGTTCATTTTTCATACAGTTTATCAATTGGGTTACATACAGCGCAATCACACCAACCATATAATTATAAAGTTTTAAAATAAGGGACAAAAATGGCACTGATTGAAATTTTTCAGTTTTTTTAGCTTTTCGTGATAGTACGAACACTTGAAATGTAATTCTTTTTTGATAGCAGCTTGCGTGTAGAATATTGTTATTAGCGCCTAAGCCTAAAACAACGTGCAAAGTTCGATTTTTAAAGAATGGCACCTGAAGGTAATTTTCAGATTGTTCTCTGGGTTATTATTATTTGATTTACAATGACCGTACAGTGATCTTATCTTCGGGGAAGATAACGGAAATAGGTGACAAAAATTCATACGAAAACTGAAAGATTAATGTTTGCAATGAACAGCACTTTGCAAGTGTCGTGAATTTTTATTACAAAAAAAATTCAATTCACAGTTACACTAAGTTGGTGAAATATTCTCATCCTTTTTCCGCTACACCACTACTTAGGTCCTGTTGAGTCCCTCCGATTTTTTTTTAGGATTTTCAAACTGCATTGTGAAAATTTTCAAAATCATTCTCCAAATCTGATAACTAACCCGATTGTTCTTTTTTGTTTCACAGAATGAATTAGTCCACCCACCTTGGAGGCCGCCAAATTGGCTTTTCCCAATAGTTTGGACGATCATCTACTCTTTGATGGGAATCGGTTCTTACTACATCTACAAACATGGCGAGGGTGTACAAAAGTTATGGTTACCGTTAGGTGTTTACGGTGTACAGTTGATCTTCAACTGGCTCTGGACACCGTTCTTCTTCGTCTGGAAGCTAATTCTCGTGGTAATTAGAATTTTCGATGATGATTTTGCACGTGATTTTTGCGACTATTTCAATTTGTTCACTTCCATTTTTTACATTCTCCAAATAATCTTTTCGTTTGTCAAAAGAATGTAAAGTACATTCAACTGCGACCTTGCCTGAATAATAATTCTATTTATTTAATTGTTTTGGAGCAGCTGGATTTTTTGGAAAGTTTGTCAAAATTAGTATCGCCTTATCTGTAGCTCTGTTGAAAATTCAAAATCGCTCAATAAATGACTTCCCGATCAATCCTATTGAGCCTGTAACATATTTGTTCGAAATTTTTCAGGCGTTGATCGACATAGTTATCTTGTGGGTACTTGTGGTCCTGACGATCTACCTTTTCTGGAGAGTTAAAAAGAAAGCAGCAATTTTCTTGGCTCCTTACATTGTGTGGATCACAATCGCCACTGCTCTGAATTCACATTATTATCACTTAAATAAGAACCTGTGAATATCGGGTACTCATGTATGACTACTCCGGTGATAATTTAATTTAATTACATATTTTAATATACGTCATGAAGGAACAGTTTTGTAATTAAAAACGTAAAAATTGACTAATCGAAATAAAAGCAAATTTGATAATATAAAAAGGTAATTAATATCGTTGTAAAATCGGTTGGCTTGTTGAACTCGCAGATTAGGTATTCTTACGATCATTCCCCTGGTCCCACGATCGTGTTAAAAGTTGGTTTCCAGCATTGATCTTTCCTTTTTATTACAACGAGCGAATTTCTAATATGTAAAATCCACCCAAAAAATACCCGAGAGGCATATTCAAAAATATGAAAAACAATTCGGAGGATATTGTTTTCCGGAAATCATAATGTCCCTTACAACTCAAAAGTTAGCGTTAGACCCTCAGTAGAAAACAAACCTCATGCAAAATTTCCAAAATCCCAAATAAGCTGAATCCAGAAATAAAATATATGAAAACCGGACCTCTGCATGTATAGTTAGTTCATCGAGATAATAGTTGTAACATTCATCATTGTGTGTAAATAATTATACACACGTATTGGGGACATACTTATATTTATTTAAGATATAGTTTATAAAACAAATTTCATTTCATACTATTCTACAACTATTCCTAGAACTAAGAACCCGAGTTTTCCCCAATATCTACATATGTTTCATCGATCTTCATCGCATTTACCATTCGTATCATTCCATTTTCATATTCATCACTTATTGTGTATTAAAAGTTAATTCAACCCAAGCTGAGGCGCGCCTGGTGGCAGGCAACTTGCAATACCCACCTAGTTGATCTAGCGAGTGATAATCAGTTTGCGCGGGATAGATACCATTTATTTGAGTGTAATGAGTATACCGGTGAAATATTGTTGCTCAATCAGTCTATCGTGCACTTGCCTGGATGCAGGTCGTATCTGCGTCTCGGGTTCAGTCAATTTTTCATATTCATTTCTTCTCAATTGCGCATTGCCGTCGAAGCTTTCCGCGGGGTTAATTAATTATTGCGAACCTTGAGGGCAGGGATCTGCATTTTGTGAAGTGGCTGAAAGATGGTGAGCCTCAGTTCAGTTAGCCTGATTTTATTTCAATCTATCCCATTATCATAGAGTCAATACTTTGAGTTTTTCTGCCCAAAGGGTTCTCTGCAAAAAATCTGACATAAAAAGTGATAGTTGTACAGATACGGCAAGAATCCGAATTCAAAAACCATGTCGACTGTCCAGTGTTTGAATTCGAATTATTCTCGCATATCTATAAGACTGTATCAGTTAGCCATCTGGTATTTTTTGCAGATCTGCAGGCACTGGAGGCATAAAGATCGTCATCAATTTCAATGTTTCATCCACAAATTTGAGGACAATTGGCAAATTAAATTCTTACACAAAATATTTGATCACGGGATTAAAGCTTCTTACTTTTACTGAGATATATATTTTTGTGGAGTCTTCTCACCTTTTCATCTCAGCTTCTTTACGTTTCAATGTGTTCTTGAATCTCTTATCTATTATCTCTTTCGAAGATCCACGATTTACGTACATCAGTTACATTATAGCCCGACGATGGATGACCACTGATACATATAATACCCATCCATATGTATAGGGTAGTGGAGAATGCATCATCTTATAAAATTTTATCAATCTGTCAGGCAGATAAAACATTTAGCCAGAGGTACCAGTCAGATACGAGCAGACGGCATCACAGATCAAATTGTTTAGTTTAACGCGAAAGTTCACAGATAGATAAAATGCTGCAAAATAGATCTGACAATATTTGGTACTTCCTTATTGCCATTGTGATTCCGAACGCTGGTGGATGGATTGTAGCTGCCCTATCGCAGGACAGGAATTGGTTTGAGGTGAGCTGAAATTTCTTGAAATTCAAAAACAACTGAACAACTATCATGTCAATTATGTAATTTCATGGTATTGTGTGCATAATTGTTGTTCTAGTTTGCTATGATGACGAAAAGTAGTTGGAGCGTGACAGCTACCCAATGTGAATACTATAATCCCATTGGACGTAGAAACAAAGAAGGCTGAGTTTTTACAGAAATAAATTTTTGTAAAGTAGTTCTTTGTGCAATATTTTGGAGCAATGTATCATTTTTGATTTCGATCATATGGAATTGTGTTTCGTAGCAGAACAACGGAGACAAGTGAGATTAAGTGTTCGATTTTCAGGGAATGGTACATCTATTATTTCTTTTTTTCTCGAGATGATTCGAGAAGCTCAAAATTTCGTATAGTTTCACTTCGCATACAAATATTTGCATCCTGAGAAGCACGCGCCAAAAGCTAGTTCACTTACAAAATGCCGATTCTATAGTCTATTCAAAGTCATCATAGAATCAAATACCCATATATGTCATTCTTGAATTCGGTGTTCGAGAAACATTTGCATAACATGTAGAAAACCGTAGGAACTAACCAACAAAAAACATGTTCCTATTTCTACGGAACGATAATATACTATTTATCTAACTTTTGCCCGGAATGATCTGAACGGTCAAAGGCTTCCTCCAACTAACTACATACAGTTAAAATCTCTTCAGAATCATTTTCGAAGCCGCAATCACGGCGATATCTTTTTCCCCACAGAATGAGCTAATCCATCCACTTTGGAGGCCTCCGAACTGGCTATTCTCAATAGTTTGGACGATCGTCTACTCATTGATGGGAGTCGCCTCTTACTACGTCTTCCGACATGGTGAAGGTGTTCCAAAGTTCTGGGGGCCACTAGGACTTTATGCTCTTCAGTTACTTCTCAACTGGATCTGGACACCTGTGTTCTTCATCTGGCATCTCATTTTAGCGGTAATTAGAATCCCTATAAATAAGAGTGTGCAGATGATTTCTTTTTCTACTGCGTTTTTTCCCCTGTAGGTTATATCGCGTTACTAATGCCATAAGGTCGTAAGCGACATTATACGACCTTCTGGTTCAATTAAAACCAAAAGGTCGTATATTTTTTTGTTTTTCTCGGAATCGTCATGAAATCGATGAAAACGGATAAATCCACTGGAAATGAGAAAAAAAAAATTTTGGTCGGATACGATCTTATGGCTTTAGTTTCGCGAAAAAATCGTGAAAATTAAAGCCAGAAGGTCGTATCCGCCTTTTTTTTTTTTTTTTCGAATCGCCGTGAAATCGACGAAAACGCGTAGATCCATCGAAATTTCCGAAAAAAGACGATTTTGTCGGATACGACCTTCTGGCTTTAGTTTTCCACGTTTTTTCGCAAAGATAAAGCCAGAAGGTCGTATCCGCCTTTTTTTTTTACTTCAAATCGCCGTAAAATCGACGAAAAGACGTAGATCCATCGAAATTTCCGAAAAAAACAATTTTTCAGCGGATACGACCTTCTGGCTTTATCTTTGCGAAAAAACGTGGACAACTAAAGCCAGAAGGTCGTATCCGCTGAAGAATGTTTTTTTTTCGAAAATTTCGATGGATCTACGTCTTTTCGTCGATTTTACGGCGATTTGGAGAAAAAAAAAAAAAAGGCGGATACGACCTTCTGGCTTTATCTTTGCGAAAAAACGTGGAAAACTAAAGCCAGAAGGTCGTATCCGCTGAAAAATTGTTTTTTTTCGGAAATTTCGATGGATCTACGTCTTTACGTCGATTTTACGGCGATTTGAAGAGAAAAAAAAAAAAAGGCGGATACGACCTTCTGACTTTAACTTTTACAATTTTTTCGTGAAATTAAAGCGAGAGGGTCGTATGTGTCCGGCACATACGACCTTCTGCTTTTAATTTTCGAATCTTCCAATTTCAATTGATTTACTCGTAATTGGCGATTCTAAAGCGATTACAGAAAAAAAAAAAAATTATACGACCTTCTGGCACTAAAATCGCGTTTTTGGCGCTTACGACCTTATGGCATTAGTAACGCGATATATTTCTCCCGTTTGTTACTAGATTATTCTCGGTTATAGAAAACAAGGTTACGTATATTTTAGAACATCTTTTTTCAGGCATTGTACATCCTGGTAATTTTATGGCTACTGGTAGTCCTGATGATCGTCATTTTCTGGAGGGTCAAAATCAAGGCAGCATTATTCTTATTTCCTTACATTGCGTGGCTCACAGTCGCCGTTGCTCTCAACGCACATTATTATCACTTAAATAAGGACACGTATGCGTCAACTCCTTGAATTTGTAGATTATAGCTTTTGTAAGAAACGAAAATGTTGTGTTGGAATAAAAAAAATTTGGTCAACCAGGTTGCCTCAGACTTTTCATCGCCATTCATTCTTTCTTTGGCCTAACCGGTGGGTCAATCTTGGTAAAATATATGTACAACCATTTTTTATTGCCAGAACACAAGCAATAATTCCAGATAATAATAATTTCCAGAAAATTTGGCTTTATAATATTTGGGACAAACCGACGGACAGTCTAAGTAGAAGAATCCGAGAGTCGAAAATTTGTTGAATTGGCGATAGGCGTTTTTGAAACAAAACCAATACTTTTCTCCCGCTTACGTAATGAAAAGTAAAAAGCAAAAACAAATTGAAAGCCCCAAAAAATCCTAACCAACGATTGAAAGTTCTGTGAAAATTAGTATTTGTTTCCGTCTAAGATCGTCTAGGGAAGAGCGTGAACGTTTCTCAACATTCTGCTGGACTTTGTAAGATGCGAACATGACAGGAAGCGATTGCGGTAACGAACGGCGCGAATGAGGACTAACGATAAGTATAAATTTTAATTGGACATAACATAGAAATAACCGGAAACTTCATCTTGGAGCTGTTGGTTTACTATTTGCGGTAAAGTTGAACGATAAGATATCATACTATATATGTATCTATAGAATGTAAAAAGGGAAACTCCGGGCATATGTCTATTTGGACGTACGACAATATTTTTGAACAATTATAAACACATAAGTCTGAGAATGAAAATTGGTCAAATTTTGCAGCGGATGAATTTCAGATTCGTCTACAAGTATAGTCATTACCATATACAATATACAATATTCTTGACAACGCGGTGTTTTTTCTTGTGTAAAATGTTATAGCACAATAATAATCAAGAAGTCTCCGATGTATAACTATTTTGGAATGTTGAGATTTTGGAAAGATAAATATATTCGGATGTTTTCATGTTTGACAAAAAAACGGTTTGACGCAATAAGGATTTTACCTATATAGATTCAGAAATCATCGAAGAAATACTTCCTGAAAAAGTACCAGGGCGAGGACAAAAAAATCTACTTCGTGAAAAACGCATTCAAAATTTCAATACACCTCCATTATATGATGAAGTGGATTTCACTTAGCTAGATCCGAGTTGTGACGCGGTAGGTGAAATAGCTTCGGCATATCTTTGAATTTCTCTTTCAAATTCCACACAAATATTTTGGAAAAATGGACCTTTCAGTAAGAAGAAAAAAAATTACACGTTTAAAAAATGTCCAGGTGTTTTCTCCTCTCAAGAATCCCGCGCTGATTTGGTACTAATATTTACAACATCGATCTATATGACGTCCGAGTAGTGGCGGACGCATGATATTGTCAGATTTTATCAATTTAATAGTCAGATAAAGCGTTTGGCCAAAGATACGAGTCGCTCCAGAGCAACCTGCAGGAACGGCATCACGAATCACAACGTTTAGTTTCACGTCAAACTTCACCAAGATGACCCAGAATAGGGAGGTCAATGTTTGGTACTTCCTCATTGCCATTGTTATCCCAAACGCTGGTATATGGATTGTAGCTGCCCTATCGCAAGACAGAAATTGGTTCCAGGTGAGCTGATATTCGAAGAGATCCTAAGATGATTGTTCTACTGTTACCAGAACTTTTTATGGCGAAAATAAACTGTTCATGACAGTCCGAGCTCGGTTTTTACCGATATAATATTCTTCATAGAAGTAAAATGTGCGAATTATTCGGTTTTCAAAAAATGGTGGCTTCATCATGGCTTTGTTATATTTCAATTTCTCATTATAATTGGGTGATCTCACGATTTTTTCGCTCTGCACCTATACGCTGTAGAGATATTTAGAATACCCATAAAAACCCGCGAAAAAAAGGGTTCTTTGTGTATTTTTTTAATTGGTTCTTTCAGTCTATTCAAATTCATTACAGAATTGAATGTTGACTTGCTTGTATTATTTCTGGAGTCAATTTTTGGAGATATGCTTGGAACATGTCGAAGAACGCAACTAATCATGTTCAGTAAAACCTAAAGGAAGATTAGCGAGCGAAGGCACCCTAAAGGCACCCGAAGGCACCTCAACTAGCTGTAGTCATGAGAAAAAACCTCAAAAATAATCTCCAAAATCGCAATTACGATTTCTTTTTTCCCAAAGAACGAGCTTGTTCATCCATCTTGGAGACCGTCGAACTGGTTGTTCCCAGTAATTTGGACGATCGTTTACTCGTTGATGGGAATCGCATCTTACAACGTCTTTCAACATGGTGAAGGTGTTCTAAAGCTCTGGGTGCCACTAGGAGTCTACGCTGCTCAGCTACTCGTCAACTGGTTTTGGACAATGGTGTTTTCTATCTGGCATCTCATTCTACCGGTGATTAGAATCCCTAATTATAATCCGCAGAGAATCATGTCTTTGAATTTAACTATTTTCTTCACTCATTTATTTCGCTTTAAATTATACGACGTTTTTTCGGTTGCAAAAAAAGTCTCGGAATATAACTTTTGCAGGATTTTGGCTAAATGATTGTTCTAAATATTATTCATCCATCTGTTTACAAACGAATAAAGTTCTTGCGAAATACGTCAAAATCAATACCCATGGTTATGTTTAATACTTTTTGAAATTCCAAATTCTTCAATGAATCATTTTTCAATAAATTATGTTAACCTTGTAGTATATTTAATTATACTTGAAATTTCCCAGGCATTGTACATCGGAGTAATTCTATGGCTACTGGTAGTCCTGATGATCGTCATTTTCTGGAGGGTCAAAATCAAAGCGGCATTATACTTATTCCCTTATATTGCGTGGCTTACAGTCGCCGTTGCTCTGAACGCACATTATTATCAGTTAAATAAGGACTCTCATGTGTCAACTCGATGAATTGGCAGTCTATATAACTTTTTCAGAAAAAGAAAAAATGATCAGATCTGAAAAATAACCTGTTTCAAATATTTAAATAATTTTCGTAGCGATTAAAGATTTTTTAAAAAGATCTATTTTCCATTGGCTATAGAATCGACTAGATCGTCTAGCATAGAGCAAAAACTGTCTTTGATAATCTGCTGGACTTATGACCATGAACAATTAATCGCAAGTAGTTGGGATATCGGAAACATCAACTAAGGAGTGGGTAAATTTTGAAATGACCTGCTCTCTGAATCTGAATCAGTGAAAATTCACTCAGCACAGTGAATAGTCACTGCTTTGCATTTATAATAAGCAGGCCACTGATTGGCTTCACTCAGCGGTAGACTTATAACTGCAATCAGTGAATTTTCACTGATTCAATTTTAGAGAGTGATGTAAGAATAACCGAAGACTGTAATGTATATCTCGAAGTTTTAAGCTGTTGTTGAACTTTGTGTGGTAAAAAGTTATAGGCGATAAGAAATTATTCAGTATGAAGATGTTAAAAAGGAAATCCCGAACATATCTTCAAGATCTATACATGTAACAGATCGTTGAGTAATGATAAGCCAATAAATTCATGATTCACAATTCTCAAAATTTTGTAGCAGGAATATTAATGACTCGGGAAATTCGAATATCATATAGGTATATAACATATCTATATTAACTAACTATACTTACTTTATTTATTCTTTCTTATGAACAACATTAATGTATCTTCGTCTGTGGTCGTTAAGGAGCTTGCTCCACGATCAAATAAATTTTCTTTAGTACGTATAATAATATCATACGAATCCGCGTACGTTTCGATGATATTCTTTCTCGCACGAGGTAAAGAAGCGATCTGCTCATATTTGAACGCTGGTATATTTCCCGATGGAAATTATTGTCACGGTAAGGAATTTGATCGGAAAAGAAGGAAATTACAATCCCTCAATTTTTCCATACGCGAAAAAGCGACCTGCTTGAGTTTAATTGCCTCTACAACTACAGATTTTTAATTACCTTAATCGCAATCTTGCAAAATCCCAAGCACAACCAAAAGCAAGATAAAAGAAATTTGCTATTCAAGATCTACTGACGTGTAAGAATCATTCTTACGTGGGGTTCGAGTATAAATAATTAAGGAAATTTTCGAAGCACACAAACACGCATGTTTCAAATTGTTCGTGAATTCATAATCATGGTGTAAAAAAATACCATACCTCGGGGAAAAAACATTGTTCAGAAAACATTGAAAATTAAGTACAATAAAATAAATACCAGCTATTCTCAAGGTTCTTGATAGAATACTTTTACGATTTTTCCTCTGTTTTTTAATAGTCCTGAAAACAATATCATTTTTCTCACGCCTGATATATTTTCCGTAAATTATGAGAAACAAACGAAGTGTATCCGAAGGTAGAAGAAAAATGCTTCAATTTAAGTCCGTTAAACATTGTTTATGATTTTTTCAGGAATCATTCAACTGTTTGTGCGAAATTTGGATGATTATCAAAATGACACGTAACTCGAAATCTGCTGTGTTTGTAAAACAATATATGCATGAGAGTGAAAAAGTTCGTTGATCGCTATTTCTGAATTACATATATGAATTTTCCACGATTTTTTTCTACAAAATCTTAATTTCTAGTTATTTTCTTAACTTCTACTATTTACCAGCGATTTGAACTTAGCGGAGAACACAAAAAGGTTCAATTATCTCCCACACTTTTTGATAGATTTGTTTTTGGGAGCAACGCGGCCAAACAAAGAATACACGAGCTTGTAACAGGTCGATAAAAAAGAGATGGGTTGAAATGTTCTGTTGGCCGATGAGTAAGAAAGAATGATTTTCTCGACCCGAGCAAGCGCATACAACTCTAGAATCACAAATAAATGATCCAAAATAGCACACAAACAATTACAAACACATGAATAAAGAATACGAATCTTAAGATTCGCGCCGGTAATGAAGGAATTAACGAAAAATGTTTTTTAGTAGTTAATTTTCCTCGCCAGATGGAGGCAGCCTATGACCGCCCAAGGCATTCGGTGGAGGGACCAGCCAGTAGTCATTCTATATAAAACTCCATAGCACGCGAGCGAAGCAGGAGTCCTCCTCGGCAATATGGCCGCTTGGATGTATAATAGGGTGTTACTGTGGTGTTAGTGTTGGTTATTATTTATGTCGAATTACCGTAAATCCTGTCAAAATCTCGCTTGTTTTAATGGGATAAGTGAAATACTCTGCAAACGTAGACATACACATTGCGGGAAGGCATAGCAGTCAACAACGGCCGAAAATATGAAGTAAGTAATACAAACCGGGAATATACGGAAGACCGCCGACTAGCAGCCTAGCTACTCTACTATACTCCTGCTTGCTAGCTGCTTCTCGCTCTTCCATCGGCACCGAGTTGAGTAGTGACTCATTTTTTTTTTTTTTTTTCTTCTCTCGACTCCCTTTACCCAACTAGGAGAAAATATTGCATCCGTAAATGCACCGCCTCTTTCAATCTAAACAACAAACCTACCAAAGTTCATCCATAAATCGCGCATTGACCGATACTCAATTGTTTATACTGAGCATTCGTCGTCGGGAGAGGTTTTATTTACTTTTTACTTGACATAAAGAAAAGAGAGAGAGAGAGAGAGAGAGAGAGAGAGAAATAAAAAAATACGCATCGAAAAGAAAGAAATGCGAAACGGAAGAAGAGATAAGAAACAGAAGGATTATATTATCGCAGAATGTACCGTACGACGATGTATTTAAAAAAAAGACACAATGGAGTTTCTTCCTTTCTTGATATCCCGTCAATTGTTTACTTCATATAGATTGTCATTTGTTCGATGATATCGATCGATGTTAATAAACAATCTAGGAGGATAGATTGCTGCGTTGCAGTTTAATGTTGTTGTTCGATAACGATTAGCTATGTATTAATATGATACCTACTGGAACTGGATAGGCTACTGATAAACGCGATGATATATTATCGTGATAAACGCATTCAATTGTTACACGATAGACAAGTGTAAACAGGTCTCAATTAAGGTTAGAGATACTCTACTGAACTCCGCACCTGAAATATAAGCTAGCCATAAGCTAAGGACCGAGGGCATCTAGAACTGTGGATGCGGAACCGTAACGATTTTTGACTGTGAATATTTCGGGGTGTATTCCATGAGGTAGGCGAACGAACGAGCGAACGAACGAACGAAGCAACCAACGGACGAACGAACGAACGAGGCATGAAGAAGAAGAAGAAGAAGGAAGAAGAAGAAGAAGAAGAAGCGAGGCGGGCCCGGCCGTCCGGCGTTGAACTGCATCTGTTCGAATACTCATATAGAACTTACTTCAGCCACTTGTGTATTAGAGTTTGTGTTGTTTATATTGCCTGGCCTGGCGTACGTATCGCTTATTTAACGAATGCGGTTCGTCCCTCAAAACTCTGGACTTAGAAATCATTTTTTTTTCAACAAAAACGAAGAAACGAAAACTAGAACGACGGCGACGACGATGGGGAGGAGGCTTCATTGTTCATTCTAGTTTTTGAAATACCTACTAGTGAAAAGACAGTTGATTGGGCTTCCTCCCACTTTTGCTACAACTTCATGTGTATCTATTGCACAGTTGCGTTTGCGTTTTGTGGGCCGGTGTGTGGCGGCTAGGGAACGGAGGAGTGGTTCCTAACCCCAGTTTTGTCAATTATTATAGCCGACTGCTGTGCGTATAGGGCATTCGGTGGCAATTCTATTAGCATTCTCTCTCTCTCTCTCTCTCTCTTTCTATACCTGTCAGAGTATTTTGTGTATCTATTACATGAAATGGTTGCATATATGGGATGTTCCATGCCAATTATACCTCTTTGGTTTGTTTTTATTACACTTAGCGTGGAGTAATCTATACATGTATACATATATATTCAAAATATGTACACGCATACAATTATACATACACAATCTTCTGCCATTTACAAACTGACTTCATATTACGTCTGGCATACAATGCCTTCTATAAATGATTACGCAAAACTCTGTATAGGTCATATTCTGGAAAAGTTCAACCTGACTTCTCGTATTTGGTATGAAATGCCCTATCTGAGTGAACATTTTTTGTAAAGGTCTGGTCGTTTACTGCTAATTCCATAATACGTCTGTTTTGTTTTCTGCGTGCGGAATGCCCGGTATGAATAATCGAATAAAATATGCATGGGTCGTTCTCTGACAATTCTGACTCGACTGCTTTATATTTGGCCTGCAATTCGACTTAGGTGCCCTGGTACATACAATTTTCGTAAAAAAAAGTTTCATGGGGGGCATTCCATTCCCGAGTACCAATTCTTCACTAGCCTCTACTCATTTGTCATAGAATGCCCTATATATAATGACCGTGAAAAATGTGTTGTGCATGCATCATGTTCTTTATCCTCAATGCTTTCCTTATTCCACAAAATACAAAACAAAACAATAATAAACAAACGAAAAATCTTATACGAGTACAGTTCCATTGCTATATGCAATTCAGGAGTTAGTGTATCATTTTGATTTTTCTGTTTTTTGTTTTCCTATTCGTGTTTTTGGAACTAATCTATTCGAATAAAAAAAGTGCGAGAGAGTGAGAGAGAGAGGATGGCTGTTACGTTCAGCTAAACTACGCTCATCATTATCAATAGGTGATAAAAGAGGAGGACCCTATATATGTGCATAGTAAACGGCATGCTATCTACCTATGTATACCTGAGTATACCTAAGGTAGGTAGTAGGCAGGTAGGTTAGGTTCACTATACACGACAGCCTGTTTACATACCCATAAATACGCGGGTGGGTTCAAGAATACGGTACATCCGTACAAACTGCTCAATAAACATACAACACACCAATTACATGTACATATATTTATACCTGGCGCGACACAGTGATCGAGAGGGTCGGCCATCCATCAACGATCGTCAAAAATCAGAAATGTATCCAAAACCAGTGGGTAATACAGAAAGAAACTGAAGTGTGAACGGACAGAAATTATTGACTAAAACTTGTCGAGGAGAATCAGCTGTGATTCCCGCAAACCAGAAGAACAAAGAGGCAAAATATCAACAGTGAATCACGAGGAAAAATCTCGTATGCACCATATCTCCAATTTCTAAATATCTCTCAGCAATCCCCCCCCCCCCCCCCCCCCTTCGTTGTTCTAACATTTCTATGTATTTTAACATTTTTTCAAGAGTTTTCAAGATTTTCCAACACTTTTCAACATCCTTTAGCACCCATTTGCTAATAATTGACAATACTTCCTGAATATCTCCTGCTTTTCGTACATCGTAACATCTCCTCCGTGATTCATAATTTCTTGCAGAATATGTACCAGGACTATTAATGACAATTTACACTTATATAGGCAGTTCTGCTACTTATAGGTACCAAGTCCAAAAGTTTATATGCGGCTGCAATGATTAAGATGTTGTATATTAAGATAGAAAAATAGACAAATATTTCAGAAACAGGTTGACCGAGTTTTTGATCAAATGCTTGTTTTCCAATTGTGAGCACTTCCTGGCGACCGGAAAAAATATCAACCAACGTGTGAAAAAGTTTGTTCTCTCCGGATATCAAATCCATTTTTGGACAAAACGAAACTTTGCACGACGCAGTGTGTACGAGTTTTACACCAATTCAACTCAAATGCGATTTCACAATCATCTCACTCCCCGAAAACCTAGCATCTCCACAAAAATATTTTCATCCTTCCGATAGATAGAATTATGAGAATAACTTTTTGTTCTTCAGAGAAGCTCGCAATAAATTTTTTTCTTCCTCTTTTTGCTGTTACTCAAGTACTCGTCATAGACGAATTGTTTTATACAAAGAACATGTTGAATGATAATTCGTATCTGACGACAGAATGCGCTGGAAATACAAAGACAAAGGTTTGACCGAAAAATGTATTAACATGTTTCTCCTAGACGGTAAAGCTCCCGAGCCTTAGTGTAGAATGATTTTCATATCTAGTTGTAAGTAAACATGATACACATGATGAATCGAAAATATGTACATTCGGACCGAAATCGTGGCACCTGTGATCGCTCAGTTCTTATCAGTGGAATTATCCGTTCATAGAAAGTAAAGTGAAGAAAGTATTGAATTTGACCAGAGCCGCAGAACTAAAAATAAAAATACATCAGAATCTGTTTTATTGCGCGGTTTTCTCATATTTTCATAATTGTCATGTTTGTTTTGTTCTATATATAGGTGTGTAGGTAAATTGTGCTGGCTTCCGCAGTTTCATTGAAATTTCGAACACTCGCGATGTTCTTCGATTATTCATACAATTAAAAACAATAATAACAACAACAACAACAACAAGAAAGAATAATCAAATGTATAATCGATAACGTAATTGGATCACAAGGCGTTTTCGTATTGTATATTTTCATGAAATAAAAGCCACCGTTTACCTTATTTATCTATAATCCAAGTTGTGCGAAAGAATTGATATTCCTTTTGTTTATTCCTTCTACTTCTTTCTGTATTCGTTGTTTTGTTTTTCTCGGGATTTTCATAAGCTGAGTAAAACAATAACATCATCACTCCGGATGTAATTTGCATCGGGTGCGCCGAGTGGCGAGCGAGGAAGTGCGGGGCGCGATCGCAGGGTCCAACAGTCTTAATTTGCATGGTATGCTTTTACTTTGGTTACCCACTTGCCGATGCCCCCCGCACCGCGAAATCCCACACGCGTTTTTGCGATCGCTGACCCAACGCGTTTAACCCAAGGATCTAATTTTAAGAATATCGCAAGCGAGCGTTCGCCGGATCATCCTCCTACTTGACTTCAGTTCACATGGATATGGTATTCATTCACACTGCTCGATATAACTCAAACTTACATCCAGTTCTGATTCACCGGAAACTTGTCAGCCCTCGAGGTTTTACCAAAAGCATGATGACGGAGCAGAAGAATAGGATGTTGAAAAAAAAGATGGGGTGGAAGTGAACTGGGAGTGAAAGAAAACACCAACCAAGCAGATAATTTGGGTGACAATAATTAGAGGCAGCAAAATTTATAACTTCGAAACCATAACTTGCTAAATCCGTTGTACCAATCACTACTTTTTTGGAATAATAACTTGTGAACCGCTGGACATGTCAAACCCAAAATCTCACCAGTCCTGAATTGGAAAAAGCCGCATCGATTGAGATCCAAATCATCAAAATCCGATAGTACGTTCTCGAGATGTTGTCGAACAGAAAATCAACAAACATGCACACACATAAAGGACTTGATCAGAGATCATCCTGTCGATCGCGAACGTAGAACTTTTCATTGTTGGGTTGATCCTAATGAGTTTCTTTATTGAAAAGCAGAAAGTTAAAGAAGCAAGAGAGAAAAAAAGAGAGGCAAAAAGGAAACGAATGGAAAGTCAAGTTTCTTCGATTTGTGTATAAACAAGAAATATACGGACAGTTTCGATACAGGATAATGAAGTATATTGAATAGACGAATTTCGTTAATTGATGTACCGGGAAGGAGTGAATTTTGCAGTGATTAGTCAGCCCTGGTTAGTCATCGTCAGGGAATTTCGGTATCATAAGATATTGCGCAGTGTACCTATAAGTGGCGCAGGATTAACAGGAAATGAAATTCTGCTCGCGGTAGCTGATACGTCTTTTCAGGTAGAAACAATTAGCGACGACGATATGGCGACGTATGGCGTTAATACAGTGACATAGCCGGTGAATCATCGAAATGATTGATCGCATACCTACCTACCTACACCTGTAGACTCTGATATCTTAACTTCATATACCTACCTGTACAGTGTACACGTATGATACTACATTTTCTCAGCAGTGATGCGCTGTAAGATAAAACCACGTCTGGAAACCAGAGCAAAGTGCGATACACACGTATGCACACTCAAGGTGCATGAGCAAATTCAAGAGTAGCCTTTCACCATCACCAACTGCACTGCAGGTGCAAGACGGTGTGTTTTTTTTTCATAGTGTATTATGGAGATGAAAAAAAAAAACTTTGAGTCATCGTAACACTGTTGCCACTCCGGCCTTGAAAATCATGTATCTTTAATTCTCAGACTCGTATTGCGTGGTCGAAATTCCGATCTATATTGTACATCAGCTCGAGACCATGGTTGAATACACTATCGTTACAAAGAAGTCGAACATTTTCACTTTGTCGACGAGAAGAATATCTGCGATACTTCAGTGAATAAAAATCATCGACGACATTGAACAGCGAACTTCGAAGCGAACAGACGAGCCTAAAACTTCTTCTTGTCAAATTAGTCGGGGATACACAGAAAAATTTGATTCATAAGAGTTTCTTCGAATCTTCGAATCGTATGCACCAACATCACCGGTCTTCTTCTCTTCAAAATTTCGGAAATATCGGAGTTATCCTGTAAACTTTTGAAAGATACTGTAAGTTGGGTCTTTTCAACATGTGTGGAGTGAGCAAAGACCTGTTTCGAAGTTCGAACAACAACAAAAAAATCAAAGCTTCTTCCGACTTAGCCATCTTTGATTTATCTAATTATTAGGGGTGTAATGCCGAGATCAAAGCCCATTACATCCATTGCTCATACACTTAAGCCCAGAGTTTCAACCGCAAGAACTGCAGTGCGAACGCCGTTGTGATTACGGAAACAAACCTGTACCCTACGTAAGTATTTATGTAAGACCGTAGACGGAAGACGGATCTGAGAAGCTGAAACATAAAACCTGGGACAGAGCGTCGGGTTATATAGTAGGCACAATTCTCTGAGTGCCCATAATACATTCCCTCGTCTACTCGTGATTCCAAGGATCGATTTCATCGAAAAACAAGCCACCATTACTACCTCTTCGTTATATTACCGAATATATTCGATGATTATTGTCAATTATTGCCTGAGGACTACTTCATTAATTCCAAAATCTGCAAGATCTGCTGTACGTTAATCAATTCGTAGAAAACATGATGCAAACTTGTCGAAAAGCCAAAGATATTCATCCCATACTTTCGCTACTCATGAAGTAACTGAGGAATATTCTCCGTATTAAAAGAAACTTTGAGAAAGTAGAGTCACTAAAAGTTGGTAAAACTGATGTTACTCATCAGTATGACGCGAGGACAAAAGCTGCCCATACAGTGACACCTGAAATGAAATAAAAGAAAATTGGAGTGAGCAGAAGAATAAGATATAAACGAATCACGATCTAATGATCGAAATGAATTGATCAGCGTGATCCAGCACCTATATTGATTGAGATTTAAATTGAATGGGTTGAAAATGAAGCACAGCCCCCTCATCACTTCACTAGAGCGTAAATCGTTTGACCTCTTTCGCTCATTAGTTATTAGATACTAAAGAATCGTGCCGATGATCACTTGAGCGTAGGGAGTAAGCACGTAGCTATGGGAATAGATGATATTCATTCTAACGTTGCATAATACTCGAATGAAAAAAAGTTTATTTGGCTATTGATGATGTGGCCAGTTTCACAAAAATCGAAAGTATCGAGGAGAATCGCAAGTTTGTCGATGTGCTAACTTTGGAACCTTTCGAAATGGACAAAGAATCCGATTTTTCATTTATTATTTGCAGGAAATGAGGCACGAAACTGACGTAAAAATTCGAAATAACACGTTTTTCATGTGTCATCTTGATGATTGTAGGAATAAATAACTGAGAGTATGATAAAGGCTGGTATATGTGCCACATAGATTCGGAAATGCGTGTGCGCTTTGTAGTTGTTATCAGAATTGAGTGAGTGAGTAGGCCGGAAACGCGGTCAGAAACATCCTCTGGATTTTTTCATCCTGCGTTAGGACTGCGTCGTTTGACACAGTGTATGGTCAGATCCCTTGATATTCGAACGTCGTCGACGAACGAACGAAGCTATCATATATGCCGTAGTTACTTTTCCAGAAATCTCGGGGTTCCCCAAAGCCTGAAAAACCCCTGAGATCTCAAAGTTCCCAATTCCCAGTTGAATTCGCCGTTCCTTCATATCATCACAGTGAAATCATATACTTTGTGTTAATCTCACAAGTGCAGTGGGTGTTTAATTACTGCAATATCATTCATTACACTGAGGAAAAGATAATAAGTGAGAAATAGTTTACAATCAGTCGAACGGTTTTCGCTTCTTCTGCATTTTCATGCGGAATTGGGAGAATATTCTGCTAGCCCACAATGAAACATCAGTTATTGCAGTTATAGATTGCTATCGACTGAACCGAGCGAGAAATAACTCAAGATCTGACCGATGCCATCATTATTTTTTATTTTTTTTTTTTTGTGAAATAATTTGAATTATTTCATTTATTCCCAATTATTTTCTTTCAATTTCGAATTTATTATTTTTATTAACCCTTTGCCTACAAACATGGGGCTTTCGTGTCCGGTTGGCTTGTTTTAAATAACTCATTTTCCCCATTATGCATGATTCTTCTGTGATTAACTTATAGGACATTGAACTTTTCCGAAACAGAATACAGGCATTTATTTTACAAAGTTGGAAGGAAGTATTTTCATACATTTTTACGGATTTTTCTGAACACTTTGCGTATAGGTGAAAAAGTCGTTGGACTCGAAAGCTCCATGTTCAAAGGGATTGGGTGCCGTTTATCACATGATCGGGAAAGGGTTTAATTTTTTTTCATTCCACATTATTTCATTTGCCTCAACATCATTTTTTTTATTTCTTCATTTAAAATTAATTTTGTTATTTCGATTTGATTTGTACAAGATTATTTTGCGGTAAATCCTCATTATTTCAGTTATTCCTCGGTGATTTCTCATTATTTCAATTATTTCTCATTATTCTAGTTATTTCTCAATATTTTACGAGCTAATGACATGTTATTTCAACGGGTTAGTTCCCCCGCACACTAAACATCGAATCATCGTATTCCAAGAATATCGATCATGGAGATCAGTATGTCGCGATTGGAAAAATTAATGGTCTAAAATCAATTCATTTCTTGCCCAAAGTTCATTCAACATCATTATCATTGTCCTATTTGGAGCACTTGCTTCACGAATCGCGTATAGCAATGGTCCGTTTTGACTCATCTAGGATAAGGATCGTTCGGAAAACGGTCGGTCATAAATTGAGTACAGGGAATTGGAAAATTGCATTTTCGGGACGATTCATTTGCAGATGAGTGAAGGGGAAGTATTCAATTTCCCGAATTTTGACCGTATATCATCTACGACAATTTTTCTTTCTAGTTTCCCACACTTGAATATGCTGGGCACGTCTTTGAAACCATCTAGATCATTGGGAACTAAACTTGGGCCAACGGTTTGCATTGATTTTGGACTGTGTTTAATCTATCCAATGGCAATGTAACGGTCCCTTCCCTTCAGTGTTAGCAAATATTTGTGGTTACATCTCGTCATGCACACTTGTACTACGAAACTTCGTCAAATTGAACAGATATCAGTTGACTGAACTAAAAAACATAATCAACTATCCCGAATATCAGATAAGCTGAATATTTTCAGCTTCTATGCTATATTTAAGGGAAGATTGCTGAAGGACTAAGTTTTTTCGATAAAATATATCTGCGTCAAAGGGACTTTTGCAGGGCCTTCGAAAATGTATTTCGAATGTAAAAGTTTAGTCGGTAATCTGTTCGAAACATCGATTTTCCCAGGATGAAAGTCGTTGATATTTCAGCTGAGTTTGCTCTTGAAACAATCAAAATAAATGTCAACCGATATCGGATGTTGCTAACAATCGTCAGCAATCCACATTTTATACCTACTTTTCCTCGGTGTATGAAAATATGAAATGAAATAAGGAAAATTTGACGCAATCAATGTGTATGTGATCAAGGAACGCGAAACCAATAAAGAACAAACAAGAAGAAAAAAAAATTCATCGAAATGGCGTCGTTTACATCAACTCTGCAAACGATCCAGCTGTCTTAGGCGGCTTCTTCGAGGCAGGGGTGTCAAAACGAAAAACACAGGGGGAAAAACTTCTGCCTTCTGGTGTTGATACCTATAACGGTACTCTACCTGGGTACCGGTAAACAAAACCAACGACATGGAAGGTGCTAATCCGAAAAGGCAATCTGACTGGGAGACGTACTGGGCATGGTATTGCATATTGATTTGATTAGGTTTTTTTGGCCACCGAGTGCATAACTGTATATATTTATTATATGAATAGATATCGCAATTATTCGATAAACAGAAATGTGCATAATGAAATTTAAAATATAGGATTTTAAAGGATTCAACACAATTTTACGAATTTTCTATTCCATTTCATCGGATTCCACAGAGAATTTTCATTTTCAATTGCTGTATATCTATTCCGAATCTGGTGAGCAGGTTCTATAGTTACAGAATATTTCCAGTCGTCGTCGAAACAGATATGCTGTTTTCCTTATTGGAAATAAGCGGACACGTATTTTTCCGATTTCCGAAGAAAAAAAAACGGAAATTGAACCCGTATATAATTATGTAGTATCCAAAAGATACGAACGTTGATTATCGTGTGCAAACAAACACAAACTTTTTATTCGACGTTGTATCTTTTGAACAGCTCGAGATGTTTCAACTTTATAAATTGGTTTTCGCGGAGTTTTCCGACTTTCGATTAAATTCTATACCAAATCGAAAACATAAAAACTTTTGAAAACCAAGGAAATTGTGGTGGTTTTCCAGAAAACTGAAGATTCCAGTTTTTTCAACCACGCAAGATATATGAGGAATTGTGATACATGAGAAAAAATAAGCTATAAATTGCTGGTCCTCCGAAAATTTGTTATGAATATTTTACCGGGTTCCGATATCGAAATATTTATGAAAACGTCCAACAAAAATTTATCAAAATTGCTCCTTTCTCTCCACCAAATAGATATCTAATCATTTCACATGAAAGGATAGAGAATTCTATAGCTTAGGTTCTGTTTCAGATATTTTATGCAACAATTGCTCGTTACTCTGTCGGTCATTCTTTACTATGAAAAATGAAAACACCATATTTTATTCACAATTCCAGAGGCCGGGAGGTGTATGAAAGAATATTCAATCTTCTCCACTCATCTTGTTGAACAAAGAAAAATACATAAATGAATTCGAGACCAAACTCTGCCCAAGCAATTTAACGAAAATACAAGAAATTATAGCAGGCAATTACACACAAATTCGAAAAACATAAATCCCATAAACACGAAAATGAAATACACAATTCAGAACGAATCCCTCTTTAGAAGATAACCTATGTTGCACCGAGAAAACAAACAAAAAACATAAATCAGAACGAAAAATCCCTCTGATCGATCTAATACAAATGGCACTGCAAATTTAACCGAAAACTTTCTAAATCGAAGGAAATGTCCTTTTTATGTACTGAAATTCTAAGTTTGGACGTTTTCTGTTCTTTTAGCGAGGTAAGCATATCATCAGCACGTGCGTCGGTGATGGTGTACGACGACGTGAACAAGAAATGGGTGCCGAGCGGAAGTTCGTCGGGTTTGTCGAAGGTGCAGCTGTACCACCACCAGGTGAACAACACTTTCCGGGTCGTGGGCCGCAAGCTCCAGGACCACGAGATCGTGATAAACTGCGCAATTCTTAAAGGATTAAAGTACAACCAGGCTACGGTTACGTTTCACCAATGGCGCGACAACAAACAAGTCTACGGACTGAACTTCTCGAGCAAAGACGACGCCGATGCCTTCGCCAAAGCCATGCTGCAGGCCCTAGACGTAAGTTTTTTCTCGCTATAATATAGATTTGTAATTCATCTAAAAATAACAAAGTTTGAAAATTGAAATTTTCCGCTATTTTTCGAGACTCAAACAATTTTGATTTTGTAGAGCAAAATCGGAAATCATTTAAATTTTATAGCAGTTTTAGTATCAAACTCGTCATAAAAACGCAACATGCCAAACACCATGAGATTTTAAAATATTTTGGTATTTTCAACGCTTGATCAAAGTTCTGAACGTCAAATTTTGAGTTTTATAGAACTTGAAAGTGAGTCTCAAAATTGAAATTGAAAAAATAGATCTGTGCTCACAATTCGAGCTTGAGAATCAGTTCAAAAATCGAAAGTGATACGATTTTTTTAGTTTAGTGATTTTTGGAAGCGTGAAATATGACGTCCTGACATTTCGGGCATGTATCTTGAATTAGATGTCAGATCGAAATGCGCAAAAATTTTCGGAATTTGAAAAATTCTAGTTTTTTAAATAAACTACAAGCATCAGTAAAACGTTCGCTATTTTATAAAAAATAACAATACCAACTCCACACATATCTACTGAATCGACAAATATGAATCCTAGAAATTTCTTATGTCCGCGAAGCAATTCTCGCCATAAAGTTTTGATCAATTATCGAACTCTTGTTGTTGGTATAAGAAAACTTTAACCAGATCAAAAATAGAAAACAATCGCGTTTTGCGCCATTCAAGTTCTCGAACTGAACTAACTTCTAGAGAATTATGAAAACAAATGTTTGAACTTTTACCAATTTTTGAAAATTTGAAACTTCAAATTGACAAATTTTCCAAACCTTCATGGCCAAGTTTTTGAGAATATGAAAATTTTGTCACTGATACTCTACAAGTTATGTAATAACAAAGAAATTGCGACAAAAAATAGTTTTTTCACATATTTCGGGGCAAAAAGCCCCGCGTTTACGTATAGAATTAGCCCCAAGAACAATAGCAACAACAAGGGGTTGACTTCATGCGCAATATATCCCTGAATGAAAGTTCTTCTTTACACCTCCACACCCACATACGCACATTTATATAGTGTCGTAGGAAAACGGCTTCCCTCTGCTCACGAAGACACGAGACGGATACTTTATACAGAGCTGTAGATATTGAATTACTTCATTGTTAGGCTGGTCGCACACGAAATTAACCGGACGTTGGCGGAGGCATATATGAGGATGAGGAGCAGGAGGCAGCTCCGGTAGATTCTATCTAGCTAGTTATAACATACACATAGGAAAGAGCGAGGAACGTGCATTGAGCACATGCCGTGTAATTGGATAACTTGTCCCCTGCAACTACCATGCAGACGTCAGGTCCCAACCGAGAGGTGCCAAAATCGCCCCGAACTCATCCTCTCGATTTTTTCCCCTCTCAGAAATACTTGAATAAACTGTTCTCCAATGTGAAGAGAACAAAAAATCGATTTTTCAAAATCCAATTCCAAAGAAATATATACCCGCCTGTTTCAGTACTGAAACATATTCACAACGATATAGTACCAATTAGCCAAGTAGCACATACGTAACATTGTTGTAAAATTGCAACATCGCTTTGAAACATTGTACTATATGGTGACAACGTTGTATTTATTAAATGATCAAAACCCTTTGAAGTCACGAATGGATTAATTGTCACGAAAATTTGCAAAATTACAAACATTTGAACATTTGTTTGATGTGTAATGTAGCTAAAATGATGCTGATATAATGATGAAGCAGAAGAGCAAAAAATTGCTCTGCGCCATTCCCTGGAATTGAAGCAAAACAAAAAAACAGACAGAGAGGGCAATTGAAGAAGTGAGCTTTTTCGGTGGGTAATGAGTATAATGATGCGGTTATATGATGATCGGTGGGCAGTGGTAATTTAGAACAATAATACAAAGTTGAGCGATTGAAACCGAAGTAGATAGACTTGGCGCGATAGAACGATGATAAAAGTATTAATATAATACGCAGTAAGTTAATTTAGGGGAATTTTCGACCGTACAATTATAGGTGCTAAGCAACGGAAGCAATATCTCGAGGAGTCTGGGGCCACCAGTTGCTCCAGCTGCAGCACCACCCAGCTATCAGCAACAACAGCAATCCCAACAGCAACAACCACTGGGAACAGCCCAGTACGAAGAGGATATGGGATACAGGTTGGTTCTATTTGAGATTCTTTTAGACAACTTTGTCTCATTTTGTTTCATCATTTTTGTCCCGTCTTGCAGTTTTTCGCATTTGTGTTACATTGTCTCATGATTTTTTTGTTGTTGTTATATGTTACATATTAACTCAGTAGTATTAGTTGATCGTTTTATACAATTAGGATGAAAACGTCGAAGATTTATCTGAATCTCTTCGAAAAAGTACAATTTTTCATGTCCTTTCAACTCGGTAAGAAATGGTCGAGAAAGATTGACTAACCAACTATTTTAATACTCAGATACTTAAATTCAGAATGGTTTTTATAAAATTCTTTTGTGATTGATATTCGTCGATCTCCCCAAAATTCATTTCTTCTAAACTCTCTGTGATCAAGTGAATAGAAAAACGGCCAAAATCTTCGGTCATGATAGTTTTCAAGCTTCAAGTTTCCTCTTCTTTTTCTGCGATTAAATCTTGAGTAACATCAGGCTACTTTTCCCTCACGATTGAATATCTCGGTGAAAAACATTACTAAAAAGGATTTTAGCAAAACAGAACTTCAAGCTTCAATATTTTCATTTTCACTTTTTTTTTTTTTGCTGACGTTTTAGAGAGTTATACTGTTTTGAAAAAATACATTCATGCGAAAAGATTCAGTTAGACCGTGAGTTCAATCTGTTATTCGACATATCACACCTCGTGGATTCTACGATAAAAGGAAATGAGTCAAGCTTCTTCGAATTCGCTTCTCGAGAACAGAAAAAAAAAAAATGTGCGAAATTCTTCTTCGACCCATTGGACAGTCTATACGTGTAGAATTATTATGTGTCATCTAGTTTCTTGGGGACGTATATTATGTATGTATGTATGTATTTATGTATGTAAACAGGAAGTTCGCCTGAGAGAGAGAGAGAGAGAGAGAAAGATAGAGTGTGAGTGGGTATAATTTAGGACCGTGAATAGCAAAAGGCAGCTAATGCATAGAAGTCTCAGAGGACTTCCTCGGAAACTCCTCACCTAAAGTCATACTATATATATTATGCGTATATCGATTTTTAAAGAGGAATTGATGATCATTTCTTTTCTGCACTGCTTCCTGGTAATAGATCCACCCTCTTTCCTCACGATTGGACTTGGGTTCTATTTTTTATACACGTACCTTATTCATCTGGGTATATTCGGATCAGTCAACAACAAGATGCAAAAATACACATTCATGTAAACGTGTTGTTATTCTGTGTTTGTGAATGATTAGATGATTTTGGGGCTCGGATTGATGTATACGAATTTTAGCAAGTTCGTATGGTATTTAGCACACTTGTTCAAACAGGTGTCCCCCCATCCTTGAGCGGAAAGGAATGATTTCGATAACTATGAGTAATTAGTCGACTATGTGTACAGACAACCCGGATAACCAATTTTTATGACTTCGAGGCAGAGCCTGTATTTTTCTGAAAAGTATTTAACTACCAGATAACTGATTGACAGTAATTAGGACCTCGTCGCTTGCGAAGTACGACATTACTGGATTAGGATATATAAGTGAATTAATGAATACGGTGGAATAATCGAATATCAAGATAATTCGATAGTTGACATTGTTGACCTGGGTAAATGGTTCAAGATATTGGATAGCTCAATGAACGGATAGCAGGTTAGCGAAATAAGTGAATGACTGAAGAAATAATTGTTAAAAGTACGTAATAACTAAATAGTTGATTAGTGGATGGATAAAAATTCGATACTCATATAACTGACAGAGTATCACCCAAATCACTCATCGACTGCTTGATATCTGATTGAAGATAAGTACTAATTGTAAGAAACTGAACAACTAAAAATGTCAATTACGAAGTACCTGCTAACGAAATTTCCACGGAAATGAAAAACTGAATACACCGAAGTGCTTATGTTATAACACGTCCCAAAATGACTGGTTAACTAAATATATATCACTCATAATTACTATCTCAAAGTACTCCATTCAGCGATTACCAAAAATTTTTAAGTGATAATGTGATCGCGAATTTGGATCATTGGATACTTTGATAACCGAAGCGTAAACTCATTGAATGTTCAAATAACTAAACATTTCCTGAATAACTGAAAAACTAGTAATGTTGGGTACAAAGTTCTCAACCCGAAATGAATAGTTGAATACTCAAGTAACTCAATAATTGAACATCTCAAAGTAACTGATTACCTGAATAATAAATAGCTCAACCATCGGATCCACCAGATAACTGAAACTAAAATTATGGCTAGAAATTGTTTTTACAATGTACTAAATGCCCTATTTAATGAATAGCTGGGTACTCACGGTAATGAATAATCGGTACTTCTCACAATTAGTAACTGAATACCTATGTAGTTGAATAAATAATTCAATAACCAAATATGCTGTTCGAATAGGTAACTATGTCGAAATAATTATCTAAATACGAAACGAATGATTTACCAGAACAAAAAGACATATTCTACGAAGTACCCAACATAATGAGTACTTAGCTTTTTAGGTAGATAACTGAATGTCTGACTAATGATCATGAAGTATGAAAAGTGATTACGTATACACGATTCCCTAGAAAATACCATAATACATGACGTAAGAGTATTTTTCGCTACAAGTGCCAAACAGCCACAAAAACCGGAATAATCTAAATATCGAGAAAGTATAGTCGTGTCATTAATGACATTCGCATAAAAAACCAAAGTGTATACCGTGTATTGTATCGTTATTCGTAAATATGTTCGGTGCTTACAGTCAAAATCAAACTCAGAGTCAAACTCAAAGCCAGATCCAAAGTGCTGCAGGTCCTGTGGGCCTAGGGATCGTAGGGAGCGTAGGGAGCTTAGGGAGCGTGTCGAGGGTGTCCTTGTCGCTGGGACACCTCGGGGGAATCCCGGCTCCCCCCTCGGCACCCGCGACCCCTATAGCAAGCGGCATCACAACCGTCATTCAGGTTGGGGGTGGCGCGACTCCCCGCAGCTCACCAGCTGATCGTGAAAACGTCATGAGGTGACTTCCGTCTTCCGGATATTATTATTTGTTTTTTTTTTTTCTTCCCCTTTAGATTCGGTCGGTGCTGGAATAATTATTAACGTTACACGCCGAAACCGCTGAATCCCTTTCATTTCTACCCATTGTTTCCCGACTTCAACGACGCCTCAATGACCTCCCGAGAATCAACCGCGCTATATACCGGTTCTCGGTTGATTTTAATTACAAAGCCCATTTTTGCTTAAAACAAACAAAAAAAAAAATGAAATTCGATGGTTTTTTTTCTTACCGGAACGAACTTGGCAGGTGTTCAAAATCTCAGTCACACAATTTCTAGAATTTTGAGTACCCACAATAGGGTATTTTCTTAAAAAAAAAACTCATCCTCTCTTCTTTTTGACTTGGTTCTTCCGGTACAGTCCCTTCAGACGTGAGTTTTAGATAAAATTTGCAGTACTTTTTAATGGATCAAAGATTTGAAAAACATCAAGCATATAGAAGAACCTAAAAAGATTAATTTTGCGTAATAATATTCACAGGAAGTTATTAACAAACTGACGAGAAACAACATTGTTCAAGCAATTTGGCGTAACCCAAATTTTTTTCTAGATGAAAATAATTTGTTATTTTGTCTGAATATGTGTGAATTTTCTGAAAATTTGGTCAAATCACTTAGAATCAGGTTTTTTCGGACGAAATGAATAAATAAACCGACAATTTTAGGTCATTTGACAAAATTCGAAAAAAATTCCTACGTATTCAGAAAAATGGAAAAATCATTCTCATCCAAAAAATAAGTTGGGTTGCCGCGTAATTTCTGACACAATGTTTTTTTTCATGATTTTGTTGATCACTTTTTGTAAATATTAAATCACACAAAATCAATATTCTCACGTTCTTCCACATGCTTGATTTTTGTTCAGTCTTTTGTTCCATCAAGAAATATTGCAAATTTCAAATGAAACTTACATTTGCCGGGACTATACCGCAAAAACCACCTTTATTATTCAGTTCCTTGAGATTTTTGAACGTCTTAATTTGAAAATTTCTAAACTTTCGAGTACTCATACGGTGGTACCCACATATTTTCGTGTCGTTTTATTATTATTTTTTAAAAATGTTTTCAATGCAAAATTCTTGTGTTTGCTTTCCATTAATTCAAACATCAAAGTTGGATTTTGTCAAATCAAGAGGTCGTTCTCTTATCCATGAATGGAAAAGGAAGCATAGAAAGATCCCACGAAGAATGACAGTGCATGCGAGTCAGGCATTCGTGTGTGTGTCTCTAGAGAGAAGAGATTAGATGATTGTCCCGCTCCTCCCGTTAGGAAATAATCATAATAATAAACATAATATACATATTCAGTAAAAGGCTTGCCAAATAATACATAGACTTGGATGACAGTCATAGAGATATGGCGAAAGTGACTAAATGTATCTGCATATCACGTTAGATAACAACCGCCCATTAATATCCGAACTGAATAAAGCTACTAATAAATAAAATGTTCCATATTTCAATAGCATTCTTTCTAGGTAGAGCCGGTATTATAGAGGTATAACTAATTCTAATTTTTTTTCAAATATACGCGTTAGTCTAGCTGGCTGACTAATACGCTTTGCACTAACTGTCTTCTCCACTTGCTATAATATTACATACAAAGAAAATATGCCCAAATGCCCTTCTATAATCACATCTACATTTCACACAGAACCATGACCAGAGAAGACGTCGCCATTATTCAAGAGCGACGAATGTCCCAGCAAAATCAAGGTAAGTTAACTCTCTTCACATCCTACAATTCAATATAGAGATGGGCGAGCTCTAGAAAAGAATCGATTGGAATTGAATCTGAAAAAATCGATTCATCCCGAAAATCGGATCCATTGATCGTTATTTTTAATTCTTTGTAATTTGTAAAGACGCGTAAATGAACCCAGCTAAAAAGACAAAAAGCTTTTTCATTGGTTGTGTTATTAGATTCATTCCACGTTGACAATTAGATGATTCTTCTGAACTCTCAAGGTGATATAATAGAGATCACTTTCAACTTAACCTAGCTAACATAAAAAACATGAGTTTTACTGGAACCCTAATAGTTTTTTTGATGATGTGAGATACTCAACCACTTTCTGCCAAAAAACTGAATTCATTCGTCGAGGGTTCATTCTGATCGGTTGGATAATCATCGAGAAAGAACGATTCGCGTTTTTGAGGTGACAAAAATTGCCTCATAATGGAATCTCGAACAGACTCCCATGTCGCCTTAAACCTGATTGGCTATGAAATACAGAACGCCAACTTATGGCGGATTCGATTCACCAAAAGAGTGCACACCGAGCACGAATTCCCTAGATTCCAACCAATCTGTATCAAGAAAAAACTATAAGGAATCCACACTCGGTGCGCACTTTGTCGGTGAGCCGAATTCGCAGACTTGGAATCGATTCCATGAAAAATCGATTGGTAAAGTATCCATACAAAAGATCGATTTTCTGAACCCAATAGATCGATTCTCAAGTAGATCGATCTATAGAATCGCCCATCTCTAATTTGAATGTAACAATCTCCTTCCTTAGTCTGAATATCGTTTACATGTTGTTCTCTATTTCCACCAGTCATGAGCAGTCCTAGTGTTGTCTCTCCTGGTTGTCCTCCAGCTTCGCAACAACAACCAGGTCACCATAGAACCTCGTCCGCACCTCCGGCGCCACAACCGCCAGTCATGCCGGGTCCAATAATGCCGGTTCAGTCACAAATAGGGGGCGGGGGTCCGCCAATTCCGCCGCCACAACCACCGGCGGCTCCTCCACCGCCGTGTCCACCTTGTCCCCCGTGCCCGCCGTGTCCACCGTCAACAATAAACTACCAACAGACTCCCATAGCAAACAACACGGCGCCTGTACCACCTCCGATGATGAACCAGTATGCATCCTCCCAAACCCCTCCACAGCCACAATCCCAACAACCGATTTATGTTTCAAATAATCAGGGGAATCAGTACGGCGTTGTTGTTGCTCAGCAGAATAGCCATTACAATCAAGTAGCAACCAGTCAAAGCAATCAGTACAACGGTAGTCAGACTAGTTTGTATGGTTCAACGAATGCTCAGGGTGGTTCTTCTGCAGCGGGATCCGTTGTTTCTAATCATTACGGAAGTACTCAGAGTATTCAGAACGGACAACAGCAGCAACAGCAACAGCAACTTTATTCCAATAGTCAAAGTAGTCAGTACGGTAGTAGAGATTCGATAAATCAGTACGCTGTGATAGGAAACGGAGCCCATTCCCAGAGCCAGAGCCAGGCACAATATGCCACTATTGGTAATCAGCAGTATGCACAGACTGGTTCTGGCTCTGCAAATCCGTACGGTACCCCTTCAAATTTGGTCAATCAGTACGCACCTCATTCCGGTTTGAATTCTAACTCTTATGCTCCTCCCCTCGCCAGCAACGGCCCACCGCCACCCCCCATGGGACTTAACGGCGGTCCCGCTGCACCACCTCCACCTCCACCCCCGCCCGCACCCAACGCTAACTCTAACAACCCCGACGCACCACCTGATACCAACTCGCTTGCCGCTGCGCTGCAGGCTGCTCGACTTAAAAAGAAACAGGTAAATATGTTCCTCTAGTTTTTTTTGTCTCAGTTGTTAAGCCCTTCTTTTGGGAAATATTGTCATTATCTCATTCTGTTTTTTCCTCATACTACCAGCTATTAATTTGAAAAAACGCTGTAATTTGAGTATTATTTTTATCCCGATAACAGGTCCAATTGACTTTTTGTAATAGCAGCTTCAATCAACCTCAGATCTTTCGCCTTTATGCTCTGGCTGTGATTACACATTCAGTTTCATGAAAGTCTATGATACTGACTTGTGATAGTGAATAGGTCATTTCATGGTTGAGTAAAGTTCATTGCTTTACAATACTTTTGTTTAATTGGAATTGTTTTTGTTTTTTTTTATATTGAGTATAATACCAACTAGGAGAACTGATTGAAGAAAGATCTGAAAATACTTTAGATATTTTACCACCCTGATCAACGATAGCTGAAGAATGTAAATTTGCTGTTCACTTCATTTTACAATAACGTATTTTTCAATCGAGTCTCACAGTTTTGCCTCAAGAAAATTTGCCTACAGTCTGTATTACTATATTGTTGCAGTCTTTGTTACGGTGTTAATTAATCTAGATGAATTGACTTGATGCAGATTTAGATCAGCAACGCACAAGGTGTAAAGTCCGCTTCTTGTTGAAAAATTGTGCATTGAATTGTGTGCTATCAATAAGTTCCTACATCTGATCAATGTCGTTATCAGATCTAATGCTGATTTGAAAAGAAGCCATCTCTTCCCGAATCAAAAATCTTTCAAAAATCTGCTGAATGTCTAAAAGTTGGTGATGAAATATTGAAATCAACTCTTGCCAAAAACTAGACTTAAGATATTCGACAACTTGGCAAAATTAAGCTTTGAAACCCACTTTTCTTCTCGTGTGGCTCTCGCAGCAGTCTCAGCCAATTGAGAACAGCGGCTCGAGCACAAGCAGCAGCGGCAGTGCTACCGGAGGGGGTGGTGGCAACTATGGAACTCTTGGACGTGGTGGAGGCGGAGGGATGGCATCCATGATGGATGAGATGGCCAAGACGCTGGCACGCAGACGTGCTGCCGTTGAAAAGAAACAGCCAGAACAGCCTCCGGTACGAATGAACAAAAGCAATTTTTTTATTTATCCTGAATAGCAGGAAGATGTAGTTGAATGCCGATCGAATTTCTTAGAAAATAATCTACCCCTAGGGTGTTCGTTACCTTCTGATCCCTAACTTTGTTCAATCTAATGAGTTTTGTCTCCTCATTGCTATTTTTAGGAGCCGGAAAATTCCCCTGGGAAGGGAACATGGGATAAAAATAACTCGAACAACAAATTTGCAAATGGTTCGGAATCGCCCAAGTCAGCGCGAAAGAGGTTTGGCTCAGCCTCTGAAGACACATTGCTCAAAGTGAATGGAGTCAACGAAGGAACGCCGTTGTCCGCACAGGAAATGGAGGCTTTTAAGGCTGAAATAATAAAAGATGTTCGCAGGGAGTTTCAGAAAATGAAACAGGAGATCATCGAAGGTTTGTTTGCAAAATTTATTATCTCTGTAAGTTAATAATGTCCCTTCTTTCATGTTATCAAGATAAAAAGGGCCTTTGCTACAGAAGCTTAGACATACTTAGAGCGATTCAAACTCAGATCAAATATTAAATCCTAGATAGTATATTTGAAAAAATCTGCATCGAATAGCTAAGCGTTTTTTCCAAAAACACTAAAGTACTGTCCATAAGTTCAAAATCATTTTGCGATTTACAAGTTGAAACAAAAAGTGTAATGAAACAGTCAAAAAGCTTTATGGAACAAAGGGAAATGTTAATTTATTGTTTTTGTTTGTTACAGCGCTCAGATCGGAGTTGAGCAGAAGGTAAAGCCAGCCTGATCGACTTAGCGACGTAATAATTTTTTTACGATAGATTTTTTCCATACCTCGAATCATAACAAATAAATAAATAATTAAATAAATAAATAAATAAATAAAAGAAGAAAGCACTTCATCATCGTCGTCGAGAAGAGCATAAATGTTTTGAAATGGTATAACGAAGAAAATGATAAATGATAGAAAGAAAAGGAAAAAAAGAAAAATTAAAAGAAAAAGAAAAGGTTGGAAGAATGAGATTGGGAATGAGGATGAGGAGAATTAGAAGATGGAAAACAGAAAATACATACACGATGTAGTAATATCCATGTATATCAGCCATTTGTATGTATAAGTACCTTAACTTAACTTAACTTAACTTAAATTAACTTAACTTAATTAACTTAAATAAGTATTTTAACTGTCAGCTATAATAATTGATTAACTCATTATTGCCTAAAATACGACCCTCGATATAGTTATTGATATTATATAACTCTCCGATCATCGTTCACACGCTCGTTATTATTATTATCATTATTATTATTATTATTAAGTATATCGTTGGGCCAATTTTTTTCAAGGAACGAGAATTAATTCAATTGTATTATTATTATAACTGACGATTATTCAATCACTGATGATCATGATGATGAGTTATAACGTATATAATATTAATGCCCAGACTTACGATATAATATCTATTCACATGAAGAAAAAAAAAAGAGAAATAAGAAGGAGAAGAAACAAAAAGAAAAAAAAAAAAGGAGATCTAAGAGAAAATGAAACGAAAAGCACAAATTATATTCGGTTTTTTTCTTCGATAGTAACCGATGTATACAATTTTATCTGCACACCGACGACTGCGATGAATTCTAGTAACTAATCTATAATATAAATTCATATACCTTTTATAAGTTTATAAATACTAAGGATCAACCATCGTCATCGATAAGTGCATCAAGGGCTCCCTGAGCTCCGTAGAAAATACATGTTACAATAGATTCTCTGCTCTTCCGCATTAAAGGAAACAATTGTTTTTTTTTTTGTATATATATTATTTAACGTCGTTTGCTTTGTGTTCGGTAAAAGCATTATAAAAAGGAATCAATCATTTCTTATCTTTTTTATCGAATATTTTTTGTATATTATTATTCTTTTTTTGCTTTTGGAAGTTTTTTTATTCGTTCATCACCAGCTCGACGGGAGCCTCGAGGTACATATCTCCATATTCATCGAATATATGTATGTATCTAGACATCTGTCTGCGCACTTGCGACGGATAATCGACTATACGTTTTCATTTCATTTCAATCGACGGAAATTAACTTAGAATTAATTTAATCAAAATAACGTCTCTAGTGAAATTTATTAATCGAATATAATTACGATATATTATGTACGTATATGGTATATATATCGTTAATTCGTAAAATGTGTTGTTTGTACTCGTTAGCTATTAGGACTGCACTTTTATTTTCAGTGTAGTGAATGTGTTTTTTTTTTTTTTTTTTCATTTTTTTTCTTTCCTTTTCGTCGATATCTCCCAGCCAGGAGTAGATTTATAATTCGAAGCTTGACGAGCAATGGATTTTTTAGTCGAACGATAATGTCGATAAATCTGAAAAAAAAAAAAAAAAAACAATCACGAATGCTAAACAATCGAAAAATTCGACAAACCGATAAATCACCTATCTCCAAACTCTATGATTAGTGCGCAGTAAATGATGATGATAAAAAAAACGACTATTGTAATTTGTATCGGAAAGGTAGCGATGCGAGTGAAAATCTTTTTTATATTATTATTATTAATATTATTATTATTATTGTTATTATTATCATCATTAATATCGTCGTAATAACGTAGCGGTAAAAAGAAAAACTCGATTAGTCTGATTCCCGTATACAGGATATACCACCCGCTGCCCCAGCTATTGCAATTATTAAAAAAAAATTAAATAAATGAAATTATAAAGAACAAAACAAAACAAAAAAAAAAGAACAAAGAGAAAAAGAAAAAATATTCCATCGCCACACGATGACCATGCGACGTCATATTGAGCTGTGAAAACAAATTATTATTATATTTAGGGATCAAAGACGATGAATAATAAGTATCACTTATACCTATCTCTATCATTCTTATTATTATTGTTATTATTATTATAAAAGCGTTCTGTGGTATCTGTCTTATACACAATTGACCACAAAATCATATTAGAAGGAAAAAAGAAAACAGAATGTTAATTTATAGCCTCTAGTCGCTCGAGTTTTGATAATCATTTGATATTAAAAGACTAGAATATCGCTGCGTATACATATATGAATATGAAAATTTGATTTCATTGAATTCCGTATAGAGAACTGGAGGATCGATGATCTTCCAGGCAAATTTCAAAAATATTCCAAAACAAAAGAAAAGCTACCTATTTTCCTAATGAAAAAAAAATAATTAAAAACCGAAGACTTTACTTACAGAGATTTATAGTCAAACGAAAAAAAAGACAATTGATCAATATTCAATATTGAATGCAAATTCAAATTAATCATTATTTTTAAAGCGTAAAATTAATCAATACACACATGTATAATATCTATCTGAAAGATATGTACCTATCCTAGAGATCAGGATCCAAAGACTGTATAACAATTGCAATTGAAAATTATTATTTCAGTATTACAATTTCTGTTTTTTTATTTTGGTTTTTTTTTCGTTTTATACTTTGAAATTGAATTAAGTTATAATAACTACTAATACGGTACATCGAAAATTTCTTAGCAAATACCACGGATGAACTAGCGTGTCGGATATACATTATATATATAACATACCGTAATATACTATACTATAATATAATATAAAATGATATGATGTAAATGTTTCGATGACTCGTGAACGCTTTAATATATAAACAAGAAACAAAACAACAAAAAAAAGAACAAAAAAAAAAAGAAATAAAAAGAAAAAGAAAAAATTCATAAACATAAAATTAAAAAAACACTAGCGAAAATTGTATATCTTTTAAATCGTAAGTAATTATTATATATAATGATATATGCATATACATATATATATATATATATATATATATAAATAAAGATAAAGAGATAATAATAAGCTAAATGAATAAACAAATAAGTAAACAAAAATCTGAAATACTTACCTAACTCTAATAATAATAATAATAATGATAATAACGATAATAATAATCACAACAGTAATAATCGTTGTAGAATGCAAAAAAAATAATAATAATAATAATTGATAGTAGATATGTAAAATTTTTGACTGATCTATATGAATAAATTCACCCACATTCTTTGCATTGCAGCTTCTAAAACGAACAAGATTGATAATCATGAGTATTATTTTCAGAATCGAAACAGAAAAACTTATTAAGTTTTTTTATCCGTCTGGTTCTTTTGTTATTTTATTTTATTTTATTTTTTTCTACTCTCATTTTAGCATCAGCGCAACGGTCGCAAACCGCACTACACATGCGATAAAAATCTGTAATATTAATAATGATGATAATAATAATTACAGTCATAAAAAAAAATCTTAAAGATAATAATAATAATAAATTGTTAGTAATTATTATAATGTAACAATGTAATTATACAATGAACAAAGAAGAAAAGAAAAAAAATCGACTGATATTGAAGAAAAAAAAAAAAACAAGTAAAAACTAATCCTCTTTTACAGGCTCAGAGAGTATAATTGAATATCGTTCACTACGTTTGTTTTGAAAAATAGAGGAAAGAAACATGCAAGAGAAAAAAAAAATTCCATGAAAACTGAAATTCGAATTCCATAAAATAAAAAAATGAAATAAAATAAAGAGAGAACAAATGAATGAATTGAAACCATTAGTATCTAGATACGTTTATTATTTATTTATTTATAATAAACGTAATGCGTTAATCAATAGATTATTATTAAATATATTATTAGTATATATTATATGTAATTGATACGATACGACACACAGGCCACACTGCATTTATATTATTATTATTAATAATAACGTTATTAATTATTATAATGATAATAATAATAATAATCAACGTAATCGCTTATTATTATGTAATGCCAACTTGTTTGTAATATTCTCAGGGTAGAATTATTACATACAACGCACGTTAAGTTGTTCATTTTTTTAAATGAATGAAAAACAAAAACAAAAAACAAAATGAGGCGAACAAAATACAATCTCAAACCGTGATTTATGGTTTAGTAACGATAACAATAAACAATAATAATAATAATCATAATAATAATAATAATAATAATAATGATAATATTTGAGAATTAATAATTCGATTAATTATAATATCATAACTACAAAAATTATAAATTGATCTTTAGTTTCTTTTCTTACGCTTCTCTCTCTCTCTCTCTCTCTCCTCCCCTTTCTTTTTATCTCTCTTTCGCGCGTTCTCTGTGCGTGAGAAAATCTGAATAGAAAAACAGAAAAGAATCTATTAACAATTCCAATAACGTATATACAATTTAAGTCGTAAGAATTACTTGAGTTCGATACCTACAATTTACAAAAAAATTAATGAATCGATCGCCGAACATTTTTCACAATATTTCAATACGATGAACTTTTTATACATGCAAGATATACATGCATACATGTATAATATATGCATCGGGTTTCTATAATTATTGTTTCAGTTTCTATGTAATATTGAAAAATCGTAAAATATTATTACATCATAATATTCGCTATTCCTAATCATTCCGAAGTCCTGCGTTTATTATAAATCAAACGACAATAGGTAATATTGAATACCTATAAATCTACTTAGATGTGTTATGAAAAATGTAATTTTGAACAAAAGGACAAATTCCCCCTCTGACCCCATTTCCGATATTTTTCGGTCCTAATTTTAAATTGATTCTTATTCAAAGGTGATATTTAAATAAACAAAATGCATTTATTACTAGACGTATACATAATTGATTACATATGAGAAAAAACACGGACATCGGGAGAATGAACTTTTTTTTAAATTATCGCCTCTATCTTCTACTCCCTCAGTTTTTCTTATACTTCATAATTTTGACTTTTTATTTCTATTTTCTAATCTATTTTATTTACAACCATAATATATAACGTTGTAAAAATTCCGCGGTTCTTTTTTTTTTTTTATCCGCTGTATAGTTAATTAATATGCGAAATACTAAAATTAAATACCCCCCCTAATATTAATACTATTATACATACTTATATCTATGATACTACATATATATATAATACGTGTTAGTTTTTAAGAATTATTGTAATATCGACCTTTATTATTTGGTGATGAAACTTTTCTAGTCTGAGGTATAAACAAAAGAGAACAAAAAAGAAAACTTGAAGAAAAAAAAACGAGAAAAAAAAAATATTCAAAAGTAAAAATCAAGTATATTAATCTATTATGATGAAATATACTTACCTTTTATATGTGTAGTAATTCGGAGGTCCCTATCTTTCCCTGTCATGTTCTTTTATACATATATTTTTTTTTTTTGATTCTTCAGTAGTGAATTACTTTCTATGCGATATTATTAATATTATTATTATTATTATCGTTATTATCACTATTCATGATTGTAAACTCTTTTGTAATTTTGAAAAATCAATAACTATGTTATTGTTTTTTTTTCGGTTCTTCTCTTGTCCCTCTAGCATGTATGCGTGACTTATATTATAAGATAACTCTACATATATTGAAGATTTGATGTTATGATTATGATTGTAACGATTATTATTATTAATGTCATGATTTTTTTTTTATTGGCTATCACCTTTTTTATTATCTTTCTACTTAAATTGAAGTGACTTTTGCTACAATTGAATTAAATGATAAGTATAAATCATTTTCTGAGTAATTTCTTATTACATACGTATCAATAATAGATATTTTTATCGTATTATGTACTAGCTATTATTATTATTATTATACATGTATGTATGTATCATGAGTTTTATCCAAATTATCAACACTTTGTAAATATTTCACTATAATATTATGATTATTATTCTCAAGCGGATTTTCCCCTTTTTTTGTTATTACACCCATGTATTTATTTCCTTATAGTTTTATTCATACTCTCGGGTTTCGACAGTAAATAATTATGAAAGAACAACAGAAAACTTTTGTGGAAATTATTTAAACGGAGAAATGAATATAGTCCTTTGTTTTATAACGAATTAAAAAATTATCTATGGCTCGATATTTGAAGAACCAATATCAATAGTTGAAGAATCTAGGATTCTTTTATTTATTTTTACTTATTATTTCTTCTTTGATTGCAGTTTTTTCCGTGTTGGAACGATCGCACAAAAATATTATGAGATAAAAATAAGAAATCTTCTAATTGTTAATTCTATAACATAGAGGCGAAATGTTGGACGAAAATATTATACATTTTTGCCACAACATTATTATTATTATTATTATTATTATTATCATCGCATACAATAATGGAAGAATAAATTTTATCCAATTCTCGTATGTATATGATGTAACAATTGAAGATACGCTCATCGTCGTTATTATTATTCATGGCCAAAACCGGCTGCATTCCATTTCTACATTCACATAGGTAGGGTAAGTGTACCAGTTACTGACCCTGTCCCAATTTTGGACCTTTTTCAATGATTCTTTTTTATCCGTGAGCTCTTAAATTATCAAAAAATTCAATTCGTATTCTCCGAGTCTGTAGCAACTGATTTTTGTAACGAAAACATTTAGAATTCTTGTCATAGATTCAATATTAAAGAAAATGTAAGGGTCAATAATTGGGTCTTAAAGGGTCAGTAATTGGTACTTTTACCTTAGTTGAGGATAGTCCACCACAACACGACTTTCTGAAAATGACTGAATTTTTTTTACCGTTTACTACGTTGTCGAAGAAACCTATTCCTTTTTTTCTGATTTGTCGATTAGTCAAACTTTCATTTCAAGTGACGCTTCGTGCTGCGATAAATCGAAAACTCAGGCTTGCATCCAAAAACACGAATCGGATTTTTCGAGAAATAAGTCATCATTGATTTTTCCGGAAAAAATTTAATTAAATTTCTGAAGCGATCGACAAGATTTTAAGACCCCGGTGATCATAGCGACTCAATTCGTTCAGGAGCGACAGCTATACTTGAATATTGAAGAATAGAAAATTTAGTTCTCACGCTCGCTGAAAAATGCTTAGCAGATGAAGTGTCAAATTTTCGGTTTATTATTGTTATAATTCGAGACTATTTTTTCAATTTCATCATCGCCTTTTTTTCTCCTATGACCTAATGAAACCCTATATACATCGACTACGGATTTGACAACAAGCACAAATGCAAAGTTTTCGATCTTCCGATGTTTAAGTGGCTGTAACTCCTGAACAAATCGAGTCGCCACCATCGCCAATTAGGTCTTGAAACTTTCGTCGATCTCTACAGAATTTTGGAAATTTTTTCCAAAAAAATCGATCATGGCATTCTACTCGAAAAACCGATTCGTGATGTTGGTTCGCATAAAAAAAGAGTGCCAGAAATTTCAGAACAAAAATTTTCAAATAGAGTAATCGAGTACCAAGAAATTTTTTATCCGAAGTGTTTCGATACAAGGACGAGGTTTCGAGTCATATAGCAGCACGAAGTATCACTGAAAACGAAAACCGGGAAATTTAAAAAAATGTCCTATCCACACAGTGTAACTAATCGACAAACCAGGAAACAGGGGTGTCTGCAGGTTCTCTTGGCTCGTAGTACAAGGCAAACAAGAATCAGTTATTTTACATAAGTCCGCGGGCATATCGAGTTGAGGTGGACTACCCCATATGCATTATTATTATTATTATTATTATTATTATTATTATTATTATTATTATTATTATTATTATTACTGTAAGATGATAAATGCGGTAATATTTAGGTTACATCCATGAATGTACGAGTATGATTAATATTATTATAAATATGATTAGTATTATTGTACGCATACTAATATATTAGGTATAGTATTAAACAAAAGGCTGTTAAAAGTGTTTTCAAAAACCGCGGGCATAGGTATGTATGTATGCATGTATGTAGGTACGTATATGTATATGCGCACATGTATATGAATACGAATCCGAATGCGAATAGGAATACGACTATTCACTGTTCACCTTTTATGCAAAAAAAAAAAAAAACAATAACTAACATTCGAACATCTATTACAGTTAACATGCAAAGTTACAGTATAATTATACATACAACATTTATACATATATATAATACATAATTATGAATGAATAATTCAATGATTATAATCAAATAATTCATTAATTATCGTAACATAACTATATAGACCTATACGAGTATTAGGAGTGTTTATATTACACAATAATAATAATAATAATAACAATAATAATAGTAATATAAAGAGAACTTATAATGATACAATTATCATATAATATAAGAATTATTAAGTAACAATACAACACAAACACATACCCAATCTTCACGACGCATACATGTGTGTATGCATATTATTTTCTACCTATGTGTGGAGAAAGTGAAGAAAAAGAAACCGTTGGAAAATCATTATTATTATTATTATTATTAATATTATTATTATTAAATAATAAACGAGCGATTAAATGTAATATCGAGTAATATATATTAGCTACCATAATGTTATTGTCCAGGCCATTTTAATACTGTATATTGTAATTATTATTATTATTATTATCATTATCATTATCATTATTAAATATCTACATAAATCACAATTGAATATACATCATATACCATTCACATAATATACATATATACACATACATGTGATGAGTTGGAATAAACAAAAAAAATATATAATATAATGACAACAAAATATATGTACAAAATGTGGGGAATTTGAACAATTTTTTTCACTATTTTCAGTCGTATTCTTTACAATTTTCTTTGATTAGTTGTTTCTTATGCGCAGAGAGATTTCAGTGAAGAGAACCAGTCGGAGGTGCGTGCGTCGAATCTCGGATGGCTCATTGGCCGTTTGAACTTTGACAGCAGCGCATCTAACTCGAATGTTTTTTTCCGGAAAGAGATACATTTTTTTTTTCTTTATCTTGCGAAATATTACTACAAATTATCTCACAAGAAAACATCAGTCTCAACTCTCGATCGAGTCCGTTATTTTGAATCTAAGATTTTTATGCAATGATCAATAGGATAATAAAAATCTCCGTAAAGTTAATTCTATTATTCAGGCATTTCCTTACTGTACTCAGCTTTTTTGTAATAACAAACAAGTTTGAATCCTCGGTGAATCGCGGAGCTCTGTGGAAATTCACTTCGATACTTATAAAAATTCCCTAGATTTCTCCAGCCAGTGTCTTCAGTTGGCTATTCTGTTAGCGCGGAATTAAATCGGCTAATGAGAAAGCGTAGGTTCGCGCATGCGCACGAAACTCTTTGCCACACCTACATATGCACATTATTTCGAAAACCGAACTGCCAAGGGAATGCACACACGTTTTCTTTCTGTTTTTTTTTTTTTTGTTCCTTCATTCAATTGGTAAATTATATTTATATTTTTTGGTATAATCAGTGTGTTCTAAAAGATATACGTAATTATTCCATAATATAAATTATATAACTGCACCCGATCGACGATATCGGGGAAACAAGAAAACGAAAATAATCAGGAAAAGAACGAACGACTGCGGTTTTGTAAGTTTTCACTTTTGGTTTCAAATCATGAATCCCCGGAACCCTCAATCAATAATTATTCATAGATGTTGATTAGTTGGGCACGGGTAAAAATGTGCGATAAGCAGGAATTATTGAATTCCGTTAAACGCTCACGAACGGAAAGAAAAGGGTGAGGAAATCGATACCAATTTTAAGGTCAAGACTCATTACGTCGATTTCGCACGACTGAAGGTGAGTTTTATTGGAGCAAGGTGGTAGGTACGCGGCTCAAGATATACACATGTTTAATTGATTATTGGATCGTTCTGAAATATATATTTGTACGCAAAGATTAAAAACACCGCATCATACATATGATAGATATTAACTACTGAATACATGAAATTGATGTGATTTAGAAATTTATTTATCACCTCTTTCAAAACAAACTACCAACATAAGTTCGTTGTATAAATTAAGTCAATCGCAAAGAACTTATTACAGAATTTTAAAAAATCGTAAGCTTATATAATGAATAATTGTAACTTGCTAACTTCGGAATAACACTGCCTCTTTTTTTTTTGTGCTGTAATTATTCAAAAACTCAGTGAATTAATTAGACATTATCACCCTATTCCAATTTTTCTGAATTCAATTATTATTTACGCATAAGTAGTACAATTAACATATGTTTACAAATCTATTATAATTGAACAACCTAATGTACGAGTTTCGTGTAGACTCGGAATTCCGCTATTTTTTTTTTTTTTTTTTTCTAAAATCGCATGTGACATAGGTACATATTGAATATTAATCAGTCCATGATCGATGGGGAAGAGATATTGAAAAGTGACTCTGTGAACCGAATCAATTGACTACACATCTATAATCCATTATTAGCATAATATATTACAGAAAATTATTGATTTTCTCAGTAAGGGTGATCAATCAATGATTAATTGATCATCTGTTCTGTATCAATCATAGGAAATTGTTTACGATGTGAACAATATTTCAAGTATATTGTGTATACTTAAGCAAGAAGCAAGAATAATGAACCATAAGAATTGAAGAATATTCATCATAAAAAATAGTTGAGAATTAACCGATTGAACCGATCCGACTTGCCCATATTGCTTTGGTTTTATATTTTCAAATGATAGCATCAATCGCCAGTAATGCTACGGTATTGCAAATTTTTTTATGAATAATTAATCCCGCAATAAAATGTACACTGTAATTGTAGTAAAAATGCCGAAGCGCTTTGGGTTTGGTTGGAAAATAGTGTAGATTTGAGAAGATTCATTTCGAGCCAATTCGCGGGTTGGCAAGATGAAAATTCGCCCACCCCTATATTTGAACCACTACGCTAATACGTATGGTACACGTATCTATACCTATGTACATATGATCACACATTACAAAAGAATAGTATATATAAGATCCTTAATAGTACACAAGATTATTCAAGATTTTTTATTATTAGATTATAGGTAGTACATAGGTATATTATAGAGAACCATTTTCATGGATGATTTTATAGTGATCAAAACTATCATTTATGTTATATACTATGGCATACGGGTAAGTGTACCAATTACTGACCCTGTTCGAATTATTCACCTTTTTCTATGATTCCGTTTTTATCCGTGAGCTCTCAAATTATCAAAAATCATTTCGTATTTTCTGAGTCCCTAGCAACCGATTTGTGTAATCATGCAAACGTTCAGAATTCGTATCATCGATTTGAAATTTAAGAAGATATAATAAGGGTCAATAATTGGGTCTTAAATAGAGTCAGTAATTGGTACACTTACCGTAATAGAATATTTCTGTGGTGAAGTGACATTGAAAAACGAAATTTTCTCAAATGTGGTATACAATGTTGAATAACATTCAAGTACGTAGACAGTTTTTTATTGCAAGCAAAAAGCACCAAATAAGGTGAAGAAATAGAATAACACGTGAAGCCCAAATAAAATGAATATAATTTCCATAAAGTTTATCTGCTGCAAAAAAAAAGGCCTCTCTTCTGGACGATGTCAGGACTCGAGGAAAATTCCTAAAGATGAGCCACAGGTATAGAAAACAAGCCTATTAGCGTCTACTTTGAGATTCTTTGCAATTTTTTCTCTAACTTGTTCCGGTGCTGAAATATCGGGATTTGAAATTTTTCAAGAACTTTTGCACGGCACTATATGTACATTACATACATGTATAATATACGACGATGATGAACATGATAAGAATACTGGATCAGCAAGAATATCGAATTGTTATTAAAGGCAAATAGCAGCGGTTAATATCATGGAGAATGCGAAGAGACGCGAAGGCCTGGAAAACCCAGAACGCGAGGGCCCAGCCCACTGTACTCCAATCAAGCTAATGTTCCAATAATTCGGAGTCAGCACACAACCTTCGACGGCATAATGAATGGACGAATGAATAGCCTTGCCCTAAGAAGACTATTGCGGATATACACCCATGTATTAAGTCAGTAACGTATACATATACTCGTGTGTGTTTCTTGTATGAAAGTTAAACAGTGACGAGAAATCTAGGTATATTTATTCAAAAGAAGAGGGGAACTAGTAATTTTTTGTGAAAAAGCGAAAAAAAAAATCTATACCGTTGCGTAGAAATTACTTGGGACCTTGTATTGCAAGAATGCACCTAAAAAAAAGTTCACTGACAATAAGATCCGGAGATACGAGGACTTGAGTGATTTATTTGGACGTGAGAATAAAACCGTTTCATAACGGTGCGTAGAATTGCCTCGTCAACTTGTTCGCCGAAGACAACGAAGATCTAAAACGCGCGCAGAAATCACACTGCGCAATTAATCCTTCGCCACTGTTTCAAAAGATACTTGAAATTTGAGGCATACGGTTAACTGCGCATGCGCCAACCGATCACTAGCAGGCTCGCCAACTCAATTATCTACACTCGGGAGCTCAAAGGTCCCTAGGAATTAAGAACACGTGTCAATAATGTCATTTCCGCAATAAATCAGCGATCTTCAATATTCTCTTCCACATTTGTCAATTATTACCGTTGAACGAAGAATATAAACCCGACTCACCTAATGGGGAAATGGGTGTCGATGCGGGACATGAATAGGTCCCTGTTTTACCGACCGCAATGTAATTGCATATTTTATTAAACGTACTGATTGTGAGTTGGATTTGTTGAATAAAGTTAATTAGTTGCTAGGTTTACCATGGTTCGGCTACAAATAACAAACCTATTCATTCAATTTCACAATTACGATCACTATGAATAAAAAATGAAAAGCTGATCAAAGTTTTCAACTATAAAAATTGCATTTTCGTTTTCAGCTCTGCTAGTATCACAAATTGTTATTGTTGATATCATTGTAGTTATTATCGTTATAATAAACAATAAGAACTAGTTTCACCTAGATTGAGATAAAATCTGAAGGATATGACGGTGATAATTACGCTTCATCCTATTCGCAAATATAGTATGACAAGCACGTGTATGGTACATGTATGTACACATGTATAGCCGATTGATAAACAGTGTGTGAATGTATAATGAAGTGGGCCAAAGCGAAGAGGAGGCTGGTTGAAAATTCGCAAACAGACTTTCTCGCCCCGAGAGGTACCCTTATCTGTGCATTTTGGCCTGAATCTAGTTTCGCGTGTTTTCCATTATATTAAATCTACTGAATACTATGCTGAGGTGGTATAGCTGGGTATACAAGTATGACGCCCTAACTCTTACATGTACACGTACATAAACATCTACAAAAACACATTTATAGGTATACATATACGTATAATCACACAGCTATGGGATATACGAGCCTAAAACTAAACGGGGTCACCCCCCTTGCCCAAATAACATCCCTTGAATATTATTAAAACTAAACGAGTACGCACGAATATATACATACCTAACTATACTCCTCGTAAAAGCCACATGGGTCAACTCGATGCGGCCTACTTTATTCGCATTCAAGTCGCGAACTATACGAGATCCGTCTCAATTATCGAACAAGAAACCAAATTCAAAGAGTATAAGGACTTTCAGCAGGTACTCATATTTTTATATTTTCTCTTCTTTGGTTCAGATACTAACGAATATACATAAATAATCACACGAAATTGTTCGCTCTTCTTTTGATGTGTTTTCCTGTTTTTCAATTGAATATTTGTTTCTCAAATTTGGTTTTTTATTGTTCTTAAAGTCCTATACAAGGTATGCAATAACATGGTAGTATGCTATGCCGTTTCATAATTGTAAGGTATATGTGAACGGAGTTCATATAATAGAACGCGTGGGCGTATGGCATTAATTTAAGGGTGAAGAGGAGAATTAGAGTAAGGGTAGTGGTAGCAGGGAGAGGGGTGCGATGGGGAACTCCAGATACGCGTACGTAGTTCTTTTCCACGACCTACATCTCTGATTGTCCTCTTTAGAAGGACTTAGGTAACCTTTGCCTCTGTATTTTAATTTCAACAATTTCCAGCAATTTCTCTATACTTTCCAATGTTTTTTTATTTTTATTTTTGTATCCATTTCATCCATCGCAATTTATAAATTTTTCTAGTCGTATAAATGCGAATTTTCAGAGATAGGGAATATTACATAGCTTTTTTTTTTGACAGAATTGTAGAATTCCGTATAGCTTCTCATAATAAACGATGCATTTTCATGGTATTGCGTCACCAAAACGTAGTTTTTCATAGTTTATCGTTTTAAAAATTGTCCATATTCGTGATCTTTCATTTACAACCTCGTTATTTTGGATGATAAAACAGGAATAAATGAAAAATTCTGTATGCAAAACTACGAAATGTTCCAGTTACCTTGATTTGAGCAGAAATCCGTAAAACTATTTTCACCACATTGCGATGGAAGGACTTGTAAATTTTCCAATCATCACACATTCAAGTAACGTATCCTGAGGTGGTTCGATTAAATTTTTCCTTCTGTATCTTAAGAATCGGATTTTTCGAGGTACGTATCCTCTTGGAAACGTAGAATAGGATTGAAAATGGTATAATTGGAAATCCCCGATTTGCTCACAGCTCACAGTTACGAGACTTCCGAAATAACCTGATTTCTGAAAAATTTCAAAATTGTCGACGTAAAAATGATATCCTTCGATTTCTCATCGCTGCACAGTCTCAGGATCCCTGGTAGAAATTTTCACTCCGACGAATTGCCACGAATTCTTAGAGAAGTCAGACTATAATATAGTTTTCCATAAAAAAATTCAACCTATCTTATCAAATATTGTAGCTGTACTCAGTTTTTCGATAAAAAATAAAAAAAATCGTCGTTCCCATCGATAAAGCCAGAAAACATCTGTAGGTATAAATTCTCAAGTAAAACCACAAAAACTCCCATTCCGCCGGGAAATTTTATGAAAATTTGTAAGACTTTTCGTAGATTTTCACAATCAAAGATTTTGTAATTTTTGTCTAGTTTCATAATTGACAAAAATAAGAAGTTTTTGTAGAAAAAAAAAAGAAAAACGAATTGTTTTTTAGTAGAAAAGGTGCGTATACTATACATATTTATAGAAAATGTGAACCTCTAGGAAACTGCACGCTTGTTAAATGAACAACTATGACAATCTACATTCTATGATTGAAAGACTTCAAAAACGACAATTTTTCACGAAAACTAGGAAACTATTTTCATGTTGAAGGAAAAGTAATAAAATTAGCGACATGTTCTTAGATTGGACTAGATGTTTTCGAAAGAAAAAAACTACAAGTTCTTGAAAAAAACAAACTACAAACAGTTTCGATTTCTTTGAAAATTCATAGAAATACCCAAATGAAATTATTTTCACCATTTATGTAGGTACGAATCGAAAATGAATAAATATCGATATCGTCTTTCGATCAGCTGGGGATCTGATGAAAACTGCGGATCATTGTACTTCCATATATTTCATAAAATCATCTCCACCCACATGAAGAAACTTCTGCAGTAAGTAAACGTCTTCGGTGGAACGCACCATGCACAGTATGTACGTATACGTGATGATCATCATATAAGCGAAAGCGAGAATAGCGTTATAATATATAGGAAAAGCGGAAGCGCTTATATACATACTTAGGTACATAGTTATATGTATAGTTTGCAACGGGTATATAGAGAAAAAATAAGTGTATACATGTATACATATAGTATGGAGAGAAAGCCTTTAAAAATAACTCAACTTGCTTTAAATTAAGACTACGCGGGGAAAAGAAGGCTGCAGCAGGTCGTGCGTGGAGCTTAGGTATATTATAGTTTGAAGGAAGAAGAAGCGCATATGCATCCACCGCCTCGGTTTATAATACTTCGTTTTGCTTCGCATCGCTGTGCTTCGTCGAGTCAAACTTTCAGTTCTATTCTACGTAGTACGTCGTAAGTCAAGCTGGTATACGTATAAGGTATGTATACGTATCATCAGCTATACGCACCTATTATATACACAAGAAATTAGCAGTTTGCTTATTATACGATTTCCCCCATCGTAAACCACCACTGGACTGCTAGGCAATAAGATAATCCGAGACCGTAACGCAATTTGGCTTCAATGTAACTGCAGGTGAGTTAATAACTGATTTATATGCATATTGTTTGAATAATACTCTTAGTCGTCCATAAGTAAGAAAAATTTTCCAACGTCAGTTTTTCCGAGTGTTTTTTGTATTTTTTCTTTATTGTTGAGGATTCGTAACGATTTTTTGGCCTATATTTGAAAAAACAAATCGGATACGGTAGCAAATCTGATAATGAATTTGAATCCAAAAATGCGAAATTTATTTTACCGAAAATAAGAAGAAAATATTCAAAGTTGAGAATGATAGCCGATTTTGACAAAACATGCAATTCTTTGTATCTTTGGCAGTCATCTTTAACCTGCAAAATCGAAAATGTTGGGAAAAAATTCGAGTGAGTGGAATCTCGGTGTTGAAATTTTCGACCAATGATTTGAAATTCAACGATCACAAAAACGGCCAACAATCATATATTCATTCCACAATTAAAATTACTTTTTTATTGGAAAATTTGAAAATTCTAATCCGTCACAATATCATGTTGTTACTCATCGTAGTTTTTTGTAATTTACAGTTCGGCAAAACGGGCCTGTTTAAGAGCAAATTCTAAAATATATGTATCCACAGAAATAAGTAAAACAATGAGATATTTATAGTTTGCAGATGATTTGGATAGTTGATTCGCAAACGCCTGCATGTATATGAAAACGATCCATCCACTATGGATAGGATATTTATGGTGACTGACATACTGTTTCACTCGAATTCATAATCGGTAATTCAAAAACACATCTTTAAACTGATTTTTTAGTTCTTGCAGAAATGGCAAGCTTCTGAATTACAAGAAGAAATTCGTTCTTTTTTTCACATTTCTCATAAAAACTCAATGAAATTTAGGATATGCAACTCGTTGCTATAAAAAGCCAATCCTTTGAATTGTTCATAATTTTTTTTTATTTGAAATTTGTGAATAAGAGGTTAGATTCTTGATCTCGACACTCGAATAATCGATCACTTTTTACAGATATTGGCCAAGAATCTTATTGTAGTATTATTTTTTTACCAGTCAAATGATCGATAGATCGATTTTTTTTCTTAACTAGTCCTTATTGGCGCTCGAAGCGCGAACTCGTAGGGGACAAAAGTTGGCCATAGCTATATAGATATACCTACGTATACAATATGTAGATGAAGGCTAATATCAGGTAGACCGCTATGCGCATGGGGTGAAACTTGCGAGTCCAGCTCACAGTAAGACCGTGAGCTCGCGGTCGCGTAGGTGCAGGAGTCGCTCCTCGCCCACGCCTACATTAATACACCTCAATCAAACTCGTGGAACGTCAGTTAAATTCGCGACTGGTGTTTTCACGTCGAAAGAAATTATGAATAAATTATTTTAACAATAATCACTAATACACGAAAATCAATAGTAATCTACATATAAAAAATTAATCCATCCAATAATTTCTTCAATTATATTCGCATACAGTTTCTTTTTTATTGCAGAACAATGAATCAAAGAAATAATAATTTGATACACATGAATAATAATAATAACAATAATAATATGATGTGCAAATTACATACGTATGAAGTATGTAAGTATATTTCTATTGTAAATAGATCGGGAGTTTTTTGAATAAAAAACTTCCAATTTCGGGTACAACTATAACAAATTGATGCTACATGCAATTGTGATAAAGCTTAAATTGTGTTAATGATTACAATTATTTTTCTTTCTCTGTTGTTTTGGTCATTCTGATTTTCTCACGTTTGTACAGTCAGGAATTATTTTTACCTGCCCATGCCACGTGTCTTGGGGAATATGTGATCCCTGATTGCATGGGAAAATTTGTTGAATTTTTCGAAATTTGATGATGATAGAAACTGCAGGTAATTTACAAATTTGATTTTCCTATTTTCGATGAAATGCTCCATACTACTGATCTAGAGATAAGGGATCGAAAACAGAATCGTCAAGCGAGGATGAGATTTTCGAATTTGATCTAAGACATGGATTGAACGATTTCGAATATTTTAAAATTTGTGGATTCAAAATTTGTTGAAATAACTTGCGTACAAAGCGGTAATCGGTTCCAGAAAGCTTTAATTTTTTGAAATTTCTTACGAAGAATCAATAATTGCTTGGAGAAAACTGTAGATGTTCTGTAATTTTCTACTTAGGATCAAATAATTGGTCAAAATCAATTTTCAGCAGCAATCGTCAACTTCTTCAAGTTCGAGTTTTTCTATCATACGGGAAACCGGATACTGAAATTTTTCTTTTTTTTTTTTTCTTTTTGTTTTGTTCACCGTGTATTTACCTATAATGAGCAAAACCAACTTTACGGTGACGGTAAAAATTGTTTCGAAAATTATAGACTGTAAATGTCGGGTAATAAGCTACAACCCATTATTATCAGGTCTGTATACATGTCGTGAAAATTACTTTTTTAAGTAAATATATACGTGCATAGTGAGTGACACATTAATACACTCGGAGTTTGAGCTGATAGTAGAATTGAGAAATTTTTTACTCGATTTTACGTACTGCAACTAATTTGAAGTGAGTAGATGTACGATGTTTTCTGAGATTTGAACAAAATTTCAGTATATTTTCAAGCGTTTATGAATTGTTGTTATTTTATTTTTCCAATTGTCTAAATCATATTGAAATCTCTTCAATCTCCGTGAAGATAATTCTACAAAGTGAATTGAAATCTCCCGGATTTTACTGGAAACCACGTGAAAATATCTTTAAAATCACGCATAAGTGTGATGAGTTAAAATCATTGGGAATCCTTCGGAAACCTCTGAACGGATTAAATAAAGTCTTGTAATTCTTCTAACATCATTTTAAATCTTAGTGAAAATCCTGCGGAATTTACCAAATCTTCTTGTAATCGATTTCATCATTGAAAATGTTTCGAATCGTATCGAATCTTTTCAAATATTACAAAAATCTGATCTAATATTTTGAAATCATCTACAATTTTTGTGCTTATCGTACATACATAGGGTTTTCGATGCATTCTTCGGAAGAACCATGGAATCTTATTTTCAATCATTCAGAATCGTTATCGAGAATCTTTGGAGTCATTGAGAATATTTGTACAAAGATGATAAGTCTTTTCCAATCCTATATGGAATCACCTAGTGAAAGCTTCCTGAATCTCACGTGAAATCTTCATGATTTGTTGAAAACCAATTCTTCGAACTATTAGAAGATAATTAAAAATATTCTGAAATCATCGAAAACCCGATGAAATCTCATTTAAATCATTTTAAATTGTCTCGAATGCTTCGAAAACCTCCTTGAATCATTTGGATCCTCCGAAATTTTTTTAAATGTTTATAAAATCGTTTGCAATCATTTGAATAGAATCCTGCATGAAACTAATGTGAAATCTTCAGAACACTCGAAAAACCCAAGATGTTACACAAATTTTTTGTTTGTTTAATCTATGCATTAAATCTGTCTTTTTATTTTTCGTTCATTTTAATTTTTTGTTTGGCCAACAGATATTATGATAACTATGTACCTATACACTCGTATACATGTGCGTGTATGTAGATATAGATCATATAATGCAGTGTTCACATAGCAGCACGAACAAGTTTCATAACAACGTTGAAATCTAATAGAAATCGCATATATGTATAGTAATATATGTGCAGTTTTCTTTTTCAAGTACTCGCGGCTGAAATAAATGAATAATAATAACTAAACAAATTGGATAATGACATAATACTCGTTATTTCATAACAATTACCAACTAATTACGTATTATCTCATCAATTTCTTTGCATACGTTTGTTGGCGTGTGTGTGTCTGTGTCCGTATGTATTTGAGTATATATATTTATTATTTATTCATAATATAAACACGTACAGATAATAGAATTCTAGAATCAAAACGAATCCGAGCTTCGAGCTGCAACGATCTACTAGATAAATGGTGAACAGCTGCGAAGAGTGTTTCCTTTTCCTTGAGAATTCGATTGAACTTGACTTTAAAATAGAAATACCTTCATAAAATGTATATAGGACTCGTGTATATATGTAAAAAGAACAAAAGCGTCGAACAGATATCCGGCAGCTGCATCCTAGTTTTTTACTATAAGCTTTTTCCTCCACCTATTCACTATGCGATAACCTACATATTACATTTCACAAAAAGATAATCGAACAATCGGGGATTGACAACAAAATGCATCACCCTTATAGGTATACCGCAAGGTGATTCAGAATTCGTGACGAATATTTCACAGCGTAATTAATCGTCGTCAAAATTGAAGTTGAAAGTTCCTTAGCCATTTTTCGAAAAACTGACTTTCTTCATTATAAAAATTATTTTTTGTTTCTTTTTTTTATTTCCTGAATCATGCCTTGTAATTGAGTAAAAATCAAATGAAAAAAATTTGAAAATCGACGAACAATGACGAACGAATCGACAACTGAAAAAAAAAACATGTACTTATACGATTTAGAATTATTGTTATATATGTACGATTTCTGAAAAGTTCTTTCAAGAGTTATATTTTTTTAAGAATTTATGTAGGACAATTTTGTCAATATTTCCGAATTATACTTCAGACTAACCCGGTTTCAAATTACAAATGTTTCGTTTCTAAAACCTGGATCATTTTGTAAGATGTGAAACAATTCCCAAAAATCCGGTGAACGTATAACCTAGAACAGCCCCCCTTATCTTCAAGATCGTGGAGAAAATTTTTTCTCGCATTCGTTTATTTTAGTCAGTTGAAAATTGTCTGTAACAAAACTGTATTGGATATAAATGACTATTAAGTAGGTGGCAAACACATAGATTCGTACAAGAACTTTTTTTCACGTCAAAGCACAGATTCTGATGGTGTGATAACAAATTTTGCGAAATAGATCATGAATTATTAATAAAAATCATTCGACGGTCGTATACGTATTATTGTATATATATGGTTAGATATAAATATGTATACACTACACAGAGCTCATATACTTACAAGTGTATTCTACGAATCGAGTATAGTCGCCTCAGAGAATTCTCGTGTCGAAAGTGTTTGTAGCGTTTGATACTTAATTGAGAATAAAAAGTCACGCAAGCGTGGCACGATTTCCTTGCAAATCCACTCCTAATTCTTTTCCATAGTAAATCTATACACCTATATTTTTACATGTCTAATCTTTACACGCATACAACGACAACATTAATTATTTTATTACCTACGGAGACACAAATTCACCCAAACTTGCGTATTTGGTCAATCGCTTAGAGTCTTATGAACGGATCAGCAAAGAAGTATGTGAATATTCCGAAATACGTCTATCACTCTAATTTCCCCGTAATTATGAATACATATCATAAACTCAAAAGCAATCGATCCCGGCCCATTGATAATTAGTGATCAATTTCTATCGACAGTTCAGAGGGACCTTAAGAAAATTCTGACAAAATGATTATTTGTGTGGCAAGAGTGCATATAAATATACATACACCCAGATTTATGCACCCGGGCGCCTAATTTTCTCGACCGTTGTGGGATTTTTTCAATTATCGATTTTTCAGCACGAGTGCGTGAAAAATCCCCCAATGGTTGAGTTTTTCTTTAGGAAAAGTTGTGCAGAAATTTAGATCTGTGGCACGGGATATTTTGCGAATTCATGCGCCCTTGTCACACGAATAACTACATACTTTATTCTCACATTGTCTTGAAAGAATCTTATAGAAAGTTCTTACCAGCGAAATTCAAATAATGCTGGTATGGTTATTGAACCAAAGTATGAATCGACGTTCTACGATCGTTCTGCGATGAAAGTATATACGCAAGGAAATTTTCATAGTGGGGCGCAGGAAATCTTCTATGCCAAAGGTTTGCATGGACTTTCATCGCAGAACATTCAAATTTTTTTCAATCGATAAACTAAAACTGTCCCGTTTTTCTGAAAGAAATTCGTGACTTTTCAGTAATGTAAAAAATGTAAAACTCAATTCCGTAAAAATTGAGCAAAGAAAAATGTATGAATCTCAAATTTGATTCAGCTCCTCTCAATAAGTGATCAATGACCAGATGGTTAAGGGGAGGCAAATATACAAAAAAAAAAATCTCAAAATTGATCTACCTCCCCCCGGATAAGTGGCTCAAACCTTGAAAATTGAAAAATTCGAAAATTCATACAATGCTAAGAACCGGATTATAAACAGAAAAATCAATTCATGAATAGATTAGATTGATTAACTCTAGAACGGTACACTGGGTGTCACACGCTCTGGCCTTTTTTTCCTTCACGCAGCTCCCTTCAAAAACTCCTTCGAAAAACACGATTCATTCATGACAAATTGTGGCAAAATCAGATGTCATCCGACTCTCTCATATTCTCAATCCGTCAACGGAAAATTCTGCGTTGGATTCATGAAAAAATCTCCATCACAGTCGAAAACATCGTTCCTTAAAGTCGGTCTGGCCGCAAAGACTCAGAGCAACGTTGGTGATCAGATGCAGAAGTGTACTGTTCTGGGGTTAAGATTTCTTACAAAAAAAAAAAAGAAGCAATTGATGATTTTTTCCTCTCCTTCTCTATAGGTATCCTATAAATGATAATGATGCATTGGTCTTCGTCGACGGCGTTATCATCGCCTCTTCAGCAAAATCCCGATCCCTGGTACGCGCTCGAGCGTTCTTCGTCGCGGCCGCGGTCACCCCGTCTATGAGAGCGTGAATGTCATGCATTACGGAGCCCGAGTTGTCAGGGGGACGACTTTGCAGACGGAAGGAAGAGCGCTTTTCCTTCATTGGAAAATCACTGCCTCATGTGAGTGAGTTCTCTGGATTAATATTTTATTTTTCATTTTCTCACAGTCGTTTTACAGAATAAAGAAACTTCGATGCGTTTAGTGCTTTTTTTGTTTCTGATTTCTAGTTCTCTTCTGAATTCTAGATCTATATTTTTCATTCCCCATTTTGGATCTCGCGGTTCTGGAAACTTATGTTTATACCTTCATCTTTCAATTTTTGTTCTTCAATTTCCATTTCTATCTCCTCTGTTTCGCCTTTCATCCTTCAATTCTCAATCCATCCTCCATTTTTCGGTTCATTTGTTCGGTTTTTCGTTTTCTACGTCCCATTTTTTACTTCGCATTTTTCATTTTCAATTTTTCTCATTTTTCATGTTTTGTTCTTTACTTTCAGGCGTATTCTACATTCTCCATGTTACGGTTTTTATTTCCTGTTCTCCATTTTCCGTCCTGGATATTCTAGTTTCCATTCGCTATTTATGATTCCCTATGATATTACATTTCGTTCTTCGTTTTTCACTTTTCACGATTCGATTCTCATTAACAATTTCCATTCTCAATTTTCTATTATACCCTCATTTTCTATTTTCCACTTCCTCATTTTCACTTTCCCTTTCCCCTACTATTTTTCCGATTTTCCATTTGCAATAACTATCTTTACTTTTCATTTCACACGCAAGCTATATTTCAAGCTTATTTTATGTTGTTAATCTTCCACTTCCGATTAGAGATTTCGTTAGAGATTTACCATTTTGCACTTTTCATCTCGCATTTTTCATTTTTTACATTTTACCTTCACTTTGATTTCATGTTCCAACATTCATTAACGTTTTTTCATTACAGACGAAAAACTGCAAATCCTAGAATCTCGAATCCTCGTAGAAATTGAAGTTTCTAGCTTCGAGAAAGGACACAAGATTGAAAAAAAAAGTCAAAATGAGACGAATGGAAGGTGATGCTCGGGGTGCACCGCCCTTCCGGGTCCTTGGGGACACGGGGGGGCACGTCTATGTCGTTGCTTCACCACCGCCAACGTTGGCTCCGGAGCCATATAAAATCGCGACGTCGATGTCGTCGAACAACCGGGCAAGACGAAGGTCGAGTTTCGTTATTATCGCTGAAGCAAGACCTGCCACACCGACTTCAAGGAGTCCTTCGCCCAGCCCAGCCAACGGGAGAGTTTCGCCCTTCAGGGGACGCGGATTCAAAGGACCTCCACCTCGCGCTCAATCGAGGCCACAAACTCCCGAGGCCAAGGACACGCGGCGAGCTCCTCGAATAGATCGGCGGAGTAAGTATTTTTCATTTTATTTATGAAACGGAACTATTTTTTCCCAAGACCAGCTTATACTCATGGACCGAATAGTTTCTAGAGAATTTGAAAACATCCGATATCTGAGGATGAAAATTATATTACTGTAGAGTGCCAAGCTAAAAATCCCGTCACCTCATGATTATTTCTACAAAAATGAAACGAAAAGAACTTCCTGATTGGTAAGACTTGATCTTTTTGAGGACACTTATTGGCACATTTTACACTCTGATGACTCTAGTCTTCTCACGACTTCGCGTGATCGGAAATTTAGTGAAGTAGCTTTTTCAGTATATCAATTCCTTGCATTTTGGATAGAAAAAAGATGTACAGAGTTCGGTATCCGAGAATCGAAAATGGATGCTAGAAACGTATTTTTGTAATTTGCAGATTAGACTTGTATTCGGTGAACCGAAATATCGTCACAATTCGATCTGCGAACGAATTAAAGCACTTTTTGTATCTTTTTTCACAATTTTGAATTTTTTATGTTTGTGTTAGATTCATATTCAGCATCCTCAAGACTCATGTGAACCTGGTTATGAACTATATTTTACAAATTTGACTATTTTACCTACAAATTCGTAATAAGCTATTCAAAAGTGTATCCTACAAATATTTTTCAAATCAATCAGATAAGTTTTTCATTTTATATTCATATTTTGTCAATCGTCAATGGGCACATTGCACCTGGATCCGCCAAGGACGTTTCATTTTCGATCTCCAATGCAAGAATAGCACTATTTGAGAATCCCCGAAATCTTAATGTCATGCTAATCAGTTGAACATATAATTTCCAGAATAAGTGCTCTGACAAGTCCATATCGCGAATCTGTTGAATGAATGTCCAAAAATACCAGACGTTACATTAGAATGAGAAAATAATTCGAAACAATTTTTACCGAATTCGAATAAGCTTCAACGAATTTTATTCAATTCTTATAAGAACCTGACAGGTTATTCATGTACAGTGAAAATTTCATGTCGTTGATAGATTTTACATTGCAAGTTAAATGGAAGATAAAAGAAAAGCGCAATTTCACCACGGAATTCCATATAGAAATACGCATCACGTGTCTTTACGTATCACATATATCGTTTCTTTACTAATAACGACAAATTTTCGATGTCTGGGACATGAAGTATTGGAAATATCATGTTGTGTTGACATCAATTAAAAGATCTAATTTCGACTACTTCTTTTCGATTGCAGTGTCAACATCGCAGCAAAACAGTCCAAAACGTAGTCTGATACCTCAGCCAGCACGTCGTCGTTCAGTCTCGCTCTCAAAAACTGCAGAGAGCGTCAAAAGTTCTCCTAAATACGGTCGTCGTGCAACATCAAAAAACCACTTAGAAGTAACTCCGGTGGCTCCAAGTCGTCGAGCATCACTGAAGGTCCCTGGGCTATCGCCGATTCAAGGAACGCCGACGAAGCCGCAGGAGAAAAAGCCAGGGCAAAATTCTCTCGCAAAGAAATCCTCGCCGTTGAAAACGGCCCGAAGAAATTCGACTCTTCCACCCCCAAAAGGCGGCGGACGACCAGCCCCGATTCTAAAAAATAAACCTCCAAACAAATCGACAAATTCGAAGACTCAAGAGCAGCCAACTTCTCCCTCGAAGATTCCGATCAAAAGAGGATCCATATCTGACTTGAAAGGCGCTCTAGCTTCTCGTCAAAATTCGAGACGAGGTTCCCTCGCAAAAATCAACACCCCGAAGAATGGAGAAAAGACCGAAAAATCGGCACGAGAGAAACCAGACCAAAAGGAGCAAAAGGACTCAAAATCTGCAGCTCTCAAGAAGACCGAGTCTTCTGGCACGCAGCAAAATGCCTCAAAAAAGACTGACCCAAAGCCCAAAGCTCAGCCCACTAGCTCGAAAGAAGTTGGTGATGATGTAGTCGAGGGAAAAGAGCCGCATGTCTCTGCGAAGGATGAACTGAGCCTGATGGAACTTCTCAAGCAGTCTTCCGGTGCCAGTGGGACATCGAGTGTTGTAAACACGACGACAGTGACGGCGGCACAACCACTCCAAATCGACGCGGTTGCTCTAGTGGACAACGAGGTCCACAAGATGATGGAAAAAGAGGCTGAAGTTAAGAGAAGAAATCCGGACAGTGGGCGAAGAAACGGAGTGGCTAGACCGACTGCCATTAACGTCCCATCCTCTAATACTGACTCATATTTCTCTCCGAAGACAGAAGATGGAGTTAACGAGGTGATCACTTCAGAGGGTCATTCCTCCGGGGAGAAAAATCAGCACCAGAAAACCGGAAGCGGGACTCAGGGGTCGGTCAGAAGCACTGTGGCAAGTGCTAAATCCAGTGCATCGAATACTGAGAGACTAAATACGAACTCTTCAGTTGTCGGTAAAAACTTTTCCAATGAAACTGGCCAGCCAAATATGATCCCCGATTCCAACGTCCAATCGGCTAACAATGTTCAAGGGCTACAGCCAACGGGTGGCGTTCAACAACGATCCAGCGCTGATGGTAAGATCCGATGATAAATTCACTGTGCGAATTCGTCAGAATTTATTCATGCTTATGATACAATGGCGACTGATCAAGAGTTAGTAGTGAATTTTACGGAATAAAATTACTAAGGTCCAAAATTCTGAATACTGAGCTACCGTACCATCAAGTATCTGTGCAGCTTCAGGTCTCTAAATGAAAGAATCTGGATGCATCAAAAGACTAGATTGCGTCTTGCATCTTCGATCCAAAGATCTGAAACTTTGTAGATCGTTGGGTGCAATGAAACGCCATAGTATGAACTGAATCAAAACACCTGAGCTTTATTTTGTAGATTCAAACCACAATTTTAATCTAACATGTTCTTGTTTCCAACAGCTAATCATCGGACTCATGAAATGATGAAAGAGAAGGACTCAACTGTGATCGACAATTCGAAGTCGTCTGGCGTTCATTCGATGTCTATGAAGGGATCATTAGGCAGTGGGGATAATCGTGCGACACCAACGAGTACTGCACGTAGTGTGATTGACGAAAGAATGGTGACCCCAGTGAACCTAGTGGCCTCAAGTGACGGGGTTCATAACCCAAGTGCAGTGATGAACAATGTTAAGCATTTAAAAGACGACCTGCAGCATATGGGAAGTGCAGCTTCGCTAAAATCCACGGCTGGTTTGTCGACCGGATCAACGGACACAGGTGTAAGCGTAAACACAGTGCGCGGGGTGTCTTCGGCACGTGAAAAACGCGGTATGCACATGGTGAAGCAACCTCAGGGGATCGAAACTCTAAGCGGAAACGTCGTTCATCTTGAGCAAAACGGAGAGCCAGTGTAAGTTGCCAGTACTCATGCCTATTAAACCTGCACCCCCAGTTCATCCTCTTTGGTAATTTATGCATGAAACTAAGGGTCTGCTGACCGGAAACTTCGGTTCCTTAACCCCAAGACTCTGTCTGACCAGCGTAGAGGACAGGGACAGAAACCCTTTAGCCTCCGAGACTCGGGAAAACGGCTTATCGATCCTCAAGCAGATTTACATCAACGCCTGACTCGGCTGGTCTAACTGAAGTAAGAGTAGTAAGGGAATGAAAGGGGCTCGCGATCAAAGAGTTAATAAATTATAATGCGGAATGATCGGTTGACCTCGGGCTCCTTCGTCCTTATAAGAACATTTGCGAGGAGTCTCAAGGTAGGTTTGAGTAATTTCGGAATGAATCGCTCTGCCGACTTAGTCCAGATTCACGCATGTGTGTACGTGGGGGCTTCGTTAGTACTGTGATAATTATTCCCGCACGCGGTATTTTCAACGACGATCGTAAATCAACAACATGTTAATGAAAGATGCCAAGAGGGCGGAGAAAAACTTCAATGAGATGCCCCGTCACGATCTCACATACAAGTTTCACCAGTTTTCATTAGCTGATGAGGTTTTCTGAATGATAAGTTTCATCGAGTATCCACGCGTGAAAAGATTTCTCATCCAAAATCGTTCCACTTTTCCAAGACTTCATACATATGCATGCGTAGTAAGCATCGTAACATGTACATACATACAAAAAGTTCAAATAATTGTACAGCGCGAATTAATTCCTCGTAGCTGGTATCGTGTATATCTGCTTTAGATCCCACGCGTCTCGGCTTCTTCAGGAAATGTGTTGTATATATACACCACACTTCTACCCACCCTTTTTTACATATTGATGTAAGGGGTGTTCTGAAATTTTTTGTTCGCGGAGACTTCATGGTCAGTACGAAGTTTGTATCTAATTGTCACATGGATATATGAGTCTATCAATTTGAAGGGAGCTACCCTACATATCATGAAATTGATGAAGTTTTGCAAAGACTTATGAAATAGTCACAAGGAGGATTCCGAAATAGACCGGCGGAAAGTCTCAAAATCTCAGTAAAAACCATGAGTTAGAAAAGAAAACTCCAAAATTCTAGTTAAAAAAAAAAAAAAATAATGAACATGGCACCAGAATATTAAAAATCTTATGGAATTTCTCAAACGAAATTGTAAACATCCTATGAAACATGTAAAAACTCAGCGATTTCATGCAATCTAGTGACATCGAAGAAAGTATGCATCTGATGAACCTCTGGTGTGTCATCTAACAATGTCATGGCTGCGATCGCGCGGGCCACCTCAGGACTTTAGGCCATTTGATCTACTAACTACCCCTGAAATGAGCAATATTTAAAGCTTTGTTCACTTTAATTACCTGTATGATCGAAAAACTTCGTTTGTTTTTACTTGCAATAATAATACGATCACAAATCGAAGAAAAATAAATTCCGTTCTTTATCGGGACGCCATATCAGTTTTTGCGGCATGGCGGACTGTCTCTTTGTGTCGGCGCAAAAAGGTTTGGCCCCTCTATTCGAGTGATCGTAACTTCTTCAAGAAACTCTTGATTTCTGGATTGCTGAGTACTAATCTCGTGATTTTCCCGCATGATGTGTTGAAATTTCGAACATTCTGCATAGCCAAAAAGATATCATTTCAGGATATGAATGATCTCTTCCTTACCATTTTCGGCGCGTTTGAATCGAATCATAAATGGCAGTGAACTTTTCATATCGCACAAAACATTATGAGATGGGATTCAAGGGATGTATCAATAAAGGAGAGAAAGAAAGACAAATAACCGTACTCGGTGCGGCAGTATCTGGATAACTTCAAGAAAAGCGATGATCATCAGATCGCGGTGCCATAATACAGTCGAAATGTTGTTCGTGACGGATTGCCTCTGAGGAGTGACTAAAAAGCTTCTTGCTCAGACTTTTGGAACACCCAGTGTCGAATGGACTGTCACGCAGTCCGAGGGAAATTAGTAACATGTTTCACATTCAGCTAGAGTCTTAATACTAAGAAAGTTTCGTGGGTATGGTATATAAGTTGATAAAAGTGTGTGGACTGGCGATGGCGAGCCTCAGCCGAAAATTGACGCAATATAAGAGAGAGTGACCGAAGTCAAGTCCCCTCTGGTCGCGTGCGGCAAAACCAAGGTCGAATATTGCGCTGTATATTACTCTGTCGTTGAAGGCGCCTACCTTCCTCAGCCCTCTCTCTCCTTCACCCTACCATGTCATGCCATGTTGGATCCTTACAGCCATTCTACATCTATACTCTAATGCGGACCCGTTTTCACCGGTTCTACAAATCATTATGACGTTCTACGGGCTCAACGACATGATCTACATGCACAATACACTGCAGAGAACAAGCACGCTTGTATGAACAACTTACCATAAATTTCATGCCTCGTTGCAACTCATATAAGTACTCATCATTCCATATTAACAACCACCCCATGATCATCAAACCTGAAGGTGGTCGTAGACCCTTAATGAAAATACTAAATTGGGAAACAGCAAATCGCACAACGGAAGAGCCAACACAATTCGTCTTCAGGGATTTTTAGTGCTTCTATATAGTGAGGGTCAGATGGTGAAAACTTGAAAACTGAGCTCAAGGAGAGGCATTGGAAATTTGACATGGTCTGGATGAATTGAAAGCTCTTACCTCAGCATAGTGAATGTTCAGATAAACTTGTACGAATTCAACTATAACAATACCTGACTGAAATTTGAAGGTCCTGTGTGACATGCGTCCTGAATTGAACATTTTTGGTGATTCTTATGATCAGTGTAAACGATGTCTGATACTTTCTATGGCCATTTACCACCAAATCGTTTCACTTTGAACGAAATCATCAGGTCTTGTGGTTGAAAAATGTTGTGGTCACAAACCCAGCTTTTAGAAACCAGACAAGAAGTGGAATAAATAATGTCGCGGAATATATACGGTGAGGAATAAAGTTGTCTTCTAGTTACCCCATCAATTAAAGCAAAGTTCGTATAAGCAATTCTTGTAGTGGCATGCTGCTCGCTGAGATTCCATCCACGAGTTTAAACTTTAAAACTAGTTAGCTAGTCGACTTGATCGATATTTATAAGACGACGTGTGGGCTTATAGCTGCTGCTCATTGTCATGAATAAAAATTATCAATTTTCTCATCATAATACCATACTGGCTAAAACCAATCGAAATTTATTGCGTTCATGTTGCCCGAATGAAAATGTATCAAAGGACGGAACTAGAATCGCCGAAATAGAAAGGATTCCGATTTATATCCATTGCGTGTCTAAACAAAGACCAAAAAATGTTAAGCATACGTGGGCCAAAGGCAGCATTTATATATATTTTTTCCACTGTTTTGAGAAACGCAAGCTGCATTCAGAAACCTGGTACCCTACATATATCGTGGTTTTATATACGTGCAATGAAACACATCATGTGCCTGTGACGAGGCATTCCTCAAGTTCAAGCTTCGACTTTGGAATTATTCCGAATGCGCCGTTGTGTTAGGGGTTTGGAGTGGTCAGCAGAAAGTGAAGTCTCAGAGTTAATATCGTAGTCGTAATATCGATTGCAAGATGTATGCAAGCCTCGCCTCGCCTCGCCTCGTCTTGCCAGCTAGCCTCCTCGCTTTGCCTCGTCGCTTTGCAAGTATACCTAAACGTAGGTAGTCAAGAAATCTTTGCGTGACTGAAACTCTCTAGGAAAATCCACCTTCCACCTGACGACGACTACCAACCAACCAACCAACCAACCTACCCTTGCTTAGCCTGGTCACGTCGCAGTCCAACTCCTTGCGCGTGGACTGGACTCGACTGACCAACCGCTGACCACGGCAACCTGCAATCCTTGCTACTCGCAATCAATCCTGACTTGCTTATCGTCGAACTCGGACGAAGCTGAGGCAACAAGCACTCTATAGAAGCCGCGATTTCTTCAGGGTTATCCATTTTTCCATAAATACCTGCATATTTGTTCTTCTTCTTAATCAGTTGGTCTGGTTAGAGATCAGTTCCCAAATCACTGGCTTAGAAAAGTGTCCGAGAATTATTTTTGATCCTGGTCAAGCACACTACACACTCGAACTGGAGGCAAGTAACTTTTTGAATATATATAATATATATATATTTTTTTTTTGCTATGGTTAGGTACGATTAGGTATACTAATTATGTGGAGTAATTTGACGAATTAACGGTATATCAATAGCATATGTGCAACTTTATGAACTCAAAGTTGAAAATAACGTCGAGAAAGACAATCTCGATTAACCCTGAGGTGGTTTTGTACGTGGTAACAGAGGTGTTACTGAAAAAAGAAGATCGATATGTTTGAAGAATGTAGGCTTAATCAGCTCATAGTATCCATATATGAAGCATATGGTGCTGTGTGAAAAGCACTGCAGGTGTGGTGTCGATATTAAAAAGCACCGCAATCCTCGATGCGGATTGCCCAATGATAAGTAATTAGCCACGAGTTATACCTACAGCTGTAGGGTAATTTCATGTCAATTCGACCTGGAAAGGCGAAGAGTCAACCTCACCCTCTTAGATTTGGTTCGAACAGTGAGGATATGTTGAAATTTATCGCAAACTGTATAGAATCATTTCGGTGAAAATCCGGATTTTTGGATACGTCGTTTTAACCTAAATATGTATCTCGGAACTGGATTGAGTCACGCGGTTCGCCACGTACCCGTTTTGAGTGTAATCATTAAATAGCTCGTTCCGTTACGCTTTATATCCATAATCCACGATCAACTTTTCCCCTAATATCATTCATTTTCAAAACCGTACAAATTTCTTCATCACTCATCGAAGGCATAATATAATATGTAACAGTATACACCGAATTTGTACATACAAGATTCAAAATCGAACGTCCGCAGCACTTAATTTCCCCCGGAATCGCTTCTTCCCAATGATCGACATGTGATATTATAATAATATCCTTGAAAAATAAGAGAAGAAAGGGAACTTAATCGCGATAAAAGCGGCAAACCAGGTCGGACAGCCTGACAGCAGCACCTGATTATTGGACATAGGGAAAATCACCGCGATGTAATTACATCAGAGATTGGTATATGGCTACCACCACTTTATATCAGCTAGGGTTAATACTGCTAATAGGTTTTTCAGTCACGCCTACATCCAAATCTGCTTATCGTTGTTCCAGGGTGCCGGGAGCCCGGCCTTCTGATCATCAGGGTGAGGATCACGATCAGGACCGGGGAGGATCAGTAGAGGCTGAAAAAAGTCGGTGGAAAAGAATTTTGAACCGTTGTTGCGGGTGCTGTAAGTGCAATTGTAATTGCTGCGATCACGGAAGAGCCATGAGGTGTTTGGCCTGCAGAAGAGGCTTCAAGCCTCAGTTGAACAGACCCCAGCCTATGAACCAGGATACTTCCAAAGAACAATCAGGATGCTTGTCCAAGTTGAAAACGTCGAGCAGGTACATTTATATGCATACCTATTACATACATACACGTATAGTATATCAAGTATTTGTACAAAATTGTTGTTGCTATGCGGCTTTGCTGCATCCATCCTTCTTACTTCAACAATATGTTACTTCAAAGAGAAGGTCAAGTAAAATTCTGACAGTCTTGAACACACTATTACGACACAAACAAATACAATACATCGTTTTATGAGAATTCCGAACACGTTCTCCGATGGTTGTGAGTTTTCAGTGTGTGATTGAAGATTATTCTGCGCAGAATTTGTGGTGAAGAGTATTAAAGAATGCAACTTGACGTCAATTCAACATTAGTGAAATTCGTTTATCAATTTGACAGCACTTGACGTGAGTTTGTTGAATTGACACGATTTGAGGCGAGTTGAAAAAAAATGTCGAATGATTCAAAATTATTTCCATCGATTTCGCAAGATTTCAGCAGAGAAAAGCCAAATATATCCGCTTTAGTTATTGTAGCACATCATCGAATTCGGACTGACGTATCGTTGGGTGAACTTTGAACTGCGCCAACCGGTAGCTCCGATCATTAGGAATTAATTATTGATTATATGTAGCAATCAGTGGAATTGATGTATTACGTTGTAGATAAATATGAGTATGTATATTGTATGAGTATAAATTTTTTTTCCCTTTCTTCCAGATGTTGTCGCATGCCGAATTGGAAGGGATGTTCTCGAGGGAGCCGAGTGGCCCCAGCTGAAGAAGGTGGATGCTGTCCACCTGAGAGAAGATGCGGTGCCATTTTCCTGAGGTTCTGTTCCCGTTGCATGTGCAAGCGTCAGGATGCGCCTCAGCAAATAAGGAACGTCCAGGCCAAGCAGAGCTTGACCAGCGTCGCGGCGCCCGTTCTTCCGGAAGTACGTATACCTACATGCACCTATATTAAATGTATAATTCATGCAGAATTAAGAATTATCAATGTTCATATATAACATTAAGGTCCTCCTTCATGAAGTCAATTTTAAGTTTCATTTTTCCCGTGGGCTGAGATATGTCGAAAAATTGAAAAAGATTGTAGCCAAAACTTTAGGCTTCTACTTCAATTCTAACAATAAGTAAGTACTGCCTTCAAGCAAAGTGGGATTTTTCCACTCGAATAAGATAACATTCTTGTGCTATTCGCGGATCATTATTTTTTTCTGTCAAAATGGGCTTCGAAAAATCTGAAACTTGACACATTCCTCACCTATGGTGTAGGTAGGTGTTGGTATTTTCCTGAAAATTTCGAGATTTTCAACGATCTGATTTCCCAGAAAATTACAAATTCAATAATCCGGAACCTTCCGAATGTTCCGAGTCTAATAATCCGTAAATTATATTGTTCAAAATCTAGTAAATTTTCAGAAAATATATACAGGTGAGAAATGTGCCAAGTATCAGATTTGTTGAAGCGATATTCCGATTGAATATAAAAGGATCCGTGGATTACGAAAAATCCCATAGTACTTAGAATTAAAATAGGCAGCTAGGCTTTGGGCTACATTCATTTTTATTTATTCAGCGAGATTCCAGTTCATGGGAGCAATAAAATTTAAATCTGACTTCGTTAAGGACCATTCTAACACATACATATGGGGTATTCCAGGAATTTTTGAACGGTCCCGAACCCTCACCCCCTCCGATTTCAGAATGAATTTTTTTTTTTTTTAATTCGCAACTGGCGAACGGATGGTCGTAAAATTCTGAAATAATTCATGATCCTTACAAACATCTAGGACTACAACTGAAAAAATTCATTCTGAAATCGGAGGGAGTGAGGGTTCGGGACCGTTCGAAAATTCCTGGAATACCCCATATATACTATAGGTATGTATGCTTCTATGTATGTACATTTTCAGGAGCCGAAAAGCAAGCTACCGGAAGTACTCGTGGAGCATAACGCCCCAATGCGAGGTGCAATTCCTTGTCTTCCAATTCCGTTGGCCTGGTTCTGCCTCGTATGGAACGTCCTTCTCCCAGGCACAGGTACAGTTTTCAAAAAAAAAATAAATCAAAGCCAGTATGCAAATTAGGAATATAAGAAAAAAAATACACATCAATAACAACGCCAGTGGATCTGCAAAATAGTGATGTATGGTTGTGTTCGCAAAACAGTTCTTTGCAATCATTGCAACATATAATTCGGCTGATCGCGGTGGCTCCGTAACCTCGGTAACGTAACTCACCTATCGGCCAGCAACACGTTAAGCATCGTTGGAATTCTGTAATCATCTTCGAAACATACCTTATTGATTTAAAGAATAATGGCACTTGTGCGTGTGCTCATTTTGTACGGGCTGTTCCCATCGAACAAAGAAAAACATGCATCCTGCGATGATTTGTACTTATGAGATTTCAAGCTTATACTACGTCCAGTATCGGTATAACAATTACGTTCGAGTTTTATAAAAATCCATAAGTTCGGAATTTTTTCAGATGGTTGAATAAATCGGAACTTAATTTCATGTATTGACCGTCTATTTTTTTGAATTATTTCGAAATTTACGGATTTTAGAAATCAAAATAGCATTTATGACAAGTACTTTCATTTTTTTTCACTAGCCTAACATGAACCGTATTCGTTTGAGGTGGCAATATACAATCCCGAGTTTGTTTATCGCCCATAATCAACCATGATCGACAAATCGAAAGCGCAATGCATAGGTTGTACAAATTTGTGTCTCGTACAGAAAAGCGAAGATTTTTTGACAAGTATTTTTTTAATTTCAGCGGCAAATTGAAAATATGAATATCAATACGAGGCTGAAAGCAATTCCAACTTAACCCGTTATGAACCATACGTACAACATTACTTTTGCAACAATTAGTAATCGAACACATTTATAGAAATATGAAGAATGGAGTGACAGCTTCGATTACAATTTCCGCAAAACTGTATATGAATATATAAATGTATATTCGTATATCTAATTTACTTTTACTTCAGGAACATTTTGGAGCGGATTGTTCAACTTGTGTGTCGGACAGCCGAGGTTTTCGGCTGTAGCAACTCCGAGAGCAAGGGTAGGTGCCTTTGTGGTCAACACTATAGTTGGCGTGGGGCAAATGTTCACGGTTTTATTCTGCCTCGTTGGATGGGGATGGAGCATCTGGTGGGGCGTTATGATGGTCCGCCTAGCTAGTAAGTAACATCAATATTTCTCAAGGGGAGACTTCAGTGAATTGTCTACTATTATTTATAAGATAAGATATTTTCATTGAAATTACCAAGGACCTTAGTATTGTTTTTTTTTTGTTTTTTTTTTTTTTTGTGGGGTTGTGTATTCTTCAGAATTCTCCGTAATGTTATCAAACTGTCAGCTACTTTTTGAAATCATTTCGAATCGTTTTTGACTCAACATATTCTGCAAAAAGGCTTGCTTCGAGTGCTCACAGACCAACCCCAATTTTTGTCAGAAACAGCTGGTTTCATAATTAATTATCAATATTCAAATAAAAAATACGACAGGAGGCTGAATTCTGAAAAATCGATTGATCGCCATTCGAGTTTTCAAATTTTTTAAATTGAAACGCTGGTTACTTGAAGTCAGTGAATCAGAATGCGATCTTTCAGCAAAATCTTTCCGTTTAATTTCAATTTTTTTACACGTATGTCTACAGGAAAGTACAAACGCTTCAGGGACTCGGAGGCCGCGAACAACGACGTCGAAGCTCGAGGAGGTGGTGAGACGTCAACAGTTCCTCCAGGAGTACCAAATCAAGCACCTCGCGGCTACGAAAGAGCGCGTTGATTCAAACTAGACACAACCATGATATATGTATAGCGTCGAAAAGATTTCTTATCGATATCACATATGATCGACTTATTGCATACAGGCAAGTCCACGAATTATTCGTAAGCCGATCTAAAACCGGAATTTCGATTTGTCTACAATTTTGATTTCTTAAAGATTCTGCGTACGAGACCGTCGGATAAAATACGATTTTTTGAACAATAAACCTGTATTTTGAAAGGTTTTTGAGGTTCTAGTCCGGAACAAATCACATTATCAAACCGCTCGGACTTCTTTCATCAAAGACATTCCGAATCAAATGCTCTTTCCGCGATAATGAAAGGGTACGATTCTCAAAGTCGAAGTTAGTTTGGTCAAAGTTGAAAGACTGAAATCGAAATCCTGGTACTTGATCAATTGAAAGAAGATTCGTGGATCCGTCCATGTATAATAAAGTGTGTATGTTTTCAGACCATGTTCGTCATTCAGGTAATGGTATGAATTGATCAACTGATCGATTGATTTAGGGTCATCATTGGACCATGTTATGCAAAAATTCACACCGTAGCTTTATTGACATACATCAATTCTTTTGGCTATATTCAACTGTTTTTTTTTCTAACAAAAAGGAAGACGTATTCATATGGGGCATTCTACGCCAATTCGACTAGCTCAAAAAGCCTCACCATTTCAAATTTAATCAACAATCTATAGATATACATATAAGTTCGGTTGTATATAGTCTCATGATTTTCCAAAATTTATATGTAAAACGTTTTATAGAGGTATGCGATTACCTTTGAATGTGTTCTTAATTCCATCCTCAATAAAATATCAGAAAAATTCTCGAAAACCATTGGTTTGAATATTTTTTCGAACACTGGAGCATTGTCAAAATATATTCTGCATTCCAGTTATATATTTTGAGAGCGACCCGTGAAACAGTGATTGATTTCCAATGATTTGCCACCGTTTCGATAATTTTTGGTTCACCAAAATTGATGTGAATTAGTATTCATACGTTGTATTACATGGTTCGAAAATTCACTGACGTCCCAATAGCGTGAATTTTTTAGAATTTTTAAGAGGGATTTCATTGAACATTGAGATTTGCAGTATTAATAACAAACTGATAGGCCGTGAACATTTTTCTTTGAATTTTTCCAAAACTTCCTAGAATCCAATCAATAAACAATGTGAGAGTGCTTTCGAAAATTGAAAATAAATTATTCCATCACCATGATCGTGAGATATTTGGTAGGAAGACTAAAATTGTAATTTGGAAAACATTTAACATATTGTTTGATTGAATTATTGCTTGTGACTTCGAATGAAAGTGGCAAGATATATCTAATAATACTTTGTACGTATACTTTCAAGATAAATTCAATTCAATCAAAAATATTTCAGAATATTTGAAAATTTTCATATGCTGTGAAATTTCAAAGTAATTCGAAAAATTATCATCAAAATGGCTCCATCACAGGACCGATCTAATAAAATGATTGGGATCCAAAATTATTTCAGAATTTTAAAAAAGATCGGGATTTCAAAGGGTTTAGAAATTCATAACTCCAAAACATTTCAAAACAAAAATTCGGCAAAATTCGACGACGAAGGGAATGAAGACTGAAAGGGTGACAGTTTTAAAAGCTATAGTCGACGCGAGCGTTAAATGCTTCATATGTATACGCAGGTACATATAGGTATACATTTATTGTACATATATTACACATAGATACGTGTGTGAGTGTGTGTGCGTGTGTGAGTGCGCATTAACGATATTTCCGCACAATCTTTGAGGCTATAATATAGGAGATACTCGGATTTTGAATTTTCGATACAAATAAAAAGTGTCACAATGAGGCAAAGTTGAAAAATCAGAGTATTGCATAATAAAGATAAAGAATAATTGGGGAGCTCGGATTATACAGGTCATCATACGTATGCGGAGGCATAATCAAATTTTCTATTATTGATATCAATGATATTATAATATTTTACATTCAAATATTTGCAGAAACATTTCATACGAAAGTCAAGATGGCAAATATGTGTGTACGTAAAACCTTTTGTGTAACTTCCAGGAATCAGCAGCTTCCGGTATCTCCTATAAATACCCTCAACAATAAATTGTATTACATATGATATACCATGTATTCTCTACATATATTAGACATTTTTCTACACGTTTATTATACATAACATGTAACTATTCATCAATGTACAATGTATATAAGATGTACGAGTATACATAATTATTCGGGCCAATCGAAAATTTTGAAAACTGTTGGCTACCCTAAAAAATCAAAGATATCCCTGAAATTAGGGTCTCAGCAGTGCAACGATTCGATTGTACAGGGGGCCCGCGGGACGTTTAGGAGTACGCCATTTTTAGCGTCGAATTCACTCTATCATTGATAAACGGAAACAGATCATCCCAAAAATTCTGATTTTTTTATACTATAAGGTGCCCAGATATGTACTCTTTCAAACCCTCATCCAGGGAATATATATCAACAATTGATTCGTATCTTCGGAAAAAATTTCTTAAAATCATTATTTTTACTATTTTTCAATTAATTATGATTAACTATTGATTTTTTTTTTCTTCTAAAACGTTTCTGTATTTCTTCCATCGTTTCTTTCTTCTAAAATTCGTTATCAAGATTGCTCACAATGCGCGCCCCTACATATTGGCAAAAAATTGGATCTTTACACGGTGACCTTTATTTCAGCTATCAATCTTTGATTCTTGACGGTAGCCAACAGTTTTCAAAATTTTCGATTCGCTTTATTATAATTATACATGTATATTTACGTAATTGGTTGACCGTAGTATACGTATATATTATTTACACCGTATTGCTTATCTGTACGATGCAAAAAAAACTTTTACGTGTAAATACCTATACCTATACTTATACGTATGTATAACTTTTTCTCCGCCAAAATCCCGTTCCTGAAAACGAACATTAAATTTAATTTTCGATTATTTAATTGTTACGTGCAAAGCACATGTTTTAGAAACTCTGATTGTTCGCCATTCAGATCAAAACGCCTAGAATTATTTTCGGGATTTCAGTATTCATGGATGCCAATCTTTCTACATTTTCGTCCAACGGTAAGAAAGTGAGCTTATTGAGATACGAAATTTGTGAAAAATTAAAAAAAAATACGGCGTGAGTACTTTAAAACATTTTTCATCGCTGCAAACCTCTCCGCGGTTCGTCAAAAAAGCCTTTCCGTACTTATATTGAAATGTACTATATCCTGTTACAAGTCGTGAATTCTGAGAATTGTCTTACCTGCTGGCGAGAGATAACTCGCGAGTTTTACTGCTTCGAAAAACCGTGTGAAACGATTTTTTTAACGCATACGTGCATCCTGGATGTGCAACAATGTCTGCGGGCATACAGCATTCGAGCCTTTGCAAACTACTGCAGCCGCTAGACCTATCGTGATAAGAAAGCTATTACCGGTTTTACGTGCGGAGTTTGATAAAACGAATCACCCACGAACCAGCATAAAAGGTGCAGCGTGCAGTTCGAATTAACCGCACATCCAGCCAAAATGTACAGAAAATTCATAATTTCCGTAGTGCTCGTGACTGTGACACTGATCTCCGTTCTCCAATCATCGGCAGATTCGTTTGCTGGATTTTCGGACGAAGCTACTGCTGTTCTCGATGATATTGCACAAGCCTACTTCTTACTGATGATGAACACATCCTCTGAAATTGACTCGCTTTTTGATATCGCCGATGCTTTAAGGTCTGAAGCGAGTCAGAAACGGACGTCTTCAACTGGCAATCTCACCGCTCAATTGGAAGATTCATTGTTGCAACTGGCATTCGGATTGAACGTCAGTTTTAATTCGATTTCGTCAGCCGTGGGTAAGTGCGACGCAATTGAAAGCGGTCGGGATGCAGCAAGCTCGATTTTGAACCGAGCATTTTTGGCATTAAGTGACATGGTCAGATTGATCCACACTCGAAACCGGTATGAAAATCCGAATGAAATAGAACAATTTCGAAAGGCTTCGCAAGTCACAATTGAAAGTCTGGTTAACATTCTGTTCAACTCGATTCGCTACTGCGTAACTGACACCAATCATCAGATTAAAGCTCTCATTAAACTCATCGAGAACGAATCACGTCGTAAGTTCGTTATTGTGAGCAATCTTGTTCTGAGCGCTTTCGAAACTTCTGCACAAGTGTCTGCTGGCCGAATAACTAATATCGAAGCCTCAGCTTTGATCAATGCCAGCCGGATTGATGCTATATATGAAATAGTCACGGAAATTCAGCATCTCTTTTCCATGTATGAAACCATCTTCATTGACTCTTACCTGAATCGGACTCAGATCGTTGGGCAAATTTTTATAGTTCGAGTTGCCCGGAAAGAAGTAACCTACCAATTGTTTTATATGGTCACAGCGATCTTCGTAAGGATCATCGACAGCTTGAACAGATACTCTGCGGTGCCACAGGACAACGGTAAAGATCTTATCTTTTTAATCGAGCCTTCTGAAGTTGGAGCAATCAACGCTCGTTTGGATGCAGGTTATATTTTTGCGGAATCCGTTCGAATTACTCAGCCCAGTTCTTCCGCGAAGGTTACGGTTCGCGAGCTAACAGCACCCCGCTTTGTACCGAAAGCAGTTGAATATTTTTACGATGCAATTTCCCTTGCCCAGAATCAGACCTTAGCTTGTCCATTGAACGTGGTAGCCATTGATACATTTGCGAAGTTACAAAATATCACATCCACGTTTATTGTTGAAAGTAATTTCGCCCTGGTTCGCAACAATGCGAGTACTGCGAATCGAGTTGCAGGTGACAGTGCTGAACTCAAGGATCTTGTTCTGTCCTGGATCGAATACGGGAATTATTGCATTTTCAAAGCTATCAAAGTCCTAGCTAAAGTTCACTGCTCCCAGAACGGTACCAGTCAAGATGATTTTGATTCGGTCTTCGACTTGAGGACCGAAGCAGCTAATTCATTCTCCGACGTGTCTCGGTACACTGCAGATGTAAGTCTGTTTGAACTCATTGTCAGTAACGGATACTAGAATGGTTTGACTTCGAGTCCGAGTTTTCGTTGCATCCGCATACCTGACACTCAACGAAATATTCATGTACGTACGTGTTTCACTTTTTCAATTGAAAATGAATCCAGGTGTAAAATGTCTGATATGTTACGAGAACTCGCCTTTTACGAGAGTTACGTATAGTCTTGCGATCGAACAGCGAATCTATTAAAATATTTGTTAACATACTCATTTTGCTGCAGGAATGTAACATTTGTTGTTATTAGGATTTTATTGTACCTCTGATTGATGTATATCTAATAAAATATATTTATGTGACCTTGAAATACGTGTGCTTACGTTTATTTAACACAGTGAAAAACCTATCGATCCTTGTTACTGATGTTCAAAAAAGTTGTAAGTTTCACTCACACTTTCCGATTCAACAATCAAAGTTAGACATCAATTGAAAGTTTAGTTGATTCCAAAGAATGCAGAATCATAGTCCAACAGTAACATTTTCATGTTGAATTATTGAATACATGAAAAATTGAATTTGTTGATAAAACGTGATTTATAAAGGGATTTCCGACAACGACTGAAGTTCGATGTGATATTTTGACCAAGAATCCATCTACATTCGTATGATGTGTTTTCGTTACATGTTCTAAACGTGGGACAGAAGTTTCGTAAAAAAACTATGGCATGGCGAAACGGACTGTGTGGGAATAATAAAATTTATATTCGGAGATAATATACCTATGTGTATTCGTTGGTTGCGTCGTGCATCGGTTCGTGGAGGGAGCATTCTCTGGGAAAAGTGGCCAGACAGACAGGGTAATAGTTACAACATAGTCCCTACCTACTAGTATCGCCACCTGGTGGCAGAGCCCGACATACTTGGAGAAAAAGGTCAAGCAACGCCGTTGAAATACTTTGTTGAATAAGGGGTCTTTCCATGAGTACGCGAGACTGAGCAATACGGCAGAAAACGATATTATTGGCTTGTTCAATTGGATCCAACCAATCATGTCGCTTTGTGTTGATTAGTGTTTCAAAATTGGATAAAATCTAAATGGAAACCAGCCTGAGGCGCTAGCGTGTTGCGTTAGGTAGCGCGTCGACGTGTGGCTAGCAGCCAATAAGAGCGCTGCTCTTCCGACAGACTCCTTCGAGCAGCGCTTTGATTGGATGCTAGCGGGCGTGGCGCACTGTGTACTTGTCCAAAATTTTGCCCACTTTTATTCCTCTGGGTCCGGTTAAATCTGATTCGCGATGCCTTCAGGAACGCTTCATCACAATATTCGAAAGCGTGCGGTAGATAGTGTTTTGTTGAGTTATGCGTATATCAATTGTTTCACGAGATAGAAACCAGTTTGTTTATTCACGCTCATGTTTATACAAGCTTTGTTATAACGTGGCGTGCCTTGAGGCGTCTGAACACCAAAAATCAAAATGAGTGGCAAGTAAGTAACAACAGAAAAACAAATAATAATACAACAATAATAACGTTGTCAGAGACAGAAGATTTATATCATTATTTACCCACATAAACTCAATGACGCTTCATAATCCTTACGCACGGAAACTTCATCCGATTAACGAATACATCGCGATCAATGACATCGATATTTATTTCGTTCAGATCCGTTTCTCCTCTATATTATCTTGATGCAATCCAGCCGTCGTAACACAGCAATCGATCGATCAATCACAAACTGAAACTCCATATTGATTATTTCCACGAAATCTAGGTAATACGATGAATGCGCGGGAAGAAATAGAATTTCTAGAAACTTCCTTATCATAAAATCCTATTAAATTGTCGTCATCTATTTCTGACTGTACGGAACCGCGATATTCCCCGAGTAAATGTTATGTACTACATACGTACCCCATTTCGCCCCCATCTTATCTGTATATCTGTATTTCAGATCGGGGATGCGTAACATCACGGATCTGCCAGATGAAGTTTTAGTGAAGATCATCTCAAGCTTGAATTGCAGAGATCGGGCGGCTTTGAGTCAAATATCTGAAAGATTGAACACTCTCATATTCGATGACAAAAAAGTCTTCAGGCAAGTATAAATCTGCGAGTAAATGAAATAGAATTCTTATACCGCTGTATGTGTGTATCCTGATCTCAAAATACACCATGCAAGTAGAATCCACTGGGAAAAATTCCCACTATGTGCTAATTGATATTGATCAATCAAACTAGACATTAATTGAGAAACCTCTTGGGATGGTTTGTCGGAGCTCTCCTTTTGCATGGTACGTTGTAAGGGGTGAATCTGAGGTTCAAACCTTGGGGAGAAAAAGGAAAAAATTTGAAAAATTGGCGAGCTCCATCAATAGTAATATCTGGGTAAACTGATACAAATAAATATGAACCAGATTTCAGAAGTTGGCAGAAGATTCCCATCAGAAAATAAGCCCACGCCTTTTCTAGGGACCCGCGCGCAGTGGTTCTCACGCGCTAGGGAGATTTAATAGCTTCTACGCTCTCTGAATTACATTGAAACTATTTTTCGCAGGGTTAGCAAACGACCAAACTTTATATTTATGACTATAACATCGTTATCAAATATATTTAACGATGTTTGAATATATAATTCTCGTTAAATATATTTGATAACGATGTTATAGTCATAAATATAAAGTTTGGTCGTTTGCTAATCCTCTGAGAAAAAGTTAGAGTTGACTTTTGGATCCAGCAACTGACGATCCGAGCTGAAGAGTGAAGAACCCGACTGATATTGTTTAAACAAATAATTCTCGTTAAACTTATTTGATAACGATGTTATAGTCATGAATATAAAGTTTGGTTGTTCGCTAACCCTCCAAAAAATAGTTTCAATGTAATTCAGAGAGCGTAGAAGCTTAAATCTCCCTAGCGTGTGAAAACCACTGCGCGCGGGTCCCTAGCAAAGGCGTGGGCTTATTTTCTGCTGGGAATCTTCTGCCAATTTCTGGTTCATCAAATAAATAGTAGTCTGGGTTTTAAACGACTCACCTGAGTGACGGAGGGTTAACAAATTGCCTTTGCTTCACTATAGAATATGGTATAAAACTACAGAAATGTGAGTAAGCACGCTGGGACACATTGTATAATCAACAGGTACAGCCAACTCGAAATATATTACTTTCGGGCACTCGCTAGCAATCTTGATGAAGTTCTAGGAGAATAATAAAAAAGCAAATTGGAGCAGTTCCAATTGAACCTCTCGTCCTCTGGATATGGACGTCTTACAATCAAATCGAGATCGTTATATTAGTTCAACAGAGTTCAACCAGTTTGTAAGTCTCTGACGAGCCTCGAGATGGTCCTCCGCCACAGTGAATAATTAGCCTTCGGTACCCATTTTATTGGCTATGGTCAACGTAGGGAGCTTCTCAAATCCAACGACATGAGTACCAAAGGCTATTTCAATATGGCGGAGGACCATTTTTGGGCTTGTCACGCTTGGTTGAGGTACTGAGCTACTTGCGTAACGATTTTGATTTGATAGTAAGCCGATCATCTCCAGAGGTTCCATTGGGACTCCTCCAATTTGCTTTTTTGTTATTCTCATACAACTTCATCAATTTTGCTAGTGGGTACCCAAAATGTATTTTGAGCTGTCTGTACCCATGCAATATGTGTTTTCCAGCCTGATTACTCACATTTCTAGACTGTTACATGATATTCTTGTGAAGCAAAGTCAAGCTGATGAAGCAGAACAAAATATTGTCACCCCTGACGAATATTCATCTTCCGCTGAATGTTAATATCGGCTGGCACCTGCCAAGAGAATGAGGGCCCATTAAGTGGAACCATGCCTCGGTGACTCGATGTATATTTTGGGGAAAGGAAACATCTCTTCAAGTTCGAGTAGAGATTGTAATTCCGAAATCTGATACTTTCTTTCTGAGACAGAACTGTATTGAAATATGATGAAATCTTTAAAAGTATGGAACAAAACGACCATTCCATGCAGCTAATTACCTTTAGTGGAAAGAATCCCTTTCTGTAATCTTGAATCCAGTTTTCTTCATAAATATCTTGAACTTTAGAGATCTAGATTTTTCCGAAGAAGGCTACCTGACCCCGGTATCAGCAATAACACGATTTTTCGAAGATACAGAAAAGATAAAGTACATACGTAAAATAAATGTCAGCACCGTATACTGTACAAGACCAGGAGAAGTTCTCAAGACTATCAGCAAAGCGACGAACCTCGTCGAGGTAAACATAAGTGGATTCAGAACAAAAGATTTCAAAGAATTGGGACTGTTCTTAGAGCCTCTAAAAAAGCTCAAAAAACTTACCTGCGATTGGCCGAGTGGAATGAAATGGGATACCCCGTGGAATAAATACTTACACGTGCCATTTGGCAAGTTGAAATACTTGTCGATTGCGTTATGGGAGAGCGAAGACAAGTGGACACTGATTAGTGCTCTAGAGTTATGCTTAGAATTGGAGGAACTCTATTTATTGCAAACTTATCATGCACCCCACTCGAGAAAAGGCCATTTCTGGCACAGAGCCGTAGTATTGATGAATCTCAAGAAGGTTGTATGTTGTGGGTGCGAAACTGGATTATTTCTCTCAATAATTTCGGATATGATACCGGAGCCTCTGCGATGGGCAAAAACGTGGCCTCAGACAAACTCTTTAGCCAGAACTGAATACTGTTACTTCGGTATGTTTATTTCTGTGAAAAAATCATCCTTTTTACTTGTAGCCAATAATCCGATAATTAATAACATCTTTTCAGAAAAAGACTTGGCAGTAGCCGAAGAGCTAACGGAAGATGTGGTCGTAAGATACGATATGTGGCAGAAAAATGATCACATTGGTTGGTATCTGCAACACGATCGTTTGTTCAGAGTAGTTGTTGAAAGCAGTGAACACGCGAACTCGACAAATCTCTGTTTTTTACTTGACTATTGCTGTTCTCTCAAAATTGAAGACGCAAAGGTATATAGTAATACCTTATTACCACTTACGTAGTTACATTAGCTCTCGAAACTTGTCACTCAACGAATACTGATAAAGCTTTTAAAATAGCAGCAGTCAGACGTAGCTTTGGCTCTTAATCATATTTCCAGGCGTTGAAAGAGAAAAAAAGAAGCATAAGAAGATCACGAGGAGTTGATCACTTGTAAAATCTGGTGTAAACCTATCTTACAATCTCTTGTAATCTTTTGCAATCTCATGTAATTTCTTGTAATCTGTGTAATCTTTGCAATCTTGTAATCTGGTGCGAACCAAAATTAACGAGCGATACCCCTCGGAAAATCAAGAACATGATCTAGTGAATAAGTATTCTCGTCGACTGCATATTTGAGTAAGGAAAATAAAAGGTAAAAGCATTCACAAAATTTCAGCTGCTGCTCGAGAATCCCAGATATCAGATGCAATACCTAAATCTGCTCCACGACATAGACCCTGAATGCGACGTCCATTTGATCGCATTGGTTTTCCCAACACTGACCAAACTTGTGCTAAGTAACATAATAAGACAGGAGGGTAAGTAGATGATTTCCGCTTATTACCTGATCAAATTCAGCTTGTGATCAGCTTGTAATGTGTTTATGAAATTGCACAGACATGCTCCTGGAAGAAGCAGCCCCCCAAGCAAGCCTAAAACGAAAACGTTCAGTTTCCCAGGAACCCAACGAGCCAGAATGTTCAAGTACAGCATTTAAGAAGCTCGTAGACAATGCTTCTAATGTACAAGATCTAACTCTGTGTTCCAGGTAATGAAAATTGATATACCATATTGTTCCGATGATAAGTCGAGGTTTTCTGATCTTGATTTTACCATAATAAATCAACGTTTATTCAGTACCTAAAAAAAAAGTCCTGACATGAAGTCCAAATACTAGGGTCGACTTATATTCGAATCAATACGGTAAAACCAATCCAATCCACATCCATTTGAATTCTCTGTTGATACATAATGTCGCATAATTCTAGCCCACTGAGCGGATTCCATAAATGGGATTTGGCCGCACTCTATGATATCACAGGTTGGAAGAGTCTGAAGGTTTTGTACCTAGCAAATGTGCCTATCACAGACGGTCAGTTTCTCATTGAAATTGCAAAGCAGTGTAAAAATCTTGAGAGATTGAGGCTTGAAGATTTGGGTCCACGTCGTGTTTGCTGCTATAAAGATGAGCTGCTGGAAATGCTTGGCCATTGTCATAACTTGAAAGATTTTTCGATACAACAAGACAACGTTGATAGAATATCTGATGTTTTCAACGCTCTTGCCGGAGTTCGGAAGCTCAGGAGAGTGCGCGTTGAAAGTTTAGGCAAGAAAAATGGAGTTGGACAACTACTTGTGCCTATCGAACATCTGACTCGATCTCGCAATCTCGTTCTTTTGATTTGTGAAATTAAAGGGATGACCCAACTCGCCGCTCAAAAACTTACCACCATGTTGCAGGGGTAATTATAAACAGTTTTAAAAGATTTATTCAGCAATCAACATTCCTCGTCGTGATTTGCGGTACCGAAATGCTTGTGATGCCTTGGAAAATGTATTTCTGTTTCAAATTTTTCTAAGCGAATTTTCTTGTCGTTATACATCATGTTATATTATGTTCTTCTTCTTTACTTTTCAGATTGAAGGATGAGTTAAAGCGCCCGCTATTTCAGTTCGAAATCCGACGTTGGCATGGTGCAAAGGAACCTTCGCGTAACTTTGAACTGGACTTTGCTCATAAAGATCTCATTCTTTCGCAGCGTTTCACAGATGCTATCTACCGACTGAATTGCTTATGAGTGATCGCAGCCGCACGCAGAATACTCGTTATCCGTACTTGCTAATATATTGTTTATTTTATAATATGTATCAAGTCCATTGCATAAAAATTTAGACTGGCCGTTGGAAAAAATGTTTATGCTCGAAGTTGAAGAATCTTGATCAATCTTGAGAAAAGAAAATCCTCAAAGTTTCAAAGAGGATTCTTCATCTCACTGTTAAGGGATGCCGGCAATTTTTTGAAATTTCTATTCTATTTTTTCTGTTCTTTATATTTATATAAAATGAGATTGTATTTGTTTTCAGACCTTGATCTTCTTGAATTTTATAACGATTCAACAAAATCAAACAGTAGATGAATACATCTGGGATTCAAGATACTTTTTACTCTAACATTTTCTATTTTCGTGATGGTATATTTATATCAAAAGAAAAAATAGCGAGGAAATCAGTTGGTGAGAAAAATTTCAAAAATCTGTCGGCACCTCTTAACAGTGGGATAGAGCATTGAAACTTTGAGGATCTTCTTCCTTCAAGGGTAACTTGAGATTTTTCAACTTGGAGCATGAACTTTTTTTCAACTGCCAGGCTAGCATAACATATACGTGTATGTTTTTTACTACTATGACTACCTAGAAGATAATTCATTGATATTTGCTTTAATTATAATATAGATATTTAATAAGAATAATTTTACGTCTATCGTACACGATCTCTAAGAAGTCTTGTAAGTGATATCTAGTGTGATTATTAATGTGAAATAGCCCTTATTATTCATCATCAAGCAAAGCTTGTTATTGGATTTTATTATTTAACATAAAATATATATCATTCACTACTATGACTACGTAGTAGATAATTCATTTATATTGGCTTTAATTATAATATATATAGATATAATAAGAATAGTTTTACGTCTATCATACAGAATCTCTGAGATTAAGTCTTGTCAGTGATATCTAATGTGATTATTAATGTGAAATAGCCCTTATTATCCATCATCTGGCAAAGCTTGTTATGAGATTTTATTATTCATCATAAAATATATATCATTTACTACTATGACTACCTAGTAGATAATTCATTTATATTGGCTTCAATTTTAATATAGATATAATAAGAATAGTTTTACGTCTATCGTACAGAATCTCTGAGATTAAGTCTTGTCAGTGATATCTAATGTGATTATTAATGTGAAATAGCCATTATTAGTCATTATCAAACAACGCTCGTTATTGGATTTTATTATTCAACATAAATTATATGTATATCATTTATGTTCTGAATTCCCGACTAAATTTTATTATCAATCCCATTTATACCCTATCATTATTGATTTTTTCATCTTACCACACGAATCAAATTCTCAAAGTTGAACAATTTTGAAAATTAATTGCGAAACGGTCGATATTTTACACCCAGATTTTGAATATTAATCTTTTTGGTTTTCCGTCCGGCAGTCGATAGAAAATACTTAATTAAGTATGTGACTGGAGGGGTAGAACATTTTTAGGCACGAATTACCTCGCTCAATTCATTTCGTCCATTCAATTTTCTAGATCATAAAATAATAATCAACCAATAAGACAATAATCAAATAATCAACCAAAAAAAGAGATTGAATACAATTGAAAACAATTGTAACATTTAAATTCATTTTATAATTATTCTGAATTAGGCGAATCAGTCAGCAAGTTTCGTGGCCGATTGTAATTTGCAACTGAATCAAATTGTATGATAGATTCACTGGAAAAATATAATATGCAAATAATAATCGTCCGATTCATAAAACGCATACGGGATTCGAAATAGCATTCTGGGAATCCCATTTTCTTGCTACGTAATTTTCGTTGTCGCCGTCATTCGATACTCGATCTACAAATCCGAGCCAAAGCGACTCCAGCGCAATTAGGCTGGATTTTCATGGCAGCAATTTTTGCCGCAGCAATTGATGATTCCGGTAACGCCATTGGTTGTTGATCACGTGAAATGGGTATATACCTATTTATACACCAATGGCGTTACCGGAATCATCAATTGCTGCTGCAGTGAATTTCTGTCGCGTTTGTTGAGTATTGAGACAAATCTTTGTCGGCTGCTTGGCCACACGTTTGACAGACGGCAGCCGACATACACATCGCAAAACGCAAACACCAGATTGAAAATAGAATAGAAAATATGGGTGATGACAGCCTGGAAGACGAAATGAAGGAGGAGTACGGCGATGATTCGATATTGTACGAACTCCTAGAATACTACGTGCGAAAACAAGATCCTGAATTATCGGTGAGATGATTTACAATTAATTCCAAGAAACTAATAATACAAAATTCATAACGCAACGGACATAACCTAAAATAATCGAATTTTTTTCAACAAAAATAGCCAGGCAAAACGTGTAAACCAAATACCCACCGCTAAATTCTCTTGTATTATTTCCCTCCTAATTCTGTTTTTTTTTTTTCTTTATTTTCTTTATTTATTTTTTCTCAGAGATGCAAAAGCGACGCTGCAATATTGCCGGCAACTGGAACGATTAAAAATGCTTTGAAATATCTGAACAACAGATACTCTCTACCAGAGTCAATTTCCGTTGAGATCGGACTGACTTTACCATGGAAATTTGCAGTCGGTGACAAAGGCAGTTTGCTCGCTATTCTACAAGACAATTTGATTGAGATTAGAAAATCAAAGGATGAGTATTCTTCCGTCGTTGGAAAAGCTTCTGGTATGTGCAGCCTCTGGTTATTAGATTCAATAACTGTGAATAATATTCAAACTTCAATGAATGAATATGATGAAAAAAAATGGGAAAGAAACATTTTCATTTTTCACACGCAGGGCTCATAGTTTTTCATTTTTTGTCAAAAATCACTTTTTGTTCTAATAAATGTTATTTCCAGTACCGAAAGACGCATTTCCGCAATGGCGAAAAATAGCATGGAGTCCAGACTGTTCGTTGCTAGTATTAGCATCAAGCAACGGTAGTTTGTCGTTCTACAATTCGTTAGGTAACAACGTGTTCAACATCAGTGCAAAGAACGTGTCTCAAACGCCTCACGTTTTGGAGGCTGGAGACGCTGTTGTCTCGATGATATTCCTCAAGACGAGAGTAAAGAGCTTGAAGTGGGCTTACGAATTCCTAGTTATTACTTACAGCGGCCTTCTTAAGGCGTACTATGTCTCGGCTACAGAGGCGTTTGAGGAAAGCCACGAATTTTCTTTTGGCAGTTTTTACAGAAACGGTGTTACCGCCGTCGCCTACAATCAAAAACACAATCTCCTTTTCGTTGCCGGCAGCAATATCACCCAGAATTTAAACGTGAGTTCGAAAGAAGGTGATCTTGGATCTACAATTTATTTCACAATTGTTTATTCGGTTTTTTAGACAGTGTCTTCTGAGTCTGGCTTAACTTCTTGGCGAATTCTCAACGATTATCCATTCTATAAACTTACGTTTAGCAACGATGAAAGCGAGCGCAAAAAAACTGGCTTTTCGATATGGAATTATCTGCCCACACTCCGTGCTCAAATTGAATCTGTCGTTTTCAAAACTAGCATTTCACCAGGTGGGGATCTCCTCGCTTGCCTACATACCGATAGCTCCGTTACTATCTGGAATTTGCCTAGCTTAAGACTTCACAAAAAATGGGGGGCCAATGAACAGCCGGATTACGATGCTCGACATCCCGAGGCTGTTGGTAAACCCAGAAAATTACCGCCTGGGCTGTCGGAGTTTCATCCTATCGACGTGAACTGGTGGTCAGATCATGTAAGACATTCCAAAGCTGGTAAATACGGTTTCTGATGATTCTAGATGTTTCTTTCATCATTTTTGAATAGTTGTACTTGAAATTTGCGGTTTTTTCCTCAGTTTTAACTATTCGAATACTATTCGATACACTAAGTTTGAAGGAACGTCTGGAATCAGTCTATGGATTCAGATCTACTCATCGCAAAGAAGTTTCTTCACTATTGCTTGTTTTTTTCAGTCGGTGATAATAGCCAGATACTGTGGATCAGTTTCAGTTTGCTCAATTAAAGATTTGCGCAATCTCTTGGGTGCTAGTCCCGAGTTTTTGTCCGGGCAGCCTCAGATCTCTGAGCTATGTCCAGACCGAGGTTTTCTCAGCTTAGACTGTGAAACTGTATCGACCAGCAACAAGAGGAGTAGAGATTCTACAAGTGAGATTCAAAGTTCAGGTAAGATTCGAAACTGCCTGATGAAATTTCCACCAAAATCGTGCAACTAGACGAGATCAGCTGCTGAATGATATGGACGAATCACAAGTCTGAAATTCTGCTCTACAGAATCGGCAGATTCAGAGAGTGAAAAGGAAGAAGAGGATCACGAGAGACCAACGGTCCTCAAATATGTAGGAAGCCTATTCCAGGGTGCTCTTTACTCGATAACAGACATGGAGAAGTTCCAGCCAAAAAGAAAAAAGCCCAAGTTAGTCCACCGGACATACAGAATATTAGGACTAAAAAGCACAACGCCAGAAGAGCTTTACTCAAGGAAAATCGACATCCAGGTATTAGAAGGCAGTCGCCGATGAACAAGACCCAAAAATGATAAACACAGAAACAATTTCTCTGCAGTGTTTCATTTGATACTAATTGATTTTCCTGTTTCAGGAATACGGTGAGGCTTTAGCCCTGGCTAAGACCTACAACCTGGACACAGACTTAGTCTACCAAACGCAGTGGCGCAAGTCCGAGTTTTCTTTGATCGCGATAAAGGATCATTTGAGTAAAGTTAGCAAGAGATCTTGGGTTTTGAACGAATGTGTTACAAGAGTACCTGAGACTATCGAAGCTTCTAGAGAGTTGCTTAACTTTGGACTGAGAGGTGCAAACTTAGAGACGCTATTGGCGATTGGAGTAAAAGATGATGGAAAATTCACACCGGACTATATAGATGATGAGGATTACGAAGACTTGGATGAAACTAACTTGAATCTTAGACAAGTGGGTTGACTTCTATATTTTTATTTCAATTTTCAGTCGATATCTATGAAGAAAATCGTTTCTTCTTTATGTGTTTTCTTTACAGATACAAAAAGCGAACCAAATACTGGAGAAAATAAACATAGAAGAGCTCTCAGAGGAGCAAAAGGAACTGGTTAATTATAGACTCAAGCTTTTAGATCATCTGGACAAACTCCAAACCTATGAAATAATCCTTGAAGCACCATCGATGTACGATAAAAACTTTTACCAAGAATTCCGCAAGCTCAGTGCACTGGAGAACGCTGTTAGGTAGACAAAAGGACACGTAGAACTAAAAATAACGACTTATTTTCATTTCCGCTCGCTCTTATCTTTTCAATAATTTGATTACAGATTTGCAAAGGACAGTAATTACCGAGCGGTCGATATAATGTTCACTTATCACAGTGCCAAAATACTCCCTCACTGGCTAGCAGTGATAAGCTACTTTCCGGAGACCCTAAAACCATCCGATTACGAAAAGTTGCTTCCAGAGTGCGACACGGAAGGTCGACTCTTTTTGCCTGACCAGCGCGAGCTACGCCAAAAGGATTGGTCAGAGAAAAGCGAGTTTACCAAAGCTCTAGGCTTGTCTGAAGATGACGGTTCTGAACCGATTTACGAATCCGACCCAACACTGAGGGCTTACAGGTAGACGATTCTCTAAATTAAATTGTGCGCCTTTGTTAATCTTGTGATTTTATTACAGAAATGTGCCTCTGACTCAAGAATTACTTCGAAAATGGTACAAGTCTAGAGCCTATCAGATCGAAAGAGATAGTTACATGGTAGACAATGCTTTAAATCTGATCAGAATAGGAAAATCTCGAAACATCGGTGGTCTCGAAGATTTTCTGTTCGAATTAGAAACTCTTGACGATTTGATTTACAAGGTGAACATTGAAGATTTGTCTTTGGCTCGTTTAGAGAAACTCTCCGATTTAGACAAGATTAAATTACTCATGAGCAGATCGGAAGAGAAGAATTTTGTTCAAGATATCAAGGGTTTGGTCATTCCCTTTATCCATAGAAAAGAAAGACTTGCGGTGAGTTACTTGGTACATATTATGTGAAGTCATGACTGATTAGTGATTATATTAATGTTTGATGATAAATACAGCCTGGAGAATCGTCCCAGCGATTATTACACGACTATTTGGTCTGCGTGAGCAAGGACGACCTATCGCTTGCCGTTAGATTCTTCGAGTATTTGAAACAGACACAGAATACAGAGATAATCACTGATCTAGAGGAAGTTATGAAGCTCGCTTTAGACTGTATTTACTCTTGTAAAGATTCTAAAATGTACGAAAAAGCTAAGGCCATTTACGAATGCATTCCTTTGAGCTCTGGCGATGGGGAAGAAGCCGCAAAGATCTCTGATTCTATCGAGGAGTTAGAACAAGAACTTGAATGCTTGAAAGTACTGAGTAAATACAACGTCAAAACTACTCTTAGTTTCATAAGAGATAATAAGAAAAATGTCGAGACTATCAAAATGCTCCTGATTCAAATGGCCAGAAATGTTAAGTAAGTATCAACGCTGTCCAATGCAATTGCTGCTATTTGCTAAAAATGGATATTGTGCAAGGTTTTGAGTCTAGGCTTTCCAGATTTTGTCCAAGATTTTACCATGTAATGGATTTCAAAAGATTTACCGTCATTTTATAAAATTTTATCTCAAGAATAACATTGAATCAAATAGTTCATAGCATGAATTCAAAAATTTTGATGATATTTCATGGGGATTTTCATGAAATTTTACAAGATAGTTCGGGGTTTGCCATTTTTTCGAAATTTCCACAAAGTTTTCTGGGATTTCATCACATTTTGCAGAGTCCTATAAGATTTTTTGGAATTTCATAGCATCTTGCAATATTTACTTCTTCGATCATTAAAATTTCAAGAAGTTTCATGACATTTAAGAATACGTTACATTATTTCCTTTTATTCCAGGAAGATTATTTATGAAGTTTGATAAGATTTTATAAGATTACATGAGAATTTATTCCATTTCACAAAATTTCACGGGGTTTCCAGAGATATTTCCACGGAAGAACAATTTCAAATGACCAAAACTTGAATTCTTGAGCATTTCCCAAACTTATTCTCCACCTCAGTTGCTCAACATACTCTAAATTCACAGCTCGCTGCCTCCAAACGAAAAACTTTGGCCTCAGTTATTAAACGATACCCTGAAGCTCCACGAGACGACATTTTCTTGCCTCGACATTGAAGTATGTTTCGAGATATGCGTCTCGGCTCGTTTAACGTCTGGAGATAAAACAACGATCCAAAATTCAGCCGGTCTAATCGAAACTAAACGAACAGAAAAATCTCTTCTCAAAGTTCCTTACAAAAAAGCTGTAGATTTAATTCTCCAGGCCAGTACCGAGTACTTCAACAGCTCAAAAAGTCTGACGGACAGCAGCATGGAGCTGGCAAAGTAATTGCATTTTTCATTTATTTGGAAACATTCAAAAATGAGCATTGAATCTTCGTTGATGAATATAGTTTGGCACGTTTTCAGGGCGTGTTTGTACCTTATCCAAGATGACAATCCAGATATCAAGGAAGAATATGAACTGATAAACTCTCTGCAGATACTAAACGACTTCAACGTAAACGTTCTGCCCCTCCAAGTCCGGCTTAGCCAAGATAGGATAAAACTGATCGAGAGTTGTTTGCAGAATCAGCAAGACGCTTATAAGAGTACTCAAAGATTACTCAATCTCGCCAGCTATTTAAAAATCGAGAAATACAACGCCAGGAACCGTGACGGCAAAGTCTTAGAACTCATCGCACAGAAAGCTTACGAAGTACTGTGAATCTGTGTATTGGGATCCGATTAACAAAGAGGCACTCAGGCTGTTCATCACCGATTTTGTTCGAACTTAAAGTATATTCAGTTCATGAGTGGGACTTGAACTTTTCAAAACAGTGAAATGTAATACACAGCCATTTAGGAAAATAACGAGTTCCAAAAGTCTGTTACTGATTAGCATTTATAATGTCAAAGATTTGGAGCATAGAAAAAATGCCACAAAATAGGTAAATTTCGACTATTAAAACTCGATCTTCTCCTAATTGGTTGACTATCGCGCTTTACTGCTTTAACCGACTCAAGTTCGATTCACAAAATTCATTGAAAGTACTTAAGTTTCAACAAAATAGGCGAGAGACATCTCACAGGGCCTAATTGTAAGTTCAAAAGTCTAGGGTCAATGAAATATTTAATAAACTGTATTATTTTCAGGTGAAAGACTATGACGCTTGCACAGCAATGTGCCAGCGTTTGATAGACCACAGCAACTCCTCAGCCTGGAGAATTGTCTTCGATTTGGGAAACGATGACGAATACCTTGACCTAAAGTTCAGACAGAAGTGTTTGGCCTTTGCGATGAATTGCGGGCCGCCTGATCTTCTAGAAACAATTTTGCGCCGTATGCATCTACTCGATATTCAAATCCTGCATAAAGGTCTCAGCGATTTATTGCCCAAGGAATCGGAAAGCGCGATAGACAGCGACGATGAATTTACAGACGCAATGACAACGGTGAGAATAAATCAAAGCAACAATAGGAAAACTAGAGATTTTAGGACTTTGTATTGTTTTATAAACATTACATTTTTTGAAATTAATTAAAAATTACACAACGCTTTCTCTATCGCTAAAGAAAAACTCGCAATAAACCGAGTTGTTTTAACTTTTCAGCCTTTAGTAGAGTCCAAAGAATTCGCCGTGCCGAACTTGATAGGAACGTCAACAGAAATAGTTAAAAATTCTGCAGAGCTGGTGAAGAAGTCGACTTATTCTCTGCTCAAGAACGTGGGTAATAAAGATTTCTGGAAAAATACTTTGAGTTTGAGTTTCGTGGGAGAGAATCGGCTCGATACGAGACGAGGAGACGATGAAATACTCAAATTAGACGCTCCGGAGATCTACCCTCAGAGTTTCTCCTGCTTTTACGAAACTCTACATAAAAATCACGCGATCAGTAGTTTTGATACAGACTACACAAAGTATTCGCTGCCGGATATTAATGATGGCAAATTCAAACTTTGCCAGAATCTAGTCAGAGTCGCTTTACTCGGAGAATGCGCTAGCTATGGGGTTGAGGTCAGCAGCATCGATCATTGTAAGTTCATAAATTTGAAAAACAGCGTCTAATTTATTGTAGAATGTTCTGATTTATTGAAACTTCGTTTACGTCATATCTATTTTCTCTTAAATCATCATACATAAGGTGTTCTATTGTATCATTTATAGTGCATCGAATTACTGCTTCCCGCTTCAAATTGTAAAAGCTTTTTCTTTGCACTATAAATTATATTTATGCGAAGAATGAAACTAAAGATACCACTTCTTCGATTTAGCTGTGCGGTCATTTTGCAGAGTAATTGAAAGTCTCATGACTTTTGAAAGAAAAGAAAATAATTCAGATGAATATAAAAATATTTGCCCACTTTTTTAACGAACATTCGCATTAAAGAAAAATCATCGATATGAAGAAAAAAAAAAAAAAACAAGTTTACTTCTCAGTAGTTGATCATCTGGAATGTCCCGTTTATTGCTATATTATATCTGTATTACAATTTGCTTTGCAGTATTCGTCGAATGCGCGCGTCACGTTTTTACCGAAGATTGTCTACTCGGTATTTCGTATCTCATGAGTCTCTGCAACTACGAGACAGACTCTGTAAAATCAGCCTTTGATGATATCCCAGATTCTGATTTGCGGCTTCAGTTGGCGGCCTACTTCTATTCTTTAGAATTATACAAGAAGTTAGAACCGGAGGGTATCGGCTACTATTATGACCCTCTAGATTTAATAATACAAATGACTAAAGCTGCGGAAAATATCGAGGGTTGTCCGATTGCAGCAGGTCTTGTTTTTTGGTCCTCGTGTTTGTTCAACGCTAAAGATTTAGAAGCTCAGGAAGAATCTGCAGTTGTAGAAAGTGAACGCTTCCAAATCGCAGAGCTAAATTCTGTTGAAGAAGCAGAAAGCAACGGAAAGGTAGATTCTGCACAGAATGAGACAGCCTCACGATCTGAACAATCGAGTAAAGTAGGGCTTGACATAGTCTCAGCTGGAGCTACGTCGATGGAATCAACCGAGGAAGGAACGGGATGGGACGATGACTGGGGAGATTTTTCAGACCAAAGTGAAGAGCCGGAAAAAAACTTGGCAGAAAATTTGAAAAGGGAGGAATTGATCGTTACGGAATATTCAGAAACTGAAGAAGAAAGATTTGAAGCGTTCGAAAAATTGTTATCTGAGATTGTCGACAAACAGGGGTATCTGGAAGCTAAAGAAAAGTTTTTGTCGTGGCCCAAATTTGAAGACCCTCGATTTATTGCCATGGATAAACATCCAGTTTTTAAATTGATCGAGATAACTGGAATATATGTGACTGAGGAAAACGACTTCTCTTCTGATCAGAGGCTATTGGAATGCAAGGAAATTCTTGATGCGAATATTTTACCCGAAGAGGTAAGAACTTCAGTATTATTATTTTACACAATTCATTTAGAGTTCGGATCACATTTATTGTTTCATCAGACGCGAGTCTTTCAGTCGATAACGGATTGGTTTGAATCTATTTACTGAAAATGATAAAATTAATGAATGTAATACCGTATTGTTCCGATCATAAGTCTAGGTTTTTTGATCTTGATTTTACCATTAAAAATCGACCTCGACTTATATTCGGTATTTGTTTAGCCAACCGACTGAGACAAAAAAATAATATTGTTCGCCAATTTACGCGACCTACTGAAAAAATAATAAGATTTTTTATTTATGGTAAAATTCGAACAAAGAATATCACGCTCCCGCTGCGCGCGTTATTTCTGACTAAGTGAAACAGGTATAAGAATTTCCGGATAGTGATTAGGCCTGTAGTTTTTTAAACATATAATATACATACATAGCTTCGTAATTGTTTTATTTTTAATTATCTGCAATTAGCTAAAACTTAATGCAATAATATCTTGTAATGAAATATTGTATACGGACCAGCTACTGAGGGAATATCTCCACAATTCCAAAAACTCCCTGGACTTGCAGCTCAAGGTATATCTACGACTCTGCACCGATCACAAATCGCTCCAAGCAGAGGCAGTGCGAATAATAAAAGAAAAATACGAGGTGAGACATTTACTATGTTTATTATGTGCAAAGAATTTACTACTTATTCAGCATGCTGATAGGTGTTTACGTATTTTTTTGATTTCCATTCAGTGAAATTTGTTGCCATTCACGTGTTTAGAATAAATTACAAATGGCAAGGATTGATTGTTTTTGTTTTTTTTATTCTAATTGTCCTTCAGTAAACTGGGTCTAGCGTTTGAAAACAAATAATTAAACGCAATCAGAATGCAACGTGCGCACCTTACTTTTTAATTATAACGAACGGTCACGTGATTTAATTATCATGGAATATTACCTTAAATCTTGTGCATTGAAATTTTTAACTCGATGAATTCTTTTTTAATACACATGCATGGACACCCGATTTTCCGCGCTCGTTTGGCGGGAGTAAAATGGCCTTTTGTTTCTCTTGGGCTAGAAGCGAACTCGCGCATGCGCAAGTCGTGAAGAATTTGTTTTTTTTTTGCCCTACAAAAGCGGGAAGAAAATTTTCCTTTCCTATAAAATCGGGAAGAAATATAGGTAGTATTGTCTGATGCTAAAAAAGAACCCGTTTACGCTGTGTCAAATACCTTAGGTTACAAAAATTATTAGTAGCTATTACCAAAAAAACCGTAAACTTTCACAAAATATGTTAGTAATTATCAACATTTGAGCTTTCATTGAAAATGAAGGGAAAAAAAAGCTAATTAAACTGATAAACTTGTGATCTTTTATAAATATTTTGTGTTATTTTTCTCCATGATACAGGAAATGAGATTGTCTTCTCCGATTGTTCACGAGTTGTTTTTCAAAAATCTGACTGGATCGTTTCATCCAAATCACATAATTTACAAAGAAATTCTTCGAGAAATAACTCAGAACTACTATCTCACCGATATTAAAGAGAATCTGATGTCATTAGCCAATGTACTAGTTGAACAGCAGTATCTACCACATGCGGCAGCCCTTAGAAGTCTTATAAACTCTGTACCTCGGTCTTTACAAACCTTTGATGCTGGACTCGATGGATTATTCAAGAAATAATTGTTGTTATTTATTCAATTATGTTATTTTTATACAGATAATGCGCCAATTTTTACCTATTATTATTATCATTGTTGTTATTATTATTGATATTATTAATAAAAAGAATAAAAGAATAAATTATACGCTAATTCAATTTCTTTCGCAACTAGTCGCGAAGAATTTTTCCCTACAAAAGCGGGAAGAAAATTTGTCTTCCCTATAAAAGCGGGAAGAATATACTAAATTGTAATAAAACAATTTACATTTGAAGATACTCCGACTTTTTCTTTTTAGTCGCACAATTCGTGTTATTAATCGTGATGATCTTTTTATCTGCGGTAGGTAATTCGTTAGAATATATATCATAATGTATTGCGTAGATAAAAAAAAGTGAGGGACCGAAGCTTAGTGCGACCTATATTTACCGACTCGTCGAGAAGATAACAAATCTCTCTTTTCGGATTTAAAATTCCTAAGCGGTGGTAGGTAACTAACTATGCGCGGTATCGCTTCCTCCCGATAATCCGATAATCCCGGTGTAATCTCTCATTATTGCATACCCATTCAAATATTCGTAGGTATAAATTTCTACCTTACCGTGCCATACTTCAAACTGTTGGTATTCTATTCCAGTGAAGTATTGAGTTATGTAACAATCAGTCGACGGTATACGATTATCGTATAGAGTGCGTGGTGATCTGTGTTTAATTATAAGAACGTATAATAAATATAAACACATCAAATTATTACAATATCTTCGTAAAATTGACTCGTGAAATTAAGTAAACAAACTGATATACTCACATCAGTTCTTTTCTTTAACACACTGCGATATTTCGATTTAAAGAAACTCTACGTACACAGATATATTTGTATATGATTTGAAATGTATGCATCTCCCTCCCGCCTAAATGGACAATAATCGAATATCGAATCGAAAAATTTGAATAAATCTGAAGGGTTGCGCAAACCGATTAGAGCTTAGGTTTTATATGCTTGGCAGCCGTTAAAATCAACGAGAATTGCGGGTAACTTCAAATTCTCAATGTCTCATGACAGGTTTCGAACGACTATAATAACTGTAATATACTAAATGTGTGCTTTTAACCGGATCCTTTTTCCTGTATTATTTGTACTTTACACAGCAGGAAAAGGAGGAGAAAAAGAAAAAGAAGAAGTAGAAGTTGATTCGTTTATTTTTCACGATCATCGATGTAACAGTACCTATTCGCTAGGTACGATACATACTCACATGGTATATAAATAATCTATCGACAATATCTCTAAGCCTCGGCCATCGACGCCATGCATGAACTGCTACGAGACACGAGATAGATAGACCTACACGGTGTGTGTTGTACAGGGTGTCCTAGAACTAAACCCAGAAAATGATGGGGGTAATAGAGGGGGTCGAGCTCATTGTCAGTAAATCAAACTGAATAACACGTGCTCTGCGAAGTCGCGTTCGCGAGATACAACCGGTTGAAAAATCCAGCTACACGCCGGCATATAGACAACCGAGTGCACAGCGAATGACCGCGCTTGACAGTTGATACGGATCTAACACTTCTGATTGGGACATTGTTGAACCCAAACACTTTTTCATTGAATGTATGCTAAAGAAGTGGCTAAAGACAACAATGTTGGTTGCCTACATGCCGGAGCTCAGCGCGATTTTTCGACAGGCAGTATCTCGCGACCAGTGCATCGGAGACCACATGTTTTTGAGGTTAATTTACTCAGGTTGACCCCCTCTATTATCCCTATCATTTTGTGCACTTAGTTCTGCGGGACACCCTGTATACAGTATACGGTACGCCGCTCAAAGCGAATTATACGCCTATAATACATATACGTGTATATAACTGGGGAGACGGGTTACCCATGCGTGAAATCAATTACCTCCGTTCCCTCTCCCTCATCCTTGCCGTCATTCTCTCCCTCATGTGAGAAAGGGCCGTTGAGATTTCTCTCTCTCGCTGCCCCTTCCTCCAGATCGTCGCCTCCTCTTCGTAGCCTCGAAACGGCCAATGAGGTGCGCGCGCAGGTAGTTTGATTTGAATAAAAAACAGGAGAGAACATGTCAGGCGTACGCGCGCGCGCGCGCTCTCGCTCAGCGGCTTTAGGTGGTAGTGTGTTGTGTGGTGAAAACAGTGAAATTGCGGATACGTACAGTGGATTGTGTGCATAGCACGGTTGTACGTAGCTCGCGCCTGCGTAAAGAGGCGCAAAGTTGCGCGGTTGAAAAGCGGGTTGAAGTATAACAGGCGCATGTCCGTACAGTTCAGAGACTCCAACGCCAGTCTCTTCACCCCGGTTGGTTGAGCCCAGTGCGAACCACGAGCTAGAGAAGGGCTCGGTATTGAAACCCGATTACGGAACCGACCGCCAGCCTCTCATACCCGGAGGTGGGGCTCGAATGGAACACGCCTTTTCTCTACGCCGCATTTTGTGATAAACTGGCACTTATGTATTGTTAGCGTTCACCCCGGTGATGCTGCTCGCGATGCTTATGTAGACTACGTCGCTTTGAGAGTTTGAGGAGTTGTTAGAAATTTCTTGAAGTCGTTGTATATATTTTCTCAAGTTTCTTATTCTTCTTGTTATTCTTCTGTTTATTATTATTCTTTCGGTAAATCTTTCCCTCGCGAGACTTGGTATGGTATGCGCAATGTATAACCACTTCTTAACGTCTCCTGCGATGGCGCCTCGTAGATTATTTTCAATGCTAGATCGTAGACCAGAACTGAGCAATGTATATCCCTCTGTCTCTCTCTTTCTCTCTCACTCTCTTCCTTTCGTTTAGAACGGGTATTTTATAGTCTTGTTTTTCAAAGTTATTTATGTAAAATTGTGAAGTACGCTTTGACTCGGAACATAATATCCCTATAATTCGATAGTGTTTCTAAAGACGTCAAGACTGTCCAGTCAATTCAATGATCTCTTACGTTGTATGCTTCTATACTAAAAGTACCGTTGTAAAGTAATGATACCAATATATTACCTGTATCTAAAGACACATGTCATAGATTCGTTGCACTTCTTTTTCATATGCAAAGTAACATGTCATCGGCGAGTGACGATACAATGCCTAAAAAGTTAAACGGAAATCGGATAGTTTCATGAATTGATCCCCCTACATCGTTGGTTTATAATGCATAATACCTTGTACTATCACAGTCTGTCACAGTCTTTACATAGTGTACAAATGTGCATGTTTATGGAAATGATGCTGATGCATGAACCTTATATGGTCATGCATAAGGGATGCAGTATCAAAAGTGATATTTGCAAGCGGACGTTGAAGATCGATGTAAAGACTATACCTCCAAAAGAAACAAGTCATGAATAGGTACTTGAGGACTGAAAAGCCCACCTGAGAGGTTTCAGCGGAAACATTGAAAATCGCAGGGCACAGTATTTCTTCCAAGGGGCGATTGGCTCAAAATTTAGATACCTATAATACAAGTAACTTCTGAGTTTCACAGGCCTTCTAGTAACTGCAATTGACTGCCAATGACTTGGAATGACTTCTGATAACTTCCAGAGATCGGCTACCTGTGACTCCAGATTAGTGTATACCCTGATGTTAAATCACCTTCAGAAGTTTTCACGGACTACTGATGACTTCCAGATACTGAGAATTTACAATCAGGCATTTCTTTACTCTTGGGGCGATACAGTACAAGTCGCTTTGAATCTAACCTAGCTAACAAAGGACATATGAATCTTACTGAAATTCTTAGTCTTACTGAATCTGAATCTTACTGAACTCTTAGATTTTTTCCAAACAGTAGGTAAAGTCTCAGCCACTTTCTGCCGTAGCAAAGCATTAACAATGAATCGCAACTACTGAGAGATAATAATTGGTGATAATGGAATTCGGAACATAGTCCCGTAGCACCTCAAAGCGATATGGTAGTCTGTTCTAAATTCCATTATCACCAATTGTTGTCACCTGTAAAACGTAAATCGTACTTTCTCGATGACTAGTGGCTAAGTATTTCACTTTGTCAAAAAAATTAGTGGGTTCAAGTAAAAATGATGTTTTTTATGGTAGCTAGGTTACGTTGGAAGTGATCTCCACCATATCACTTTAACGGACCACTGGTGATAGAAGGTGATAGAATTACAGACTTCTGGTGTCCAAACACTGACTATTTGTAATCATAATTTCGTTTTCAACCGAATACTTCTGACATCCACTGATTTCCTAACATAGCTTTCGGAGGTTTGAGAATTTCTGAATTTATCAAATGACTTCCAAAGACTTCAAGTAACTTTAAATGTTACCCTACGAACGACTTTCCAATTAGATTTCAGCCCGTCCTTGGTATAGGTATCCCGAATCATGAAAAAATGCGGGAAAATATAATAGTTGCATCACTGCATATGAGAACATCATATCTTGATGTATCGCACTGTACCATATGAATGATAAAGAGGGTTGCGTCGGACAATATTTGCAAAAGTAACTGGAATATGGCTTTACCATTATTGTAACGTTCATAATAAATTAGTCAAGTCTATAAGAATGTTGCCTGAGCGTGGCTGGCTTTCATCTGCAATCGTCGTTTGTCTTTTTTAATGGTTTCTCATGTGTGTATAACCAGCTTCAGTTTGCCAGAGCAATTTCATTGGGCCCCGATAAACTGAGGTCCATTTAGCGCCGCAGCGGGACTGGTGCCATTACAGGCACCATTATATCATTATAGCATATAATATGCCGAAGCAGCGGATCAATCCATTGGTTCATAAAGAGCAACCAGTCTTAGCAAAGGTTCCTAATTCAACAGCTCGAATCCCGAGAATGTATATCGTTTCGTTTCTCTCACATTCGCTACACCGTTCCCATCCCTGGACTGTAGTTTGCCACTGCAACTATAGCGTCTGGAATTGTGCGGAATTCCATGACTTATGGGCCATTATCCATCTCTCTCCAACTGCCATTGCGTTAGCCAGTCAGTTACTGAGAAGCCCATTGGCGTTTCAGGTTCTATTTCCATCTCTGTCTACAGTTCAGGAGGATCTGTGAACCCCTCCGTAATGTACCTCACACAGTCAATAGAGGCGGTGTTATTCCCTAAGGAAGAAACGCCTGAAAGGCGAGGTCAGAATTACCAGTTACAATCTGGTTGGCCACTTTCGAAATAGACCCTCTCTGCTTACCGTGGTGGGAAACCGAGTGGTTGGTATACCTTGCTCTTCGGATCCTGGGCGTAACCGTAGCCATAGCCATGGACGAGGGGGACCTTCCTTCGCCCTGGGCTCAGAAGCGGGGGAATACTCGATTCCCCTGGGGTGTGGGGATGCCGGCGCGTCAGTAAGCGACAGGCCCCTGCCTCCGAGGTTCCACTGCAGTTCCAGTTTACGCGGTTATTTCCTATGGTCCATACTCGTTGCTACATCAATAAAGAAAATCCCGAAGAACAGTACATGAAACCACGAAGTGCACTGGTTTATTGGATACTTTCATCGTCATCATCATCGTCATCATTATCGTCGTCATCACCATCATGATCGTCGTCATTCTCACTTCATCGTGCAAAAGACAGTGATCCGGTGATTGTGCATCATATTTTATTCATGTGCTGGATGGTTGTGATCGGTATTACCCTCAGTGCTAGTAATATCATTACTAAATTCCATCCACCAGGGACTCAGCAAGATACCTCGAACAACAAACCACTCTAATTAATAAAGTTAGCAATGATGGTTGTTTTGGAAGACTGTCTAGTATAGAAGCCTAAAAGACTGAAAATGATCTCAACGATTATGAAAATCACGTATGGCTGAAGATTCTGATAATAGATCAGCCGGGAAATTATAGTGATAGATTGAGACGACCAAGATCACTTGTTTATGAGAGATTTGGGTTGCGAAGAGACCCCAGCAATGCTTAGAAGGAGTTGGAACGTTGGTTTCAACATTACCGTGGATGAATTCTAGAGTTTGAGATGTGTATTGGATAAAAAAAATTGGATCAGTAGTGAGCCGGGAGTATCGTCGAGGTGGTTTCGGTGCGGAACGATGCCCAGGCCGTCGCGCGACTCATACGGCGATCAGAAGCCGCCTTATTCTTACATTTCATTAACTGCAATGGCGATATGGTCATCGAGGGACAAGATGCTACCGCTTGCTGAAATTTATAAATTTATCGGAGACCGTTTTCCGTACTACAGGAAAGACACTCGAAGATGGCAAAATTCACTCAGGCATAATCTGTCCTTCAACGATTGTTTCATCAAGGTACTTATATTATTTAGAATATACTTACACATAGAATTGAAATTTAGGCGAACTTAATTTCACACCGTTCTCAAATCACCATCATTCGTTCAATCGGGGATTTCCCCATGGTATAAATATACCGGAAGATAATTTCGCAGGTTTCCCATTTACAAAAATCATGTTTAACTATATAAAGTAACCTGAATCATCTTTTTGGACGAAAAACTCATTAGATCTCGACCTTGAAAATGCATTCCTTAATGAGGAGCTTAATTAGATATCTGATAATCAGGCAAATTGATGAAGCTACCCTAATATACAGGAGCAGTATAATAAAGGATGAAAGAAACTCGTACGTCGTTTTACAGCAGAACTGTGAACTTTTGTAAATGGTAATAAAAATCGTTCGGATATTCGCACAGCATTCAATTCAGATTATATAGACAGACACAACTGAAACGTAATGAAAGAGAGAGAAAACTGCACAAAGTCGTTATACCTCCAGTGAAGAAAGAAAAAAATCATATATACCTAATTCATGTATTTCGATTCAATTTTTTTTTTCAATCCTGACGAATGACGATGCGACGTGTTGAGCGCTTCATGCTGTTCGTAAACTCGAGATATTGTGCATTGATCGAGGATGTTAATATTTTTTCATTAAAATGTACTCATACAGTAGCCATGGTAGCATTTTCAGAAGAGGGTCTCGAATTTATCGCTTCAAAATCGTGCACCGCGATCCTATGTAAATATGCACGCAGGTGTATACCGTCTATACCGAGCCTATTTACTCAACTCACGAGGATGTGTCTCATTACCTTTATCATCTGCGTTGAAAATAAGGATCTGTTACGCAATATACACTGTATGTACATCTGCGTTGATGACTTATATCTCTTTTCTCTCTCTTTCTCGAAAGTACAAAAGTGTTGGTAATATGCAGGAATCGTTGTCAGCATGATAAATCATTCGTAAGGGTGTCTCTCATCAGTCAAAGGAAGAAATAAACGATTAGAAACTCCTTCAGGATCATTTTTTTTTCATGATGGATATTTTTTGTTTGCATTCATTCTATATAACGCGGTAAGTTATACCTGATCCGGCAGTTCCACATACCTAGTCCTGCGAACGCCATAAGGGTTTTTTAGTATCCTTATATAGCTCAGCTGTCAGACGAATTAGGGGAGTAATTAATTTTGAATATTCCTAATTTCTAACTCCCCTGACGAGAACGGCTAACTAGCTATAAGCTGCTGAGGTCCGACACACAAACAGACATACATATCCGCAGCTATATACATTAACCCAACTCACGAACGAGACATCTGGATAGGCTTCGTGTCTAGATAGCTTCCTCTTTTAATCAGACAGAAGAGGTTATTAGCCCCCTCGAAAAGGGGCTATGTATTAACTAGACAAAAAATCCCACCATGGTGGTACGGTGGACATGGCTACCTAGCTTACCTAGCTTACTCTAAGATTGGAAATAATCTGGGTTTTGAAATTGCATGAATTGAATTCGTTTCGGAGCGTCATCGATGACAGTAAAATATCCAACTTGTCTTTCACGCAACCATACGCACCACCAATGGCTAAGAAAACGAACTTGGAAGTCCTCATATCTAGTTTACTTTCCACTTACCGAATTGAAAAACACTCAGCATGTGGAACGAAATTTTTCAGTAGTTTCAAATCGTGCTTAATCTGTTACCATATATGGTCTTCTACATCAGTATATGCGCATTTATAGCTCTTCTCTTCAAGGTCTTCTTCTGTGAATTCTCAGGTGCCACGCGGTCCTCATCGTCCTGGTAAAGGTGCCTACTGGGCACTGCATCCTGAAGCATTATCGATGTTTGAAAACGGGTCCCTTCTTCGTCGGCGGAAGAGGTTCAAGCTGCACAAACCAGATAAAGAGTTATTGAATTCGGAACTTCAAGCATTAGCATCGACATTTCCTCCAGCGACGGTAGAATCGAGTGCTGGATCATCCGCCGGAGGATTGAGCGCTGCTAACCTTCATAGACTTAAGGAGGATCTGCTCCAGTGGGAGATGCAAGAGAAACAGATGATGGCTGTAGCAGCAGCCTCTTCGGGTACTGGGTATGGTTTCCCCGGAAACAACCATGAGCCAGGAAATGGATTCTACTTCATCTCTCCAGAAGCTCAGCAGAGACTTGCTGGAGGTCCAGCTCCTGCAGCTCATCTGAGTTCCGAACAGAGGCCTGAAACCACTAGGACATCGTGGGCTTGGGACTTTGCTGGACTGTCCACATCCGCCTACGTCAATTCAATGCAGCCTTTTCTCATACACCACCAACAGTCGCTTCCCGACCGAGGCGCAGTTCGACCTGAAATTGATCCTCGGCTTCAAGGTACTTCGGGGATCCTGCCTATCACTGGCGAGCATATGGCGAGGCGACATTCTCTTCAAAACCATGAAGATCTTCTCCTCCGAGGCGCAGGTGGTGGACTCCAGCGACCTGATAACGAGGACTCTGCAAGAAGTGCGGAGGACCATCATCGTCTTCCCAGGACGTTTTCCTCGAGAAATTATGAAGTGCTACTTCAAGAAACGATGAACGAACGGCGAGAACGGTTTCCAAAACACCGCAAGGAGAATCAGCAGCGTCAACAACCTGTGATAAAGGAGGGCCATGAAAATGACGACTTTTATCATGGGCTCCAGGCGACTTCGAGCAGGATTATAGCCTCTGCACACACCAGGAGTGGATCCTATACCAAGGAACCATCGCCGGTTAGGGATCACGCCCAAGGACAGACTGTCATACAGCAAAGCAAACGAAAAAAGAAACCATTCACCATTGAGAACATAATCGCACCTGACAACGACGACGCTGATGACACCGATGCCTCACTTGTGACTGCTGGAAAGGCTCACCCCTTAGCACCCAGGCCTCTTTATGCTGGTTTCGCGCAAATTCAACCCTTGGCTTTGATCGCGTCTGGGATACATAAGCATCCGAGTTATTGATGAGAGTTAATCATTTTTTTCAATGATTTATTTCTGGACCTTCATTATCTGGGTTTTCATACATGTAAGTCGGTCGTGTGTTTCCATAAACGCTTGTTTTTTGCGATTGCCTTTGATAATGTTTAACTGGCGGTGGTTATCAGTTAACTGTTGAAACGCCTCATCTAGATCGTGGGATAAGAGTCACGAACTTCTTGTGCGTATATTCACTAAAAACCGAACAGTTATTTGACAATTATACACAAATGTGCTTATCGTCATCGTTCTTCTCTGATTTATCCATTCACTTTGCGGATTGACGATAATTGGCGATTAATATTTGGATGGGCATGTAATTGGGCTTCTCCTAAATTAGATACGTGCGCAAATCACCTAGCAGAAATTTCAATCATTTCAAACCGGTTCCTTCTTCAATCTCTTCTAATTGAAGAAAATATCTTCGATATTGGTTCCCCGATAAATCTTGCAGCACTTGTCATCAGTCTCTCTAAACAATCTAAAAGCTCATTGATTCGTGTTGCGAACGCTTTCTCTTTTGATAATAACATTGCGAATTGCACCCCCACAAGTGCTTGATATTCGTCAGAGTCCATTGAGAAGCCGAATGATCTACAATGATTTGTATACCCGGCTTCATAACGTATAATACGATAAGCAGAATCTTTGTTGATTTTGTTATACATAGAGCCGCGTTGGCATTTTTTGAACAAAACTGTGACGATATTCTTGCAGCGAAAAATACAAGAGTCTTGTAGTTTTCAAACGGAAGCCAGTTTAAGGGTGCATATTCCAAAATTGGATTCCGTCGATAAGCGCCTGTTGACTGATTGCCTCGAACTTGAATTCAATTCACTCTGATCTGCAAACTATTTGAAGATCAGAATTTTCGCAGTTACAAAATCATCGCAATTTCATAAAAACAACACGTAGCCAGCAGGTCAATATTGAGAATCCTGCGTATTATAGACGTATTAACATATAATATTTGTAAATAAATAGAGGAATGTATATGAATGAATGGAGCAAGGAGATGTGGCGATAGTACTTGTAGAAATTAGTGATAATAAATATTGAATATTTAAACGACTTATATACAAATATAGATACGGATAAATATAATAATGTATAAATATTAGATACCTATATACCTAGTATCTGTGTATGATCGTGATATTAATGATATTATGTGGGTGAATCGGCGTGAAGTACCTAACTGGGGTGAGATTGCAATCCACTATTTATATCTATACAGCGACCAAACTGAGGTCCGCTGTTATAATATTCTAACTTTCTATATGCAAACGTCGAATATATATATATACATGAAGGCTATACCTCAGCCGCCGCAGCACCTCGACAATTAGTTCTAACAATAATTAAATTATATTGTAAATATAACGGAAATATATCGGCACAGTTAACACACATTAATTATCAGAAACATTCTCTAGACCTTTTCTTCGTGATTATCCGTAATTATGTTATCAGTATGCATTCCTATTACACCTTCATCTGTGTGCTATGTCTTAAGTAACAATGACCCAAACTTTTTTTTGGTACGATCTAATTGATTCGCGACCTTTTTTTTTTGTCTCCTACACTCGTGTAAAACTTGGTGTAAGTATTTCTTGTTCTCTTTGATGGTTTTTTAGTTTTTCTTTACGGTTAGTGGCCGAAATTCTTTGAAACAAATTAGCGCCAGGCCGTAGAATCACGAAGGGGCAAAAAGATATACGGCAAGGATGAAACGCAGCGAGAAGGAGCGAAAGACTATACATACGGCAAAGGATGAAACTTGGAGACTTGTTGATTTTTGTTACCAAGCGGTTGAAAAGCTTTGCCCAAGACGATAAAGAAAGGAGCCCATAAGTAAAGCGAGAAGGGAGGTTGGCCGAAGTCCGACTGGTTGAGAATATTCAAAAAAGGAACCTTACACTGCACCTAAGAGAGATGATCATTAGGCTTACCAATGCCGCAAAGCATACACCGCGGTGTTTAATGCCATTGTTGAAAGTTGATTTACAGTTGTCTATTGTTGGATAGCAATTGGAATAGCTATGAGCACCACTCAGCTTTCAGGCTCGAACCTCAATGGCACTTCAATGGGACCCCAACGGGGCCCAGACTCAAATATATCTCCACTTTGTAGGTATATGTATGTACTACACGCACATCGGCATATCGACCAAGTCCAACCAGCTGACCAAAAAATTCAACAAATCATCATTAGCTAGGCGCGTATCATTTGTTTGGTCCGAGCTTGCCTTTCAGCCATTGTTTGCATTTTCTTCTTCGGTTCTTCTTCTTCTTCGTGGGCTTTCTTCTAGACAAGCTGAAGAATCGAGTGGGATTCTCATCTCTCTTCAGTTTTCGATTCAAGATATTATTATCATCATCGGTTGATCATGACCGACGCAAAAGCTAATCAATATATTAATCAAAGATATATATACTCGTCTTATTCCTCTAATAAATAAATCATAATCATACCGAAAGTTTCAGTATCAGTATTGGTACGAATTAATTATCTGCAGCTGGAATCTAGCGAGATTGACGGCTGCAGAGGAATCATCTACTTAATCTAGCTGCTTGAAAACGTTACTTTGTAGATCACTCGTTATGTTATCGATCACTAATTGATAGCTATCCAAATCAATATCGCAAAACGAAAGCATTATCATCGGATTAGTTCTATAAGGCGTGCATTAATTGTTAGACTGAAGATTGATGCACGTCAATTTCATCGGATTCAGATCGGTTCTTCCTACCATTCGCTCTCTCTTCGAAACTTAAAAAATTAGATTTTCGATTTAAATTACAGTTCCTTTGAATCAGATCAAATTACAGGTATCAGCAAACATTTAAACCCGAATCCGCGGTGATCAGAAACTTCTTATTTTCCGATAGTTTCAATTGAAGAATAATATGGGGATCAAAGAAACGTCTGATCGAGTACTACTGTTTCAAACACTTTTCCCAAAAGCCAATCGTTTCAAGGATGCTTATTACTTCAGGCGATCAAAAATTGACATCTGTCATCCACTGATAGAAGCAGAGACGTTATCTGTTTTCTGTGGAATCGCTGGTCATGTCAAAAACTATGATTTGGATACAAGATGTGTTCTGTAAAGTACTCGAAGTTGCGTTCAAAGTTGCTTTTCGAAAAATTGATTGTTGCTCAGACAGTCAGTGATTGAAAAAAAAAATAAACATCCAGTTCCACGTATCCGCGCATGCACTGCAAGTAGTTTATATGTATTATAACCTGCGTCCGCGGTAGTTTCTTAGTATGTTTTATTATCGATCTCACGGTCTGAATAGGTACTCAATTACAAGAGTATTACGATAACGGGTAACGAGTATCTATTAGAGTAACTGACTACCGAGAAAGTATCTTAAAAAGCTGATCACCGTATTGGTAAGTCAGTGGCCAGTTTGGTTTTTGTCCCTCGAATTGGTCGAAACTTACCTAGCCAGCTACCGATCTATATACGAACCGATATATATCTGACATGGTAGGTGTACTACCAAACACGAGATTCCACGAATCTTGACTAGTATCCTGCACCGGGAGTACAATGTGTTTGTCAATTAAATGGAAAAATGTCTTGATTTCACGCATCATCGGAGATTACGTCGACACAATGGAGATTGTTTAGAGATCCTTTGTTGCCTCAAGCAAGGATGTTGGGACCACCGACCGACGACTGACGACTGATGATCACGCGGATGCTTCAAAAACATTTTGTTGTTCCCCAATATCTATAGTTTCCCGCCAACATCAGATAGTTTGCATATTTATTTATTTATTTATTTATTCATTTCGAGATACGAGAAGAAAGGCTGCTTTTCGCTTATATATTAAAAGAACATGAAGAATGATTGAAAACAGAATATTTTTCTGTGAGGAAGATATATTTTTCACTAGCATATACAACTGCATAAATCTTTTGAGAAGAGTAAATCCTCCCAAGTAGGTATACGGATCCATATAATAAATCCTTCACGCTCAATTGCAGCAATTATTATCGAAGCGAAACAAGCAGCCGCGTACCTACCTACTGCCTACCTCGTTACAGTCAATTTATTTTTACTAGGTAAGTATATACGGATGAAGTATAACCCACGGATGACTTTCTTTTTTCAATAAATAAAAACCAAAAAACAACTGCACTCGTGGATATTTGTTTTGTTTCGAATCATCAGCGGGTTATCATAAAAAGAGAAATAAGAAAAATCTTTTCACCCCTAGGTACGGTACTGAATTAAGGGTATATATGATGTATCTAATAGGAGAGAGTTTCTCTCGTGGATGGGAGCAGAGGATATTTCAAGGAACGGACAACCGGCTCCAATCTGCTCAAATTAATGTTCCCTTTATCGGGCGAGAAGGTTTTATTTAATAACTGTTGGCCCCCTAACTTAATGGACTTTGAGAGGTTGGTATAATCAAATGGTGTACCGAAAGAATAGAATTTTATCCCCATATTTCACGGGTCGAGCGTTATAGGTACTGCCCAAGAAATTATCCAACCCTCCACTAGTCGGGATCTCAACAGAGGGTACGCCCGAGCAACGGAATTTTGAAAAAATTCTTCCAAAGGATGTCCCATGTAAGCCTTTCCTCCTTTTTCAGCACATCCATGCACAAATAGTTAATCAGTGTATCGCACACAATACCAATCATTATGTTTTCATCCTCGACGCAACCGAATATTACGAAATTAGTATTAAAAGGGTATCCACGTCCAGGGTTGGGCAAAATACAGTTGAAATTGTATTTAAATACGAAATGCAAGATACCTTTCGAGATTCAAAAATCTGTTGACTCTCAATTTAGCAAATGCGACGCGTGGCTTGACTGCTGATATGATCTATCCTTTATTTCGTCAATGTCACAAGCCAATTATCTGATTAAAGTTCTGTCTAGAAAGTCAATTGAATGTCTACCTACCCTATGTAGATTATCTGAAAATCTATATGAATGTCAAATTTTCCCGACGTAACGTTTTAACCGATTCGTCCATTATTCGTCGATAGGAGTCAAGGTTGAATTCATCTTTGAAAAGCAAAAATCCCATTTGCAAGAAATGTCCATCGACAAATTGGCTCAAGATTCAAATAATAAAAGGGCGCGGATTTTAGATAAAAATAATTTTGCATTACTTATAGTTACAGCTGCATGATCGGTGGTTTTGCTTACTTTTACTTCATTCAACAGTGCAAAATAAAAATTGATCCGAGTTCTGTGAATTTTTATCATATACGAGATGATTGTCGAGTGATGTTTTCTCACCTCAGTATTCGGAAAAAATCGCTGGTTGCTCGTATTCAGTAACCCCGACTACTTTCAAAAGTTACAAAATACATTCATATGATGTATTCAACTGCAAAATACAAAATACCTTTGTTCGACGGTATTTAGGTACAAAATACCAAGTACGAAATGTATTTAGATACGTATTTCTAATACACATATATGTAGCTTAGATACTACCCAGCCCTGCCCTACACTTCAGTATTGATGGTGGATGTAAGATATACTACTACCTGTGCGACCTGAATAGGATGGAAGCATTGATATTTTACGGATATTGACCGTAAAATATGTTTCATAGACGTCAAAGATTTTGATTTACACTCGAGGAACGAAATGTGGCTCCAACAATCTGATATAGAACGCTTATGAATGGTACCGTAACGTTTTAAGGGGTAACATGTGCTCAAAGATATCGTGTTAACATAAGATTTTACTCAAATTGAAGACCGGACCTGGAATGGCACTAATACTTGAGAGCCTAAATCCTAATCAAATAAAGAACGGATAGTATGATTGAACGAAGTGGAAAGGTATGCACAGGAATTGTGTGTGCAGGTACCGAATGCCAATCAATTTGCGTTGGAAGTAAATCTGAAGTGAGGTGGGCGTCTAAGAATGTGGCAATAGAATATATAATGGCTAGGAATAATTGTACGAAGTAAGCATTGCAGTGTATAAGGCGAAGCTCATAAGCGTAAAGGGGAGGGTAAAAATCGAGATGAAAATAAAACAGGAATTAAGAATAGCACTGTGTGAGAGTTGCGTGCAGTTCCTTTCAATGACCAAACGCCCAGCAGAAAAGAACCGAAGAGTAGCCATTGTACTTCCATAGCTCACCGCGAGCTGAGCTCTCGCAGCTATACATATACCTTGAAGCACAATACCTAAATGAATTATCCCTTCCCCTCAATTTTCTCCAGTTTATTTCTCGCTCTTTCTTTCTCACTTCTCTCCGCGCTTTGTACTCGGCTCCTTGGAAGCTGGTAATATTATAATCGCAAGAGAGAGAAAGAGAGTGAGAGAAGGAGACTGTTACTTCTTCAAGGCTTGTTAAGATCTCGTTCTTCAGCCGGGAACACCGGCTTATAAAGCCAGGAATAATGCTGTAGCCACTTAAATATTCTTCCAGCATCAAACTAGCAGGAAATGGAATTTAACGAACCAGGATTTCGCGCATACTCTCCTAGAGGGTGCTTTAACGTTTTGCTAAAAGTCCGTAGTTGTGCCGAACCTCTCATAATATACTCCGATTGAAGAGGCACGAAACTTGAAAGCCATGAACTGCAATCACACTGTCATCGAATCTCTATACCCGATTGGACTAGTTGTTCAATTGGAAATTATGGCTAGTTTGGATACCCAACACGAGTTGCAACTGCCACGAAAGTGTACTTTCCATCTGAAAGCTAGGAAATATGCAGTTGACGAAGTTGTTCAGATGCAATGAAAGAGCCATGACATATTAGTGTCATGAACAGCAATCAGACTATCATCGAATCACAATCACTGATTGGACGAGTCGCTTATTTGGACATCAAGTCCAGTTTGGACATCCATTAAGATTTGCTATTGCTATGACATGGATCTATCTGATGTCCGGCAGCTTTGACGTTTGACGTTGATGAAGTTGGACCACTGCAGCAATTGAGAAGTGTCATGCACTGGAATTAAACTTCCATTGCATTTTACCTATCGATCGGTCCAGTCGTTAGATTGAACATTATACATGAACGGTGTGAATAGCCTGAAAGGTTTAATGTATTGGGATAGAATATGCTGGGACAATTTTTCATTCTATACGAATGAAAGTACTTCGTATAAAAGCTTTATGTATATCTGATGTCCGGGAGATTTGATATTCCCCAAAGTACCGCGCGGCACTATGCGACGTGGTCAAGACTTGTATTTAATAACAGTTTAGTTTGAATATAAAACGGGGTTTTTCGAATGGGCGTGTTGGGTGTATAAGGAATGGCCGTATTACAGTTTAATTAATATTTCTAATGATTTACGTAGCAGGTCTGGTGTATGGGTATACACAACCCAGAGCCCAGGCCTGTTTTGGGCCAGTTTGGATCCCAGCTTCGTGGCAAAAGGGCGGCGTCGGAGGAAGCGAGGAGAGGCGAGAGAATAGTGAAAAAGAAACTGAAAAAAAAATTGAAAAAAAAGGAAGTCTAGGTAGAGGGAATATACCTCTAAGCGGAGAAAAAGAGAGAGAGAGAGTGAGGGAGAGAAAGAGAACGAAGATGAAAGGTATCCCGTCTGCGCCGCCGCCGCCGTAGTGTCTGGTCATCAACACCTGAGTCCCTGTTCTTCTTCTTCTTCTTCTTCGTCTTCGTCTTCGTCTTCTTCTTCTTCTTCTTCTTCTTCTTCTTCTTCTTCCACTCCCTGTTCCCCCCGGGTCTTCTGAGACCTCGCCAAACCCTTGGGCTATATAACGCCGCAGCGAGCCGTTTCAGCTATATGAGATACTGTGCTATAACCTTGCATGCAGTCCGGGCTGATGGATGAAATTCCTAACCGATTTGGTGCCCCGCGAAAAAACCGAACCAGAAAGAATTGCTGGCTCCATTCCGAGTGGTGAATTTAACACCTTTTCAAGGCTCGGGGAACATTGTGTGTCTATACCTGCGCGTTCAGCTGGGACGTCTGGCGTTATTCAAACTGAGGATGAGGTGATGGGAGTTATATTTAACCTACGGATGAGGTCAAATTCCAATATCGACGACTATAATATATATCGACTTTTTATACTATCATTTGAAAGCATAATGTCCTATGCCACTTGCATGGACGCATTGTAAACATATTCAAGGAATATGTTCTGGACCTTGAATGTTTCCATGATGTGCTTTGGTTTGGAAATCATTGGCAATTATGTATAATGACTTTTTATATCACCATGTGTACAATAACTATCGTATACCCTATGCCACTCATCCGTACATTGCAAATACGTTCAAACCACATTCTCTGGACTTTGGACGTCTTCGTGATGTTTGATGAACTGCAAATTATGGGTTACTATATTCTAGAGCGACTTTTTATAATACCCAGCTATGACAGAATATATTCTATGGTATATCCCATATCACATGTCCTGACATTGCAAAGATGTTAAGAGTTCTTTGTGTGTTTTGATGCGTCTTGATGACGTGACAAAGATTAAAAATCCTACAAAGAGATACTATTTGGGTATTCAAGAACGATTTAAAAAGTTAGTTCAATAGATAAAGGAATACTCCATGGGGTTCCTGTATACACCTGTGAGAATCATATCAAACAATATATGCTCGAAGGGCGCATGCGCATGGGTAGCCAATCAGAATGCTGCTAGCAGACTGCTTAGCCAATGAGAACGCGCCTGGCAGTCTGTGAGCCAATCAGAAGAAAGCAAGTTGAATCTCCCGCACTTCAAGCCTGTCGTTTTACGAGATCCTCACGGTATCAGACGCTGCAGTTCTCCAATAAGAACATGATGCTGAGATAAAAAATGTGTATCTTTGGAACAGTTCGATGAAAGATGTTTCAACATCGTTTAAGCAATGCGCAGTTTGTTTTTTCAACACTGTCGTTACACACTTTGTAATTTGACCTCCATTACTTATGTAGATTTATAAATGGATTTCAAATTCATTCATTCAACATCTCGACTACATAAACTGCTTGGGAACGCACATGCAGAGACGGTCTTCTTACATCACGCGATACTCGACGTAGCTTACAACCTTACATGTACATTTACAGTACATACCTCACAGTCGTGAAATATACACCTTTTCGAATCACCGATGATTAAACAGAAACTTGCACACCACGGTGCCATCGAAATTTCGAATGAAAACGAGGCAAAATCTACGAATTAGTATCAAGCATAGAGATTTGAAGAAGAAATTGTCGGTAAACATGTTTTACCAAATACTTCTGGCCGCTCAAAATAATAATTTATTATTTTGCAGATTGAGAAGGGCTCAAAGTTCGAAAACTGAACTGTTTGCCTGAGGGTCCATGCACTAACAGGCTAATTGATATCAATAAATGATGTATTTTTCATCAGGTTTTGAAAAAGTTCGGAGCTTTTTGGGGTCACCGCCGGAGCTAAGCTGACACTCGTTTGTGAAAAAAATCATGGTTATTATTATTCAAGTCGACGGACTTATAGCATTTTCCCCGCGTGTTAATTTGGGATTGTCGAATTCAGTAATGGGTTTAGACTTTGGGTCCTAAGCACCACCACGCGGAGCGCGAGCCTAGGGCGCACCTGTGGGCCACCTTTCGTCGACATATACGTATAGATAGACCTGCGCAGCGAGCCACGCTGTCTGGAGTTTAGTTATACCCGTCTTTGTCTACCCCGCGGTATGCGCAGGGCCCAGAAACGGAGGGACCGTTGGGCCTCTGGCTCCCTCTTGCCCCCTCTCATCTTCAGGATGAGAATCTCACTGCGAGCGGCCCGGCCGAAACAACACCGCACAAAGGCGGCCTCTATAAATCACTCGGGGGCCCCTGCGGGCCCGTGCCTCCGTGGGCCCAGCTCACCCCTCACCCCCGTATTCTATCTCTCTCTTTCTCTCTGGACCTCAACGCCCATCGCCAGCCTCGCAACGGGCCCTTTCACCCTCCCTGATGACTCCGGAAAGAATGAGTGTGCGTTCAATGTGTGTACACAGCTACTTGGGAGATGGGATGGTGTGAGACCTCGTCCAGAGACGACGCCCTATCACTCACCTCCTGCAACAAGTTGACTTTTTGCTGCGACCCCTTCGGACCCCCGGACCCCTGGACGGGGAGAGTCAGGTGTGGAAATAGTTGGACTAGGAGATACCGCGCTGGCCAGTTACCGACTCGCTTAACAACGTGAGTGTGGTATGGTTAGGTGTCTATACACGTGTGCAGCTTGGTACTATTTTCTCTTATTATCATTCTATCACATTATGATTCTTGGAATCGGTGAGTGCATCGACGTGTAGATGGATGGATTATTAGAAGAGAGTAAAAGAGGCCGTAAGATTAATCGCGAGCTTATATACAAGTTGGGTTCATTGTTGCTTAATGATTAATAATTCCGTATGTAGAACCCAATAACACATCAATATCACATAAATAATGCAATATTCCTTTCCGCGATGTAAACATTCGGTTATACATTGCTGCTCTGTCTACATTTTGTAATGTTCGGCACATCAATTGTGCAATATGGATGATTAGAGATGCAACTCTCGTGTTCATCCAGAGTCCAGCGATATTTATGATGATAGGGTCCATTTATATCGCATTAAACTTGTTACATCGATTTAACCAGCGTTGAAAATGAACTTTATTCATAATGTTGCAAGAGTATTGACATTGCACTACGGTGGCAGTGTACTTAATTGCTGCAGTCTGGCGTTAAACTAGACTGCAATATACATGTGAAATCCCGGTTGAAAATCTGCTGCAAATTTGCTACAACGTCACTCTATCGTAATATAAAGAAAATTTGCTCACAATATTGGGATAGAATATTGAAAGCGTTTTGTCCTGCCTAACAAAAGTACTCAACACTGACGAGATTGTTGATAATACAGTAACATTATCAGTCAAATGGAATTCCACCTGCAGTATTACTGTGCAACATTGCAGTAAAAATTGACTCACCATATTGGGCAAGAATATTGAAATTGTTGCGTGGCGTGACATAATTAAATATGAATTTTTGCAGGTATAATGGATTTATTATGGTCACATAAGTGGCAACATATTGTAGACAATACATTCGTTCAAAGTTAGTTCTGGAAGTTTTCAAAGTATATTTTTGCAAACTTCAAATGTTGCGATGAAAGAACTCAATTCCAGGGTAAACATTACAGGAAAACATATTAATAAAAATTATTATGAAAGAAAGTGAAGGGACTGTCCAAAAAATCAATTCATAGATTTTGTTTTCTGTTTAGTTTCAGACTAATTTTGTTACGTGACCTAAATTTTTATTTCAGTGAGACTATGTAGCAGTATTAAATTTTCTTTACAATTCCAGAATTAAATCGAAGAGGTACTTTCGAAAAAAGCTAAAAAAAAAGGTGAGTAAAGAAAAAAACAAACAAAAAATTTGTAGGTATACATGTGCGTTTTTCACTCTTGGCCCTCGATCAAACCGTTTCGGCCCTTTTCTGGACCACCCTACGAGGTCGGCGTCGTGTACCTATATCGAAGCGTCGCGGTGCTTTACGCCGAACAATGCGAGCCACAAAGCTTGTTTGTCGTTACCTCACCCACCTGGGAAACCGGAGATAGATGCCCACCTCCTTGAAGTCCTCCCAGAAATCTAGCGACAGACGCGAGATGCGGTAGAACAAATCAAATTCAGAAAATTGAGCATGAAAATCAATGGCACATTCGAAATTTGGAAATTTCCATTCATCAACAACATCTTTACGAATTATTTTGCTACCTTTCATTTGACTGTGAGATGTAATGAGAGGATTCTCTCGGGCACATCAGCCATTCTTAACAAGACACGTGATTCATTTGACGTTTTCGTCTTTATAAATGACGATGATTAATTATTCACTCACTTACATGAAATATTTACGTGATCAGGATTTATTACGATCATGCACGTATTTAGGGACTGGTTGTCTTCCATTAGAATTATGACCGATTAGTGAGTTCGTTTCAAACTCGAAGCTCGTTTGTATCAATCGCTACATCGAAGGTAGTGTCTATTAGTGGAGGTGCAATGGTTTCTCTTGTTCGACGCGTTGGCGGTAATGATTCTGATTAGAAACGCTTATTGTTTGGCGGCCGCCCACCCGCCTGGCGAGTCATCCCTATTGGCAACGAAACAAAACCAGCCGAAATCCTCCTATAAAACCGAGTCATGAGGACCCAGTACGTTGAACTTTTCAACTGTTTGAAAGATTTTCTCAAATTTTGAGAGAAATTCGAAAACTTTTTGCGCTATCTGTATGATTTTCGAAACAATTCATTTCCAACGGGTGAAGAAACTCCGTAGGAGAATACAAGTCGAATTTTTGGAGGAGACAACCTTTTTTCAACTGTCCATCGTTGTTTTTTCCGCGTTGAGTTGACAAATTGACTGTGTTATTGTCAAAGTAATTTCAAAATTGGCCAAAAATACGTCGTCCATTTTTTTAAACGGTTGTTAACTTTTGTTTCACATTCTTCTGCAGTTGATTTTACGATTAAAGTCATTCCATAATTTTGATTTCATGGTAGATGTATAGTTTGAGAATTTCAAAATTCTTTTCTTGAAAGAGCAGAATCCTTATTCTCAAAACAATATCAAAATTGAACAAAACTGCGTCATAACAATTTTGTTTTCGAGTTGAAACATTTTTTTGGCTTGTTCAGTCCGTGATTTTACGACAAAAGTTTGCTGGATAGCTTCCGAGTTATGACATTTTCAAATTCCGCAGTCCCCCGAATTGAATCGATTTCTCAAAAAAAGGATAGCCCGGAAGGTCAAATCGAACAAAGATTGTGAAAATAATATCGGAATTTATGAAAGTAATTGCCCTGCCGTTTTCGCTTTTGAAACTAATCTTCTCCACAAACAATCGCCAATTTTGCTCGGAAAGTTACAATTTGTGCTCCAGATTAAAAACTCGCTGATCTTTTTATGCGGTCGAAATCCGGCACGAAACAAAAATACAGACGAAAAATTGCTTCGTAATGGTTCATGTATTGACTGTCGAGTGTGTCGACGAGAATTGGTCTGCGCCTTCCCCCGAGTGACTTGCTCCAAGTTTTCGTCCTGTAGTGTGTGGGTACAGAAAAATGATCTAGGATCTAGGATCTGGGATTTAGGATCTAAGAGGATCGCGTTCTGCCGAATCACGAAATATAGGCGACCTGACGCGACGGTTCGATTTCCATTTATTTTATCCTTCAAGTATGTATGTATACAAACCCGGAACTTCATCCCTCTGAATTTCCCACCCCTAGTAGACCAATGGCTTAAAGGGCAGTGGATTTTCCGCTGGATCACTTCGGGATCAACCCGCAGAGATCAAAGATGACAAGTACCGAGGGTAGGTACTAGTTTTGGTCAAAAATCTGATTTCATGACTTCTATTTTGAATTACCAGTATCGAGTAGAAAAAATTGTGCTTTACCCTGTTTTGAACAATTTTCCTAATTCATTTCTCTTCTTGTTTTTCGTTTTTCGCATCGAATAATATATTCATTATTGCTGTAATGAAAAATCAAATAACGATCTATAACGATTTCTCTAATTCTTTTCTGCTTCTAACGTGACAAGTTCAACATAATATTTCGATTTTCACAACTCTTCAAAAATTTTCGTATTGGAAAATGTGAGTAGTATAGCTGGAAGAGCACTTTTGATAAGGTCATGTATGTAACAGAGTCGGATATCTATACAGGTAGAGATAAATGGAGGAACAGAGAAGATCGACTGCTACTTCGCTATGAGAATGAAAAATACAGAGCTATTAGGGGGGCTTATGGGTTATAGGTCACGTGCGCGCCTGCAAGAGTATCGTTTCGAACCTATGAGCATTCGCCCTATTGCAGGGTGTAATGGGGCGCAGATATTGCCTCTTTGGCTCGCGGAACCACACTCCGCATCCCAACAACAACAACAACAACAACCAACTTATTGCCTTCGTATGGAGAAAGATGATGTCAGATGAATATGATACTTTGAATCGTTGTATTTTTATTTTTTTTTTGCTTATCCTAGTTCCTATGCGGGTGTATCTTCGACTCAGTCAAGCTGGAAGAAGCAGATGAAATTCAAAAGATTGTAATTCTTCATTATACAACAAAAAAAATTTGTTTTGTAGAAAGATTTTCGGGGATCTTGTAAAACGTAATCACGCAACTTTTCACTGATTGTGAGTTCCATTGATTATAGATTAGAAGTTATGGAAAATGTGTGGTAAATACCTGCAACTACTGAGAAAAATTTGGTTTCCGAAGATTTTCGTGAAAAATCTCAGAGAGGCACATTGTTAGTTGGAAAGCTATGTTGTTGAATAAATAAAGTATAAAGTTATGGTGTTAAAGAAGATCGCACACTCGTTTAAAATTTGTCAAAATCTGTCCAAATCTTCACCGGTCATTTGAAATCTCAGAAACCTTTTGGAATTCCTGAAATCGTACAGAATCTGTACAAACTTCGGAATCACAAAATCCGATGAACCCAAATACTAGATTGAGAATCGATATTTCTAAAACTGTTGTGAAGATTGTACTTCGATTCTCCCCTCAACAAGCGAATTATTATTTCTCTAAATGTGTTTTGGTAAAGACTCTGATGTGGAAAACTTCAAAGAACCAATAAACCTCATCGTCTATTCAACATAGCTCTATAATATATAAAATGATTTCCCCAATCTTATTGTTTTTAGTTTTAAACAGCGAAATTTCGCCAGATAATAGCCCCTAGTTTCTTAGCCTCTTTTTGGAAAGTGTCGTTACAATTTTTTACTTCAAAGTTACGTGCTAGTTATGCGATTTCAATCCCCGAACGAATTCAAGTAAGGAGTTACACGGGTCATTTAACGCGTCGTGGAGACACGCCGTCGCCTTCTCCGTCTGCGTTTCCGTCGCGGTTGCTTCGCCGTACTGCTGCCTAGTCAGCGACAATATACTTGTTCGTGTACATAGATATACACTGACTAACCCCCTACTGCCACAAACCTATATAGTGGGCGCAGGGGTTGCTACGGATTATTAATACGACGACGTACGAACATCCATTCTATTCGCTTGGCTCGCCTCCACTCGGGACCAGAATCCATGCTCTCTCTTACTCCCTGCATCTTAATCTTCTCTTTCTCAGACTTACTCATTGCGCAACATTGCGCTCTCTTCATTGCAGCTCGACGTATTACATTATTAATTATAGAATCTAGTTTTGTATCTATTTATGGCCAATTAATTATCCTGGATAGCACACGATATTACAGTAAAATATTGTAATAATATCGCGACATTGCAGCATCATTATAAGAATATTAGAAAGTGTCGGAGAATTACAAGAATATTGCAACATTGTAGCAAATTGGCAAGGATACTGTAACATTGCAGCAGCATTATAAGAATATTAGAAATTGCAGGAGAATTGCAAGAATATTGAAACATTTTAGCAAATTTGCAAGGATACTGTAACATTGCAGCAACATTATAAGAATATTAGAAATTGTAGGAAAATTGTGAAAATATTACAACATTGTAGCGAATTTGTGAGGATACTGCAACATTGTAAAACATGTGGAATGATATCGCAACATAGTAGCAGAATTGTAAGAATAGTGCGACATGGCGGCAGCACTAAAAGAATATTGCAAAATTGCAAAAATATTGCAGCAGACTTGGGATGTTGATGAAGAATATGGGAATATTTTGCTATATGTAATATTGGCGCTTTGTTGATATTGTCCTGGATCATCAGAATTGAAGTTTGGGACATCGATATACGACTTTTGTCCACCTTTGAGATGCATTTTCCAAAATTCAGTCCTTTTTTGTGAATATACCGCGTAATAATAATATCCTGAATCACACACGCGTGAGTTTGCTGGCAATTTTTTATTCATTGATTACTGTGGTATTGCGGTTATTGGTGGCATTTGACCACAGACATCATTCGATATAGTGGAGTTTTCGCGTCAGTCAATTACATTTTCAGACTCGAGACAATATACCATATATATTCAGATAATATTTGCCTGACTTGTCGATACTCAAGTATAACCTACATGTAACTCTGACAATGAGTTTTGTCAGACTTATGAGGTGAATTTATCAGTAAAAATTTCGGGTATACCAGAATTATAAAGAGGAAATTCATCAACATTGCTCTTGACTTTCACTGGCTGAAGATAGAATTTTCTTCAATCATATTTGAGTGAAATCGAATTCAGATCGGCTTCGCGGATTTTGAAGAATCCTGCGCGCAAGATTTCAAACAAGCGCTGTTTAGTTGAACAATTTTTGTGTGCCAAAGCATGGATGAAGCTTCGAGTATATAGGTACGTGTTTTGAGGAAAATCGATTCTCGGAATCCAGAGACGTATGTCTCCCCATCAATAGCGCCAAATTCGAGATCGAATATATTCTTCTTCAAAAGCTTTTTATTTTATATCTTTTATCAGCTCGACATTCAGTTTACGATCAGATTTGGATTTCTCGGACAATTTCACACAAGTAAAGCTTTGGAAAATCTGTACTTTGAGTCACTGGTATATAGTAAACACCGCGGAAAGTTCATTTTAGTGATCTGCTGGCGAATACTTTCGCTCAACACTAAGCAAAGGTTTTTTCTGTCAAATAATCAGATTGAATCTCCCCAAATAGGTCCCCCATGACACACTCCGTCAGGGGAACCAATCATTCTTACCAATCAAAATCTAAAAATGTGTCAAATTACTGGCCATTGATACTTCTATTTGAAATGAATATTAGGCAACGAAAATATGGTCAAGTCAGGTCGGTCGATTTTCTGTGAAATCGAAAAATATTCGGAGGTGTACATTTGTACAATTGACGCAGAATGCTCCGTGTATGAGTCATTTTAATCACATATCATACATAGCGTTACTGTCCGCTAAATTTGCACATTCGTAAATTTTTGTCGCAGAGAATAATGAAAATGATAATAATAATAACAACAATAATAATAATAATGGTAGGAATCGACCTTTCATTGGAACACTACGATACAGAGGAACGGGCATTGGTATTGTTATAAATGTCTCTCATGTATATGTATAGTATAAATGGGTGGAAGAATTCGTACGAGGCTATATATCGATGTTGGTAAAATTTTCTAAGAGCGTAAGCGTGTCACGGCGGGGACCCGTGACCTAACGCCCCCCGAGTTTGCGCCCCCACCTTTATATATGTATATATATATATATATGAATATAAACACACATACACACAGTCAAGTAAAAGCACAAGAAAAGACTCTGCTCGCCGGTGCTATGCTGCCCCAGAGTGGCGTGTTTGCACGTTTTCACAGAATCATTGCCATTCTTTGCGGCGGCCCGCGGCACGTGGCACTTTTTCAATTATATATAGTGTATATACGTCATTCTTCCATTCTTCAGACACCCCCCTCCCCCCCCCCCCCCCCCCCCCCCCCGTCCCCTCCTTTATCTTTGCCGTTCCAGAGTTCACCGTTGCATAAGTTATTCAAGTAATGCCATAATGCTTGATAGATTTTGCATTGTTTTTCAGTACCCTGTGGCTTGCGTATATATAGTAACAATAAAAGGCTGTGAAGAGGTTAGGGGGTAGGTATAATTGACACGAATTAATAGAAAGCAGTTGAAAGAAAGCGGAGATACATACGTTGCTGTAATTGTGAGTTATTATGCTTCAGTCTTTATAACCACGCATAACTCTGCGCACTGTATAGAACGTCGTAAGACTCTATGTCCAATCAGGAACCTTGCATTCGGCTAGATGAACCCTCCAATAAGTCGAGTATTGAAGTGATACAGTAGAGATCACTTCCAACTTAACCTAGCTACCATAAAAAACATGAGTCCTAATGGAACCCAGTCAGTGTTTTTCATCGAATGAGATACTTAGCTACTTTTTGCCAAAAAACTAAGTTCGTTCGTGGAGGGTTCGTCCAGATCGGTTGGGTAGTCGTCGAGAAAGTATGATTCGCGTTTTCGAGGTGACAACAATTGGTAATCATTCAACAACCATGTGAATTTAGCAGACGATTTCAATTTCGTAATCATTCAATTTCGAACAGACTCCCATATCGCCTCAAGGTGCCACGGGAGTCTCTTCAGCTAACAATTGGACAACAATGTGGACAACCATTGTTATGTGAAGAGAATCTCGTTGCACCTTAAGTCAAGGCATTAAGTTCCGGGATTAAGGGATTAATCTGGATCTTGGGAAAGTCGAATCGGACCAACGGTCTGCCTGGATTCATACAGCTGGTGCTTCGGATTGAACGGATTACAATGATGTACCGAAATAGTACATTACGAGTGACGATCATTATTTTTCATCGTGAGAGCCGTGAAATCGTGACAAAGTTGCGATATTGAGATTAGAATGATGAAAATAAATTTTGGTTCGTTTCATTTTTCCAACCACTGCAGATTGCTCCCCTAAGCATAAGCCAGGAGATAATGAGATTAACTTTATATCTACTGGAAGATCGTATCCGCGGTAAATGTATGTGGTGTGGTCGAGGTTTGACGACGATATGATGTAGGAATAATACGTAGCAATTTCAAGCATATGAAGATAGCAGGTTATGATTTTACCGCATTAATATACTCTTTTGTACATACATGTATAACATGTATGGGTCTATACAAGTCATAAGTTTGTCACTAAGATAGGATTATACGCAGTATATACCATGTATAAGGTTAGAGTTGATGGCTACTGCATCTTGTAAACCACAAAATGGCCGACATAACTAGGTACATACATACGTTATTTTGTCGTGTAATGGCGCCGCAACGTACAAGCACATGTATGTACATCTATGTACGTATATTTATATTTACTACTGGTTAATGTACACATACGCGAATATGTATAATACATATGCATGTACAATATACATACCTCCGTACTTATATACTCCCGGAGCCATTTCGTGCGGAGAGGTTTCACCGCAGTGGATAGCGTCGTGACTTTATTTTACGGCCTCCGTTAATGCGCTATTTCTGTAAGTAGTATAAGCGACGACGCTCGTATAGTATGGTGTATGCGCCGATAGAGGGCTTGTGCCGGTCCCGTGCCTCCTGCAATTTCTAGCGGATATACATTAGAGGTTATGGCATCTAGGTAGGTATAATGAAGGCTGTAAGGTACTCCATGTATGAACATACATAGGTACATATCTACGTACCTCCAGAACCGGGCGTAATTCATTGAACAGCGTTTATCTACTCGAGATTTAATCGCCGGGCAGTTCCGCGCCATGTGGCGATGCATGTTGGCTGATGGGGTAACCTAACCTATCCCATCACAGTTTTACAATTAGCCAGAGCTGAGGAACGCGATTGTACGTGTATAAGCATGCACATGTATGTACAATACATATGTACTGCGTGACGGCGGAGCCGTTATATATGTACAGTATGTTGAGAGTTATTTATTTATTCAAAAAGTAAACAACGCCGATGGATTTATCCTTTTTGCTTTTAACTCGCGGATTGCTCGTATACAGCTACAGGTTTTATGTGAGTATATTATTAACCAAGAGTGAGGTTCGTTAAATCATGTTTTCTCATAATGGCGGACGTGAACTCCGACGAAGAGGAAGAAGAGCAATTACTTTCTTGCAGGGTTTCTTTTATTTTGTTTGATCTTCAATTTTTTGTTGCTCAGATGCAGCCTGGTCAGTTTTATTAATTGATATAGCTAGTTTTTTGTCGCGAAAATATCCAGTGCGGCTCGTCAACGGCTATGCATCTCTCAGGTTCAGTGTACCTACAGCATTTTTTACAATAACTATATATAATATTAAACGTTACCGTGATGTGTACAAGCCATGACTACGTATAGCCTAATTGGTGAAGGGATGTAACACTACGGTGGAAAAATTTTATGGACGCGTATAATTGAACATGTCGCATACAGCCGTTTTATATACGCTTAGAGGTCTTTTGGACGCGATCAAGATGTCTAAAGTCGTAAAAGATCTCGTTTGGATGTACAAAGTACTATAAAGACGTCTTTCACGAGCAGACCTACAGACCTGATGTTCAAGACGACGCCCAAAGTATAAAATACGTTTGTTGTACCCAAATGTCATACGTAGATAATTAACCGAAAAGACGTGTGGACGTATTTATAAATCGTGCAAGGTTAAACAAACTAATTTTCAACTTGTTCAAGATACTTGATCAAGGTGAATCAGATTCCTGTTTCACATGTCCAGGAGCTCTTATAGGAACAGATGTTGGAGTTGCACGCTAAATCTCTGCATTTGCAACCTTAAGTCGTGCAAGGATTGAAAGGTGTCTTTTATAAATCTCCAAGTGCTATGAAGACGTCTTTCACGATCCGATATGCATATTGATGTTCAAAAAACCGCCTAAAATAGAAATTACGACGTTTCTCATATATGCGTGACATATAAGAGTCATACAAACTCAAAAGCAGTGTAGTGTAGAAATTTCCAAATCACACAGCGTCATGCAAGAGCCTGTGTTTTTCAACATGTTCAAAGACGTCTGATATCGAAACAGACTTTTGGCCGAGCTTCTGGCACATTTTGCGATTATATAGTACATTTTTCTGGCACAATTTGAGACAGCACATTCTCCCATACTGCCTTTGATGTATTATCAAATATAACAATTCGCACTGAAAACTAATCCCTCCAATCAGTATCAATACACATATGCAGCTATACTGAATACTGCGAAAGCGCAGCGCAAGTCTGGATGCGTAACGCGCATACGTAGATACAGTCGAACAACACAACATAACACAACATATCACGGTGTTACTGGATTCGCTACGCAAAGGGCGCAAGGAGGGGTGTAGAAATCGTGCGGGGAAACGGACAATTTATTTTAAATAAACGCTTGATTCAGATACGATTGGTCGCGGTTGTCCATGAGGTTGAATAGTCGCATACCGTATAATATAGTGCGTCGGAAAGTCGTATAGTCGCATGTAGTTGTATAGTTGCATATGTCGACGTCGCCGTGCAGAATCGTCCGCGCGTTACCCTCAAGCCCATTTCAAATTCTCGCCTAGTGCAATATTTTAGGGGTTGGTAACGGGGGACGGGGGCAAAATCGGGTAGGGGATTACGACCCTGTGCCCATGTTCATTGTGGACTAAAACTCGCCTGTAATTCGAATATAATGGAGTCCCTCCACTCCCTTCTCTCTCTTCCTCTCCTTATTCTTCCCTTCTCTATATACTTCGTACCGAGGATAAATTTCGTACAGAAATATACACTGTGACTATACATATACCTAATTCGCACGTACGTATGTATGTATGTACCTCACGCCAACGATACGGTTGTTGTTGGTACACTACTGAGCTGAACATTCGCACTGCGAGCGTTTTAACCCGTGACGCGTAATTCGTCATGAGCGACAAAACATTCGGTTATTTGTTGGACGACTACTGCAGCAGACGTATAGGCTTGCACAGCATGAACACGAGAGCGCGTTGTACAACAAGGATTATATATGAACGACAGTGGAAAGCCAACCGAGCCACATTAGGGGACTGTTCCGATTGACGATCATGTTCTTCTTCTTCTTCTTCCACATGTATAATTGTTACACGATTCGGGATCCGGATAATTATTTCTCTCGCCATTTATTATCTCTGTGTTACGTATTGACACTGAATGGAATGGGCATGTATGTAGTACATACCTGTCGTTTAGTGAGAATACCACGAAGGCTGTTTACTTCAACTTCAGACGTACGAGTGGCTTCCGATTTAATCCAATTACTTCCAGCTACGACTGATCAATCCAATTCGATATTCAACTTAGTATCTATAAGTGACAGAACGTTTTGAAACATTAGGTGATTCTTCAAGACTTCCTGAAGATTCGTACGACCTCCCAAACGGTTCCAAATAAAATTAAGATTATCTTACACAGAAACTCAAAAAAGGTGGTTTTCACAGTTCCGTCTGTCTATCGGTACTTTAAGCTATAGCCAACATAGTGCTATGAATTCTCTTGAAATTTAATATTTGTAGCGATTATTACGTATAATGATTTATAAAGATTCTATGACTGCCCATATTTGGTTCGAAATCCTCTCTGGACTCAATTTTTTATTTTTTTTATTTTTTTTTCTAGCATCTTTGGATCACATTATATATGCACATATGTTTTGAGGTACGTGATTGTGAGCTACAAAACTTCGAAATATAGTTTACCGCTGTTGTTACACTCTGTTTCAGTTGAGTTAAAGACAAGTCCATAAAACAAAGCGTAAGAACAAATTAGTTTTCACATGGCTTCTCATTACTGTACAGCGTCCATCGCAACTGCTTCAAATACTACGAAGTCATATTATAAGTGATTGCTAGTAGCTAGCAGGCAGATTCAAATATTTGAATACTCGCCATCCCACAACTGGCAGTTTCAGAATCTTCCAATATTCTGTGGACTATCTTCATCAAACAAATAATAGGTACCCCCCAAAATCTCACTCGAATCCATTGAGTCGCTCTCCAGAAATTCAAAGTCCAATAAATTCTTGGCATACATGTCTATTGTATGGTGGAGTTGGATGTTGGAGCATGCTATAAAACGATTGTCTGCCAATACTGAAACGCAATTTCTGATAGCACAATGTCAATTTTGTACAATTTCATTGCTTGACCATCTGATTCCTCGCACTGTTCGGTCCGACAAATAACGACAAAGAAAAAAGAACAAGAAAACAAAGGAACGCTGATTCTGTGTTCAACGTGGTTAACATTCGAGGATATAGTAAAATAATCAAATTCACGAGAAAATTCTTTGTAGGTAATCGAATTTTGATTCGTGCCGTTTAAGGCTGGACGATCCTGGTGAACATCATTGTACGGATATTTGCGAATTTTGGGAGAACTTAGAACTTTCCATAGTTTGTTTCATACAAAATTGTAATTTCTTCGAGATTTATCGCGAAAAATAATGACTTTGCATGAAAAACTACGAACAGTTTCTAAGTTCCTATGAGTTTATAGATATTCGTAGGGATATATTAATGCTCACTATAGGGAAGCAGTCCATACTATAATGTTTTAGTTATACTTTGTCAAAAATCGTTCTTCAGCACTAATTATGTATAAGTAATCGAATGATTAATAATCACACTATACCTAGTAGAATTGAAGTGAATATGAAATCAGAAGAACAATGAAAGAAAAAAAAAAACAAGAATTTCCAACGACATGACGTTACTACAGGCTTCATGAAACTCAAATCAGTCGAAATATCATAAGGGTAAAGATTTGCTCGGGTAAAACCACCCTGTGTATATCGCGGACGTGGCTTTTAGGCCAGAGGGTGTTAGGGTAATCGACGATACAGGGTTACGAGGCTTGGCCCTCCGGGTTAGGGTGGCCAAAGCAACTGCAATACCAGTGGAAATGGACCATGGATGGAAAATGGGCTCTCTTACTCGAAGCAGGCGGCTCCATCCTTGACGGCTTTTATTGCAGGGTGTTCGCCAAGCACTCAGCTTTGTCAAGAAATAGAATTAAAAAAATAAACTCTTGAAACCAAAATCCATACACGATCTTAAACAACTCATGTCTATTATATAATCAATAAAAAATCAGCAAATTCCGAATTCATTTTAATGTAAAATCTACTATATTATCCCATAATTTTGTACCAAATTTGACCCTTCGTCGTCACTCTGGGTAAATTTCACCCGGGATTCACTTTGCTGAAAAAGGTTCATTTTTTGACAAATTCACCTATTAACGATATTTTTTAAACGTGTATGATTTGAATTTTGACATACGACCTTTTGGAACATGTTTTAGGATGTTCAACGTATCTTTCCAGATTTTTTTAAATTCTGATCGGACTGATAGTTCTAACACAGCAACCATCTGAATCTTGGCTGGGTAAATTTCATCTAGAGTGACAACTAAGTTATTTTACGGAAGTGTGACTACGAAGGGTTGACGTTTTTGGTGAACAAGAGCTTATTCATTCATGATAAAGAAAAAAAAATAACCACCAAAAATATATACAGGTAGCTTAAATTCCGTTTAGTTCGGGCTGTAATAAAATCTGTTGTGGAAAATCAGAGAGAGAGACTCGGGGGTAGGTAACCCCCTGTAACCGGGGAAGAGTGGCCACTGCGTGGGCACATAAAACTGCCCGGAGTTAATTAAATCAGCATTAATCACTGGCTCGCGTGAAATATGCAGACGCAGGGGCGGATATTTAAACCGAGTAGCTAGGTAAATCCTATATATCTTTGAGTCTGAGTGCGTGCGTGCGTGATTTGCTCGCCGACCAGCCAGCTCGCGAGCCCAGCCAACCTTCCATCCTTCCTATAGTATATTCCTTCGTGCGTGGATATAGCAGAGTTAGATATAGTTGGAACCTGCAGCCCTCTTTCCCTCATCCCATTCCTCGAAGCTGGGAGGGGCGGGAATTTATGGCCATGATTTCTGCCACGTAGACAAATTTCGAAATTTAGTTACCTCCAAAATCACCCTCCTTTCTCTTTCGCTCTCTATATATCCATCTCTCCACTTTGACAAACTTGTTTCCCCCCACACTGCTGATCGCCGATCGTACGTCATCTATATCAATGGTTATCGCTCGTTCCTGAGAATTTCGTATTTTTGATTCCTACGATTTGTTCAGTGGCGTGATATGTAGTCTTAATAAATTGTTAGTTTTGTATGGGTATTCTCGATGGCGAATCGTTCGACAATTAGCATATATTGGTTTAATTGATTCACGAGGGAATTCGTTATTCTACGATAGGGATAAGATCAATTGCGTGTACCCTGTCCAGATAGTTATTGTTCAATTTTTTTGGGGGTCGATTATGGACTGTGGGATCGAACGATACTCAATGTTCAGGATATACTCACGAATTTGAAAATATGTTCGGACGAGAGTTCAGAGATTGGATGATAATTTCCAACACAGTTGTCCTGAAATGGAAACAACAATCTGTGATTAAGTTACGGCGAAACTAATATGGAGGAGTTTCAGAATGAAATATGCCTCAAATTATTCCAGGCGAATCCGCGTATAATTCTTACGCGAAACCGGGTAATTCCAAAAGATTTCACAGAGAAAAGGTAAATGTGAGCTATATTCAAGAGCAGTCAAGACAACTTGAAAAACATTCCAGAAAAATACAAAGACAGTTATTAAAAAATCCACTTATAGAAAATCCCCCAAAATCAATTCTAAAATTTGCGAAATCCTCTGTTGAAGTTTCATAGTATTTCCATAATTATTCACGTTCAATTCTGTAACATTTCCATAAAACATGGTAGAAAGTGCCAAACAAAATTTAGAGGAACCCAATGAAACGTCACACAAATTTCCTTGAAAGACCTTGGACTCCAAAAGCACAGTTCTGGGCATTGATTGATTAGGCTCCAAAGAAATTTGACACACACATGGTAAACTCCAGAGTAATTCCAAAGGCATCGTTTGAAAATTTGATTGAAAATCACGTGATTCGAAATTTTGTTCAAAGCAGTTATGAAAATATGAGATTAAAAATGTGAAGATTTGACTTAATCCTGGAGTAATTTCCAAGAAATTTTCGCTAAATTATCCCAAAGTTCTAGAAACATGTTGTACAAATAGAATGATACGTTGAAAAACATCCCATGGAATCCGGTCACAGAAATTCGTGAAATTCTGAAATTTTTTTTGGAAAATTAGTCAAAATTTTTTCAAAATCCGATAACAGTCCGCCTTAAAATAAATATCACCAAGTTTTAGCCGCGTCCCAGGTGGGGTTTTACAAATGGCCCAGCGTTGGCCCAGCATTGGGGTCCGTTGTTAGAGGGCTGGGCCGGATTTGGCTACCATCGCTGGGCCAGAACCGGTAAAACTTCGGAATGATAAGGACGGTCCATTGCTCGTTTTTCAATGCTGGCCCAGTTTTGGGTACAAACGCTGGGCCAGCATTGGGGCAACGACGGCAAGCTAGAATTAATTTCTGGTGTATTGGATATTTGGTACTATATTGATGAGGCGATTGCAGCTTGAGGTATGACAAAATCAAAGATAATTTTTTGTAGGTACGTTATACATCGAGAAACAGGTAGAATGATAGTCGAAAATTACTGACAACCGTATTTTCTGGTTCAGTAGAGAGAAAAAGTCACAAGCAGAGCTTAATCTTTCTCAATATCTGATTAGATAACCCATTTCATTTCTCTTCTCAATCTGATGCGAATTTTTGTTTACAATCAACTAATGTATAATAATTTTTGTTTCTTTTGTGCATTTGTGCTATTGAGAAATACTCGATTAAACACAGACATTTAAATGATATTGGATAATAAATTTCAATTTTTCTCAGAATTCAAATTCGTTAAAAGTTCGCTATCATGGTTCTTTGGCACCGAGTTTTTCCACTTTGAGTTATTCCATGCCTGATTTTTGTATGTTTTTACTCATTAAACTTGGTGTGCTCAATTTGGGTGCAAGTGCAAATTTTACTCGCATTGAGTGATACTGGGCGAGCTGTGTACCAGCCTCGGCAAACAAGAGTCCAGATAATTAGCCTGGCCCAGCACCGGGCCAACTTCAGCAACCAAGCCTTGGCCTGAGCGATGAGTGCCGAGGCTACGCCAATGTCATGCCGAAGTCAAGCCAGTATTGGGCCAGTCATGGCGAACAAGTCTTGGCTTTCGGCACTGGCCCAATATTGGGCCGTATTTCCAGTATTGGCAAACCCCACCTGGGGTACCGATGATTATTGGTGGTTGAATAATACCTCGAGGAAGCTCGAGTGTAGGATCATCGGTGATCCAATCATCGCGCATATAATGGTCCGGACCCGGGTCTGTTATTCACATCAGGTTTGTTACGAGGATCGAGAATCCCCGTATAACTGGCCTCATTATTTACGCTGATCATTATTTTGACGGGGCTGATCGTTCACCGTCCATCACTCTCCAATCTGCCGCTTTTATTAACCAAACCTTGACGAAGTCGAAGTCCTATAGCAGGATCAGGCTAGAAAACTGTTGGCCTGATCGTAAAACGCCCTCGCACATCTCGTGCGGCCGAACCTGGAACTTCGATGTAATAAATCTAACTAAAGAACCGAGAACTTCAGAGAATATATATATATAAGAATGACGTTATTAATTAGCCGGTCCTCCCAGATTCCCCTTATTCACCTCCACGCTCCTCCGTGGTTGAGAGTCAATTTTAATTATACTCACTAAGGGCTTTTGTCCAACGAAACTGGCCAGACAAAAGCCACCCCTCAACTCTTTTTCATCGTCATACTGCTTCGCATCCCTGAATCACAAACACACATATACGCTTCCACAAGCCTCTCATCTAATACGGGACAACTCAGACTCCTTCCTTCCATTTTTCTCAAAGTTCCTTGCCGATCGTTTCAGGACCTGCTGGACTCTTCCTCGCCTTATGCCTACAGCTGATTAATGGGAATATAGAAGTGCTGCCCCCAGGTGCCGGCAGACCAAACTAATTTATAAAACCATTTATTTTCCAGTAAATCGCAACGCGGTGCATGAACACCCTGATCTATCGTAGTGGACGTAAAAGCACGTACAGAAGGAATTGATTGACTGAAGTCTCCAAAAAAAGTGATTTTATCATTTTCAAAATAACTAATAAAAAAAATGGTGGAATCGATTTCCTTCAAAGATTCACCAAAGTCTCCAATTTCGAGCGAGACAAACATTATTACTGAAATTGACATTGTTCTGAAAAATGACTAGATGGATTGAATTGAATTGTGGAGGGTGGAGGTGGATTGAGGGGTGCTTTTTGAGGTGAATTGAGCAGCTGCAAGAAGCTTGTGCAACGGTGAAATTCGAAGGAATCGATTGGCCGAGGATCGAGGTAAAGATCGAAGCCGATCGTATTTAGAGGATCAGATTCATTGGGCGAGATTGCGGATGAGCCGAAGGTGTTTTTCGGGGCGTGGTTATACCCGGAGCCTGATTACCACGAGCCGCGGTCAGCCGAGCGGTGAGAGTTCAAAGAATCAAAGAGAGCCCCGCGCTATAGCACGAGAGAGAAATTGCTCAAGATTCATCTGCCCGCGTACGCGCCCACGAGGGATTCCGTAGGAATATTAAAACCGATGAATAAGACGCCATTTTGATTCCGACGATTCTGGAATAAAATAACCACTTGATTCCCCCCACCTTCTCCCTTTCCCCCATCGATATACTTAGAACCCTCACTCGTCCTTTCGAGTAAGAAAAAAACAAAACAAAAAAAAAAAAAAAAATTACGGAATTCAAACCAACATTCGTCAGTTTCGTCAATTCAATCAAAAATAGCAAAAATTTGAACTAGGACTGTCATGAAGGCCTTCCAAGTGACAAATTTTTATGTTGCAAAAAATTCACACGGCCGCCATCTTGATTTTCGGTTGTGAAAATCTTTGGAAAAAGTTTAGACTGACATTGGAAGACCAGTCACCGAATTACACCGCGATTGATCCAAAACTGTGTGAGCTATGAATTTTTTAGATTTTCAGATCATCCCCATTTTGGAACTGAAAGGCGATGCGGGGTTAGAAAAATTCTTGGTACGTTGTCATCGAGTTTATGGTTTTTTTTGGAATTGGACAAAAAAAGTGGTCCGGTCAATTGCTATGAATTCAGGACACAAGATGATGTCCTCAAATAAGGTCACAGCATTAATCAACTGTGCTTTCCTATTTTTTGCTCAATATAGCAGAGTTCATAGTACTGTGTCGTTTCACTACCTCTTCTGGCCATGCGTCAGTTCATTTTGTCGCCAATTTTCGAATTTCAAGCACTTTCAAACTAATCATAGTGCGATTTAGTTTGTTTCAGGTAATTCGAGCGTAATGTAATGCGTTCGAGTGTATCTTATAGCTCATTCGGTCGCTCGTCTTTTGTAATTCCGCTTATTACAACTGATGTAACTCGTTGCAGTAATAAGTTTCAGCTCAATTCAATTTCATAATTCATGTTTTAACACTTTTTGGTTTATTATTATACAGTAGACCCAATTGCTTACGTTAGAGTTCTTAGTCTATTTCAGGTAATTCTACTGTTTAGTCAAATTATCAGCGTGATGTAGCTCATTCTAACGTTCGTTATAGCGCGCTGTTGAACTAATTGCAGATAATTCAAGTCCGTTTAAGGATGTTTCAGATCAATTTTAGCGTTGCCTAGCTCATTACAGCTGACTTGAGTATGCTTGAACTCATTGTAGCGCAAGCTTTTGAACTTCCTCTGCTCATCGTAACTAACTATGGATACAGACTGGTTTAGTTTGTTTCAGCTGTTTTCATCACATAATGTTTAAGAGCCTCTCAACTCATGACACCTTCGTCTGAACAATTTTCGATCCGCTTCAGAGTGCTTCAGCTCATTTTAGCAAGAGTTTTTCAGCTTTTTTTTCGCTCATCGGAGCTCATTAGAGTTTAGCTGAAGCTATACTGTTTGTCCTACGATTTTTCGAATTATCATAGCTGGCGTTCACATTAGTGCCAGTGTTTTTTTTTTTTTTTTTTTTCAGCTTTTTGGCTTGTGGTAGCTCGTAGTCATAAAATCGTTCATTCAATTTCAATTGACGTTAGCGTGTATCAAGGATGAGGCGCTGCTCAGTTCGTTCAGCGTGTTAGTCGTTTTAGCTCCCTCAAGTGTTCATTTCAGCCTTTCACGGTCAATTATAGCAAATATTCCTCGTGTTTTAGAGCATATTGGGTCATTTCGAAATCGTTTGAAACTCTTTTGCTGTTTGCAATTTCGTTTTATACCTAGCTGTTTCAGTGCTTTTGGGCTAATCACAGGTTATTTTACAATATTGTTATTTGGGCAAATTCGGGCAATATTGTTACGCTGGGCAAATTTCACCTCTTACATTTTATACACGCGGTCTAGTAGTCTCACAAAATGAAAGACTTATCAGATATACAAATGAATCACGGTTGCCGCGTCAACGAATATTATTGTAGAAACAGTATTTTTCGTAACGTCAATCTGTATGCTCGTCGTTGAAAATACATGTCTAACATTCGTCTCATTATTTTGTGTCTAAAGAATCTCATTTAATGCTCGGGAACCCTTTTGATTCAACGTCAACGCTAACGCTAACGTTACACTGGTGTCAGAAGTGGGATTGGTTGTTACCTATACCTTAGTGGATTTTACCCAGCTATAATTCGCACGAACTCTATCTGATAAAAACTTCTGAATTTCTTACTGCAGGTCCTGAACCTTGTCTATAAATTTATCATGCATAAAAATGACGCCCAATTGAAATGACCATGACTGCACAATTAACGCGTATCCCTGCTTGGCAGTCATACTTTCTTATTGGCAGTGAAAGTGTACACCGGTGAACAATATGAAATACGCTATATAGAACCCAGAGATTTTGTTCCACATACTTTATTATAGGCCCTCGTTATTTCTGCCTAGGATATCACCTGCCGAGGTTCAGGCTCGGTGGTCATCATCGGTATACACAGACGCGTTGTGGGAAATGGAGGAAACCTTAATGTCACGGACCTAGTCCGCAACACCTGACCATCTAGCCGCTGGCCAGTTCACCGAATATGCCATAGGGATGGGCACTTATGTTAGGTGCTCACTTTATGTAAGCGGCTAATCGCGCGCTGTAAGCGGTGACTCTAAAGACGGTTCTGGCAGGGGCGTATTATAATTCAACCGCTTTTGGGCTTCGGGTGTGTTATAGCACGTGTCTCCTCCATGCTTGAATCTACTTGTAACCATTTGGGGTCCGTTTGTTCGGCTCATGTTACCTCGAGCAGCACAAGATGTGTTCGTATACCATAGTGTGCGTCGGTGTGCGAGTAGAGAAAAGATATACTCGCATATACGTGCTTTTTGGGGTGGATATCATATTATAGATGCCGGAATATACCTGCACCCATCTACAACGCCTAATGTTTTTCTAATAACTCCATTACCCGCTGGGTTGGCCCTCCCTCCATGGGATATATGTATGCGTAGAATGGGAGAACACCGACTATCGGGACGGTGAAATAATTAACTGGACATTACCGGGTCGTTACGCGGAAAAATGGCACTTCAAATACTAAATGAGGCGCCTGCCTCAAGTGTCCATTTCCTACGCCCAGAATACACCCTATATGATCGTTCCGCCACCCCTGCGGTACCCTCAAAACTCTATCATGGTTGGTTATTACTTTATCCTTCATAGCAGATGGCGTCGGGGTTTTGCCCTGGTATTTCACCTCTGCATGTCATGTTATGGACTTTTCATATGCTTGTATGCGGCATGTGTGTCTTTGCACATGCTGCTCTACTTTCGAATGAACTCAAAACTTCTGTGATCTGGTATTGAAAATATCGATTGACGCGCCGGAACGTACACCGTAAAAAATAGTGCTGTTGAAAATTTTCCGACCTGGACCACTATGTAGAACAATTGTTGAGGTCGATTCGCCAATCTCACTCTGTTGAGTAACCTTAAATAGCGAGGAATTCACTTGGGAAGTCCGATGTACACTGGTCTCGGAAGTCTTTGGGAGTATTTGGAAATCTTTGGAAGTCTTCAAAAGTCTTCAGAAGTCTGGAAGTCTTTGAAAGTCTACGATTAGGATTCGAAGAAATCTTCATAATATACGTAACTGGAAGTCTTTGGAAGTTTTTGGAACCCTCTGGAAGTCTCTGGAAGTCTTTGGAATTCTTTGTAATTCTTCGGAAGTCTTCAGAAGTCTTCGGAAGTCTTTGGAAGTCTTTGGTTACAATTTGAAAAATTCCTCATAATTCGCAACTGGTAGTCTTTGAAAGTTTCTGGAAGTCTTCAGAACTTTTTGGAAGTCTTTGGAAGTCTTTGGAAGTCTTCGATTAGAATTCGAAGAATGCCTCATGGTGCGCAACCGGTAGTCTTTGGGAGTTACTGGAAGTTTGCGGAAGTTTTTGGAAGTCTTTGAAACTCTTTGGAAGTCTTCGGAAGTTTCTAGAAGTCTTTGGAAGTCAGACGGCACTAGTATACACCAAAGATTGAAGCGTATAGCCCCTCGTTGAATAGTGTCAAATTGACACCCAGTAGAATTCTGTAGCAGTCCGAGCAGTAGATTTTGTGCGATGGATCTTCGGAGATTTCCGTTGATTTCATGCATACGTGATGAATGTACCTACACATACCAAGACACACAAACGTATTTGCATAGCATATGTATGCGGATGTGTGTGAATATCCATGTAGGTATTTCTTGGCGAGTTCAGTTTAGCAGGTTTCCTTTCGTCCCTTTCGAGTCCAAGTCTAGAGCGAGGAACCAGCCAGCAAGCAAGCAAGCAAGCGAGGGTTTCCCTCTACGCTCGAGGCTTCCACATGCCGTATTGCTTCCTTGGCTGGCCAAGGTGTTGCCGGCGAAGGTATTAATTGGCGGAGAGCTCGCCCGTCTGTGATTAGCCCCTGTAGCCGACGCCACCTCTGATCCCCTCAGGTTCTCTCGCTTCTTCCTCCTCCTATGTAGCTAGAAACAGCGACCGATCGGCCATCACCAAACCCTCAAGCACTCTGCACGCCGTTCTATATACAGGGTGTCGACTGACTGTTGGCACGAGCATTATTGGACGTTGATGAAAAATTATCAAACAAATGAACGACACGGAGCTTTCGTCATAATGACAACCTTGAACAAAATATTCCCTGTCATGCATGCTTCTATCCGAGAACTGCGCTGTGAATATCTAATTGACTTTACCATCTGTGTTCACTTTCATTGTTCTAGATCACGGCAGCCAATGGTAAAAGAAATTTTCGCCGGATTGAATAGTAGATTTGAGTAACGTATACATATACGTGAACATTTGTGTTTTTATCAGTTGGTACTGCGTCAAACCGAATTTAGAACAATACAGAGTATCACATGGATCAATTTGAACCAACAGAACGTAACTTTCGCCGTTTCTAAATCAGGTTAACCTTACTTGCGCAATTTTTAACCTCACCTGATTTAACTTACGTATAGTTTCTAACATGACCAAATTCAACTTGCTAACTTATTACCTGACCAGATTGAACTTGGGTATATACAGTTTCTAGCCTATAACCTAAATCGACTTGCGCAATTATTGACCTAACCTTATACCAACTCAGATGAGCTAATCTGATGTACAACCTAACCTGATTCGATCTATAACGTAACGTAACGTGAACTTAAGTTTCAAGAAATTTGTCCGTATAGAAAAAAATATGAAATTGCTTTAGCTATCTTTACGGGCGTTTCACTCGGCCAGTTACTCCTCGCCCGGCTAATATACAGCTGGACAGCAAGATACGCGGCCAGTTACGAACCAGGCGAGATAATTACAGAGCGCTGTCGGACCGCTAAGTCAAACAACCTAAACATCGGCCTGTCCGTACATTGGCGCCAACGCGCGGGGAAACTCGTCCTGATAAGCCCCTTTCAAGTATTATATATCTGTGTGGACATCGCTGTGTGATTTGCTCATGCATCTATCCGTGAAAGGACAGATCAAAATTGACGGAATACTTGAATCAAATGAAATTCACCGAAGCATAATGAATGCGAGTCAGATGAAAAATGGATAAAAATTGTTCAAGGATTCGCATTTCGAGATGGATAATAATTTATTGTTGTAACAATCACAGAACTTTTTCATTTGTATGGATTAGCACAGGTCATATGTGCGATGGAAGGGGATTTCGATTTGAGTAGAGACTTAGAAATCTAGATACAAATAGCATGAAGTCAGTGAAGGAAGAAGGATGAGAAAAAAATGATTTCACATTTGATGCGCCACTGGGAAGATCCAGGGGGGTGGGAACTGGTTTTGAGTCAGTATGTATGTATGACATACATGGATGTGAGTAGAGTAGGCTACGATGGGTTGCAGCAGGGAGAGAGAGAGAGAGAGAGAGAGAGAGGCTGCAGAGCTCAAGGAAGGCGAGGTACGAAAATTATAAAAGTTGAGTCGGAGCCATTGCGGATGCCGGGAACCTCCGACCACATCAAAAGGTACCGAAAGACATTTGAAATTGGTTTTCCTCGGTCGGGCTGCGGTGTGAAAACATTCGATTATTAGTCAAACACGTGGCCCACGTGGAGAGTGAACGACTACAAGGGGGGGCAGGGCAGCACAGTTTGGTGGACCCCGGATTGACCATCAGAGGACCCGGAGGACCCGGAGGCTGGAAACAAATTTGTTCTTCTATTGTCTGACCCATTCTACTTTATGAAGAATGCCAAGTTGTAAGCATGCCGATTCCTCGTTTCCTTCCTTTCCTTCTTCCTTATGTTTTTCGCGTCTTTGCTTTCCTTATACGTTCAATTCAACCTGAGTACAGCAATCACACGCAGAACTCTGCAACGAGCTTCTGCTGTTGCATCGTATTATAGCTGCAATTACGATTTACTTATTTTCTCTTCCCTCTCGGTTTTCCCTTCTTTTTACTTTTTTGCTTATTCCTTTTTTTGAGTCATCAGCTCAAACCTGTTGCGTGACGAGTGACGAGGCAAACGTCTTGTTAGCTCCAAACCCCTATATCTCGAACGAACAACTGAGGATTGATTGAAATTATAATAATGATATTAATCCGATGTCCTCGCATTTTACAAGAAAAATAAATAACAGAGTAAACAAATCTTATAGCTCGTCATTATTTCCATCGCGTACTTATTCCAACTTTCATCGAACTTTTCTTGATTAAATGTCATCCGATTTTTCATCGAAACTCTCCAATTCAGTTTTGCATCAGGTGTACACTCAAATTCAGAGTCTTTTCCAATGGGTCGATCGATATATTTTCCATACCCGGGTCAACCGATTCCTAAATCATTTTCAATCGATTCTTATCAGATTTTCATACAATTTTTAACCAAGATTTATCGATTGCTAAATGATTGTCAACAAATCTTTCTCAAACTTATATGAATTTGGAGACATTTTCACAACATCTACCGATTTTCATCCAACTCTCAACCGAGCTTTTTCTCGATTTTTACTAGTAGGTGTGTATTCGATCGCTCAAGCAGTTATTTGACCGATTTTTCTCTGAATTCCCGCCGATCTCCGATGCATATTCTTTTTACTCTGTTCTTTCCATATAATATAGTTGGTCGAGTTTGATAAGCTCGTTAGTAATAGGTCTGAAAACTGATTTAAGTCGTTCTTCCATAGTCCACGGTGATTGGATTACGCTAGATTATTATTGTTGACAGCGCGTGCGGTTTAAGAGTTGTAAGCTTCATTGTTGGACGTTTTTAAAATTGGTTCAACTTTCGATTTGACGCCACGTTTGTAACTTATCTGTGACGAGGTTGTCCAATCCGTGTCCAAGCTTAACCTAACTTAACACAAAAGTGAATAGACGAACTGTTTGTATACATATACAGGTAGATCTTTCATACACAGCTACCTTTACATATAGACTTTGGAATCGCTTTGAGCGAGCGAACAATGCTTTGCGAAGTTCCCAGGGAACCCGTGGGCATGGAGTTTTTCATTTCAGCTCCTTGCGGTATCCTCCGTCACCGTGACCCCGGTACACATTGGTCGACTGGTAACCTTGAAAGATCGGCTCTAGGCCTCTCGCTCTCTTTCACCCGGGGATCTATTCTATTATTTTCCTTTTATTTCCCGCTGCAGTTCGGCGAGCTAATCGATTTGAAATTGGGCCCGTGACTGACGATCTTTCGGCTCTCAAGGTGTCGTCCCATTTCTTTTTTCCAAGAGAGCGCGGACCACCCCGCAAGGACTGACTCAACCATTATGTATACATACATAGCTGCCTCACTCACTATTCGATCGGCAAACTCCGCCAACGCTCGTACACAATCGCCGAACCCCGGATCGGTTCTAATCGGTCCAACCCAGCCGGAGATTGCTCTGGTCGGAACTGAAATTAGAAAGAGATCCGACACGGTTTCCAGCGGAACCAAACTATAGTCTTCTTTCCAACTCTCAAAGATCAAAATTAACCGCAAACCAGCCGCAAATTTTTTATACCTTTCAATGAATTTCTGATTATTTAATTTTTTTGCACTGATTTCTTACCGATTTTTTCATCGATTTGTCAACCAAGTTTCACCAATTCTAATTCATTGAATTCTTATATCAGTCAATGATTATTCCACCGATTATTCGATGCTTCGTGCAATTTTTCAACCGATTTTCAACCAAATTATCGTACAATTCTTTTAGTCTTTTAACAATTGATGTTCTCACCGGTGATTATTTCCAATTATTTCCTGAGTTGTTCGTTCAGCTGATGGCGAAATCGTTTTTCCATCAAGTTTGTCGTGTGATTTTTCAAACGATTTTTGAACCGATCTTCAAGTTTTCCATCGAACGATCTTCCAATGGAGTTTAAACCATCTTTTTCGAACCATATTTTTCGAACATATACCGCACACGATATCCTTTGTATTACAAAATGAATACCGCGGTAGTGTTTACCCGTCTTGTAGTAATTCAGATGATAAAACGAACGGAGTGAAATCATCCGCACGCAAGGTAGTCTGCCGATCTTACAAGCATAAGAATCGGTTAATTTTCCAATTAACGTCAATATATATTTGACTTTGGTAAACGCGCGAAAGTGATTTCATGGCAGGTGAAATGAGAACTGTTCGTGTCGAGGAACGTCTACGGTGTAATTACTGTCGATAGGTACATACATACATCGCTACATAGATATACACCGGGATTATTCCGCTCGATCGGTAGTGTATTGAGTCCCCTGATCTCCCCGATCAGCCTCGCTCCTCTACTTCTTCTATGATCTTCGTGCACCTGCAACTATACCTTAAATACGATTTCAAAGATGAATCGGTGGTCGGTTCTTCCCAAAATCACCCTTCTTCTTTGAGTTCAATGTGGTAATTAGAAGCTGGACAATAAGATCGGTAACAAATCGGCACTTGAATTCTGTGACTGAGGAGCGGACGGTACTCGATGGTGTGACAGGGAATCAGAATCACCCTAAACTTTGCAAGCGAGAAGATCGGCTCTTCTTGTACAATACTTACCGAACATTAAACGATCTCCATCTGGACAGTTCTGAAAGTGGCTAGAAGGCCCCAGCTTCTTTGCGTTATTCTCTTCGGCCGGTGTCTGCCGCTCTTCAGCATGGGCATCGGCATCGGCATCGGCCACAGGCTCGTAGAGATATTTCAACAATTCCGAACGCCTCGTAAACCTCACTCTTCGCCTTCGAGATACTCCATGGTATATGTATATGGTAGCGTCGGAAAACAAGAAAGGGCTTATACGGCCTTAAAGTGGTTGCGTGGCCGTGCCGTGCCTCGGAGGCCCGCCACTCCCAATTTGTTGTGGAGTTGCTCAAACGACCGAATCTATACGCGGTCCTACTTCTCTGCGGATGTACCTATACAAGGTGGACGAAAAGTCATTTTTTCAATACAATCCAGAATGGATTCTCGATCCTGCTTACCGATTTTTACCTTCAATCGGCTCGAAACAGGTTTGGAATCGTTCCCTCCCGTTACCAGGGGCCAACCACTTCCTGAAATTCTTTATACCAATTCACGATCTCGAAGAATTTCATTGCATATGTTTCCTATATGTTTTTACCGGATTTTCTAAAATTCCAACATACTACTTCATGGAATTTTTAGGGGTTTCTCAAAATTTCTCGATTTCATGAAAGTCTTATACACAGTCATGCACATTTTTTTTAAATTTCCAAAATGAAAATCAAAGATTTCACCCGGCCCTCATCTGAATCCGATTTTCAAACGAGTCTTCATTGACGTTTATAACATTCTTGAGAAATTTCGAATTCATTTCATACAACTTTTAACCGATTGTTGTATACTTTTTTTGTATTGATTCTTCAAAAATTTCGCAGCAGGATCTCAACGGTTTTATACAGATTCCTCAAGATTCTCTGATTTGTATATGAATTTCACCTCGGATTCTCTCGGATTCCAAGGATTTCAATCGAACTTCATCAAAGTCGACGATTCCGGAATCGATCTACTGCATACATATGAATCTGAATTGATGCGATTTTCTCAGTTTTTCAGCTCCCCCAATTCATCGCAATTTAGGGAACCCAGTATGTCACGATCTGCACTAATTGTAAGTACAGCAAGTTAGATCCGACTTTAGATTATTCCCTTGTGGAGTTTTATTTGGATTTCATGAATCACTTCGAGAGCATTCCCAAATTTCATGGATTTTATCATAATTCCACTGGAATTTCACTGCGATTTTACGGATTCCTGTAGAACCTCATGGATCTATCGGTGTTGCAATGAAACTTTATAGATTTCCTGTTTATAATTCATGGGTATTTCGTTGAGATTCCGTCAGAATTTTCATAGATTACTTCCAAATTTTTGGAATATATCCAATTTGCATCGCTTCATAGGATTCCCTGGATGCTTTCGAATTTCCTTTTTTAATTTTGGGGGTTGTATTTTCCGAATTTGATGAACTTTGGGCTCTACGATTGCAAGGTTTCACCAAAATTCAATGGACTTCTTAAAAACATCATATTTAATTGATTTTCGTAGGAATTTCATGCAATTTTGCGGAATTTCTGATCCCATTGTGAGTTCATGGTTTTTACAGAACTCTTCCACGCGAACCGTGATGGTTCTGGTACAAGCCCAATTTTTTTAAACGGATCTGAATGAATGAACCGTGATGGCTCTGCACCACATTTCGTCTCTTCGTCCGTTAGTTGTGAGCAAAGTGGAACTATACAAATCTAACAAAAAGGCGGATATTTATCTAGCCAAATCCCGTTTACGGATTAGAGTGCACGGTGGGCAAGATTATCGAACCTTCTCATGCGTCACGGTGTCCATAGCAGTATATGCTAATCCTTGAAACTACTGCGAGACCTAAATTCGTAAGGATTCAGTTTACTAGCGGTGATGAGCCAGACACCGGAGCCTCGTAACTCCTTCTTTAAAAGATTTTTAACCCATTCGATATAAGGACCCGGAATATAAAGCTACAGTTTTAAATTGTGATCAGGTTTTTTCAAACTTTATCTCTCTCTACAAAAACGTGGTTTGACATTTTTTCTTCGTCCCCGCTCCAAAGATTGGTGAATTATTCATTTTGTTTTGGATTGCAAACCCGCAATTTCATTTTTTAAATTTGTGGATTGTTGGCTTGGAACCAGAAAAATCGCCAATTTTTCATGAACAAGAATTGTATCACAGTTTAAATAACATCAAATTCATCGTAAAGATTTGTAGAGCTTCTTTTCTCTGTTGTAATAAAAGTCGCTGGAATTTCACAAGCTTTATGCTTGGAATTTGAAAAGCCGTTTGTGAAACTGCCGATTTTCGAAGCTCCGAAACACATTTTTGTACACCAATTCTACAGCTTACTGTTTGTGAATGGGAAAAATTGGTGAAAAATACCGATTTTTCGCGCGGAAAAAGTCTCGGTATGAAAATAACTGGTAATGAAATAAAAATCGATCGCAAATAGAATTCCTAATCTTTATTTCCGCTGTTCAATCAAACATCAAACCGATTTTTTCAACGTTTGAAATGAGAAAAATCGGTAAGCAAAGTGCATATTTTCGTAGCCGGTGCGGGTCACAAGGAAGTTACAAGCATCTATGACATAATCAAGGGTTCATTGCGATCAGATTGGACCAGCTCCATTGTGCTTTTGTCGAAAATCTGATAAAAATTTTTGAAAAAATCGGCAAATTTTTTAGAATTTTTCAGGATGTGCGTACGCGCAGCTAGGGAACAACCGAGCGACGGGCGAGTAAAAGGAGGAAGATCCTCCCCCGGTCGACGAAGAAGAGGCTCGTAGTTCGGGCTTCGGGCACGCCCTCCCCGAGCACAAAGCGGCCTGTGGTATAAATTGGTTTGTTTGCCGCGGAGATGAAAGGGGCCGCTAAATGCTATCTTTAAGGTGTCGGATCAACGCAAATGTGGCTGAGTTACTCGTGATTATAGGATACCCCGGCCCGGTCCATGCCTCGTTGCCGAGGCTCCCGCAGCGGCGTCATATCCAAGGGAACCTAGCCCCGAACAATTCCCTCATCAATATTCTATCGTATCTTTCAGATCTCGCATCAAAGAGGTCGCTGATCGCAGATCCAGCCACAAATTCGCATTAAGTGGACATATTTTTGCCGATTTCCAGCAAGGAGAGTGTAAAATTGGGGAATATCAATCCGATTTTATATGAAAACACAAAAAAAATCGGTATGAAGTTTATTGCAATCGGTTCTCCATTTTATTACTAAATTTTAACACGGTCCTGCTTCTTACTAATACCAAAAATCGGCACGTTTTTTCAAAGGTTTTGATAATTTCAACTATAAATATTGTGAAGATCGGTTTGATTTTTTTATTTTATTGCCAGTGATACATTTTTCAAAACAAAAATCGGCATTTCTTCAAATCGTTTGCCACGTTGTTAGCACGAAAATCGGATGAAATTTGGTTACCATTACAGGAATCCATATTCATAGAATTTTCAAGAGTAGATTCTTGGCTCTGACGGTAAGTTTTCATACAGTAACAGGTTTCTTACAAATCAATCGGCATTTGTTCAGAACCTGAGAACCAAAATTTCTACCACAAGCAATCGGGCTTAGAATCCGTGCCACTCAATTGGATTGGGACCGATCGGTAACAGTTGACCGTTCGCGTTGAAATATCGGTTATGAACCGATTTCCAACTTTCAAAACATTTTTTTATCGCCATTTTTATCTCGCTTTCATCCCCGCAACAGAGTATCTGAAAAATTTGGAATTTTTTGGGATTGGATCAAGAAGTACGCCACTGCCGGTCCATAGGTGTCTCTCTCCATCTCTTTTTATCTCTCTCGCCGGCTCTTTGCCGCGGCAAAGATGTGTACGGGAGAGTCGAACGAGCGAGCTCAGAGCTCGGCAGACATTATACTACAAAATAATAATTCATAAATTATACGTGGTGCGTCTGTTTAGTGCGGTGGCTCTCGCGAGTCGTTTCTTAGACCGATCTTCGCTTCCCCAACTCAATCTTTCCTTCTCTCTTGCACCCTTTCTCTATCCCGATCTTTCTCTCTTTCTGTTTCTTACTCCGCGTAAAGCGTTCCTCACACGAATCCCTATAGAATTTCGTCAATAAAAATGGGCCAAATATTTTATTCCAACACAATCTATCATGTAAACGATCTTAAATTCGATTTCAACGATCGATACCCGATTTTTAATATAAATCGGCAATCAATACAGAAACATACGAATCTTAGAAAGAATTAAATTTCTAATGACTGATGGAATCGATTTTCTTAAACTAATAGGAATTGAAAAAATCGGTTCTCAGGACTCAACATCGCATTTCTTTATCAAACAATCCGAACTAAGAAATATCGCGTATGAAATCCATGATGCCTAAACATGCAATAATCAAAATAGCATGATGTGAACCAAGAGAATGAACTATCGTGCAAACATCGTACCTTCAGTTGATTGTGAGATCAAGAAGTTTCGAGATTGGAAATAACGGTATCGGTATCAATAAATTACGAATTTAATAGCAGCGTTGAGTATAAGATAAATTTTGCGTATTGGTAACTGATATATTTGTCGTGTGAATAAAGTGATACTCTCAGTTTTTTGATTCAGGTAATTCAAAATAGTGGAAATTTGTTTTATGAATTTTGCATGAGCTTTCATGATCTCCAGCAATAAAAAAAAAAATTTCCGCTTGTTTTTAGGAATATTAATCGGCACTATTGTTCTGGAAGATAATTTGCGCCAAAATCTTTGTCTTTGTGTGTAACTTAGTGGTCAGATAGTGCGGGTGCACCTTTATCCGCTAAAGACACTATGTCCGATGTGGAAGAGTGGCTTCGGTCGACAGATCAGGAGCCATGGACTGATCTGCATAACCAGTAGCCTCCTGGTGTGTAATTTACATTAATTTCTAAGCCACATTTTGCTATTTCATAGATTCGGGTTTCATCTGTCTCATTTATTCAGAACGGTGATAATAAAATGTGGTTTTAACAGCTTGAAAGAATAAGCGAGATAGAAAACTAGAGAGAGAAGGATTCCTCGAATCTCTTTCAAATGGAGTTCTTGCATTTCCTCTCTCCGATGTCCCTAGATATTTCCCATTTATTTACATAGCTGTACCTGTATCAGCTATTTTTCTGGCAGTTTTTCTACCGATCAAATATAAAAAAGTAACTATGGACAGAAAAAAAAAAAAATAACCAGCTTCTTACTGTGAAATTAAAAACACAAAAGTAACGGGGCGGGATTGAAATTCGGAATCGGAGATCAAATAAATTCGGAATTTTTACCGTTCGGAATTTTTGGAATTCAGAACTTCATAATCCCGTTCCAAAGTAACTAACAGCTAACTGGTGACTTTTTTACTGAATGAAAAATTTGTATTCATCATGTTTATTCCCCCAATCTTGAACCGGCTAAGTTTGGAAGAGTCGATTAAATTCGCTCTCTAGATTGATGCCGAGGCCAATTACATGCCGTTGGTTATTTTATTCCCCTTTTCACTTACATATGTATATGTAAGTATGTATAATAGAGCGCCCTGTACCTACCCGCAACCGCAAAGCGTGTTGATTTATTGAAGTAATTAGAGCACGCTGTAAGAGGATATAAAATAATCCGAAAAATAATATGTAATTAGTAGCACGTTTTCTAACGAATAAAATTAGAATAAAAATTTAATAAATAATTCGGATGAATATAGAAAGTTGCTCTGTTTTACATTTCGCTTCAAACAACGATATTATCATTAATATGCGTATCCATAACACACATTTATGTACACATAGACAGTACTAATTGCTTTAAGAATTAATACCGAATGTCTCTTACAATTTAAATATTAAATAAATTTTTTATAGGTACTTGATGTTTGCTTTTCGAATAGAATTGAAAAAACGAAAAAATGAAGGGGGGAGGGGGGTCCAAAAGAGTTTTCAGAAGGCGAGGGTCTTTCTTTGCCACACCGATCCCTGACCGGTACCCTGTACCCTAAAAACCAGCAACTCATCACACTTGTTTTCCGCCTGCCCGCGATTAGGTCTCCACCACCTGGGGGGCCGGACCTTTCACACCTCCGAGTATCCCTTATAGACGATCCTCTCTGTCCGCAAAGGACCTCCACTGGCAAAGGAAAATACCGACGCAAAATCAGCTATCAAATATTATTCAGTCGTAGATTTACCTGATTCTTGGTGTTTGAGAGAATTTTTTATGTGTTCAGATATCAACTTTGTGAGATATATCCACCTGCAGAGGATTCAACATTACAAAATCAGCAATTAATTAGCTCAGCGGTAGAAATAATTACTCAGAAATCGAAAAATCGCGAAAAACAAGTGCGATAAGTGTGTGACCGAAGAAAACGTTAATCAGTTGTTGTAAGTTGAACAACCTCAATTTGCGAAATGAGTGAATACCGAGTGTAGAGATGATATGGAATAATAATGGTAGCAAGAAGCCGAAAAAAAATCGGTAATTATGGATGTAATAACGACATCGAAAGCTGATGATTATGTCGTAGACAGTTATTGAGGTACAAATATCATGGATTATAAATAATGAGAAGAGAAAACGGTCGAATAGTTGATAATTTTTTTGGCATAATTTCGACATGATATGATAAATTGCTTTTCACCGAATTGTTAATTACATACGTCAGTACGTGTATTATCAATAACAGTCATAGGGGAAATTGTCAATTTCAGACAATCGCAATTACTGTGTCGAAAATCAATTATCACTGCAGTACCTGCAAATATAGAATAATTAGATAAAGCTGAGCTGAATATCGGTATCTACAGATATTATTCAACGAGAATTTAATCATCGAATACCATACGAAAATGCTGAAATTCGTCGATCGGCAAGGATAATTGGAAATCGTCGATTTTATATAACGCGAAACAGTGAAGTAAATGAATGAGAAGAGAAATTAGTCCATAGAATAAAAATTGGCCCCAATATTACTCACACTGAATGAGATTGACCTCACCTATGTAAAGTGGTCAAGTTCCTCAGTAGAATTCAGAGGATCGAAAAAATTGAGTTTAATTATCGAGTTAGCTTCGTCGGGCAAAGTAAAAAAGGGATGAAAAAGAAATGTGATAAAAAATGAAGCGTGTCTAAGGAGCTAAGAACAGTATTTTACACTATTTTAGGATTACTATACATAGAAAGAGAGACGATCGGCGTAGGTAGGTAGGTATAGTATATCGGTACCCAACCGGGCTATAAGGCCTTCTTTTCGTCGAAGATACAAAGGAGGCCATAAACGTCAGGATTTTAATTTATCATCGACGGCTGCAGTGCGGCTAATCTAATTAATTTAATGACCGATAAAGCATTTGACGCCTCCTCTGTTGTGCCCACCTACCCACCCCTCGGTTAACATGCATAAAAAAAAATAAATAAATAAAAAAATAAAAAAATAAAAAACGAGGACTGGATTCGGATTCCAAACAATTACTTATCGTCCAATTAATTCAATCGACCATCGGCAACTACCGAACGATCAAAAATCTCTGGGAGCATGACATATAACAGAAGCGAGTTGGGGACGTTCGCCCGAAAATCCCCAGATTTTATCTTGGGTTTCCTATTCGGTGGTAAAACATTTTTAGACCGTAAAAATCTATTAGTTCGGCCCCTAAACAAGGGTTGTAGACCACAAATCCTCCAAACTTCCGACGTGAAGAGAATGAGGTGAAATTAACTCCTGCAGAAGCGTCAACTTGATGGACATTAATTTCTGTAAGCCTTCGAATTATTTTCGGCGTCAATTTCAAGTTTGGTAAAATTTCCAAGAAATCAGTTCGATTTTTCACTCGAATTCTTCTCAATCAATCAATCATTGATTCCAACACGACTTATCGAGTACACAACGTTACAATTTATTTCGTTAGAAGAATCAAAATCGGCTGAAATTTATTTAATAAAAAAATAGGGGAAACGGAGAATCCTTTACAGCCATTTCTTGACTTGGCACTGAATATTTCACACTATACATCGTTTATGAAATAAATCAGCAGCATTTTCGATTTTTTTTTTTTTCACAATTTCCAGCGAAAAAGAATCGCAAATCCGGCATAAATACGCCACTTGGTTCCACTGTTGATCAAATCTTGGTAAAATCGATACCAAATCTTCTCAATTAGCTCTACGTATTGTTACAAATCCTTTGATGAATAAAAACGTGATACAATTTATAAATTGGTTCGATTTTTAAAAAAGAACAGTCACAATGACGTTCAGACAAATCGATGTGTGTTGAATCGGAATTCCTGAGCATAATCTCATCCATTTTTTTGGTGTTGAATTAATAAGCGAATGGAATAAAATAATCGACGTGAGATTCGAGTCGAGATTGGTGGAAATTTATTTTTCCCAAGTCCTCAGATTATACCTAGTTTAAGAAATTCACAATAATCATCTATAGAGCCACTATAAATCAATTTCAATTTTCAATGTCCGTTCATTCGATTTCCCGAATACTTTGTAACCTCGTGAATTGCTTCTGCGACTCTTTGAACGTTCTCCGAAGTCACACTGGACATTGATATCCGACCATCAGCAGACGCGTAAACGCTATACTCTTCCCTCATCATCTTCACCTGAAATCCATGAATTATTTATAAAGAAAAATGAATGGAAAAAAATGAAGAGATAATAGTCGGTGAAATTGCAGCGCATTACCTGATCCGGAGTCATTCCAGTGTAACAAAACATTCCAATTTGATTAGTGACGTGATCCCAGTTGAGTTTTGTGTCAGTTTTATCAAGTTCTTCTTTCAAAGTTTTCCTAGCTAAATCCATCCGATTTTTCATTCTTTTCATATCCTCGATCCACTGGCTTCTTAACTGAGGGTCAGTGAAAATCTCGTTTGCTATTCGTACACCGTTTACTGGCGGGCTCGAAAACATGTTGCGCATTATTATTTTCAGATGGGAAGTCACTCTGTTCGTTTCTTCTCGACTTCCTGTGACGATGCAAAGAGATCCAACGCGTTCAGCTAAATTAAAAAAATGAAACAACAAAATTTTTAACATTTTTTAACATTTTTCATGTTAATATTTTTTTATCTATTGTAAGGGTTGGCCTGGTATGATGAGGAACAGTTTAGTAGCTAGAAATTGAATCAACTCTAGAAGATAAGGGTCTCAATAAATCGCAAAAGACTTTTTTGCTCAATGTGTAGTTCGAAAAATATAAATTTGAACGTTGAAGAATCTATAGCTTGAATATTGAGAAGTAGATCATCAACTTGAATTCAATCGGACAGTTCAGAATGGCGTTTTTGCCAAATCGAACGACACTTTTTCAGAATAATTTTATGGATGACCAGCTATTGTTCCTTAAAAACGTAAAAGATCTGACCAACAAAATTACAAAAACTGAAAGCCATGTAAAAAAAAGCTTTTAATTTTTTTTTTCTTCTTACCATAAAGACCCATGGATTTCGAGAATGTTTGTGCCAGAGCAAATTGGTGTCCGTCGCGAGCGAAAATCCTGACAGAAGCAGCGTCGTAGTCTAGATCACCTATGATGAATATATTTCAAACTACTATTATTTTCGACTATCTAATTTCTCTTTTTCTTCTTGTTCTTTTATTGAACAAGAAAAAAAAAAAAATCTATAGCTGAACAGTATAAAATTTTTACACTTTATTCCTTACCGCTCGTTATCCCCTGGTAGGCCATGTCGAGGAGGGGGAATATTTTCGCCCTTTTTATGGCCATTGAAATTTCTGACCATTGTTCTAATGTCGGATCGACCCCACTTGGATTGTGTGCGCAAGGATGAAGCAGGATTATCGATCCTTCGGGTATTTTCTTATTAAAGGATCAGTCAAAGAAAAATCATGAATTATTCAACCATGATAATAGATTATAGATTAAAGATTTGATTCAATATCTATATACTGTCGAGTTGATTAGTCAACTATTTTTTCGTATCGATCGATAACGCTATATATTCTTATTGATTATATCGATTGACTGATTATTTAGATTTACCGATATATCTTCAAGAAGTCCTTGGTAGTCAAGCCGCTTTGTGCGTGAGTCATAATATCGGTATTTTCTAATGGGGCATCCAAGATACCGAAATAGTGGCTCGTGGTGACCGTAATTGGGCTCACTTAACCATATCTCGTTTGGCCCTCTCCAGAATTTTTGCCAAAATTCGTACCACACTCGAATAGCACCAATGCCAGAAACCCCCTGAACCATCGCCACCTGATAATTAGAAGCACAATAACAATTATGACGATCATAGTGAATATTTCAACTGGTACATAAATTTTATGAAAAATGAAAAGAAAAAAAAAGAAATTCAGTGAAACTTTCTACAGAGTAGAGGGATCATCAATCAATTCGTGAAATTACATACATAAGACTTCAAGACTTCAAAGACTTGATAAGAATTTACAAATATCATCCGGACTTCGAAGATCTTCTATTACTTCATAGAACTTCATGGGATTTCTCGAGACTTCAAGGAATTTTATGAGGTTCTATAAGTTTTCATGTGGATTTTACAAGATTTCATGGGATTGGATCATAATTCATGGGTCCTCATGAACCATTTAAGGTTCATAGGTTACATATGACTTTAAGAGTAGTTGCATATATGGTTTCATCAGATTTCCAGATTCTTCGAGATATCTCATCTCGAGATACTTTACACCTCGGCTTACGCCTGACTTCACCGGTCAACCGCTCATACGGAGTTGAAAAAAAAAAGGTTCACACGGCCTCTGCAGTGGAATTAAATTTATTTTCTAATTTTCTAATTTATTTATAAAATTCTCCAAGGTTTTCTAATCATTTGAAGGATAATTCTGCGATTTATATGAATTTTCGGGATTTTTCCAGTATGTTTGGTTGCAAGTTTGTTCTCTGTTGTGTTTAAAATTCATATTATCATTCCAAGTACAACGACAGATCTTATCGCTTGCTTACTTTTCCTTGAGACAGCAGCTCCGAATCTTCGCCCAAAGCTAGCTTAGCGCTATTCAAACAGAAGTCAGCATAGCCAGTCATAGGTAGATATTCCTTGTTGAGATTCTGAGAAGCAATTTTTTCCTCCGCCTATAAAGATCCACATTATATGATATGGGGGATCCTATAATTCTCTCAAATCTAAGTTGAAGATAATTTATCCAGTAGTTAATTGTGTTGCAGCTTTAGATAAGCGATTAAAAAATCACGAAAAAAAAGTTGAAGAAACAAAATCAGAATCTATAATCTTCTATCATAAACTGTCAATCACCTGACGAATACTGGGCAGCACCCACGGCTGCCCATTTTCATCTCTATAAACACCTGCGCTCAAATCGACCTTTCTTGGATTTGGATCTCTCGCAAAGGCTTCACCGATCCCCAACATTACGTCTGGAGGGCCAGTTTCGACATGGCTCCAACAGGATTCGCTGAAACAATAAAAGAAACAAAATTTTAATGTATAGTGAGACTTTTCGAAAATCTATATCAGTTCTTCTCAGGCTCACTCAAAGATATCATGTATCGACGAATGTATAACCTGTCAATCATTTCGTCATTTTTAACCATAATCACGTTGTTAGCATGTTCAGTTGATGATCGATTTCAGTGGGTGATACTTGAACCTCGACCACTTCCTATTCTACATTCTTTTGCGATAATTTTGGGGTTCATAACTCGCTGATTGCTCCTTAGCTTTATCTGTGTATTTGTGGTTGATGAATTGAGGTTGCAATTGATAAGAAAAAGGACCAAAAAAAAAAAGAAGACAAATAGATTACACATACGGGTCAAAAATTCAAGGCTAATGATTCGCCTGGCGTGTGTCATGGCTTAATTGAAGACTGCTTTCTGATTCGATTGAAGTGTTTTCATTGTCGTGTCTTGTCCAACTTATCTCGTTCAATTTTGACAGACACAAATCACTTAACCAAGGGAATCGAAACATTGCACACATTGGACTTAATCCAAGATTTTGACGCGACTCCATGAGATTACACAGATTTTATGGGACTCCATGAAATTTCGCATGCCTTCAAGGACAGCAAAAAATTTTATAGGATTTCGTAAGATCTTATGGAATTTTATTATACTTCGTAGAATTTTCTTCGAGAAAAATATATCTGGGGTATTCTATGCCAAGTTGACTAGTCTGCGATCCTGACCATTTTTGATTGGTCTTATCACCCGGATTTATTTCTGGGTACAATGTAAAATTTGTGAAATGTGGGCCCATGATGGATGTGCTCACGTCGATGTCCATTTATGCTGATAAATTTAACGGTGAGAAGATTAATGGAAAATTATAAAAATCATTATGTAAAACGTGGTTGTAACTGAATAACAATAAAAATTCAAAAATTGATTGATTGTCATAAAATTACAAATTGTGTTGGAGAAGTTTTTTTTTTTTTTCAAGAAAACGGCTACCTTCGTCCCGGTTTCGAGGTACAGAAGACACCCGAAAATCGTGCATGTATTACAAAAAGGAATTTATGGAATTTCTGAAGATTCCATGAGACTTTGACTTTCAGATAAAGCATTTTAGTACTTGAAATTTAGCGTATCTCTGAAAATTTCTTAATAACCGCGTTGTGATTTTAACACCCACAACTTCCGATACATGCGGCTTCACACGGAGAGAAATTTAAAATAGATTCTCATACTTTTATAGTAATTTCGATATATTCCGCATTTCGAGTGTTAGTAGAGTCATACGCATGAGACAGCATTCAAAAAGTATAATACGGGATATCATACTTCTGGGATGTTGTCTCATACGTATGACTTTCACACTTGAAATGCGGAATATATCGAAATTACTATACCAAGTATGAGAATCTTCATTATAAATTTCTCTCCGTGCAAGGACTGCAAAAACGTGATGGGATTTTCCTGCAGGATATCATGGGATTTGGTAATGCTGCATACGGACTTATTTAATTTTCAGGGACTTTACAATGTGATTCCAAGGTCGTCTAATTCCGTAAGACTTCACACGTTTCATGGAACTTTACACCTCGGTGTGTGCTGAATTTCAAGACTGATTAACCCCTCGGAATAAACAAACACTCGATTTCCTGAATGAATATCACACAACTCGTGTTTTTACTTTTCGCCACGTAAGTGAGCGTCAAGTATTGGTTATGTGTCAAACACGACTTCCGCCAATTAAACAAATTTTCTACTTCTGGACCCACTAGCTGACGTCATACATGATTCTGAACATATACGTTTATCTGTCTGTCACAATTGGAAACAACTGGAAAACGGCCGGACGGAAAATTTTGAAAATTTACAGGATTATAGCTTGTGTTCTGACGATAAAAAATTGCCGTGTCCCATCAAGATCGACCCACTGGTTTGGCCGGAAAAATAAAAATAATGGCGATAAAGAAAAAGATTTCTTATTTTTGGCCAAAGTCGTTTTTGACACGAAAAAAAAATTAAATGTAATCCAGCGCAGTGTTCTGGAAACCCGGTGGACACAAAAAAGCAAACCCATTAAAATGAATGGTGATGAAAAGCCTAGGGCAACCTGCTTGACCCATTTTTTTATTATTTGTTCTTCGATTAGGTTTCGGATAATTTGTCAATCAAAAGAATCTGGTTTCAATTAGCAGCTAGTTTAAAATCTCAGACGAAGCCTATTGGATGATTGAATTTTTCTATGGAGCTTGAATTGTATTGAACACTTGAAAAACTGAGAGAGTTTTGGAAAATTTGTTGTTACCTTTTTTTGCTGGCCATAATTCGGAGCTGTAGGACAAACGTTGTATCCTTACCAACCGAGTACCTGGGAGACACTAGAGAATAAGACTGACGTTAGTTCGGGTTGTGGGTCTAATCATGTTTGCTTCTATCAAACAACTGAGTGAGCCCAAAAACGTGTAAACCACTGAACCGTATTAACCCGAGGCCTTATCGTTGTTCTATCATAGAATTAAGATTCCACACTGCTAAAATTTATGGAGCAAGAAAGCTAGAGGACATTGTCACCGTCTTCCTAAACGCTACTATTATTTAACAAGTAAACAAACAATGGCGCAACAGTTGAAAAATTTTATCCCAAACAAATTTCGTGTGTCCCGCGTAATAAATTATGTCTGTATTTATATATGTCATACGTATGTATATCAGCGCGCAAGCGCTGATAGACACTCTCTCACTCGAATCTGGCCATTACTCACTGTTTGAATTGAGATTAGTTGTTGTTCTCGCAAACAGCCAATTCAAATATGACATTTAATTATCGAGGGCTTCTTCGAAAAAGGTCATACCAATGTAAAATCCAATAATACAAATCGCGATTGCCAAACAATCTATAACGTCACGATTTATTTTCTCGACTACGCGCAGATTTGTTTTTAACTCATAAACTGGGTCAACGCAGCTGATATTATGCAGAATTCTTTCACCTCCTTGCAATCTGTTGCTGAAATCTGTTCCTCTAGTCTACGAAAATGATTCCTTATGTATTTTTTTCTGAAACTCAAAATCGTTTGTCGTATCTCCACATCCCGGAACACGTTTCTGTCTCTAATGGATCGTTATCAGCGTTATCAATTTACGCGAAAGCTGCAGTACCATGTGAAATTGTTTCACCTATATTCTTTATCTCCTCTGGATCACCGGCGAAAATCCGTTCTTTGATTCTAGGAAATAATTCGCTGTGTTTTTTGTTTCGCTGAAATTATGATTTCCTTGAAGTATTTCAATGCTTCAAAACAAGTCTCTGACTCAAACAGCTGCAGAGTTTTGTCAGGTGAATGTCGAAGTGTGAGAGAAGCAGTTTCTCTGTAATTTTTCTGATTCCTGTAATTTTGCAAAACAAATTTACGTTAGAATTTTGCTTAATCTTACTTGATTGTTTCAAGGACTCGAGATATGTAGTTTTCAACTATCTCAATTCTCATTGTCAGGCTGGTAATTTTCTGGACTTCTTTCAACTCCACATGAAGATTAGAAAAAGATGCTCGTTATTTTCGAATCGATGGGGTGATTCGGTTATTTGTCACTTATGTTCTATGACGTCGCATGTCTGAAATGTGTTTCGGCCTTTCCTTCCAGCTGCTTAAGGTAATACGGCACAAGCCGCTTTGAACCTAACCTAGTTTACATAAAAAATATGAATCTGTCTGAAATTCTATTAGTTTTTTCCAAACAGTGAAATACTCAGCCATTTTCTGCCACAGTGAAGTATCAATCTCCTGAGTTTCATTCCGGGAATTAGTACAGTTTGGAAGAAACTACGAATCGCGTTTTTGAGTTGATGCTACTTTGGTAATCATGGAATTCCAAACATATATAGTCACGTGGCCACTGCACGTGGCACCTTAATTCTAAGCGACTGATGAAAAATGGGTAAACGTGATAAAATAATCGTAAGATATCTGCTATCAGCATTATTCAGACGATTCTTAATGTTTTATACTGTGTCTTCAACCTTGAAACGTTTTCGCAATAAATGTGAAGAACGTACTGTATTGAAGACATGAGTTATTTGTTCTGAATTTCTTTCGCAGCTTACATTGGAAAGTATAGTTGATGAGAAAACGGGGCAAACTGTGTTCTACAGAAGAGCGAGGACCCCACTGCAATTACCATAGTGTATTAATTATTTTGATAATAGGTGAGCCGTGTGTATACCTATACCCACATGCGGTGCAGTGTACTGCATTTCATTGCCTTGTAGTTTCTTGAGTGCAATTTCCATACGGAGGAAATGAATGTCGTTGAGCGAAGTTAATGATTACACGTAGTTATCCACCGAAGTACCTACAATCTGCATTGAGGGTTCTGCCCGTCTGGCTACCGAAGAACAAGGAATGAAAAGACGCGGGTAATTCCATGTGTAACACACGCGTAGACGACGAATTGGCAAGTATAAGGGGCAATAATATCCTGACCTACGTACATGCATGCATGTCAGCAACGTGCGTAAAACCATGCAGTAGAATACTACGAAGAGGGGGAGATTCTTCCACTGTGAGAGGAAGAGGCGTACTCGGGATATATTCACCGCTGCATTCACCTTTGCACATTCTCTTGTATTCGCGTAATATGACATTCGACACACATACATCGCTCATCCAGTGGAGTGCCTTGCCACCATGTAATCAGTCCCCATAGTCTCTCGATCTTGATACCGTGTCTGTGACTCCTCATTCTGCACGCGACATGAGTTTGTCATCGACTGACATCTGCCTGTCATCGTCCCTGACAGCTCTTATACTGTAAAACATCACTTCAACTTCTCGTTAGACAGCAGAAATCATGAACTCCCGCTAAATCCCTCAATATTTGAATTACTCCAGATTAATTAGGTATGCATACGTAATTGGAATTCATGTAAATTTACAACACCTTGTTCGAATTCTGTCAAAACAATAAAAAATCATCAACATTTTTTCAGAATCATGGGCAACTATTAAAAGCATGTGAAAATGATAGCATATCATTAAAGTTCTTGAAAAACTGTACAGAGAAATCACCAGAAATCCTCAAAAATCATGAAAGGTTACGGAATTATTGGACTTGTGATCACTGGAATCACCGGAATTCTTTCAAAATCATGTAAAACTATTGGAATTACTTGAAACTCGTAAATGTTCAGTTGAATTCCTCATAAGTGTAAAAAAATCATTGAAATCCTGCATAAAATCATTAAAAACCTTCGAATGTCTTCCAAGATCATGCGAAGGCTTTTTAATTCCTCGAACATGATGTTAAATCATCCAAATTTTTGAGAAATAATGAATAATCATTGAGATTCCTTTACAATCATCATAGATTATTAAAATTACCCTGAAGTAATGAAAAATCTTCAAAATTCTCCAAGAATCATGAAATGTCATCAAAATTCTTCGAAAAACATAGAAGATGTGGCCCTCACTGCACCCTGCCAGCCCATCTTAGTCCATCTCTCTAGGAGTAGGTATATTTTCAAATGAAATATTTGTACACAATATCTTTCCTGGACCACCAGGAGTTTAAACTTGAGTGCGTGATGAAGGTGAACAAAGATGACCACATCCTCGTGGAAGCGTTGTGGCGAGGAGTTTGTTCCTCTTCTTGTGTTTGAATGGTATACCGTAGTTATCCAACGTTAAAATGGTAAGAGAACAGGAAATCAATGCCATGCATGTCTCCGTGACCGCTTCCTGGGGCCAGACCGTCAGTTATCATCCTTGGTGATTACGTCACGAAGGTTCTTTGTGCACTTGAAAATAATGCACGACAAAGGTGTACACAGCACACCTTTCGATAATAAATATAAGCAGAAGGAAGAGCCAACAACGCATGATGTAGGTGCTGTTCTAACAATGACGCTGCGGTGTCGGTTTCAATCTAAGAACAAGAAATTCAACTCTTAATCTTTCACTGGTGTAGTAGGTTGAGACGTGGCTGGTATTTAATGGGGATGCGGAATCGGGGAACGATTTCTCTGCTCCATCCTTGATCTCGCTCTTCATCGACGCCTCGCACGCTATGCATAATTTCACCGCGGGCCGAAATTATTGGGGATGTCGGATGCAGCTGCCAAACTCACATGATATCGTGCCCTGAAGGGGCTAAGGCATACATTCTATGGAGTAGCTGCATGCTCATTCGAATCGCACAATCAAACCGACACACAATTCATGTCTTGTGAATCAGTGATCATTCACAAACCAGGTTCAAATTTGTTCATACAGATTCTTTCAACTCTGAACAATCATCAATGGCATCGCTAATAGTAAGTAAGTATCATCAAGTCTTTGGTGTTGTCAGGCGATTCAGTATTCGTATACACACAATCCCATTGTACAATTACGTGTATAAGAAATTCTGTGAGTAATGTTTTGCAACACGGTAGTTACTCTCACAGTAAGTAGTCTCACAATCAGTCAAGATTAGGGTTCATTTTCACAAGTAGAGTTGAGGTTAATTGTAGTGACATATTGTGTTCAGGCGATCTGACATTGAGTCATGCACAGTTGGTTGTGTCATGATCTGCGACCAAATTTCAATTGGAACTTATAGAGGAATTGGTAGAGTTGCGGGTAAAAGAAAAAGACCAATTTTGGGAAAAAATCAATGGAATCCATGGGTGGTTCATTTCCCGATACATAGGACTTTCCATGTTCCGGAGAATCGCTTAAGTCTTCAAAGGAAATCTGGAGAATTTCAACATTATCCGAGTGACATTTTCACAGTATGCATACGGTTAGAGAAACTCTAGTGAGATCACAATAGTGTCGGGAAAATATTTGATGGGGAAAATTGTTCGAGAAAAAATTGCTGTAAATTAGTTGCATTGATTGTAAAATATTGTCAAATCCAACTGTTACCCTTATGAATCCTGTGAAACCGCTTCTTGAGTTTAGCATTCGAGAAACAAATTTTGATAAGAAATGTCAAATGGTTGTGAAACCTAAACAGAAATTTTTTGCGAAATCCATGGTGCTTGTGAAATAATATGTTAAGTTATTTGTAAAGTATTCAGATGAACTCTTTATGGAATTCATGAAATGTCTTTTCAATTCGTGAAATCTTTTGGGTTTCGAGAAAAAGTCTGTTTGAAATTCATTCAATCCTGTAGGACTATGAAAAATTGTTTCCAGAATGCTGGAAATTTTGGTATATTGATGAAATTTGTGCATGTGATCCGTAAAATCTTGCAGAATTCGTGAAAAATATTTTTTGCATTGTTCAAGGTCCTGTGAAGTTCAAGGAAAATATTCATGAGATTCATGAAATCTATAATTAAGATTCAGAATCTCCTGCGAAATTCGAACATTATAGCGTAAATAACACCCAAGAATTCTTAGGGAATTCGAATAAATTTTGCATAAAATCTATGTATCGATCCCTTAGTCGAATAACATATGTTACTGGAGAATAAGCTTGGAAAACATGATGTCCGAAGATATGCTCCAAAAACATGCTAGTCGAGAATAAGTTTCAAAAAAAATACTATCTTACATATCTGAAATTTTGTTTGGCAAAATTTAGTTCGCAACCTTGCTGTGGGCATAAAGAAAAACGAATTAGTCTTCATTCAAATTTATGTACAGAAACTTGCTAGTCACTGCGAAAATGTTCATACATAGCGAGTGTAAGAAGTATTCATACAATCGAACTATTATCAATAATTTGCCAACATTTGTCGATATATTTGTTTGCGCATCTTTGATTTTTTTGTTTTATGTCATACTTATTTGAAAAATAGTAAAAATAAGACAATGCTATGTATCGAAGTATTGTAGTACGTCCACATTTGTATGTACCTTCTTAATCATGAACAATTATTGCAAATCCTTGCAAATTACGAAGAATCTGCGAACAATTAAGAGTAGGATTACAATATATTTGCTTATAGGATTATGTTTGGTAATCGCACAATCTCCAAGCTGCAGTAAAATGAAAAGCATGACAAACAGTGTTGATATAAAATTAGAAAGAAGACACAATCACGAAGGTATGTTGTACAAGCGCAATGAGGAATGTCTTCCGGAATGATAACTGCGAGGGGTAGAAGTTTACGTCTAATAATTACAACACAGTTCTGTGTGCAAATATTCTCGCGCTTATATAAACATCTTTCATTCGTTGTGGGTAGATGGGGCGTTGATAGATAAATCCTTCTTTCATGGCTGATAAGATCCGTTCGGTAGATTGCATTATAATGTGAGTTTAAGTCGTAGTGGCTATACAGATACGACAAATCCGTGCATATATAAGGTATATGCAATACACATTCGTGTGTTGAAGTGATCCATTGCAGACTGCGGGCCGATCAAAAAAGAAACGTGTTGTGTAGTAGGTAAATGGCAGCCATTTTGCTCGTTCTTTCCTTATCCTTATACCTCTGGCAAGTATTATTTAAAAAACGGCATGGCATGGCTTATGAGCTCCGCGGCTTGCGCGCGCGGTATCAAAAAAAGTAGAAATATATAAGTATTTATCGCGGTGTGTAATTATGCAAATCGTCTGCATGTTTAGTACCATTAAATTACCCGCTTGCGCTTGGTCGTTCCTGTATGTACAACCACGATATACCTATAAGTGTAAACCAACTACATATACCTACGTCTACTCCGCAAGCCATTACCTGTATACCTGCGAATATGCACATGTATCGGTGATCATACATATATGTGTATACATATAAATATATACGAACACATCTATAGATCTGGGGATCTGTTTCTGAAAAGGAAAAAAAAATTAAAGTCGAAAAAATGAGAAGGACGCGTTCCGATTTGTGACCAATGGACCTGTCAATAAAAATAAACAAGTTTTGTTGAATCTTTATTATCATTTACCGCCGATATATTTTATAAAAATAATTTCTTACAAAAACAGAACACCAAGAGATATGCTGCGAATTCCACTACATTTTTGAGTAATGTTAAAGTTTATTCAGTAGGAATTTTTGGAGTGTATATCCGTTCCGCCCTCTGGGTAGAAAATATAAATGAAATATCACAGTTTGTAAGTTTCACATGCTGGCCAATTTCAGAAATGATTTGGGTTCCAGATATGATAAAAAAGCTCGTTCTCGCGCGTCAAATGTACTGTAAAATGTCATCTTTCAATTTAGTGAATACACCCGAACTGTGCGTGTTTCTTGTAAACGATAAGGCCTAGAAATTTGACGATGGGATTGAAATTCCGAATATCAAAAGCTGTGGAAGTTCAAAAATCCGAATTTTTCTACTGTGCCGACTCAAGAGTTTTTAGAAAGATTATTTTTCCAATAAGTGTCTACGTAGTCAATTCGGAAACCACCGAATGGAAAAACACCGAGGGTTCACAATTCCGAAAGCTTAAGATCCGAAAAGCCAAAGCTCCGAATTTCGGAAATCGCGCATGAAACGGCGTTCTTCGTTTGACAGCTAAGTGATGAGCTTCCCTTCAATTTTCGGAATCTTGGACTTTCTGAGTTTTGAAATTTCAGATCTGTGAACTCTCTGCATTTCGGCCTTTCGGAATTCGCATTAGGTTCTAAACGCTATAACGTTTCTAGAAACTCAGAATCGCGTCTCAAATACAAGTACGGATTTGAGACCGTTCGCGGGAACTTTTGGAATTCAGGACTTCAATCCCACCCCAAAATTTGAAATTGGAGAGATTCTCTTGTCCCAATACACATCACATAACAGAATTGCAGGCAAATCGCAATTTTGCGGGATCTGAACTTTGAGTCATATTTCGCGGATGAAAATAAGAAATTGACGGTGAAATATATATCTGTTTTCTCCAAAATAGGTTCCCACCTAACGTATTTCGTCCAATAAATCATTTTTTGAGTATATTTGGGTCACGGATCAAAGAAATTGATGACGGTTAAATTCTTCGAAACAAATTGTGTTTCAGAGTTTATTAGATGATTAATATGATAATTGTACAAAGGATATAAGATCGAGAGATTAATTGATAAAATTTGTGTGATGTTTTTTAGACGATTTTTCACAGGCTTGAATACTCGACATGATATATACACGTATACATATAATGCGGTTTCTGTATACCAAAAATGCATGCCTGTATATGTATGTGTGGGTCCATATGGTCCTCTCTGAATACTTGAACCTACTATAAGCGCCCTTCCTTCTGACCGCCTTCCTCATTATCAAACAACAATGAACAGACATTAATTCAGCCGCTTTGTACCTATAATGTCCGAGCTCGTTGCTGCAGACTGTAGAGTATCATCAGCCCACTCCAAACACAAACGGATATGCATATATACATATAGGTTTACATCGCTTATACTCGGTTCAAACACAATGTCTTATTTCACCTTTCATTCCAATACCATCGACGATATTCTATAGCTGTTTTCTTTTATTTTTCTTTGTATCTTTTTCTGGTACAGGTACATACGTCAATATTTATTCTAAAAATTATGCCATTAGGGTTGGGAAAGATGTAGCCATTTTTTTTTTTTTTTTTAATTATATCCACCGTATAATTAATACAACAATTTTTCTACAGGGTTCAATAAATGCAAGGAGCTTAGGTCATCTATTCAAAAGTTTTGGTGTACAGCACAGATTCCAATAGTTCTAGATCTTAGAATTGAGATTGTCTTTGATTCTACAGATTTAGAAACATTGCAACGCGCCAATTGCCATAAAAAAGCGTGTAAACCGAAAACTTCGGCATGGTTCAATAGTGGATTGTGTAACCCTTGTGAATGTAGCACTGCATCCTTCGGCGTTCGGCAACGTACTTCATACTTCTCTGGAATCGCCAACTTCCCGCACTCGTTACACATGCTTTTTTTTTTTGTAAAACAGCTGCAGTAACGGGGTGCAATAATTCGCTATTGGCAAATCCACGGAGGGCAAATCGAGGCTAATGAAATGGAAATCTAACCTAAACGTTGCCGCGGGATATCATACGTGGTCATAGTCACCACACATCCCGTTCGATGGCGCCAGTTACGCCGATTTCATTCGAAAAACTTCATCGTACTATACATTACCTATAGCAGTTTTGTAATGGCTGGTTTATGTACGCGTTCTATAAGTGAACCAACCTCAAAAGAACACCAACCAGTAGGATTGCATACGACTGGGGAATCCCTGCTATGGGTCTATTCTTAAGTCAAGGCATAAACCAGCATCACATTCCCTTAAAACAATTTTCGAACTGCTGGGGAATCGGCCGTTTCGCGCATCCTCTGGTTGGAAAGCTGTTATGTGTGATCCGAAGAAATTTCAAATAATTTCAGAAATCGCAACGATATCGTCAAAATTTCAGAAATTCTTACATTTCAGAATTCAAAGATTTCAAATCATTTCAAAGCACTACAAAGGATTTTTCAATTATTTGACAAAATTTTGAAGGTTCCAAGTAATTCCACGAAAGTTCGCATGGATTCTAGATGATTGCACACGATTTCAAAGAACTGAAAAATGTTCAAACAAATCTAGGACTTAATTTGAAGCATATATAAAAATCATTTTGACACGATTTTAAGAAAGTACGAAGATTCCACATGATTCGCAATGATTCCAAATTATTCGCTATGCGATTTAAACAAAAAAATCGTAATTCCAATTAGGAATTCGAAGATTTCAAAGAAAAACTTATAATCCTGTTTCCAAAATCCATCTTTCTCTTGTTTTGGGGTATTTGTAGTACACATTCAAATTTGAATGTTTGTTCAACATAATAATCTATTTCACGATTATTCTCGCCATTCCTGATTACTGTTCTTCGAAATCAAGATCTCGAATTTCAATTAAATATTCTAATAATCACTTTCCGGATTTAATGATCATTAACGACTACCATAATGATCTCAGAGCCAACAGGCAATGTTGTAATATCGTTTCAACCGATGAAAGAATCGAGTGTTTTCTTCAGTATACAAGACCCCGATATATAGTCTCTTCGCGATCGGTAATTCAGTTTTTCTTGGATATCACACCGAAGTGACCGTGTCCCACGGCTTCCTCCGGCTGGTTAGTCACGGCTACGCTCGTGTCCGGAGGTCCGTGCCACCGGCCACGACTGACGGTGAGATATTTAGGTTTGGTTATTTTATACCGATCAGCGAGGGCCAGCTCAACCAGCTTGACCAGCTCGTCTAGATCGACGAAGTCTTCGTGGTACGTGCAGGGCAATCAATCGAGCGACGCTTCCGTAATTCTGTTATAAAATACTTCAGGATCAGGTCCAGTTTGAGCTCGTGCTATGATACTACCTCGGAATCGAGTAGCCAGTCAGCCAGTCAGCCAGCCACTAAAATCGGTCTACAGGAATCTGTCCGTCGCGTCAGCCTGAAGTGTGCATAATTGATTGTTCCCCTTCGTAATTGCACCGAAGTCGATGTCTTCTGGAAAGGTTAAAAACTATTTCCTTGTTCCCGATGTTTTCCATCGAGCCCGTAGCTCTTTATTCTTTCATCTACCGATTTCCATAAAACGATTTTTCCGATATTATTCTTATCCTCCATATTATTCAAGTTAAGAAATTTTTGAAACAACATGATTTTGATACTCGGAGAATATCGGCTATCAAGCCTACCGATTTTCTTTGATCCGATTTTTGCTATTCTGAATAATTCTTTTATCAAACTATCTGTGTGTTACAAGTTCTAATAATGAAATATTCTCATTTTGTGAGATTCGCATTTTTTCCATTCAGCCAACTCCATCTTCTATTTACCGATTTCCATAAAATTCCCGAAAATTTTTACGGCATCTTCTTTCTTGATAGAAAGTACAACATTTTGAAAACCACTTCACCTCCATATCTCTGGAGACCACCGGCTATAAAGTTTGCCAACTTCTTATGAAGCGATTTTTCTTCATCCTAAATAATTCCCATATGAAATCGGCACAGTATGTTATAAAATTAGAAAATTATATATTCTAGTGTCATAAGATTCGTCCTTTTTTTCATCGAGTTGGCTCCTTCTTCCACAACAGATTTCCATGATCGTGATTTTAAATAAAATGTCAACGTTTCAGTCTCGGGTTCAGTCAGGGGAAAATCGGCTACAAGGTTTGCCAATTGTTGTTTCAACCGCGATTTAGTTCAGAATTAAATTAAGCTCAGTTGAATTTATCTCAGTTTGTTGTAAAATTTGAAAGAAACAGAATCTGTCACCGTGTGAAAAGATCTGAGCTTCGGAATATTCAGAAAATGTTGATATCATTTATTTGAATGAAGTAACAAAACGAATGGACGGAAAATTTGGTATAACGATATAAGTCACGATCGTCATAGATTGATATGGATCGATGGTTGTGGTCCTTTGAGTGACTCGGTGGGTCGGACAAATCCCACGGGGATCTTTCGATTTAATTCAGAGAAAAAAAGTTGGCTGTCAGTGAATGTTTTAGTCCATGCAGTCCGAATAGTAAGTATGAGTACGAGATCGGTAGAGTGCTGGGCACAGTATCGCTCCTCGAATCGGTTTGGTAGTGGTTGACTAAAAAGTGATTTAACCGTGTTAGTTATGCCTCCATACTCAAGCGAGTCCCACTGACGATATACATATATACATGTGTATTATAACAAGAGTTAAAAGTCAGAGAAAGAATTATACTATACATATATACCTACTATATATATCCATGTGTATGAGTATAAATGGTCGTATTTTTGCTTTAGAAATTCGGTTATTTTCTCGGGAACACGCGCCTTTAGATACGCCAGGCCAGTTTACCTTTTTCTCGCCGATTTCAACGAAATATTATGCATCACTGCGGACAATCTATTTACCAAATAGACTCTTTGGCTGAGAAATCCGAAAAAAAAAAGAATATTACACGAACCAAAAAATGGAAAAAAAAAATGAACAAACAAGGGTGTTACAATACGTATAGTACGGCGTGTGAATATATCTTATACTCAAAGATACATATATATAGGATTTTCACGGGAACCTGACACACTATTGTACCTCATCCTCATCGATTCGGTTTCACTTTGGCCAGTTTGTAGCCTGTATCGAAGGAAAAACTCTAATTCTTTTCGAACTTTTCATCACTTGCCTTGAAAAAAAGAAAAGAAAAAGTTGTAAAAAATGAAGAAACGTTGGTTAATTTTGAAATGTTCAAAAAGTTATGATAAGAAAGCTGAATCAAAAACCAAACTTTACGGTACGTTGAAGATTCCACTACGGCGAAATTTTTTTTGAGATATTCTATAGTTTCAGAGGACGAAAATGTTAATTTTTAGTCAGAATTGATCGTCAACCATTTCGAAACTTGGTGCTCCGAAAAATTTGAAAAATTCACAGATACTTGTACCAACCGAAGCTCAATTATCATAGAGCTTGACAATTTTCGAAGAGAGTCCAACTATTCAATAGGTTGAAGTGAAATGAAAGTTCCCCCATTTTATCCATATATGACTGTATCCGTGCGAACGTTACCTCGAACCTCACCTATGTTGCGTAAAAAAGGTCAAATTTTCCGAATGAAAATGTCAACAATTATTGAATATAAAAATGGCGCTCTTGGGGGAAAATTGAGCTCTTCACCGAATATTAAAGAAACAATAGTCATGGTCCGATTGTGACGTAACTATAAGCGACAGAAAAATTCCAAAAGAATGGGAATTTTTTCTTCCGATGTAGGCTACAAATTGGCACAAGTGGAACCAAATCGGTGAGGTTGAGGTACAAGTCTCAGGTTTCCGCGTGGAAACCTCCATATATATATTCAGATGTGTACATCCTGTGACCAGATATCCGTGTAATATGCAATGTGAAGTATACGTATATGCAATAACGTAGATATATAGTATATCTATGTACACTCATATACACCCATACTTATACGCCTGAGCGCAGTAACTAACTAACCACATATAACTAATAATAACTGATGCGCATCAAGTCGTCGACAAGTGCAGCACCAGCAGCAGTATAGCAGCAGCATTGCGCACAGCAGTCATTTGAAGTACGTTATACGCATACGAACAAGTTCTTTCAACTGCGACTTATATCCTAGATTTATTATAGAGTGGTATTGTCGAAGAGGTGCTGTATCGATGCATGTATAAATACGAATAAGCACTGGAAAACAAGTTGTATTTGATTGTTATAATTTGCTATTTTATCTTGACAAGCTGATAGTTTCATGTGTGAAGTTGTATAAAAGAAGACGAACTCATAATCGGTAATATAGCATTAATAATAACCGGATTATGCGAATTTCTTGAAAGAACAGTGTGCAAATATTTTCAGTTGCAGCCATCAGCATGAATACAAAATCCTTTGGCACAAGAATCTACAATCTTGGAAACTACACTCAGAAAACAATTTTGGCAAATTCAACCAAAATAATTTTTTCTGTGATTTTTTGACGATTCAACAGAATTCGGTTCAACAATCGACATACCGTTTTGCTATGCTAATTCAACTGAAATTGGCGGACAAGAATCTTTTGTCAAATCAACAAAATCTTTTGTTAAATCAACTCTACATTTTGTTGGCTGTATGTCTATCAAATTGTTTGTCAATTCAGCATAAATTTAGTCCATTCAACGATACCTACTGTTTTCTGAGTGATAGTAATTTGTAGATTATGAACAATATTTCAGACCTGACAGATTGGTCTCACGTGGTATGGTTAATAAAATATGTATGTGTGGGGGCCCCATGCCAACAGTTTATACATACGGCAGGCGTTTACATCCGCCATCTTGAATTCATCCGTACATATAGAGGAGAGCGAGTAAAGTGCCCCCCCCCCCCCCCCCCCCTCCCGAAATGTTATCGTACTTCTTCAAAATTACCAAACATGACAAATTTAATTATTTACTTTCGTCAAAAGACTTGAAACAACGAATTAAATATGTTCTACGGAAACTGGGAGAAAAAAGGGCACAGGGCATCTACTATACATAAGAAAACAATGTTACGAGTTGAGATTTTAATCGTGGAATGTCTGATTTTTAATTTCCCATTGAACTATAATTAATTTGATATTAAAAGTCCCCTGATGCAAGTAGTTACAAATGAATTTATAATATTTGTTACTTTTCAAATAACTCTAAAAATTTTCAGGGGGGCCCATATACTTCGCCCGCCATTTTCCAATTTTGCGGTAGACGCTCGTCTTCAGTCAGGTTGTCATTTTTTGGTCATAATCAGAAGATTCCTCGATTAAAATCACAACTTGTAACATTATTATTCCTTCGATCAATCAATCAAACTCTTTCTGATGATATAAATTGAGCCTCTCTCCCCCACCTTCTTTTTGAATACCATGTATTTCAATTTACGTTGTGAACAATAATGATTATCCACAATTGTAATTAAATGTAAGTACATCACATGCTGCGAGGCTATATTTCCCCTTGAGTCCTTGTCTAAAAATTTCACATTTCTACACCCGTACGTTATACCCCTATAACTCCCTTCGACCGCGTGACGTAATATATGTGAACAATCCGTTCAGGTTCGTGATGACAAAGATCGAGGTTTTTGTATATTCTCAACGCAAACCTCGATGTAGGTATAGATTACGCCCCCCATTTTCAGGGAAATGGGGTAGGGGGGCTTGTTTGCAGGTGTATAATCGTTATGCTTCGCGCGGCATGTAAACTGGATTAGTGACGCTGCGGTGGACCCCACTTTGTACAGTACGATCAGTTGTCTGACCGTGCAGACGAAACTAACCAACTTGCCGCACAGCGACCAAGTTTTTTTTATTAGTTTTTTTATTTCTCTCTCTCTCTCTCTCTCTCTCTTTCTCTCTCTCTTGTTGCGTTTCTTCTTTTTCTTTTATATTATATACAGGTATAGGCATACATACCAATATAATATATATTGTATCGATAAGCACACATACATAGCGTCTGTAGAATTACGCAAAAGTATATCAATAAAGAATACATAAGGAAATTCGTATAATGTAATTATTTATCATAAGAACTGTTTCTTCATTTAAGGTATTTTATGCCACTTCAAGAATTAACCTCGAACTAGAAAATCGATTTTTTTCTCTTCTTTTTTGTAGGGAAAGCATTATACGTTTCTTCGGATATCTTATTTATTTACATGAATCATTCCACAGGTCAAGTGTGAGAATCTCAAAAATGATGAAGAAATCGAAAAAGGTGCGCTTCTAAAAAAATTTGTCATTTTTCAATTCTGCTCTGAACAAAACAAAATTCCCGTATACGAGCTGCAAATTGGCTTGGCACTGTCACGGTCTTGGTACCATTGCTGCCATGAATACTGAGCGCTTATACCAAGAGCCAAGCTTTGCCCAAGTCAAAATCAATGTTGGGATAATTTTGGGTTGTTAATAGATGTCCAACTTATGCGCCGTCAAATAGCACGAAATAATCCGCAGCCAGTATAAAACACCATGAATATTGGGCCCAGTGTATTTCCAGTACAGAACTGTAGACTTTCGGCTGAGCCCTATGTATGTTCACTTATCCAAAAATTGTATGTTCACTAAGGCACTCTATGTGCCAATACTGACAGCAACCATGGGCCAAGCTTTGCCCAGGTTCAAATTAATGTTGGGACAATTTTGGGTTGTTAAGACCGGTCCAAGTTATGGTGTCATGAATCCGTGAAGCCGGGGTCGTACCAATCATGTGCCATGTGAGTAGATCCAGCAATACTGCGGAATTCGTATATGGGTAGAACAAATAGGCGAATATAGGGTAAGTGTACCAGTTACTGATCATGTCCCAATTATTGACCTTTTTCGATGATTCCTTTTTGTCCGTGAGCTGTGAAATTATGAAAAAAACTGATTCGTATTCTCCGAGACTCCAACAACTGATTTGTGTAACGGAAACATTCAAAATTCTTATCGTCGATTTGAAATTTAAGAAAATAATAGGGTCTTAAAGGGTCAGTATAACTGGTACACTTACCTTAATTAAGTCTCGAATATTCTTCAATTATATCATTCGATTTGTAATTCAGAGTCGATATAATATTGACCAGAAAAATGTTTATTGCACTGTGCACACATACAGATTTACAACATTCTATATGAGTAGTATCCGATGGTGCCCCGATTTTTCGTATATCTAAACAGTAAATAGTAGAATAACCGAAGAAGAAGAATAAAAAGATGTAAAAAATAAAACGAGAGAAAGCAAGAGAGAAAAAGGGGAGATATTTATTAGGGTGAAGGAGTGCTCGAAGGATGTATGGCGCGCGCTGTGATGCCAAGCAAAAACAGGGGTAGGCGGAGTTCTCTGACGAGCCGGTAACTGCCTGTGAATAATTTAATATTATATGTATGTCTCCCGTCCCCTTTCAGTCTTCTGCCATAGGAACTCCTATACCTCCCCTTCTTTAATACCCCATTACTCTATTTTATCTATTTTTATTTAGCCGTATACATACGTATATACCTATGTATATCCATATATATAGTTTTCTTGGAGGGAGCTGGCTGTATCTGGAATAGTTTCGACACGGTGACTTTTTTTCTGGTTCTTCGGTTCTTGTTTTTCTTCTTTCTCATATTTAAAGCAGCATCTTCCGAAGAGGTTCCTTTACGTTCCTAATATGGTAGATCTACATCCTGGCTAGTAAGCATATGATCATTAATTCAATCCTACTTTGTTAAATTTCTTTAGATTTTTTTTTTCTGAGGCAGGCAAAATGATGCACATGCATACATAATATATGATGCAGATCCATAACGAAGACTATAACTAGGATATTATACATAATATCATTCTCTACAATTTTATCGTGCGGCCATTTTTTTTCTCTCTCTCTTTTTTGATGCGAAAATGAATTGAAACACCGAATGTAGGTTGAAATCAGCTAAATTTCTCTGATCGCCCGATAGATAACAGACTTTTTTATTCAAAAACCGAGTTGAAATCACCTGGAAGCATCTAAATATGGGTCCAAGTGGATTACGATTCATTAAGACAAACTAAAATACCATCTTGAAAAAAATCACTGATGGACAGGACTCCGACAGACGGATATCTAATGATGTCGAAACTTGTGTTCAAACAGTCTGAAACATATGAATTGTTATCCGTTAAAAGCACTTATTTGGTGATTGAGCAACAAGTCATGAGGAGATTGAGTTGAGAAGATTTCGAATTGTGCTGAAGTGTATTAAAACATGTCCAAAAGACTGTGTAGCGTTAAAACAAATTGGAACACTACAGGGTCGGGAGTTGAAATGCCTGAAAGCTTTCGGTAATTAATTGATCAAAATACTATTGCAAACGCGTACGAAAAATGAATCAGACGTGATCGTCGTAACCCTAATGAAAAAATACTAATAGTATACTGTGCAAAATACTATAATCTGATAAGTTTCTCATTAGTATTTCTAAATCGCGTCTGTATTCTAGTTTTGCTATAATACGCACGTATATGAAAACTAATCATAAACTAATGAAAATGTTTATCATATCGAAAAAACTAGTAAGAAACTAATCACCAAATATTTTTAGGCGTGGGGACAATTGGTATTCATTTGTAAGGTACTAGTGACTCGGGTTGATTTGAAGTTTGATTGCAAATTGCGTCATTTTTTGGTTCACTAAGCTGAGCACTGCACCTTGAGTATAATGCTATAACAGAATTGAGATAGTCAAGCAGGATGGTAGTACAGTCTGTCTTCTTAATTACTTTTTAATTATCGTTAACAGAGTAGAACCTAAACCAAAATTAAGATATGACCAGGATATGTACCAGTAACTATATTTACGTACACACATGCATTATGTAAAAGCGGAAGTAGACCGTGCAGCGCATATTCCGAATATACCTTTCCTTTACCTATGCGTATATAGAATATAACTCAACCTCATAAGCTGAATCCGCTGGAGCTAGTGCTATAATTGAATTACAATTAATGCTAACAACTTTGGCTAAGTAGATATATGTACATATATGTATATCAATCAACATTGAACATAATATTAATAACAAAATATTCAAAAACTGTTCTACTCGGCGTGGAGATTCTTTTCGTTATTTTTTTTTTTCTTACCAGCAGGAAAGGGATACATGGATACTTGAATGATTTGAGATTAATAAAATGATTGACCAACAATATTTATACTGTTTCTGCGCTTGTCGGTAAAGTTATTATAACGTATATTTTCATCAAACAATTTAACATTATATACACAGAGATAGTGAGAATGATAATAATAATAATAATATTAATAATGATAGTGATAATAATAATATTAATAATAATAGTCATAATAATAATCATAATCATAACTCGGGCTTAATTATTATTTGTACAGGAATACTAAATGTATAAGGTATATTATCGTGTAATCGTATACATGTATACTTTCAACAGCCAAAATCGAGATACTATACTCATCATATTTAGGCTTACATACATGTGATGATATCCTATGTATCGATAGGTTTGAGTATACGAGAATCTGTTCATTATAATTATAATTCGATTTGACTGAAAAGCGCTGCAAATCTGAACTGGAGGGGATGTACGTATAATATGAGAAACCGATATCGATCTTATCGTTAATTATATAACCTATTATTAAGTCGTATTAAGCCTTCTCGTTCAAGGTTTAATCGCATGACCCATTTTTATTTTATTTTATTTTTTCATATTTCACATGTAAAATAATATGTCTGTATTATGGCCGAGGTGTGCATGTTTCAAATGCAGATATTGCCTCTATTGGATTACATAATTTCTCAGATTTTGTACATAAAATTTTACAGCGTGTTTAGTTTAAGGAATCTCAAAAGGTTTCATGATTTTCGAATCATATTTCCGCAGAAAATTTCAATTGACTTGTATAAAAGCCTGAAAAGTTATGCCGTTCTTGGTTTCGGAATTCATTTGCAAGGTCGAAGGATTTTATTTCAATTCACAAAATTTCAGGCTATATTTTCACCGCGGATTGCGTGGGATTTTATGAAAGATCAACAGATTTCGTATCCATACTAACGAGAATTGATGGGATTTTATCGTATTTGATGTAATTCTATGAAATTTTATGACGTCATGGAATTTTATAAGATTTTCGTAAAATTTGAAAATGTTTCAGAGGTTTTCATGAATTTTTATCGAGGATGAAATAAAATGAGATATGGCATTACACGTAAAACTTCATGCCATTTTTCAACAGATATCACAAGAGTCCATAAGACTTGAAAAGAAATGGTATGAATTTCAAAAGATATTGAAAAATCAAAATTAAAAATGAATGAAAAACCAATACGATCTTGTCGCTCACCTTCATCCTACACTCGAGTCAAAAGTGGGCAACGCAGAGATACTAATAACATGGCATAACACACGAGCATCAAAAGTACAAAGAGAACGATTTCCTCCTCATACAGAATATAAACGTGAGTAATAAAGTGTAATAGACAGCGCAACGCAGCGCAAAGCAAAGGAAAGCAACGCGAGAAGTGGACACTAATACAAAGCAGTGAATACAGGGGCCATGATTGGCCGCTAAACCGATGCGCGGTATCTGTTCTGTGATTGGTTAGCACCGGTTTTATTGCGTCCTCTCATTGGCTGCCGCAGCTTTGCGTTGCGTCGCGTTGCGCTGCGCTACGCTGGTCCGGTCTCGTAAAACAGAAAGAACTGACTGTCGACTGTCGGCCGATTCGCACGCTCGGAAAGCCTGGCGGTCGCGACCCCTGTACACGATGAAGGTACGTATAGGTATGTATAGAAAACGCATTACGATAAAGGGCGGTTTCCTTTCTCAGCTGTTTCTTTCTTCTTCCTTCTCTTTGTTTCTCTTTATTTTTTGTTTCGTTACCTATGATTCCTCCTCCTTTCCTCACGCGCAGTTCTTCATCCCCTTTTCTTTCGCTGGGGGCAAAGTTGCATGCGCAGTGGTTCTGCGCATCGAACATAACCTAGCTGTGAATCGGCTGCCGCGCTTTACTGCTAAGTAACGATAATTGATATCGCGCGGGCCCGCGCGCGCGCAGCGGAGATTACACTCGTCTACTCCAGCAATTTGCTACGCAGATTTTAATAAACACGTTACTTTATAGTCGTAAACATGAAGTCCGGCCAGCAACCAAGATCGTCGTCCTCCACGAAACCAGTCAGTTAATTTATTACCAAGACCATGTTACACACAACCGGAGATTTAGGAATTTAGGAATTCAGGGAGCAGGAACTTGGAACATAGGCCATGTGATGAAACGCTTGGATTACAAATTTCCATGCTTAGATATTTGAGCTATTCATCTAGCCTCTCGGAAGATCTCACAACTTTATCCCGAAGAGAATGAACCTATAGTCGTTTGAACTCCTGCCTTAAAACGACTGAATATAGTATGAAAACTGGGCACACGATGTATAACGAAACAACCAAATTCCTACGACTTACCATTACTGACTGTTCTCGACCCTAAAGGAATCGTTCAATAACCTTGAACCTCGCTACTACGTGGAGGTCAGGTCTCTGCAAGATGTTCCTGGACTGAAACCCGAAGATGTCGAAGCATCTGGACCCGGGGGTGGTTGGGGGAGTGCTAAAATCGTAGGCGAAGTGGTTGGAGTTGGAGGGAGGCTGATGCTCTGTGGTACCGGAAGTACAAGGTTCGAGTCTTGCAGATGTGGGTTTGGATTGAGACCCAACATGGCGGGAAATCCCGCAGCGTAAAGGCTGTAGAGAGAGGCAGTGGATGCAGGGGTCGCTCCTGAGGTCGTTGAGTTTTTTCCAGGCCCCTGAAGTCCGGGATGGGAACCAAAGAAGTTTGCAGTGGCCAGTGCTGTTGCGTAAACTGCGGCCGCTTGGTGGAGATGAAGAGGGTAAATTGCTCCTGGTGATGTCGTCATCCCTGACGTATAGATCCCAGGACTACACCATGGCGGGAGAAGACCGACGGACGTTGAGGTCGAAAGGAGCGGATTGAGACTCGCCAATCCCGCCGTTCTGCGAAAAAAAAAATAACACCATCAAGATGGTCACTTAACTATTGAAAAACCTCAACGAAGAACGCCATACTGCAGCCGTGTTCTATGAACAATGATGAAGGGCCGGAAGTGGAAACTATGCAAAAAAAACTTTAACCGATTTCAGCCCGAAACTGTATCGAATAATTGCTCACCTTGAATTTCGACTTCCGGACGAATCCGTCGAAGACTCGATGATGCTCTCAATGCTGAAGGATTTGTGAGCTGGATTGAGTGGCTTTGGTCTTTTTGGTAGTATCCTGGTGTCTGTATCACTGGGAAGTATAGTCGTGACGGTTTGTTGCGGTGTGGCAAACTCCTTGACGGAGTAGCCGGTTGGGAATTCATTTCTAGACGGGGGATGATACTCCGGTGGCAGGGTAAGAGCACGATGGTCCCTGACGACCGGATAGAGGGTGTGAAGACCAGCAAGACTCGAGGTGGCTTGGAGAAAGTCAAGCTGTCTTTGGGTCAGGCCGATGCCTTGATGATGGTGATGAAAAGAACTAGAATTACTCTCTGATACTGGAGCCTGAAAGTTTTCAGCTCCTCCAGTGCAGTTGTTTGTGGCTGCCAAACGGGCGGCCGTTTCCGCCAACGCCTGACTTTCGGCTTTTGCGGCTTTTGGCAGCTTGAATCGTTTCCTACGACGCAGGAACGAACCGTTCTCAAACATCGATAAAGCTGCCGGATGCAGAGCCCAGTATGCACCCTTGCCTGGGGTGTGGGGGCCTCTTGGTACCTGGAAAAGAGATCGACCGAATGATATCACTCATTCACGATCGTTTGTTTAATTCATTCCAATCATTAATTCACGTTCACCAAGAAGGTTACTGATGTCATACTAGGGATGTGATCATAGTCAGCATATTCACATTCAGCTATACTTGAATTCAAGCAACATGACTCGAAATCATAATATAAAGATTTGCCGAAATACCAAGACATTCTCAGTTAATTTTTCTCACTGGACCGACCAGTCATTTATCTCTTCGAGTTAATTCAAGCAATTAGAGTGTGATTCACTCAAATTCACGAGCAGCTTGATCAATGGAAACAAGAAAGCGCACTGAGATATGAAGACGTAATTGAGTTTGTGTTAATGATCAAGTCTCTCTTCCGACCTCATCCGTAGTTCGATTAGGTAATTCGAAGCATCAAATATTGCTCTGTATACTTCAGAAAATCTGTGGAGTTGTCTAACGTCACCAAATCTTGTTTTATAACAGTGAATACGTAATTTATGAGTCGTAGTCTCACCACATCAATTGCAAACATGTTGTGAATTTCAGTGAATGATTATACCAAGATAAGTCTCTCATTAGCCGATTTCAAAGTCTATCGATCAAGTTGTTAGTGATCTTTAGTACGACACTTATTGTAATGTGGGCAATGCGATTAAAAGTTCTTTGCCATATTTCTATATATGTGAATCTCTACACCTCGATTTTATCGATCAAGTTATTCATCACTTTCAGTGATCGTACTTCCATTGAGTTATTGTTCAAGTTTGTTAATATTTCAGCAAATCTTTCAAGCCTTATTTTCATGACTCAAGTTACTTATGCCAATAAGTGACTTGAAGCGACCGGCTTGATGGGACTTTGTCCACGATTCATAATGTCTTTTATAGGCCTCCATATGACCAATGACCTTTTTTCCTCTGAATCAATAATGCTGTCTCAAAGTGGACTTGGATTGGACTTACGAAACAGACAGTCATTCGAATCGGTAAACGCGAATAAGCATTCATGGTAACGTAAGCCAGCTGCTGTATAGTATGAAGAGAAAAGTTTGACGAGACTAGCGTGATGATTGTTCCGCAACGGTGAAGTGAAGTTGCGTTGTTTCTCGATCGATATTATTACCTGTACAAACGGGGTGTCGCGTCATGAGGAGGCGGCTTGTTCAGGTGTGTTTCTCCGGAATTCGAAACCTAACTTCTCGGGCTCTAGTATAGGCTAGCAAAGCTCGGAAGTTTAATCGATTTGCAATCAGAGAATAAAGCCCGGGGGGTGAGTTCGACGAGCAGCACCGCTCACATCAAAGCAAACCGAGGCAAGGCCTCAGACTGGCAGTCAAAATCATGCCTATTGGCGATGGCGAAGGATGACGAGGACGAGGGAAAAGAAGGAGGAAAGAGGGATCCTCCGAGTCTTTGATCTACGGCTATTTAGTTATTTGACTGCCATGTAGCTTTTGTGCGATTGCTATGGCTATACACATTGTTAACAGAGGCAAAGCATTGTGTTACTACCTATACGGGCCCGCGTCAATCTCCACTGCGTGCGCAAACCAAGAAGGACGACGTCTTTTGACGGCGAAATAACCCATGAAAAATTGAGGATACGAACGTATTCATGAATTTAATCCTTTGTTAAAACCACCTTCACGATATCAAATATTGATATTGATTCTTCCTCAGCCTTCCGACCGACTATAAACACCAGCTAAAGAAAAGCTGTGCCCGCCCTGTCTATGTTCATCGAATTTTGACATTTTTGTAACAAATAAATATATTTAATAGCAGAATATTTTCCATAATTACAGAAAATTTTAGGGCGGTCACAACGAATCGTGCTTCAACACACATTAACCATATTTTTGAATTTGAATTCGAAAATATACTGACTTTAGCATCAGAATGGATGTCCCATCAACCGGATCCAGCTTTTGTTTTTGCCCAACTTCCCGTGTACAGTAATTCTGAGGTCAGAAGAATGCTGTGTCAGTTAAAAAAAACTCGAGATTCCAGGAACCGTGTGCCTGGATACTTTTTGTCACTCTCGACAAAACATTTTGTGGTCTTCTTAGACGTTTACTCGCTCACTATCGCCATAATACAATTGTGTACAAGATTTTATCCTCTCACGAATGTGTCTAGTGAAAAAATTAGTTAATTACAATTTATTATATGAATTATGTTCCGGTTGATCGATGATTTGCAGATCATTTATTACTTCGCTTTCACACTCCTACAATAATAATGAATCAATTCTTTCCGTTTTTATTTTCTCAATTAATTTGCATAAACTTGATCAAAGTTCAAGCTCCAGTTCTTGAGGTAAATCTCCAGTCATTTGTATAGGTATTCTTTACAAAAGCTAGCTAGTTGCAACCTGATCCTCCGAGGCATAGCTATCGGGGCATTACAATTACATTCAAGCTTTTATTGAACTAGGTGTGAAGCGTTTCAGATGGCTGAGCTGTAGATATTCACTATGAAATTCAATAGCACAATCGTATTGTGACTGAAGCAAACTTGGATTGTAATACCTATAGCTCTCTGAGTATAGTCACGATCTTGTTATACGCGCACAGTCTACAGAACATCTCATACATTCTACATATACATAGAAAACTATTGACCCCCTAAGACCCGCCCAAATTTTTTAGCCACTTAATATACATTTTTCCACACGCAGTCCCGACGACGAGACTTGAGCATCCGGCTACTTCTCTATGAAGTCATTTTTTCGGCATATTAAACTTGTTGCATTGGACATGAGACAGGTTGTGATTAAACCATCACCTGCTATCATGATGGTTGGATGTTAGACGGTAATCGCTGCGTTCAAAATAAAGGATCTTTCAATAACACACAGCAGTTGACCATTACTAATTTGAAGCACGCTCATGATAAGTAAAAGTCAGGAATCCCGAGTAATCAAATCTTTCGGTAGTCAGATGCGGTTGAAGTAAGAGTTGTCACAAAGACTCGCCACGCGGCGGGACTTGGTTTTTATAATTTATGAAAACAAATTTATGCAATCGGATGAACAGACCGCAATTTCCACAACGGCTCGCATTATTGCTCAAGAAAATCTGCAGAATGATGGGCAAAAACATGTCTAGCGTATTCAAGAAACTTGCTGGAAACAGAATGAAGTTCATCCAACGTCTACCGCGAGAACCTCGCTGCAATCATTTTCAAACGCTCAAAGAACCTAGTGAATTAAACACTAATGGGTTAATAGTAGCGTTCAAGTATATCCAAAATGTTAAGCATCAGGTAAACATGAAAATGTGTTTTGTAGCGACGCCATTGAGTGTTGAATGTTACCACCGAAACGTGGTATTTGTAGTCTCAGATGAGCTCTTTGACACTCGAATAACAAGAATAGTGGAACGCTACAAAGATAATTTGTAGTGTTTGATATAATTGACAATGAATTATCGCATCGGAACTGAACAGTGGATTATACAAAATTGAATATATCCACAATATCCACGTATACCGGTGTCGAAATTGGCGTCAAAATAACACGGTTTAATGTCCCTCCTGAATCCGAGGCAAGTTCTCTCCTAGGTGTTAATAGATAGGGGTGCCTTACAGGGTACGGTGAGCGTTTAAATTTCAAGAAAGAGGCGTATCGGAAGTGGCAGCTGCCTCTCATTTGACACTTTCACAGGCATTATGAACACCGTCAAGTCCACCAAAAACCTGAACCACATAGCCGCGTAGACCGTGGACTGTAATAACGTAGATTGTGGCTTCGTCTACGCCTAGATCAGTCCATAGGGTCTAGCCTGAATAGCTAGGACGACAACAAATGTAATACTGTTCTATACCTACTCTACCTAAACGCCCCAGGATGATCGCGGCTACAGGTGGCGCACAGGTTGCAATAATGACAGGCCTCAGCAAGCCGCCTTTACACCGGGCCCTCGCTTCGCGTTAGGCTAATCTTCAGACCATAGTTTGGTATTGTAATTGTGCACATGCATTGCCAGGTTCGTAGATGTATGTGTCTTTACTACAGGTGTTCTACTCTGCTTTGATACACATGATTTTTTTATTCAAAGTATAAGAAATATCCTCCATCGTTTAGTAACCATATCGTATTTCATCATAATTTATCACTTATGATTCTAGTTCACGATCACGGGACTCGCGAATATGTTTCACATGAATAAATGGCACTGTTTGCAACATCGTACCCAAAGGGCGATTCGTTTTGATTTTAGGGGTACAAGTAACTTCCCATTTCCAATCACTTCAAATGGCTATAATCGATGAATTTTTACCGACTTCTAATTACTGTTACTGATTTCCAGCGAGTTTCCGTGGTTTCTCATGAATGCCAGAGACCAACAGTGGTTCCAGATGGGTCAGTGACATTCAATGCCTTGCCGAGATGGCCAATGATTTGCAGAGACTATATAACTATGGAGCGTTTCTTTTTTCCTCTGAATACTACTCGTTGCAAGACTTGCGAAAAACACAAGAAACTAACTACTTGAAGGCATTCCTTGACTTTTCACTGACCACTCATGCTTGCCGTAGATTCCCAATGACTTCGAAGACTTGTAATACACCCAAAACTATTACATGACTTGCAAAAAGTTTAAGTGACCTCAAGTAATTACGAACATTGGACTTTATTATATGGGTAGCCCGTTAATCGTACCTAATTTTATTCGCACAGTCTGCAATGATGGATGACGGATTTGTTCTTTTTATTATTGACGCATATACTACTTTCTCCGTGCAGATGCCAGCTTCATGAACATCCGATGAATGACGTAAGGTACCGTTCGTAATTCAAGGATCGAGTTTCGGGAGGAGGGTGAAACCCATTTTTGGACGGAGAAACCAAATTTGCATAAATATGGATCATCTAACATTTTACAGTTTGATGATTTTTGTTGCTTCCTTGTAGACACTACTTTTTTGAAACCATCATTCGTACCCTGCGTGTAGTATCTAAGTCTGCAATAGCCTTGTCACTGAATGACGGAAATGTGACATGCGTTGATTGAACACACTCCGGAAATGATGGACCCCTTAATTTCGAAGAAAATTCTTAGTATTGACTAGGAATAAAACAAACCTTGATGAAACAATCATTAAACGATAGATTGTGTCTGAGTGAATTCTGCCAGCGTCTGGTGTCCCGTCGGTAGTAGGGGAACCGGTCAGCGATGAATCTATAGATCTCAGCAAGTGGTAGCATCTTATCTCTTGAGGACCATATCGCCATTGCTGTTAGTGATATATAAGAATAGGGGGGCTTCTGTTCACCGTAAGACTCTCGCGATGGTCTTGGCATTTTAATAACCGTTCCGCGGTCGGCTATCCGATCAGTTACCACTCCACTGATCCTCGTTCAAGATTGTCCGGACTGATCGACATCGGGGATAGGATACTGGAAACCACCAGGACCGCGTTTCCTACTTTCACACTACTCTATTGATACCGTCCTTTCGATTTTTATTTTGGGGGTTCCCTGCACGCCGAGGTCTGCAGGACGACCTGTTCTTTTGCGGAGTAATCGAGACACTTTGCTGATGGACACGGTCGAACAAATTACATTTTGAAAAAGCTGAACGTCTTCGTCAGAAGCTGTTTCTGTTCTTTCTATACACCACCGCCGGTGTTTCGACGGTTTTTTTCTTTCTGACCACCAGAATAAAACCCGAACCCAAAACCTTGCGTCATTTAAATCCGCACACCTATATACTGCAGCCCAGTTATATCGTAGATACCGTCGCACTTGGGGTATAATAACACCTTTAACGATTTTTTAACTCCTAAACCTCAAGACCAACTCAATTGCTTTCTGGCATGCGACCCGCGGTTGACATTCAACTTTTACACGACCCTTAATAGGTTCACCGCTTAATATCAGCCCGGGAAACTTATGCGTGCAACAGTTTATGGGAATTTGAATTAGGTAACAAAATCACTCGTTAAAAATCACCCAGACATAGGATTTCAATTACTTCTGAATGATACTGGTCTGATATTCAGTTCGTGATCAATTCGACGACACATTTACACCAACACGGTGTGATCATTAATACTCTGACTTTTTGCCGCCGGTATACTTTTGGTACACTACAAAAAATCACTTCGGTCTAGCACACAGCTGTTTCACCCTCTGCATGAGAACGATTTCACACTAGTACTGATGTGGACTATCACCTGTCTATGAGGCGTGGGATGAAATGTATAGGGTTGAACAATGTGATAAACAAAGCTATAAGATCATTTACAAGGTTATTTTTTGTCGATAATATTTCGGGGGGACCGCGTACCCCGCGAATATATACTGAACAGTAGTTTTTCCTTCTCGAAACACTCCACTCTCTGCGCACATCCAACCGTTGACACGCGGGCAAAGTTGCGATGCCGGGTTAAGACTGCGGCTGTCTAGGTGCCCCACGAGAGGCTACGCCCCCCCCCCCCCCCCCCCCCTGTATACTCACAAGGGGCGGAAATCTAACCTCGCATCGCGCGCTGATACGGAAATATGACCTTGATTCGTCCTCCCCCACGCCACGCCTATATCCAGGGGCGATTTTAAACGGGGTTTTATTCCACGGGATGGACAAAGAGGGTCGTAAATTTCGGGGGATGACGGGGCCCCAAATTCTAAGAGATCGTTAAATTCCTCTGGTGACTTTCGACCTAGGAGCTGTGGCACGTTTTCTTCTTCAGTCGCGATAGCCCAGATCGATTCTGAGCCACTTGGACTTTTCGTTTTTGAGACGGCCCTGAAAAGAGGAGGGGCCCTCTCGAAGCACCACCTAGGGGCGGTTCGGAGGCGGTCCGTTTCTCCATTTTATTTTTTACCTTTTTCTTTCGAGCAGGGAGCATACTCGCCGCCGTGGTATCGATCAATCCACTAATTTGACGGTTCACCGTGCGCCGCACGCCGCTTGCCTTTCCATACATAATGGCTTGCTGATGGGCATTGTCCGTTCGTTGGTCGGTCCGTCTGTCGGCCTCGCAGAGTTTCTCGGTTTATTATTAGACGCTGCGGGTGATTACCAAACGGAGAAGAGAAGAGAATAAAAGAGAAGAAAATAGTAGAGAGGAGAGAAGAGAGCCAGGGTAAGCACGACCACGCGATACTTGATCACTCCAGGCTCAGGCTGATGTATGACGTATATATGCGTATATTTGCAACATCCACAATAGCCCTCGGCGAATACTGAAAATTATTGGAAAAAAAAAAAAAAAAAAAAAAAACGACCGAGGATTGAATGGTGGAGGACTGCGAAACTGGATCCAAAAGTTTCGGCCGTATTGATGATTTTTTTACCCCTTAATTTTTTTCTTTTTTTCTTCTGTATCGGTCTTTTATTCTCAACTGATAATTATGCAGCTTAGAAAATGTCAGGCTAACTGCTTTGGAGATGAAATAGCTTACAGTGAACATGGTCTGTCCGTGTTCTGGTTTGTTGTCGAGTCGTTTAACGTAAGACTCTACTGTGAAAGTGGAAATTTCGTAATTATTTTTTCAATTGCAATTTCTCGCGAATCATAAAACTGCTATCTAAAACCAACAGTCTCACCTCAAGATTGAAAATTGCATACGAAATGCAGAAAATTAAGAAAATTTCAAAATCCACTTTGGGCCTCAAGTGAGCTTCAGGGGGCGGTTCAGAATACCAACGAATGAGATGAAGTTGTTTTAGTACCTAATTCAAGATTGTACCCTTAGATCTCCGCAGACGTTAAAAAAAAAAAAAAAAAAAGAATTGCTCAATCCAAGCAAGAAAATTTTCACCAATATATCAATTGTTTCACTATTTCCATGGATTCACGAATCCAATATCAAATCCCATATTGCCGCAATATCTTGGTTCCATTAAAAGTAGCGTTCTGAATACTTTGTCGACATATGAATGCTCTGCAAATACGATTGAAATGCAAAGAAACACAATGAAATTCCGCACTTGTCACTACTATGCAATTACATTTTAACTCTCGCGCTCCGGTACTGCTCAATTACTATATCTCACAGATGCATCCTTTGTTTTCATTTTGCTTCTTCTCGGACTGTACGTATTCAAAATTATGCCTGAACTTCACACGTCACACAATCTAGAATACAAAATGATTCATGCATGCCACTCCCAAAATTTAGTATAGTCTCGAAATTTAGACGTGCATGAATTATTGCAGTGTAATCTTCATCCTTTCATCCAGTCTACTTTCATAAATCCCATTGTCATTTCACTCTGTGTTATTCTATACCTTAATACGTTTAACCTAATAATAATTGAATAGTTTGCATTCATTTACAGTTGATGATTTGATGTGAACGGTTGTCCTGATACCATCCACATGGGTTCATCGCACTTTCGTAAGTTTAATGGGCCCTTTTCGCATCCTGAGTACATTAGCAATTGAGTAAATGTGTTCTTTCGATGCCGGGAAGTGTTCGAGCAAATAGAACCACTTGTTTCTGTTCAGTATCAGTATTTTGCATTTGCCAAAAGCCCGATAGGTTGCTCTGAGAGGATATCGAGGAAACAAACCTGCGGTGAAATAACACAATTATCATCATTCGCTCGGTTCCTGGTTATCGCCAACACGTCAAAAAAAAGAAAAAAACCGTAGAGGTTATCACACCTGACAATATGCCGAAGGATGTTCCCTCCTCGTAAATCTCTCTTCTAGTTTCCTTCGTTATATTATCTGGATCATGATGTATGGTCATTACTTGTCCCGTATTGATGAAGTACATATCGCCGTTGATATCGCCAATGTTGACGATCAGGTCATCGGCAAAGAAGTTTATCAGGATAAAATGATCGGCAATTTGTCTCAATAAGTCCTCGTGGCAACCTGAGAATATCTTATGGTTTTCCAAGTGGTGTATGAAGAGTGCATTCTTAATCTGCTTTCTCAGGTAACTGGGAGCTTCCAGAACCTTGAAAGAAAAATAAAAAAATCTGTTATTAGTCGCGATGTTCGTCTACAGATTTCTGTAATCGTATGGTACCAGATGGGGTATTTGTCTTCCCCGATGAAACTCCCACAAAGTACAGCCGTATGTCCATAGGTTTTTCTTCAAAACGTATGTCAGGTCACATGTTTCCATGTAGATTTTGAATTGTCTTATGACACGTTCGTACGTTGACATCACGTAGTGTTTAACCGACACCATGGCACACATATCACCCACGATCAGGGCGAATACCACGAACATCATAATTTCCAGTATCAAAATGAAGCACCCCAGGAACCATGGACTCCCCGTAGGCAATCTGCGATTTATATTGTTTTTTTTCATGGTATCCGCAAAGGCACTAACATCAGTTTCCCGTCCATTTTAATGTATATTTCTGGATTGCTATGACTTTTGTAGTGATAATTTAACCTTCCAACAGTTCAAATTTCGGTACTAAAAGGCCGGTTCAACGTCGAGAATTAAATGACTGAGATCTTTGTAACTGAAACCGAAACTGAGCTATACTACTTAGGTACACCTAACTCGCACAATTTTCACTTTGACAGCGATCACAGCTGCGCAAATAGTCCGAAAATGAATTCGTAATCACATTTGAAATGAGCAGAAACGATGCTATCGACTACGAACGGATTTTGCGGTTTACGCCCTGATCAATCACCATTTTATCGTTGCCTAAAATGAACATATTTTCACTGAAACGACCTTCTGTTATCAGGTTCAATTGTGTAAAAGTTCCTTTATTAGTGCAAAAATATAGCTATTCTAAAATACTTTCATAAGACGGACGGAAAACTGACGCATGACCCCTCAATCGTTTGTACAGTTTTTCATTCGGTTACCGCCGAGTGATCGATGCTTGATACATAGAAGCTATCTGAAACATGTTACGGAAGTAGAGGTGTCTTCGGTATGGACCGTCAAGGTCGTATACGTCAGATTCTACGTTTATTGCTATCAGGATGCAGGATCCCAGATGGATTAAGAAGACGAGTATCATTACGAGATAGGCTAAACGCATCTTGAAGATATTTATGTTCAGACGTTTGCACTGGATGTTGAAGAAGTCGACGATGATAGCCTGGATTTCGAATATGAACATCATTTTTTTATCTCATTTCTATGCAAAGGGAAAAGCACTCCCTGATTAAGCTCATCTCACCAATCTCAAAATCCTGTTCATTCGTAGCCAGGCGTACGTCTTATACATTGTTCTGCCTTGAAACATGAAGGAGATCACTTCAATGGGAAGGACGGAAGCCAGATGTGTGTAAAAGCCCATTGGTGATTTGATGAACCTTGAGATAAATAAATGATCGAACAAAGCACGGGATGATTCGTTATTTTATGTTCATGTTGGTGACCTACCTAATCCAGATGCGTTTTTTATCTCGCACAATATTGCCATTGATGTCTTCGAAAGCACTATGAACTTTGAGGTAGATCGTAGCGAGGAAAAGGAAGTCTGTAAAGTACTGGAAACAAATCCAGTAAATGTGAAAGTCTCCGTAAGCGATTTGGTATATGATCACAAATGGGCTGGCGTAGCATGAAAAAAGCAGCGAATTTCGGTCCCAGATAACTATAGGTAGCCAGTTGGGATCCACGACTCTGATGCTCAGCAAATGAAAAAGCCTGAAGTAGACACTCGCATTCTGAAACATCAATAGTACATTGCGCCCTTATATTCTTTTATGCACAAACTCATCAAGTGATATGCAAAATTGACCTTCGTTGACTGTTCTTCGAGTGATGAAATCTCGTTCGAAAGATCGACCTGCTGTTCTACATCACCGATTCCGCGTATGTAGTCGGTGTTCAGTTCCATCGCATCAAGAAAAATCCGTTTAGCTTTCCGGTGGATACTCAAAGCCCGGAAGAAAACACTTGCATGAAAAACCAGCACTTCGGTATGGGCAGTGATGACGATGCTTACAGGCATTCTAACGGTAGTGGAGCCAATCAGGTTTCCATAAATGCTAAACCATCATAATGATGTCAAATGAGGAACCGAATCGAGTTTAGTAAAAAATGAAGCATATCTGGGCGTCGTTACCTTCCTGGCCCTAGGGTGGTAATCAAGGTTCCATCCGGAGCAACGACTTCGGCAGAACCAGTGTGAATTATGATTACAAATCGGAACACGTCGTTGTAGTGTGCGACGACTGATCCGTTTGGATAAAACCACACACCTCTCATACGCATGAGGAGATATCGATAGAAGGTTTCACTCGTGTTCAAAAAACCTGGACACTATGGAGAAGACAATGTTATTTCGTGCCATGCTGAATACCGATGTAAACTTACCTTGGATAATGACTTGCTGTACATAGCGCAGAGTACGTCTTCTCGAAGAGCAGAATGAAAAGCGTTAAATAGCTGATTGACGCTCTGGCCTCGCGTGTGCTTCCAAGAGAGTTCGAAGTAGCCGACGGCTTCACTGATGGAGTTGTGAAGAAATTGAACGTGAATCGGAGCCCTCAGAAAATCCAAGACATGAGTTGGAAAATTAGACTCACTTGTACAGTTCAGGGCTGATTTTCTTGTCGTTTAAGAATTTCACCATAGTTGTCATGCGGTCTTGGTAGGCGGTCAACTCCCCATCCCGTATTGCTGAATCAGCAATGATCTGACCCATCAAAAGTAGCAAAACTAGAAATGTCACTGCGGACATTATGTACAAGACGTTCATCATCAATGGTGTCTTGATCTGCAGCTCAGCAACACCGATACGTGTCAGTGTGCTTAACGCAATGTACAATGACCTTTGGTAGGCTTTCCATATAGTCACTTTGTAGGTGTCACCTTTTTCCACCGCGAAAAAAAAATATTATGTTCAAATTTAATGGCAAAGGTATTGCGACGTGTGTACGTGATGCATGATGCTTTCCAACTAACCTGCTTCTATGAAACTCTGCCACTGTGGACAACGGAGGCCTTCGCCAAACTGAGCGTCGGGTTCATACTTAACATCGAACAAACAGCTAGTGTAAAGCACAACGCAGGCGAATACATGCGCGATCAGAAGAAGTATGGGAAGGAATTTTCCGTACTTTATCACGCTTGACCACGAATCGGAGTTTTTAAGGTAGTTTGTCGCTCCCACCACGCGGTGGAGCTGCAGAACTCTCGATAGGTAGAAGAAGAATAGATCCATAGAAGTGCTGATGGACAATTCCAGGTGATATAAGGATCGAAACGATTAGCAACGCGATATCTGACTTCTAAAACTAACATCGTTTTCCGCAAAATGAGTTGCTCGAATGGAAGTACTCCGAGAACATCGGTGAACATGGAATGCTTTATGTAGTTCGATGCAGTGGCTAGTGGATGGGTGACCAGAAGTCCTCTTTTGTTGAAGTAACCAACGTGCATTCTTACATAGATATCCAGTACAGCAGTGAAATCGAGGAAGGTGATAATTTCATCTGCAAACGTCCCCGACTTACTAGCCTCTATCATAATTCGCAATGTGTAAAAAATCACCGTCGCAATCGCGCATAGACATCTCTGGGCCTCATAAAACTTTATGAATATTCCATCAGGCCGAATAGTCAGGCGAAGAAGCAGCCACCTGGTTTTGAAAATCCATAGAAAAATAATCAGTATAAGAAGAAACTTGAATTATCACAATCTTACTTGATAAATTTGAAGTTTTTCAGACTCTCAAACGGCTCATTGATCACGTAGTATTCTGGATCCTCTTTGTTCAGGGTATAGATGAAGAAGGTAAAGGATGGAATCGGTGGGCGAACCGAATGGAGAGCTTCGATGAATTCTGGCTGCTCCTTGATCATCTCTTGGAGTTCCAGGACACGCTGCAGGGTAAATAATGACGATAGAATGCACGATGAAGAATCTGACTTAACCTGGACTCACCTCCATCTGATTAAACTCTGCGATCAGTTGATCGAACTCGAACTTTTCTTCAGGGTAGTTGCTGTATACCCGGAAAAAATCGGTTCTACTGATGGTCAGGAATGAGACGTAAGTTGAAGTCACGACTGTGTGAACGACTGGAAGCTGCAGGCACATCTCGACGGTGTATATCGCGGTACCAGGACCCACTGTACGGTGTGGTATGGATTCTTCCATATGGATCATCTCGCAGTATCCCTTCTCAATTATGTACATTTCTGTGCAATGACGTCCACCGTAGGATAGAAGTTCCTTGGGGGGAAGAACCCCAACGGTGACTATGCAGCAAATGTCTTTGACGAATCCTGTGACAAAAATATAGAATGAGGCTTTCTTTCACGGTCTGAAACCAAAGTCTCCTCATCTCACCTTGGTTAGTTTCCATGAAAAGAGGAATGCTGCTTACGAAGTGTCCAAATCTCTCATACTTCCAGTTGACAGATACTTCGGGGGACAGTGTGCCGAGCACGTCTTCGCTCGTAACTACTCGGTAACCCTTGTCGTAGCACAATTCGGTCTCTAGATAAGCGTCAATACGTTTTTTGAGGACCTCTGGTATCGTGTTTTTCTTCACCTGATACTGAACCGCGCGACTTAGGTGAAAATGTCGAGCGAATATAAACTGGCCTGTGAAAATGAAGGGGTAACTTCATCAGCTGATCAAACGTCCTGGGTATCACTTCTCGTGATGACCACCTACCCAAGACACGAAGAGACGTCAACGAAGCCATGCAAAAAAGGAACAACAAAGATCCAACTATCATTAGAATCACCCAGTGAGCGCATTCCATTGGAGCTCCTGGTCTAGCTATCGGTGTTCCAATTCCAAGTATTATTTGGAACACGACCAGCAGCGAGTAGCTTAATTTTCTATCTCCCAGTTTTTCATTTTCTGCGGAAATAAGAGTAACGAATCCATTTTATTTTAGTGAATATTTTACTGCTTCGACTCACGGGAAAGGCCAGTCGAGATCCATGACGTTGGAGGGCAGGAAGCAGCCTGGTTGACAATAGGGCAGGTAGCGATCAGGATCATACAGGTGAGAAAAAAGGTCACCAAAATAATGTAAAAGCTGTATTTAATCGTCCGAAAAGCTAGCAGGGATATTTTATGAGAGTTCTCTATCCGTGTGAACACGATCTCCAGCTGTAACTCAACAGTACGTTTTCGTTTGGAATAAAATCTTATGGGTATATGGCTGAGAGTCAACCTCTACCTTATACAGTTTTAGCAATCTGTTGAATTTCAACAAGTGTAGAAAAGTGTGCTTGTTGGCCAAACCGGTGATCGCAAGTGTCCAGGGTATCGCCGATAAAAAATCAAACCAAAAATTCAAGTGGTGGAGGCGAATTTTAAGGATCTGTGACATCTTTGTGACGATTACTGAAAACCATATTATCATTATCGTTCAGTATAAATTCATAAAAATCTTCGTCTGTTCCTCTATTGAGACACTACAGCAAGAGACCCTCCAATAGCAACTTTGATAGGTTCAATAGTCAGAAAGTCAAAGATACTTCGATCATTCTTCTGTACGGCCGTTGACAGGGTCACCCAAAGGTCTGCTGTCAGTACAAGACCAAGAGAATTCGTCCAAGCGCTAACGGAGTCCGACTCAAACTCATTGAAAGTTACGCCGACTAGAACTGTATAAAGATATCGAGTCTCTTACTATCAGTCAATTTATGGGCAGCCGTGTCTCTACTAATGTGGACTATGTACTATGTGGTATGATTTGGATGTCTCTTTTGCTGGTCATTTCTATGAGCGTGGCTCACTGTGATTTATATCAATGGTCTTAGTACTGGCAGATTTCACTGATCTAGTGCAAGAGTAATGTGAAAATCACTTCTAATCAATTTGTTGAGGGTAATTTATTTAGTAGTTTGCGAAGCGTGTGAATTCTACTTGACCACCCCGCTCTGATGTCGAGTTGATGGCATGTTTATCTCTTGCAGATTTATTCCCTGCATATCAAACGTACGTATATAAGCCAAAATGAGAGCGCAGACCAGTACCACTATGTCCCATAACACGAGTACCGGAGAATCGGGTCTGAATATCCAAGGGCACTTCGAAGACTGCACGAATACGGCGTCAGAGGTGAGAGCTATGTTCTAGAAGTTGCCAACATAGGAATTATTTTGCATTCCATTATCCTGATGATACGCGAATATCGAAATTGATACAAGTTTGAAGACATCATTAGTCTCCAATCCACAAAATAAAAATCCACGCTCCATCATCTTCACTACAGAAAAATCGATGGATAGATCTTACGTCTGCGAGAACAATAGTGTCCAGGTACATGAATGTGTACCGGATATCCGTCTTAGCATAGACTTTTTCCATTAGATCTGCCCGTTCCCTGATCTCTTCAGCACGACCATCGACACGTCGAGCGTTTTGGAGAGCACCAAGGGTTGTTTTGAGCCAGGAAACATCGGTACTTCGATTGTTTTCGCTGACAAAGTGAAAATGAAGTCTTTAAATAACTGAACATTCGTTCCAAAACAAACTCGAACAATGTTCTTGGCAATTCGCAATAGTACTGCAGGTCACCAAATGTGACATGATGTTATACATGAACTTAGTATGATTATTACTAACATAACGTTCTGATTCTTTTGTAAATGAACCCCAATTTCTGTCATGAATCTTGCGCTTCTCACACGCGCGTCAATAGCTGCCATCATCTTCTCATATTCTTCAGGATATATTGGAACAATGGTTCTAGCGAACTTATTTTTTTCGAGAATGTTCAGTTCGCATGCAGTACAAGCCAGAACACTAACTCCACTTCGACAGCTTGCAAAAAGAGCGATTTCACCTAAAGGATCAGATCAGATCATCAAGACATTAAAAGGAGGAAATAAACGAATTCCTGCACTGATGGGTAACCAAATCGCACCAAAAATCGTCCCTCCGGAAAACGAGAGGATCGGTGTCTCGTTGTCTTCTTCTGACAGAATGTGAACACTTCCATTCACGATGTAGATCATCCGATCTTTCAGGTCGAATTTCTTTATAATGAAGTCACCAGGTTGAACGAATTTTCTTTCGCACAATATACCCAAGTTCCTCAAGAAGGGGACAGGCATGTGTCGAAATAATTTCGACTGTTCGTAACCATGTGAAGAAATTTTTTTCATCGAGTATGACAATTTTTAATTGATTCGTTTGCATTCGAAAATGGAGGTACACTAACGTGCTTAAAAGTATCCCATGATAGTTCCAGGCAGCATTCAGCTCTGAATATTACTGGGTACATGACAAACTCATCTATTTTGAAGATCTGGCCCTCTTGAGTTTCCCAAAAAGATTCATAATACTTGTGGATCTGTTCTCTCGTCGGCTTTGTTACTGCGGACTAAAATAAATCGAATTTATTCATACGCATACTCACACTGTGCTTTCTACACTTGTCAGATTGGGCAACCGACTACTGCGGTGTACGTTTGGTTGCCTGACTCCAGGCGTCAAGCACCAATCAACAGACAAGGTCTTCCAACGCAAACACCGTTGTAAGTTAGGTTGCCTACCGTTCTATCTTACAAAGGATAGATTTTCTGCGCATATTTCTCTCGTTTCTTTTCGACTTCAACCTGATCATCAACTTACATACCGTCAACAATTCTTCAAGGATTACCCTCTTCATGCCGAATATACTTTTGGCATAATCTCTCCTGTGAATAATGTCGACTGTGTACGCGAGGAGCAGAGACCGGACGATCAGAGTACCAATCATTCCAAATATTGTGAATGGAAGGCGATTCGTTTCCAAAGACAACTCGTTCGTCCTGGACATGGAATAAATAGATGTATGAAAAAGATAAAATATATCAAGATTGGGGCAAAACGGGGCAGTTGCAGAAGAAATACATTTCCTCTCATTTTACTTTTTATTTTTTCAGAACTTTCCTGGTGCCCTTTTTTTGTCCCAGTCTCTCCGCAAGCTGCTAAAGACTGGAGTACTTGCCCGTGCGAAGTTATATAGTTGACGAAAATGTAGAATGAAATCCAAAACCAGTCTTGACTGCTGTAATTGTTTGGTTTCAATCTTTCAACTACTGTCGCCAGGAAATCGTATTTTTGTTCTTCAACATCGATATTCAATTCGAACATGATGACAGTTGCAGTCATCGAAAAAACTAGGAGAAACGTGAGCGCTTCGAGAAGTTGGATATAGACGGATACATAGGCAAAGCTGTTCCTGGTTCTGTCTACAAAAATATATACCGATTTATATTTCTCAGAAGTGAAAATTTGTCGATCAAAAATTCTTTAAGAATATTCATGAGGAATATTCAATACGCACTGAAAAATTGGTAGACTCGATATATTCTGACCAAACGATTAAGGGACCACAAGTGGAAAGTCCTGGGATTTGTCATTGCCAAATTGGTGCCGAACCAGAGCAGAGAATCGATTGGTATTAGTGATAGAAAATCGATCATCAGCCACAGCAGCTTACGCGGCTGGATACCGGATATAATCGATATCGATTTCCACTTTCTGTACGACCAGGCTAACAGGAAATCCGCACAGTATAATGCGTCCATAATCATCAGGTACGATTGCTAGATAAAACAATGATTTTTCCGAATATTTCAATACACAGACATAATTTCGACACATAATTTCAAGTGCAGACTGTCGACATTGAAAATTATAGTCTTGAAATTTTCAGTTGTAACCCACAAAGTTGGAGGTAAACACCCGACTACTAAGTATATTTTTGATATGAGTCATTAACCATTCATGAGTTTTGGTGTACACCAGATTCCGGAATGATATTTTAAAATTGGCTCGAGTGTTTATTTGAGTGTATTTTTTCCCATGAATTTTCCCAGTAATATCAAACCTACAAACTTACCATTGGAAAATCTTTGGGTTCATTGGTGATTTTCAGGAGTCGCCCCCTGAATGAAATGTTGTACAGCACAATTTGAAACTGAAAAACGACGGTGGAGAGTATAACCGCTATCCAGACTGGTTCAGCATGTAGCATGACTAACGTTCGAAGAGGCCTTTCTTTCTCAGCATGGATTTTTTGCGAGGGAACAATATCGGTCATCTCTGATCTATTCGCCATCACGATTATAAACTGTTCAACGATATTTCAACTAGCACAGTTTATTATTTTTCAATAAGTGCTCATAGATGTTTTTTCCAAAATCTGCAGTTTAACACTCAAAGAGTACTCATTGCTTGAAGTTTATCTCTTCTGATACAGGTTCACGTTTGATGTCGCCGACTGCTTTCTGCGAATCTGACACATGTCAATTCATGAGAAACACGAAAACAAAACACATCAAAGGATTTTTTTACAGGCCATCTTAATTTGGCTAATTCCAAATTTTAGCAAAGATAGTCGACGGTTCGTTATATAGTTATACCACTGATTATACTGATCAAACATTCCTCGATTCATAAATCATGATCAATTATCCAGTGATATTGATTGATAAATTTTTGGGAAACGCATCATTACATAGGAGAAGAGAAAAGAGAAACACGGGTTGGTGTGCGATCATTGTATTCATACCGGTATACCATATGCATACAATTTTTGTTTTTGTTTTTTCTTCGAACAATAAATCTCAAATAATGTATTATTGTAAAAGGAAATCTGTATAGCACTTAATAAACGATGAAAACAAGTAGGTTCGATTTCATACAATATCCTGAACAATGAATTGGGTAGTAATAGCCTTATACACGAAAAATTGAACAATGATTATGACTTTGAATTGAATAATTTGCAGGGAAATATTGTCGATGAATATGAACTAGCCTTCATTATTTGTATTCAAATATTGACGTGTATGTAATGAATTCATTCTCAATAATTCGTATATTATATGTAAGTATAATAATTTGTGTAATACATTAGGTTTAATATGATACATACATATAGGTAGGTATATATTTTGGTGGTCGTTAAAATAATGACCAGTGATTCCTGACATTTGACAATTTGTTTAACGGATAATCAGTCCCGTAATAAAATTTATACTGAAACTATATAGTGAAAACGCATGCATTTCAAATGGCAAAATTCACGTTTTCTCGCGGAAACGCGTAGAGTTCAGATGAAAAATTGAACTTGGGGACATAAATTTGTTTTATTCACTACGAGCCGATTTGGAGGGAAAGCAAAATCAAAATTCGCCTACGTCTATTTTATCAACCACCCTAACATATATGTGTACCGTGTGTATTGTGTCGAGTGAAAATCCATTCAGGCACTAGATTGTATAAATACTATGTGTATTCTATGCGTTTTTAACTTGAACCGTCTAGAATACCCGAAATATATATATTTTTTCGAACAATAATAATAATAATAATAATAATAATAATTATAATCATGAGCTCTACCTAAATTTAGATATTTTGAAATTTTATTTCACACGTAATATTATATCCTATAATTTCATGTTGTTGATGAATTTTTTTGATTACTCGTAGAACACAAAATGGTAGGCATGATAATCATATTGCAATTTAATCTAAGGCGAAAATATCATTACATTATATGTATATGGTAGAAAGGAAACGACGCTATTATTATACGATTTCAGGTTTGATCATTATCGCATTATTGATTCATTTTTCACAAATGACTGTGCATTTTCAATTTATATCAGTAGGTATAATTTATCCATTAGACATTATCATTATGTATGTCAATATAAATAAACGTTATATGTAATTAACAAAATAAATACATACGTATGTATTTACGAGTGTACAGGGAGTTTGATCAAATTTGGTCTTGAATAAAATGTACCTCCAAAACTGTTCATTTTATAAAACAAAAAATTGCTCAAATAAAAAAACCACCCTCTCAAGAGTTATACAATCCTTGCCTCAATCATTTTCTCGAGATATTAACGGCTCCAGAATTAGACGATGTGGAAAAAGAACTGTTTTGCATTTTATATTCCAGACAATAACCCTGTCCACGGATGTGCGTTATAGAAGTAAATAAATGATAATAAAATTTATTTTGTCCGTTGCATAAAAATAAACAAGCGATAAATTTAATCGTAGGGATGTTTTATATTCATCAATTATTATTGTGGTTTTTCTTATTCAGAATTAGAAAGAAAAAAAAAGACTAAGAAAACAAAATGAGGTAGTGAATAAAATAAAATACAAAACAACCAACAACAACAAAAACAAATATTTCAACTCTATGTATAATTGATTTACGTTTATAGCATGATTATTATGTCTAATTACTACGATAATTACGATCTTAGATACTCTTGATATCATAAAAGCTTTTTATAAGGTACAAAAAATTGAGAAAACTCAAACCGAATGAGTATGAATATAATGCATAACTGCATTCAACATTATGTCATTAATATCCAGTCGTTTATGCACGCAGCTTCCAATTATATTATACACGGTATACGCTAATATGTTACGTATGGATTTTTAATTTCATTCTTCGTCATGGTGTTTTTATAATTTTCACCAAATCATAATAATTATATTCCCCAAAAATTGTATACTCACAAATTATTGTTTTATTTATTCATTTGTGTGTGTTTTTTTTTTGTTTTGTTGTTTTTTTTTCAAATCTTCGTCACATATTTTACATATTATATCATATTTATATGTATGGTATCGTTCATTTGTGCCAAATTTTTTGTATTTAATTCAAATAATAACAATAATAACCGTACAGGATAATAAAGTATAAATATGAGGTGTTGGTATCAATATTATGAATTGTATCTGACAATGAGATGTACGTACGTATCAGATGTATATTTTATACAGTTTATTGTGCATAAATAGCCCGTGAAAATTGAAGTAAAGAATGACAATATGTGTAATAACATCCAACAAACCGTAACAGCACAGTGAATCCACTCTTCTATTACTTCGCTGCCCTAGCTGACAATGAGCTTGATGAAAAATCTGCGCGAAATCAAAGAGTGGGGGTAGCTCGAGCGTCAGTTGCTTAACACCAGCCTAATGATAACGATATAAAACATAACCTACTCCGTTCTAGCATTGAAGATGCGATAATTAAATAGGTACTCTGAAAAAACTTTACAGATAGATGAAAACGTAAATAAATAGATAGAATGAAAGATAAATACATGGACAAGAGTCTTTTCTTACTCTTTTTTTTCAGCTTTTGGTTTATTTTTACTTATATTTCAAGATCTTTATCTCTTTAGCATATATTATATATATGTGTGTGTATTGTAAATTTATAAATAAATCTAGCGATTTACTTTATGTATAACAATTGTTATAACAATAATTATCAATATTTTTATTCTTATTTATCTTCTTCTTCTTATTATCATCATTAATATTATTATTATTGTTACTATTTTACTGTACTGTTATTATTGTGTGCATCGTAAGCCGTATAAAAGCTGTATAAGCTATAATATATATGTATAATATATTTTATATATATACAGGGTATTTCAGAATGAAAGACTATTTTTGGACCAGTGGATTACCGATCGTTGAAATGACCTAAGACGAGCGTGCTCGGCTCGGTCTCTCACAAGGAATTTACTAGTGCGCGAGGAACGTGCTTCATTCTGAAACACCCTGTACAGATTTGTAAATATCGTGACCAATTAAATTTTCTCTGTTCTATTCTCATTTTTCTATTTGTGCTACGTATCAAATACGTAGATAATTCTTAAATATCTAATATAATATATCTGTTTAGAATAGTATAACGTATCGTATAAAATAATTATCACTGTCAATAATGATAATTATTCTCATTATATATGTATATAATCATCATCGTATAGCGTCATCATATAATATTTTTCTATATGCATAAATTGTGCGTATTTATACATATAGGTATATCTGTATAATAAAATCTTACATTCATTTTTTGTGTCTGTATTACTATTTCATTTTTCTATTAAAATTATTATTATTATTATTATTGTTATTAAATATTTATGCGGTATATATATTATTATTCTTGCTACTCATATGTCAATGAGTCTTCGTATAATCGTGCGGTTATTTCTTCATTATTAATTATATATATTATTTTTTTTTTTTAAATATAATCATTATTTATAATTATTAATAATATCGTATTGTTCTTACATACTTTATCACTAGCATAGTCGAGTCGATGGTTTTCGTTCGAGTTCGGTGTTCCTTATGTAAGTTCTGAAATCATGAAATTTAATCTTTTTTTTTACGAATTCTTGTTTGTTTGTTTTTTTTCTCGACAAATCGTCTTGATCGCATTATTTCGTCATAATGAACATGATTTCAAACAAAACGGTATCATTTATATTGACCATGTTTACAAGCAATATTACAGGAAGCCAAGTCATTTTTCGTCGAAAAATGAACGGGATGGAATGGAATGAAAATGAATGCGGGATGAAATGAAATAAAAACGCAAATAAATGAGATTTATACATTTTTCATAACACGTGTCATATCGTATGTATATATGTATACACACACGTGCACGATAGTAATTATTTCTATTATTACAGTATTACGAAGTATATACGCACAATCAACAATCCAGCCTATATGTATATACCTACTATATGTATGAGTAGGTATACATATATACATTAAAAGGATGTAAAGTTATGCTTTATGTTTTCCGTAATGATTATGAGATTATTCACAATATCTACCAATTATCTTCTGCAGCAATTCCAGTCTATAGAAATTACTACAATAATTGATACATTTTCATTGAAATAGTCTCTCATAATTCAAGGATTATATAAGCGAGGGGTTAACCACTCTCGAAGTCAGGTGTACACACTTTGCTGAAACGTCAGTTGAAATCAGTTGAAAAGTCAGTTGGTCAGTTGAAGTCAGTTAAAATCAGCTGTAGTCGCTTGAAAGCAGTTGAAAAGTCAATTGAAGTCAGTGGAAGTGAGTTGACTTCATGAAGTCTTGAAATATTGAAGTCAGGTGTATGGTCAATCAACGAGTGGGTAACCCTTTCGGATATGACTGTAGGTATACTTGGAATCAAAACTATTCGAATATACATACATACACATAGCTGGCAAAAAATTATACATGGGCAAATGAAGTGAACGATATGTCAAATATGGAGAACACTACACCTATATTTGATATCATGACATCTGTAAAGTATTGGTAAATCATGCTTCAAGACAGGACATTCTTGATGTGATGAAACATTTCTCGGTCAATTTACAAACAGGAAAATTATTTGCGATGAAAGATTTTCTTATGACGAACAGAATTTTATTATCTTATACTTATAGAGTTTCTGAAAATTCAATACATTTCTCTTTCGAATAATTGTTGAAATTCAATTTTTGACACGCGTAATATTCTAATCATGGATTGTCGGTTTATTATTCGTTTTTGAAAAGTATTATACAGTGAAGCGAGATTTCTGACGCACTCACCAATGGCATTTTTAAGAAGTAAAAAACATTCCTGAAAAATTTGCCAATTTTTTGGTGGACTTTTAATTTTAGTAAAAACTTATAAAAGTTCATAAATTTCTTTGAAACAAAAAATAGATTCGTAAAATTCTCTGAGACTTCAAATCGATTTAAACAATTTTTAGAAATTTGTTATCTGTTCGGGGAAATTTTTTTGCAGTTTCGGTAAAATTTCAGTAAAACAATGTTTGAATCTTACAGAAATTGATAACATTTCTTGATTTTTTTCGACTGACTAATTGTGAGATCTATATCATGTTTTTGAAAGATCCAAGTGATTTTAAAAAGTTCAGACTAACTGTATTCGGTCTAACGAGTCAGAGCCCGCGTAGGAAATTCTGTAGAAATAGCGAGAATTCCATGTAAACCGTACAACTTCAGAGAAAAAAATCCACCAATTTTTTGGACCATGTAATGAATTGTGAAACCTTCTCAAGTAAATTATGGCCTATAAATAAGTCAATAAATGAATAAAATTGTTCTTAGAGATGGGAGAAAAGGTAACTGCGCAGCATGTTAAATAACAACGGTTAACGCAATTACTACGGTCAACGATCAAAAAGGAAGAAAAAAAAGAAAAAAAAAAATTGCAATGCATGTAGCGCTACAGCGTAATAAAGTTATTATACGTTTAGGGAACACCGTATATTCACATGCTCAGACTTAAATACATGCTACAATACGTATATAGGTGAGAAAATAATAAACTATATTCTTTATTCTTCAGCTTACCTATCCTATTCGCTCAGTACTGGCAGTAGGGACCTTATGAAAGGTCAAAACAAAATTGCATTAGAATCTCGGCTAGTATACTATTAGTAGATAAATTATTATTATCAAATTACTAATTGAATTTCAATGAAGTCTATATTTATATAGTATGTACAGTTTCAATATTACTATCGTGGTGATAATTATTAATTTGAAAAAGAAGATAGAAAATAGATGAAAAAACTTAGATTCCGAAATTATTGTGAAAAAAAAAAAAAAATTAAAAATACTCATGTATTTTATTCATTAGTGGGTAATGTGTGTATAAAATTATTCCCAAAATCTCAAAAAGCTTATAGAAAAGTAATTAAAACTATGATTAAAAAAATCAATCAAATTTACTACACGGATTAGTATATAATTTTGCAAAAATAAAATTTATAGTCGAGATAAGTATATGCGCCAATCGTATTATTTGTAGATATGGTTTTTGGAAGGGTCTATAGAATCTTCAATTCACGATTAAAGAAAAAAAACTTTGCATTTCTTATAATTCACAGATTATTTTTTATTGATAAATATATGGGGCATTTTTCAGTGGATTTGATTTTTCGGTCTCGATAATTTGAGCATGGATTGTAAAATGTTCATTCTCGATAACATACGGTTTGGAAGAATTACTGCAAAAAATGTCTGCAAACCAAAAATTTTTTTATTCGGGTTGAAATTATTGAAATAATATATTAAAATCCCTCGAAAGAAATCTATACCTCTACCTACTCTAATTCTGGTCTGAAAAGCATGCTCCACGAATATGACATTTGAGTAACTTTTTCTGAAAGTCAAAAAGTAACTTAATAAAAAATGGGCCAGATATAAAAACATCTGAATCAATTCCGCTGCAATCAATTACCGCACAAAGTTGACCGTCATCTCAAGGATTGATTTGAATCATTATCATGCAATTGTAATCGAACATTTGGCTATCTGGGTTTCGACAGGGTTACAGGCTGGTCGATTCGTTACGAAATGCCCCATATACATATACACGCTCGAATTAACTGGATTATAGGCAATTGATTATTTTAACTTGTTACTTACAATTCGATGCTCTGTATGGTCGAGGTTGGACAGGTGGTTTCGACTTTGACATGACAGTGTTTGTGACACTTCAGTTGACAGTCTCTGCACTCGTATCCCTGTTTTCCCAGTCTTCGAGCCAAAGTCCTCTTGCAAACCTGGCAGATAGTGCCTCTGTAAAAATGTTAAAAAGAGATTTTTTTTACTTTTAATACATTGCAGTGTATGTATATTTATGTTTGTGTCGAGGTAAATAATTGATTATACACGTAAATAATTAAGTAACCAAGATGTATTCATGAAAATTATTCGCTTACCCGGACATGTGTTTTGCGATGAATGTATGGTCGTTGAAAATGTGTAATTTGGTGCCCTTTTTTCTCCACTTGCTTTTTTGGGCCAAGGATAATGGCACAAGGTAGTGTCTGAAAATTATGTCCAGTCACAAGTGAATATCGAATAGATCATTACGTATCAGTTTAGTCTTTTATATTTGAAATTTTCCATCTGCAATTTACAATTTATTTATTTTTTTCAAATTCCCAAACTTTTTCTTTATTCTCTTTGGTTTTTCAATATTACTTTTAATTTTTCTTGTTATATTTTGCGTCCATTGTTCGAGTCACCTATTTTTCATTTGAATTTTATTTATTTTTAGGCAGCTGTTTCAATTTTGTGTCTAATTTTTTCCCTTTTTCTATAAGTCTGGTGATTTTTATACTTTCCGAACCATAGCTGTAACTTTTTCGAATATCTCATGCTGTTATTATTCGCCTGTTTCTCTGCTTTTCTATATTTCTTTCACCGATTCACGACTGACACGACTTTCAAGTAATCGACATAGTGTACAACTATTTTGACAAATTATTATGACAATGAAAGAATAAAAAAAATCAACAGGTCAATTCATTTTTCAGATAGATATAATATTTTGTGGCGAATACTTTTTAATCCCGTTCTCCAGGGTCTCCAAAACCAGGGTTGACGCTTCGTTCAGATACGTTCGGGTCGAAGTACCACTAACAGCCGAAGCCTCGCTCAAGCTAGACCTCCTAGACTGTTCTTCACGGCCTGGTACCGAGAGCAAACCTATCATAGTAAAATTGAAAAATTAACAATAATGAAATGGGTTATTGATAATTTTGATATCATTTGTGTGCATTGTATCTATACCTAAATATTAATTTTTTATTTATTTTACTATAGTTTGTGTGAACAATTGTGAAAATTTTTTCAAGAAAATCACTAAAAACTAGATCCGATACTTTATTTTTACTAATGTTTTCATCATATATATATATTGCAATCAACAAGAAATGAAAGCAACAGGTATATAAGTGAAAATATACCAAAATTTCGATCCTGTTGCAATTTTGACGTATTATTATTGAGTACTGCGTTATGGAAATTCTACAAATTGAATCCTTTTGGCCATATATACCGTTTACGAGAAACATGATAATCAACTTTACCGTCGAATTTTTACTGCTAAATTTACGGAATTTTATGTATTAATATAAATGATAGCACGTATCAAAATTGCAGCCGAGTCAAAAATTATATATGAAATCAGATCGTTTGCTGATATAATTGGCGGAGTCGCCCATATGCCACATATAATTATTAGTAAATCATCGACGCGTTTATAAGATCATACATTACGCTAATGCATTAATTAACAACTTACCGATCATAGAAGTAGTGCCGTTTTGGTTATTATATGTAAATGAAACAGAGATAGTGTAGTACAGTGAGTGTGTAAGACGATAAACAAATTATGATTTGTAAATACGTAAATTAAATATGTAATTATGTACATCGATCAGAATTTTACTAATATTTTCATCAGCTAGCAATTATAATGTATAGTTTTTTTCAGGCATTAAGACGAAAATAAGAAGAAGTCAGACATTTTGGAAATTCGAACACACAAACGTATACATTTATAAGTATAACATAATGTAAATGAATCATCAAAATTGAGTGTAGAAGAAGAAGAAGAAGTATAGAATAGATAGAAGAACGACAACGAGAAATTCAGAAGACTACATTATATGAAATTACAATGGACTAGAACGATGTGTGTACATCTATGAATGAATTCTCACCTGAACCAGGATCGCGAGCTCTATCGGCAGATATCGACCTGGAGTGAGCTTCCTCGTATGGTACGTCGCCTTCCGGTCCAACCGATCGACTTCTGTTCTTAGATCGCCCCAGACGCTTTTTAATGGTCCCAAAAAAGTCACGACGTTTTCTCCTTGTTCTTCCTCTCTCTACGAAAAATTAATAAGAAGAGAAAAAAAAAACACAATTTAATTTCAATTCGAAATTTTTATTCTACAATACCTTCGGATTAAAAATCGAATTTCCGTACCTCTAAGGCCTTCAGAGTTTGACGAATTCGGAGTACTTTCAGGACCCGATGTCGTACTGTTGTCTTTATTTCCATGCTGGAAAAAAAAGAGGTGAATCAAATTCTAGTGGTATAAAAAATTTGTTTACAATTTTTTTTTTTTCCGAAATTAGATCGCGCTACAATTTTTTTTATTGTGGATTAATTTTTACGGACTCAATTAGAGGCTCTGATGATGAATACCAATTTGAAGAAGAAATGTGTAAACAGAGAGAAGAGCGGGACAGGAGGGACAGGTACGTTTTGTAATACATAGATCTAATATATGTATTTATTTTTGTTGGACAAATTCTTCAAACCTATTATAGCACTGAATATATATACGATTTCAAGGCAACAAGTCTATTTTCATCCAACTCCCTTCCATTTTTGTTTCGAATACATTTAAAAAATTGTGTATTGTCCAAATTGGGATTTAAATAATTTTGGTTACAATACAATATATTAATGGAAACCATCATGGTGAGAATCATGATTTGTTGTTTGAATCAATTGTATCCCGTATAATATTTAAAAGAAAAACTAGTTTTTTCGTAAATTCTAAAAGTTTTATTAGTATGTGATTTCGTGTTCCCCAAGCTGAAATCAGAATCATTCCGATCGCAATATATAATTTAATATGATTGACGAAAACTTCCTTCATGCTTCTAAATTGCAGATCGAAATCAAAGTATGGCTATCATAATTTATCTAACTGATTGATTTTCGGATTAAGAAATGTATTGAGTTCCGCTTTCCCCAATTTATACCTATATTATATTTATGTACAGGTGTAACACATTCATGTGAATATAAAAGCGATTAGTGCTGAAACAAACCGACAAAGAATACACAAAGAGGAAGAAAGATCGAGGGAATATATCACAAAAAAAGTAGAAAAATAGAAAGAAAAATAGAAAACAATTGGGCAAATTACCTCGGGCGAGACTTCTTGCCAGTTTCCAGCTTCCGTCAGAGCTACCTGTTGGATTAGTAAACACACGGCACTCAGCAATCATTATGATCAGGCTCTAAAATAGTTAGGAAGTTGGTCCCTCGTACTGCGAGCAATCGACTGGAGCCTGTATTTTTCTTTTGTGAGTTTCAAAGGGAGTTTGAAGGACTTTGAACTATTTTTCTGTTTTTCTTACTGGTCAATCTCACTCATTAGTTTTTCCCTTGCATTATTTGTTATCGCGGAAGAAACGGTTTGTCTGAATTCTGATGGGAATTATCCGTACTAATCTCGTCACTTCATGTACAGTTCCCCATTTTAGACCCTCTCAAGACTAATTTTCACCACGGTTTTTCTTCTGCAGTAAATCGGATATTTAATTCCAAAACTGTTTCATCAATTTCCGAGGAATCAAATCTACAGTCGAGTTTCTTCTGAGGCTCTTTCCAAATTTGAAATCGGAATCATTCAAAATGAAATTGGAAAAATTATGAAAATCTAACCGGAAGATCATGAAGTTCCAGTTTTCATATCTAATATCTGATTGAGAATTCGAAAAACCTAATTTTTGGTCTGAATTGAATTTTATTATGAAATGTAGGACGCCATTGCGAATTCGTCATTTGAAATTTTGTAATTTCGAGTTCGAATCCGTCTCCAATTCGTAAGCGCTGTTTCGTCTTGAGAGGATCGAGTATAAGTCAAAAAAAGGTTGGGCGATAAATGTTCAAAATTATTATAGCAATGTTATTATGACGTTCACGTAATGATATAGATATACTATATCTGCAGGCACAGCCACACTATGTATGTACAAAGATGCAAAAAGAGTATATATGAGCAATTCTGTTAATTATAGGTAGACAGTCAGGTTCCAGGATGTCGATTTAGCTGTAATTTTGACATGTTATCATGTGTATCGTAGTTTACAAATCATATAGACCTACCCTAGGCCTTAGATATCATTTACAAAAAACATGTTTATCAATTCTACTGTCAAATTTTGTCTCCGTTTAGTATTTTCTGTTGGTTAGAAACTCGAACATGAAATCAATTTTTGAATAAATCTTCAGCAACAGTAAAGAAACCCCACATATTTAGCAGAAATAGAGAAACATTTTTCCAAGGTTCCCCTCAAGAAGAAAGTAATTTTTATAATTCCATCGAAAATTTGAGCATTTTTTTGTACAAGGATCCCGGATTTCTAGAATGAAATGACTATGTGATTGTGCCTGGGCTGCATTTTGAAACATCAAGGTATAAAAATCGAAATTCTGGCTTCTCGTCCTTTGCCCATATTTGTCAGGATTGCCTGCATATATTATCTACATAAATAATGAGAATATATTGAAATTGGGTACGTATTTAGCTCGAGGATGAATCGTACCTTGACGACTTGTCGCTCTGGTTGCTGAAAAAGAGAAAAGTCAAAAAACAGTCAAAACAGTTTTATACCAAACTTGGGAATTTCAGGGGTCACTCTATAATTTCTGTTAGTGACTAAAAGTCAAACTGGGTTTTTATTCCTAATCCGCTTAGCAAATTTCCTTACCCTCTGCTGGCTATGGACTATCAAAGTTCCCTTGTTCCCGTTAAATTGCCCCGTTCTGTAAGGAGAGCTGTCCAGCCCGTTTCCGTTCGGTAAATAATCTGCAAAGAAACATATCAATCGATTATTGCCTCGTACATTTTGTTTTGTATTTATTTATTTTACTTTTTTCGAATTAGCTATGAAACTGATTTTTTTATTGGATCTTTAAACTATTTAAAATTCGAAAATCAATCTTCCAAAACGCTTTACTAACAATAATAGACTAGAGAGAGAAAAAGAAAAAAAACTGAAAACGAAAGGTACTACTGGGACCATTGGACCAAAATCTCACCCATGCTGATATTGTTTGAAATTTTCATGGGAATAAATTAAGGGGTGAATTTAGTGCAGGAATAAATGCAAAGTTGGATGTATAGAGACAACGTTTCGAATATCATGATTATAATATGTGTTCAACCCTCTGTGGAATGACAGATGATGTTAGGGGCTGCTTGCTGTTGAAGTACATTTTGTATACTGGCAGGTACGTGAAGACATTTGGAATAAGTAAGTGCAATTTCATAAGAATATATCGTAGATGTGAATACAAATTTAGAAGAAGAATCTGTTCATTCATAGTGAAATGTATTTGGTCATCAGTTAAACTTACGAAGGAATATCGGTAGAAGTTGAAGAGTTGAAGAAATTCTCAAGAAAATTCGTGAATCCGATAAATCATTGGCGCGATTTTGATGGAATACTTGCAAAATTTAGAAGTTATTCATGAAATTCGAGTAAAACCTTCGAAAAGTCAGTTAGATTTTGAGAAAACTAGGCATAGTGAAGGCTCAAAAAATTGTAATAATCTCAGAGATTAAGTTGCACAGTTTTTTGGAAATATCTCACACTGATAATCGAGATTCTCAAACAATCTCGAAACACCCGGTAGAATCCTATAAAAAGCATAAACAAATCGGTAGCACTGCTTCAAATTCATTTACTCGAAACTCAGCGTCTTTTCAAAAAGAATTTTAAGAAATCTCGAATACATCGCCAAGCAACATATTTTGAAATTCAAGTCCCGTGAACGAAATTTTGAAGAAACTCAGTGAAATACGAAAAATATACTACTTGGATTTTCATGGAATTCTTGAAATCTCATGTCATCGAGATCCCGCAAAGGTTGACGAATCGCGGAATGTCTAGAGTCCTTAGAAATTCATAGGATTCCGAAAATTGTTGAGATTCGAATTCTGTTCGAGTCCTGAAAGATTGATTCGAATACTAAAAATCCCATGTCAATTTTTCGCCAATCTTTGGAAATTTCGGAATTTGCAGGAGATCATTGAAATCCTTAATGCAAACTACTAACTATATGAATCCATATGCAATTGCTAAAAACTTCAAATTTCAACAGTATCAACGAGATCATGAATTTTCGTAGAATTATATTGAGAATCCCACATAAAAATTACGGGGATCCTTTAGATTTTCCCCAAATTTCGGAAAAATTCGCAGAATCTCCGAATTCTATGATCTTTATAAAGTCATTGAATTCCCTGAGATAGTCAAGACCCTGAAATTGAACTGCAAGATTGAAAGCATTGTTTGATTCCTGAATCATTCAACCCGACGACGATACTGCAATCGCCGATAAACATGTGGAAATGGCAGAATGCGTGGGTCAAGTACCGGGTGGGTGAAGGAATAAAAAAAACCATAATAGATGATCAAAACAGCTACAGTCGTTTAACGCTACGACTATCCACTAGGGTCCACACGGAATAATGGACTGTATATAATTACCAGCCCCTGTCGACTGACTGCCAGAATCGTATAAGATAAAGGTGCTGTTACCGTTGTTGTAATTAATGCTAGTGTTGTTCAGTTGGTTTGTAGGAGTGTAGCTACGCGTTGGTGATGACACTGGCTTTATGCTCTCCTTCACTTTGTATGGTTTCGTCCCGATCTGCGGTACCTCAGCGCCTTCGATGAAGAGGAACTGAATTCAGAAGACACCCATATAGATCAAAATCTCAAAATTTTATAATCAAATCTAAAATGCATTAGTCAAATGAATTCTAATGATGTCTTCATCAAATCTTATGAATTATCCAGAGCTCAAGGGGGGCCCATGCGGCTGATTCCAACCCCACGAAATAATGATGTCACAAGGTTGGTAATTTTTTTCAGAGTACAGTTCCACTCGAGCATTAACCACCCAAAGGGCCGAAATTTATGGCATATGTCTTCTTGGTTTTCAAAAATTTGATTTTTGAAAAAATCAGAATTTCGAAAAACCCAAACGAGAAATTGTTCGAAATGGTCTTCCGAATACGCACAAAAATCAGCAACCTTCTATATGGAGAATCAAAGGGTTTGATGGGCTTTTTCAGAAAACACAAAACTCGAAAAAACCTATTTTCGTTATAATTTAATCGTGAAAACTATTGTTTGTGGACTCTATACCTCACAAAATTATTCACGTACAAATTGATTGGCATTAAGAATGTAGTTATTCAAAATACCAGCGTGCACCTAATCTTGTAAAATTAGCAACGATGATAAGAGAAAAAACACTTCAGAGCAACGAAGGCCCCATCGTACGAAGCTGGACAATTTTAGGATCCATGTGTTAACGCCAACGTGTCAATTTTTACGTGATTAATAGTTTTGTGAGGTATAGAGCCCAGAAACAATAATTTTCACGATTAAATTATAACGAAAAAAGCTTTTTTCGAGTTTTGTGTTTTCTGAAAAAGCCCATCAAACCCTTTAATTCTCCATATTGAGGGTTGCTGATTTTTGTGCGTATTCGGAAGACCATTTCGAACAATCTCTCGTTTGGGTTTTTCGAAATTTTTTTTTTTTTTTTTTTCAAAAATCGCATTTTAGAAAACCAAGAAGAAATATGCCAAAAATTTCGGCCCTTCGGATGGTTAATGCTCGAGTGGAACTGTACTCTGAAAAAAATCACCAACCTTGTGACATCATTATTTCGTGGGGTTGGAATCAGCCGCATGGGGCCCATCTTAATGAAATTTCAGTCGAGCCCTGTGAATGCTAATGATGTTTCGTTGTAATCTCATGAATTCTCATGGATATTTGGTGGAATTCCATGGAATATGGACAGAATAAAATTTTAGCGGAAAACTACGATGTTCAATAAAATTACAATAAAAGTTAATCAATAATTTCAATTACAATTGTTATGTGATATATTAATAACCCTGCCCGAGTTCGCCTGCAGTTAGGTTTGAATAAATCAATCACAGCCCTCAAAATCGACTTGAGTTTTGAAATCATTGAAATTCCATGAAATAAATATTATTGAAATCACGTAAAATCTCGCGAATCCAGATACAATATCAGTGAAGATCAAGAAATCCCACAAACTCTGCTAAAATTTTTATGAAATTCTTTAATCCGAAATTCCCTTGAAATTCCTAATAATTCTAATGGAATATCAGTAAAATCCCACGGATGACAATTTGATTTAATTTTTGCGCTCACGTCCTATCAAATCTCACGGATGTCCATCGAATTTCAAAATTGAATGAAATTTCAGTAAATCTGCCTTTACCAGAATCTCATATATGAAAAATGCATTCATTAGGGAATGAATGCAGGTATAATTTTGCTGTTCCCACATCGACTGTGTTCTTTCGTCGTACTCATTTGGAAGAGAAATAAACGTTGAAAAATAAATAAATGAATAAATAAAACAACCAAAACAGTGCGGATATAGAAATGTAGTATAGTCAATCGTATCGTTTCGTGCATCGACAGCTTAGCGTAGCAGCATACGGTTTGGAGTTTTTGGTTCGTCATCAAAATTTTATACACATACGAAAAATCGGAGTCTATAATCGCATGTCAGGACGTAATTTTGAAGATATTCCTCAAAACCAAGATCGAAAATATTTATAGTGGAAAAACGGCGCGAAAACAGATTTTTTGTGCATTAATTATGAAATATGTAAAACTGAAACAATATCTATTTTTATTTTTATTTTTTGTCAATAATTAAGTACTTTGAATTTTTGATGTGGCACTTTCTAAAGCTCTCAAACTATATCTGAATTGAAACTCTCCGTTATCCAGCAATCGTATAAACCATCAACCAATGCACCAAAAGAGGATTACTTCTTTTAATGATAAATATCTCCATGATTTTCGGAAATATTTCAACCATTAAAAAAGGAAGAACGTGCAAACTTTTGCAAATATAAGAGGGTGAAAATGGATTTGGAGAAAATAAGCCTATTTGGTGATTTTTCCTACCTCGACAGTCAACGTCCCTGTGACTTCGTCCTGTTCGTATGGCCTGGCTTGAAGAGGTATGATCTGCCTCTGGCTTGGATTTATGAGTAGTTCTTCAACCCCAACAATTCCTAGACCGAGGAAACGCTGACTCTTGTTAACGTGGTCGTATACCTCCAGGAGTACCTCGGAGGTGTTCTGACTCACGTCACTGTGGAAATCCAATACAAATTGTTAGTAATATCTGCATATTTAGTTACATCGGCGGAGAATCTTTCCCAAAATATAATAGTGCGGTCTCCTGAGATCCTTTGTGATTTTTCAAATCGAATTGAGAGTATATTATGTATAATGTAACCACTACCTGAAATATCCTGGATCACGGATAATTTCATGGGATATGATTAAATTTTCTTTGATATTCGAAACCATGGTTGAATTTCATATTTTTTAATTTTTCCAGTATTTAGCTGAAATTCTGACAAAGCTCCAAGGATTTCTCGACGTTTTATATCCTATATATTTCTCAAATTTTATTGAAATAAGTTTGAAGAATTGAGTTTTTGAAAGCTTCATGTGTCGTTCAAAAAAAATTTTAGATTCTTGAAAGGGTTTCGGTAGAATCTATGAATTTCATAGATCTTACTGGAATTTTTCGAAACGCCACAGATTTTCTTTGGAATTGTATTGATTTTTATGAAATTGTGCTTATAGGATATTTAAATTTTTTCCAGACGTTCACCCAAATTCGTAGCAAACAGAATTCTTCGAGATTTTTGTGACATTTTCTGGATTTTCCTACAAGAATTCCCTCATGAATTTTACTGATATTTTTATCTCCATTCTACATCGACTTTTATTTGTTAAAAACTTACAACAAGAAGGCTTCATCCCAAAGTGGATTATTGGCAGTGTCCTTTTTGATGGAAGTTTGATTTTTCTGAGGTGGTTCGTCGAGTTCAACGACGCAGTATGGTTCCTTGCACCCTTCAGCACCTCCGAGTTCAGTAGCCTTAACGATTTTAACAAGGAGTCTTCGCTCACCACGAGCATACTGCATCGTAGGAGAATGGGACTGGTGCATCTGGGAATGTTGCTGGTCTGTCATTGTATTCGAATAATTCTACAAGAGAAGCCGAGCCCCAAAAAGCGTTGAGCATAGATCACGAACCAAAAATGAAACAGAAATCATTTTTAATACTTTCGAAGAATAACGAAAAAATCCGGAGTCAAAATTATATTCGAATTCACTATGATTAAAATGGAAGATTGTTCCAATCCACAAATCAATCAAAATCTCTTCAATTCGCAAACAGTGCAAATCACGCCGATTCATCAGGCAAACCTATTACTTTGTTATTTCGAGAAGCTGGGAAAACATTTCCATTTATTTCAATTGAAAGACAACAGGTAGAGAAATGATTATTGCAATTTTTAACGAAAAGGTGAACCTATGAAATCAGATTTCTCGAGACGAAATTGAATAACACTTCAATTCCTATAGAAAAAAACAAATTATTTCGCAATCCCCATAAAATTATTTCAATAATGGACAGCGAAAATGTATCATTACAATTTGTGAAGAAAACAAAGAAGGTAATAAGTATATTTCGTAATTCCCAGACTCCGAAAATTATTCTAATTCTAATAGAAATGTATCAAGTCAAAATGCAAAGAAAAATGTTTGGAAAAAAAAAACAATGATACAATAATTCCAAATCAATTCAAAAAGACCAATCAATTTAACACGCAAAAAAATCACATCGAACTACGATGTGAAAAATTCAATTCCATTGACAGTGAGTCAACACATCAATTCACTCCCAAAGAAAGTGAAAATATCATTCCGACTCGCAAGGGATCTAATCATTTTCACACAATTCTCGAAAAAAAAATTATTTCAAAAGCCAATGAAAAGACAATCATTCCAATACATAAAAGAATAGAAAAGAAGAAATGAACACTCGCCCAAGGCAAGCAAATGATGTCAATTTTCATTTTTGGTCAATTATTGCAAATCATTTGAAGAGATTGTCTCAATTAGAGAAAAAAAAAAATTGAAAAAAAAACAGGAAAGAAAAGCGTGAAAGCGAGAAAAGCTAGGAATAGAAAAATTGTTCTCAAAGTTTCACCATGCTGTCGTAGTGAAGAGGTAAAGAGAATCCAGGCTGTGGTGGTGGTTCCCTCCATAATCTAGGGCAGGTTGGGTACTGTGCGAGATTGAGATGGACATTGGTACCGCGTAAAGCACCGACGACGATCTCGGTCACGACTTCTTGGAGCTGGCTCTCGTCCAGGTCCTTTTTAATGGTCCCGACCGGAGCCAGGGAAACCTTGATCTAGAAATCAATGACGAGATGCTGATTTGCGTGATTCAAAAAAAAAATTAGACACAAAAAAAATTAGAAACCAGAAAATTTGATCTAAATAATAACTGTGAGATTTTGATAACGGAGAAAAAAAATTGAATAAAAAGGAGCGTTGAATAATTATGGAAACAACAACAAAGAAGATTGAACAACACGTCTTTAACGGAATCAAATTCCTATTAATCAAAGTCAAACTTGAAACCAGACAGAAAATTATGTCAAAATATTCGAAACGGAAAAAAAATGAGAGAGAGAGAAAAAAACTGAAGACATTCAGAATTCAAGTTTTAAATTTCAGATTGTGTAAACCGGTAAACATAATTTGATATAGTAATCATCATACGAATGTTACTAGGAAGATGTGGAAAAAGAATTAACCATGATAGTAAAAGAGAGCTTCAAACCTCTGGCCATCCATCGCATTTGAGATCCAACAAAAGCTTCTCAGTTATGCAGACGAGGTGTAAACGTGCACGAAAACGGTTCACATTGACACGGTAGTGACTCGACTCGACCTTGTCACCTTTCTGTCTAAACGCCTTTAATTGAAGAGCCGGCGTTGCTTCGCAGTCGCAGGTTATTGTCTGAACAGAAAAAAAAATATATATTATCAAAACATCGAAAAATTGAAAATCATTCGATTCAATTCGAGACCATTTTTTCCATTACGCATATCCACATATATAAATATCCATAACTACTGATGAGCGTATTTCGAAAATGTTTTTCATTTTCCATTTCCGAAATATTAAAAAATGGTTATCACATATTTTAAAAATCAAGATTCATCGAAAATACAAGTAGAAAATAAAAATTCAAAAAATAATTGTTGTTGGACTATCGCAGCGATAGATATTTTTTTTCACGTTATAAATATTGGGAATTTGAACAATCCAAGAGAAGAATCGAATTCCAAAAATGATTCAATAATTATGTGGTATCGTTTTTTGATTATACTTCATAATATATTTTCATATTTTTTTGTTAATTTTTCTACAAATTACAGATTGGAAAAAAACAAAATGTTCAATCCCATGGAAAATTTAACCAATTGGAAATGATTAAATCAAGCAAGAAACAGAGCAATTAATTAATTAATTATTTGATTGATTAATGATACTCACCACGTCATCCTTGGAGTCACATTCGCAGAATATGTTGGACAGAACGGGTGAATGCGTTTCCGGAAGTACGCGAACAAACTCGACGCCCACTCCATGCTGCAATTATCGAAATTGAGTAATTAGCTTTTCGATATATACATTCACTAAACTAGACATGTATACGTGGTGTACTAGAGCTTCTCAATGATAATTGGGAGTTTTCAATTTCGTCAAATATGTATATAAGCAATTATGCTTTATCACGACAAAAAATAAGTTAGTTTGGTTGACTTTTATTTATTTATTTTTTTTTATCGCGAAAATGGAGAAACGCGTTCTTCATTGTCAAATATGAACTAATATTACTGTATTTTTAGGAAACGAAAACATAAAATAACTATACGTTATCATCAGAAACACGTTTCGTTGACGTCAGCAGATTAATTGGTTCGAGAAATTTCTGACAAATACTCAGAAATGTAGGGCGAAGAATAAGAACACCCTTTTTAGTACAGTAATATTGCATAGTAACTCTGTCTAAGTAGTGGAATTGATTTTCATACACATCTATGTAAACCGATGATTTATGGGAAGCTGATTTATTCAGTTGAAGCTTAAAGATGAATTTTTTATCATTATTCGCCGACGAACGAACGAACGAACGAACGAAAATGAAGAGAACCGAAGCAAAATTAAAATATTACTGGGACTTGAGGTATGGATTCATATGTATGTACATTCCAGGTGAAACCAACGGATCATCATCCTGACCCCCAGAAATTCTGATGTTCAATGCGGATTTTTTGGTTCGTTTTGGTCAAAAATCATACATCTAATTTTTAGAAATTTCAAATTTATTTGAGACGTGATTCTGAGCGTCTAGAAACATTTGAATTCCAAACTCGCAAATTCCGGAAGGTTGAAATGCAGATAGCTCAAAGATTCGAAAGTTAAAAACTCAGAAAGTCCGAAAATCCGAAAATTTAAGAAAAGATCATCACAAAGCTGTCAAATATACGACGTTGGATTCGCGAATTCCGAGATTCGGAACTGTGTACGTATGTGTGTACGTGTACAACTGTTTCATATTTGCGTATACTTCAGTTCTCACTTCAAGAAATGGCAAAGAATAGTGTAATAGATATGAATCTATACATTCGAAATTCGAATTTTTGCACAGAAGATGAATATAAGTTGAATAAAACATGGATTTTTTTAGGGGTTTTGATTTGCTCGATAACATCAATCAGCCCCTCGATTATTTATCATGCATCATTCATCATTTATTGTATAATTTATAACATTTCTTTTGCAGTTTCCTTTTTCGCCGTATACACCCCATGTATAATACTTGATTGCTTTTATGTATGCACTACGAATATCATACGACTACTGCGCTATCAACGAATATAAGAATAATAATATATAAGAATGATAATGCAATGCCTACGTAGGTATATTCGTAACACGTACGTATACGTATATATATACCTACATCATACTCATAATGAGAACGCGACTAACGATAAAACGGTAAGAGTTATTTTTAGCTGATCGTCATGGTAAGTAATAATTATAATTTGTTTACGAACAAACCACTAGCTCTTATCCAAACTTCGGATTACACCATATGAACATATTGAGCTAATTTCAAGTATTCAAAAAGTCAGAAATCAGCGAACTTCAAAAAAAAAAAAAATAAATAATGCATAAAAAAATGTTAAAAGTGATCGAAAAAAAAACTAATCAAAGTCTTGGAGAAATTATACAAATTAGAAAATATAGAAGGTTAAACAGCAGGATAGTCCATAAATTCGAGAGGATTCTGCAAATTGTGAGGCAGATGAAAGATGCGATAGCTCGACGGAAAAAGTTCGTGGGGAAAAGATTGAACAGAGTTTGGAAAAAGAGAAAACAAGCTTTCGAACCATGAAATACATGCACAATTTTTTGTTGCATGCCAAGATAATTTTGAAAAAAAAAAAAACAGCTAATGTTCTATACATTTTCTTTGCTGTCTTCTATAATGACATCATACATTTTTCCGAGAAGCTATCCAGCATAAAAATACTTAATAAGTATTTTGAAGTAGCAGAAAAAAACGTCAGTTCAGTTTTTCAAACTTCTTCTTGCGATAATTTTTTGCGAAGTTAATCAACTTTTTGTGCACATAATATTGTTTTGTGAAGAGTTCGGGAATCGCTCAAAAACTATTCATTTAAATCGATTAAAGATTTTTTGATTTTTTTTTTTATACGTTTGTTCGCCGAAATATTGCACTTTTCGTTCAGCCGAATAGGATCAGCAAACCGATCTTGAACTTATGGACGTTACAGTAAATACAGTGCTTCTTTGCTCTCATCACTTTTTTGTGATCAATTTTTTACCAAATTTTTTGTTCCTGATTTCCTCAGTTTCCTATATCCATCCTCTTTCATATAACGGATCAGCGGTTTCCGTTCCCCTTAACGCACAGCTGCACAGCTGGGCAGCCACAGCCATAGCCACAGCCATAGCCATAGCCATAGCCATAGCCATAGCCATAGCCAGAGGCACAGCCGCAGATAATGCGCACGCAGCTATGTATGTAATTTGCTCGTTACGCAACGCGTTCACAAACTTCAAATGTATATAAGCCTGTAGCTAAGCCTGAATCTATAGCTATCTGTATACAAATACATAAATTGCAATACATGTATGGGTCATTCGAGGTCAAATCGACTGAGCGGAGGGTCAAAATATCGAAATAGCAACATTTCGAACGGGAGCAAGTATGAATTTTTAAATAGTGATCGTTGAAAATGTATATATATAAAGGCTTTAAAGCACCACTAACAAAACTACGTATAGATTTTATCTAAGACACTTCTCCAAACAATATGGAAACAAACAAAAAATTCGCGTCTTTTTTTGTGTGAATGTCAATCAGAAACATTTTGAAATCAAAAAGAGAAGGTAACAAACAAACAAAGAAACAGGCGGGTCATTCGACTGACTACGTTGAGCCAGACCTAAAACTTCTCGCCTGTAGGTCTTTTGGGGTCAAAGCAGTTTACTTTGAGTAAAAAGTTTGTAAACGCTCATTGTCCAGTTTGACTCACGAAGTAGTTTGAGCCAATCCTATATCGATAAAAACCAAGGTCAGGAAAATTCGTCGATCCCTTCTCGAAATCTCGTAAAATCAAATATTTTTGTTCGAAATTTTGTGTTTCGAATAAATCAAATACTACTCGACCGATCAATTCTAAAATCTACTCAGCTCTAAGTTAGGAAAAACAGCTTCGATAAAGACGAAAATCATAAGGATTCCATCCATTCGTTTTTGAAAATTTGTCGGACATAAAATATAATCGGGGTTTCAAGCTTGTCGATTAGGCATGAAATGCCGGATACATAATCATCATCCTGACTATGTTTCTAATTTTTTTCAGCATTCTAACCTCAAAATCGCAACTTCGTCGCGATTTCTCGGCTCTCATGGTGAAAAATAATGTCCGAAACTTGTACGTAAAGGCTTTTTGACGAAACTCGTTACAGCACTCGCCTTCGGCTCGAGCCGTAAACCTCTCATTTCGCCAAAAAAGCCTTTCCGAACTCGTATCGAAATGTACTATTCCCTTGATTCACGTAATAGTGATTACGTTTCTGAATGATTCTTGTGCATGAATATACATACAGGCATAGTAGTTTCTTCATCGTATCTAAGACCTTGGACCTCATTGGACCATGACGTATGGATTGGAATCAGTAACAAATTGGAAAAACAATATTTCTAACCAATCTAACGGAGTTTACTATTATCACTAGTTCCACGGCGTCGACTATTCATTTCAAGTTCGAATGAAAATGATTTATCTAAAATATTCAAATGAAAACGAAAATAATAAAACCAATCGAAGAATGAGAAATTATTTGTCATTTATTAATCCAACAATTAACACATAGATCGTGGCGCCAGCTTCGCGATGAATGTAGAAACTATGAGCATGGCATTTGCCAGTATCAAATAGATAACATTCGCAAAAAATTGTGAACATCCGTGACTGATTATTACATAGCTTTTCAAAAATACTGATCATTTTTTTTTTGATAGATGATTTTTTCCTTCCCTCGGAATCCAGAACTGGCCGCTTGTAAGCTTTTTCTAGATAAAAAAAAGGCGTACACAAACAAACGCCTATACTTTTTTAGTTGCCAACTATCATTATGTGATCATCTGCTCTCAGTTTCGGCTATGGCACATTCCTAGATATGATACCAAATTGTTGTATAATAATGAAGAATAAAAATTCTTTGAACAACTACTAATAATTTGTTGAATACGCCAGAGAATTCGATTAAAACAATGAAAAACAATCTCTCTCGTTGTATAATCTGGCGCATTCCAAACAGTGCAACTTTGGTTAAAGCATTTTTCTCACCATCTTTATTAAGGGAGGATACCCTAATGAGATTTTGGTAAATAATGTTTTTTCATTTTTAAAATAACCAAAAAACGTCAAACCAAAAAACGGATACCAAGTATTTCAGATTGTGGTAAGACATCCATTGAAAATTTATTTTTATTTTCTATGATGACAGTTCGTGCGTAAAAAACCTTTTGCAGCCCTCGGAAGAAAAGATTCTGTGAGAAGTTCCTTGCGCTTAAACTTTCGTTCCAAAAAATTTAAACTTTTTTTCAAAACATATTCTACTACAATCTGAAATGCTTAGTATCTGTCTTTTGATTGGACGTTTATTGGCATTTAAAAAATGAAACACTGCATCCTTTTCCAAGATTTCGGCGGGGTCCTCCCTTAACAGCTGGGATAATTGATAAATTACTATTGTTATTCATTCTTTGTAGCGTTTTTTTTTTTTTTTATTGCGCGCGGAATTCAATTACGCGAAATTTGAGCAATTTAATTCATTTGATATTTATAGGTATATATGCCCATGGGTGTTAAAATCTCATTATACACATGCATGGGTGTGTATATGTTTATACGTGGGTATGGGTGATTAGCCTAACCCTGCAATGGCAGTTGGTCATTGTGAGCGCAGGCACTCCTTCGGGCAATTTATAGAGAATGACCAGCTAGATGGCTTGTGTTGCGTGCAAAAATTTGACATTCCCTGACACTGTACCATACTATACAGATACGGTGCGTGACTCATAATTATTTCACAAGTTTCAACTATCTTCATCATACATGTTAATAATTGAACTTTTATTCCCAAAATTTCATCGCCGGCTTGTATCTTTCTATTCCAATATACATTTTGGCTGATTTGATTGAAAAACACGGATTGTCTTAATAAACTAATAAAATTGGAATGAAGATAACAAAAAAAAAAAACTAAACAAAACTAAGGGCGATTATAAAATTGTTTACATAAAAAAAAGTTCGAAGATCCGCACAAGAAAAATGGAAGATTTTTGTAATTTCTCAAATAATATACAATATGGGACATCCCATATGCCTTCGAACATTTTTGACACAGCTGATTTTTTGGAAATCTTTCAGTAATCATTCAAACTAGCAACGATGATTCCTTCAGATTTTTATTTCAATCAAATCTCAAGCCATACATTTTAAAAAATACTTCGACAAAGAGAAAACCAAATGTTGACGAAAGTAGCTATACAATTGACTTCTTCCGGAATCGACTTTCATGAGAAAGTATTCGAAAAATAAATCAGATACCTTTGATGGTAGAATTTTACTTCATCGTAACAAAAAACATATTATGTTGTTCCAGATTCGATGATCGAATTTTCAAAATCAGAAACATCATGTAACGCCAATTCATTTGACTCTTATTAATATTTGAAGGTTGGAGACTGGGGTCTAAATATAATACCGATCTTAATTATGATATCGGTTCGGAACGCGATCGTTTCGGAAACATGATTCATACAATTATCTTCCAAACAACAAAATTTATCGCAATGCATCTTTGAATGTATAGCCCAGTTTTTCACTTTTTACTTCTGTGCTCCCTTTCCTTCCCACTGTGAACCCATTTAGAATATTTTGCATGTTGGTTTTTTCGTATTTTTCTCCGTCTTTTTTGGACTCATCTAGAAAAACCGTATAAAATGATCAATACTGGATACGTAATGATTCGACAATTTTCAGCTGAAATCCCGTTACTTCTAAAAACCAGGCTTTTCTAAGGCACGTCTAAAAACACATCCGTTATTTCATCCAAAAACTTGAAAAAATTATGGGGGTTAATCATTAACGCCGGGTTTATTAAACCGGAATTTACTCTTTTTTTTTTCTAACGGGCACAAGAAAAATTGATTCCACTTTTTGATAAGGGAGAAATGTTGCTGAATATAATAATAAAAAATCTACCTACTATTTATGTTCAATCCTACAACATTCGTGAATTTATGAATAATGGATTTTGGCAAAAAGAGAAAGAATCAAAGCGGATTTTAGCATTGAAACAGTGATCAGATACGAACAAAAATAATTGACTAAGTTAGAGATAACATGAGAGTCCGAGAATGGTCGATTTGACATGGAATGCTCCTTACAAATACATATGCCCGGGAAGAAATGAAGAAGGAAAATTCGAGCACGTATACGTACGTAGCTACCCCGCAGGATCGATATCGCTTTTGAGGCTGTTAACAATCGTTAGTCATACATCCTCACACTATATACACACCCTCGCTCACATTAGTAGCAGGGGGATATGGTCGAGAACGGAATATTAGGGCAAGTCGATGGTCGATAGTTGGGCGTACCTCGGCTAGAACGAATAAACCTATCCACACGTTCCAAATTTGATACAGGCATACCTACATACACACACGTTGTACATTATGTATTATAGAATCTTGTTCTGTTTAAAAATTTACCTTAAGAATTTTCTTTTTTTTTTCAGATACAATTTTGTTTAATTGTAACATCTATAGGAGCGGGAAAATCGAATGGGAAAATTCCGGATAATTTCCATGACAAGTAGGTATATACCTGTGTATGATCAAACATACATCGTTTGTTGAATTACATCTCTTCGTTTCTCGATAAACGAATTTTTTTTATGAATTACGTACAATTTTGTAGACATCGGAATTCATGTTCTAGGATATAGAATCTAGAATATAGAATCTCGAATCAACAGTGTAGAATAATAGAAATTTGAGGTGAGTTTTTGAAATAATATATGTATATATCAGATAATAATTTTGACATATAATTTAGTCTTTTTCGACTTTTCGTCATCGACTAAGTCTTTCGGGTTCTAATTTTGATTTTTGACTACGGATTTTCCATAATTATCTAGCATATGCAAAATTTTTCAAATTTTTCGGAAACTTGGGTCATTTTTTTCCTCACATTTATGGTTCACTAGTTCATTTCACTCCACACATCAGTTCATTTGACACATCATATTCCAATAAAAATGTTTAATAATTATTTACAGAAATTGTACATAAAATCATAAAAATTCAGAGTTGCTTAGTTTTTCATCCGAAATTGTGATTATTCATGAGAATTCGTTGCTGTTTATCGAAAGATCTGTGAAAAATAGAGGATTTCTTACACATATGTATTTTTTAAATTTATTTTTCTGTAGTTTGTCGTAAAATTTGTTTCGGAAAAATCCAATTCAATGAGTACATACATTTACAACAATTAGCTATGAAGAGAAATTAAAATTTTGATTCTCATGAATATTTTGAGCAAACAAACACTGATATACTACAGTAAACTACAATATTGTGGGGGAAATATCAATCAATCCCAAGTTTTCTTCAATTCTATGCGGAAATTTCGCAAATCGTAGGAACTTCGACAACAATTTCACTTACAAAGCAAACTCAGAAACTAGATAATAATGATGATAACAACAATAAGAATAATGATGGTGGAATTCGTTGGGTCTGTAAATTAAGTACCAACACAAAACTTCATTGTACTTGAAGGATCCGTTATTCTTACCCAATTTTAAAAGAGAGAGTCAAAGTTTCGAAACTAGGCAATAAACAACATATTTTATATTTGTATACAGGCCTTGATCTAGGCTAGCTGACAATAATCGCTAAGTACATTCTACATCTATACATATATACCTAAGTACGCTGGTTCCATATCGTAATTGTGAATCGCATCAATAATTTCAACAAGTGACTTGAATAATTGATATTCGCTTCCATTGCTGCTCAGGGACTTTATATAGCTGGAATGAAACATTATAAAATGACAAACTGCGACATATATAGTCGCGTGACGATAATTTACAAACAAATAACAGCTGGGTGAATACTGATTCAAATCGTCTAATCAACAACTAATTACAATTTCTATTCTGAATACCGAAAACCTTATTCAGAATAAATCGGTAACACAAGACATTGATAACGATAGATTCAGAATTTTCAAAACGCGTACGTACAATTTTCATTTTCGTGGTAATTTTACTGAAATTAACCTAGCTAGCACGAAAAATGTGAATCTGACTCGAATCCTATTCGTTTTTTTCAAACAGTAAGATACTAAGCCACTTTCTGCCGTGATAAAGTAATAATCGTCTGAGTTTCATTCCGGTAGATTATGTAGCTTGGTAGAAACCACGAATCGCGTTCTCGAGGTGATGGCAATTTGTAATAATGGAATTCCGATCATAGTCCCGTAGCACTATATGTCAAAACAAAACAATATTCATATAACATCGACCAAGGATAGAATTTTTTGAATCATTTTGGATTTCATCCGTTTTTGGGATCCACTCAAAATTCAAAAAGTAAGATGAACAGATATTGTAATTCGTTGATGATTGACAGCACCGCGAATCCTAAAATTTCTAAGATCATAGTGAAATTATTTCTTAACTAGTTGAAGACACCGTAACAGAAAATTGTGAAAAATGATTAATGGGCAGAAAGCGTACCTATTCTAGCCCGGCGTTGATATTACAACGAGAGAGTATGAGTACAGTTGGCGCAGTAGCCACCTAGCGGTGAATTTCGGTACTCGACACATTTGAATGCCGTAAATGTGAACCTACCAGTTTTAACCCGGATTCAATATTTAAAAAACCTCAATTAGAAGATATGGTTTGATTGTCAGCAAGAAAAACCAACTCTAGAATATCCCGCGATGAATAAATTCTCGTGAATCTTTAAACCATGTATCATTTGGTCGGTTATATTGGATATTCATACAAGGGACGACTACTTGGCCTTTCGCTCATAGATCAATCTTTGAATTTTTTCTATCTATCGGGTGGGCCAATACCCGCAGACCATATGCCACTGTACTGTAGTAGTATGTGTAGATTTTATTTCAGATTACATCACACACAACCAGGAGACGATAAAAGCGAAGGTTTCGTCACGGACTGTCAGTGGCCTCGCGATTGGACGACGCTGACGTCACCCGTCTAAAATAACCACATGTACGGTTCGCGCATGTGCGCACCCGATTTCTGCAATTTATGAAGGTAGTTTGGAGAATTATATACAGGGCATTTTTAAGAATTTCAGGACCAGTGAAATTTGGAATTCTGTGCCATCTTTATTGAAAAAAATGATTCAATTCACGATTCACCATGACTCTTTGTGACACTCTGAACAAATCATATACATACGAATTCAAATACTACTCGTAATCTTTATGGGATCAGAAAATAGATTTCAAAAGATATATCAATATAACTAAATACCATTGACTATTGGATACACAAATTTCATGCTATTTACATTCATTATTAATTGATTCTCATTTTCCTGCACAAGTCATATGGGATATTGAGAATAATTTAATAATCGATAATCAAGTGTAATTACGGTAATGGAAAAAATGTGTTCAGTCGCGCCCATTGCCAACAAAACAATTAACGATACAGCAGTGAAATTCCTCTGAGAAAACAAATTTTTTAAGAACATCGTAACTCGACACAGAGTGATCGAGATAATTTTTTTTTTCAATGCATCTTGAAGTTTGCAATTCGATCTTCAAAATGGTTATTCTGAGATTTGTCTGCGGCGGTTTCCACTGCAGGTTTGAATCAAAAGTTGCAGACAGTACCAAAACCAAGACACACAATTTTCGATATATTTTCGTAGTGTTGAATGAGAAACAAATAAACTGCACGAAAAATTTTTATTGTGCTGATTTCGAAGTTTGAAATGTTCTCTTCAAAATTATTCTTTCGAAACTTTTCTACGATTGTTTTTCACCGAGTTATTAAATCTTTAATAACGTCATTCGTATTTGCGTTGACAGAGAATGCGTCCTAACGTGAATCCGTTTCAGCACGTCTGATTGTGAGACATGTTCAATCGTGGATTGCGCGGTCGAAAATTACAGCCAGAGATGATGTTGATTGACATTTGGAAGGCTATTCCTCAGGCTGACATCCAGAAATGAATATACATGATATATACAGGACTGCATCCTATGGGCAATGCCAAAACGGTCTGCACTCACTCGTCTTCTATACCCGAATAATACGACACATATAAACGAATGATACGACTATAGTTTGAATAATTCGGTGAAAAAAAAAAACAATCACGCAAAAATTTCAAAAGCATAATATCGAGAAACAAACTTCAATCTTTAAAATCATCACTGGCGTAATGTTATACCATCTTATTTCAGCGTGAAACAGAATTGTAAAAATTATGTCTTGTTACGTCTCACAACTCTTCATTGAAGCCTGAAATTCCACCGAAAGTGAATTTGAAAAAAAAAAACATCTCAAAACTCAAATTCTTAGCTCCAAAAAGAAGGTATTCTCTCTAAGAGATTCAGGTGGGCCGTTAACTTTTTTTATTACCGTACGTACACGTTCGTTTAATTAATATTCTCTATTTGGTTTCTGAATTTCAGGTAATATTTAGCGCTCTAACAGTTGCCAGTTAATATAACCGGACCTGTTAATTACCAAAGTCGTTTTTCGTCGGACGGTTAGCGAATAGATTCAAAAATAAGTCATTTCAAGAGCTAGTAGGAAACCGGTTACAAAACGGTGATGTAAAAGTGACAGCTATAGGAGGGTAAAGTGACGTCACCACTGCGGCGTTTATCGATTGTTCCGCAGCGGCAAACGTACCGTACCATACGACGACGCTGTGCGACGCGACGCGACGCGTTGCGCCCGGTGACGTCACGGGAACCGAATTCTATGCCTAGGTCTGGCGTTCCACGCGTTGCAAAGTTCGAACTACGTAACATACATAACATGCTTCAGCACATACATACATGTGGTTCGAATCACTTTCGCAATCGCATCACACGTGTAGCTGTTAATTACATCGATCTTATCTACTCACTCCGTGTGATTTGGTTCTTACTATGAAATGCGAGGAGATATCGTATCGTTTTTTGATTCATAATTAAGTCAAGTATTGGAAAGTAGAATCTACAATCGATTGTCTGGAATTTCGAATTTAGAAAGTGGAATCCTTAATTTTGGATGTAGAATCCAGATTCCAGAAAGTAGAATCCATAATTTACAATGTACTATGTAGAATCCAGATTATAGGAAGTAGAATCCATAATTTATAATGTAGAATCCAGAATCTAGAAAGGAGAATCCATAAATTAGGATGTAGAATCTAGAATTGAGAATATAGAACTCAGAATTTATCATTCAGAATTTGAGATTTCGAATGTAGAATACAGTATTCAAAATGTAAAATTCAAGATTTGGAACGTGAAACTTAGCATCAGAGTGCAGAATCCGAAATTTAGAATGCAGAAAATAGGCTTTTATTCATATTCGTTGTGAATATTGAATCCAGCACAGTCGTTATGAGTAGAATCTCAAAACCAACTTCGAGAATACAGAAGTTGGTAAGTGTAGAAAGTAGAATTTCGGCGCTAGACACTGGAAGTCTGCTTTAAAATTCTAATTCAGTGTTGTTGGTTTCGATTGGGAGAATCGAATTCAGAATCAGTTCTAATAAATCCGACTTTTGTGTATCAAGGTTGAACTATTAGATTCTGGAATGAAGAATATTGAATGTAGGATTTGGAATCTCAGATTCATGATACTAAATCTAAACCCAAGTTCTATATAAATAATCAAGAGAACATAGAACATCTGTGTATGTATATTCCAGCAAATACGTATGGATCATACGGAATTAGAATCTAGAATCTGAATCATGCCAATAGAATATACATATAGTATACTATAATGCAAAATCAATGATTCAAATTGAGAAGTATAGAATATAGAATCTGAGCTCTTGATCCAGAACACGCAATTTGGAACCAGGAAAATGGGCGCATCGAGCATATGCAGAATCTAGTATCTACGATTTGATATCCAGAATCTTAAATGAAGCTGATACAGAATTATAAATGGTAGAATATAGAATATAGAATGTAAAAGACGGCAGAACCTACCATTTAGAATCGTAGATCTACAATCTGGAAGAATGAATGTCGAGGAATAAATTCAGAATAACTTGAGCATAGTATCTTAGTTTCGTGTATAATCAATAATAACTTCAACCCAGTTATTCAAGGTTTTGAAGACATCGTAGTTAACTTAACTAGTATCGATAATTTCAGAAATATATCATCCACGAAAATGACTATCAAACGGAATAGAATTATCTACGCGCGCCGTATAGTTTCTATTGAATCTACTATGATGTGATAGTTCGCAACGTGTATGTACCGTCAATCTTATTTCACAAATGAGATAAAACGGTCAGATGTATGTGTATGTATATTGCGTCTCGTGATGATCTCACTATGTTTCACCATTTTTCAAACACGAGTTTATCATTCCTCAATTAGCTCATTTATAATCGAAGTAACAACAACCGTACATTTATATGTCAATGATTCTTCGAAAAATGAGAACATCTCTTGATAAGTAATAGGAATCTCAAACCAATTCTGAAGAAAAATGATGACTGTATCAATTAGAATATAGTTTTTTTATTTTCTGGACATGTATGTGAACGGTAACCGCTAAAGCACAAATACGCCATTATAGTGTATTAGTGTTTTGGCACGTGGGGTACGGTCAGTGCTTCGAAATTAATCAAAAGTGACTATATAGTCACAGTGGTTTCCGGGCTACTACACGTGTCGCTGTATGTATGTACAAATTAATCCCACTGTTTTTCTATAACATCATAACAATCCGATCCACTAGAATAATTGCGGAATAACAAATTGCGCCGGAATTCTAATAAAGTGTATTACTATTCTTACACAATATAAAGTTTCTAAGTCACTAGGTCACGATAAGGAAGGTTAGTGAATTATTTCTCCTTCCATACACATATCGCCGCTTACTTCCGGTGATAAAGATATGTACTGCGGTACCTTGAGGCGTTTTTATTTTCTTTTTATTTTCTTTTTCACTTCTTTTGCTTCGTACGTTTGGCGCCAACAGAACAGACGAGAACAGAAATGAAGCGAACAGAATTCAAGCGGATAAGATGATTTATAACAAATGGAAAATAATACGAAAAAGTATTTTCCAATACTTTTCTTATATCACCCTAGACAATGAGAAATGAAGCTGAAGCTAGCAGCCAGAGTTAGCAGCGAAACGTGCTGCAATTTTCTTGAATTCGGATGATGCAGTACAGATTTACGTCTATAATTCAATAGAAGCTCCGGTTTTGCGAAAAACTTAACAAAATTTGGATTCTTATCCTTCACAGACTAATTTTTATGCCTAACGCATTTCATTTGAATGCTGATTTTGGCTGCTAGCTTCAGCTTCATCAATGAGAAGTAGAAACATTTTTCCCACAGATCTGTATACGTATCTAACTTCAGAGTTTCAGGAATTTCTTTTATCATCATCATCATTATCCTGTAATCTGGAAACATATATCGCATATTAAGTCATATAGTATAACGCGGGAAAAACTTGGATCAGATTAAGTCGGCTTTTTATAGCTTGCCGCGCTGACTCAACCGCAGCTTAACTCTTCTCTTCGTATATGCCAGAGCATCTGGCAAAGCAGTAATAATAACAGATCACTCAATTTTTACCATTCTCTAATTTCATTGATTAGAACTGCAGGCTCTACATATCCGTGTTCAATTTCGTTTATGGACATTACTTATATTGCGTCAAAATTACACGAAATTAAAAACGTAACTAAGTGCGAACATGTCTGACATAAAATCCGAGCTTTAATATCAAATTTCGTGAGTCACATTTCTTCAGAAAACAGTTTGTTTTTTTTTTCAACATTTGAATCGCTGTATTTTTCAGGGTATGAGACTATCGTGAGCCAGTATTGAGCAGCGTGCTATGAGTCTGAGACAAGAATTCCAGTGAGAATAACAAAGGTGGCCTCTGTTTGCATTCGATAAGCACGCAAGACTGGTACGTACATACAAGCAACGAAGTTGTGTGTAAGTGGGCCAAGCCTAACTGCGTTAACTCACATAAGCCGCGAGCCATCGCTGCTAAGCTAAGCCGCACTTTAATAGCTGGCGCAGAGCTCTGCTAACAATATCAAATTTGGAACCTGCACCAATGTATGTACAACATACATACATACATACATACTTGTTGAGCCAGCCCAGTAGTGGTAACGAAACCGGAAACAACATTACCATAATCGCTCCTCATGATTTGCAACACTATTCGTCGCTGAGGAGAATTTCATCATCTTCTCTATACATTCGCCGAACAAATCAGATTATTGGTAATGCAACACCAGACGTCCGAGAGATGAAGAAGAGACGATCTGAATTCTCTCCGATTTTCGTTTCGGTAAGAAATTATTCAGGCTACAACTGCAATTTCGATTGGCCAACATGGATCAGACCAATAATGGAAATTCTCCCAGTGACAGCTATCTTGAATTTAATCTCTGCTCAGTGGATCTTATTTCATTATTTGCATCATCTTTGATTTTGGGCAGGATGCCGTCTTAAAACATTTGGATATTATATTCAACTGATGAATCAAAACGAGGATCTTTGGAAAACGAAGACCGGCGTTAAAAGTAGGTATTAGTAACAATCAGAGCGAAATGGCCCTGTTGCCACGTTCAGTATTCCGACTACCAAACAAGTGCCTATTTCATGTTGACTTGACCGAAACATCACATCAATGCCATTCATCTCGATGAATAATTCAAATCTGAAGTAAACTGAGCGTGTATGGTGTCCGTAAGTCGGGGTGTATGGTGGCGATTATTAAACCGTGGTATCATATTCCAGTCACGTTTGGTGCAGTGATCTTAAATGACCATTCATTCGCTGGGTGCTAAGAGAAACGGTATATACTTTAGTCTCGTTACCTCGACGAGATAAGATCACTACATTTCGGCCACGAAGATGCGAATTGCCGGTTTGAAAAACTCGCTTGACTCACCTCATCGACCGAGCTGCCTGTGAAATCGTTTAGGGAAATAACCCAGGTGGCAAGAATCTCGTTGAGGATAACGAGGTCCGAGTGAAGCCATATTATCAGCTCGTTCACCCATCGGACAGCTTCAACGTCTGCTCCAGTGGCAGTCGGGAGATGAAGAGCCCTCGAGCTTCTCGCCGGGCTTATCAAAGGTCCGGAAGTCTTTCTGGTCAGTCGTTTCCGGACTGGTGGTGTCGGAGGCACGTACCCCGAACCAACTCCCCCAGCACTAGCACCAGACCCGGGACCACTAGCACCCAATACTCCAGTTGATGATGACGATGATTTCGATGTAACTGACACGGGAGATGATGGACTACGGGCATTTGACACACTCCCTTTACCACCAGGTGAACCTGCACCAGTACCCGCACCGGTAATCACAACACCATCGACACTAGTGTGGGACCCAAACCCGTGGGAGTCTTTTGATCCGGACCCAGTCGCACCTGGTATACCGTTAAGCGCGAATCTGTTGTAAACGTATTTTCCAACGCAGAGTACTATAAGCCCGAACAGCATCCAACCGAATATCAACATCGATAGTGTATCCATGGTGGTGTCACCGGCCGAGTCAAAACTGCATATCAGATCGTCCACCCGCTCGGCCAAGTCGGCCATATTGCCCCATCGTTCTGCCAACCAAGTCCAATTGGATTCCAAAAACATTCTTTTCTATTTTCACCGACGAGGCGAACCCCCACCCTATATCTCCCAAACTACTCCTCGACTATTTATACTCTCGCCCGCACCCTGGCGAGCTGCTGCTCTTGCTCGCCGGACGGATCACGTCTCGACTCCTATCAGCCAACGGACTAACCGGGATCCTCGAGATCTCGAGCACGTGAGTTGATCTCAGACCACGTGGCAGCTGTCACTTTTCCTTTTCTCTCCCTGCCTTGGGCTAATTGGTTGCACTGAAATCAGTCTGATGTAGCTACTGAATTAAGGGAATGAAGAAGGAAGGCACGGAACATTCCCTAATTGCTTATCATGCTAGAGCAAAGTCTGCAACTGGATATCCTGATTTTGCATCCACTGATGATATGGGCCCCTTCCCAACTTCATTAGTCGTCACTATCTCTGAACACCTTTGATAAAACTTATACGGCTGACAATGAAGCTCAAAACGATGACCCTCAAATCTTCCGTGACATCATCGTTGAGTGACAGTAATTCGACTATGAACCGCACGAGCCGAGCTAAACTCAATTTGCACAATTGAACTGTCAAATCATCTACCGTGTTTAATGGTTTGATAAGGTATCGTAGTAGTGCTGTGAAGTTATGGTACCACTTTCTCCGTCAGTTGATTGAAGAAATGTCATAACAAAGCGTGCGGCTGTTTTGGATCATGTTAGAATTCTGTTTTCGTCATGTTGTTACATTTGTGAGCCTTCTTCCCTCACTCAAATTCACCCTATCCCACTGTAAGTGTTTGAAATAAGCTCTTCAGCAATTTGTCTTGATCTGGTATGACTATCTACGATATAGAAACTCGTTATTGCAATCCATCAAAGTCTGTCAAATCATATGAGCGGTCACACAGAAAATAGCAGATAGTGATATTCCTCGATTACTCCACTGCAGATGAACGTCTTGAATATCTATTCATCACAGATCCATACGATGCACAACATCCAGGGGGCAGTTCTCCCTCGCTACATCCACTGCAAGACATGTTCTCACGTTTCAATTCTCTTTTCAGTATTCCCAGAGTCCAGATCAGCGATTGATGATCGATGTAATATTGACCGACAGTAACACTGCAGAGCTTATGCTCGTTTATAGGCGACGACTTGTTGACAGTACGCTTTGTTTGCTGGCGATTACAACATGCCACATGTCAGTGGGAAAGTGTTATAACAGACTATTGAGTAACTGGGTTACATCCGAAGTCCAGATCGATGACTGACTTTCGCTGGGAATCCAACTGTGAAACGGTTCGATCAACCCGATGATCGCCGATCTATTCGATCGACGAAAGTATCGCGATGACGTGAGAAGTGGCCAGACAGTACCGGCTCCCGCAACACGCGGTCTGAAGCCAGAGTCTCGACTAACGACTGGCTGTTGGTGTGGACTGTGGAGTAGTGATTGTATTATTGTATAGCCAAGCTGCTTCGGCTGCGCGGCGAGACTCCGCGCCACTAGAGTGGTGCTGGTGATGGCGATGGTGCTGGTGCTGGTGCTGGTGCTGGTGCTGGTGGCCTTCTGAAGACTATGTGTGTACTGTGTGCCAGGAACTGGGAGCGGGGGCAACGCCAGATCCGAGGACCCCTTCTCTTCCTCAGCCCGCAGGACCCCCGGCACACGAACCACGAATACCAACCAACAACCTTTGACGCCAACTTGACGCCCGCGAGTATCGATTCACTATTCGCGTAGCTAGGCAGAATAGAACATGCGACAACACCCGTTTTTCCATATTATACATGTGACCGTATACCAATGTGTAGGAGTTCATAGTCGAGCAGGATTCGTATACGTGTAAATATAATGAAGTTCGTTTACTGATTTATACTCTATGTTGACGAGCTCGTCAAGTATATCATGGTGGGCAGATATCAAGTTGATCCAATCTGCAGTACTGCATGCCCATGTGCTTTTCAGCTGCGCTGAACGTGCACTAGGACATTTCGAGTCGAAGACACCACTAACCTAATTCCCTCCTACACTTGGCACTGAATTCCTTATAGGCAAACGGTGGTACCATCACAATCGAATCCGTCTCGATGACCAGCTCATATCTTCAGGAGTGACAACTCGCTGGCTGGTGCTGTATTCCACAATGATTCGCATCTTCCAGGAAAAGCATTATCACTGATGATTCCGTAGATTAATCAACTAAACTTTTTTGAATTGCAGATCGGACGCTTCCATAAAGAAATATTTCGACGCCTCAGAGATAAACTAGCCCATCTGAAAATGTGACTGCAAAAGATACAATTTCCAAATATAATGTTTTACTGTCTTAAAGTCCCACGTTGAAGATATGTAGCAGATGTTTTGTAGAGAGAGCTCGAGGAAGCATTTTTTGCAGTCGCACTTCTAGGTGGGCTAGTTTGCCTCTGAGGTGTCAATTTGGTTCAAATGAGCTCTGACATTTCATTTTATTCTGAGATATTTAATAAAATGATTTGCCGATGGATTGATATTGTTTCACTGGGTCCAGTATAAATATTTAGAAATGCATGTCATAATTAATTCACCATTTGGAAGATTTTGGATCGAAACAAATTATGGTGAATTCACTATTTGCCGAATTCAAAATGAATTCTTTTTAGGTCAGTTGAATCCAAAACTTGTGCTCTGAATAAATCGCAAGCCAATATCTTTTGCTTTAAATAATTCAATAACTCCAGGCTATATATGGTCTGATTGAGAGTCGGCATAGTGCCTTTCAAATCCTGCGATACATCTGAATGGAATTCCAATAACTGAGTGTACCTATCTGGCACAAGTTTCCTTATGTCAATATTCCTACTCACTTTAAACCAATGAGATAAAAATTAGAGTAATACGAATGGGTAATTCCGAAAATCGTCAAAATCACAACTGATCGCATCCACGCACATACATACATACTAGACTGGTTCAAATAAAGTGACTATTTTTTTTTTTTCGAAACAATTTCATTTATACCTTCCAGGAGGTGTAAAAAGGTGCCTGTTAAAAGGAGAGCTCTTAATATTAATATTTAGAGGTCGCTCATCGCAGATTTCTATTTCCCATTGAAATAACATTGGAAAAAATTTTTTCAAATTTTGGAATTTTATATTTCGGTCTAGAATCAAAATGCTGGGATGAGCGATACGTATTTTCATAGAAAATTAGTTGCTCTACAGAAAAGGTCTCTTATCATTTTTCGATCAATTCACTCCTTCAAAAGTTATTCAAGGTTAAAGCTTAATTTAGAGTAAATTTAAGTTTTTTTTGTTTATTTCTGACAAAATGTTGAAACTTATCGCTTAAAATCGTAAAATTATTCATGAGAATTATTGATGAAAATTATTCATGAAAATTTTATGATTTTAAGCGATAAGTTTCAACATTTTGTCAGAAATAAAATAAAGTTTAATTTAGAGTAAATTTAAGTTTTTTTTTGTTTATTTCTGACAAAATGTTGAAACTTATCACTTAAAATCATAAAATTATTCATAAAATTATTAATGAAAATTATTCATGAAAATTTCATGATTTTCAGCGATAAGTTTCAACATTTTGTCAGAAATAAACAAAAAAAACTCAAATTTACTCTAAATTAAGCTTTAACCTTGAATAACTTTTGGAGGAGTGAATTGATCGAAAAATGATAAGAGACCTTTTCTGTAGAGCAACTAATTTTCTATGAAAATACGTATCGCTCATCCCAGCATTTTGATTCTAGACCGAAATATAAAATTCCAAAATTTGAAAAATTTTTTTCCAATGTTATTTCAATGGGAAATAGAAATCTGCGATGAGCGACCTCTAAATATTAATATTAAGAGCTCTCCTTTTAACAGGCACCTTTTTACACCTCCTGGAAGGTATAAATGAAATTGTTTCGAAAAAAAAAAAATAGTCACTTTATTTGAACCAGTCTAATACATACATATGAACTTTTCATTTTTGGAATCAATATAATGACTTCCCTCTCTCGCTTGAAAAAGGAAAAAAATTATACAAGTCACAAAATTCGAAGGGGTGTATGTACAACAAATCTCAATTCTCAGACCGAGTTTGGAATCGAAACGCGAGTTATTGTGACAATCGGAAATCGGGAGGAAATTAAACCTGTCATAACCGCGATGTGCCGATCTGTCATGTCGGGTTATACCGTTCATCGCGACAGATATTTTGTACATTATGATTATCTATTTAAATGAGAACTCGAGAAAACAGAGCAACTTGTATTTCCTAGTTATTTGAAAGCGACATGTCGTTTTGTTCGTACAGTGGTATCAAAAAAATGACTGCAGGACAAATTTTTTATTCGCACTTTCCTGCGATCTATTGGGGCGATAGAATTCTGATGATTCAGCGTAATTTCATCTTTAAAGCAAACCTCCAGCCGCACGGAATTATAAAAAGAAAAAAAAGTCAGAAGGGGTCTTGCGGATTTCCATTTTGGTATAGAACTCTCTATAGTTAATAAAACCGCGGTTAGTCCCGTTTAAATATATTTCATTTATGGTATGCTATTATATGTTATGAATTGTATATACATTTTGCACAATTAACGTCACGTTACATATTATAATAATATTATATATAAGTATATATTATATATGTATATGGTACAAGTAACTAATTAATTAATTGATTAATTAATTATTTATTTATTTATTGATATACCTATAGTTATTAATAGTATATAGGAATACAGGGCATATAATACCAATAATAATAATAATAATAATATCATAACGTGTTTCCATCGTAAGTTTGTGAAAATAATTAGCTACCTAATATACACATACGCGTGACTATATGTGTATTTATATGTATTATATTTAAATACATACCGTAAATCCCGGAGGAAGCGGGCCGTTGCCGAACTGAACCCATAGCTCTGCTAGTTGAAACTCACGTACACAATTGAGTATTCGATGGTCGAGTCACTGTCTTGGCAATGGCCCATTTTCTCTGGGACTCACGGTATATATTCGATGTGTAGATACTCAATTTTGAGAATTGGCGGGGTATATATTATATACATATACTCGCAAATATCAAGTATCACGTACAGCATCGTAATCACGAAATACAAAAATTATCCACAGTAATTACTAGCAGTATAGTTTTTTATTTTTTTTATTTTTTTCATCCGAGTTTTTTCATTTTTTTTATTTTGGTTTTTGGTCCAGCCCGTTACCTACACACAATTATTATCAATCCCAATCATAACATTCCATTTCATTTCATTTCATTCCATTGCATTTCAATCCATTGATTGATTTATCAATCATTACTGTACGCATTAATTCATACTTTGTATTGTATATGTATAATGTATATCCATACACTATTGGTATTTATAGGAGAGGCAAGTATTAGGTATACAGTATTATTACGAGTGTAAGCGCGCATGCAGTAGAGTAATAAAATATACTGCCTAAAAGTTCATTTTTTAGTGTTTCATTCATTTATTTATTTATTTATTTATTTATTTATTCACTTATTTATTTATCTGTTCAATTATTTTATTCACTATATTCACGTTGGTATATGTAAACATCAGTTTTTCAAAACCTGCAGTAAAACGGAAATGAAGATACTATAGGATCAACAACAGAAGAAGAAAACAACGAATCGTCGAGTTATCATCTGCATCTTGCAGCTAATTTGGACTCAAGAAACTTGCGAAAGTTGTTAAGAATTGTTGCACTTCAACCGCAATTGGAAAACAACCAAAAGTCTAACATCTATTGGTATCAAGAAACCGAAGAAAGGCTGAAGAAACTAATAAATATTTTTAGACAACTTTTTCTACATTGAAAGACAATATTTCGAAATATTTCGAAGCAAGAAGTCTTTCGAGTAATTAATGACTGATTTTAGTACGACTGTGTTTTCTATACAAAATATAGTATTTTGGCAAAAGGCGTCGTGTAGACGACTTCAATGACTTGTCGATGGTTTTTGCCATCGAAGATGTCTTGCAGACGATTACATTGCATACGAAGAACATCCTTTATTAGAGGGGAAAAACTTCCTTTCCATAAAATTCAGGCAGACGTATTTTAAAACATGAAACATTATTTTATACATAACTATTCCAGTCCCACCAGATAATTTCTTGAAAAGATACGTACGTTTTCCGTAAAATATTTAGATTTCTGCATAGTAGAATGATGTCTTTTAAATCACAATTGTTGCATGTTTTTTTTTTTTTTTTTTTTTTTTTTTTTGCATAAGGCAGTCTTTTAAAGAAGTACGCGCCTTCTCAACAACTTCGCAATGTTTTTAGAGCAGAAGCTGTCCCTTGAGCGATAATGTATCTATTGCATGAGACAATCTTTCACAGAGATATAATACATTTTTCAGACAACTTTCACAGGTCTTCCGTATTATGAAATGCGTCTTCAAAACGAATATCACGTTGGATTTTACAGTATTTCAAACAACTTTTGAAATGTTTACGCATCGAGCGATCAAACAACGTTGTCACAAATTTTATCGCGGTTGATATGTTAAATTGTAGGAAGTGAAAAATTGCTGGACATACATATAACAACGTGCAAAGAGTTGATTATTTAATGATATCATCATTTTTTTTCAATTATTTTTGTCCATTCACATAATATCAACTTCTCATACACACACACGTATACATACATACGTACATACATATAATAGGTATGTATATTTGATTTATATACGTTTTGGTAGCGCTTTAGCATTCGACTAACTAATACTGGCTAGTATCGATTATTATCCATCATTATTAGTATTACTAATTATGTACATGATACATATACCTTTATGTATACATATACGTCTATAACAAATCGAGATATTTTCATCCTTCCTTTCTCCCTTATTCCTTTCTTCCTTCTTTCCTTGATCCTTTTTCTATAGCTCTGCTATCACAGCAGTATAATAGTTATGGATATATTATCAATTAAAATCGAATTAATTGTGACATTAGCACCGTGATATACTCGCATATAAACATTTTTTCAGGATTGCTCATAGGAATGATATTTTTTTTCCTTCTTTTTTTTTATACATATTTTTTATTTTTATTTTTTTGGTTTTTTTTCGATTTTGTTTCCGATTTCATCAATTTTTGTTACTATTATTATTATTTTTAATTCATTTTGAATTCCGGTCACGACGATGTTAATTGTACGAGCCTTTTTTAAATTTCATAAATAATACATTTTCCGTATGTATATATGTATGTACATGCCTATATACATACATAAATGCACACATACGTCGAAATCCAGAATATTGTCGTATTGTCTTCAGTTTTCATGATGACTATAAGGTATATGCAATCTTTTTTTTTTTTTTCTCATACACGTGGAAGTTGAAATAAAAATAATATTAATAATAATAAGGAGAAAATGAATGAAATAAAACAGATCAAAACTGTGGATTTCAGATGAAGGGTTATTATATATATTTACATTACAAATCGGTGTAAGGATGGAATTGCCTGCAAATTGCCTTCATGTAACAGAATATACAATTTATTCAATTAGGCTGATAATCGTCTGTCCGCGTTATTTAGTTGACTTGAAAAGAAACCTGGACAAAAAAAAAACTTGAATAAAAATCGCTCAAAATTGTCATTACGAAGCCTTCAAGTTAAGCAAGCTAACAATTCTGCATTAATTATGTGCCGGTTGAGCCTGTTTTTTTTTTTTTGTTTTTTTTGTTTTTTTTTTTAATTATAATATTGCAAGTGCGATTGAGCCTGATAATTGGCTTTTTTTATATCTTACGATGCACTTATCTCGAGGTAATTATTATTTTTTATTTTATTTTTTTTCCTAGGCGATATAATATTAATAATAATATTATGTGTATGTTTTATCTATTGTATTTAGCCGTTGATTCTTAAGAAGGCAAGAGGGTTTTGACCGGACTTTAGTTCGTCATAAATGATTAAGGCTTACGATTACGTAGAACTGCCGTATCGAAAATATAGACATTGGCAATTATTAAAAGTAACGTTATTTGAAATATTTTTAATTGAAATTGAACCTTTTTTCTTCTTGGTTTTTAAAGAGAAGAATCTTCTGTGTGCAATTGATAAAATTATTCTGGAGATATTTTAACAGACATCAGGCATTAAATCGGGAAATCTTGGGGGAAATTCAAAATTGAATCACGATGCTTGACGGGCATGTAGTGGAAACTCGTAAAATCAAACAAAAAATCTCAAAGTTATCCGTAAAATTCTCGAGCGTATTTAGGAAAGTTTAAGATATACCTTAAAAATCGAGATAAGATAGTTGAGAGATCGTTATAGGATTTTTCACGAATCTGATAGTAAAGGGTGAAATTCTATTAAAATTGGAGAAAAAAATGTATGAAAACCATTTTAAAAAAAAGTATGGCATGGAAAAAATCTTGAAGACGATTGTGAAAAACTCTTGGAACTATAAGAAAATTTGAAAATGTCCGGAACATTTCATACATAAATCTGCGGAATGTAGAATTCTTGAAATTTTCAGCGAACTTTTCGCAAAACTGGAAAATCCGTGAAATTTAAAATAAACATTAAAAAACTTCCATGAAATCTTTCGAAGCCATGGTGTTATTTTGCAAGTATTCGGACTATTACGAAAAAATTTACGAAATATTTGACAGTTCCCGAAGAAATGGATTAAATTTTATTGCAATCGTATGGGGAGAAATCCGTCAAATTATTAAAAAGAATTTCTCAAATTCCGTAAAATTGGGAAGGAAGACATTTTACTCAAATCAGTAAAACTGCCTAGAAATATTCAAAATAATTGTGGTATATATCAAAAATATTGGCGATAGAACTAAAATTCAAGAAAATTTCTTCGAAAAAGTGCTGAAAAAAGTTTCGAAGATCCGTAAGAACCCAACGATATTTGATACGGAAATTTCAAAAAAATCCGTAGAATTCTGGAGATCGTGGAGATTTTCTAAGAAATCTTCGAATTATAAAAGACCTCAACAAAATCTGCTCGATTTCCAAGATTACACAAAAATTTTCGACATATATGCCGGAATATTAGATCAATTCTTGGCAAGGTAATCGTGAGATCCAATGGAAATTCTCGAGAATTTTACAAGACCACAAGCAATTCTATAAAAAAAAAAAAAAATTTGGATATGATTCTAATAAAATAGTTGAGTCTATTAAATTGCTAAGACTCTATAAAATAGATTTGATTTTCATGTCCATTGTGTCGATAAAAAAATCATATTATTCTGGAAAATCGAGAATCATGGATGCAAAATCGATTTTGCATAAAATCTCACTGGAATAAATTCTCGAACCAGGTTTCGTTGACTCGACTCGAACGCTATAGCCAATGAAAAAAAAAAATCTAAAACGGTAGAATTTGATTAGAAAATCTATGTGAACATGTCAATAAGTTGCCATTACCGACTGCCTGGTTAAAAGCGTATTATTACGAAGTAGATCCATTAGTTTTGTCAAGTTGTTTAAGACTATGAGTTCTCTTGAACTCTTTCCTGTACTTTTCTATAGTAATATCGTTGCTCTCAGAACTGGACAATTCAAGATTATCAGGATCAAGACTAGCTGCAAGTTTAAGATAAGTTTCTTCCATTTCCTTAGTGACTTTGACATCTGCAGTGGTTTCTACACCCCTTGAATTAAACTCGAATTGATGATCGCCCCGTTCCTCATCAACGGGAGAATCGAAGCTGATCAGATCCTCGTTCTCGTCTTTGATCCCAAGCAGAGAATTAGCATTCCTTAAATCCCTGCTGAGTCTTGTAATTTTCTGACCTTCTTCAAGGGCCAGAGTCTGCGGCTGTTTCCCGTTCAATGAATTTCCAATTTTCAAATTAACATTTGACTTCTTTTCGCTTATTCCGGTCATCTTTCCATCTTTGATCTTGCTCAGAGCATTGTTAAGGGTTTTTATCGACATATCATCTTTAGATTTATTGCTGGTCTGTCTTTCGATAGGACCAGAAGCTTTGACCCATTCCGCAACTCTCTGTAGCTGAGAATTATCCGTTGGTAAAACAGCAGGAGAATTTTCCTCCGTGCTACTGGTAGACGTCGAGCCTCCGGACTTGTTCGATTTTGCCGTATGCACCAGAGCTGTATTGGGTCTTCCGCCTGTACTGCTCGTGTATAAAACAGTTTGATAGTTACCAGCGTTATCCAAAAGTATGTTTTTTGACCCGGGTGTTATCCTCATCGAGCAGCCTCGCGGGCCCGTCGTTCTGTCTTGCCAATTCGACATCAGACTATTGTTAACGTTGTTGTTTACACTTGTCTTGTTTGACGCAGACCTGTTGTTGCCACCGAGCTGACTGACAGCGTCGCTGGAGGTACTGGGAGGATCTGAACTTGAAATGACTAAACTATCGCTGCTGAAACTTGGACTGGCCGTGTCCTCGGACTGATGGAGTCTTGAATCATTTTGCTGGTTCAAATTCGTTACGGAATTATCGACTATCAATGGCTTAACTTCGATCAGAGTAAGCCGAGGCTTTGTCGTTGAATTTTCTACACTCTTCCATGTCCTGTCGTTTATCACATCGATTGTTTGCTCTCCGGATTGAAAGGCGTCAGTATGTTTATTCGTATTCGACTTTTGGCTCGATACTGACCAGTCGTTCTTCCATATTCTATCATTTATCACGTCCACTTGTCTCTGAGGCTTTCGATCTATAAAATCCAGATCGTTTGATGGCAGGGGTTTGTACTTTGCCGATTGTCCAATACTTTTAGACAATCTGTAAACACTCTGTGGCTCGGATTTTTTCGTCATTCTCGTAATGCTTTGTCTCGATGTTTTGTCCATAGCGTTATTCTGGTTAAATGTTGCTTGCTTGATGGGACTTTGGTTGATCATCTTCGAAGGATCTCTGTGCTGTTGTTGCTGGTGCAGACCATCAGATATTAAAGTGTAGTTGCCGTTTTTATTATTCGACTTGATTGTATTGTCTGTGTTAATTTTCAGGTTCGAAGAACTCTTTAAAGAGATATTATTACTAACGAAAGGTCGTTCGTTAACGTACTGAAAACTGGTGCTTCTGTTAATGTTCAGATCTGTCCATTCGTCGTTATTCTTGTTATTGGTACTTTGGGTCTGGTTTAAAAACCCAGTTGTTGAATTGCTAGAGCTAGTGTTATTGTCGGTGAATTTATCACCGTTTTTATAATTGCTTAAAAAATTATCAGTCTGGGTCTCGACCTCGTTGGTCAATATGCTCCTGTGGCACGTACAAGTGTCGCAGTGTTTGGCGAACACTCTTTCTCTCTCACGTTCTTCTAACACTTTGGCCATTATTGCTGCTGAGACTATGTCCACCGGAGGTTTTGAGTCGTCGCTATCCTCGTCACTGTCCTTTTCCACGTTATTTGGCTTTGTTATGTTGTATACCATCGCCGTTGGCGGAAATGTTGATATTGGTACTGTTATACTCTTTACGTCTGGTGCTGATACACTATCGCTGCTTGAAACTATCCGCTTTTGAGCTACGTAGGTTCTAACTTTTGCCTGAACTTCCGATGGTAGCTGAAAAAGAAATAACTTTATTGATAGGTCGCATTTATTGTTCAGTGTTCGGCATTATGATCAAGTATTGCTTAGCGCATTATGATGAACCATTGTTCAGAACAAACTACTGTCATTCTCGAAAATATCAGATCGTTTTCACGAATTTTGGTCTTGGGAGGATTTTGATATTGCTCTTATTGGATTTGGGAACAAAGTTATTGAATTCAAAATGGCGGACCAGAAATGAAAAAGTAAGACAATTTTCGGGAAAATTATTTCGAAAAATGGCGAAGTTCAGAATGGCAATTCCAAGATGGCGGACGAACAAATTTTTGTTTATACTGCACGATTATTGCGAAAATTGATTTTTCTAACTGCTGATCACAAATAGAATTTGTAAATTAAAAAATTCAACAAGGCGCAAGAAAATTAAAAAATTACTTCGATTTCGGTTAGAATCGTTTTCCTTTTTCTTATTGCGTCTTTTAGTTCGTGTGCACTAATATAACCTGAAAGTAAACAATGAGAGTTTTGCCCGCGACGAGTATTTGAACGGAAAAATTGTAGCTCATAGCTGAGACCTTGAACTTTCATAAAAATATTTTTTTGAATACTGCCAATTTACCTAAAATTAGTGTTACAAGTTTTTTTGGTCTCTGATGACAAATCCAACCTCAAAAATGATAAGATACAAAATGACGGTGGAAAATTTGGAAAATCAGTGCGTTTCGTATGAAAATCGATGACCAAAGGTTTTCGTGAGCGTTGATCACGAATTCACCCTCAAAAATGGCAAAATCCGTAAGGTTGTGTTTCTATTTTTACTTTCGTCAACCATCTCGGATGCACAATAATATCGATATGATTTAGAAAATGTGTAAACCTTACAGAATCGTATCTCTGGCTGACAAAATTCGAAGGTTTGCACTGCAGCAATTGAATGGCCAAATTGACATCGTTTCTGTACTTTTCCTGTAAAAAGAATAGTAATATTATAAAAATTAACAGTTCAGTAGGGAATGATGCTGTATTATTATACAATTAATTAGAGCTAGAAATAATCTTAATGAATTGCACTAACATTGTCTTGTGTTAATTTGTGTATCGTGTAATTGGCATCGGCGAGTCTATGAGATAAAGTAGCGATGTCTTTAGTAAATGCGCTTTTTTCAGTTTCGCATTTATCTACGATCCTGAGTAACTTGTCTTCAAGATTTTGGTTGACTTTCTGTACCCTTTTGTGGGCCTCGTATAACCTTGAATATTTTTCTTGCCACGTAAGCATTTCCTCTTTAATTGAGGCTAATTCACCGTTCGGAAATTTATCGGCCTCGTTTAAAAATTGTGTCTCCATTGTTACTATATGACTGTCCCGTTCTAGTAACCTCTGCCGTAAATGTTCGATTTCAACGTGCAAGTGCATCTCGGCGTGGTTCTCGTCATTTTTAAGACACTGTCCGCACATGCAACCGCATTCCTGTAAAATAATAAAACCAGCATTAATTCATATACTTATACATATTTGGACACATATATTCAACGATCTAGGTGTAGTAGATTCCTCGATCAAAATGAATGTTTTGTTGACGCAAGACTCTTCTTTCTAACTTCTTAATACTTTCAATAGCTATATTTAATGAGAATTCAAATACGAGTTGGAATTTAACAGTTAGCAGTTATAAAGAAGTAGTTAATAATAATGATGATAATAATCATAATATGGCTATACATTTCGGATGGTTAGAGGAACTATTTTTAGAAGGTCAGAACATGGAATTTAGAACTGAAGAGAAAGCCAAAAGACGTCCAGAAGATGTCTTACATGTCCGTCTTATGCAACGAAAACCGTTGTCTGTTGGTTTGTGAAAAACAGGAATCGCATAAATCGCGGAAGTTTTTTAAATAAGAAATAAGCGGTTGTCCGGAAGACACGAATAAAATAAAGTCGTGTCAGATCTCTGTAAATCTGGAACATGAATAATTGTCTGGGATATGTTTTTGACTCAAAAAGTCATGAGATAGACGTCTCGAGTGGCAAAGTCGTCTTTAATACGTCTTGGCTCGGAAAAATTGTTTTGAAAATGTCACAAGATGTTGAAAAGTCCTATAGACGTACTTGACAGAGAAACTAAAAAAACCTATTACAAAGAGAAAATCATCCTGAAGACGTCTTTAACTGACGGGGTCGGCTTGAACACGTCTTTGACAAGAAAATTCGTATTGTAGACACGATGGGCTATGAAAATAATTGTAAGATGACCGTTTCTAAGGCGTTTGTGACTGAGAAAGACGTCGTTGGCTGCAACGCCGTCTCGAAGACGTCTTCAATTGTTAAAAAGTCGTTTTTCGAAAGTCTTCGATTGAAGAATCAGAACGACTATTCATAAGACGGTTTCCACGGCAAAAGTCGTCTTGCAGATATATTTCACTGAAAGACTAACATATATGCGTTTATTAACGTCTCTGACGAGATAAGTCGTCTTGAGGATGTCTTCTAGTAGGAACCGAAAGTTAGCTGACGCGAAGACGTCTTCAAAAACGGAACTATTGGACGTCTTTTAATTCGAAACCAAAGAAAACGTCATGTTAAAGACGTCGTCATCAAACCCAGCAATCAAAATTCAAGATCAAAGACGTCTCCAAGGGGCTGAACAACGGCTGTCAGACTGAGAAACGAGACGTCTACGTCTGAAGGACGTCTGATAACAGTCCATCACAAAAACAGACGATCCGAAGGACTCTTTTTGAGGTGTAGAAAAAGAATTTGATGACATTGGCTATAATCTTTAGTCAATGTTGATGCTTTGTTGCTGATAACAAAACTGCTGTGTTTGAAACAAAACACGTTGTTCAGACGACATCTGGGATTTTCCTCAACTGGGATATACACTTTTGTTGTTTGGCCGTGTACATTCGTATTATTTATTTAGGGATAAAACGTATTGTGTGCCAGGTGGGTTGATAGGTGTGATAAAACACGTGTTTCCCCAAAATTATCATATCCTATTCACGGTAATAAGGAAACTGACTATGACACGTTTAACACGCGTAAAAACCCGTCACGTCACCCGTCACCCGTCACTGCAACGCAACACAGCCACCGAGTATCGAAGCGCGAGTATGTGGCAGTGCGATCTCGTGTCAGATACCTAATACCTGACCGTCAGCGTTTCAATGTTTGAGAAAAAATCTTTTAGACAACCTTGAGGCCAGATCTATTGAAATCTTAATTACTTATGCATACTTACGTACCTTACACTTGTCTGCCATCGTATGTTTTGCGTATTAAATAATAAATAGTTGAACTAAAGATGTGGAAGGTCTCGAAGCTTTGGTACTGACACCTCATAACCCTTAGATACAAACGTACTACACTTCACTCGCTTTTAAAACGAGGCTATTAGCTCATTTTCTAAATTCGAAGCACTTGGTCGAAGCATTTCAAACTACTATCATTGAAATTGCGAAGGAAAAAAAAACTGTTATTCGTAACTGCGATTATACTTTGTGTAGTTCAATCAACCAGTATTTCACAACACTGGATATATTCTTTCCGTTCTCACGATTAAACGTCAAGAGTCCAATCTGTCGTCTGCAGTCTGCAAAGATAAGTGAACAGCATGATTAACACGGCTTATACACAGATTGAAACCCCACGTTCAATTTGAACTTGGACTACCTGAACGTCACCTACACTTTTCTAACGTAACTAGTCCCGTACATCTACTTAGTCATATAGTTCCGGCTCGCATTGATAAGATAATAAAACAGTGTGAATTCTCGAAAGATGTGAGGAAATGTAATTTTTTGCCGCTCACTGCTGAAACAAAGCAATAATCCGGAAAGTTTCGTTGTAATCGGTTACGTGGTTTGCGAAGAACTACGAATTGCGTTGTCGAGGTGATGCCTTTTGAGGGGGTTCCCGAGCCGAGAGGTAGCGCCATCGCGCGATGAACGGTAGAGTCAATCTCCAATCGAAACGCAAATATCTCGAGATACGAGCGCAGTCGATTGGCTGCTGTACGATTCCAGGCGTATGATCGACGTAACACGTGTTAGGTCGCGAGCGAGGCATACAGTACTACATACATACGTTTATTTAAAGACAGTAGGAAGAGACGTACTAATTTCAGGTGAAAAGAGAACCGGAGGAGGTGTCCGCGCGTCAATCTCTCGTAAGAAATATTGAACAAACTAAGTATAAATAGTAACCAAACGAATAGTAGAATAATAAAATACTAGACACTAAACGACAGAATAATGTAATAACAAAACCCGTGTATTTATCGAAATCTAAAATATAGTCGTATGAGATGAATAATCGTACACAGATATATATGTATATACGTATATCTATACTGCATATTTCAAATACACTATTATTAAAAACGGTAAAACACACGTAGTTGAAACAGTTTGTTTTCACTATTCCGCGCAAGGCACATCCTGGTACAACATACATTATATACATACGTTGGTAACCGAATGAGCTGGCATAATTTGCTCTTTATCTACCTATCTCTATCTCTTTTTATCTCTTTTTTTGACGTATTTAGCTCTAGGTTTACTTTTCGCGGACTTTTGTGATTCGAAATATAAATTCGGACTGATTTTTAACCCCACGTTATCTCCGATCACATCAACTTTCCATCTGGATTGAATGTGAAAACGATTTCGTTCGTCGGAATTACCTAACCTATAAATTCCAACTTATTTCATAACCTAATTAACAGAAAACAACATATTGATAGTTCTTTTCAAAACTCTAATCGTTTTTCTATACTTTTTATACTCGTTAGTCATCTTATGATCAATCCTATTGTTGATAAACCTATTATTCTTAATCCTATGTTGATATTTCGGTCAAATATCCATTCAAATACAATCATTATTGTCTTCTTATAAGTCATACGGTTGTAGGTCAATGTTCTATTTGCTATAGAATCAATGGTAGCACTTGCACAATGTTTGAAAGTAGCTTCATTCCCTGTTTATTATCAAAATCGTTCGAAATTGGAGTTTCGTAGCCTCAGAGTATTCTTTTGATCAAAATATGCTCCGAACTAGCAGTTTTCTATACTTTACTTGGTAATGACTTGCAGCGAAGGTTTATTTTCTTACGAGAATCCATTTTGTGATCGGAAATAGATAGGGTATCGATGAAATTTGGTATTGGTCTACTTCCAGTACATTTTTTAACAATATCTAATGGTGATTGACTCTATTTGTTGTTACGGAGTTGAAAAATTGGTATTCTTGATTCTTGCGGTAGTTCGGTCGATGTTGCAGCAATGTTGGGTTCCTAGGAGTCTATTGAGTCTTGTCGAAAGCTTGACGTGAGTCAAAAAAAACATAGAAACTGAGAAAATATTAGCGATTCCTTGAAAATTAGATCCGATGTTCATAATTAGTTGAGAAATTGATGAAATATTGATAATTTTCCAAGTCATTGAGAAAATTTTTATATTTTCTTGGGGTATTAGGGATATTTTCAGAATTTCTTGGAATATTTGATTCTTGAAAAGTTTTACCAAGAAATTTACCAATCTTTTTACAAACAAATCTTTCCAAAAATAGAGAAAATGTTTAGAATTTCTATACATGTTGCGGACACTTTGAGCTGAGCATTTTTACGAATGTCAGAACAATCTATTTAGAACTGCACCAAGAAGTTGAAGAAATGTTCAAGATTTCTTGAGAATTAAAGAAACTCTAAGAGAAACTCTATTCAAGAACATGAAAGAAAATTCTTCGATGAAGTAATATCCTTAGGGGAAATACTGAAAATTTCACACAATGCGCATCGATGGCTTCGATAAAAAATTCTAAACCCCCACTGCTGCTGTTGCTCTTGCTTCTGGGAGATGAACTTTCTTGGTTCTGGGAGCGAAGCAACAGCGCTGTGATTTTGTACGCCAGCGGTACATGCATTAGGCAATAATCCTGAGATCTCAGGTCATTTTATAACACTAGAGTACAGAAAACCAGTACCAGTGTGTAAGATGTATAGACTCGATAAGGATGAATGCTAAAAACGATAAATCGTATGTTTCAGAAATAGAAACCCTGAAAAATCAAAAGAAGATCTTGGAATAGAAAATCGTGCGGATAAAAAAATATTATCGACCGATAAGAGGGTACAAGCGAAAGAAATATAAAAGAAAATTGTGCTGAAAGTTAATCGAGTTGGAGTGGTGGAGTCGTCGAGCTCTATGTGCGCCAAATCATCAAAGTGTAACGAAAAGTCAATATTCGAGGATATTTTCATTGGATATTCAAGGATTGGGAGTTTGCTGGGTAGCCAGAGTTTGATCAGATACGTAAACGCGATAAGATATGCACAACGAGATCACAGCGGCAGTGCTATTCTTAGTACAGCTGATAGAAAAAAGCGAAAAATTTAGTCCTGACCAGTTGAAATGCTTCCAAGGACGTCTTGTCGAGCTTTTGATGGAAAGATTCAAGAACCACTGGTTTCCTGACAAGCCATTCAAGGGCCAGGGCTATCGGTGCATTCGGGTAAACGGACACAATCGCAGGGACAAGACTATCGAGAGTGCTGCCAGAGCCGCCGGTGTGAGATACGAGGACCTTTCACTTCCCGTTGAACTCACACTTTGGGTTGACCCCAACGAAGTATGTTGTCGCTTCGGGGAAAGCAAAGGCTCTTACTGCACCCTTGCCTCATTTGACGACAAAGAAAATTCTACGCCTGTTATACACCAGCTGAGAGGCGAAAATGCTGAGAAGGAAGCTAGGCAGCTCGAAGAGTCTGCTAAAACACAGGTCATCATTGAATTTTTTTTCATATAAACTACTTTACAAAAAACTATACTCCAAAATAATCAGAATCGACATTTTTATGATAAAAAAAGCTTTGGAGGATATTCTGAGTGCCTGATCCTTAACAATATTGTTCATCTTTCGATTTTGTATGGTGTGGAGTTGTCACAGCAGAATATTTAGCCAAGGAGTTATTCAATTTCCAATGACTTCAATTGACTACCAGTGATCTCAAGTCGCTGTTAATGACTGCCAATGACTTCTAGTGACTACGAGTGACTTTGGATCAGTCCGACGGTGACGTTTAATGACTTTCAGTGACTATCCAAGACTGCTAACGAATTTTACAAGAGACTTACAACTGACATCTAAAGTATTCCTATACTCTTAGCTAAATTAAATACTTGTGACAAGATTTTCAGGAATATGAAATGACTTTCAGAGACTGCTAAAGATTTCCAAAGAATTCCAAAGAAATTGAAAAAAAAAAATTGCAGTTTTCTGAAGAATTTCAGAGAGATCTAAAGACTTCCAGAGACTAAGAACTGCCTACTTTAACTGTTGAGGTATTCCTTGACTCTCAACTGACTGCTTGTGACTTTCAGAGATTTTTAATGACTTTAAAGACTTTCAAGCCCTCCAAAAATATCAAGTGACTTTCAAAGACTTCAGGGGACTGCACCGCACAAACATGATCTGTGTTCACAGAACTTCCCAATTGAATAGCTTCTCCCTCTTACCGCGTTAGCAGAGTTTCCCAAAAAACAAAACTCTGTACTCGAAAATGATGAGAATCAATATTTCCATGATGAAAAAAATTCTTAGAGATATTTTGAATATTACATTCTCAGTATTACTTGCTATTCTCTTGTTTCCAATAGCATAGAGCTCTTTTAGGATCACAAAGACACAGATTATCTCAAAATTTCTTCGATATCAACTGCATTGAAGAGAACACCACACTCTACAAAAATCAAAACGAACATTTTCTTGATGAATAAAAAAGCCCTTGTGAATATCTCGAGGTCTTGATCCTTGCCGGGATTGTCAATTCTCTTGATTGTTCCGATGTCGAGGTGTCTCAGCTAACATTTAACACTTCTTTAGTCTACCCCAAAGCTCTTCATGTTTTTATTTGTGGTCTAGAAGTCTCGAGTTGGTTCCGCGGTGGGGGATCACCACAGCAAGCCAAAGCCTCTGAGCTCAGCGAATCAAAATCAGCAGCATTCGAACAACGTCGCGTCGTCAGGTAGGAGACGTAATTTGCATAGCCCAAGGCCCCACCAGAATAGAAATCGTTCATGGTTCAACCACTCCTTCAGCATGGGGTACGGTCCCCATCCTGCAATGAACCAGCCCTGGTACAACGTAATGCCACCCCCGTTTATGGGTGGCCCATCACCCCCACCCTTCATGGGTCACAGGGGCAACAAATGGGCCCATCCTTCGTCCTATCCTGCTGGTCCTGCCAGATTCCATCATTGGTCTCCCAAAGCCACTCTTAAAGTATAAACGGCAACTATATAGCATTCTATCGCTTGATCCTTATTTTCTTATATTTCGATTATTCAATTATACCCCATGCATATGTCGACATAGATATTTATATTTAACGGAGGCATTGGAGTCGATATTCCATAAATAACAAGCAAATTTAATTTTTCTACTTTATCATTTTTTTTTTTAAGACGGCCATTTCTTACGTCCCTGTTGTCTAGCCAGTGGTGATTATGGTGTTGGTAATCGTAGTGAAAAAATAACGTTTCAATCGCAGCTGATATTTTCTGTTTATATATTGTTTTGTTCAGAATTACTTCTTGCGTATTTCTGCTGATTTTTTTTTTTTTACTTCAAATTTATCATTTTGTTATAGGATTTAGCAATTTCGTCGCGAAATGTTAGGTCATAAAACGGTCATATAATTGAATATGAGGTAAACCTCGGGACTTAAATTCACTGATATTAATCGCGGAGTGTAAAATAAGAAAAAAAATATAAATTCTACTGTTTTCATGACTGAAAAACTTATAAATGTTAGCTTTTGAAAAAAAAACGCGACCCGACCGCGATTGATGCAACAGAAAATTTCAGCTCAAGAGACACGACGTTGTCGTATAATTATTCGTGTCTCGTAATTGGCTCCACTGCCTCCTAAAATCTATTGTCACGACTAATTCGACGAATATGAAATTTTTCAAATTCTATAAATATGTAATATTATATCCCATTCCCGTGTACAAACGAAACCAAATTCGAAAAGCGATTTAAATAAGGTTTACGATTTTCAGCAATGAATTTACAATTGCATTATAATAATATATTACCCACACAGACACGAAGGCTAAAGACCCAGGGGTATCGCCTTCTGATCCAAAGGCAAAAAAAATATATATATATATATAAATGTGTATAAAAAAAAAACGATATGATTAATCATGAAATTGAACTAGAAAATTTGTAAAAATGTTTATTTAAATATAGTAGGTACATAGAGAATTGCAATTGGTTGGTTCAGACGTATCTAACGCACCTGGGTCTATAGTTTAATGTAGGTAATAGTTTAATAATATCATATTACGAAACATTACTAGCCGAATTAATAAATATGATGAAGTAATAAATGTTACATGTAGTATAATAATTTTAGCATTCGTTGTGCAGTAGACTGGAATGTTTCTTTGACGGTATGTACGGTTATATAGTTTAATTATTATATTTTTTATCACAAGGTCTAAGGCAAAATGAGTTTATATACAATAGATACGATATACATATAAAATTTTAGTTAAATTTGTACAATATTATTATTATTATTATTATGATTATTACTACATTCTATAACGTACTAAATGAGAATATAGATTATTGTATTATATTTAAATGGTATAAAGTCGCGTCTCCACCTTCAAACTACATATACCTAATATGAAATTAAACATACAAATATATTATACATACAAATTTCGATCGACTGAGTATTAATTATATTTCTTTACGAAAAAAGGACGCGTATGGATGCATTTTATTAGTTAGAAGTTGAAAAAAAGGAGAAGGTACACACGTGGTGCAATTTTTTTTTGGTTCCGGGTGTTCGGTGGATGTTAGTATGCTTGTATTAGTATATTCGATTACTTATTGAATTTGCATATTCTTTTTTTTTTCTCTATTTTGCTTTGCATTTTTATTATCAATAACAATTAATTGTTAATAATTAATCACCACACGATAACAACGAAACTAGTTGAATTTCTTTGTCACTTTTATTATTTATTATATTATCAAATATTAATAACAGAAATATCTATTATATATAATATTAAAACCGACTGAGGAACATTGCAGTCTCTATATTATTACATATATTTAATTAAAATGAACCCGCATACATATACATGTATAGGTATACATATAGTTTATTAATTACGTTATATTTTTTACTAACGACAAAAAAAAAAAAAAAAGAAAAAAAAAGAGAAAATCAATCAACGGCTCGCATAATATTATAGCTATATCTTTACACAATTTTTATTTGAAAATATTACCTAATGTTGTTACAATTATTATGATTATTATGATAATCGTTATCATTATTATTATTATTATTATTATTATTATTATTATTATTATTATTAATATTATTATTATCGTTATCGGTATCGATTCCGTGAATGAAATTAATTTATTATTATTATTGAAGGACAAATTGTACGTGTATATATTTATACCTATATGCAAACACGAAAAATACAACAAAAAGTGATATTCAAATTATTTTACCCAATGTGAATCATGTGAAAAAAGGCAAAAAGCCAACAAAACAAATAAACGAAAAAAAAAAAAAAAAACGAAAACAAAATACCGCGAATGAGCCGAAGTTTATATAATCGATTATATTCTTGTATACCTATATACATGTATACCTAATAAATAAAGAAGTAAATTTTACAAAACGTATAAATGCAAATCCCGGTAAATATTTGTGAAAAAAAAAAAAAAAAAAAAAAAAAACCACGGCTAGATGTGTACGTTCACGTCATACGTATTGACGTGAATCCCTTGATACATTTACTAAAAAATATTGTTACGAGAAACAGAAGAAAAAAAAAAAAAATCGACAAATGCAGGGTGAATGCAGAAAACTAAAAATACGAAACGCGAGCTTTTATAGATAGAAATATGGGAAATGAAGTAATTATAATAATATGAGTGATCAATAATTCAATAACATGTATCTCATAAAAAATTTCCGAATAAAACCAGTAAACGAATAAATGCAGAAAGAGAACACAATAGAATAAAAAAAAAAAAAAAACGAAACTGAAAATAGAAAAAATTTATAATAGAATACAATACAATACGATAAACTGAACTACATGGTAACTGACTGAACAATTATTTGCTAAAAGAAAAAGAAATAATCAAAAAACCGAATTGATTTCATACTATCATTATTATTATTCTGAACATCAATTCTATTGATTATATTACCAGTTGATTAGCTGCAATCAATAATTTGTACATTATTAACAAGAATGAATCAATGAATAAATTTCAATAAAAAGAATTAAAAAAATAAAAATAAAAAATACATAAGAAAAATATATACATGATGAAACGAAACAAAAATAACAAGGAAACAATTAGAAGAGTCAAAATTCGTATTAAACATGCATCGTGCCTATTATGTATATTACAGTATTTAGGAAAATAAATGAAAAAATAAATCGATGTATAAATAAAGAAATAAATACACGAATGTATCTATATAGGCATAATATTGAAAATGAAAATCTATAATTATTATTAACGCACTATAAAATACGTGTAGATAATAGTACGTTTATACAAACATATAGTTATATTATTATATTATACCTACTGTTAATATCTTGTTATAATTACCAGCTGCAGTTACGCATTAAATATATTTACCATCATCATTATTATATTTGTTATGATTATTATTTTAGTTGCTGTTTCTATATACGTAATTATGTTTAAAGATTGAAAAAAGGTTTTTGATGCAAAATATCAAACTTGCTGCGTTTTTACACATACGTTTATATATACCCACATGTATGTGTGTACATACAATATGCATAATATCGATTGATGATGAATATATAATTATATAAAATATAATAGATATAAATATACATTATACATGTTTATGAATCCAAAATATTGTACTTCTCTTATACTTGTTGTATTTGGATTTTTCTTTTCTTCATTTATTTTTCTGTTGATTTCCTCTTCGTATGGTATGTACACAATCTTGCACTGCGCATTTCTGAACAAATATATTATATATATATATATACATATATTTGTATATGGTATACAATAAATTGAACGTGTAGTTAAAATCCACAGCTGATTATGACGTTACGCTTTTTTGAAAAAATGTAATTATATAATGAATTAAATTTTAAAAAATTTACTACACTTGTCTGTACTAATACAAATATGATGATTATTATCATTGTCATTATTGATCGAGATATTATATTATATACCTTTAATAAATCGCAATCATGATAATGATAATAAAACCCAGACGAATTGATGTAATATACATATTATATGTATGGTAGGTAGGTATAGGTATACTACTGCCTCATATACATAGAAATATCATAAAACGAAATAAATAATTTTGCAAATTGAATATAATATATATAACCTTATAACAATTAATTTATGCATCAAATTATACCTACACTCCCGATTAGCAATGATCCCGTCTTCTTCTTCCTTTTCTTCTTTATCATCGCGTCTGCTTCCTTTACTTCCTTTTCCTAAAATAAGCCTTGCACTTGAGAAACAAAAAAGTTATAAATGAAAAATGAGAGAATTTTCGAAATACGAAAATCCGGCGACAGGAGCTTATATATAAGAAAATTCAAAGTTTTGTGTAATCAATTTTTAATATAATTATTTTAGAAAAACAATTTACAGATAGGGAGATTTTTTCTTTTTTTTTTTCTTTTTTTTTTCATTTTTCTGTTCCTTTTTTTTCCGTCCGTCTCGCCTCTTTTCAGAATAATAGTATTACTAATAATAATAATAATAATAATAATAATATTAATGAGTATATTTTTGATCGACGAAGTACATACGTACGTATGTATGTAGGACAGTCTCCCTTAAGCGGAACACTTTTCTGCCTCTATAGATCGCCGAGTATGGTACCACGCGAAATTTTAGTTCGTATTCAAGCTTCATCGACATATTTGGTGTCGTTCGCATCAAGATCAAGTGGTTGAGAAGTTATTGAAATTTCAAGAGGATCGCAACTACCACTTTTCGAGTTGTCAACGCAGAAGTTTTCGAAAGCGCGAATTTTTAAATCTTTAAAGAAGATTTTTTGATAATTTTCCAGGAAACGCTGAAATTTCTTTATCACGATTTTTTCAACTTTTTCTTTTATATCTTATGTTCAGGTGAAGAAGAATTTTCGCCCGATTGCAAATTTATTTTTAATTCAAAGTTTTATCTACCAGTGAGAAGGAAAATTCGATACTTTCGTTGAAAATTTCAGAATTAATGTGAAAACTGTGAAAGTGTGAAGAGATCTTCCGTTTCCAAATCAAACTGTAAAACAAAATTGAATAATTAGGAATCGAGGAGAATTAAAAAAAAATAAATAAAAATTGTCATCTGTATACGACAAAATGGAATAAATCGTTACAAAACAAAAGGCCAAACCTCTCGTTTCGCAAAAAAAAAAGCCTATCCGTATTCGTAACGAAATGTACTATTTTTCAAATATCAATACAACCGAAGATACTGATAATCAAATAGATTGTCCGCGCTGCGTTAAAAAATGGATTTTTTTTCAAATTTCAAAATCGAATAAATTCTGAACCACCTCATATCATAGTGAACGACTCTGGATTTGTTATTGAGGATTGGCTAAGAACTAGAATCCCGCGTGCTCGCCCGCGTGAGACTATAATCGGTGACCCGCGGGCAGAAAAGTTTTCTGCCTGAAGGAGACCACGCCCGTACATGTACATTTTGCAGTCAGTAATGTATACAGGACGTCCCATTTAAACTTACGTATTAGAATATCTCTGAAACTATACAGGGCTGCTATTGAAAAATGTTTCAGATGAGAATTATCTGACTCGAAGGGGAACGCGAACTGGTAATATCAGATCAGTTGTCACTACAACGGATTTCGAGATACTATCACAAAGTTGATTTTCTTAATAGCACCCAATTCTTTTCCGATGAGAAACGTACCCTTTATCAAGACAAATTTCACTAAAAAATTAGAAAATATCAGAAAATCGACTTTTTGTTGCTATCTCGGAAACAGTGATAGTATAACATTCGATCTGTAATTACCAGTTTGTGTTCCCATTCAAACTATACAATTTTCATCCGAAATATTTTTCAATTCGAGTCCTAGTGTCAGAAATATTCTATAATGTATAAATTCGAACGTAACCCTGTATGGGTGGATTGATCAATCGAGTTGGTATAACATACCATATGTACATACATGTTTCGAATTTCTTCATCTTTTTCTCGTATTTAGTTTTTTTTTTTTAATTTCTTTTCGATTTTTGTACATTTATTTGATTTTCTATTATCATTTTTTGTTTCTTATCTTTGAATTGAATTATTGAATTGATCATTAGTGAATCTTTCAGCTGTTTGTTCTTTTTTCTCTTTCTTGAATAAGACAACATTTCTTGATGAAAGAGATGTATGTACACTTTTTGAACAGTATAACATACTGTATATACCTGCAGTATACAGTAAAACGAGTACAGTCCTTTATCTAACGTACAATGATCATTGTATGATCGTAGTAGTAGTAATAATAACAATAATAATGATAATAATAATAATAATAATTCCAACAATAATTATAACCTCCGTATCATTATCGAATCTTGATAAACTATAATCAATAATACCTACAGTTCGAGCAGTGCATCTTCTCTTGATTAGTAAGTTATTTGTTTATTTATTCATTTATTCGTTTATTATCATCTTTTATTCACTTCATTCGTTTATCTAGCTTAATGAATCAGTTAATCGTTGTATTATCTTTTTTTTTTATACTCGGACTTTGTTATCGTATTATTATTATAGTCTCCAAAATGTGCCACATGGAATCTGCGATCGAGATATTTCGCCTTAAAATTTTTAGGCTTGGCGATATCGGGTGGTTTATTCATTTTTTTCATTATTTTCATTTTTAATTCATCTTTCATTTAACTTTGGTTTTGATAATTACGACTAGTATATGTCGAACTTCTCCCTGTCGCCATGCTGATTTATTAAGATTATTATTATCATTAATTTTCTACTCACATAATTTATAGATGCATCGTTTTGTACGCGCATTAATTTTTAATATTTATGTGATAATCTTACCAAAATAAGCTTTTACATTTTTCAAATTTTGATTATTTTTTATTTTCTTATTCGTCATCTTCTTCCTCAGCAAATCGAATAAAAAAAATTGTAGATTTATATATTATACACAAATAGTTGACGATGTGGGGAGAAAAGAGTTGTTATTTTGTTGTTTTCTTTAACTTTAAAAAAAATTACGGATGGGTAGAATTAATCGATTATGAATTAATCGTGGTTAATTATTATTACGGGAATTTATTAATGAGATTTCTGTATACTCCATATAATATATGTATACATATATACATTTATTAATGTATATACATATATGTATATATCATTTAAGCTATAGTATATGGTGACAGGGGAAGCGAACATCGTGATGTACCATTCAGAATTGGAAATATAATTTAGAATAAGAATGTAAAAATACTATATATATTTACAGTAATAATTATTATATAATAGCATATATACTATATATATACCAATCGATATATATATAATTATACATAATGCAGTTTCATAATCTGAGAGCTTTCTGTTCTGAACAAAAATTAATCAAATTCAATTTTTTTTTTTTTTTTTTTCAAATTATTGGGGACAAATACAAAATTTTCAAAACCATATATGTTATACATATACGTTTAGTACATAGGCATGTATATAGGATAGGATGAAACATTTTTTCTTTCACTTACATACATAACAATAATATTCATTCGTCCTGACGTAACATTATTATAATTAATATAATATGAATATAGCGAATATATATACACATACATGTACAATTCAAAGTGTGTATTTATACAATTATACGTAAAAAAGTTTGATTTTAAATCCCGCCCATGATTCGTTGCTATGTAGGTGGGTATACATAATATTGTAATCGTTTCTGTTTTGTTTTTTTGTTATGTTTTTTCTTCTTCTTTTTTTGCAGTATTTTGCGAATTGATAATCAAAAACGATCGTTAATACATTCGTTATTACTATTGGCACAGAGTTGGAAGCAGTAAGCATTGCCGCAGACGCATTTTCTCTCTTTTGTATTTGATTTGACTTGTTTGTGTTTGCTTTTGTTTCGGTTTTTTAATTCATCTTAATTGTGGGGAAATATAATGAACAAGTTTTTTTTTTCTGATCTCGTTTTTTTTTTCCAGATAACACTTTGGCCAAAAGTCGTATTTATAAAAATATGCGCACGTAAGAATTCATTTTCGAGAATAATTTTTCCAGGTATGAGACAAGTTTCCGCAATTTTTTGTTGGATATGACGTAATTATACAATGAACTACCGTTTTAAGTGATCTCAAAATGCGTTTGAAAGTCGTTTCCAACATGTTTTTAGAAAAAAGATTATGTGTTTCAAATACGACACGTGACTGAAATATACAAGCTGAATAGGACACATAGCAGGCCATATTTATATGAGCATGTTGGGTGTGACATGTTTTTAAAGTTATTGAGAACTTCACACGACATATGTCTGAGACCATTTTGAACGTGAAATGGGATTGAAATGGTCTTAAATAGACGCATCCATGTGTAAATGTTGGCGATGACATGTTTTCGAATACATATTGGATACGAAATAATTTTATAAACTTTTGGAGACGAGCTGTGACTCAATCGTGTTTCAAATGCGAAAATTTAGTATTGAAATGTTTCAAATACGAGATGTACGACTGAAGTACGAAGCCTGTTGGGATCAAGTTCTAACGCGACATGTTTGTAGAATTGTCAGAAATACGACACGTGTTAAGCACAAATATTTTTAGTACACCATGTACAACTGAGATATTAGGTACTTGAACATGACATGTTGCACGAACATGTTTGGCACGACATGGGTTTGAAATACGTTTTCGGAGTTATACATGTTCATAAATGTCGTATACAAATTTTTGCTCAGATACCTTTTCATTATGATAATGAAGATGTGAATATGTAGAATAGGACATGCTTGTAAAAAAACAAAGTGACACGAATCGTCTCTAGAATACGTCTTGAACATCATACCTATATTCTTAGGAACATGTTGAATACGACTTGTACATGAAAACGCCTTGTATATACTGAATGTTTTCGGGAACGTGTTGGATATGAAATGCGCCTGAATACGACCCACTGATTTTCGGATAATCTCGAATACGACATCATGAGAGTTGAAAAAATTTTGATAAACAAAACACATCTCTAAAAAATAAAAATTGAATTAATGCGTCTGATGTACGACTTTTGACAGTGTTATGTTGAAGTACAAACGAATAATTGTGGAAAAAATGTAGGTATGTACTTGGATAAGAGGAAAATAAAGAAGTAAATAATTTTTCTGTAAGTATTACAGTGAAGTTGTAAATGGATAGTAACAATAATAAAAGCTCTCGATCTCTTTTATTCCACTACATTAGCAATTGATATTGTATTTCATTGTTTTTGTTTGTTTTTCTTCGTCAATTTTAGTATCTATCTAAATGATATTTACATTATTTACATTATAAAATATGTAATTAATTAATTTATGCTCGTACATATTAGTGATTGTATAATTAGGATTGACTATGTCCTTACAATAATCAACGTAATAATGTTCATTCATTATGAATCATTAATTAATCGATAATAATTAGAATTATATTATGTAAAATATGAAATATCGCGCTGTCAGACGGGTATGTCCATCTCCAAGGTACCATTTTGGACGAATATCGGTCCATTGTCTTCTTGTTTTTTTTTTGTTTGTTTTTTTTTGTATTTTTTTCCATTACATTTTCCGTTTTTTTCTTCTTTTATTACTTATCTAGCACTTGGATGAGCAAATACTTTGGAGATTACATATACAGTTATCGGTAAATTTAATTATAATTTTTCAGGTAATTATATGTGTATTTTTATGTATATCGCTATAAGTATATAGATGACTTATGTGTTTTTCTTTCTGTGGTATTCTTTTCCACGTGTGCATATATAAGTATGTATATATAATGTTTATATGAGTATCAATCGCTGTATCTGTATGTGTGTTTTTTGTTTGTGTTTTTCTTAATTCCCTTTCTACTTCGTCTCCATCTTTCTTTTCTTCTTATTCATGTAGTTTTTTGTTTTTTTTTATAATTACAAATATAAAACATGTATATATATGTAAATAGAACTCTTAATTATGCGTGAACGGGTTTTCCTCTAATTGAGCATACGTGAATTTTCATCATCAGTCTAAGTTGACCTCTGCCGTGTTTTTTTTTTTTTTTTTTGTTGATGTTTTTTTTTTTACATTTACGTGTATTTGCAGTTTCTTATTCTCTTATTTTCTTAGTTTGTTATATAATTTCAATATTATATACAACTTCGGTCAACAACACGAGAATATTATAAGCCTGTAGAATTCTAAACATGTAATCGCATCGATCAATACAATAATGAAACAACAATGGTATGTGTACGCTAATTAAACATTATCCAAATTTCCAACTTTCAATAATATATATTATTATACTCAATATCGCCTGTGACACATAAGACGCAATCTAACTAGGTTCTTCAATCAAAAAGCCAAATTCTAAATAACTGTACATCCGTTCTATAGAGTGCAGTGGGGTAGGATAAAAAATTCGTAAATATATTTTACGGTCTTATATCCTTCAATCAAATCGAACGATATTTACGTGTTCCAATCACACAGCTGCAGTTCAGTTTTATTGGGTTAACTAGTGCCTGAAGGGTTGAAATAAGATGATAACATCGTGAATTTTTGAATAGCTGGATGGACAAAACCAAACGGAAAGATGAATAAGAAACTATAAATGTATAAGTACAATATGTAAATGAAACAATTATCTGGCAAGTTAGATTTTCTGTATGTTTCACATGCTTTCAAAAGTATATACTCATCATACATAATATATAGACAATAGGCCCAATATAATTGTAAGAGATGATTAATTCATTATTTGCCAACTTTTCCTTCCGCTTTTTGATCTTGTTTATTTTAATTTTAATTTTTTTTTTTATTCAATTTTTTTTTCCTACTAATGTCTTTTCTTCAAAAATATATATAATTATATCAACTACTTAGGCTTTGACAAACGTAAACGCATCTTATCATCATCATCATCATCATTATCGTAATCATAATTGTAGTAATCTTCATCATCATCATCAAATAACACGATCATAATTTTGAAATTTACATTATATACTATAGTCTTATTCAGTATTAGGTAGTATATTATCATATACCATACTATTTACTATAATATATATTTATCCTAGGTATAGTAAGACCCTCATATAATCCATTTGAATTATCCGTGGAGCGCGTGAGAAACATTAAGACTTACCATTGTTATTTATATTTTGTATTATTATTATTATTATTATTATTATTATTATTATTATTATTATTATTGTGAGTAATATTTACAATACTAAATACGAGCCTATATACCTATTTATATATTATCTATATCAATAGTAATAATAATTATTCATCGAATCAAATTCAAGAAAAATATTTATAGTACACGTAAAAACAATTATCATTAATTATCATTATCAGAATCATTATTATTATTACTTAGATTATTAGATTATTATTACTATTATTATTATCATTATTATTATTAATAATCATATTATTATTATTATTATTATTCATACCTCAGAGTTGGCTATTGTGTTTTCCTTTTCCTCTCCTTTTTTTTACATGTTTTGAGATGGGCTATAGAGCCTGACTCGGATGTATTTGGATAAACACATAGTCGAATGATGATTGAAAATCAAAAAATTGAAGAAAAAAAAAAATCAAATGAAGAAGAAAAAATTTGTACAAGAAAACAAAGTGATACGTAATTTTTTTTATCATTACCTATATTTATAAATCTATGTACTATTGTCTTTTCAATGGGTATATCACTGACCCGAAGAAGCACACTCTTATATATAAATGCCGTTTCGTCCATCGCGTTCACATATTTTCACAAGTAATTTGTTATAATTATTACGAATTATATATTATCGCTTTGAGCGGAATATGTGTATAACAGTCTATATGTAAAGAGTGAAGATCGAGAAGATTATTTTTCATTTAGGCCTTTGCGGTCGATGAGAGAAAGCGATGAAATTCAGCTATTCGAGAGATCAGTAGTATAGACGCGGGAGTTTTTTGAGGTGCTCGTATTTCCCCCACCTCCCGACTTTAGGGGCTTCGTACCATCGATTAGAGTTCATATTTGTCAAACCAATGACATCGGTATCTTCCTTGTCTTTGGCACGATGAAAAATCGTTTGTGTATCAAATTTTGAATCGATCCTACGCCCCGGGATAAGCAACAATACTTATTTCTCTGCATCGTGTGCAGGAGATACAACGCCATGTTGTTTGAATGGCGCTGCGATCGTCACGAAGCTTTATTTAGTCCGACTTCGGCGATTGTTTCATTTTTTTCAGTTTTTCATATACACAGGATACTTTATACTTGATTCACAGACGAGTGCTTTCTTCCGAGTCGTAGTTATCGTCCAACTCCGATGATGGAACGGCGATAATAATTTTCCCCTTATTATTAACGAGCTTTGGTGAATCTCAGACAAGGTGTCCGTCAATGTCTGAATAGGCTGGGGTTGAGGTGAAAGTAGACAGTGGGTGCCCGTGGGAATGTGCGGGGACGGGGGCCGCACGTGCAAACGTAGCTGGCGGGGGGGGTACCGAAGGGGGTATTGGGGACTTTGCGCCTGCAGTCATAACAGTGACGTCTGGGGGGGGGACTGGGCGAGGGAGGGTCCGGTTCCGGGTCAGAGTCCCCCCTCCCCCTATCACCCCTACCGAGTGGGGGGCATGGTGCCCGAGTGTACCCATTCCCGGGTAGTAGGTCCCCAGGCCCAGGCCCGGGTCCCCGGTGACTGGGCCCGGGCTGGGATTCCCTTCATACCCCAAATACCGGCCATTGTCCATCTCCACACAGTAGCTCACGGCCGGTGGGGCTGGACTCGGATTCCCGATGTAACTCGATTTTGAGACTGTGAACAGAATTACAGAGATATATCGTTTAGTTTATTCCTTATTACGATCATTGAGAGGCTTAATTAACACTCTTGGAATTCATTAGGATCTTATTTTGGAAGTATTTTGAAAATTTCCAGAAACTCATTTGAAGATTTCTTCAATTTTAGTTTTGGGAACTAACTAGGATCGGAAGTCATTATTTATAATTTTGTTGAAAATCAAATTGGTTTTTCCGGTAATTATGTTTCGTTGTCAGTGGTTCTTCCGGTCCGTCTCGCGAGAAAAATCGAGAACGAATTTTTTTCGAATTTTGTCAAATTTTTTCAAAGCGTGGTTTCATTCGTTCATTTAGTCAGAGGAAAAGCAATAGTAAATAATTCGTCAAAATTCGGAGAAAATTAATTCATAAAAAAAAAAGTTGGGTTGCCGGGTAATTTCTCGAACAATGTTTTTGTTTTCATAGCAAATGTTTTTTTGTTAATCAAGCAAAATCAATCTTTTCAGATTGTTCTACCAGCTTAATTTTTTTCAGATTTTTATTCCATCAAGAAGTATTGAAAATTTTCTCTGAAACTCACGTTTGGCGGGTTGTACCGGAAGAACCATCTTAATTTCTGTCCAAATGTCTGAAATTCAAATTCCGGTTTTGAAATATTCTCGGAATTTCGGAGATTTTGTAGCGATTTTATTGAAATGTCTCTCGGACTTTCACGACTTTGGTTATTTCTTTACCCACACAATAGGTATTCGGAATTACAAGGACCTGAAGAACCTTATTTCCATATTTCAATTGAATATCACAAATCATTTTTCGGGCTGTTTTTATATTTCAAAAATCCTACCGATGCTTCAATAATTTTTTTTACAAATTTTAATGGAATCTCGAGTTTTTGGGAGAAAAATTTGCATTAACTTTATCGAACATTATTTGAACAGAATTTCACTGAAACGCTAACCATTTTTCCTGATTTGTTTCTCTAATTTGAAAAATAATACCAGAATTGTACAAATGTCTTCATAATTTCAAGCATTTCAAGCCTTTCCGTTGTATCGATTCAATCAACATTATCTCACATGTAATTATTTAGCGATTTTACCGTAATTACTCTACACAATATAATTATTGAAGTTTCCAAGAATCCTTCCGGAAATTCCGGTCTTCCAAGATTCCATAAATTATTCGATAAAATTTCCCGCCCGTACTATTACGCGGATGTCTTTGGAATTGGTGCAATTTTCTATGTTTGTTTCAATTTTCCGAAATTGCCTCAAAAGCTTCCGCAGTTTATGTAAAAAATAAAAATCAATACAATGAAAAATCCACGAATTCTACCGGTAAATTCCGCAAGAGGAAAAGTACGAAATAAATTTCAAGAGCGAATCAAACCTTCTCAAAAAAATTAGAATAAAGTTTGTTTGCTTTAGATTCCTTTCTCTAATTTTGTTCTCGAATCTCCACTCAAGAGATACGGTAAAGCATGTACACTAACAATCTTGCGCTATTTCATTTTACTATGAATTGCAATAATTGTTGTGAGTATTTTTTCTCTTATTTTGTAACATGATCCTTTTTTTTCTGGCTTTACTTTCTAGGTGATTGAAAATATAGCTGAAAATAAATATGTGTTTTCATGTACACACAAAAAACATGCACAATCCTCACAAGCATGAGCTCGCGTGCCTCCTCACTGCCATCTCGTTATTATATATAATAACAAATTAATAACCAATATAATCATATATTTATATTATAACGAATAAAAGCCTACGCGTGTCGCATTACTCAATTATATGAATATATTCTTGAAAAAATGCACAAAAGTATATGTGAAATAAAAAGATTTTGAAAAAATCGCATCATATGCATCGCAGACAAAAAAAAAAAAAAAAAAAAAAAAAACAATTTCCAAACAAAAAAAGCGAATGTAATGATTTATACTTGAATAATCAAACAAATATTATAATGCGTACGTTATGATATATAGACAATGCACGTGAAACGTCCCGAATAAAAAATATTGTGTGTTGAAAAAAACTTGTATAATAATAACTATTATTATTATTATAATAATCATAATAATTGGTGAAACATTTAATCGAAAAATCGCATTCAGGATGGGGGTAACGTACCGCGCAAATAACTGGCCAGACTATTACTGCTAGACTGCAGTTTCAGAATATTAAAATAAAAATATTGAAGCATGTGTGTAATAATAATGATAATAAATTATGCGATACGAGGCAATTTATATGTATATAACAAAATACAGAATATACAATATGTATTTATATTGATCATGCAAAAGTGATTAAATCTTTGCGAAACATGCGTTTCGTTTCGTTATATTACATAATTTATATTTTATAAATCGTACATTGTTCTCGTCAAAAATAAAATTTCTGATTTGCAATTTTTTTTTTTTTCTTCTATTTTGTTCTCCTTAATAATTTCAAGCCAGTTATAGTTGAAAGAAATAAAACAAATCCCCCGCCTTGTGAGAAAATGTAACACCAATTATAGAGAATTTGTTGGTTTTTTTTTGTTTTTTTTTTCTTTTCATTCAACGCGAACGTAGAATGAATAAAACAAAATTCTGATTTTTCACATTTTTTCTTTTTCAAATTTCGTTCTCTCGTCCGTGTCTGTGCGGTTTGAAGCCATACACCTGCAGTTCGAACGAGAAATAGAGATAAAATAAAAATACGTGCTAAACAGAAAATAATAATGAACAAATCTTTGTGCATTTTGAAAAAAAGAAAAAATCAAAATAAATATACTTGATTTAATGTTTCTTTTATGTATCTTTTTTTGTTGTTGTGTTTTTCGCATTAATTTTGTTACGAGTCTGGCCAGTAATACGAGAAGACACCAAGAGCGACAAACTTCAGAGGTATCGGCACCTATCGAGAGCCTCGAGTCGAGTAGCTGTTGAAGATGACGCACCCGAGAGAGTCCCACTGGCCGTTGTTCGCTGAGGCGGAGAATCCATGTCCATAATACCGTGGCTGTGGTTGCTCCGTCTTCCCAGGGTACCTTGATGGTGATGGACCTGCATTTCCAGGCTGTTCTTTCCAAAGTCTTGTATGCTTTGATCTATCAGGTAAGTACTCGCCGCTGTCTTCCTTCCCTCGTCCTGTTTTGTTTTGTATTTTTTGTTTGTTTTAGATTTTTAAATATATGTATATGTATAATTTTTTCAATCTTATACATATTTTTGGTCAAAAAATTTTAGCATCGTCAAAACAATTGCTAATACTTACTCGCTTACTTCGAATTATCTATTATATTATTTTGAAAAAAAAAAAATGAGATACTTTTTCTATACGAATGTACTACATACATAATATCTAGAGAAGTAATGCGAGAGGGCTTGGATTTGTAAACATAATAACTCTGAAAATTTTGGAAGTACAAAAAAACCTTCTTTTTGTAATTTTTCCTTCATTTTTTTTTTTTTTTTTAATACTTGTTTTATGGATGAAAGAAAAAAAAAGAGAGTTTTTGTTAATTTTTGTATACTTTTCGACCCCGGTTATTGTCAATTATGGATGATTATTAATAGAAAAAAATCGTTTTTTTTTGAGATTATATTGCGAAAAATAATGAATTTCGATACGTAAAAATATACTGTAACCATCTGTGATATTGATATGTTTGTATATATGATTATACTACTTTATATTCAAGTAAAATCGAGGGATTAATCACTCAAGAAATCTTACGTGAATTGATAGGTTGATAACAATAATTCTAAATCGGAAAAAAAATCTTATAATCCTCATCAGGTTTCGTAAAAATGTTCTAAAATGTCCATGAAATTTCGCAGGAAATGACTGGAAAAGCTTTGAAAATGATACCAAAGTTTGAAAAATTATAACGTGCTAAATTTCCAGGACCAAATTCCGAACCAACTTATTGACGATTCGTGAAATTCTAGGGAAATTTTTGGAGAATCTTCTGATTTCGGAGAAAATATCCTAATGAATTCGTGAGAAATTTTTACAGATTTGAAAAAATAAGACATTTTTTAAATCATGTGTAAAATTCTAGGAAAACTATAGGTAAGAACAGAATCTTTGAACACTTTCATCACGAATCTGGAGGGAATGTATGAAGTTCTTGTGAAAAAATTTCGAAGATCGCGTATTATCTGAAGTTCTAAAAAAATCTAAAGAGAATTTGTAAAATACTTGAGAACGATAAAAAAATGTCGAAGAATTTATCAAGTCGCACTAAAGTCCTGTACTCAAAAAAAAAAACTAATTGGCATTTCTTTTACTTGCAAAAATCTCCGTGAATGATTAGCCCCTCGAATGTAATAATTCTAATTGAATATGTGTAATAAGAATGCATTCATTGTCAGTGATTAGAGTGATACACTACTGTCTACATCTTTGAGAATTAGTTTAAAGAAGCGTAAGAAAATTTTCTTTAAACTTATAGAATAATTGAGGTGCATTGCGAACAAAGTTAAGTTTAGGGTCCAAGAAGTAAAGTGCAAAGAAAGGGTAATTTGGTATATAATCGAAGAATCGAAAATAGAATGTGTGTAAGTAAAAGCTGAAAGTGAAATTCTGCTATGAAGTGTTGAAATAAATTGAACCTTTACCGTTATAGTAAAGGAAGTAAAAGAAAGGGAGAAAAAAAAATGAAGAAAGAAAGAAAGAAAGAAAGAAAGAAAAAGTGTTAAAAGAACTCAAACCTACCCTCTGCAATTACTTGTTACTAAGAACATACTGACTGATCGCACTGACCACGTAATCATTCGCGTCGAAGTTAACGTCGCTCTTCTCGTCCGATACAGAACTTAACTCGCCTGTCATCGTGTCTCCATTTACAGTAGATGGCGCGTACATGTCGGCTGTTTGAGATTTGTTTATACCTGTGAAAAGTAATGACAAAAAAATAAATTTCCCAGTCGAATTGTATACCCAAAAATATGTATATTTTTTTCTATGTGTCTCTTGAATTTTTCGATTTTGTCGTTATAGCATCTTATCGAAAAATCGTGAAAAACTGAGATGGTTTCCTATCAACGAAAACATCAAGGGTCCAGTAGTATTCGATTTAGAACGTATTCAAATAGACTAATCAGTGTGAAAAGTATGAAACCCACGACTTTGAAGTTCAGAGACAATCGTCTCAGTTTGTCACAAAGAATCCACCCTTCATAGGAGAGTATGAAAATGAGTTGCTCATTGTTACTGATATGCAATTTGAATAAAAATATGAAAAATTTATATTCTTCGAATATAATGACTCGTGTGATGGTTAAAAAAGTGATAACATGATCGAGAGAGATTCTCCATTCGCGTATTTCGAGTGAGGGTATTTTTTTGAGAGACTATCAATTCATTAATTTGATAAATTATGTAATGAATATAAGTGTTCCTGCTATACTCGAATATAAATACGCTAAGATCAAACGTTGTTTGAACTTACGGTCTTTGTTCCGTTTTCGCACAATGTACCACAACATGATGAATAGATTAACAAGAAAAAAGACGATGGATGTAGCGGCAACCGCATAGATATAATTCATCGGGAATTCTCTTTTGTCCACAATAACGTCGATCGAGTATTCCTGGGTACTATTCGGTCCTAAGATGGAACAAACAAAAAGAAAAACGAAGATATAGATTGTTGATATTTACCAGAACGATTCGACTTCTTTTTTGATGCTAACGTAGCATAGACTATTGGCGTGACAATGAGGAGACAAGCACAGGCGGATACAGCGATGATAATGACGATGATGTAGGAAGAGTTATTCTCACTCGGCATCAACTCTGTCGGTGGTGCTTCCCCTGGAACCCAACCCATCCCCCGTCACCCATATGTTACACATGCATAGCCTATATAGCGATCATCCTACTATCATATTCACTGTTAGTTATGTACGACCTTTCAAAGCGTAAGGACCTAGTTGGCACGGGTTCAAATCTAACTTTACCATTAGGATCTATCAATTTTTATAGATGTCATTTTGGAGGAATGTTACTCACTTACATGGTATTACGCGAGGGGTCAACTAATACTTTTTAACTATCGCGTACACCCGCAATGGTGTCAATTTTTTGAAATTATCCGTCAAAGGATTCAAAATATTTTGGAAACTGTGTAGTTTAGTTTACTTCATTGAAACTTTTTGGGATTCATGATGCTTTTGGATTCTACCCTTTTGAGTAAAATCATGAAAGATCATTGGAAATCAGGAGAAATCCGATGATTGGTAAAATCATGAAAGATCATAAGAGATTTCAAGAGAAATATTCGGAATCTGCAGAAATCATTGATAATCAGTGAGACACATATATGGAAAAAATTTGAAATTTTTTCGGATCGTTTGAAAATATTAGAAATCTTGGAATATTTTTTGAAACTGGAGAAATCATGCAAGATCGTTTGAAATCATTTGGAATGTTCTGAAATAACTGGGATCCTCGAAAGTCTTTTGGAAACATGCAAATATATTTGTAATCATGCGAAATCATTTGACGTCTTTGTGAATTATTTCATCTCATTATTCGAGATGATGGGAAATTTCAAAATTAAAGAAGCCTTTGGAATCTTTGGAACTCATGCAAGATCATTTGAAACCATTTGAAATGATTCGGAATCATATAAGATCCCTGAAAATCCCTAGTGATCTTTCAAAATCATGTGAAACTTTTGAAATTGTGTGAAGCGATTTGAAACCACTTCAAATCATTAGAAACTTCGAAAACTATAATCTGTAATTCTTTCAAGTCAATATAAACTTGGCAATCCAGTGCGCACTGTAACGAATATATAAGTATCTGACCCCTCGCTATGACGTGAATCATGCTTTAATGAAAGATACGACTTTGTCGTAAGCGGTTGAGGATAATAACGACAATAGATGGAAACGATTATGTGACATGGAACTGAGTACAGGATTATAGTCTACACTACACTATATCTGAACTATCATTTTAGTATAGTCAAATGCATATAAACTTGATGTACTGCGAATTCAGGATTAAATATAATACGTGTTAAAAAGCTAAACTCACGTAATGTCTGAACTTTAACGAGGTCAGGAAGGAACGCGCTCTGTCCTTTAGCGTTTATAGCTTTAATACTGAAGACATAGTGTGTGCCCAGCGTCAGTCCAGTTATAAAGACACTGTTTTGACCAGGAGAAGTATCGATGTACTGATATCTGTCCTCGTAATCCAGTGCTGGTCTCCACCTGACCTGATGCGATGTTGCAAGACCGCCATCGAAACCCCGCTTCCACACCAAAACTACACTGTCATGTGTCACGTTGTAGACCTTAAAATCCAACGGCGGATCCGGGGGCGATGTTACATTGAGAAACACTTCGCCGGATGAAGTCCCAACCTTGTTTCGCGCCCTACATTCGTATTTCCCATAATCACCTGCAGACACTCGATATATCGTCATCACTGACTCAGTGGACAAATCTTCCATCTGAAAAAAGGATGCATTGCTCAGGATGATGATGGACCAGGGTTGCATGTGGTCCGTTGAATGTTCTCACTAAGATTTTTGGATCTTTGTAAACCACAAGCTGGATAAAGTCGATACAACTAACATCATGTAGCAATTCGAGTTGTATCATCATGTGGCTTGTGCACATACCTCAAGGTCAGTTTGAACGATATCGTATTTGTGGTCAGTTCTGTTTGGCATCAGCTGTTTGCCGCCAAAAAACCATGTGAACTTTGGGATTGGAGAGCCTTTGGCCTTGCAAGAAAGTCTGGCGTTCGCTCCTTTGTTAGCTGCAGCTTTTGCCGTCAATTGTGAGATTTCCATCTCTGGTTTGACTGCAGTTTTAAAAAACAAATTATGAGAATGAAATCACGATGAATTATTGAAATTACGATGAAGACGAGATCTAATATCAAAGCGGTTTACTCACAATTTATGATAAAGAAGATCCAATCCGATGTGACATTGTTGATCAAATTGTTAACGTTGCACTGGTAGTAACCAACATCTTGACGATTCGGGTTTGAAATGTGAAGAAACGAAGTCTTGTTCGCGAACGAAGTTCGAAACCGTCTTCCTAACTCAGGGCCTGACCCATTCTTGTGCCACGTCACGTAATTGTCCCCTATTGGACTTCCGTCTACTTCACACCATAGTTTTGCCTCCGAGTCTGATGGATAGACTAGTCCAGACTTGGAGGTCCTTTCAATTTTTGCTGGGACTAAAAATTTGAGAAAAACATTGAGTACGATGTACAGCCATTGATCGAGACCCGAAATCCAATCGTGTTTGGCGAACTTACATTGCACAGTGAGATTCAATCGGTAGAATGAAGTCCCCTCGGTATTTATTGCTTCGCATGTGTAAGTCCCGGCATCGTTACGGTCCAGTTTGGTGATATTCAGAGTTGCTCCATGAGCAGAGACTCTTTTCGTCCCTGACGTGCTCAATGGAAGACCATCTCTTGTCCAAGTGTATGTTATAGCAGTTGGATGAGCGGATGCCGATACAGATATGACGAAAGGTTCTCCTTCCATACCCACAAGTTCGCTGGGATCGGGAGGCGAGAATATCGGCTTGTCTGTGGATTGATGAGTTTCGAAAAAGTTTATCAAAATGTCATGATGATATGCGAAAGTGACAGGAACTAACGGTTCACCTGAATCTTTTCAAGAACATAACATCTTTTTTAATGTAATAACTTAGGTACCCAATCATTGAGAAAGTGAACGAAAATAGTACTTCGAAACTTGACACTCCAGCTTTGAGACGGTTGATCTCAAACTCATCCGCGATAAAATTACATCGACGATCGACCAGTGCCAATTCGAATGAAAAATGCGAAATCTCTTATTTTTTTCGGACGTTACGCTAACGTTTGAGAAATTTCTATTCCAATATGTTATGCAACTTCTGCTTCAGACTTGCACAACTTAGCAAACATTCATTGTAAATCAATTTTGAAACAACGATCTTGAAGCTGAAAGTTCAAACTTCAAAATACTTTATCTCCAAAAAATCAGTCGCTAACTTTACATGAAGTTATAACGTTTTTAAAGAAAGCTAAGATTTCCCACTACTGTCGAATATTAAACTTACATAGTATGGTGAGAGTAGTAGCATCATGGGTGACTCTTTCAAGGGCCGCGTTTCGCGCTTGACAAGTATAAACTTCACCGTTCATTTTTTCATTCAATTCCAGGGCAAGTTCGACGGATGAAACGTATCCACCGTGAAGACCGATTTTCGTTGTATTCCGTGTTTCGAGTACGGGTATTCCCTGTTTCCACCACGACATCTCAGCCGGTGGATTACTGCTGCTAGATTCACATATTAGTCGCCCTATTTGACCCGATCGAAACTCTTTTGGCTCGCGAGTTATCTTCACATGATCCGGAGGAACTGAAGAATAAAGAGAAATACAGTCAGTTATTCAATTTTGTTTTTTGTAATTCAACTAATATTTTGCTAGATTTTCTGATTACTCAAATTTGAACCCTTTCTCGAAACTTACAGTTTACTTTGAGCTGGAGAGGTTGAATCAGCGGAATATCAATTGCCGAATTAGTAGCCTCACATCTAATCCTCGCTTTATTGTCAGAAGCGTTTACAAGCATGGCAAGCTCACTGGTGACTACGTGGTCCCGTATTCTGACGTTACCATTGACCTTAAATTTGATCGATAGCATTGGAATTTGTTGACGAAAAAAAAAAAAAAATAATTATAACTAAAATTACCCAATCAATCGATAGAAATTTTCATTCATATAATTACCTTTTTGTCGTTTTTATACCACGTCAAAGTAGCCAAAGGATTTCCTGCTGTTGCAATACACGAAAGTTTCAAAACCGTACCAGCGTCTAGACTGGCGCCTTCCTCGTATCCTGTGATCACGAGATCGGAGGGAGGATCTGTTCGAAGAATAATAATAAGAAAACAAATTAGAGAAGAGAAAAAAAATATAAAAACTGATCTATGAGTATTCATAAGTGGCTTTCATGTATGTGAGGACTTGAAACCGAGATGAAAGATTGCTTACAAATAACGTTGACGGTATGCGTGCCAACGACGCTTTCAGCCGATTTGTTGTTTAGAGCGTGGCAAAGTACTACGATACTTCGTACTTCCGGGTTAATGTTGAAGGTAATGTTTGATGTGGTAATCCAACCGCCCTGAGGAGCAAGATTTACCCTCGAGGTACTATTCCGAAAGTTTCTACCAGCCACAGCCCACTTTATATCGGCTGGGGGATTCGAGTTCTCGGTTGTACAAGTTATTTGGACCTTTTCACCGGCTTTTGCCTCCGATGGTCCAGTGATCGTCGCTGCGGTCGGAGCAACTGCGGGTAAAAATGTTGAAAACAAACTTTGAACACAAGTTCTTCAGCCGTAGGATGGGCAGTTTAGAGAGGAATAAAGAAAAATATACAAACACGGAAAGAAAAAATGAAAATAAAATAAATAAACAAATAAACGGTTTTTCTGAAACGTTAAATGAAAATTGTTAGTACTCACAAAGAACAGCCAAGTCAACATGGGCCTTGAGGGGAGCAACGCTCATGATGTTTGATACCTCGCACCTGAACCTGGCCTTGTTGTCGGTTGCTTTAGCTTCGAAGGATAGAACGTTTTCAGAAAAAGACGCTTCGGTGTGATAGGGAGTTGTTATTTGCTCGTCGTTTTTGAACCAGACAACTTGGGCCGGGGGATTACCACCCCGTGACCTGCAGACCAAATCAACCTGCTGTCCACGTCGTACTGTCTCACCCTCCATGTAGCCCTCGATGTACGGAACCCCAGGGGGATCTTGAGACGTGAGGAAATTGAATTTTTGACAAATTTATCAACTGCATTTTAGTTTTTCAGTAGAAATATTTTGTAGATAATGCTCAGCATTTGAACTTATGCTGAGAAGTCAATCGTACTTGTAATCTGGTCTACAACTTTTCGTGAAATCTTCGAATCTACATATTGGAAACTCTTTGGAGTCATACGGTACCATATAAAGTCATTGAAATCTTGAGAGATAATTTGAAATATTTGAATCTTGACGTCCCGTGTATAACACAAAGATTGATGGGGTCGATTATTGGTGACTTAATTCTATTTTATATCTTTGTTGACATGAAAGCGGGACAATTACTACCAGCCATATCTGAACTTTAAAGTGAAACTCAAACTGCATATGTCTTTTTGATGACATATATTGCTCGGGTTATGACTCAGTGACGAGAAAATCTCTCGAAAAATTCCGGAAGAAACTTTCCAAGTACTTTTTCAAATCCTTAAAAACTTATGAGATTATGGTCCTTTCAGTACCAAATCTGACATAAGGTCAGATTAAACAGTGGGTAAACTTTGGGACAAGTTTAGAACCATCAGTCTTCGCCTCATATCCTATTGTTCGGATTATGTCTTCGTGAATACAGAGAGAGAGAAGCTTATTACGTATAGAATTTCGAATAGAGGTTGAAAATCGCCAAGTCTACTTCGTCGGTGGGTCGTTTGTTCGATCGGCATTGTTGGTTTCCTAGTATAGGGTACGGAGAGCGGGAGTTAACGGGTTGTGAGATAATAGGCCTGACACAATGTGTTTCCTATTAACCTTGACTGGATGATACACAAAAGGTATCAATGGTGAAAATGGAAGCAGAAAATACTTACAAAGAACAGACAGCTTTATTGTAGCTCGCATCGGCATGTCAACCGGTATAGCTGGGTGTTTGGCTTCGCAGGTATAGTCCGTTTCGTCGTCGTCGGCAGTTGGCACGATCGTAATTGACCCGTGGGTGTCATATTTCAGAAGTTCCCTCCTCGAATCCTTAGGCTTTGTCATGTCTTTGTCTGAAAATATACACCACTCAGCTGTTAAATCACAACATCATTAGTCATAATTTGCTATTGTGACTTATGACCCAAGAAGAGCAGCACATCCCTTGAGAATATCAGATGCACTCTGGTTCAACCCTCACATGAAATCATTAGAAACAGGCCCAAACAACATATTGCGAGGACATGGTCGTTGCTAAATTACTTCCACACTTCACAAGGACTTGATCTAAAAGACGCGATGAAAGTTTTTCAAATAATGTTGGAGATAAATGTAACCAACAGTCGAATAATTTAGGGATTTTCCAAAGGTTGAGTTACGCAGGATCTTGATATGCAACGACATGAATGAATCAATCGAATTATGACAAGCTCTAAAACTTTTGACACTTTTGAGCACGTCGCACGAAGTAATTTTCATCTGTTCACAAGATATGATGAACAGTTTCGAAACATGATTAGGACATAAGATGAGACATGATGCACATTTTTCAAACATGTCCAAAACGCGAATATCGTGAAAAGTTGAATAATTTGAGGGTAGTTAAAAGATATAGGTTGTGGGTTGAACGTGGCAATTATTGAGGATAATTTTCAAACATATTCAAACAAGTCTGGGGAAGTACGTATACATCTGACCTGAATCAGACATACCAGAAATGTGAGGGTAATGTGGTGTAACCCTGATATGAACATGTTATACGTGAGAACAAGGTTCTCTATTATGTGTACACATAAGTGCTTCGCGGAACGGAATTTTGCTCGTTTATCAATTAGATTCGAGCGAACTACGCCCCGCGAGATAATTACACCCGTCTATAATTCGCTGTGGTATATGTATAGGTCCATACTATACCTATATATCTACATACTCTAATATCCGGCTTATACTCTGAGGGGCGGGAGTATTCCCTTGAGTAGAACACACAATGTATATGTATGCACGTACATAATGTATGCTAACCAAGAATCTATGTTATCAGACGTAGAATTTGACCAGAAATTTTCCAACGATATTTGAATTCGCAAAAGATATAATCTACGTCAGAAAAGTCAGCATATTTAATCCACCAAACTTGAAGAACACTTAAAACAAATGAACAACAATGGATAGATACTGAACACCAAATATGTTCGACAACACTGTGTCAAATAGAGTTGCAAATCACGATTTACATAGATACTATACCACGAGAATAAGGAAATTGATATTTTAAAACGAATGGAGAAATCAGCAAAAAAAAAAATGCCGTGAAAATTTTCGATAAGATTCTACCATGCTGATAAGGAAAGCTTCTCTGTGACACCATACCGCCCTAACATACTTATGATGATTCAGGAGTAACGTTGGTACGATTACCGGTTGTCATAAAAACGCAGTACAAGAAGATAAGTGGGACGGAATTTGAGGTAAAAAAAAGGGTCAACTTTGTTTCAACCGTTGAGTTTCCTTTGAAAAGAGTCGGTGATATTTACTCGGAAAGCACTCATCGCCTTCTCGCGTAGTGAAGAGCGAGTAATTTTAATTATTGATATACCGCTAGTAGTAGCAGTATAGCAGTGTAGCACCAATGGCTATGGGTCGGTGATTCTGGTTCAAAGGTCAAAAGGTTAAAGGCCAAAGGGTGATGTAAGGCCACGTGGTAAAAGCTCACCATCCTCTATGGTTGATATCGACTCAACCTCAGTGTCCCCGCCCTTGATTTGTACATTTCCCCTGTACCACACGATCGAGGCAGCAGGTTTGGCAAATCTTACTGAACACTGTAGCACATGGGACTGTCCAACTTTGGCTTCGATTTTCGCCTGGTTTGGATGATTGCTGATCTCGACTTTGACCGGCGGTGCTGGAACAAAGAAAAAAACAAAAAAACAGTCAATGATTGAACATTTCATAAGGTTTGATCATGATAACCGAATTTACTTTCGACTACTTTGTGCCAGAATTCCAATGTTATAACTCTCGGCGATATTAGCTACAACGACAACAATAACTGAGTGAGGGTTGGAAACAATTTGCAAGGCAATTGGAGTTGTTGATATTTGATGGGGGACATGCTTTGGCAACTATTGGAGGGCTTATGAATGCTTCTATGTATAATGTTCCGAGTATGCATGTCGGTGTAGCACGAAAGTGAGAGAAACTGCGGCAGTAGCAGTAGCAGTAGCAGTAGCAGCATTGGCAACAGTAGTAGTAGCACCAGCAGCTCTACGTGCTTGTAGAATAATGATGTTTTCGTTTCGGTACTGGTGCACCGCGGTTGAGATCGTTTGCGCAGTGAAATTGCATTCAATCTTCTCGGTGCGGTGGCGTATACGTAGGTATAGCTGCAGTTGAAATACGTTCACCAACAAGCTCGCGTATACGTACGTACCTACGTATGAATATACGTACCGTCAAATTATAAAGTCTAATTACGAAGCCATATCAAGGTTTCTTTCAAATTTGACACTATTATACCGCGTTTTCAATATTATCACGCATTTCATCTTGATAAAGTTCAACATGTTCTGCACCCTGACAAGTACACGTCCTACACAAGTTGCCCGAACTACGTCTGCGATATATTTTTTATTTTATTTTTTTTTACAAACGAACAATTTTCACACTTGTCTAGCGTCAAAAAGTCCATTCAAGTTCGCTGACACGGCATTTTGTGCAGCTAGGAAAATCATTCCAACAGCAAAACATGTCCAACAGACGTTCCATGAACGTAGAATCAATCTAAAAGTCTCTTGGAATTCGATTACTGCAAAAGGTTCTACGTATTAAAAAGGATGTATTTAGCAACAGCACATGCCCACGAGAAGTTCAAAAGACGTCACATATCTGGCAATCGCTAGGTACACCGACCATCCCATTATGTCATGTTCAATATGCCCATGAGACTAATTTTGATCTACAACAAATATATCGCTCATATTTCGATTTTCACCATGTAGAAACTACATGTATACGTCTTTTGAAGTGTTATTTTTCTTTTCTTCGAAGTTTGGCGTGGTTCCTATGGCTGGAAAAACCTTCCCCCATTCTGACTACCTATGTGGTGAATACAGAATACTTATTGATCGCCTTACAACGATTAGGGAGATTGGGAAATTTTCGGGAGAATATATCTCCTCGAGGCTTGTTATAGTTCGTTCGTCGTGTTACTGACGTCTAGACTATTCATGAAACTTTTTAAACTCTTAACGACACTTTCCTACCAATTTTCACCATCGAGAAAATTCCTTAATTAATCAACCCGCCAACGTCTGGCCCATAGTAGACCCCCCCCCCCCCCCTCCCCTCCCCTTCAAACGTCGCAAAAGAATGCCCCGAACGAAAACTCCCCCTCCCCCCCCCCTCCCTTCCCCCTTATACCCTCGAAGTAGGCTTACAACCCCTAATCTGATATCTCGAACTCAGCTACGTACAGCTTTTCAGAGCTTTTCGCCCCCTGGCTGTCACCCATCCCTTATAACCTACTTATCCGAAGATATTTTCCATCGTTGCTTGTTGTATAAGCTGAATCGAAAGACGAAGACAAGAGAAATCTGTCAAAAAATGAGAATAAGATGAACAAAAAACCGATATCTTTCAGCCATTGACATGTTATTGTGTGTACATTACAGCCTTTGAATAATTAGTATCAATATGGCTCGAGAAATTCGGATCATGAGAAATATGGGAGTGTTGCTCAGAAATATGTTGTGATTTGTGAATTTGCGTAGAGATTTGAGGACTATCATATCTGTTTTGGAATGGAAATTAAACAAATTTTTTTCCTCCCCTTTTTAGTGAATCGAGGAACAATAAATCAAGAAGTACCCCCCTATACATAGATGCCTATGTACATACCTACTACATGTATATACCGAGGAATAAGCCTCGAGAGGTGCGGTAAGGGAAGAAGGAGAGACGGTTTTGCAGGTTCGTTCCGCATTTCGCCTCGTGTAATTATTCTCTTGATTTAAACCCTTCTGAATTCTGGAACCATCCCACCCCCAATTCCCGCCTGTCTCCCCAACCCCTTGAGCTACTCACTTACTCACTTCACCCTTGTGTCTGCAGCCAATGGATAGTACCGTAGCCAGAGAGTTGGCTAAAAATCTCTCTTCAACATCCCGGTTATTATAATGATATGAATTTTTGAACGAGTTTCAAAGATATGACTTTCCTGCGACTATATCGCCGCCAGAATTTCAAAGACGAATCAAACCCGCGCTAAAATAATTCTTCATGAAATGTCACTCCCTTATTTTAAAGGGTTCAATCTCGGTGCTCACAATTAGATAGGGCACTGATTTTTTTTCATTAGCATAGATGAGGACTGGTAAAAATCAGAATTTTGTAAAACTGCTTTATATTGTGGTATCGATGTTTTCGCTGATTTCAAATCTGGCTATAATTCATTTTCGATCATTGGCACCAGCTGCAGTCGTGGTCAGAGTGTAAAAATTTATGAGTTAGGTAGAATTAGCATATACCTATGTATGATTCCTTATAGGTATATTCTCATCGTTGAACTACCCTCTGCTACCACTTTTAGTGCTAGTTTAGTTTTCCATTTCTAAAATGGCCAAGAACAGTCAAATAAAAAAACGGATACCAAGAATGTTAGATTGCGGTAGGATATGTTTTGAAAAAAAGTTTCAATTTTCTGCGATGACAGTTCATACGCAAGAAACCATTGGCAGAATCTTTTGTTTGGAGTGCTACGAAAGATTTCTTGCGTATGAAATTTCATCGTAGAAAATTAAAACTTTTTTTCAAAACATATCCTATACCACAATCTGACATTCTTGGTGGGTATCCGTTTTTTGATTGGACTGTTTGATAGGGTACCTCCGGTAAGAGAGACTTGAAACTCATATAATTTGTGCTCTGCAGCTCAATGAATTCGAGATGACTATAAAAATCGCACGATTTATTACATCCACTAATCGAACGAAAAATATTCTAAGCGGCTTATGTATATATAAAATTTTGATATTTTACCTTCATGAGAAAATGCAGTAGCGATATTATTCAGTTCAGAGCGATTTTATAGAGGGTTGAGTACCTGCCTGCCTACGCGAGGGGATGGATGCGCACAGTGACTCGATGCGAGGTAGGTTTGGGGATTAATTTAAAAATTCCCAACATCACTGCTCGGGTTATATACCGAAAGGGGAATTTTTCAACGAGTCAGCGAAAACCCTGACGTCTGGTGGTCTCGGTTTTTTTCTTTTTTTTTTTTTACTCTTTTTTTTTATTTGCTTATTTTTTTTCCCCCTCGGTTTTTCATTTTTTGTTTTCTGTTTCTTTTTTTTTTTTTTTTCTCTTATTTTGCAATACCGACGCCGCGAGATGTACGACGGCGGTAGATAGAAGGGGCTTGGGGATGGCATGGTGCTTCGCGTACAGGTGAAGGCTTTTCGTCCATTTTACTCCGCAGACCGCGCATCAGACCAAAGAGAATAAAAATAGCACAACAAACAAGAGGAGATGAGAGAACCCGACGAACGGAAATGAAATTCAAAGCAAAAGAGGTTCGAAATGAACGGGGATGAAAAATCAAGTTCAACTTAAATCATAGACAGACGAAAAAATAATCGCACCAACAATCTGAGAGTCAACATCAACGGACAAAATATAAAAACGAATTCGATTCGTTTTCGCAGAAACTTATACCCTGTCGAAAGATTACCATGCCATTTCAAATATCCTCATCTCTGACAATTTGGATGAAAAAAATGGCAACAAAATATAGCGCACCATATTTCATCCGATTCTGATGAAATTTCCAAAGTTATGAATTTTTCACGCGTTTCCATAGTCGCTATTTTGGAACCAGAAGTCGTAAGGGTTGAAAAATTTTTTTGTCTACGTCTTCACGGGGTACAGGATTTTCTTGCAAATTTTATCCACATTGGACCAGCGACTCGACTACAATCGAAGATATAAGATCTGCTTGCCTAACTGGCGCATGAACGTAATCTACATTCTACAATAATGCAATACGTCCACGTGTCAAAGTAGATCCCAATGACCGTACATAACCTTGTATCATGAATTGCAAAGAAACGGTTCGATCGATTTTGATAAAATTTGCACAAAAAATCAAATACCTTTTGTAGAAATTAGAGCGAAATTTGCAATCCTCTACGACGGGTTTTTTTTTCTGAAATGGCGGTGATCTAAAATATACAAAAACTCTTAACTAATTCTGCAATTCTTTCTAAATCTTGATGAGATTTGTTACACAAGTGTTTGTGATCGTGATCTTTAGCCATATGGACGGAATGTGTCAAAAATAATGAATTACAGATTTTATAGAATAAGATGTAGAATCCGAGAAAGATCCGTATTATATATTATATATTATATATTATATATTTATATATCTTTCCGTCTATTTCTCGCGCTTTGAGTTAGGGGTAGTAGCTTTCTTGGCAATATTCACGGACCACCGACCGCGCGACGAACGCACTCATCCTTACGATAAATATCTCAGCGGTGTCCCAGCGTACCTAAAACCAACCCCTAGCCCAACGCAAGGCGACGCGACGTTAGCCGGAGGCAAAAGCTTCGCTTCGCTTTCGTACTGAAAAGCTTAAATTCTCTCCAGCTATATAGCACTGGGGCGTGCGCTTTTGCGGAATTAGTCAAGATAAAGCTCTGTCTCGAGGTCTTCTTTGATACTTTCCTCCGCAGTTTCCTCTGGTATAGGACGCGATTCCACAGCATATCCCAGTCAGTCGTCGTGTATATCTACCGTGGATTCCCACCTACCCCGTTTCCATTCCAAACCCCCCCAATCTTTCTTTTCACCGGAAACCTGGGTAACAGAGCAAACAAAAATGGCGGGTATTGGGTGGAGGAATCAACCCCCCCCCCCTCCCCCCTCCCCCTTCTTTAGAAATTCCGTTTCTAAAAAATCAACCATTTAAATGGTACCTATGTATTGTATGTACATAAATACGTATATGCCTATAGGTATATCTACCGCGAAAATCTTCCAGGACTCTGCCAATGTAGTACATACGCGAGCTGAGGTAGAAAGGTAGATACAGAGGCACGTGTACGAAATTTTCACTCTCTCTCTCTCTCTCTCGTACTCACTTTCTGCCGAATTGCGTTGAATTCTATGTAAACATACACGTAAGGATTTCGGGATTCGAAGTACCAGCCCTTTCTGCACTTACTCAAAGAAAATTTTTTAACCCTCAACAAATTTTTCTACCCTCTATACTATATGTTCATTCTTCTTCATACCTCTATTTCTTTTACTCTTCAACTCGCAGTTTTGATATTGATTAATTCGAATTTCTATAGGTATGAGTATGCTCTTTGTCCAGAAGTCAGTCACTTTTTAAATCTTCGTGAAATTGTATCAAATCATTTCGAGTCATTTTGTAGGATTTTAATACATTTGAAATTATTCTAAATAACGAATAGATCATGTACATACAATCATTTACAGTATTTGAAAATCATGCAAAAGCAATGAAAATCTTATCGAAGCATGACTGATAAAGATAAAAAGTCGTTGAATCAAACAAATGTGCGTTAACGGTCGTTTAAATCAATAATATTGTGTTTCTTCAAGACTCAGATTGTGGATAGAATTGAATACTTTTTCGATAGAATAAATCTCCGGTTGATTCAAATAATATTTTGTTATAAAGATGCAATATTTATTTGTCAAAATATGTCAAATTCTTCCGAAATCATTCAATCCCTCGAATCCCCGGAATCTTGAGATCCTAAAATCCGGTCAACTTTCTGTTCTAGCTACTGAATCTTGGAATCAGACTTCCAGCCAATCCGCAAAAAAAATTTCGCGGAAAACGCAAGAAATGTATTCGATAAAAAAAAAAAAAAAAAAGTATCTTGACAAGATCTAATTGTAAGTACAATTTTGGTGAATAGATGTTTTCTCGGAAATCCTGCATTTGTATAGAAATACTTGACAAAAACGAATTTGTGATTTCCTGAAGAAAGTTCCAAAAATCGTATAAGAAGTGCGTCAAAATTTTTAAGCTCTTGATCCGAAAAATCATGAAAAGGTAGTTGGCGCCTACTAGCTCTTCATTATTAATCAAGAGATCGCAGATCAAATGATTGCATCAATAATAATTCTATTGAAAAAATATATAAACGGGGAGAAAGATTTGAACTTTCAGCTGTGTTTTGACGAGTAAATGAATGGGGGTTGCTGAGATTTTAAGACAAAGGATTCTACCATAATATAGTACAAAAAGAAAGAGGGTTGGTATAGCTCCGTGGGTGGAGGGTTGAACAACATTCACGAGATGGTTAACGCCCCGATTCTATTGGGACTCACGTTTTCGTCGCGGGTTCCAACGGTGATAATTAGACGGCGAGAGGGTCGCCGTGGGTCATTACGGGTCACGTGACTAGCTGGAAGTTAAGACGAGCTCGTGTATATATATATATATATATTACGCTAATATACATACAGGTATATTGTATTATTATATCACACACAAGGGATATTGCGATAAATTGCATTTATCAATCAACACTGAAATCACATTCACAGGTAATAAATTTTACCTGTGCAATAGACTCTGAACAGACTTGAAAAGAACCGATCATTCCTGTTCCGCGACAATATGAAACGACAATAAATGATTCTTCGAAATTACACATCAACTGACCCATGAAATGATATCGATTTACTACAAATGACATCATAATTATTAGATTTTTCTATTTTATGAATATTGTATCACCCCCCCCCCCCCCCCCCCGCCGCCTTCCCCCCCAAAGGGATGAAACTTGACCGCGAATCTTTTTGATGGAAAAAGTTGCTAATTGACGAAATCCGGAGACTAAATCCTAGAGCTTCACTTTTGCGACCTCAATTTTGACCCAAGTATCGAGACCAGTATTTTTTTGGAAAAATTTTTCACGTTATTTAGAGAGAATAGACGAACGAAAAAAAAATGAAAAGCAGCGTTTCACTTTATACTGTTTAAATTCAAATTTTTCCTCTACGAGTCACAGCTATTACAGTTTTTTTTTTTTTTTTTTTTCCCCATATAGCAGACTTGGAAAACGTTGTCAAAGAGTTGGGTGATGGAGGGGGGCACATCTCAAAATTCTGATTTCTTATAAACATATATATACGTATGTATATATGTACATTTGGATGCGTGCAATATTCTTTGAAGACGAAAATTTCTCGGATATCGTACGCGCGACTCTTCGACGTATAAGAAAACATGCAGATATTGCGATACCGGCCGAGATAGAATTTGCTCGATGAAAGCCTGCTGGTGGTTTCATCGCATTCTTTTTTTTTTTTATTCTTTTTTTTTCAAACTTCTTTTTTCCTCTTTTTTTTCCCTAAACTTTACTATGAAAATGTAAATTTCTTTATTTCGCACAGCTTTTACCCCCACCTCAAATACAAACCTTTCCTCAACGATGACGACGACGACGACGACGACGACGAAGCAACGAAGCGAGCCGAGTTGTACGACAATTACCTCAGCCTCCCTTTCCCATTTTTCACCCTCTCCACCTACCCCTTGTGTATATGTGACCATGTATACGTATATGTATATGTATAAAGGAGCTCGTGGCACGGAATGCTGGGATTGCGGTATCTGGGCTCCTCGGCGTTATGTAGCTTTCCTCGTTCTATGTGGATTAATTTTGTCAGGGGGAACCCGACTCCTTTCCTCCTCCCCCTCCCCCCCCCCCCCCCCCCATCATCCCCTCTCTGGTTATTTTTTTTTATCAAAAACTTTTCCGCTTCAAGACCTTACTTACCTTCCGCAAGGGCAGCATGGCCGCCAAATTCTTTTTAGGCCATGGCCATGCAGTACCCTCTTAAGGCGATATGGTACAAGTTACTCTGAACCTAACCTATTTACTAAAAAATATGAATCTCACTGAAATTCTCTTAGTTTTTCCAAAATAGTGAAATACCCAACCACTTTTTGATGTAGTATCAATACATCAATCCCCTGAGTTACATTTAGGTAAGTTGTATAGTTTAGAAGAAATTACGAATCGCGTTTTCGAGGTGATAACAATTGGTAATATACCTAATGGAATTCCGAATATAGTCCCGTAACACGATAAGGGATAAACTGCGTGAAAAAGGTCAAACGAGACTTGTGATCACGATTCAGCAAGATCTATAAGCCTGAGTCAGATTTATGTACATTATTTGATAGCATGAAAGTGAATTCTCATAATCTAGAACAGGCGCTGCTTAGAATACAGATTACAAATCACGTTTTTCTAGTCTGGCATGTGTGATGTACATGAAAGCAACTCATTTTTCATTTTCTATTCAGATCAAGATATTGTTTCAGTGCGTTGTGTATCTACAGTTTGGGAAAAGACAAAAGTACATTCTTATCATTCAAAGATGACTGACGACAGTTTTAAAGCACCTGATAGATAATATGATCTCGGTGATGATCTTTCAACTATAAATGAAGTTAAAATCGAATGGGTAATTGTCATCATCTGTAGAACACAGAGATTGCTTATCATCATTTCGTGTCTGTAATGTCTGAAAAATCATCCTGACCTCATTTCTTTATCTAGATTTCATGCCGAACCTTTTTTACCACTGGTCAGTATAGATATTGGATTCCATTTTACTTCTCATCTATACTATATATCTCCTTCAAGATAATTGATCCAGGAATTGAATGTGCTATACGTATGAATGCTCTCGAGTTTGGTATATAACTTGTGCAATTACTATTGCAATTAGTTACTATTTTTCATTCATTTATTCGTAACTTTTATTTTTTTTTTAATGAGAGATTTGCATTTACTCAATATTTTAATTGTATAGATTAAATGGATCATTTGTTCTCACCGTTTTACTTGGCAATTGTCATGTGAAACAAGTTTCGTTGAATAGCGTACATTTCAACTTGGAAATAACGAGTTCAATTATAGTTGAGATTTTGCATCAGGTCAACAAAAAGCAGCGTTATTCCATTTCCTATGACACGAAAATAGTTGTTAGTTCTTCAAACGCGGTAAACTCGAGCTAGCGAATCTCGCAATTCATATATACATATAACGAATATGAATGTTAACGTTATTATTTATAAATAAATATTTGGAATTCCCTGCATCACTCGCAAATTCCACCTGTACCGGGTCTCTACCTATTGCAAATTTGCACAATCTTTTCTACTACACATACGTGAAAGTGCAACCGAAGCTCAACTGAGCTCATATTATCTGGCTGTATCAACTACAACAACACGAAAATTTCTTTCAACGTTTACCTCAATCGTCTAGGATTTAATGTTTGAAAAGGTCTCCTTGGTTAACTACAAACAGACAAAGTTGTCGACGTCGAGAGATTCAAGTGGACAAAGAAAAACGTGACTTCTTCTTCTCCTTTTAATACTCGGCCGCAACGAAACAGGTAGTCTTGCAGTACATTTTTCTCCAGAGGTGTGTAATTTTTTTTTCCCATTTTTTTTTTTTTCTTCTTTTTTGTTCTTTCGCTACAGTAAGGCCGTTGAAATTTGCAACACGAAGCGAGATAATTTTTTTTCATACATACATGTAAATTCACACGTATATATATATATATATATATATATATATATATACTATATACTGTATACTATAACGGTTATATATACCGGCCAAAAACCACCCTATGTCTATGCAAATTACACAGCTTTAGAATGTCGCTTACATAGGACCGAGAGCCAGGCGAAGCGCGGCGAGACGAGCGAAAGTTCAGCCAAGGATTTCATTAGGAAAATTGCACGGCAAAAGAGGAACTACCGAAATATAACGCGATGCTTTAAGGGGAACAGAGCATTCCGGAAGCTTCGCTATATGGCTATGGGTATATGTATATGTAAACACATACATATACAGCTACATAATACTCTCTTCGTTCGCGAAAAATTCGTTCTAATTTTGTCGTCCTTTAATTTACGAGACGGAATTATGCCAATTGAGATCTGATAAGACGATAAATAACATCAAGTGACATCAGTTGTCTTGAAATGGCATCAATTAACATCAAATTACGTCATATGGCCTCGCTGATTACCGGTCATGTTCAGTGAGACATGTGGTGAACATAATAAAGAATGTAGGTATGTTGTAATACTTCAAATACATCGAAAAAGCTTTTAATAATGTTTCGCAGAAATAATACACATGTCATGTTATGGATATGAGTTGAAAACATTCTCTACTTCCCTTGAAATGAGATACTGCAAATTTTCGAATTACACAATTGAACAATATTCAACGACATCAATGAAAATCATTCAAAACTGCACATGTCACTGTGCAATGATGACTTTCAATCAATGATTAAATCAAAAGCAGAATTCTTTGTGCATTAGGTAATTCGATGACCCTGCTGATATGTTTGGATTGTGTCTAGTTTGTGTTCACAGATTCAAGTCGAAAGTGCATTGGATTTGTCATAACTTTTAGACATTTTTCAAGATTATTGCTGAAATGTTTGCAATTCTGTTAACAGTGATCATCATGGTTTGCAGATATATACCGTTGGACACGATACGTGAATGAATGAATGAATGAATTACTTGATAAATGAGCAAACGCACAAATCAACAAAATGATGAACAAACTAATAAACAAATAGATGAATGAGTAATTCATCATAATGGTTCCATTATACTTGAACTAAAAACTTGACCAACCCACCCAGTGTAAGTAAGTAAATTTGTACCCACGTAAATTCTGTAGTGAGATGCCATGCAACCTGGGTGTCTCTTTGATAGTTGTATACATATAGTTTCGTAGAATGGATAGAAATAAGCAATTCGACAAGATATACGGGGTTGTTAACAAGAGAGGTTTCTCCGCACCTACATCAGGCTCGCTCAGCTTAAATCTACCAAGAACAAGCTGTGTATAGCAAAATATACGCCCTACCAACACGCAACACGTAATTCGTAATTCTGCGCGAACAACTCGGCTATATAGTCATTCCGCTGGCTGTGCAGTATTTGATGATTACAACAAGCGAGAAGAACAGAAAACAGGAAGATGGACAAGGCGCGTAAGACTCTATTCCGGAATACATTTCAATCATCATTTGCTCGAAAATCCACCCCTAGAGCTGGTAATAATTTTCCATCACAATAGAAATCTTTGCGCACCTTATATACCAGCGCTATATATATATATATATATATATATATGAATACAGAGTAGCTATAGTGTGTTTTGTACGATCATTGTATTATATGGATATACCTACCTGTACCTTCATGTATATACACGTATACATAGATATATTAATTAGCTTAGCTGGCAGAGGCTTGACACAACGATGCTGAATCGTTCCCTATGTACGCAATATATATATATATGTAGAGTATATAGTATATCGGCAACTATACAGGGGGGCTGATTTAACCCCATGGCTCTTTCCCGCGTTTCACCAGTTCTCTTATGAGTATTGCTCGGGAGATTGGCAACTAACAAAGCACATTCTAGCCAACCAGTCAACCAGGCGAACGCGCGTTGCTTGAGCTAAATTGAAAATAGTGCTTTTATTTGATCCGTGCCCAGGTAGGCATTATACGAACCTATACGTGGATATAGTAGTTATGTGGGAATATTTTCCCGCTTTATCGTATTTCCTTTCATTATTTTCTTTTCTTTTTTATTTTTCTTTCATCTTCATTTTCATTAAACATATTGCATGAAGTTATTCTTTGATGAATCCTAATTCCCCGTGCAAGAGATCAATTTAATAAACGCTCACATGCGAAGTATCTCTCTCAGACTTATACATACGCATTAAAACTCCTTCATCAGTTAGAAATTAGCTTATGGAAACTTCAAGTTATATTATGGGTAGAACGAAAGTGTGAGGATTTAAAATATATTTGCATATATTTCAGCTGCTAATTTCATTCCGTTATATCTGAATTGGAGATTCTAGATTTAATTATAGATATGCTAGATTCTACATTCTAGATTGTGTATTATTTATCGTCAATTCTGGATTCCAGATTCTAGATTCTAGATTTAACACTCCAGATGCTAGATTCAAGGTTTGATTGTAAACCGTAAATTCAGAGTCAAGATTCTAGGTGCTGAATTCAAGAACTTTTTCTCCCATCGAGACTTTCTTTCAAATTCTGAACTGGAGTTTTTGTTGTTGTAGATACTGAATGCTAGATTGTAAATTTTTTTGTAGACTAGTTAGAGATTTTATTGTTAGTTGTTCTTATTAATTCTAGGTCCTGAAGATTCTAGTTCTTTTCTGTTTCTCTAGAATTCTACTCTAGAGATTATAGTGTCTATCTTAAATTCTGGTTACGATAGATTCCAGATTGAGTATACCTTATAAATTCTAGATTCCAGTATCTGTTGTGTATTCCAGGAGCTGTATTCAACATTTTCTTGTAACTTCCAGATGCTAGATTCTAGATTTTATGATGGTAGATTTTAGATGTCCATTTCTATAGATCTTCGATTTCGACGCAGTTTTTTCAGCTTGAATTTTGATTCCGGGTTCTGGATTATTGATTCTGCAGTTTCAATCGCAAGATGTGAATTTTTGATCCTAGATTTTGGTCGACTCTGGAATACTCTGGATTCTGGAGTCTATACGTTTGAGATTCTATCCCAGATTCCAGAGTAGAATCTGTCCACAAATGATATACAACCGATCCGAAACACACAAAAATCATCCCATAGGTAAATTATATTGAAAAAAAGTAACTTCAAAAGTCACTACATATGTATTACATATATTCTGTAGCCGATAAATCCGCGGGCTTGGAAAATCCATAAATCTCTCTAAAAGCGAAAGTTGTTCACAGTTTGTTGTGACAAAAATCTGCGTCAACAGCCCTCCAGTGGATACCTATATCCACTATTAAAACAGTCTATTGAAAAGAGCGATTCCGCGTGGTGAGTTCGTTCGTAGGTCGCACAGTATTGACAACTGCAGTGTATCTATAGTTAGACTACCTACCAACGACGAACCAGCCGACCTATAGCCCCATTGCTATTGTACAATCATACAATGTACATTGGCTCGTAGCCGCCTCATGCTACTCTGGATTGAAATTTTCGCCAACAATTGTTAGGAAAGTTGGTCTTTGGCACATACACGAAGCCAACATGACTATACCATATGTACAGCATAACGCTTTCCAAAATAGTATAGCCATTGCATGTATGTACGACCGAAGGCATCCGGTGACACAATTGAAAAGTAACGCACTGGCCATTCAACAACCGAGCTTTTACCCTGTAAAAAAAGAGCTCACCTCAACAATAAAACCGAAAACCACCATTACGATTTTCAGCCATTTTTGTTTGTTCTTTTTTTTTTGCTATTCAAAAAAAAAAACAGGAAACATAACAGCAATGCGATTGGAATCAAAGTGCCAAGGGTTGGAAAGTTATAAGAAACCCATACAGTTGTCCAGCTACCGATTACATTCTTGTGGCTATCCTGCAGGCAATGGTACTTTCATTCCAAGCATCAGTAATGAGCTGAACCACAGTTTGATGTTTCTCAGAAGCTTTGCTACGAGGGAGTTTGAATTTGGCAGTTCAAACATGAAGTGCTTGAAGGTGAAGGTAGGCGAGTCAATCGAATGTTGCTTGCTGATATATGATGATTTGACGAGACGTCTGAAGATAAAGAGAGTTTATGTGATGAGAAATAGAGGTAAAGTGGAACGTTCCTCACAACGAAAGGGTGGGTAACAATTTATTGGAGCGACAGTAACCTAATCAAAAGCTTTTTGGATGGGAGAGGGTGGTAAAGCAAATTTCTCAATTACCCAGCCACGTAGTAGACAGAGGATAGTAGTATCCTTTCCACTTATGTGTATGTATGTATAACAGCTAGGCGTCTCTTAAGGTTCATGGGTAACCAATGCATACATACATAGGAACGTTGCGTACAGGTCTAGGACCTGTTTGTGCTCCCTGACCTTCCAGCTACTAGTAGGTAGGTAGGTATCTCTCTATATACCTCTATACCATACCATACTCTATGCTGAAAGGTAGAAGGTAGAACGTTTGCTATATCCTTTCCCTGTGGCAACCCCCCGCGTACCCCCCGTTCCGTGCTCTAAGGGTAAATAGTCTCTGAAGCAGACCGCGTTTGAAACCCAACCCGTGCCTCGTGGGGTTGAGACCAGGGATGGGAATGGGTGGGGCAGTGTCTTATGTACATACGAAACATACCCCCCCCCCCCCTCCCCCCTACAACCACCCTTTTCCTCCCTCAGTCGGCAATCCCGCAAGGTTAGCGTCCGCGAAATGCTACCTCTCTTACTCCTCTTACTCCTTGCCGCATCTTGCTGGTAGCTCCCTTTTCATACCCTCTGACCTGCCCTTCGTTGGTATTTCAAGTGCGTACCAAATCGAGAGAATACGGGGATAGGGAGAGAGTGAAAGAGAGAGAGAGAGAGAGAGAGAGAGAAAGAGACATGGAGAGGGATAGAAAATAGGGGGTGTGGGAATATTTCCTTGCTTTGTTGTTCAGGGATTGTATCTCGTTTGATAACGATCTTCATCATCAACAATTGTGAGTGGAATTATCAGCCACAAGGATTCTCATATTTTGTTATCATCAGTTGTGTGAGGAAAAACTCACGCGGCGTTCTATATGTTCAAGCTTACAGTTTCCAATTTGTTTGTACAGATCTTTTTTTTTTCAAGCCATTAACGGCGGGCGAGTACCACTCACAGGTAAAACGCAGAAGAGACTATACCATATATTGACTTGCATGTAGACATTCGCAGAATTGTGGTGGCTGGAATTTTTTATTCATCTATCCGTTTGTTTCAAATCTAGTTGTAATATGCCACCGACAATCTAAAAGGTTCATAAAATCGCTAGGATGATTTTCAAGTCAATGATAATCAACCAAATATGACAGACAATAGTCATCAGAAGTCGATTGCGGTGAGAAATGACTAAGTACTCTGTCATATCATGTCATTTATAAACAGTCATTCATAATGATCAGAATTAATGAAACTGTTCCGAAATCATCGCATCAGACTACATTGAAATCAGCGAAACCCCGTACGATAAGTGAAAGCGATTTTTACTGATTTTCGGTCGAGAAATTCATCAGCTAAAGTAATTGGAAGTAATAATAAAAAAATCTAGTCACTGTAAAAATCATTAGGAAGTTTTCAATGCCACGAGGAAAAGTCTCAGTGCTTCCAGCTGAGGGAATCAAAAGTTGTTGGAAGTAGTCAGAAGTCGGTTAAGCGCACACGAAGTTATTCAAACGCATTGAAGACGTCGTCTTTCGTGGCATTTATCAACTCCGGAAAGCTTGTCCTCTAGCCAGTATGATCTCTAATGTCAAAATGATCAACAGCAGACCAGAAAGATCACACCGCAAAATGACCTCGAATCTTTGAGTATGCTCAGCATGAAACTTTAGCTTTTTTTTAGTTCGATCGACGTTTTACTGCAACATGGTGTTGATTTGAACCAAAACCGATGACTGTTAATGGTGGGATTATCAGTTGGACGGCCCTAACAATAATACTGGTAGCTGAACAGCTGTAGGAATTGCATGCTTGTCTATTATCTGGTACCATTCCAAAGGTTTCCAAATACTAGTACTTTTACCTTAAACGGTAAACGCGGGTCGATACTAGATATCACGGGGTATTCGATGAAAGTGGCCAGCAGGTTGCGTTGCTACATTTCCCTCCTCGTTAAAGAGCGCCTAGGGTCGTAGGGCAAACACGAAGAATCAGGGGCAAAGAAGGAGTGAAAGATAAGAGAAAGAAATAGAGGGAAAACTGTGGGCCAGCTGCAAGGGCACGAGTCCGTAAGAAAAAAAAAATGAGAAAAAAAAAAGGGAAAAACAAACAAGCGCGGACACGCGGGCAAGCAAACAAATAGAGGAACTCACTGTGCAGACGTGGTTCGGTGGGGTAGTTCTCGTGAGTTTATCGACACTATCTATGGTACACTTTGGCCATCCATTCTTGGCCCGTACCCGCGAAGTAGCTGGGGGTTGGTTTACAGGGGGGGCTATAGGCAGTGTGCGTGTATCAGTGTACGTAGCATCGTATGTTGTTTCTTGTTGTGACTCCGATCCCGGATCCCCTTCGCTTTCGACCACAATTCGAATAAACCAAGACACAAAAGGGGCTAAAGAGCAAACGTAAGCCCGAAACATGGAGGGCAAGGAATGATAAAAACCATTGAAACTGAACCAAGACGTACTACACATAACTGTTCATACACACAAACATAAGAACGTAAAAACGTAAGTACATCTACCATGTCTTGAGATCTTTGAACCGCAGAATTTTTCCGCAGTACCTACCACAGGACTTCCGTCTTTTCAAAGTTCAGTGAACAATGCACGTGTGTGTATGGATGTGTATCTAGTATATATGTATGTGTTGAGAGGGTGGAAAGCGACTTTGGCTTGTCCTTTATGGAGGCAAGGCAAGGCAAGGCAAGGCAAGGCAAGGCATGGCAACGCTAGGGTCACGTCGGGCATGGTACGCGATTCGCATGGTAACTCGCGGGGCCGCTTTTCTCGGCCTCGTCGGTTAGCTTGACAACTTACTTAGGTACAATTCTGCTTGTTCCCTAGCTGCGAAAGGTGTTGGCCCATTTTTCACCCACCCAGCCCCCCTCTCGCCACAACGTACACCAGGGTCAATTTCCAACGGGGCGAATCTACACGTTGGAAATAGGGAGCTATATAGTGTAACCGGGTGAAAGCAAAATGGAAACTGTGTTCAACCCGCCCTCATATGTACACGTATAAAAATTCCCGTTGGATAGAAGCTTCGAGCACGACAATGAATGTACTTCTTTGGAAAAGCGTGTTGATATCAACAAAATTTGAAGGAATGAGGGTTGGAAGAAGTAACAAAAACAAACAAATTGTCAGGTATGGTTGGTAATCATTGACAAGATAACTGGATACCTACCAAGAGATACTGACTTGTATGAAAAGATTATTATTCGGCGATTGGAAAATTCGACAAAAAAACTATTGACACCCAAAGTTTTTAGCACAAAACTGTATTCTCGATATACTTGATAACTATATAATGAAACTATGAAGGTCGGTAGTTTTCGACTGGCAGCTATATGTTGGAAATCGCAGACTATATTTTCAGAATACTGGAATGGTGGAATATGAGAGTATTACATTACTAGAACACTACTAAATCACCGAAATACTAGAACAGAAAAAATACTGAACCGCTAAAATACCAAAATACTAAAACACTGAAATACTAAAACACTAAATTACTAAAATCCTGAAACCCCGAAATACTAAAATACTAAAACACCAAAATACCAAAACATTGAAACACTAAAACACTAAAATACCAAAATACTGAAATACTAAAACATTGGAATACTGAAATACTGGAACACCAAAATACTAGAATACTAAAACACTGAAACACTGTAACACTAAAGTACTAAAATACTAAAATACCAAAAACACTAGAACAACATGTTAAAAAAATACTAAAACGATAAAATACCCAAGCACTGGAACACTAAAACATTAAAACATTGAAATGCTGAAAGACTAAAAGACTTAAATACTGAAATATTGCGATACTGAAATAATAGAATACTATAGAAAAGTTGAAGATAGTAATGACAGTAACAGAGCTAATATGCTATTATGCTATGAACGCTGACACTAAACGATTACCGTCGATAATTCGTGACAGGCACCTATATCAAAAATAGTAGACTAGTATTCCATAATACTGGAAGACTAAAAGATACTGATTACTTATGAAAAATGAAAATCCCATTCGAGTATCGGAACATTTGAGAAGAAGCTATCAGTGAGAAAAACTCCAATAGTAGACTCTCAACAATCAAGATTCATTGGATCATTTACCCAAGCCAATAACTTTTGTTCTTCTGAAAAACCTGTCATATCTTTTGAACCACTCACTAGTTTTTGATAAAAATTACAGGGGGGGGGGGGGGGGGTATTATTGTTTACTATTTACTGTATAGTACTTCCGTTTCATTTCTCCCTCTATTTCTCTGTTATATTGTCATATTTCTCTAATTCAAAATGTGTACATACCTCTATATTAATCAAACATATAATAAATCATATTGAAATTTTGTTTAAAATATCATTCAGTATACAACGTTCATTAAACAATCTGTACGATATATATTTCCATACATGAATAAATTCTGATTAAGGACGGTCTTGGCCCTCGGTGGTAGGCCTTCTCGAAATTACCTTATTATCATTTAACCACTACCCTCTATATAGCTACCCCTGTATATACTATATCTATGTATATATCCATGTACATATATACGCAGTATAATAGACCTAGATTATACTCCGCGAGAAGCAGATAGGAGGAGTATATGCAATTCACCATTATACATCCTTTATCCTTGAGAAAATCGCGCTGCTATTTCTCCACGGATATTGGCAACATCCCGAAGATGTCGATACTGCACGAATGTTCATTCTTCTTTCCTTTTTTTTCAATTACGTACTTTTTTTTGCCATTTTTTCCCTTCTTGTTTTTACATTTTCTTCGTTGATACGAAAATGCGGAGGTAGGAAGAGATAAGTATGCGCCATGCATGAAGTATGTATGGGTGATTTTCGTAGATTGGACTCTTATTTATTTTACCAACTATCAACTTGGAATAGGTTTTCTAAAGAAAGTTATTCAGCTCAGAATACGATATATCAATTGTGATTTTAGACACCGGTTCTAATAGATAATGAGGTAAGAAAACATTACAACGAATTCAAAAATGAAATAATCGAACTTCGGAGTTTAACGTCTGGTTAGCGTCTTAGGTCGTTTTTTTTTTTTTTTTTTTTTTTTTTTTTTTATGTGATAAAGACGCCGTAGGGTAATCTGCACAAGCATACCATGGAGGAAGAAGAAGAAGAAGAAGAAGAAGATGAGCGAAGATAGAAGTTCACGGGTGTGAGATAAATTTGGTGTGTGAGAATATGGGGTTCAAGGTGTGTAGGGGGAGCAAGGAGGGATATTATATCATCCAGGGTAGATCAATCAAGGGCGTGGTTATCGAAAATTCCGGAAGTTAATACCGGGGAGCAGTTAACGACCTCGCTAATAGTCGCGCGCGTTCCGCGAGGAGGGTAAAATATAGGTAGGTATATAGATATATATATATACATACAGTACATGTATATATCTATACATCCCGTTAGATTCTGGAATACGAGGCGCGAAGAGGCGAAGACCCGGCGCTTTGTCTTCATGGCGAACAAGTAAGAAGGTAGGGTAGCTACCTATCTACCTACCTACCTACCCCTAAACGATTTTAGATTAAAATCGAGCATGAAAAGCCGAGACCAAAGACAAGGCGTTAATAGTGTGATTGAAAAACAGTATAGAGAAAAAAATAAAAAAAACTTTTGTTAATATCGAGCGAAGAGTATAGTCACAATCAAGGGACTAATCACTTTTGAAATCTGAAGTAAACCTCGTCGTAAAATCTTTGAGATTAATCGACATCGTGTCGAATCATTTAAAATTATTTTGCGAATGTTCAAAGTTTTAAGAAATTTGTAGAATAACGTGAAGTCATGTGAAATTATGTGAGATCATTGGAAGTCTTTGAATAAATATTTTACAATCGTATGGAATCTACTGAAATCTCGGGAAATTTTTAAGTCTGGCGCATGTATAAAAACTCCTGAGTATGATTGGACCCTCGGTAATAATTATCTGCGAAATTATGAAACACAAGAGACGTATATGAATAATTTCAAGGCTTAACAAATTTGGTAAAAAATCAAGTATTTTCCGTCATACACTGTGGCTGGATCCATGTCAAATTAATCAAATTATCCAGCTTTTTACGGACCGAAATACCGTATCATCTGCAAATTAAGTACGTATGTCATTCTCCGGCCCATTTCAATCGTCAAGTATTCCAGGATTTTGCTAGTTGGTGCATGTGTATTCATATTTTCTTTAAAATATTATCCGGAATCACTCTGCTGGTTATTACCAATCTCTGTGAATTCAGAATTCTCGGAATGGAATCCCGATATTACTAGTACGTGTTTGAAAAATAATAACAATGGTAAATTCGGCAAAACGCTATTCAGAGAAAAAGAAAAATGATAGATACGCCGGCCAGTGATATTTTCGTCCTGAAATGGAAACATGTACCATCTATTTGCAGATGATTCGGAAGTTGGGTAGATATAGGACACAGCCCTACATCGTTGTATCAGTTAAAATGTAAAAATTGAAAGGATGGAGTAAAAATTGAAGAAATAAAATCGAACAATGAAAATTTTTTTGGAAGAAAAGTTAAAGATCGAATTTTTGAAACTCTAAAGATAGACGAGACTCGATATTCCGATTCTCCGCGAATCCGCAAATGCGGCGAGACGAAACTCCTTTGTTTTTAGAATTTGGGTCATCGAGGAGATTTTCCCGGTGAATTTATTCGGGCGTGGAAAACAACACGGAAAATCTGTGACGCGATAAAACCGCGCGATTCGTAGAGCGTGTAGAAAATCCTGGAGACCCGATATCCCGGACGGCGTAAGATAATTGTCCGTTTTCGATTATCCCTCTGTGGACGGCAGTGTGCGGGTCGTAATCCGGCTTACGAATTGCGCAAAAATGTACACTATACATATATACATAGTGATATACGTATACGTATCTATTTCATACAAAAGTGAGAACAAATTACCGCATTTTTTCTCTCTGGGTATGTGGCGACCGACCATGAGTGAAATAGTTAGACGCCAAAGCTACAGAATCAAATAATTGGAAAAAATATATATACGGATTAACTGAAACCAGTTGGACAAAAAGATAACAAAACAATCAAATCGATAGACTGGAACAGATAGACTGAAATTGTCAGACAAAAAATTAACGAGTTTTCGAATATTTCGATGGAAGTATTAACTCAGATGGATTTGATAATAATATAAATCGCCCAGAACAATTGAACAAATGTATAGATAGCCCAGAAATAGTTAGACCTAGTTAGATAAATAGATAGATGGCCTGAGATAGTTGGACAAAAGTAGTTAGACCAGAGCAAAAGACTTATCGGTACAATTTATGAGTGGAAATAATTACAAATTCGTTATCCAAGCGACAGAATCATGTGATAAGATGAATAGTTAGACGGGTGGCAAAGCAGGAACGAAAAAAAATAGAAAATGTACGTAGAAACGAATATCGAGTATGGGAAAGCTGCATGGGAGAGTCTGAATATGGGTATAGGTATATACTGGAAATTGTTAAATGTAGTTATTATAATTGTTACGTAATATAGGTATACATATACCGACCTGTATATCATTTCCCATAACTAACAATAAATGTAAAGTGTATGAGTTTCTATGTGTAATACCAATGCCAGTAGATGATAGAAATTAGCTAGATTTCTATTGTTCCCAGGTCCAACTAACTCTACGATTATTGGCAGTGATTGTGGAGTTGTTCTTTGGTTTCCCTTTTCTTTTCGCAAGTATGGGGGTTTTATGTGTTTTGTTTATCTTTCCGTCGATTGGGAAATAACACGGATCTCTTTTTCTCCATTCCTGGTTCTGGCGGAGGATCCGGTGGTATTGTGTGTATGTAACCATCGCTATACAGGTTCTATGTAGGAGGAAATGGGATCGGTATCCCGAGGGCTACATCGCCCCCCCTCAGAATCCAGGAAACGGGAATTTAAGTAATTGAAAGACCAGAGTGTAGACCATCGAATTCCATGCTCTAAACTGTATCAGTTTAGGCTTAAAGAGGGTCGTTTTATTGCGCAGATTCTCAAATGGATTTTCTAAGACGATTGAAAATTTCGCCAAGCAATTCTAACAAGAATCTTTTCACCCTCCACCTATTGTCTCAGTATTTCTTCTTCTGCCCTATGTTCTCTCTCATTCCCATTGAGTATACTCAAACGTTGAAATCTTCATGTAATCAGAAGATCGACAATAAACGATTTATCTTCATGCCTCAAATCGATTAATCTCACAAGTTTATTTACAAATAACTATAACTCATATATAACATGCGTCAATTCCATATCATGAACGTTGGTGCGCGCGCAGACGGTATAGCCGATGGAATTTTGGCGGGAATGACGTTTTTCTACCCTGACAGGTCCCGAGTATTATAAGAGGTGAGGATGTATCTCTAGGGAACTAAACCTCAAATAACATAAAAGTCTCCTGCGTCTTTCAACCTAAAATCGACAGTATTGTAGAGAATAATGATATTTTTACTCCCTTCGGTTTCAATTCCGAAAGTGCTTTTTATTGTTTATCAGGTTAGGCATCATGGGAGTCAAGCTGTTATCCGATAATTCCATATCATCACGCGTGTGCGCGCGTTAACGGTACAGTGTAGATTTTTGGCGGGAACATGATGCCCACTCTGACATGGCACAAATGCTAAGAGGTTAGAACGCGTATACTTAGAGTCGAGTAATATGAAATTCTCTTGTATTTCAACCGAAAATCGACAATATTATATATGTATATGAATTGATGATATTTATTTTCCCATCGACCTCAATTCCGTGAGTGCTTTTTATTGTTTATCAGATTAGGATATTACGAGAGTTAGGCCTGTTATCCGACAGTCTTAAGTCTCTCGGTGTTCCATATGAGTATTTGGCGTCGATCAACGCCGCCTGTTTATGCGATCGAAGAGAAGAGAAGAGAAGAGAAGGGTCCAAAAGGGGGGGCAAAAGAGGGGGCAGTGGGTGGTATCAATGACGGTATACAACCGGCTGAGTAACACTTAAGCCGTATAGAATTTCGGGTCCCCAAGCATAATGGCTTTATCGAATTTTCATACATCATGGAAGGCGGAGCGTGGCATAGCATGGCACTACAGTATGGTATGGCATGGCATGGCATAGCCTGACTCGGGCTCGCTGCCCTTCACCTATAGTATGTGTATATACCTACATATAGTATAGAGTAGGCCCTCTCGAACTTGATGGATAACGCGACCTGATCCCTTCTTTAAGGAGAAAAGACTCTTCAAACGACTGTATATATACGTTCTACACACACATATACATACATATATGAAGCTATCGGTCGTTTGGTAAAGGAATTCTATATTTGAAATGATTTTCCAAGATCCGCACATGCGCGTATACATATATGATCCCTCATCTTCATGCATTCCAAACGATCCAGAGAGCGTTCTTCTACGTATTTGAAATGAAAATACTTTTTTTTCTTTTCCATCTCTCTTCGTTTCCTTGCCCCCCCCCCCTTCCCCCCTCCCTCTCTCCTCCAGCACTCGAGGAATATTAGCATTAGCTTTAGAACGTTGGCTTTTACCAAGAGCTAAAATCGCACAGCAGCAGCAGTAGTAGCAGTAAGAGCAAAAGTAGTAGTAGCAGGTGTACGAAATAGGTTGGCGAACGCGAAGTTTACCCTGGAATAAATCCTCCCTCTCTTTCCCACCTTGGCCCCCTTATTTTCTTCACCCCTTTCATTCCCTTTACTTTCATTCCATGCCCTTCGCGCGGCCCAAAACCGTCACGTATCTTCAATAATTCTTGGGTTGATGATCCGCGGCGAGAATGTTGGTGTCTAAATAACGGGAGGCGCGTGCCAAACACAGGGGGTTACTGATGGGGGGGGGGGGGGGGGGGGAGTCTCATATCTACAAGGCCCCCCCCCCCCCCCTGGCTTAGAGACGCGTCTCCACTTCTATACGTCGGACGGATACGTAATACACTCAGGTCGTATTCTAGCCTGTTTCTGTACAGTAGGTATAGGTATATTTACTATCATAGGTATGTGGCAGCTAGGTATGTACAAGCCAGTTATAAACAGATGGTATACATATGAGTAAGTAGATATACATCAGGGTGCTTATTTTAGAGTGTTAAAAGCGAGTATCTCGGAAACGATTCCAGGTAGGTATTTAAGAAAATGATTTACAAAAGATCAATGATATGAAGGGGGACTTCAACTATGTTTTATGAAATTTCAATAGATTGAAACGCCTCAGTGATATCAAGGTTATGGTGATGTTTTTGAATGGCAACATAACGTTTCATTCCCATTGTGATAATGGTGCACTCTATATGAATTTGAAACTTATTAGTCAAGGTCATCCAGGCTTGGGTAATTGGGAAAATAACGCATGTTGTAGATTTCAGAGTTCCTCTTTTTTTTTATTCTGAACGTCAAATCGGAGTGTTCGTGTACCCCGGGCGTCCTCTGCTATCGGTATTCTTCAATTAAAAAATCTCCGATAAAGACGGTACGATTTGTACAGCAAAGTTGGTCTCATAATCGCGATCATAGAAAAAAATGTCACTGCGAAATCTGCAATATGCGTTTTTCTCCCAATAACCCGATCCTAAGATGACTTTGAACAGTAGGTTTCAGATTCATCTCAAGTGTACCTACTGTTATTACTATGTAAATAAAATATCCTCCTGCCATTTAAGAAAATTAATCACGATGACCTTATGGTATCTCTGAGCTGTTTCAATCTAGTGAAATTTCATCAAACCGAGATAAATTGTCCATCTCCATGCCATTGATCTTTCATGTATCAGTTTCTTCGATACCTCGAACCGTTCTGGAGATATTCGCTTGCAGTATCACTTTGAAATGACCACCCTGTATACTGCAATATATCTATAATTACACTGTAAAAAATTTCTTTGGTGAACTTACAAAACTGTGTTGGAAGTTTTAAACTTATACAGTGCTAGTAAACTCACTATACATTCACCGTGCAATTAATTTACAAATTCTACAAACTTGCCATACGATTGAGTCAAATTCGAATACAATTAAGTATTTTTGCCATAAAAGTTTCGTAAAACGACGATATTCTTTGCAATTTTACAAAACACGCTTGGCATTTGTATTTGTAATTTTTCAAGAATTTCGACCAGTAAATATGTAGTAAATATGTATATACATTCACTTCCATGTATACCACATGGCGCATTTATGGCTATTTCGTGGTTAAGCTTTGCTGCACCATTGCGATTTCGTTCAAACAAGGAATCGGTAATGGATGTGGGACGGGGGCTAGTATATAGCATGACGTTTGAGTTAATTATTATTTAATGGTTAAATTTATCGTAGATACCCTTTGACGTAGGCTAGGTGTACAGCGTGAGTTTGTCTCTCACAAACAGGCAGGTAGGTAGATAGATATGTAGCAAAACAGACTGTGCAGTGGAGTAGTCGACCTCTCAATGCATACATGCATTTGGTAGGGATTTGCGTTGAATTCCCAAAGGTAGGTAAACCGCAACGATCAATCGAACCTCGTTTTTATTGTTTTTTTTTTATTGTTTGTTTTTTTTGTTTTTTCTTTTCTTGTTTCTAAACATGTGTGCATAGATTTATGCGTTTATTCGAAAAACTGCGCGTTTACATTGAGAGAAATGTTAGAAGTACTGGGAAATAATAGAGTATAGAAATTTTGTAAAGTAAAAGGTGAAATGCAGTAGAATATCAATATTGGAAATAGCGAAAATACATGTTTTGAATAAAACTAAACAACGGATTTCATTACCTAGATATTTCTATATTATAAGTACCCAGACAAAGGGATACACTTGGTTTTTTTTGAAAAATCATGAACTAGATTACGCCTACACCATAGACGGAAAAATAAGCAAAAATCAAATGAAATATGAAAACAGCAATACACGAATTTTTTGTGAGAGAATTTTTCCACCTTTGATACGGCAACGGACATACATTCATGCAATATATGTACGAACACATAGTCGGTGAAAATTTTGACGTAACTGGCCACGCGTCTCCGCGGGCATTTAATAATTTTTAAAAAGTTGTTGGAGTTTGCAGAGTGAAAGAAAAAAAAAGAAAAAAATTGAAAATTGAAAAAAAAAAACCAAAAAATAAAAACCCCTTACCTTCCAGGACTTGCTTCATTCAACCCGGACTGGTCGCTATACATATATAGTTGAACAAAATTTAACCGAACTCGACTCGAAACGAACCGAGTCGACGAAAAGTTTTCCAGAGAGTTGTCGGCATCTGGCTGTAGATGTCAGCTAATTAGCTCGCGGAGATTATATAGATATATAGGTATACATATGTGTATGTACCGGTGTATGTATATTGAGTTGGTAATTTTTCCAATAACGTTCCTATAGGGTAGGTAACCGCCGACTACCGGCGACTATATACCGCGATCCTGGAAGCTATTGCAGTAAAAAGGAAGCCTAGGGTGGTACAGGATAGAAGAAAAAAAGACCTGCATTAAAAAATCACGGTCAAAGTAAGCGTTTGATCTCGAATATCTCGAGGTTTTCATAAATACTAAATAAAAGACACGTACAACGAATTTTAATGCCCTTAAATATTCAACTATACCCATATTAGGCACCTATAGCTTGAAAAATCTCAACGTATGGTTACAACGTCCATATAGCATTAATTGGCACATATTTATAATCAACCCAAGAACCAATGGAAAAAAAAGTTCTGTCAATTAGTACAAATTTAAACAATGAACAGAAATGAAATAAACGATGGTAATAATGAAAAATAAAATGTTTACTGAGAATTTTGGGCAAATTGATCAATGTTTACTTTCGAGATGTATTTACCGTGAAAAGTTACAACGATCATAGGGGAATTCCATGAACGGTGATATATATAGTTGTTCAAATATTAGCCGGGTGATGAGTTTTGAAAAATTTACCAGGAATCGCGTTTCGCATCCGACGAATTATTATTACGGTACGTATTCGGATGTATGCGATCGGATGCATGTATATAATATATTTACGCATACGTTGCCGTCGCGAATTTTACTCGGAAACTATAATATGGATATGGTGTCTGGCTATGAGGTCGATTCATTGAAAAACGTGGGTTTAAAACCCGTGGAAAACCGCACCATATTAATTTCCCAGGGATTTATCTTAGTACCTACCCATGCACAATATAATGCAATTTTATGATACCTACCTCGCGTGCTAATGCAACTATAAGAAATATCATAAGATTTACTTCAAGGTTTTTATACGGGCATAGTAAGTATACAGGTGAAGGAAACTGCTCATCTAATCTCATTACATTCATGAATATGTGTGGATAGATAATATTTTTTTTCATTTTATCTCTGATTATACGATGTAGTATTAAGATAGTATAGCTGAATATCAGTTGGCACTATAGTAGATACTAAGAATGATTATACAGTAAATAACATTGGAACGACTGGATATGAGTTTCTGTGACCAAATTTTATCAAAAAACGGTTAATTATCGATTAATACGATTAAAAATATTATCGGAGTACAATTAAATATGAAAATCATTGGAATACAGTTGATTAGTGATTTATACAGCGAATGTTCACAAAAGTAACTAAATATCACGAAGATTTAATTGAATTTCATAAAAATACGATTGGAAAGTGATATTTACAGTAAATATCATTGAGAGTTTAAATATCGGTTGATGACAACAAAACATCATCAGAAACAGACTGGAATATCAACGCGGGACAAGTAAATATCATCAAAACGTGTCTAACTATTGGTTTCTATAACCGAATATCATCAGAGTAAAACTATAAAATATCGAGTTCTACAATAAGTATTGACGGATGCAGTTGAATATTGATTGATAACAATATTATGAAGGATACAACTTAATATCAGTATCTACAGCTAACATCAAAATACAGCTGGATCTGAAGGAAAAACGAAATATTATGATAATACTGGTTATTACCGCTGAATATCATGAGAATATAACTGAAAATCGACGAGCAACGACATAACTGAATAAGATGAAAAAATACAACTGCATGCTGATTTCCACGACTGATTTGTAAGTATAAAAATAAAGTTGAATATTTGTTTTATCACTGAATTATACCATCATAAGAAACTGAAAATCGGTTGACAACGATTAAATATCATAAGGGTGAAATTAAAATCAATTGCGATGTATTCAAATATTGATGGACAGGACTAAATGTCAGTACGAAATTACGTTTCTTTTCTGACATATAACAAAATTCTACAATCGAAAATGACTGATTGTGGGCATCGTTACAAAACGAGTTATGATCCTCAGATATATCGATTCCACAAATAAATGAAGTATGATTTTTGAATATTGTCTCAAGTATCGCATAAATATATCAAACGAATACGAATATGGACTCAAACTTTTATACGAGACTAAAATGACACATAGTGTGACTAATAAATAATATTTGTACAATTTAGGGATATAGTACCGGAGTGTGTTTCGATGAATTGAAAACTCGTGTAAGATCCCAGGTCGTAATTTCAAGTTGGTGGCAGCTAAATCTCATTGTCAAGAGCTCTAACTTATCTCCTTGGCTATCTCAAGACACGCGAAGAACGGAAAACGGAGAACGGAAAAGGAGGTAAAGGAGAAGAAGAGAACGGAACTGTTCAACCGTCACGGTGAGAGCTACGAACAAATCCTTTAGACGAAACTAAATTAAAGTTTGCCGCAATGTCTAGTATAGTTTAACAAGGGTATTCTTCTCATAACTAGGTATCCGGTACAAATACAATTGCAAAGAACACATAATTATGTAGATCACTATGAGAACTTTTGCTGAAACATCAAACGTTATTCGAAAAAAAAAAAGAAGTACAACTTATAAATAATGAAAAGGAAAGCATACTTCGTTTTAAACGAATTACATGGCACTCGAGCATATTGTGTATAAAACTTCTAGCCCCTGAACGAGTGCACTATTCGAATGTTTCGAAATTGTTTGGGCGAAATGTTCAGTTGTTTTTCAAACTTGAAATTTTTCCACGTTATAACGCATCACAACACCAAACGAGAGTTTGAAATTTAGCTGGTTAGAAAGAAACGATTTCGTCCCGCAGTGCGTTTTTAAAATAACGTTAGTCTCGTCGACTACAAGTTTTCTTGGTCGAAAGTTTTCGTGAAAAAGAGGAAAAGAAGAAATAAGAAAAACAAATACGAGAAAAAAAAGTTACAAAACGGCGGACAAACGAAAAGAAAAAACTTCCCATCGCGATACAACGTCTAAACTAATTTCCCACCAACTGTGTTTTTCAACAAGCTGGTGAACACGATAACTGAAGAAACGAACAATACATCAAGTTGAATCTTTTTTTCGCTGATTTTAGTCATTCTTCACTATCTCATGAACAAAAATGGATGCATGGAAACTTTGGATCTTGGACGAAAATTTGCCTTTATTCACAGAGTGATGAAAAATCATGTTTCACAGTGAAAATTATAATTAGTAACGCCATACTTTATCCCAAGTTCATGGTTCGTGCGGTATCAGTATATTTTTGCTTTCATAATCAATCCAAAATTTTCTATTCACTTTCTATTTAAACCCAGGATTGTGTTCACTGTTTACAAAATGCAAATTCATTATCAACCTGAAATGCACCGATGACTGCATCATCTTGTAGAATGATACCCATGTATACTTTTGGGAAGTCTATCTATAATTTCGAGCATTATACAAAGTAAGAAATAGGATTTTTGCTGATGTTACAGATTATTCCAAACTGATTTTCTAATTCCACAGCTGGTAGGTGCGTGTCTGTAAATCCGTTTAGAAAACTGTAGCTACAGAATCGCGAAAGCGATAAATGTGACGTGACTATTTTGCCGCCCTTCGTGTGTGACCTTTGATCTGTTTCGATCTCTGATCCGTCAAGTCTACAGTAGATATGTTCCTACAAACAGGTGAACAATATATTGATGAGCAGGGATAGTCCGTATAGCTATACGTCTGTCCACGTCCATCTCACGTAGATCTATCTGTCTGTCTGTCTATCTATCTATCTATCTGTCTGGCTAGCTGGCTCGTTGCCTGGTTGCCTGGTGGACTGGAGAATAATAAAACAAGGCTTTCCAGTGAGTTTCCTCGGATTCGATAAGGATTTCGGCAGAGAATGGCAAGTCGGTGAAGCGAAGAAAAAAGAACAAGAAAAAGAAAACTTGACGGATTAACCGCAATTCGATCCTCAAATGAGATGAAATAAACCAAACTTCTATAATCCATATAATATAAATCAATCAATCGATCGATGAATCAACAAAATAGTGTGTCGGTGAAAAATATCGAACATCTACAATTTTCGCTCAGAAATTCACATCTGCTGTAATGAGATTTTTCTAATCGAAAAAAAAAACAAAACAAAAAACAGATTATTACCAACGGAACAAAGAAAAATGAAAGAGCGATAAATTCTTGTTGCTGAAGAAGAAAATTAGAAGAAAAAAAAAAAATCTATGGCTGCAGTGTGCGTTCTGACAGGGTGTCAGAAGCTGGGGTTGTTGTATTTGTAGCACGAGGCGAGGGTCAGCTATACAACAATATGTGATATATTGTGTTAGTTGGTACAGCGATCTGGGGCTCTTTTGTGAAAAATTTCTCGTGTGGTATATACATATATATAAGAAGAGAGACCACCAGTTGTGTGCAGGACAAAGTTGGGCAGTGCCTTAGCCCGGAATTCTGACCGATAAAAGGCTCTTCAATTCCTTTTCACTTTCAGAGAGAGGAAATTATTATCATTTTTTTCTTGCTGTTTTTCTTTTCTTTTTTTTTTGCCCCTCTTTTTTTTTTTCTCCTCGAACAAGGCGCATTGAGGGGACAGTTCTTCACTCCTAGAAAAATGCTATTTGCTCGGGCCTGACATCGTGTGTCAGATACATATGATATATATATATACGAAATTCGTTTCATTTTTTTATTCCTTTTCTGTACGAGGACGAGAGAATCGAGAAGATTTTTTAGAATAACAAGAAGATGTTCGTTGATGGTGAGAAACACTTCAAAGAAATATGGTGAATTTGTGATCAATATCGAACAAAATTTTTTGTATTCTTCAAAATCTCTTGAAAAGAAAAAAAGTATGAAAAAATTAAAAAAAAAACACGAACAGAAGAGTAATTTTGAAGATATTTCTATGATTTTAGGGAAATTGATATGAGGAGGATTCGGAGAGAATTTCGATCATACCCATGAAAATCTTGTAAAAAAATCTGTCAAGTATCAGAGAAATTTCAAAATAATCGTAAAAATTTGGATATAATGAAATCTAGACTACAGGGAAACTCACGAAGAGAGATATTTGTGGGACATTTTCTTGATAAGTGGAATTGTAGAAGGGGTTTGAAAAAGTCTGCAAGATTTCAAAGGATTAGTCACAGACAATAGTAAAATTTCATCGACAGCTTCAAAATCTGAATGTGTCAAAACAAATATTTGTAAAACTGAAGAAAGATCCCATATACAAAAATGTTCCTCGAAAGCAATTCAAAATCTGATAAAATTCATGAACTATTCAAAACTCTGATTAACTTATCATTCTAATAATCTGAATAATTATTGTTTGATAAAAATTCCGATTACGCGTGCGAAAATTTTTAGCACCCACGAAAAATCTACAGGTTTTTAGGGGGATTCGGAGTCTTGGAGTTTTTTGTACGAAATCAAAGGATCCCATAGAAATTTCATGTTTTTAGCGAGAAAAAAAAATGCAGAAAAGAAACTAACACAATTTTCAGCGAATTTTCAAAATTTCATCTGACGATCCCAAGGAATCTCTACAACAAAATACCTACGGCACAGTAAAAAGTGTACGAATGCGTATAGCAAAATTACGAACAAAGTATACTTTATGAAAAAAAAAACTACGAGAATTCTGAAATTACGTATAGAAATTCGTAGAAATTTGAAAAATATCTATCAGACAATTTTCATAGTGGAGGGATAGCAGTGTATAAGGATATGATAAATTTTTGGTTTGATCGTTTAATATCTCTAATCTGAAACTAAATAAAGGGGAAATTTGTAGCGGCGACATAAGGCAATCGGAGTTTGAATATCGGGCAAGTCTATCGCGAGCGAGCTAATTGATCGCGTGTGCCTAACAATTACGATTGTTATATATATGTATATATGTATATATGTATGCGTACCGCCTTTCCACCCCCAATTGCCGTTAGGTACTTCGGAGCGAAATGAAGCGAAGGGTGAAAGCTCACGGTGGTTCAGCTTGTCTGATAGCTCGGCGACTCCCCTCTTTTCCGGTACAAATTATCGCTCGATCCGGCGTATAGCTTGTCGTTTTTAGTTAACGAGTCTACACGATGTATTACAATCCACTCTTAGCTTATATTGCGAGGCGAAATCGGCCTCTCGATTATTTCCAATTTTATTTTTTCATTTTTTATCCATTTTTTATTTCGTTAGGTATATACGCTTATCGAGTTTATATACAACGTTTGCAACTTGTATATATACATGTATGTACGTATGTATGTACAGCTACATGCCTCCCTCGTGGGTCGTAAAACTCAGCTCACCTCTGTTCATAATTACCTACTACTAAAAACGATAGAAAATGAAAAAAAAAAAAAAAAAAAAAAAAAAAAACGAGAAGAAAAAGCCTGTTAATCACACTAAATCCGATTAATTTTAATACATTCACCGACGAGCTTTATTCCCGACGGGTTGATCACGTCTGAAAATTGTTCAGACAAAAAAGATATGCAGCTGAGTAAGTACTATGATTTTTGTTGAACATATACTTCTGTACGAAATAAACGGTTAAAGAGATTTTGACGATTTTCTGTTTTTCGAATTTCGAATTTTTATGCCACCGACTCACAGTATTTATTCAGAAAGATTATTTCCCTGGAAGTCTATATGAATAGCCAATTTAAAAAACTCCGAATCGAAAAACACTAAAGATTCAAAATTCCGGAAAGCCAAAACTCCGAATCTCGGAAACCGCGCAAGCAACGTCGTTTATTTTACAGCTTTGTGACAGGCTTTCGTTAAATTTTCGGATTTCTGGACTTGCTGAGTTCTGAACTTTCAGATCTTTGAGCTGTCTTCACTTCGACCTTTCAGAATTTGAAAGTTCTGAACTCTCAAGTTTCTATAAAAACTCAGAATCGCGTCTCAAATAAATTCAGAATTACTACCTTTCGGAACTTTTGGAATTCGGAACTTCAATCCCACCCCCAGAAGAAGTTTTTCCAATAACCGTGTACAGCTGATTCTACGAATAAATAATATCTCGTGGTAAGACGCTGTGGTTTAATCTGATTGAAGAGAATTGTCTGAACAAAAAAAAAGCTGCATTTGAAAAAACGCTCGAGGGAAGATTTTTGTCAAAAACTAAACACTGCAATGGATATAGTTGGAAAAACGTGGCATTCCGCACATCTGTCGAATTATATATATTTTCAAGCTCGTATTATATACTTTAATTAATTCTTAAACAGACCGTATAATAAAGTGCTTTCAATCTCGCCCACCCACCTATACAGCTATCGGACTTTTAGAATTCTCGTATTAATTGATTGCGTGTGCCAAACCGAAAAACGAAACACAGAACCAAAAAAAAAAAGAAACAAAAAAACGACGGTAACACATACACAAATATATATCTACTTTCACGTATACACACCTATTCGTATAGTAACTATAGGCATGTATATGTACGTATACATGTATAAGGTATCGTAAGCGTGGAGTGAAAATTGTTTTGGCTTATCTGATCCTGCTTTCGAACCACCCCGCGTTTCCGATACGAATTTCCGCCACTCCGAGGCCAGTGTAAACGTAACATTTGTAAAATTGAAAAGCCCCCTTTTGAATCTTATACTGGAATACAAGCAGCCATGGCTCCAATAATCCATACAGCAATTTCAATATTAATTGAGATAATAAGCGAGAGTGAAAGTACACAATGATGATAAAAAATTAAAAAATTGCGAAAAGAATTAATAAACAATAAAAAAAAACAAGCTTAGAATCGATTTTCAATGGGATAGCTGGAACACAGCTGTATTAGAATTCAAAATCAACGAGCGAAATCTTCTAATTTCGAATGGGAAAAAGACCACCAAATCCGTGGGGTTTTTTTCCACCGATATCGAAAAGTAATTTCAAAAGCTATTTACTTGCTTCGCGAACGCGTTTCTAAATTTCTCTTATTTTACTTTCGCATCGTGTAATTTTTCTCTCGCGAATACTCTGAATCGATTCCGATTTGCATTTTAATTGGTTGCAATTGAATTTCAAACGCCTTGAATCGCATTTACGTCTATTTTGTACCGAATTTCTACGAATTTGAAAACAGAATTGAACACATTTCATATAGCCTTTCATTAGATATATAAGTATACCTGTTCGTCGTTTATCATTAAAAAAAATAGTACGATTTTCGTGGGTTTTTTTTCTCGTAATAACGATCGGCATTTATATGTCAAAAAAGCTAGAAAACATTCGAATGATCTCTTGCGTATGGAAGAGTAAATGAATTTGCAATTTCCAAAGAAATTCGTGAAAATCCATAGAATAATTTTCACTGAAGTAAATGTATATGTGGCTTGCAAAATTGTTCAACTTTTTGGATCTTTCTTGTTCAGTGATAGTTTGACAACAGGAAACGCGATCTTTCATTCGAGGGATAAACGTTCGGTGGGCAAAAAGGGAGCTCGTAAAATTCCGTGCTCGTAAAGAGCGAGATAGGGGTGTGCGTGTACATGTTCAGCATATAGATACATATATACATATATGTATATAAGTAGGAGAAAAGTATGTGCGGGTATCGTTGATAAGTGGTTACGAGAAGGACTTGAGGACGGGTCACTGTGGAATAATAATAGGGACATATCTACGAATGACCGCAAGTTTTTCGCTTACAGACTAGGTATATAACTACATACATATAGCATCAAGGTTGGTAGATATAACATTCGAGAGACGAATACGTACGACATCGTACAGTATGTAGTACGGCGATATTGCACCCCTGGGACTCGTACACAGTACCGGACATTTTGCTTGAAATATTAAACACGACCACGAGCAAGCAAGCAAGCAAGCAAGCAAGCTAGCTAGCTAGCTACTAGCATAAGCGAACGAGCAAGCGAATGAGCAAATTTACCGATCTGAGTATCTACCTATAGCTACGTATGTTATGTCACTGTATTTTTGTTATACAGCACGAATAAACTCACTTCTGGGACGTATTCAGCTTTTAATATCATTCGATGTCATAATATTCTAAAGCTGCTAGATATACCGCGAAGAGTTTCATGCTCAAAACACTGTCGTATTATCACAATATAAAAAATTGTTGACGGTTATTCGACCTTTCATGCCAAAACAAACATGGCGTCATGTTCATTGTCAGCTGATTGTGAGCAGCGAGAAAAATTTTATCTCGCAATTTAGGTTAGTCCTATTACGCAAAAGTCACAAATGTCAACGTCTTTTCATTACGCAGACACTCGAGATTCAACCGAGACTCAAATTTCTTGCAAATCTAATCGTTTATCACGAAACGAACTGCCTAAAGTCGCGAGGTGGAGCCCACGGACCGTGCAGTCGAGGCAGCCATGATTCTATTAATTGATTGTGAGTTTTGCGTCATGTTTCTCTCTCTATGAACAAACGTATTCGCGTTCTTCGATCATGCAGGTACCAGGAATTGAATTGAGTAGTAATAATTTCGGCAAAATTGATCAACGTTTCACAGATTAAGCTGTCTAAAGTCATCAGGTGAAAACACCTCGGAAGCTATTACCCTACATGTGTATATTATATCGATTTCGAAAGATGTCGAGTCTCAGCAAATTCGACACTGACGAAGATAAAAAGTCATCTTTTTTTTGCGAACGCGGTACATCATATATGGGTGTTGATAGTAAATGTAAAAACTCACATATAACGTCGAGATGGGCGTTGGCTCGGATGGCTTTAACGGTCCGCAAGTATGGGCCAACTTGGCACTGATATTCACCATCGTCGGTAAGTGAAGCGTCGGTTATTCTCAGGTTATAAACACCCGCGTTCTGGTCACCGACCAAGCGAAACCTCGGATGTCCTACAATTTCACCATCTAAAAGAAAAAAAAAAAAGAAAAAAAAGGAGGGAAAATAAAAATCATTCATAATTCCGAATAATATAAATTTGGGGAAAAATTAATGGCCGACCCCGCGTTTCATTCAAACTAAATCATATAACCTTGCCCATTTATCACTTCTCAACCCTTTGAGGTTGGGCGACGCCATATGGTGCCACCCTCTGTATTTATTTCACGAACTATTTGATTAATTTGTGTGAAATTTTTCTCTTGGCAAATTTTTTGTTGTATATTTTCTCTGAATTTGAGGTTAAAATGGTAAAGTTCGAAATGGCGGTGGGATAACAGCGGAAAACCGGGAAAAAAGTCGGAGATTTCTCGATATTAATGGAAGTGGAATTCTAGATAATTTTTAACTCGGAGATTATTATATGAGGTAAAAATCATTAAATTCAGAACAAGATATCCAATATAACAGACGGAAATTAAAAATATGTACCGAATTTATTAAAATCGATTTCAACCGGTATTCCGCGGTACTTGTGAGTATGGATCTGAACTCTAAACTGTGAAACTCAATAAGGCAGACGAAAATGAAAAAAACTAATGCGATTTCGATGAAAATTGATTTACAAAGGTTTCCGTACCTGCTCATAGATTTTGCCCCTAAATCATGAATTCTGAAAATATGAAACTAAAGGAATACTCACTTGCTAAAATGACGTAGGCGAAACCATCTTTGACCCATTGGACAGTTCCAACTTTGTTGCCAACTTCACAGGGTATGACGACCTCACCACCCTCAAGAACAGAACTGTTTCTCGGAGTTACACGGAAATACTGTTGAGCTTCTCCTGCAACAAAAATTTTTTTAACATTTTAGATTTTATGTCGTTGCTTTTTCACTTTAGTTTACGAAAAAAAAAAACGAACAAGGAGTGAAAATGAAAACTGGAAAATCGACGAGAACAGAATTCATTTGTAAAAACATCATTAGTAAATTCAATCTTTACATTTTTCAGCTTTAAGCGTACTTTTATCAACTTATGTATGTACGTACATTTTCATGTGTATAATGTACCTCGACGAGGAGTCATGCTTACACGGTGGAACTAACAATAATAAAGAACCAACGCATTATTCACGCCATAGTTTTATTTGACCAGGGAGAGACACTCGACAAATTTATACCTTTTCGTATTTTTGTTTGTTAATTTTTTCGTCCTGTTTTCCTAGTTTTTCAAGTTTTTTTTTTTTTTTTTTTTGTTTTGTTTGTTTTTTATTTTCATTCTCGTTTCGGGCTTTCGACCCAGTTTTCGCGCTATCTACTATACCGCAAGTGTGGCACTATTCCCGTTTTTGAAACATTGTTCAAACCCAACGACACGGAGTATTATCAACGAGCACATAACACCGTTAGAGAGTATGAGTGTTGTAATTTTTATCAAGCGTCCCCACAGAAATATTGTCAACTATGTATAACGGGGCCATGAACAAGGGAAAAATTTTCCCAAAATTATATTTAACATTTGCTTGATTTGATCCATAAGGTCATACGTATTATGGTAAAAATCACTTCCAACTTAACCTAGCTAACATAAAAAACACGAGTTTTACTGGAGTCCTATCAGTAACAATGAAATTTCGTATACAAACTCCCATGGGACTATATTCGGAATTCCATGATTACCAATTGTTCTCACCTCGAAAACGCGATCCGTAGTTTCTTTCAAACTGAACATCCTACCGGAATGAAACTAAGGAAATTAATGTTTCACTATGGCAGAAAGTGGCCAAGTATTTTAGTGTTTGAAAAAAACAAAAAAAAAACAAACAAATGGAATTCCAATTACACTAATATTTCTTACATTGGCTAGGTTAGGTTCAAAGCAAAGCTTAAAACAATTGGTTGGATTATCATCTCAATAATATATTCCTACATCAATGCCTTGAAAATAATCAATTTCTGTTCTTTCTTTATCTATTTTGTTTTTCAATGGTATTTGGAAATCGATGAGCGTAGAAATGAGATTCGAAAAATATTATAAAAAAGTTTCAGATTGTGAATGAAAAAAAAAAAAAAAAAAAATGAAATAAAATAAAAATAAAGCAGGAAAAACGTCGAAAGATATTAAAGAGTATATTTGTTGGTAGAAACGAAGTTGTAGGGTGTCGACTGCCAAATCTTTTATACAATCTGTCAGAGGAAGGGAAATGGATATAGAAAAGGAGAATGAGAGGGCGAGAGGGGATAGCTGGAATTGGCAGCTTCGAGAGTTGCACTTGGCCTCTCGGGGATTTCGGAGTATAAAGTTTACCCGTTCCGGAATTCGTCTGACGACGAAAACACACATATACCTATTTGTGTGTTGGATTTCGTGTACTATAAAATACATAAGAATAAGTACCTCGTTCTGAACGATTTTCATTATTTTTTCTCGTATTGCCAAGTGATGTTTTTCAATTTAGGTACCTGCTCTTGTCTTTTAGTTCGTCAATTATAGATTTTCTTGACATCAAATCAAATGATGACTTTTCTTGTCTCGATTCTCGAATTCCAAACAAATTTTGAAATTGCACAATTGCACAAGAAGCGAATGTATTAAGAAATATTGTTTATTTCTATTTTTGTTTCTTTCAAATTTGAGGTCTGAAAATTTTTTCTTCTCTTTTTTAGGCCTGAAATTCGCAAGCGGTTAGCAGGGAATACATTACTGTCGCTCTTTTGCCGCGAGAACAATAGAATTTAATAACGGACAGGGAGTTTCAGAACATCAGGAGCGGGGGATCGTTTAAAACCTTGACGGTTTGGAAAAGAAGAAAAAAAAACTGGCGGGAAAAAATGAAAAAAAGAAAGAAATTTGAAAAAAATAAAAGAGGAGAAAAGCGGAAAAGAGAAAAGCTTAAAATTTATCGGTGTATATAAACGTACGGATCTACTTTGAAAGCGCATGCCCGTATAAAGACAATAAATTTCCATGAAACTTAAGTTGCAGGTACCCATACACGGTACGAAATACACACGTAAGATTTTTTTTCTTAAGGGGGTGCTATACTCGATTTTTATCGACATTTTTTATTTTGTCGCGAATTTCCGAACAATGATACCAAATGAATTGTCCGTCTATAGGATCCGGTGATTTGTAAAGAATAGGCTCGATCCAGTGTGCGAAAATTATAAGAATTGAGAAAAATGTTTTTTTTTTTAGCGGGTTGATAAGTCCCTTATAACGTTTTTGATGCGATTACAGGTATGATCGTTATTCATTGTGTAGAATTTGTTAGGATTGTGATTTTCGAGAAATTTACCGTACAGCGAAGAATCATGTATAAAAATTTTCGTATTGATAATTGTGAAAAATTCCTTTCCCGTATTCTGCATAACTGCATACAGGTATACAAATGGAATTGAAAAACTGTCAAAATAATGTTGGAATTCAACAAATTCTAAATTGGGGTATTTTTGCAGTGAGCTTCGTTTAATACTGCGATATAATCAATATCGAGTGTCGTATTAGATGATATAACTGCACCGTTACATTAGATTAGGTATAATTATATGACGAATATACATGTACCGTGGTTTGTGCATGAATGCATGTATTAGGAATATGTATTTGTATGATAATAGTATACCTAACTACCTAGTACCTATCGCAGAAACGAATTAACACGCGAAATCCAACGCGAATGATAATTATTAATGAACTTTATAACATCCAAATAATCCCACGTTCGTTTGTACTGTATATTACTTCTCCACGTATGTATGTGGAATTACACGAATCTGTTGTATAATAATAACTGTACAGTAACTTTTTTAATTCGTCCGAGTAGCTGTAATAATTAATTATACGTATACTTATATCATCATTATATAATTTCAATTCACTCATGATTGTTTCCCAGATCTGTGTTTCAAAGCTCCAACAAACTCGTATGAATACTGGAACGTTTCTGTCGTTTGATATAATTTTTCAAATTTTTCAAAATAATCATTATCCATTCTGGATGAAGTTGTTTTGTTTTTTTTCTTTATATTCTGGCTTTTTTCGTTAGAATTTCGCAAATGTTATAACCATAAGATCCAAAGTTCAAATGCCTAAAACATGTTGAAACTACACAAGATTTTTCAATAATTATACGTAGAAATTGAGAATAATGTATCAACTTATATTTTTCATCGCATTTCCAGATCATAATAAAACGCTGAACTCACTTTTCCAAACGATGTCTTATAAACCATATTCTTTCGAAAATTACTTGAAACGCTTAGCAGTATAGAAATTTATATCGCTTATTTATCAACGATTTCCAAAACGTTCAAAAGATGCAAAAAATGTTTCGGAGCCGAGCTCGACTCGCTCGGCATATTGGTATTATTCCGACTCTTTTCCACAATGGAATTATTATCGAATTCACAATTTCGGGACCACGACCGAACTGCTCGATGGCCAGATCGAGACTGAACTGACTGACTCTCTTATCTCAGATCACAACAATCGTCACCTCTCCTATTTATTTATACTTACTATATATTACTATACTATATACAATTTCCAATGAAAAACTTGAATCTCTTCATTGAAGAATTCACGGAAAACGGCTCGTTCTCCGACAAATATATATAATTAGTAGAATCAATAAATTTCTCTATTCAGAATCAGAGACAAATTGAAAATCAATTATAAATGAATCATATTTTCGAGAATCGTTAGGAATACCATGTCCGAATATCCGAGTTTCAAAAATGCCCTAGAAAAATGAAGTTCCAACAAAATCATGGAACTCTTGTAGAGACGGCAAAAATCATAGATTAAATCTGAGACGGTGGGAATATTGAGCAGTTCTGTCTGGCATGAAATGAACTTTATGTTTGTACAATAAAGCATCCAAATACTATTATAAAACGCCATCTATATTCTCTTCGACGTGGAAAACAGAGAATCAGTCAGAACGTCAATCTCCCGAGGATTGATGAAGACACTCGCGCGAATGGTACATTGATCCGCACCAAATTTACAATCAAATTGTGAGACTGCGCTTCAAAATTTCTCTACGTTGTTGTAATTGTTATTATTACTATTATTACATTTTCATTTTTTTCCCTTATACAGACGTATGAATTATCTTCATTTTTTTTACTTCTACACATCCAAAATCTATCAATTTTTGTCCTTTTATGCTCAACTTATATTTCTGCGGATCAATTTTTTACAAAACTTGACCATTTATTTTTCGTTTTACTCATCTTCGATTTTCAAATACATACAGCGAGTTTAATATAAATGATTATTATCAGTAACTGCACGAGGACCCGAAGTAGCGAGTGTACTGCAGTATGGGCTATACCTGTATACGTCTAGGTTGATATAATTTAATAAATTATTAATTCCACTAGAGCTGCACTCCACGTGTATTTACACAAATATAAATATACCGAGATTTTTCAAGCGTTTGTTGAATAATTATATTTTCATCAAATTCAGAGCAGAGTAATTACTTCGGCGTAGTTGCAGTATCTATCTATATATAGCGCATGTATATAATATATATAAACGTTTTATGATGCGCCTGAGCTGCGCTGCAGAGAAATTCATAGATGTTTATTCGTTCATTATCAAATTTCTAATTATCTTCCAAAAAGCGATCGACAACAAGTTCATGATCCAACATCGATTGATGCAGTGTAAAATCATGCATACATATTAGAGTGGCCCTTAATATGGGTAAAAAAAAAAATTGATCGCGCCGCCCTCCAAAGCGGTTCCAAATAATTAAAAAAAAATCTACACAAAGCCCCAGCTATGTCCGTTAAGAAGAAGACGTGCCTGTAAGCATGAACTTGAATTTAAATATCAATTTTTCTTCATGATTGGATAAATTTTGATTTTTTTAAACTAGTTCATGTGTCAATTTTTTTTTTCAACTTTCCGGAACTATTGTACATTGGTATTCAATATATGAACCAAATAATAAGGTCCTCCATACTAAATTTGATGAGCGTTCAGTTCTACCATCCCATTATTTTGGAACAATAGTTCGATTTAGCTGCCGTCGAACGTTTTGATTCCCATCAAAATCAAACTTTAAATTTGCATCTTATCAGAGAAATCTATTCAGTACGAAGGATATAAATTTACGATAAACCATTCACATCGAACTTCCAGATTGGCCAGAATTGTTTTTTTTTCAATTTTGTTAGAAATATCCCTTGCGTACTGAAATACATAGTAATCTAGTATGGAGGACCTTATTATTTGATTTGTATATTGAATACCAATATACAATAGTTTCGGAAAGTTGAAAAAAAAATTGACACATGAACAAGTTTTAAAAAATCAAAATTTATCCAATCATGAAGAAAAATTGATATTTAAATTTAAGTTCATGCTTACAGGCACGCCTTCTTCTTAACGGACATAGCTGGGACTTTGCGTGGATTTTTTTTTAATTATTTGGAACTGTTTTGGAGGGCGGCGCGATCAATTTTTTTTTTCACCCATATTAAGGGCCACCCTAATACATATACATGCGCACATTCATATCATATAAGGATCAACTAAAATTTCTTGCAGCCCTCAGACGCGGTGATATGATACTGATGTCTAACTATAAACTAACTATACGTATAACTAGATAGTTGGACAGTTCAACGCATTTGAACGCAGCGCCAAGACAGAGACAGAGACATCGTCAGCGACACAGTATGAGATAGATATGGCCAGTTATACTTATACATATACCTACACATGGAGAAAGGTCATCGACGTATGATTAAGAGTAGATGTTAATACTACGGTTGTAACATCAGTATAGTGGCACCCCCCCTCCGTCTGTCTTATTCCTTTCATTACCAATGCTCATACCTGCTAGCATACACGATATAGTCACTATATCGTTACGGTCGTTGACTAGAATGTCTATATAGGGTGAGTCACGAGAAACTTCAAGAATGGGAGGAGCCTGAATGCCGAATAAGCCCATCCCTTTGACCAATCAAACGAATAGCAGGTAATGACAATATGACAGGAACTGTGTGAGCATAACATTAGAAACAAAGTTTAAGTCATCATCAATGTACTCAATTTTCATATTGAACAAAAAAGCAGTCAGTCAGAACAATATTTACATTCAAGGTAAAGTCTGTTACTAGCGGACTCGTTTTTGTTCATTATCTCTTGCCATGTAACATCAAAATTAAAACAATTACAGCAATTAAACTTCTTGATTTTAATGTTATGCTAACACAGTTCCTATTTTCATTACCTGCTATTCGTTTAATTTGTTAAAGGGGTGGGCTTATTTTTTAATCAGGCTCCTCCCATTCTCGAAGTTTCTCATGACTCACCCTGTATATCGCGCATACCTATGTGCCAGTGATCGATAAGAACCTGTACAACTGGTTTAGCTCCCCATTCATACCGTAGTATGTAACATACATGCCTATGGACTGCAGGTACATACGTATTACCAACACCAGCTGCGTCATAGCGTTACGCGTCAGTCGGTTATGGCTAAACCAGATACGGATGCTTAAGTACTAGGTTTTATAGACCCGTGTGTACATACATGTAACCTATAGGTATATCACACGGCACATGTCTCTCGCGGTTTAATCGTGATTCATTAATGAAATGAAATTTTTGATTTATAATGGTATCGCTTGACTGCAGTGGTATAAATATATACCGACGGGTTTGAGTCCGGGGAGTGGCAGGATCGGGTACTGGAGAAAATGATACAGTCAAGGTCTAGTGAAAAGTCTTTTGAGGTATAAATGTACTTCGAATCTTTTGTTTCTTGCAAAATTGGAAAGTTTCTGAATGGCACACGATCTATTGCTCCACTCTACCGAGTACATGCACGGTTGAAGTGTATCACATGGTTATCGCTTCTTCAAAAGGTATTATACCTATACAGTATCGTCGACAAGTTTGAGCTCACTTTGTGAATTTCAAGGCAGAAGAGACAGACAGAACAAGATGTTCGATACCTTGCTAGAAAATCTTCGTAGATGAAGATTTGATGACGAGCTTTTCGATGCTTCTTGTTATTTGGAAAGAGCTTTTCAAAGCTCCTTGTTAAAGATCTTCGTTGTGATTTGCGTATTCCTATTATAAAATTTCGAAATTTTTGCCATTCTATAACGTATTGATCTTTAGAAATTTTGACCCACACCGATATTTCTGAAGGTGCAATAAGTAGAGGGTAAAGCCGACTATTTGGTTTTTCAAACATTTTGTTATGATTTCTTCACGCCAAGTGCTCGAACTTGTAATCTGGAATATTTCTCTTTAGAAAACTGCATATGGCTAAAAAAACCATCAACATCTTCAAAAAGCGTAACAAATAACAAAGTTTCATCTTATTTCATCTGATTGTGAGATGCATATGAATTACTTCAGAAACTACGAATCGAATTTTCGAGGTGATAACAATTGGTAACAATTGAATTTCGAATATGGTCCCGTAGAACCTTGAGCAAAACATCTTCAGTTTATTATTTGATTTTTCCAGAATTTACATATATTGTTGTTCTTGAATTTTCCTTCTGCAGAACATCTTCACCCGAGCCCCTTCTGCCACGTGTACCATGTGCTCGCGGGTTCTCCGAGTGAAGGAGCACCCACTTCCGGGGCCTCTTCAATTGTAATTCAATTATACCACACTCGTGCCTAAAATACATCCCCCTGAAGTCCAGAGAAGAGGTAATCCATCATCCGCAAGGTTGTACGAGTATAACGCGTTTCGCCCAGCCCATATAAGCGATACTTCGCCAGCTTGTTAACTTTGCATTTCGCGAGGCACATAACCTCCGAACAGAAGCACACAATACCAGCACATGGTCTGCAGCAGACCTAGAATTACCGTATATACCATTTCAGCCACGTCTCAACTTATACCTACATCATTGAACGGTAAGACTGAATTCAGTCATTAGCGTAGGCCTATATTTTCGGAGGAGTGGGAGTTAAGAAGTAGCGATATAGTGTATAGAGGGGAGGGAAGGCAACGACCGACAACTTTACAGCTTCGACTGTATCGCGCGACGAAACTCACGTTTCTGACGAAAGTTTGACGAATCCTGGGTGTGCGCGATAGATGGCGTTGTAAATGTATAGTCGCCTCGTAACTTCTACTTATAAACGCTTACCCCACATTTATTAACACACACACAGATATATATACTGTATATATATATATGTATATGCATAACGTCTAAGCCTACTCTTCGAGGATCAAGTTCTCGCGCTTATAGCTGTCGCAGCTAGACGCGTTTAAGCAACGCAGTTTAAGTACCTCCATGAATTAGACGGCTGTGGTTTTAGGGTGTGGGTATATAGAGGTGTAATAAGCGTTACCCAAAGTTCTGAGCTCTAGAATTAGTTATTTGCACTAAGATTTTCCCCGATTAATGTCAACTATATACACCTATATGTATACACGTATACAGGTATAACGCGGTATAATATAATAATATAATAAACTAACTTATAGTCTAGAAATTTAGATAACGTCATATCGTCTCTGTAACTCATACCATTTGAGTTTCTGGATAAAATTATATCAGAGTGTCGCAAAACTGGGTATGTACTGACGTGGAAAAAGATTTTCTCAGAAATATATTAAGCTTGATCAAATCACTACTGTTGAAACGGTGCGTTTCTTAGGTGTACCACGGTTTTGCCCTCTTTTCGTCTGTGTGTGTCTAATGCGACTTGGTTTTTGAATGTATGTATGTATGTAAGAATAGTGGTTTTTGCAGATTTTCATTTTATGTATTATTTATATGGATATGTATATGTATAGGGGACTACGATCGTGTCGAGATTGCGGTGGTTTTGAATATACCCGCGATATGTCGTGGTCAGTGGGCAGCCAAGTACCATGAAATCGACGTCACACTACGATACCTATCGTTAGACACGCCACGCGCAATTACCGCCTAATCCATTTTTCCAACAATAAGTAAGTAAAACGAGGTACGCCACGCGCTTGCTGTAGGGTATAATATACTTGTGTAATTATTATCAAAATCGCGTAAATCAAATATTCAAAATGGAATATAACTGAAGTTCTGATCGATCAAGCTTGATCGAATCCGAATGAAAATGTGATTTTCAAGGGTTGATTGAACTTCGTAGATATTTACCGAGGGCACCAGATGAAAATATTTCAGCGTAGACTGTTTCTGATCCAAGTGATCCTTCGAATTTTGCATATTCATTCAGCTTTGATCAAGCTTGATCGATCAGAACTTCAGTAACATAAAATGGAAAAACAGCAAAGTGAAATATTCAAGTTAGAAATCGTCGTCGAAATGTTCATCAATTCATTTTCAGAATTCAAAATGATTTGAAAAAAATTAAGAACATCAAAAATGATCCGCAATATGCTCTGAAATAAATCAAAGTAAAAAAAAATATTAATTTCTCCTTTCTCGAAAATAAGGTTTTAACGAATCGTGTTATAGGTTCGTGTACCTAGTCTAGGCGAGGGTTTTGAATTTTGTAACCAAATAAATTTTGATAAAAGTTGTTTCTGAAAGGCTTAGGCGTATAGTATAGTGAGTTCCAGCTAGTCCTCGCGCCTCACGCGGGGAACCCTCGTCTGATTGTTTTCTGTGAACGACAGGTACACCCAGGGTTCGTTCGCACCCTCGCAGGGAGAATACATACATGTATAGTATAACTTTGAACTCGTACATATACTCAGAAAGAGGCATATATATATATATACAGCTAACAAATGCGTTTTCATGTGTATGTGTAAGTCAAGTTTGGAAGTTTAGCACACACCGCAGCCTTACAGAGATGGATGTACGGGTAGGTATATGTATGTATATATGGATAAAGGACATTAGACTAATTTGCGTAGCTAATTAGAGTTGAGAAAAAAAAAAAATTATCAAATAATCAGAACAACAAAACCGCCGAGAAATTATTTTTTTTTTCTTTCTCTTCTTTTGGTTGTGTAGGTATATATATAGTTACGTAGGTATATTTATACGGTTTGGAGCTAGGATATATCTGGGGGACAATTAAGAGTTCGCCGTTGCAAAAAGTTTATTAGAAACTAGTTTCTTATACATAGCTATATATCTATAGCCGCAAGGCTAAAGACGTCAGAGCTAATATACAAAGTTTATTAATTATACATACATAGAAGTTAGAATTTGTACACGTATATAGGTATACTGTAAGTAACTAGAAAGTTGGATAATTCAAGTTTGGCGGTCTCTTAATAATTAGGGTTAGTTTTTATCCATTTCTTACATATACAAAGCGTTCTTTGCTAATGCGACAGTCGTTTTAGTCACGATTTTTTTCGTTTTCTAGAGAATTGTGGTTTCATATTCTTTGGGAGTCAAGATTCACTCTAACTTTCCTGTTTCAATTGCTGATCACTAATTAATATAATACACTTTTAGGTTCAATCGTCAATTCAATCCCATTTTCAATTCTTCCACTTTTTTTTGTCTTCGATGTGACTAAAATTTCTTAGCTGTTCGAAGATGCGAAAATGTCGATCAAAAAAATCATACGAAAATTCTCGAATGGCTCATGAATAAAATACACATATATGTATAAAGTATATAAATAAACCTGTATCTATATGTATCGAAAGGATGCTGTCAGTTATCTCGGATTAATAACCTGTACACCTAAACTGAGCCGGAAATCTCACGGGTATTAATTATTCGATTGGCAAATCGATGTATATAAGTATACAGACAAAAACAGCCAAACATCTTTACAAAAAATGAAAAATAAAAAAAGAAGGCAACTGCTGTATTTAGACATAAATGTATCGGAAGAAAAATCTGACATTTATGTTGTTCTTATACGACGACGACGATGTTTACCCAGGTGCGATTGAAACAGATGAAGAGGAAGAGAAGAATAAATAATAAAAATAAAACGGAATATAAGAATGATAGAATGACCAAAATTCCTACCTTAGAAAAATATTCACACTAATTTTGTCATATAAATTTGTTATATCTAACGATTTTTCAGAAGTAGATGTAAGTCGGTACAGGTCTTTCATTTTACTATTTTTTCGTCTTCCGCTTCAAAGGGTAGCGAGAAGGTTGTCGATTTGGGAAAAGTTATTGATAACGGAAAGAAGAATAGTATAATAAAACTGAAATCAATTTCCTAAATAAATTGTTCATGAGAATTGCTGAATTGTCGGAAAATTCCTTTCTTTCGCATTACAATTTCTATTTTGTTATTTTTATTAACAAAAACAGAATAAACCAGTAATTCTTACAATCGAATTTCCGAATGTAATCAAAATCAACGATCGTATGAGAACGTGTATTCCAGTTTTTGGATTAAAACAAAATTAACAAATCATCAAAAACAGATGCGGATTACAAATTGATCAATTGAATCACAACGAATAAATGCTGTAGAAAATCAATAGAATCGGAATCTTGTAATCGAATTGGAATTGCCTCACCGTCTCAAATCGTTGATGCGGATCATTGGCGCGAACCAAGATGAATTGATTATCGAAAATTGTTAACCCTCACGTTTCAATTTATTAATTAGGAATGGCGAGAGAGATTTTTTCCAATTCCGAGTATCCAGTTTTTCCCTCCTTTTTCACTATCCCTATCTCTCTCTCTCACTGCTTGGCAATGTTTGTCGCAGCAAAAGGGTCAAAAGCTCTGAGGACGAGGGGTAGGCACGGCGGTAGGTACGGTTAACCGGTAAAACTTTTGAAACTGTAAATGAAACCAAGGCGGTTCAGGTCTGAGCTCACTGAGCGTCCAGGATCAAGTCCTGCCGGGGTAACAGAGCAAGATTAACTTCTCAATTCCCAGCTTCGAGCTCGCAAGCTCCGCGAGAGACTCCCAAGCTCGAAGCTCGAGGCTCGAAACCCAAAGCTCAGAGCTCGGAGCTTGCAGAGGGCGAAGAGAAAAGGCGGATAGCTGCAAGCTCTCCCTCACAGTGAGGGACTAACTTTGGCTTAACTTGACCCAGAACTCTCTAATAAACACTAGCCTCTTTCATTTAGATTCTACAATTAGAGTGAACTTCCTCCCCCCCCTCCCCCTCTTCTCCTAGCTCCAGAATGAGGAATGAGAGGCAAAGAAAAAAAATAAACGTTATATTTTCCGCAATTTACTCTAAAATATGAAAAATTAGTTCTTTAAGCTCTTGATTTTCTGGATAGAAAAGAGCGTTATCATAATCGGCTCGAAAATGGAAAGTCAAGTTTCATCGGATCTTCACGTTTTCAGATCCAGGCAGATCATCGTTGATCATCGAGATTGTTGTACGTCGTCAATTTTTCATCCGACGAAACCTCGAAAACAAATGAACGGATTTTGAGCTTACTCGAATCTGACAATGAATCAATTTTTCCCAATCCCAATCTTCGATTTAGTAGTTTGGAATTTAGGAGACGTATTCATCTGTTCCTTGGATTCATATATTTCTCGAACCATATATAATACATAGTAATTGAAGATGCCGTGATTTTTCTCAAAGTTATACTAATATGTTAGAATTTTGGAATCAGTGAGCGCAGAAATACGAAATCGATGATAAAATAAGGCGGAAAAACAGTTTTTCTCACGATATTTTCACAGCACATTTTACAGCACCGTTGTAATATGTATTGTAGGTGATCATAAAAGTAGTCAAATTGAGCGAGATTTCCGGCTAATCGAAAAATAGAGTGACTAAGTGAGTGAGAAGCTATTCGAGGTCAGAGTACGTGGCTAGTATATTATTAATTAGAGATCGCGTTGATTAGCGGGTAGACACATATCTATGTATATTGTATATATATATATATAGCAATAAAAATAAATCTTATAACATTAGTACCAGGTGATCAGTAGTTATAGGAATTAAAAATTCAATACGTTACATAATTTTTTGTATTCACGTATCTACCTTTTAATAATTATTCATGAATTAATGATTTGCGATTATTCATTCATTCTCACGCTGTGTTATAATAACGATACCCTGTACATCTGTACCCTGTACAGATGATTGTGGCGAAAACGAGATTATTAGGGCGTTTCTCTCCAACCGAATCGAATATCGATACGCTAATCTGCAATTATTTGATTTATTAGCCAGAAGTGTTTGAACCTATCTTCCTATCTGGATCGTACATCATAAACCAACAGAAAAATCTGATCTGTTCTGATTTCGACAATCTTGGAACAATTTCTTCACAAGGTTTTACAAATGCTCTTCTGCTTCATTTCTACTTTTCATCACCTTTAGTTGTCAATTGGTTCAGATGGAAAATGACTTTTCTATACTTCAACAGATGCTTTTCTTCTCGGCCCTGTAGTATCTGGAAAACAGATTTTTGACAAGCTCTCGGTCTGTCTAAGAAACAGACTCGCCAAAAGATCGAGAACCGGCTCGATGAAAAAATCGAATTTACAGGGGCTCACACGGCAGATTCTTAACGACGAATCTTGAAATCTTTTTCCTCCGAAATCAAATGACATTTCGTACAATTTCATCGGAATAACCATTTGTTTTCAAATTTTCTATCCGGTCTATCGACTTCATCGAGGGTTTACAAATGTTCATAAAACTTGTCAAACTTTTAGAAAAATGAAAATAATAAATTTGGTTGGGTCTACGTAAAGCACGACATGGTGTTGGTTGTTCATTCGTTAATTCTCTTGAATCGTTGTACTGGATATCGTATCAATTCAGCAGTTAATCATCCTTGGCGAAATTGAGAAAAAGAACTTCTGTAGATAAATACTACATTTCATTTGAAAAAATGTCAACCAAATTACGGGAAAAATCGTGTGTATATTTAGTAACAAGAGAGATTTAAGAAAAATCATTCATCAATCAGAAATCGAGAAATCGGGTACCTAATTGCAACTGACGGAGGATACAAGCTTAGCATGAATACGGAATGAAAGGGCTGCGTTTCGATAATGGGGTTGGAGTACATACCTATATAGCATCAGCAATAATTGTGGGCTAATTACAAACCGCGCGAAATCCGAGTCCTCCTACTCTACGCTAGTCTATACGATATAATTATTGTTTCAATTGCCAGCTGTACTTATGCCTATATATGTACACATACATATACCAACGAACGCGAATTGTGCGGAAACGCTCAGATTAGTGCTGCAACTATAATACTCCCGGTATACTCCTAATTACATCCTCTGAGATACAGATATATCCATAAGTAGTACATATATGTTTTTGTATATCTATGTACACACATATCTTCGTACGATTAAACGGGACTGCTAAGAATCCATCTTCTGTCAAGTGAGAGAGAGAGAGAGAGGAAAAATTTACAGAAGAGTATAGTATAACATGAAAAAAAACAACTTCATTTTGAATATTTTCTCGTCATTCTAAAATAGAAAATTATATTTTTTCATAATTTCAAAAAATAAGTTTTAGGGGATGTGCGGGCAAAATGCCCCCCCCCCCCCCCCCCTAAAAATTGTTCGTACTTTTTTTAAATCGAGTATATACATTCCAATTCTATCATTCGCGTGCTCTAGCAAACTTCAAACACCAAATCAACTGTATATCTCGACAAGTTAGGAGGTGGGCGAAATGGGCACCCCTGAAAAATTTTCATATTTTTTCGAGATTGAGAAACGTTCGAAATTTCATCACATACTCGCCCTTGCAAACTATACAAATATCGAATCGACTACACATTTTGACAACTTGCAAGGTAGCAAAATGAGCTCCTAAAAAGTGAAACTCCAAATCGCAATTGCAATCGTTAAATCTCCTAAAATTCTAACCTAAAACAGATAACCTGCTGTTGCCAAACGTTGAATTCCCCTTACTTCGATTTTTCAACGTTTGTATATGTTTGAGGCTCACATTTTTAAATCTCGTAATTTGAATGAGAAATTACCGCTCCGATTTTCAAATAATCTATTTTTCCCGCATAATCTTGAAGGGACCCGAATAATCAAATTCTTCAATTTTAAAAATCGAAAAATTTGGAAATTTAGAAAAAATTTTGGGCCCATTTTGCCCGCCCCTTTCCTACACATAATGTTGTCGAAAATTGGAAGAAAACAATAACATCGTAATGATCATAGTAATAATAATAATAATAATGACAATAATAATAATAATATACATGAAACGAATTTTGGTGGAAAAAATCGTCTGTCCGTATGAATATACACGAAGTCAACTGGGTCAGACCCTAAAGTTGTTACACCTGTAATATACTTCCGGCCGAACCGTCGCTGTCTTTTAAGTTTTCTAAGGAGCAAGGCGGCGAGAAAGAGAGGGGGAGAATTGTAGGGTGTTCCGGTACCTGCCCAGTGTGGGATATTCCCACGGGACTCCCTCTCTTACACAAACTCCTTACGGGTGTATAGGGACATGGTGTGCCGCCATCGCCTCCCAAGAAATATGGGTATATACATGCGCATATATAGAAACCATATCTCGACGTCAATCAACGTACTACTAACTTGCGCCTCTGGCTATACATATAGGACTATACATACGCTTGTCCTTATTACGCGTTAATTTTTACTGCCACTGGTAATTAGCTACGGATTTGCTTGTTCATAGGGCGTTCCATGCGAATTAGAGAGTAGAAAAGCAGAAAAAGATTCACTATAATCGTTTTTTTTTTTTTTTTTTTCTATTTCTTCAGACTTGCCCGCAAATGACCTACGCCGTAGTTAATTCATTTCATCAGGTATTACGTGAAGGTTTCTCATGTAGTGCATTGTATAGAAATTGAAAAAAATTCGAGTGTAATTGGCAGCGAATGACCCATACGATGGTTTTTTTTTTTTCTTTTGATCGGGCATTACGTAGCTGTGAGAAAAAATTAGGTTACAATCGACAGGGAATTACCCATACATAATATTCTCTTGTTTGCATCTACGAGAGATTTAATGAATCAATGATAAAAAGTTGTGGTGTCATTGGCAGGGAATAGTCCAAACAACCCTTTTTTTCCTTTTCACATACAAAAAAAGCCCGAATGATGGGGCATAATGGACTGGATTCAAAAAATGTGTTGTTTTTTTTTTTTTTTTTTTTTTTTTTTTTTTGGGCAATTTGGTTTGACTGGATGCGGTTTTCGCGAACAATCCACCATAGATATTATGAGGACAAAAGCATTGCGGATGCCTGCAATTTTCGGGAGAATTTGAATCAATAATTATTTCTCCTTTGACGGGACAAACGCTAATGGCCTTTGTTATCCGCAATACCAAGTTCTGGCCCCCCTCCCTCCCTTCCTTCCTTCCTTCCTTATACTCTCTACCATAACGCCATACCCTGAATAGAAGGTATTAAGACGATGAAGACGAAGACGAAGAGGAAGACGAGGACGAAGACGAAGAGGATCAGGGCAAGGGAAGGACAGCTAAACTCTCCCAAAGACAAACTAAGGGCGAAGCACGAGGCCCGGCTAATTAGCACCTGCACGGGGATGTACTTAGCCTTTCAATTTCTCTATGGCGCCTCATTTAACAATTTTCATTCCTCCTCCTTTACCGCCTTGCCACCCTAATTCGGAAGTTCTTCTCTTATAGTCGGAAATTTCATCTCAGAAGCGAAATTAGTTCGGCAATAGGTAACGGTTATTGTTATTGTTATTGTTTTTCCGTGGAATTCACCATAGAGGCTATAGCTGATTACATTCGATTTAATCAAATTCACTATTTTGCAAATATGTGCTTGTTTAATTTTGATTACCCTTTGGATAGCTTTGGCCAACTTGTTATAGAAGTTCTAGTTACAGATATTCATTGAAATCCTATAATATCCAATTATATTTAATGAAGTTCTCTGAAAATTTTCGATGAAACCCATGAAATGCATCGGAATGATACGAAATCCCACAATAACTCATAAGACTCAATGAAAACTTTTTCATTTGTCAAGTTTTTATAACAAAAAATCATCAATTGAAACAAAATTTTGCCAAATTTATGATATTTCCATTGTAGAATCTGATGAAATTATTCCACATCTATGGGAATTTATCGGAATTGCAGAGTGAAAATGAAGTACCACGGAATGGAATTCACTAAAATTAAATGAAAAATTGATGACAGCCACGTACGTGACAAAGTTTCATGAAATTGGAGATGCCTTATCAAACTTCATGGAATCTTACGACGTCTATATGAACATTCCGTGATAGAATCCCATAGGAGTAATCAAAGTCATATGAAATTCTTCCAAAATTATAAAAATTAAATGACAAATCTTCATGAAATCGATTGAAAATCCATGATATCCCGTGAAATTCGAAACAATGGGCTGTTATCTATCACAATTCGTTCATGAAATTCCATGAAATTCAATCGAATTATTTGAGTCCAATCAAGGTTTATGAAATCGGATTGAATTAGAATAAACCCCGTAATGCGCAGCGAAATTTTATGTAATCCTCACAGCGGATTCAGAGGACTAGGATCATATGGAGAAGACCTATGCAATTTAATAAAATTACATAAAATCCCACACTTATCCAATGGAATTTGAAAAATCGAACGATATCTATCAGAGTTCAGTGGTAAAATTCTATCAAATAAAGAAATTTATATGAAACCCCATAATATCCCAATACGTTTTCACTTTCCATCACGGAGGTGGTGGGAAAGTATTGGTTTAGTGTTTTGGCAAATCAGCAAATCTTTGACTTAAATATAACAAAGCTAATTATTCTGGAAAATGGCTGAACGAAAAAATTTGAAACTTTATAAGATTATTTTATAGCTTGTGGTCTGACGATGAAAAATTGTTACGTGCCATCAAAATCGACCAAGTGGTTGGGCCGGAAAAAAAATGAATGATGACGAAGAGTTTGAGGCAACTTGGCTGGCGAATTATTATTTTTTTAGCACCTTGGAATTCATAAAAATCTAGATACATCAACGAAGACCTGTGGAACTGAATGAAATTATACCAAGGAATGTCAATGGAATCACAAGATATCCCATAACGTTGTATGAATTGAAATGCAAGTACATGAATTAATTCCAATACGTCTGATTTGAAATCTGCAGATATCGTTATTCAAATCCCATGAAATCGATGGAAATTACATGAAACCTCGTACTATTCATCGAAATTATACGAAATTCCGATTGAGTTTATTTTTCGATTCTTTCCGAATTTGGGATGAAATCCTCCTAACAAGAATAAAATGATACAAAATCGTATTTTATTTAACGAAATTTTCAGTAATACGATGAATATGGTTTTTTTTTTTTTAAATTCGATTGTGAGTTCGTCAAACAGAACATCAGGATTTGATCCAGTAGCCTAGATCTGAAGTCTGAAGTCAAGAAAATAATATAAATAATAAAATAAGTAAATCTGATCTTGAGGAAAGTGAAGTACGTATATTAATAAACCAGGATGTCAAGCATGACGAATGCCCGAAATTCGTCATTTTATCCGCGAGGTTAAAGCATGCTGAGAATATATAAGAATTCTTTTATTCGTCGCAAGCTGTTGGTGCTGGGGGGCTATTGTCAAGGTAACGAAACAGAACTCATTGAATTTTCAGTCCTGGGCGACTTCGGGACAAGACAGGACGGATACGGTAGTAGATACAGGTATAGGTACCTACCATCCGAGAGCCAACCCTCCGGAAGCTGCTCTTGAAAAAGAAACGAGGAACTTAGTTATCTCCTGGGATTCCCCGGTCAGTACCGTGACGAAAAAATAAAGTAAGGAGCTGGTGGAGCGGGGGGCCCAAACTTTTAGGCAGCAGAGTAAACTCGATAAAATCTTTTCGTAAACCAATTATTGCCCTGCAGGGGGTACAAAACGAATTTTAGTATTTTAGGTAATTAAAGATGAAAATTTTCTGCCCGAGAAGAGAATAAAATTTTTCAAGTCACTATATATGTATATACGCAGCTATAAGGAATATTTATAAGCAAAAATACATAATATATTACTTTCTATTTTGAGGGAAAAACGATTCTTAATTTTCACTTCTTCTCTCCAATCCAACAGCGTGTTTGGTAACTCGCCAACTTTTTTTTCTTCTTTCTCTCCTCTTCTTATTCTTACTCTTCTACTTCGCAACCGCACCCGAGAAGATTAAACCGTCTCACTGCTTTAGATACATGGTAAAAGTATTTTCAAATTTTCTCTCACCCCAGCTCTAATCTTTCAAACTGCGACAAACAGCATCCACGTAGCAATTTATTCCCCGACCATTTATTTATATACAATATACATATATAGGTACGTACATTACAGTTTTCTGCTAAGAAGATTGCTCCTTTTTACTATATAGGTACAAGGGACTTTTGCACTCGATCAAAACCGAAGAAACCGATTTTTGGGCTGTCGGAAATTGTTTTTAAATTTTGATAAACGGTTATATGTTTGCGTCTGAGGGAGCTCAGAGAAATTGAAACAAACCTTTTAGTCCTTTTTGGATGTTATATATACAAAGAGGTCCTTGAATATCAGGAGAAGGGGGGAGGGGGGGGGGGGCGGTCTCAAGGGATAAAATTCGGAGTTAAAATCCGTTGAGAAATAAATAAGTACCATTACCAGTAGGTGGAAAGGCATAGGACTTGCTCGAGTCTCGAAATGTTAATCCGAAACAAGTGACTTGGTTGTGAAATGTAGGGAATCAAATATTCCGGGCACAGATCCGCAGCTGGGCGAGAAGAGGAGGGTCGTGGATTTTGGTTAAACAATTCGTGAAGTTCGTAATTAAAGATTTCTTTTCTACAGAGAGCCCCCCAGTCGAAGAGCTGGGGTAGAAATGGAGGTTTGGTATAGGCACAGGTACCCAGTAATACTGAAGGGCGGAGTGAAGGATCCTCGAATTAAATTTGCAAAGATATACTGCAGAGATTCCCGTTAAAGAACCAACAGCTCGTAGGATTAGATTAATAACACCGTCAGAAAGAGGCGGGGGTGGTTTTCCCCTCATTTTCAAGAGATATTCCCCTCGAAAAAGAAAAAAAAAAAAAACTCCAAGACTCACTTCTTCCGCAGATCTTTGAATAAGACGAAAAAGAAGAAGACGAAGATGAAGATGAAGAAAAAGAGAAGGATTTCCATTTTTTTTTTTTTTTTTTTTTTTGCTTTCTCCTTCTTTTCTTCAAGGTTCTGCATTTGCATTTCACCAAAAGCGAGATCGAATCCTGTCCCTATTTGCTGGATAGCGAGAGTATTCTTGGTTCTCATGATAAGTCGTCGACATCTTGAAATAAAACCTCAAGCCAATTTTACCATAACATTAGGTACACTTCCCGGACTCAGGTTCGATTTAAAAATCATTCTAACGGACATTCCAAGTAATCTTCATCAAAACGCAGAAAGCAACACTGCGCAGCAAACTCTTCAGGGTCCGAAACTCTGTTTGAAGTGATAAGATATCGGAAGAAAAAATCAACAGGATGTGAAATAATCTCCTGTCAAAATGGTAGTAATCATTTCGTGTCACTTAGTTCTGCAGAGAAAAACTGAAGGCTAAATTTGATACGTTTTTCAAGATTTGGTGGTCGCATCGGGAAGTAATAGAAAATGGAAGACAGAATACCAGGTGGGAAAAAAGATAGTCTCTCATTGCTCATCTCCCATTGCCAGATCCACTACCACTTCCACTCTCAGTACCAGATTCCACCCTATACCCTCGTTTTTGCCTCAAGTTTTTGCCGTTTGCTTTTTGCGTTTTGCTTCTTTCCATCGCGACGTGTCGACAAGACCTACTAACGTCAGAATGGTGGGTGCGAACAGCGAACCCCAGGGACCCTATTTCCTGCACCGCTCAGTTCTTTTCTCTTTTTATGTAGCAGAAACTTGGAACTTGGAATCGACTCTAAACCAGGGCGCAGTCAGACTCATTTGACAACTTCTCACACACTCTGTGATTATTTTCATTCGCAACCCTCGCATCATCGTCATTCCTCCTCAAACTATAACAACTTTTCTTCACATTCCATTTGCCACATCGCGCTGCTTTATTATATAAAACATCGCTATTCATGATCCTAATTCAATTTTACACCCAGGTTAATGTCGTTTCTGATTCCTTCTATAATCTACGTTCTTTTGGTGAACCCGTTTACTTCGAGCGGAACTCAGAACAGTTAAGTGCACCGATACACTTTCTCGTCGAACATAAACCTACCTTGGATAAAACCCCATCATCACATGAATCATTTCAATCCAAAAAGTTACAAGTAAGATATCCAAAAAATCAGAATATTACCAGATTTTTGCTACACAACAATACGACCATAAAATAAATCCACTTTTCACGGATATGGCTTTAAACCTTGCATGGATTGACACTTGACATGTTTTCATGATGGACAGGTCTTGTATGAACGATTCCAAACCACAAAGTAGCTCAAAGATTTCAAGCAGCAGCACATTTCCTGTGATTTTCTGATACAGTGATTTGGAAATGTCTAATACCAATGGATTTGTGGTGCATAACATGATATGTCCTTTATAATGAATCCATGTTATTAAAAAACACACACACACACACAGTAAAGATACGTCGAGCATGAACGAAACATGGTCATTGATGAGATTTAAAAAAATGAAAGAGTGGCAAAAATGGGGTTTCGGATGACATATTCCACATGACGAAAGAAAAAGTCATTGGAGATGTTCGAAAGTGGTTATATATTGTTACTGACAATGGCAGTGAGTGAGCGAAACACACGGCATGTTTTCGTTCTTTGTATCATCCATAAAAGTAATTAAACTGGGGGATAGAAACCGCGGAGGGGAGGTGATGACGAATAAGAAGAAAAAGAGAATAGGAAAAAAAGAAATCGGACAAGCTCGTTGAATCGCAGGATGTGAGCCAGTGATGCAGTTCGTGGAGTGAAGTTAAGCGATGAATGTACATGTACGTACATACGTATGTATCTACAATGTATGTACATATATACATGAGTGCAATACTACCGATACTACCGTGGAACGAAGAAGTTTGACTCAGTCAGTGGCAGCAACCGTCGTGGGATAAGAAGCGATTGTTTCATTGCGGAAATGACGAGCAGCTTTACCTCACCAAACCAAACTATTTACTTGTACACCATATAAGTTATACATGTATATTGTTCGACGTATGAGACCCGCTACCGCAGCTGCAGCCTCAACGTTTCAGGACTTCTTTCTGCGCAAGACGTCCATCGACGCAGTTTTGACCTCATATAAGAACTGCACAATTTGCACATTGTCTAGACTCCAAGAAGTGAAGAAATGTTTATGTATGAATGTTTCCCTGCCAATTATGAGTCAGATAATATATTCATACAGACGGAAGGTTGCAATTATAAAATATATCCTTTTTTTGTGTCTATTACGTTTTTTTTTTCTTTTCTTTTTATTTTCTTGGCAAACCCTGTGGCAATGTCATCGTCGACGATGTCGTCCTCGTCATCGTACCGATGAACCGTGAATCCGTGATAAAGAAGTCGATCACAAACATTACAGTATGTATAAAAGCAGGTATATACGTATATGTACAGTGTGACGTTTTGTCCCTATAAACCAATTGGTCATGCGTCAAATTAGGGTCGCGTCATGCGCATCGATCATGCGCGTTTCTTATGCGTAACGCGATAAATCAAGGAAAAGGAACTTCCGTCAGTTTTTTTTTTTTTCTTCATTCATGTACCAGAAGTATATAGTAGTTCAAGGAACGCGATGATCCATACGAAGATATTCAGGTGATAGATTCAGTCGACGACTATATTCATTTTCAGCCTACATTTGAGGGAAAAAAATGTCAATAACGTAATCGGGCTTAGGATATTGGATTGAAGACATACAAATAAGATATAGAATCGTAAGTCGCCTAATATTCGTTTGAGAAACGTTTTAGATGTTTTTTGAAAGACGTCCAGAATTCGTCTAAAAGTATTGTAAAAGCCGGTAAGATTTGAGCTAAACACGTGTCAACGCCATCTACAAGTTTTCCAAAAAATGTTCAGCAGCTATAGAAAAGTCGTCTCAAAGTCATTGTCTAAAGGACGTCTGAAAGTTTCGTGAGGGATGGCTGAATTTCGAATTAGAGATGTTTGAAAGTCAACTGAAAGTTTTATGCAAGGCATGCAAAAGTCTTCTAAAATTCGTCTTACGGTTGCATGGAATTTATGGTATTGCGAATTGTCTCAAATTTCTTGAATGAGAAGTACAAGACTCGTCTGTAAGTTACTTCAAAGACGCCCAGAAGTCGTATAAAGATTATCTAAAAGTCGTCCCAAAGACTCCTTGAATTCGAAGTGCCGTTGAAGTTTCAAGTTTGAAGTTACAAATGATTAAATTATAATATTCTTGAAAAAAAAAGACAATATAAGTATACAGCACCGTCATTAAAAAAAACCTCTCCTTTCTCTATTTTCACTTTATATCATTTCTCTACAAAAACTTTCCTCTGGTGCGCGACTTTCGTTATACATACTTATGTTTCGTCATAGTATTATGTTTCTGTTTTTCCCTTTCTTTCTCATAAATACATACATACAGACATACAGATATGTGTATACGTTTTCCTTGAGTGATAATTCTCTGTGACTGCATAAGCGATCTAAGCGGGTCTTAGCTGCGGATATTAGCTGATAGGGTTATCTTAGCGGGTTCTAGAGTTAGGGTTGTTTTAAGGTTAGGTTAAGTTACGCTAAGTTAAGCTAGGTGAAAATGAGATCAGATTACGTGAGGTTGGTTCAGTTTTAAGTTAGGTTGGGTTAGGTTACGTTAAGTTAGGTGAGGTTAGGTTATTTTGTAGCCGCTGTTAAAACGTTCGTGACACGGTCATTATAAATTATTAACGCATGCTGCAGCGTGTATAGGGAAACCTCTTAAGCTTTCTTGTTTGTGACTGGCGCGGGTCCGTATGCCTACGTATAGAGCAACGAACAGAACTGAGCTGAGCAGATGGCTCACTGCTGCGAGGCTCTCGCAATTTTAATGGCTTCCTCTTGAAAGTTAAATGAAAGGATTATTAAACAACGATTTGGCTAAGCTCGTTTACCCTTCCAAGTTCCCCCCTCTCTCTTTCTTATGCTCACCCTATAATCGCATCAGTTAGTATACAGATCGGTACAATTAGTAAGTAGACCCCACCACCACGATCCCTCAATCTAAATACATGTCTATGTTTATCGACCACTAGAAATTTGCTACATAATAGTTTGCTGTATAAAGGCTGCACCTCAAAAGTACCTGAGTAGTGTATATTTATATGACTCACCCTGTATAGTGACATCGTAAGAAAATAAGGGGCCAAGGGGGGAATGGAGAGGGCACTCAAAATTGGATATTCAAGGGCAAGAACCCAATAATATTATTATCAATAATGATGATGATAATTTCATCAACAAATGACATATTATTCTCATATTCATCTATTTTGAAAAATTTGGAAACAACAACAGAAAAATAACACAAGTATTGACTGATATTTGATTGTTAATGAATTCAACCGGAAACCACTTTCTGGATAGTTGGTTAGCATAATTTTTAAATGTTCTTTTGAAATCCATCAAAATTATACATGATTATCCTTTTTTTCTTTTCAACTCAACTATTCGCTATACTACCCCATTTTGACCCCTATCGTTGAATATACTTCGTACACATGTACACAGCCAACGTATATGAGGCTCTATGTGTTTGGTATTGTGTATGTCAACACATACGTTATGTTTACCTACACAATTTATGGCGGCATATGCTATAGGTATACGTTCATAGATAGGATAGTATAAGATTACAGCTTGTCCACTATGAATCCTTGGGGATAAGCTCGAAAATCTACCACTTGCGAATAGTTAGAAGCTGGTTGGCACACGGTGCACATGTGGCCTGGAGCAGCTTGCACTTCTATCTATTATACATATATATACGTATATGTATGTACGTATATGATTACACATACACGTATAATATATTCGTAATAATACATACATACATTATATACGTATATGAACGTAGAAGAGTAGCTACATACCGTAATGGGACACCGACACACATACATCCATGCATTTATCGATTCAACTTTATATTACCAATCTGCTGCACACCTGAACTCTCAGCTTGAACACATATGCACATATGTGTATGTAGATACGTACATATGTATCTAGTTTAGATTCGAGACCATCAGGATACAGTTTCTCCCTTGAAAATTCTCACTTCCGAAGTCCTACGACATTCTCGTAAGCTTCCTGCTTCCGTTTCGCATCAAGACTATGTCAAGAGAGAAATCACACTCTTAGGACCTTAGACATAAGACCAAGATTCAGAGAATGTATTCGGTTTTTTTTTCTTTCTCTCCGATATTCACCTTCCTCTCAGAAGAGATAAGAAAACCAAGAACGAAAACCAAAGCCGGATTTGAAATGTATGTTGATTAGTCTTCATTTTTTATTTGTCTTTTCCACACAATTTTGAATAAATCCTTTCCAAACAGAAAATAACCATAATCCACACGTCTTTTTCCTATTCCTGTTTCGAAGTCTCGAATACGTGTTTCTTTTTATTTTGGTTTATGGTTACCTTTGAGTTTTGAAAAAATTCTCAACGATCCCGTCGGAATCGATATGTTTTTCGTTGTTCTTTCTCATCCGGAATGGAAAACCGTTGACAATCATGACACAGAGTTGAATGCATGTCTTTTTGTTGTTGATGTTTTCTGTCTTTGGTTCGGACAAAATTCTGAACAACTCAATTCAAGAAGCAAGAGAACAAAAATTGCCATGTTTGTCACTATTTCTATTCCGCCGGAAATCGGAAATCGTTGAAAATGAACACGCATAATTAATCATGCATGTCTATCTGTTTTAGTTTCGACAAAGATTCTGGCGGAGTCTAATCCATCAAGAATGAATCGAAATAGACATGTTTTTTTTTCCAACCCGTTTCTTCATAAAACGTGAATCCGTTGGTAATGATGATACGGTATTAAATACATGTTTCTATGTTTTTGATCTAACAAAATTTCGAACTATTTCATTCCAAAACCAATAATCCAAAATCGGGATGTCATTCGTATTGCTTCTTGATTCCAAAAGGAAAAACCATTGGCAATGATGATGTTACGTTGAATGTACGTATTGGTATTTTTTCCAATGTGTATATTTCTATTGGATTTGAAGAAACCCGAGGATTCGGGGAAGTTGTTTCGAATTTCGTTTGCGGTGAACGTTCTCTGAACGAGGCGTCGCTTCGTCCCACGTCAGCCAGGCAACCAGCCAACCTTTTCGTTCTTTTTAGCGGAGGAAAAGAGGGAAATTGGTTTCGGTTGATCGACTTGCGGCACTACGGTGTAGATACATGTACATGCCCACTAGTAGGTACACGTACCCACCTTATATCCACTTCTCTAAAGTCTCTCTGCATCGCCAAACGCGGCTACCGCGGTAGACTGCACCCGAAAAGCCACATACATACATACTTATGTATCAACCATACAAACGTACTACTTACATGCACACATACATGTTGCACTGTACAACCAGAAAGACTTTGTAAAACACAAGCACAGAAACTAGACAAAAACAAAGCTCAGGGTTATTCGTTGGTCGAGGTGAAACGTGAAATAAGGACTTCATGCTATGCTGTAGATACATACATATAGACAAGTACAGGTATATACTTATATGGACGTAGCGTAATAGCCGAAAGGCGAGAAATAGCGCTTACTTTTTTTGTTTCGTTTTTTTTACTCCGGTCTTTCTTATCCCAAGATCGACAAATTTCACGGACCCGGAATTTCTTGTAAAACTAAAATAAGATCACTTGACTTCGTTTACAGAGAAACCTTTTTATTTCGCGTTTAGTTAAACGATAGTATGATAGTCGCCGACTTCACGATTGTGTTTTTGGAGTTATTTAGTCGAAAAAGATGTCCAAATTCATTGAATATCGTTTTGAATGAAACATGTCGATATTTAGATGACTTAGGAAACACTAGATGATTTATAAAAGCATCTTGGAATTCAACATGTCGGTTTTGAATGATATTCTTTTTGTTTTCTATAAACACAGAATCTCAGTCGTTCAACTTTTTTCGACTTCTTGTTTTGTAACTCATTAGATCGGTTAAAATTCGTCTCGTATATACTGACATGTCTGTTCTTCATCTATACGACATGTTGTCACTTGACGACTTTTCAACTTTTCATAATCCTGTTCGATAATTCAAAAGATGAAACTATATAATGGTGAATACTTAGTTGACGAACTAATTAGTGAATTATTATCGCAGCTATATCCTCTGCGGCGGTGGTTCAAGAATATTTCTGCGGATCCGATAGCGTGCTCTCGAAATCATATCTATTATTCATCTTCTCGGTGTCTATGGGTTCTTCTGTTCGAAATGAGCTAGCAAGTAATTAAAGAGATTAAGATATCGCAGGTACTAAGGGTGGGTAGGTCTAGGTATAGGTAGGTAGGTGGGCACCTGTAGTAGTTTTCCAAAACTTAGCTTGCGCCAAGTTCTCTGGGGTTTTCCCCAACCAAAGTTCAAGAAACTAGGAGAGAACGCAGTTCGCGGATAAGGTCAGACAGACGAGTAGAAGAAGAAGAAGCAGAAGAAGACAAAAAAAAAAGGATGACGAAGAAGATTGGGAGATATAATAATAGTTGGTATATATACATATATATATATATGTATACCTAGTTACGATCGAAAAGAAAAAAAGGAAAGGACAGCCAGCCTCTGCTTTATATATAGTACACATAGTTATAAGCCCTATAGTGCCGCGGAAGAAGAATCCTGAATTCCAGCTATCGTCAGCATTCTAAATCACCATGGATATAGGAGGCGTGTACCAATACCATGTGCCAAATCGATAGCCCACCTACCTATATATACTGGCAAATACGTGTTCGTTTTCGTCTTCAACAATCAACTTTATACATCGAGTCAACGACTTGGGGGTGCGGAACTCTTCGCGACTTTTACATCAAGTTATTTATCGCCCCTCGGTATATACCAAATTCACGCTTCTATAACCCATTCGCTTCAATATTCACCTCGCACATGCGACTCGCCAACTCTTCGCGACCCCAAAATTACTTGAAATTACTTCAACCTACTTTCCGCCGCTTTTATACATTATCAAGACATTTTCTTACCGCAGAAAAATACCATTTTGTAATCATTTTCTTCTCTCTATGAAAACCCTTTTTGAAGCAACCTAAACATTTTTATTTACACTTTTGGAAACAAGGTTGCAAATAATTGATTTGCCCAGTTATAGCATACGTAGATCGGAAATTGGGCCGAAAAATAGGAATATGAAAATTGTATTCCGTTGGTCCTGAAGAACCCCAGTCTGCAGTTCATGATCACATTATGAAGTGTGCAGTTGATTTGAAGTTACTAATGATTAGAAATCCGATTCCAAAACCGACCAAATTCCAAAATTCAAAAAACACCAAGTATTCCACAGATTTTAAATCTATATTAGCAGTCTTTTGCCAGTGTATGATTCGACAAGTTCCAGAATCGTTCTAAGTGGTCAGAAACGCACGTAAGGAATGTCAGATTGATGCGTCTTGTAAAAATCATCCACGTTCGTCGGAATTTAATTCCAAACCAGAAATATTCTCGAGAATATGTTCTAAAAAGTATCTTTCAAATCTGGCCGCGTCGCCAAGAATTTGTTTCCAAACCGGCTGAATCTTTCGATGATTTTCAAATCCAGCCAATTCCATTGCAAATATGGCGATAATTGAATAACTTCGATGCAAATGATTTGAGTGACTCACACAGAACAATGATTTGCAATGCGTTATGTGTTTAGAGCTCTGGCTAGTTATTGGAATATTTATTGTTGGCGATTATTCCGAATTGATTTATGGTGGACTTGGGGATTACTGGACGACTCAAGAATGACAATTACGTTTATCAGGTAGTACGAAATCTGCGTTCAGAGAGTATCGCACAAGACGAAAACATATTTCCAGTGACTTTCTTGAAGGGGGGGATGCAAATGAAATGTTCCACTTCGAAGCACTGAAAATTCATTTGCAGGCAGATTCATTCGCGTACCAACGAGCACCCGATCGGAGTAAAGGGGACGTTGAAGGTATAGAGGGTAGAAGCCCTCGGCCCAAGCTTCGCTTCGCTAAAGCCCAACCTGCAAAATCTCTCCATATTTGCAGCTTCGAAGTTCGCAGAAGACTCTTCCGTTTCCTCCCTTAGTATCCTTCTATTTTCGCTATACCTAGTCACTCTTTCTTCCTCTCTCAGTTCCTGATTGCGAATTCTGTCTCTCAAAACCAGTCGTGCAAAACTCCCATCACGCGCATCCCAGCTACCGGGATAAGCCCTTTTCGAATACCCTGACTTTACCAATTTTTTTATACACGTAGGTACGTATATACCCTATACATATATACATATATGTATCTATGAGGCATTCGTTCCGCTACATTTTTACCGATTTTCAAACCCCTTCATACCCATTTACATTTTTTTTTTTTTTTTTTTTTCAAGCGGGAACAAAATCGTGTTCCCTGAGAAGACAATCGATCAAAAAAAAATATATATATCGTCGAAAGCATATTCTGGTCAATTTTTATGCAAATTTCTGTATCGAATGCAAAATATGGAAATTCATACAGGGGATCATATTTTGTGTATGAAATGCGCGTTGTTTTCACTTAGGGTTTGGGTTAATCGGAGGGGATCGAAAGTTGTTCAGTTAAATTGTTTAGCTCTAGCTCGAGCTACGAATAAGGCGGAAGCAATATAAGTTTTGTGAATAGAATTTTGAATGAAAGCACGGGGTGAGCACAGGAATGGAAGGAAATGGGGTAAAGGTCAGTCGGGGAACAATAGAATAACTGAACTAGCCCACTCGCTTCCCTTATTGCTGCTGTTGCAGAGGGGCGAAGCTCGGTTTTGTGTCGAACCATGATATAAGGCATGGGCGCGAGGCGAGCTGAACGCGGGCATGTGCCTAATTTTGTTCAACCAAATTATTGGGTCAACGCGAAACAACAACAAGAACAACAACAGCACAACCCTGGCTCAATCCCCCAACAAGGCAACATCCGTTATAGTCCAAAGTTCTGACGTTCATTTCAGCACACACTGTACCGTACAATATGTGTATAGCTATATACGAAAACCTCGACCCGAAACGATTCGACGATAATTATTGTCGAAAAAGGAATCGCCCGAAATCCTTCACCCAAGCACCGTTGAAAAATTTGTGTTTCCATGTTTAAAAAATCAGTAGTCAAAATGTTGGTGTTGAATTTTCTTCACACTCGACTGTTAATCTAAGTGGCATCACGTATGTTGAACTATAATTGTTCATTTCGAATATCGAACCTAAGATCTTCACACAAAATTCATCGTATCTTTTATATCGAATTTCAAATTCAACCCATCGACGCAAACGTCAACATGTCTTTTGTGCAAAACATGAGAGTTATGTTAAATCGATTGGACAATTTCATCAATTTTACAAAACGCGTGTGTAACCGTGCCTGAAAAGTCAATTTTCACGCAAACTTCTAATCAGGAACTTCTAATCTAACATCGGGAACAAATCGATTTTACTCAAATAAAATTTCGATCAGACAAATGTTGAGTAATAATGATACGTCGATTAACTTGCTTTTGCGTTGAAATATCAACATAAACTTATACATGTCAACATTTGACACGTCATTCTTCTGTTGAATCAACATTAATTTTTGAGTGGACCGACTGGTATACGCGAAATGTGTTAAAATTAACACCAATTTCTCAACCGTGTGGGATTCGCAGGATATTTTCACTCTAATAGAATCAGAAGTTGGATATTTGCTCTTCGTATTGGTCAAGGGACTAAAATTTGAAATTTTGCCAAGAGGGAACTTGAAAGATTCGATTTCAAAGACGTTGAGCAAATTATGAGAACATTTTGTTTCAGCAAAGTTGTTCATTTTTATGCGATTTTTGAATAGACAAAATTGAAGAAATTGTGTAGATTGTTAAAACTCTTCTAGTTTTTAGTGCCGAATTTTGATTTCAATCTTTTCAGTTTTTTATTTACCTTTTCTGTTGTTGAATTTCTGCGGCGATAACGATATTATCCAACTTTTCTCACTCGCTGATCGCCAAAATAAGGGAGTTTACTCTGGCACTTGGAATATCCCGACTGGCTAGACCGCGCGTGCCCCACGTTTATTCGTGTAACGAAGTTATCAAAGTTACCAGGCTTAATCTATCACCTTCTTCGTGTATGTATTGTGTACATATATTCATATATACATCTACATATCTAGGTATAAGTATATATACATGATCCGCGCGAGTAAGGATTTGTACGTATTTCCACACAGCCTCGGGTTTCTCTGTCTACCTGATCTCCCTCTGACATTACCTGTCAGAATAAGCATCACCTTGTCGTATATATGTATTGTATATAGCCACCGCCACAAATTTCCTTCATTATTTTATCATCCACTGCCAGGTGTGTAATCTACACATACATATAATGTACACATACATTTATTCATACGTCTCATTCATACATCTATATAGATTGGTTTACGTTTTTATTTCATCATTTGTTTTTATTTTTCGTCCAATTTATTCATCGATTTGTCACAACCATTCCCCAGCTTCAGTTAATTTTTACATAAAATTTTTCGTCGATGGGAAAGAAATCGCTTCAACGTGTTCAGAAACGACAACGGGAAATTGAACATTTTGACACATACAAAAACAGCTTGACATGTTATAAACTGCAATATAAAAATACTTTCGACGTGTTGAAATACACCGAAAAATGCCTAACAAACATCTGCTGAACATGATAACGAAAAATCGCAGAACATGTTGGAAACGACAGACACAAATTTCCTCCAACATGCCGAATAACAAGAAATACTTGACATTTTAAAAAAACAACAGAAACGAAAAACTGATTAACATGTTGTCGAGTACTGAAAGGGAAAAATACCTATAATAGTATTGTAACTGCAAAAAAGCCGGAAGGTAGAGAACAGAAATGTATCAGTCTAACTTTTGACATGTTCCTTGACTATGCATGCATATAGTTGACTTTGATTTTAACCAGAAACTTGAATATTCAGATTTTCATTCATGTCTGAAGTAGAAATTATGTCAAAAGTTTCCTTAGCTCCTAGATGTAACGCTGGCCGTGTTAAGAAAAATATAGTCCATTCTGATGAAAATCTCGACAAGTCCAAGAGATCTATAGTATACCTTCTACATCGTATACCTTATTTCGTGACTCAGCAAGAGAGCGAGTCAACCCTCCGCATCTTTCAACCATTATATCTATCTCCGTATCTCTATTCCATTTTCTACTTTCCTCGCTTCCTCTACTTCTCGTCACCCGCGGCAACCCGTTGTTTCCAAATGAAAATTTTATTTTCTCTAAAATCGTTGGAGATGCCATTATTCTTTACCCCTTCCTCCTTTCTCTACCCCCATCCCGCTGAGATACGGATAGAAGACGAAACTGCCATAGGACCAAAGTCACATCCGCAAAAAGATACATATCAAGTATTCTGGCTTATGCCACGCAAAGCCTTGTTCTCTCCGTTTCTCTTTCTCTTTTGCGATGTATTCCCCTGTCTGTCTGTCTGTATGTCTGTCTATCTGTCTGTCTGACAATCTCTTGGCCGAGTCGAGTGCGAGACTCGAAAGGCTCTCTAGTGGCGAATACATGGTGGATACATACGTGTTAGAGAGCTACATGAGGGAATACACATGTATGATGTGTGGGTGTATCGGAAAGGTATAAGGAAAGGAAAGGAAAGTAAAGAAAAGAAAAGGAAAGGATATGAAGGGAAGGAGGAAAGCTGGGAAAGGATGGAAGCAAGTAGTCGACGAAGACCTACTGGGGGGTAGGTACGAGGGTAGAAAGCCTCGTTTTCATCCTCCTCCACGACCTCTCGACTTCCTAACGTATGTATGTATTTATGTATGCGTATGTACCACATGCATGTACGTATGTGGGTATATATATAATGTATACATGCCTATACCTGTACCTATATATCTATGGATTGTAAGTCTTTGAGGACATGCGAAAAAGAAAGTATGACTCGAGGGAAACTCGCGGGGGTTGACTATTTTCCACCCTTATTATTATTTTTCTTCGATTTTCTTTCTACTCTCTGTTTTCGCACCCCTTTGCAGATGTATGTTCATACAAGTTCATTGTTTTGAAGAATCTTTGATGAGAACGGCCAAAATCTAAAGAGAGAAGATTTTTAATCCCGTTGAGATATCCGCTATGGTTGATTCTGGATGGATGATGATCATCATCATCATTATAATTATTATCAATATCAATATTATGATTATTGTAATTATTATCGTGACACTAGGCGAAGCGGAGACCGTTATTTCACCTCTTTCGTTATATTTTCATAAATTGAAGTGAAATATAAAGACTCAGAGAATACAGTAAAATGGAGTGATTACTTTAAAGGTACAGTATGTACGTTTACTGGAAACAACGATTTTTCTTCGTCGCATTTCGTGGGGGGTCTTTTTTTTCTTGCCTTTTACGCTTGTATGTATGTACGACATTTTTTTCCATTCTTTGCACCATATCTACTTTGAGTGAGCGGTAGACAAAAACTATTCAATCGATGGATCAGCACGACATTTTCTCACATTCATTCTTCATCTGTCAGTGAGTCGAGCTTCTATCGCTAAAACGATTGCTTTTCAGTTTACGGAAAATGTTTTTCAATTTTTGGTCGTTTTGTTTTCGTGGGGAGTATCAGGCTCGATATAATATCTGTGAGCTTTTTCCAAAAACGTCTCACAAAAAACTCTACAAAAGAATCAAAGGTTACAGAATATTATTCATTTTTAGTACAACGCTCATCAGTGAAATTCATCTCTCCTTCTAGTTCTTGTTTTTTTTTTTTTTTTTTTTCTTTTTACCATTTTAATGAGATGATCGTGAATCTGAGGATTCGCAATTATCTGAAATTAATTGATCAAGTTTTTTTTTTTTTTTTTTGGAATTCGAAGTACAAATTTCGAAGAAATCTCTGAGGTTGTATTAAAATGATGCAACAAAAAAATTGCTGTGAAGCTTTTGAGAAATGCAAAACCATTTTTTTCTAATTTTTAAATCGTCAAACTAATCCGAAAGAATCGTGAGATCATTTTACGAAAGAATCCGCGAAATTTTCCATGAAATCACAAATTTTTGTGTAAACATTCACTCCAGAGAGACAATTCCGTCATATCTTGGACGAATTTCGAAGAAATACTTGCAAGTTTAGGATCTCTGTAATGAAAATTCGCGGAACGTCTATCCGTACGGTATAGGGATTTCCAAAGAAGTCTACATTGAATGAAAAACCTTCAAAATATTTTTGAATTCAAGCTATAAAAAATGACACACAATTGAGAAACATTACGATAAGTTTGAAAGTAGTAATAAAAAAATAAGATAAAAAGTCATAAAAAACGTAGTCGAATGTTGTCTATTTAAAAAAATTTCCTGCTCTCATGAGTTTTCTCGGTTTTTTCGTCGAGGGTTAGACATCTCAAGATAATTAGTTTTCCACGAAGCGTATCCACCGAATTAAAAATATCGAATAAGATAACCCGTATTGAAACAGGAATTTCTAGTCATTGTCGCATCTCACGTATAGGTGTATAGGAAATGCGCGAAGGTTTGTTCAGTTGGTTATTGTATCCGCGGTAGTTCGAGATCCTAATTTCATTATCACCGTCGTCATATCGCGTATAGTGCCAAAGCTTGACTACTGTATCCTTCCCTCCGCGAATACGATCACGTTCTGACACCATAGGGTGCAATAGCATAAAAGTAAATGCTTATCAGCATTTCAAAGAGGAGTCTTGTATATATTTAGGTTATGTACATGTATAAAAGCGCGGGAGAATTTCTCGACAGAGAAACATAACCTTAAAAGAGTTGAGCACCCCTGCTGAGTATTCCCCGACTAGTATTTAAGGGATTATTCTCTTCCCTTAAACGAATTAGCGGCTCGTATTAAGCAAGAAGAGTCCGTGCCGTCGTCGGCGTTTAATTTCCCTTAATTTCACTTCATTTCATTTCATTTCTCGCTGTATGAGTCGCTTCAAAGATCTGAGGTGGAACGCGGTTGTAGGTTAGGTTGGACGTTAGGTTTTTTTGTTTCATTTTTTTTTTTTTTTTTCTTAATAAAAAAAAAACAGATGCAGAAGGAAATGAATAAATGAAGAAAGGAAAGAAAGAAAGCTAGATGGTTCTCGAGGATTTCGCATGTTAGGAAAAACCTCCTCCCCCGCTTCTTGGGTGTGTTTGAAAAATAGCTGTAGAGAATAGCGTCGTACCAGGGCGATTTAGCAGTTGTCAGAGTAACGGACAGCGGGAGCTCGCGGTAGCCCGGTAAAGAGAAGCGAACTGGCCTCCGGCGAGAGGAGCAGAATGAGGAGGAAGAGGAAGAGGAGGAGGAGGATCTGGTTCGCGAACCTCTAAGGCCTGCAGGGCAATATCATGGAACAAATACTGACGAGCCCCTGGAAAACCCCTGAAGCCCCATTCCTTATTTAAGATCCCTGGCAGGCGGTGTCCGTTACATTATATTAAAATATCAGCTTGGCCCACGCACCCTGGTTACCTTCCTGCCACCCACCCTCCCACTAACACAAACATGACATTTTCAGCCTTTGCACAAACACAGAGGGTGTTTGTCCGTTGTACCAGACCTAAATTCTTTTTATTTTTTTTCTCTCTCGTTTTCCAGTCCATTTTGCAGCTATTCGGTATGTGAATTCTCGATATACATTCAAAGCACTTGACATACAGTATTTTCATACAACGTTTCCCAGATTCAAAACCGTCTTTCACAGTGTGTCTACGTCACAAACCAAAAACTGAGACTCGCAGGTTGACTCGGAATTAACAAATAATATTTGGCGTTTTCAAATAATTTGTCAGTAAAAAGCTTAAGGCCATGCTACAGTCGATTGGCCCTGCCTATATTGTTGTGGGTCGTAAATTGTGGACATGACTTACTATTGTGATAGTGTGATGATGTTGTACTATTGTGATGAACATTCTTTGTTGAATGTTTTCTTTGAGATATTTTGTGAAATATTTGGCAATACAAACATGTCCGAACATGTTTTGCCACACAGTTTTGTCGACATGCTTCGCTTAACATTTTTTGTTGATTGTTTTTTCCCAACATGTTTTGATTAATATCAAAAGACATGTTTGTTGCGTATGTTTCGTTAAACGTTTTGAGATATGTGGCATGAATGTATATTGTTGAACACTCGAACATAATATATTTCTTCAGATTCTTTTCGACATGTTGTGTTAAAGGTTTTGTCGAACATGTTTCGCCAAAAAATTGTGTTGAATTACGAGGGAAGAAATACCCGTTTTGTAATTACAATTAATTTCTATTGTCGTACACGTATGTGTTGGCTTTTTCCTTTGGCTGAAGCTCAAGTGAGCGGAGAGGAGTTCTTCAGCCGTGGGGTTAAAAACCGTTCCTGGGAATAGAACAATTGAGGTAATTGTGACGATAGCGTTTTCCTATGTGTGTGTGTGTGAATGATGTGAACAACACCCAACTACTGCGCGATCTGAAAAGGTTCAGTGGCTGCGTTAGAGACTGACTGCAGTTCCACTCGAACGTATATGCACATATATAAATATACATGTATACATACATAAATACATACATACATGCACTAAAAAAGTAAAACGCTTGTTTAGATTAACTTTGTACCGAAAACTTGCTTTCATCTTATTTCAAAATCACACGGGGAAAATAATTTGAATGAAATTCTGAAGCTTTTTTTGGCCCAACTAATTCTGAATCCGAAACCTCGTTACGACCCTACAGATTTGGTCGTACTGACAATTAGGCCAAAAACACCCGTGCTAAGGGTCGTTGAAGCAGGATACAGGGAAAATTTTCACAATGTGGGTCGCAGTAAAAGTCGAGCACTGTGAAAGATTGTGAACATTAGATTTAACGAGATTTTCAACGGTTTTGTCGCTGATTCTTTGGAACATTAGATATGCGATGAGACTTTTACGAGGATTTCTATGAGCTTTCACATTTTTATCGCATGGATTTTAAGATTTTAGGTACGTTGAGGGGTCGACCAGTCATAAGTTTTGATTCACACAAGACTTCAGGATTTCAAAATGATTCAAAGACTCCCAGAATTCCAAATGTTTTCAGGGGGTTTCAAAATTTCCGAATGATCACAGATGATTTCACAACATTGTTGAAGATTTCAAAGATCGTACAGAGAATCATACACCAGATTTAAAAGTGATTGATCTCTCGAACATTTTGAACAATTCTGCGACAAATTGGCAATTATCCGCAGTTCCTGATCCAATTACCCAGATAACGTTGCCAAAATCTGTATGACATCATCAAACAACTTCGTGTCGATACATACAAGCGTGGAATGGGGGTATATGTATAGTAAAGAATGAAATGGGGTTATAGTCAAGGGCCGATCTCAGGTTGGGTACCGAAGGATACGTGAAAAGCCATAACAATTTTTAGATTTGATGTTTCCCAGACTGAAGCATACATCTCATCTGGTTCGGGAGATGGAACGGAATGAAATTTGGGTGTCGAGTAGAGGTAGGTGAGAATGAGATAACGGTAGGACACAGACCGCTATTTGGATCCTTGGACAATAACGGTCGCCACTCAACCTTCCTGAGATTGGCGAATTTGAAAGCCAGGAATCTCTTGCCTGGCGGCTGCCTCGATGGAACGAACATATCGTTGCTTGCCCAGATCGATCCGTAACGTAGCTACTGCCTATAGGCAGCTGACAGGGTTCAAAGGTCCAAGGACGTATAAGGGTCCCGGAGCAAGGACCTTTCCTCGTCCTCATCTCTGAGGTCCTCAAAAAGAGTAGAGATACGATTGGAGAGTATCAGAGGACACTTACCTGGAACATAAAAGGAAAATGGCGTTAGTTTCTGATCTCGGTATCATCTACCTATCCCACCGTGACACCCTACTAGTACGTGAATTGCAAGAGGATGGCTTGGAATATCGGCAACGAGTGGCTCACTACTCTCTATCTATCGCTTTCTCTCAAAGATTATGCCAGAAGGGATTAAGCCCAGTATTACTACGCAAGACTTTCAGAAAAGTGTTTCCATGCCAAGAAGAAGAAGAAGAAGAAGAAGAAGAAGAAGAGTGAGAAGAAGGTTTCATGGTTGGTACATGTATAGCTGATAAGGGTCTCTCTTCGAACCAGCCGATCCCCAAACCCATCCCCATTTTCTCTTCCTTCTTTTGGAGGAGATATTATAGGAGGGAAAACTCTTTTTCAGAGATCCAATATCAAACTGCCCAGTGAACAAAATGGCGACTACGTGACTCGAAAGTTCCCGATCTCACTCCTTTGTCTGTTAGAGAATCTACCCTCAAGTTATGCTCTAGACCTTGACGAAGAGTTACCGGAATCGAGTTATTGCTCGAATTCGAACCCATTATATCATCCCCTACGCCCGGCGCCTTGCGCCTTCTTGCCTACCCAACGATATATTCGGTAACACTGAAGGCGTGAAAGTTTCTAAACATGTCACCAATTTTCTACCTACACCCTATACAACATGTTCCATCTCCAATGACAAAAGTTGGCCAACGCCGAGATAAGAGTTGGATCAGATAAGTTTGCTTCAGGTTTAATAATAAACATTTTTAGCTCAATGTCGTGTCTGGAATATTTCGTTCAATGTTTTGTCATTAAAATTCCATCGAGCATCTTCTGTCGACAATTTCGCAGACATGTTTCCTGTATATTCTTCCGGACATGTCTCGGCCGAAGTAGCTCGAACCATGTTCACGGGAATTTCTTGCCACAAGTCATTTTTTTTTTTACTAAACATGTTTTGTCGAATATTCCGACAATTATCATGTTGTGATAACATTTTCCGGAACATGTTTTATCATATGTTTCTTTCGCAAACATATTTATCGGTTATCTTTTTCTTTTTCAAATTATACCGGAGGAAAAAGCTTCCGCGAAGTATGAATAATTCATTAAAAATTTTTTGTAAATTGCATAGAATGTTATGAATTCCTGATAATAAAGAAGCACAAATTGGGGAGACAAAAACATAGAGAGAAAAAAAAATAACACGTTGTATTGGGTTGAAAATTCTGGTTGGGTGAATGGCGAAGGAGGCGAGCGCGTCATCGAGACATTAGCATTCCGCCCCTGTGGCTGGGCTATCGCCCCAAGACAAATTGGGGGCACCACGTGCAAAAACGTATCCTTTAAAGCAGGAACAGTGGAAAAAGGTTGGAGCGCGTCTTCTTTCGTTTTTCTTTATTCTTTATACATTTTTTGTTGTGTTGTTTTTTTTTTCCTTTTTTTTTTATTATTCTCTCTTTTTTGATATCTTTATTCTTTTTATTTTTTTGCGCGTCTTCCTCTTTCTCGTCTATGCCTTACCCTCTACGTCAGGCGCGACGCTGATTGGACATTGATAAACGACGCTCAACGTCGACGACGACGTCACGCGGATAAAACAAACGCTATCGACTCATCGCAGTTCGACCGCGAAAAAATATCTTCTTCATCCTCGTAATTCGCGATACCTCCGATCATCTTAATTCGTTTTTTTCTTCTTATAGCAAGACTTATACTGTGATCCTGTTAATACCCTACGACAAACTTTTTATCAATCGTGATCACAATAACTCTTCATTCAATACGATGACAGATCTACGAATCAGAGCCCCGGACAAATAATTCTATTTTCTGGATGTGCAATTTCCTTTGAAAAAAAAAGTAATAGACTCAGGATCAGTTCTTGAGTTTTCCAATGAGACTAAAATTGCGCTAATTTGATGAAAAAAAATCGTAAAACAAGTTTTCACCAGTTTTTATTCTTATTTTTTTTTAACCAATAGAACTGAGCTTCAAATTACTTTTTTGGAATTGAAACAAAATTCCTCCGCGACTTGATGCTCTGTAAAAGAGCATGCGATGTAAGCTACGACAAAGAACAGCCAGAGCAGCTCACACCGATTTTTTGCAAGTCCCGACACTTCGTGAAAAGAAACCGTAGAAAATTTTCGAGTAAAGCAAATTACATCCCAGTCCTTTTACGCTGAAAGGTTTTTTTGAACACTTTCTCTATCGTCATTTTCCTCAAATCTACAATCAATTTAAAGAAACTATTACGGAAACGGCGATACAACGATTTCCAAAATGAACTACAGAGCATGAAAAATATCATAAAAATATCATTGAAAAATGATCAGAAGCTCGTTTTTTCTAATTCGAAAAGGTTTTCTCGAGTAATTTTTTACAGTTTTTATCCGGTGCGTAATCGCAGTTTTCGGCTCATTCAGAGATAAAAAAATTGATCCCGAACTCTTGAAGAATAATGCAAATATTTTGCGATGTAAATTCTGTAAAAATCCGCAATTGCTTGCCTTGGGAATAGAAAATTTCTCGAAATTCTAAAGGCGGTCGAATTTCATGAATATATGACATTAAAAGTTCTTTGTAGGATAATTCGAAAGTTTTTTCTAACATTCATCCCCCGGTGATTGTTATTGTTCGTGATTATTTGACCGTGCGTCACTCTTTTTCCAGGGCAAGTACCTACTTTGAAATTGTTAATTTAGTAATAGCCGTTTAGCCGGACGGTGACAGGGCGTACCTTAATTTATGGTGATTACCGCTTCGCTAGAGACAGTACAAAGATGTCGACAAAACAAAGGAGAGAAACGTAGATCTCAGGGGACAATTCAATCCGTAACAATCTACGTTCTCTCTACGGGTTTTCGGACGTCTCACGATCAGAGAGAATCCCAGTTTCGTATATAATACCTTATCCTCCTCCTATATTTCCTTTTCTCCGAAAATCATCCTGTATTTCACATTTACGGAGAAAATAATACCCATCCTGTCCTAAGTCCTCTGTAAAGGGTTCTGGATCGCAATTAAATAAATTGGAATCGTCGAGCCCAAAACTGATCCTCTACATACACGTACAATACATTATGAATCATTTTTTTCCATTTTTTATTTATTATCATTTTTTTTTTTTTTGCTTGAAAATAAATGAGAGGAAGACATTGTACCAGATCCTGAACAATTTGCGAAAAATTTATCTCGTGCATATATATATAATATACCCCGCGCCATTCTATGTACCTATAGAAGATTTTTTGAATTTTCAATAAAATTAAACAACCGTGAAAGAGGTGTATATAGGTATACATTTCGTGGGCAATTTCCCCTTTCTCACGAAGATCGCGAGGAGCCGCCTCAGCACCTAATAAACTTATTGGAATCACGTACCCCGTGGAGAACAAACAAAGAAAACGCCTTCTCTCCAGCTCACCGAGTTCATCTCGGCAGCGAAATCCAATCTATTACATCGTATTAATTATTCATTAATCATTTTCTATTCTATCCTATACATATACTGTCAAGGTGTGCAGGGACGTGATTCTCGACGATAGCCAATACCTACTACCGGGTAAAATTAAATCCTCTGAAAAATCGTCTATCAGAGAGATTATCGAAGAATAAAATGAAAAGAGATAGTTAAGAAGAGCTCAGCAATCTCTGGTGAAAGAAATTTCTACGGGTATCGACTAATTTTCAGAGACATTCCAACTTTTCGTATTTCTATACCCATAGGAAGTTGTCATTTTTTCCCTTTACTTGAAGTAACGATCTTTCAAAGAAAATCCATGAATCTACAGTTTTTGGATTAAAATTGCGGAAAGTGTGAAATTTACGTTCTTGAAAAGATAATTGTTTCCTCGTTGAAATGACACTCGGTTTTACCAAGATAATTTTTTTCTTACAATTATTGCAGGAAAGACGCGTGGGCTGTTTTTTTTTTTTAATGGAAATGGATTTTCCGCTTGACCTCGAGAGACGCACTTTGGTCTAAAAACAATTTCTCCTTGTGACTCAAGAGACCCACTCTTAGCTAAAAAGGTGACCTTTCTTTGACTCAAGAGACACATACACGTTTCTCTGTAAATGATTTTCCCTGAGATGGGGAAAGAGAAAGAGAGAGAGAGAGAGAGAGAGAGAGAGAGAGAGAGAGAGAATGGTGCTCTTTTCTTTCTAAGAACGGTTTTTACTTCAACTCGAGTGCCCCATTTTTATCTGAAATATAAATTTCCTCCAGATTGAAACAACGCTATATATACTATAAGTCGATTATTACTTGACAGGATCAGGGACACATTTTTCTCTCAAAAATGGTTTTTTTTCCTAGACTCAGGAGGTGTACACTTTTTTCTTAACGAATTTTCCTTTACTCGATCAACACGCTTTACTACAAAATCCATTTCACCCCGTACAAATTTTTCCCCAAACATGATATTACACGTTGGCCTGAAGACACGATAGGGTAGCGTGGTCCCAAACCGACCGCCTAAGTTGCAGAGGCGATAAAAGTGCCTCAAATTAATTTTTTGGCTGAAATAACATTTCGATTCTTTGAAGGGAACATTATTCTAAGTTCTAAGTAGCTTGACGAAGTTTTTGGGTACCGTTGTAGGGGTCGGTTCAACAATGTACCTACAACAATGTAGGGGTCGGTTCCGGACCACCCCTTGGCGGTCGGTTTCGGACCACCACGACTTTTTTCAAACAAGGACTCGCTGTAGCGTGGAAGTGATTTTAATTTGATAATGCGTGTTCAAGTCTAGGCCATAAGCAATCAAAACCACATGTCTTTGGATTTTTCACGATACAATGAAACACTTTGGACTGAAGTTCCGTGCAGCTCAAAAATTAATTTTACGGCTTTGAAAACAAAAAAGGCGCGATATCATAGAATGAAATGAGAAAGGAAGATGGCTCTCTACCTCCAAATTGTTGGTGTTGTTAAAGCTTTCAAATGCCACCACCGACAATTTCCATGATAGTGCAAGTACTGAGAAATAGGCAGAGGTCGGGATGGGACCAGCGGTCGGTTTGGGACCACTCTACCCTATTCTTTTCAAAATCAATTTCTCCTCGAATCATTTTCCTTCAGCAAATGAAACCCTGTACTGCTCGTTGCCTTGCATATTTCCCTAGTATAAATGAATTACCCTAAACTCAATAGTTCTGCTAAAACGTAAGAATTCTATGTCCAGAATTGGCGAAAGGCTTGGCCATCAGTCTGCGATTCATGGGTAATAAAACCAGCTCATCAGCAGTGGTCAACTGGTTACGATATTGGAATTCAGTTGGTGGACCTAGTAGTCCTCGGTGTATTCAATCGAGTTGGTCATTCCTTGGTCGAGGCCTTTGTGCTCGATGGCCTATTCACTGGCTATGCAGATGCGGAAGGTGGTAGTATAGTAGAGGACACAGGGAAGTGTGAGATCCCGAGAACGGGGGTTGGTTTCCCGCGACTCGTTCCTTTTCCCGAATATAGCTACCAAGGATAGATGCGGAATTCCAGATAGGACAGTGAATTCAGCGAAATGTCGAAAGACTTCTCATACTGCACTGGTCCGAATTGCAACAAGAAATCCACCGTCCCTTTCTTCTTCTCGCTCTCTTTCCATCTCTTCTCATCTTACTCCAAAGTTCCTCTGGCTGGTGTTAACCGTGGATATATAAAGGACCTGGCTCTGGTCTTGGAGGCGGTGGTGGCATCACCGTGAGTACCAGTACCAATACCAGTTCCAGTTCCAGTGCCAGTGCCAGGGCCAGTGCCAGTGCCAGTGCCAGTGCCAGTGCCGGTGCCAGTGGTCTGGGTTCAGATCTGTGGTAACTGGTGGTAGTGCTAGCTGGTGGCTGTGAGAGTATATTGATCGCGTTGGAAGGCGGGTGGGGCTCGCAGTTGTTCCCTCGCTCTCGCGGAACCTTTCATGGCGTCTCTGTCGCGACGTTTAACGCGCGTACCCCGTTATATCGTCATTTGGTCACCGTTGAACGCGCACACCAACCCGAAAACCTGTCACCTACCATTATCAGCACATCCAGTTGATCCTGTGCCCCGCGGACACTCCAATAAATAATTAGAAGGATTGACGATCCGAGATTCGACGGTTCGAGGGATGCCGAGTCATCAACCATTTGTCCAAAGCAAATAAAAAAAAAAAGAAAGAAAGAAAGAAAAAAAAACCACAACAAAAAAATGACTCGTTCGAATCACCGCATTGTCATATTTGCACATCCTGAACAAACAAGTGTGTTCATATAGGGTTTCGTGTGATTCTGGTCCGTGTTTGTTTTCTGTCTCTTTGTTTTTTGATTTTGTTGAGGTCCGCTCTTCGGCCACTTGCTGATTAAATTTCAATGGGTTTTTTTCGTTCCTGATCAACAGACCCTAGAGAGGTGCTAATTAGAAGTGCTGAGGAGGAGGGGTGCCTGAAAACGGAGCAGCTGCCAACCTGGCTACCTGTTTTCCTCGGTACGTGTCGCGCTTCCCCTACCCCATCCACCAGATTCGACTAATTCATCTGAGGCTGGCATTCAAAGAGTCCTTTGCCACCCTGCCACCCCAGGCCCAGGCTCAGGCTTCGACTAAAGCCCCAGTCCCAGTTCTCGCTTCATGTATCAATCGAACTAATCCTCCTCCATCATCAATCCACCCCAATTAACAATCAAGAGTTGTTTTCATCTCTGATTAATCATCGAATTTATTACACCAATTTTAACCCCAATACGCTTAATTTCCACGTGGATCATACCACGCTCAATTCGTGTACGGCATATAAGTCATAAGTGTACAGTAATAATTCCAGTTATTCTCTCTCTCTTCTTCCTCATCTCCCTCTAGAATTTCATCGAATTATTTAATGGGTTTCCTCATATTCTTTTCACTCTTTTCTTTTACCGAAGATTCAATTGCGAGAATGTAAATCAAGTTACGTTACTAAAAAGAGCGAAATAACCCGAAGGAAGGATCCGCGTCCAGAGATCTCGGCTTTACTTCGCATGATGAAGAATTTCTCTTTTTTTTTCCTTATTTTCTTTTTCTCCATCTTTACTGAAATAAAACTTATATTACGAAGTGGATATCATCGTACGTTTCGTTTTCGGTCAGGTTTAAAATTTTATCAATACCTCACCCACGCCGTCTTCGAGAAGCTCATATACACCGACGACCTTATAGCCATATACTACAAGTACATAAGTATATATATATTTATATATATCGATATCCATTCTCGACTCCTATTCGACCAGATCGCTAACGGGTAAGTTTCTCAGGGGTTTGCGGCCGCCGGATCAACCAGGCGGGAAATTCTACGACCCAGATCAAAAAATAGAAACGACAGGATTCCTGCGTCACTCAACTCTCCCCGTACACATCAGATGAAAAGACCGGAAATGATATGGCCCATGCCAACGTTTCTTCTCTTTTCCTCAATTTAAAATCCCCCACCCTCTATTTTATGTACACGCATTCAGGTTAGGTTAGGTTAAGTTAGGAGTAACAGCTAGAGTTGCGCGATTAAAAATCTAATCTGATGTTGGAAACACTGACTAACCGGGTCAGAGCTCTGCTTTTTTACTCTAAAACTATTCCGGCGAAAAAGCTCGAGTGTCTTTGCGCGGTACCGGACTTATGCGGCTCCGACTGCTTTTGCCGCGCATACCTACTATAATACATGCATGCGAGTGTAGTTGGAAAACTTTTAGGTTATATGAATTATTTCTTCATATATTTTCTTGCAATATAAATCTTGCATACGCTGCACGTAACGTTTAATTGTCATTGTCAGTTCAGCCAACATTAGGTACACACGTACAATTTAACCAGATCTAATACAATATGAATCGGAATAATCAGACATTTAACCTCCCTCTCTCTCTCTTTCTCTCTCTCTCTCTTTCTCTTTAGGCGAAAATACGGTAATTTTGAATAATTCACGCTTTAACCGACGCGACGCCGATGCAGAGAGATACCGAGAGATTCCGAGGGCTAGGGGATGACGTCGTAAAGCGCGAGTAGAAAGAGAGAGAGATGGGGAGAAAAACGAGGAGTGGTGTAGGTGCTACGCGCAGATGCTGCAAATCATTGGGACAAAACAGCCCTATCGTTGTCCTTCCCAAAAGTTTCCAGAGTCCTTGGGGGCACTGAGGAGTTCAGTATTCGTTTGTCGCGCATGCGCGAGTATACGATTTCATCTTTGGTACGCCTATGTCTGACACCTTGACTCTCCGCCGCACCGCGCGGTGCGTTCACTGCGTTTACTTTATCTCATTGTCAGCTTCTGCCCACATACTTCTGCGTCTGTTTAGTCTGACTGTGATTCTCTCTCTCTCTCTCTCTCTCTCTGTCTCTCTCTCTTTCTTTCTCTCTCTTTCCCTCTCTGTCTCTCTTCTGTCTACATTCACACTACGTATATTTGTTTTGTGTACAAATGCTCAGACTTCGAATTCTCTATCTATGTATATCTGAAGATCCTGCGGCGTATATCTTTTTGACGACACGTATCCCACATCAGACTTTTTATTGAGTACTACACAAGAGGGAAGGAAAATCACCAGACTAATAGAGATCGGAGCTACTGCAGTAGTATAGTCCCTGTTAGTGGTAGTTGTGTTCAACTGTTTCATGCTTTACTGCAGCAGTCTCGTCGGAGAACATCGTTTGTCAGAACTCAAGAGCGAGGTTATGTACGGAATTTAAGTCCGAGAAAACTTGCTCAGTTATTCATATTCCCTAACAACCGTGGTTGTACCTGGGTACGGGTACTGGTAGGTACTATAGATACACATCTCGTATCATAAAATTCATAAATATCTGAAACAACGCGGTATAGGTACACGTATACTTCCAGCATTCCAAACCACCGAATTTCTCGAATAATTCACTAACGAAGAATCGAAAGACATATCATGTCCGCACATGAAAAAAAAACAACGAAAATTCAGTTGAATAATCATCAACAGTAATATTCTCTACAATATTTTGGTCACATTTTTCTCTCTCGCATCCTATAAGCCATTTTTTGTCGTATGGAATTACGTTTGGTTCGATAAAGCGAGTTCTTTCGATAAGAAGAAATACTGGACGCGCGGTTCCAATCCTCTTCGTTTTCACAACCGACTACTAGCGTGAAACGAAGGGCAAACGTTTGCGACAGGCCGACAGTCTTGGCGGTGAAGCGAATGAGAATTGAGAAGCTCTAGCTGGGCAAACACGGGGTTGGTGGAGAAGTAAAAGGGGAAAGAAAAAGGAGAGGAAAACGATTTGATGAGACGAGGGTTTATTGAGTGTTACCCGAACTAACCTTCGAAATAAAAACACCCTTTTTCACCCCCCACTTCTACGGTTAGGGAATAAAAAATTACCCACGTCGAAGTCTTGAGGTTCCGCCAAATCAATTCACCTTCACCAGATAACTGTATCACATCTTCTCTTGTTTCAATTGACTAACAGACGTTAATATAACAACCCAGGTTCTCTCTTCACAGCATTATACTTCGGCTAGACGCAACTATGAGAAAGAAATTCACGATGATAAAAAAACTGGTGACTTTCGCGAATGCTTTTCATCGAAATTATAACGGAACCTATCTTTGCACATTATTGGATTGGAATCCACGATGAAACGAAGGACAAAAGGCGCTTGTAAAAGATGAGAAAAAAGCTTAATGAGCGTGTCGACATGTCACAACAGACTTTCTTTTCTTCTCTTTTTCATCAACGATGCACAATGGTGTCTGGCTCTCGGATTGTGATGGATTGTGAAAAAGAGATTAGCCGAGACTGGTAATTGATATTGCGGTGAAATAGCTTGACCCTGTGGTTTATGAAGGTCTTCAAGGTTTCCACGAGGTAGTATGACAGCCATACTGGTTTCGAATGAAAAGATAGAATAGGCTTCTTTTTGCGTATCTACATGGTATTAGTTACTGCAGGGGAGTGGCTCTTGATTGGGTGGCAATCAGTGTTTTCGCGTTTGCTGAAACGTTTGTTATTTTTCGGTGTACTAGATTCGCGGTATGTGTCTTGCATCACGTTACACCGAGGCTAACGATACAAGGTATAGAGCTGAAGCTAAGAGGTCAGAACATCTTCCACCAGTCCTTACACTAGATCCTTGCTACTTCCTGTAGCTGTGCTGTGTTTCCTAGAGTTTCGGAGTCTTCTCATTCGATTATGTCCTCCATCCAGCTAACTCGGGGCAAACCCCATCGCTGACCTTTCCTCTCTACTCGATCGCGACTTTTCTCTTTCCTAGATTCAATTCTTTAGCCTTTTCAGACTTCTAGTTTATTTTTTCATCCCGATTTTTCTTCGTTTTTTTCTTGTTGTTTCTTTCTTTTTTACCCTTCCTGCTGTTGCTCTTTCAAGCTCTTTTGCTTTTTACTTCTCACATTTTCTTCTACGCTTTTCTTTTCTCATTTCGTTTCTTTGGCTTTTTGCTATAGTCTCCTTACGTCGCTCTTATAATTTTCTCTGTTCCAATTTGACTATTTTACGTTTTTTTCTTTTCCTATTTTATATTCACGTTTGCTTTTTTTCGGTCTCGTGCTTTTCCTCTTCGGCTCTTATTCTCTCCCTCACTCTTACTCTCTCTTTCTCATAAACTATTTTACCATTTCACATTTCTTGCTCTTTGGCTTCCGTTTTATATATCATTTCTATTATTTCTTGTTCTTCTGTTTTTGCGCTTACGTATTTGATCTTTGGCTGTTGTTCTATTGTTTTCAGCTCTTTCGTCGTTTTTCCCCATACACCTAATGTCCGCACCGGTTCGAATACAGAGGAAAATATCCTCGCTAAGAAAATATATTACAATATGTATGATTCTTTCCGGACGAACATGATATTATATGTATACCTATCATGTGGATTTACCAAGTAAAAGGTATATATGTACATTTAATATGTGTATACCATGTACGACGCCGCAACATATTAGATTTTCCGATCGTGAGTCATCTGGATGGGTTTCTGGTGGGTACGTAACGTCACCCCCAATTTTCTCATCGTTAAACAATTCAACGTTTAATTTCAGAGGTGCCTGTCCCCCCCTTCACCTCCTTCCTTTGCCCTAAAGAAGCCAGGGACAAAACACACCGCGCCTGGCTCCTTCGGTCGACCCAACCTGTTTAAGATGTAGATTGCGTGGTTCGGTCGGCTCCACTGCCTCCTGCACTGCAAACATCGCCTCATCCCTCTTTCCTTTCATTCCCCTAACCTACCCCCTTTGACCCCCTTTTAGCCCCCCCCCCCCTCCGACCACCCCGAACCTCCTCATCCTCCTTATCCTCCAACACACTCGACCTACGACCTCTATCCAAACCCCTCTCGCCACCCCCAACCTTTTCCCTCATCGACCAAAATCCTCTTCTCTTGCCTCCCCCCCCCCCCCTCCACCCCCCATAGCCGCCACCGTGCTCCATCGGGAAAACCTTTATACGAAAAGAAAGAGACACGTAAAGATATCTGTGTGTAGGTAGATATTCGGATATGTATATACCTACGATATGTACGTAATATGGTGTATACATGTATCCCCCCGCCCCCCCCTCACACACAGATACGCAAATATTCGCGGAAACATATATAAAGTTTGAGAAAATGAAGCGAAATAGTTATTTTTAGTTTTATTTATCCAGTTTCTAGTTTTCATAGTAGAATGGAAACAATAACGTTTTTTATACGAAGTATGAAGAAGATGAGACTTTTTTTTCTGCAGATGACATTCTGATATTTATTCGAACAAGATTTGTAAATTTTGATTCTTGTTTCTGAGCTTTTTTTTGCATCGTTTTGTACTCAATTGTGTCGGGAGCCGAATTTGAACGTGAGAGAAAAGACATGATATACATTTTTATATACATGCATGTAGATGATATACCTATATACATGTATGTGTAAGATTGGGGGGTATAAGTCCGCGTTGTGAGCTGGTTACGCGACGTGATGGACCTCGAAGATTTTCGAAGATCGGATTTGTCAGGGTAGTTTACGGAACGTTGCGTTCAGAGTCGATTTGCATATCGCCCCTTAGACGTATAGCAAGAAGAAGGAGAAGAGAAAAAAAAAAATTGTGAAAAGGAGTATACCGAAAAAGAAAGTAAAAACATAAATCCACGAATTTAAATTTGAAAAAAAAAAAACCAACACAATAAAATTCAGTAATACAATTTCGGAAACAAATCTAGCAATTACTTACAATAATCTGTATGAAAATTTCTTCCGCTTTACATACTTTGAAGAAAGATATTAAAAAAAAAAAAAAAAAATAGAAAAAAACCGCAATAAAAAATACAAACTCCATTTGTTCTAAACTATACCAGATTCCAAATCCTTGGTTTTATCCTCGCGTATTTAGATCTTTTGCAAATTTTTCCGAAGTTTGCCTAAAGTGCAGAAAACCGAAGAAAAATGTCTGAGAACATTTACCAATGATCTACTGTTTTCTCAACTCTCGTCTAGGTATAATACTCGTGTCATATACCAGCCACACAAGCCACTAGCCACTTTGAAGTGGCATGGCGTTGCGGGGTCGCGACTGGCGTCGTCTGATGCCACTTAACAAGTGTTTCGCGTCTGCGGGCGCGTTGTACGGAGGTATATTTTTTGTCTAATTCTCTCCCTTGCATATATTCTCTCTCTTTTTCCGCTTCCTTTCACTTCGTACCAATTTTTTTTTTCCCTTTTACTTTTGTTTTTGCTGTTTCACTTTTTTATTCTTTTGCTTAGTCATGACAGCTTCTTCTTCTTCTTCTTCTTCTTCTTTTTCTTTTCCTTGTCTCTCGTCTGTCCGAGTCCCGCCCTCTTTACTTCCAGACTACAATTCTTGTTTTCGGTTTGCTTTTTTTTCTCTATTCTTGCAGGTTTTTGTCAACTCTGCAGTATTCTTTTTATCTCGCCTTCCGTACAACGTGGCGACACTTCATTTCTATGAATCCCAAGAATATAATAATAATAATAATATCTCGATCGCAATTATAATGTCAAAAACTTATAAAACCACCCCCTGTCCCTTGATAATCATAATTTTTTGTCAAATTTTATACATTCAAATAAATCAAATTATGATTTAAAATCAACATCCCTAAGGGTCTTCTGCGATATTTTTTTATCATTCTGTACCATATAAGAGAAAAAATAAATAAAAATGCATAAATAAATGAGTCGCAAAAAAATGTACGTTCTGCCCCGGGCGAAAACAAAATTGGACAGTTGAAAAAATCTACCAAAATTATTACCGAACAATTTTTTTTTAGAACGTTAAGTCGTTAAGTTTTTCCAACTTTACTTGTATCAACTTTCGATAACATAATACTCGAGAAGGAAATAACTGCAATTATTTGAGTAAATTAAAAAAAATATTTTCAATAATTTTTTTTTTTTTTTTTCGTCCCATCGTGTGGGTGTTCCATAGTCATGTCTGAAGAGAAAGAAATGAAAAAAGAGAGTGAAAGTGGGGGCGAGGAGAAAAAAAACTTTTTGTCAGACAAGATAGACGGTTTTTTCTGATCAAATCGTCACGTGCTAGCTGGGATCTGGCGCTACCCTTAGCTACTACACGAAAACTAGCTTTTTGCAACAGCTAAGGGATGTCTGTTTGATGGTTTGGGTGTCATCCTCACTTAACCGTCGCGATGTGAAAAGGGTGGTAGGTAAGTATATAGCGGGGGTCTGTTCTCTTACCCACAATTTCCTCTCGATCCTCTCACTCTCTCATACGCACAACTCCTTATATACTCACACAACTCTGCAGCTTTTCCACTCAGCACAATTATCCCTCCCTCCAAGCATATTATTGTCCCCTCCCCCTCCCCCCCCCCCCCCCCTTCTTCTCTTTCGCTGTGTTGTTTTTATCGCCTTGCCAAGACGACGACAACGACTATCAGCTACAACGGCAACTAACTTCGCGTAGGGTGAATTTGCCAAAAAGAGTCATCAACAGAAAAGCAACGGTGGATAAAAAAAAAAAAAATGTTAAAAAGCCTTCAAAGGTTGGAAAAAAAATGTCTAACGATGTTTTTTCCAACAGAAAATACCTTCTGGTATTTCAAATTTAGCTATAACCGAATTTCGTTGTTGTTTCTTTTTTTTTTTCTGCTCATCAAAAAATGAATTTTCGAAATTACTTTGGAGGAAATATACATATTTCCAGAAATTGTTCTTCCTCAAGGACGACACGGGCTCGATGGAGGGGTATAAGGATTATGCAAATACAGTTACACCTTTTATACCTATTTCCCACCTCGGATACGGTTTATGTAATATTTTGAGTGGTCGCGCCTCGCGGCCTAACGCTCGCGCCCTCTCCCCGCCGCCGTTACTCTGGGGATATATTATTTACACCGCTGGGTAACTTTACCCCTGAGTAATACAAGTATAAACGTTGAAAAATTGGTCACGACTCGCTCTGCTCAGAAAGAACACAATCAACTTGATAAAATACCACTCTTCTTCTTCGAAAAGAAAAGAAAGAAAAAACAAACAAAATTCATTCAAACGTCTTCAATGTTCGGAAAACACACACGAGAAAAACAAAACGAAACCAAAAAAAAAAAAACAAAAAAAAAACACACTATAATATAAACTGTATACATTGAAAGAAATGGGTGAATATAACATGTAGGTATATGGCGTAATAAATATCGCCTATGGATTTTTCCGGGCGAAAAACCGTTTCTTCGACTCCTCCTTCATATAGCTGGCGAGATTAGCTTGAGACGATTTACCGATATGGTGGGACGTTGCAAAGGATGAGATGAAAACAGGTTCGATTTACAACGTCCGGTCGTGGGGACGGATCAGGCTCCCGTCTATTTCTGGGCAGTGTGAAACTGGCTACGAAGATACCAGATATGGTTAAAGATGAGTTAGTGTGTGTGTGTGTGTATGTGCTCGTGCGTGAATTTATATGTGTATGTGTGTGCGTGTGGCTGATTTAAAGATGATCGTGCGAGCAAAGAACGGAGTTGAACATATATGCTATAGCCGATTCTGTAACACTGCAATACTCAAGTTTATACAAGACAAATGAAAACGAGGAAAAAAACAGAGAAGGAGAAAGAGGTAGGGTGTAAGAAACGAATAAAATTGAGGAAAAGAGCTGAGAAATAATAACGAGAATACGTATGAGACCGAGAAAGAATTGAGCAAAGAAACTATCTCAGCTCAACTGCAGCAACTGAGATGTCGATAAAAAGCGGAAACAGAAGTGAGAAGACGAGAGGCGAAGAGCAATAGGCTTGTGGGACCTTGGGCGAGGTACAACGACGTTTCGAAAGAATTTCGTTAAACGAAGCCACTTCACAAACTCCTACATATCTTTCGGCTCGCCCTATATCTTTGACTCTTTCCTGTTTTCAAATTTTTTTTTTTTCACACCATTTTCAGGTTGGAAATGTGTCTGGATTCACAAAAAATTTTTACAGATATTCCGTCAAAAAGAAACCATATTAGCTCCACCGTTTTGGATTCCGCAATTTCATATCTGCACTTTCAACAGCAGCAGTCCCAAAAACTTCCGTTTACAGTTTTCCGAGCACAATATACCGTCAAATAACCTGCTCCACCATCTCGAATTTGACAATTTCAAAACTATATTTGTAACTAGCGAGTTCGAAAACCCTCCGCTGTAGTATAAGCAGCCAAGTACGAATCATTTTTGGTCAAGAAATTGGCCATATTGGCTCGGGCATGTGTAGAATTAGAAAATTTTGAGGTTAGATTACAAATGAGGGAGCCTGAAAACCCTAATAAACCGTTCATCGCGTAATTTACGGATAATATTCGGTTGAGGAAGCATATTGAACAATTGTGAGGTCAAGCTGAGCTCGAAGAACCCGAAATACCTCGATAAATAATTATTAGTGCAGATTACGAACGATATTTGGCGAAATAGGTGGGAAAATTGGATCCGCCATTGTGAATTTCGGAGTTCTGAGGTTAGATTCGGATTGAGGGACCATGAATACCCCAATAAACAGTTCGTTGAGCGAGTTATAGACGATATTGGTTTGGAAATTCGGCTATATTGATTCCCGCCATTTTGGATTCTACATTTTCGAAGTTGGGTCCAGAACGAGCGACCGTAAAAACCTACGACATCGATTTTTCACCCTATTCGCAAATAACTTTTTTAATTCCAGTCGACGTTTTCCGATTCTAGGAGGCTGACTAACGTGATAATTTATTGTTATTACGTCAGGATTGTCGAGAGAAAAAAACTTAATTTTCAAAAAAATCTCTACCCTCGCGACATCGAGAATATTTATTTCTATATTCAGACTCAATACAGCAAAATATTTCGAACTCGTTATAGAAGATTCCTCAAACAACCGAGTTTTTCGAAACATGGGATCCTGAATCTGTTTTTGAAATCAACCCTAGAAAAGTCCCTAGTCAGAGAAAAAAAGTCACTAGTCATTGTTTAGCCAACCATATTACTAGAGAGTGCAAACTAACTGGTCACATATGCTGCACGAATTACGATTATCAAGATTCTACATTCATTCTTAATCTTAATCAAGATTGCCGGCTGGCTACGCCACTGCGGGTATGAGGTAGAGGACTGTGGGAAATATCTGAATACAGGTTATGGAAGGTGGACTTCACGGCCGAGGTGGACAGGTTGTGTAATTATTAAAAGAAGAGGAGGGGGTCCTAACTAATTGGGAAACACTGATTACTTTGGATTTTGATACCGGTACCGTTCCAGTGGGCTGTGGGCATGGTGTACCTACCGATTAAGGCCTTTATAAAATGTCGCCATTGATGAAAGGGAAACAAAATGCGCAAACATCTATAGAAGAGGGGTAAAAAGAGAATATCGCGTTCGGAGAATCATCTCTTTGATCTACAGCATTGGAAACGTAATTTTTTGGAAAAGATCTGGCGTATATATACAGCCGATATAGTTATATTCCATACAATAGGTGGGATACAGAGCAGAAACCGGGATTTCTTTGAGTGCTTGAAAGTCTATGGAAAAAAAAGTATCAAACAGATCCGAATGACGAGATAAGCGATGCAAATGATTGTCCCCTAAGCATGAACGACTCTCTTTCAACATTTCCCATGATGATCAACACTGGCGACTCCAGCTACCTTTCGGCTCTTTATATTCGAATGCTTTTGATGGTAATCATTCAATCAAAGTAATACCGTACTATAGTGAGGTGGAACCAGCCATGATAGACTTTATATTTTCATCATTACTAATTTTGGATACGCCACTTCTCCTATATCAGTTCAAAATCCATCGGTATATAGCAGCAAAAAAGACTCTTTTCCACTGTTTTACCACAGCTGACTATTACACCGCTGAAAATTGTTTCGATTGAAAACACATCAGCTGAATGGGAACGTTCAGTAGCACAGCCTTTGATCAATGCAGATAGAATGGCAGAGTAAAATAAACGATACATAGGTATGTTAGTGTATGTAATATATACATGAAAGAAGTGTTTTTCATGGATGAATAAATCCTTTTTCACACATTTACATTATATACTAGATCCAGAGGAATACCCTACCTCCCTGCAACAGCGTTGTGGTTTGACAGTATCTACTGCGTGAAGTGTATCTAAAGTGAGTCTAACTCATTAGTCAAGTATTCACGAGATACTTCGAACGAGTCTTGAAAACAGTAACTACTAGCTGCTTTCCACTATTTTCTGTAGTCCGTCTTGGTCCTCGTCTGAAATTCTTACTCTAGAGCAAAACGCGGTGAAGAAGAGAAAAAGAAGACTTGTTGAACAAAAACGTTGAAGTAAAACTCGGTACGCGCGGTTGAGGTTTCCATACATATTATCTTGTTTTATTGATGATTCTGTCTTCCATCCGTGGAAGTAAGGCAGGAAGGAAAGAATGAGCGAAATAAGAAGGCGAAAAAGTGTAATAAAAAGAAGAATAGGTTCCCGAAGAGCGGAGGGTTCGGAGAGCAGATGGGGGCCGGGAAGCACTTGCTGAATGTTTTTATTTCATCTCGTCCAGTGTTTTAAATGGACCGATATAATCCGGGCCGGAGGTTTTTGCACGCTATATGGAAGCGATATTTACGTTGGTTGGTATACGGTGGATTTTTATCTATCCGATATTAACCTATACCGTAGGGGAGTATTCGATATATCGAACCGTTTACCTCCTGAGTCGCGGAACTCGCTGAAACTCTCTAACACTCGAGAGTTTCGAAGCTGGACAATAATAATCCTCCATGAAAGCTAGTAGGCATCCGCACAGCTATATAACTACTCTCGAAACGTATTTCTACTACATGCCCTTTTTGCAAGCATTGAACCGGGGGCGAACCATTGAACGTGAATATAAAGTCACCTACAGTCCAAAACTGAATCCGCTCGGTGAACTGTTCCGATATAACCCAAATGGCGGTAAAAACTCGTGTGCACCTGGTCTCTCGATATGAATAAACGCACACACATATTCATAAACAGACATATCTACTGCATAGAGCATTTCAAAAACCCCGATTGGCCAACCACACATTAATTTTTATTGTATACATACATCGGGTTTCAAGATTCCAGAATAGAGATTTCAAATAATTTCTAGTGATTTCATTCGATTTCACAGATCTCACAAAAAGATATGCGCCAAATTTCAAGAGTGACTGACCCTTCGCAGAAACGCTTGAATCCTAAAGTTTGGATATCCTGATCCTCCACCAGCAGAGACCAGGCGTTTTATATTCATTTTCTGACGCGCTACCACTGCGAAAAATGATTTCAACACAATGGTCTTGTGGTAAGAAGCAGAAGAAGAAGAAGAAGAAGAAGAAGAAGAATCGAACGGAGCCCAGACCACAATGAGTCAGGGAAAGCTTTCGGCATATCCGTGTGTATATATACGTATATATAATTAGCTAGGTCAAACAATAATTTTACGGTGTTTCATTATCCGAAATGAATATGTACTTGTATACCGCGATGTAATACGCGCAGAGGGACAGCCGACAGCGTGGAGGAACTCTTCACCTTGTAAATACAATACAGGTTGAATTCAAACTCGGCATATCCCGTGCTTTGTTGTGTCCGCCAGTGTTGTTCACGGTGATGCAGAATCCTAATGGTAGAGTTGTGTGTTAGTTGCCTGTGGGAAACCCGCCGGAGAGAGATAAACACGCAGGTAGTAGAATTTCGTTTCGTAGGTAGAAAGCAGTACCCACATCCGTATACATATCCAAAGACACAATACCAGCACCACCTATCCACGTTGGCTCTTACGGATGAAGGCAGTGCCGTAAGGTAAAGAGGTCATGCACAGGATCAGGCAAAAGAGTGCAGGCGTATACAGAGCAAACAAGAATCCTATTCCTGAGATCACTCGGAATTATTCTACAGTGTAAGATTGGCTTCTGTGAATGATGGCCTCCGGCGTTCCCAACAACTTCAGTCCAGGCTCACTCTTCCCTGCTGCTCGCTTCCCCATCTCCTTAATGGACTTTACTCTCTGAACGGGCACGAAGAAGGATCAGGTAAAAGTAGACCCGCAAAGAGAAGAGAAGAGGAGTGGAGGCAGGAGGAGGTTGGGACTGCAGGTGCACCGTGCCTGTCGTGGCGTCGAGGTGCCCGACGTCGCGTGGCGCGGTGTGACGACGACGGACAACACCAGGCTTCATGAAGAGTAACCGCGACGCAGATACACAAGAGAGAGAGTGTGGACCCTGGAACCGGTTTGACCAAGTAGCAGTCAGCCGGTGCTCACCGTGTACCCGGTGAACCGCGTCCTCGGCGAACTGGTGCTCCACACCAGGACTGACCAAGGTCCGATTCTCGATCCTCGACTATGTCGACGTGATCTCGATTCTTCACTTTATCATACAAACCGCAGTACGTTCAGTGGCCAAGTTAATTCATGATAAGGTGCAATTCTCGGCTGTACAATATCCAGAGGGTACATACACGCAACATGCTTGTATGAACAGAAAAAAATGAATGGATGGATGGATGGCAGGGCGGAGAAGATTTATTCAATCTTCTGGGAACAGTATATCCCATGAGAACAACAACGAACGAAGAATATAAAGCAGTTCGGTATCGTTGGTGTAGTATAATAAATAAATATGAGGACTACTTCCCTCACGACTTAGGACTTTTATTTGCAAGAATACTGCACGTGAGGCTTCTATCATCGTCACTTCGTGTTAGGGAACGTATAACTCATTCTATATACCCTGTTTTATCATAACATGACGCCCTTGGAACGAGCAGCACTTCGAGAAATCGATGCTCCGATATTTCCGGGCACTTTGCTAGACCATAACAGCGCGTGCAATCGATTAACAGTCTGGAAAACAGAGCCCAGCTGGTGCCAAAAGGTAGATTTTAACACTGCTGACAATTCTTTTGACATTGCGAACCTGAAAGCTGCAATTTTCAGCGTCGTTGACCGACACCGATCGGCACAACCACATATGTATGTGAAAGAGAATGACCTAAAGAGTGAGAATGAAAGTAGCCGGGCTTCTCACAGTGATCGATTATATAGTATCAGTGGTGTAACGGTGGGTCAGATCGTATTCAGAAAGCCACACCATGGTTTGCATGTGTCTGTTTGTGTGTGAAATCTACCGATACGTGAATCGATGTGCGTTATGAAAGATATACTGCAGCACCATGGTGCAAGCTGCAGCAGAGATAAGGGACCGACGATGGTATGGTATGGCCGGGTGGTGTATCAATGTCACACGCGTACTTGGGATCAGGTTTTGATCAAGGAACAAGTTTTGGACTTGATCTTTCCCATAGTAATGCGAGTCGACCACGTTTTGCGATTCGTACTCAATGCATTCACCTCTCGCGGCTGGGCTCCATTCACCGTGAGAGCTAAGACTACTAGAGTATACGGATGAACGTGAGAGCATAGTACTTCGATAAGACTTGCACCGATTAGCCTTGCTCTACCTGATCCGATGGCGCCCCACTCTTAAGTGCTAATTTAATCACCTAACCAACCGGTTTTCGGGAATAAAACTTGGATTTAATGTTCGAGGGAAGATAGATGAACATTCATACGACCACCTAATGTAACTTGCCATGATGTGATAATGAACCTATGAATGACCAGAGTGTTTCTCAACTTCTAGTTCCAAAAAGAAACATTATTGTAATCACCTCACAAGCGTAAAGTCGAATTCTCACCAGATTTCCATGTTGAGATGCTAGACAAGCACCTCCTTGCTGGGAATCGAATCTCATTCAGGTATTCTGATAATCTATTCGGTAGTTTCTGTATCAAGATAGAAACATTCACTTTTTCTTAGTACTCATATTTCTTGAAACTGAGTATCTGAAGTTTGTTGGGTCACTGATCACTGAAATAAGGTCAGACTTTTCCAATCTCCATCTTTCAAGACGATGGATCCAACATGGTCTACTGAGATGTTCTAAAGATGGCACAATTTGTTCAAAAATGAGAACTCGTAGGTTTTTCAGGTCGGTGAACACGAATCCGAAATCAATGTTGAAAAAATTGGAAAAGCAGATTACTTTCCGCTTGTAATGCAATCCATTTTCGAGCAACTCATCATTTTACTCAAATGATACTACTTTTATTTTCAGCTCAAAAAATCTGGGCGGGAAGTTATATACGTCAGCTGAATTATCTGCTTGTTTTGTTTGCCAATTTTATTCTGGTCAGCTATTGGCTACTGGCCGTCAAAAATCTGGCGATGGAGAATAGAATCTGGGATCCGAGGGTTTTCTATGGTATTGTAGTGATGGATTATAATTATTACACATGGAGTGATTGGATATATCGATTCACCACGGCAAGACGCTGACGGCGGTGTGCTTGACCGCGTGTAAAAATGGCAATTTTGCGAAAGATAAAGAAGAGAAAATATTGCTGGGTGGCTGGTTGCAGGGTTGCCCTGACGATTTCGCCCAGCAGGATGAAAAGGGAAAAAATAGATGCTTGAGAAACCGTCTGTATGTAAAATGTATGTATGATATATATACACATAAGTATATATATAATATATACACTTATATATCTAAGATATACCCTGCGAGTTCGGCAATTTTCTTTCCTGTCGAGTTTCAGAACCAACGTAAAAAATTCGATGTTAATATTCAAACAGTGTGAACCTTTTCTTTTTAACTAATTTCTGTTTTCTCTCTTCTTCTTTCTTACTTGAAGTTCTCATCATCTAATGGCATTTTCATTAGGTATAAATATATGTAGGTATAAAGTCTATTAAATCAACTACTGATACATTCACAATCATTTCCGATACCAATTATCTCGATCGTTGAATAGAAACAACAACATTTCAATATATGGTAAATTCAGACCTGATTGTAGCTGTTGAAATAAATTCACGCTAATTTTGAACATCAATTATGCTATTGTTCGCTCCACCAAAACCAACGGTTTGGTCTTAAATTAAGACCAAATAGTACCGAATTACTAACAAGTATCTACCTACAACTAAATCGACGTTAAAACGATGTGTTAATTACTCAATATCAATTTTATACACCAATTTTGTGAAACAACATTTTGCTGTTGGAATACGAACTGATGCAGTGTCGATTGAAACTACAATTTGTGCGTTGATCAGATTCACACAAATTGTCGATTTGATGCGTGGTAATTTTTGCGAGCAATGCCATCTTCTCTATTGAAACTGGGTTCGAATCGTACCTATCAAATCACGAACAAATAAAGTTGAAATCATGGAAAAATATGGCGGGGTTAGATACAAACCAAATTTCAACTTAATGAATGTTGAATTTAGTAGAATAATTGAAATTTCCATTCGCGAGATCGTAGTATCGGTGTCAAATTCATAGGTAAGTGGATGCAAACGAACTTTTGAACAATGCGCACTGATGAAAAAAACTGAGCAAATAGTTAAATAGGTACGTCTACCTCGTTCGAGATTACAACGAGGCAAAACGTAGCCCGTGCAAAGAACTTGGTTTGCAAGAACGCAGCACGAACACCAGCAGTAGCAGTAGGTATAGAAGGGGGTTTTCTTACGCGTGGTTTTAGCAGCCAAGAACTCGCAAGTGCCCACGAAACTGGAACGTGACTTGGCACCCCGAAGAACTCGACTCAACTCAACCTCAGCCTTCAGCCTTAGCCTCAGCCTGAGACTCAGCCTTAGCTCTAGGTCTCCTATACGTTGGGTCTCTCTTCTCTGTAGTCAATTTGCCAAGATTGTCCTATTCACGGAAAGTTCCACCAAGATATTCCCGACGACGAGTTGTTTGCGCAGTTCTAGTTTGGAAAACTATCGAAAAAGTTCAGACTGGAGCCGTCTATCCTATATGTATACACCCTCCATTCTCATACCCATAGATACATACATATACAGACTCGAACGTACACATTCATACACCATATTCGAGTCCACATGAACGCTTGCTGATCCTGAACATAAGTCGATGTATGCATATTGCATACATACATAATGGCAAGGTATGCTTAATGCTCATGTGCTATGGTTGTGCTGTAGCAACTCAACCCAGCCTCAAGCCAACGGTGTAAATCTGGGGGCACTGCACCACCAGCACCACTAGCACCAGTAGCACCAGTAGCACTAGCAGCAGCGTATACCGCATGTACGGAGGACAAAGTTCGCCCGTCCCAGATTATGAGCTTAGCAGTTTATCCGATAATTAAAAGCTACCAGAAACGGGGGAAAATTCCAGCTACTCCGACAACTACCCGAGATTTAACCAAATTTTCACCAGAGGCTCGAAAGCTCCCCGCGATTCCAAAAGGAATTTTCATGGCTATTCAAACTCTTGAGAGACAATACGTGAGCGTGCAGCTCTGAATTGGAGAAATTAAAGAAGAGTAATGGTCAATCAAGACCATTCATGTTGTGTTTCGTACTTTTATTACCATCGTTATGATCACACCACGTTGTGGCCAGGGGCCAAGCTGACCAACTATATGTCAAAGGTCGATCGAGGGGATGTATGGGAGGGATGGAAAGAAAGAAAAAGACTAGTAGTCGGTATATATATTTGTTAGGGTTCGGGAAATGGTCTCTTGGGAGTAACCGAACAACGTGCTCTGGAAAGAGGAGAACTAAAAGGCATCAGTGAGGATAGATAAAGCAAATTAGGTACCAAGATGGAGCGGAAAATTTGAGCGACGAGAATTGAGTCAAGTGCAGGACTGCGAAGCTCTTTCTCTTTTTGTTTTTCTTTCTTTTATTTTTTTTTTATTTTTTGCGTGACAAATAATTGAGGAAGTAGGCGGATCTCTTTCACAATTTTTTTTTATTCCAAAGACGAGGAATTGATTCAGGGAAATGAGAATATGACTCTTGATTCGTCGGCGGTATCAAGGAATCCCCAATGTCTAGAAGTGGCGGCGAAGTGGCGAGCCGGGTCAAACGATAACTAACACAAACGGCAAGGTTAACTCGCTGTGTCAATTGGAACTGCACCAGCCCTACGTCGGGTGGTAAATGTCATGCCGACTAGAATTGATTCACTTCACAAGGGTCGCTCTCTCAATTTGTCAGGACATTATTAACGCAACGAGACCATCCATTGGATGCCAGCCATTGCTGCAGTCTATCGTCTGGGACAGGAAGGCTAATCGAATTTCATATCTAATCGCGTTAAATCGCGCTGGCACTCATACTTTAATATACAAATGAACATAATATCAGATTATATACCGCTTGGCATGAAATTACCGGGGGTAGACAGACTGAGACAGAATATTGCAGACGATCAAAAGCCAGATGTTCGATTTCCTCGCGGCTGAAACTTTTTTTTTCATCATTTCAATTATCGGTTACACGACTTATCTCTCATATTTCTTCGAACTAGTCGATCCTAGAGAAAAAGTTGATCGGATATAAAAGAACCGGTATATTTCGATCTCCAATTTTTATTTCAATTATTTTTCGATAAACTTTATGGCTGAGAAAATAATCAAAGATAAACGCGAACGTACATTCTCTAAAATGCAAACTGCACACTTGGCAGTTATATTTCTCGATGCTCGTATAGATATATCTCGAGTCTGAGTGATCGTATCAAAAAGTTGTTCGGACAAAAACTAAGCAGCGTTTTGCGATGTTTAATTCTTGTTTCAACTATTTTTCAACGAAGTTATTAATTGTGAAGATAATTGAATATTAATCAGCATATCTGCTTCAATATGCGAGGAGCAGTTGAATTTTTTCATTCCCGTGTATCTCGAGACTCGAATGATCGTATCAAAAAGTTGTTCATATAGAAGAGCAGCTGCTTTTTGCGATCTTTGAGATTAATTGTTAATGCTATTTTTGAAAAAAAAAAAAAAAAAAAAAAAAGTTAACGACCGCTAAGATAATCGAAGACGTACGAGCTTACGCCATCGAAAGGATGTAGAAAGAATAGGATAATTAAGATTTCGGGTGATAACATCTGCCTGGAGAATTGAGAAAATCATTATTACTGTAATCAAGAGTGTCTTGTTTCCCGTTATTGTTTCCGTTCAAACTATTTACTGCCTCGCGCATTGTCTCTGCTAGATTGTCACAAGATTTACGATTCGTTTTAGAGCTTCGCGCATATAAATCGGCCCTTCGTAATCTGCTTGGCTTTTCACCTGTCTTTTGTTTCCAGAATTGGAATAAAGTGCCAAAGGTCAGATGGGAAAAGACCAGAAAATTGATTATCAAATCCTTTTCCTTCTTTCGAATTCTAATATGTCTTCAGTACAAAATACAATTTTTCTCTCATCTCCTGCGCATATTGCGGCGAGACAGGCTGCACTATAAATGGTAACCTTGGTCACATGTGCGTATCTCTGCGGGAGTCTACGACAAAGCAACGCGGGGTCTTGAACCGTAAGAAGATGAAGAAGAGTAAGGAGAAGAAGGCTTAAGGAGCAGAAGAAGAGGTTCAAGTCGAGGAATCACGTGTGGGCAGAAAATGCGTGGGCAGTTGACAAAAATATCATTCTAGTCAATATGGAAAAAATTTAACGGTTGCACGCCTACTACTAGCCCACATCACGTGCCCTAGCAACGCGTCACGATATTATAAGTGTTATTGCCCAGGTATTAAGCCCGTTTACACAATTCGCTGGAAATATTGAATATGCATGTACACCCAACTATAGTTGGATTCAGTCGCCATCTAAACATCATGCAACCGCTTTTACAGGTCAAAATAAATAGCCGTAGGTTGGCGATGCCAGAGGTATAATGGTAGGGATCTGCTAATTGGTCACTGATGGCGTCTAAACGTTGGTCTACATAACCTCTAGCCTGCTCAAACTTGCATAGTGATGGTGAAAATCCGAGAGAATCTTGTTCTATGACTTGGTGTATCATCACCAGGATCGCTTAATAGAGAGAAAATTCATTTTTTTGTCGAATTGTTACATCCTAGTGAATTTTCAAATGCTCCAAAGTCATTTTTTTAACACTGTACGATAATTGCGTTACTCTTTGGAGCATCCGGATTTTTCCAATTACTTTGACAGTTTTAGCTGGTTAGAGGTTATGTAGATCGACGGGATTTTCGGTGATGAAATGTTCTATCGATTGATCAATTCATACTGATAACGGTATCTTATATTTCAGCTTGTTTTGATAATAAAACGAAGTACAATTCGAATTGATATCGATTATTTTACCAGGAAGGATGCAGGTTCTCAACTTTTTTTGAGGTTAGGCAGGCTGCAAAGTGTAGAGACAACAGCGCACGCGCAGTGTTCACTGAATTTGTTTAACTGCGCATGCGCTCTGGCTTCTGCATTCTGCTTATGGTCTCTGGATTTTATGATTTTTACGGAGCAATAAAAGCGGTTGCATATTTTGGGGACGACAGAATCGACCTCGTTAAGTGTACACGTGTATAGCTTCACGTTTCGGGAAAAGAGTAGAACGAGATGAAAATAGAACAAAACAGTATAAAGGTATACGTATATGTACGAGGAATGGAAAATGAAGAGAAATATATATATTTCCATTTTGCAATTAATTCCCGGCCATAAAAATTTCCGCGTTTATTCAGGGTATTTATCCATCCAGAAGGCCCGGGTTCAAGTTAAACACAACGCGGTTAAGGTACATAGAGGCGAAGGGATGAGAGAACGAGAGAGAGAGAGAGAAAGGGAGAGAAAGGGAAACGAGAAGAAATGGGAAAATTTTTCGAAGGGTGAGGAAATAGAGGCGAATTGGTAGAAGAGGCGAGGTGTGCTGGATGAAGAAGAAGAAAGAAAGAAAAAAGTTGCAGAGTTTTAAGCAGGCCGAAAAGCGAACGGTTAGCGAGCTTGCAGAGAGAAGCTCTCGAAACAAAAAGAGAACAAAAAAATAAAAATAAAAAAGGTACCTACCTACCCCTAGGTTGGAATAATATTTAAACGAGAAAATGTAGGAAGATAAATTAAGGAGTAGCGGATAATGCAAATCTTTTTCCAAACAAACCTCTCGCTAAGAGGCGAGAAAAAGTCGAGGCCAGTCTCGAGGCACTCATCTGACAGACAAGTTTATCGATTAGGCTCACCTCATCTCATTGAGGCAGCTATAGAGGGAGGAAAATCTTCGCACTGAAAATTCTCCCTCAGGAAACAGTCTTGTCCTGTATTTCTTTGATTATCTCACCGGGAGTTGACTCCTCGTTGAACTTACTTCAGCACAAGTTTCAGCTCTTTAAAGGCTGCAGCTTTTTTTGTTGGATAAACTTTTTTCAAAACCCACCATCTCGGAGATCAAGTAACGCAGAACTAAGAACCGCTTACACAAGATTTTCATACGGAAACGAGAACCGCTCGTTCTCGTTTTTTTTTTTTTTAATTATTTTACCAAAGGTTCACTCCACGCTAAAGTGTCTTGGATCAAAGTTGTACTACTAGTAAAATAAACTTTTTTCCAAAGTCAACCGGTTCAAAGAAAAATTATTCCGCATCTCTGAATGAAGACTCGTTAATTGCACTAGCCTGCAGTTCTGTAAGGAAACGAGCTAAACATCTCTGATTATATCGTCAACGGTTAAACTCTCGGAAAAATGTTACAGACAAAAGTTGTAGAGCATAAAAATTTTTAACTTTTTTGTTCAACAAACTTTTTTTGAAAATCAACCCAGTTTCGAGAAAAAATGATTGGACCAGTCAGAAGAAACGTTTGCACCGTTCCAAGTTCCATGAGGAAACTGAATATCTGCACATCTTTGATTATTCTATCGTCAACGGTTTCATTCCGCGAAAAAAAAGGTTCCAGACAAAAGTTGCAGTGGTTAAAAATTCACAACTTTTTTGTACCGCAAACTTTTTTCAAAAATTAACCGAGTTCCAAGAAAAATGACGACGTTGAAACTTCGAGCAAGAAGTTGTGTTCACACACACTGCAACGAAATTAATCCCTGCACCTCGCGGGTTGATTATTTAATAAGAATTTATCTTTCGGGAAAAACGTTTCTGATAAAACTTTGAGAGGAAAAGTAAAGCTGGATTGTTCAAATTTTAGGTGTATACTCCAGAATTTAATAATTCTTTAACCAAAGTTTATCTGACATGAAAAAAATGTTCCCTTCCAAAAGCTGTGTCGTAAAGATTTTGGAGCACCATTGGTCCGGTTAAGGTCGTTAAGGGCTCATTTTGTTCGGAAATAAAATCCTCAACATGTGAACGAGGTAATTTTTTACTGTGTTTGTTTCGGCTAACAATAAGTTATTTTCAAAATAGTGGCACAAATTTCGCAAACTTTGGATATTTGACTGTAAATTTACACACCTTTGATTTTTTTTCAGATCCCAATGTTCACATGACGAGGATTTCGTTTCTGAACAAAACGAGCCCTAAACTACCTTAATCGGATTAACGGTGCTCCAAAATCCTTACGACACAGGTTTTCAAAGAGAACATTTTCATTGTGTGAAATCAATTTCAATAGTGATAAATAAATGAATTCCTGGACTAGTTCAAATTTTTGAAAACAAGCTGTATATCTACTGGTCCCTTTGAATGCGAGCTTTGAGAAAAAGTGATTGTCAATCGAAAGCGCGGTAGGTGTGCCGTTTTCTGATAAGGAGTACCTACGTATAAAGTTAGATGTGGAGAAATAAAAATGAAAAAGTTAAAGTGTAATTCTGTAATTAAATCTCGAAAAGAATACTTCCCGGACGCGGGGGGTGAGGTAAAGCCGGGCGAGTCTTATCTCGGCAAGCAGAGCCATTTCCTTTGGGACATTTCGAGATCGCGTGACATTTTCATTTCGAGTCGCGCGTATTGACATTCCTCCCGCCGTGCTACGCCATACGCTGCAGAGGGAACCGGGCTTTATTTCGCAAAATTCCCCTTGTAGTGCGCGCGACTGAGTCGTAGATTTTGGCGACAAGTGGCTTTGCCGGGTAGGTTCTTATACGACTGATGAATAAATAGCAAATCTAGGTCACATCGCGTTAGTATACGCTCGTGCAGATATATGAGCGTAAGAAGACGGTATATCACGTATGGTGTGTTTGTGTGTGTGTGTGCGAGGCTAATTAAAATTAAAGAAGCGTAAGGGCATCTGGTTGGCTGCGGTAAATACGAAAAGTCCTGCTTACTGAATCCTCGGGACCAGACTGTAATTAATTAAGTTCTGACCGCCGCGGCGGTTGAAAGGCGTGTCGGTGGGTTTTGCGCGAGCGGTTGGCGGAACCGTGTCATACCGTCGCGTCGCGTCGCGATGCCGACGCCAACGCCAACGCTTACGAAGTGAATTCCCTCGTCTCCGTTCTTCCGTACCTATTTCTTCTCTCTTCGATCTCCACCTCGTTTCCAATCGTTTCTAATCGTCACTCTACTACTTTCTTCCTGTTTTTCTTCTCGAATAGATTCTAATCCTTCTTCCTTATCGTTTGTAACAGTTTTCCTAATCGTCCTTCTTATACCTATTTTCGTTTCCGTTTCTCCTTAAATAGTTTCAGGCGTCCCCTCGCCTTTCTAATCGCTCTTTATACTTGTCGCGAGTATTATAAGCAGTTACTACCTAATCGGTTCCTTTCCATTCACACATCATCCTACGCGCTTGTTCCTGCGATCATTGACATCACTTTCCTACATCTTTTGAAACTTTTTCTCCATTTTTTTAAATTTTGTTTCCTAATTTCTAATCACCTAAAATCACTCCTGAGCATTTCTAATCGCTGCTACATCCGTTCGTTTCCGTGACTATATACTTACGATTCATCCTAATTGTTCGAATCATCGTTTATACTTGATTTTGGTTTACTTTTTTTGAACAGTTTTCAATCGTTTCTACTGGTTTATATACGGTGAAGGTTCTAATCGTTTCTATTTGTCGCTGATCACTCATATTCGATTCTACTTAGTTACTGCACATCGTCGATGGCTTGGAATCCTGCCTTTTCAACGGGTTCTAATTGCTTATACCTGTTTATGGCAATTTCTAATCATTCGTAATCGATTCTACTTTTTCCTCTTATACTCTTCGACTTGACTGATGTAGTCGTTCCTGATCATTTTTTATTGATTCTATAGTCCTTCACTTTTTTGATTTCCGAAAGTTTCTTATCGTTTCTACTTGTTTTCGGTCATTTCGAATCATTACTAATTGATCGTAGTTCTTCCTAATCTTTTTTGATCGATAGCAATCCTTGTTTTTCGTAGTTTTCTGATGGTGTCTACTCGCGTCTACGTGTTCCTGATAGCTTGTAATCAGTTGTAATTGATTCTACTTGTTCCTGACCAGTTTCCATCGCTTCTCATCCTTGTTTTATACGTTTTCCCTTCTCGTATTTACATCAATCTACTTGTTCTTGGTCATTTCTAATCAATCTTCCTCTTTCATAGGTCCTAACAGTTTCTAATCGCTTCCATTCGTTACACTTTGTATTCACTTCATTATATACTTGTTCATAGTAGTAATTTCTGATCATTTTTATCGATTTTAATCCTTCTTTGTCATTGTTTTCTCAACAATCTCAAATCAGCGGTACTTCCTTCTATATATTTCTCTCCATTTATCTAATCAATTCTGATCGTTTCAACTTATCCGTCTATACACATGTTTATTTCCGTATCTATCTAATTCTTCCGATTGTTCTCACCAGTCATTTCCAAACATACTTTCTTATTGTTCCTGACAGTTTCCTGCAGTTGCTTCTACTTATTCCTAATCGTTTCTACTGTCTTCTGTTTCCACCTTACCTCCACCTTCTCACCTTTCCCAACGAGAACCCGATAAACTTCTTTTCTATGTAGGTATCATCCGATTGTTTTGCCTTTTCGCTAATCGTTTCCTCCCATTATACCCCATTCCCTATTGTTACAGTTTCAGACAAGACTCATTGTCGTCTCACCTAATTCTTCTAATCCTCATATTCTCTCCTACTCATTGCATATTATCATCCCCCGCGTTCCCCCTTTTTTTCTAATAGTTCCCAACTAGGTGTAGATGAGAAAGTATGCCCTGGATCCCTGGATCTCTAGTTTTTTGAGAAAAAATGAAAATCCATACTTTTCTTTCAACAAAATTTATCATCAGAAAATTGATTTTTGACTGTTTTTTAGGAAGAAGAGACTCGAGCGTCAATTCACTCTGTAAATATCTTCATATCAGTGTTATCAATATGACTCCTAAGTCCTAAACATGAATGTCCTGCGAACATCACTGCAACACAAGAAACTCTCAGAACTTTTCAGTTTTTCATATGTAACGCTGAATAATTCCTGCATTTTTGATTCAATTTTTAGTCTTGGAGTGGGATTTTCTTTGTTTCTCGTAACACCATCATAAGATCCAAAAACATAGCAAAAAATGTCAGTAACAAAAATTAATCACAAAATTTTCAGTACCTGTATCGGACCCCCTCACGTGAGTATTATCCTACTTCGTGTATACCTATACGATGTATAATATCTCAAAGTCGTAAAGCGTAGCTATATCTCAATCGTCTGAACCGCAGGTCTATATGAGAATTCAAGTGTGTACGGTTACTTGACTGAGAATATTTTCCAAAAACAACAAATACCAGTAACATATCTACAATACGTAAAACCAGAAGTTTTACAACATCATTATTCCGTATTTGTACATACATTTTTATCCAGGTAGGTACGTATTTATCTTTGCATGTATATAGTATATGTATGTATACGTGTGTATGTATCCCGCGTATAGTTTGTAGATCCCGAACCTATACTTGAGATCTATATTTACGGTCGATAAATATCCCCCACCTCCCTCCCCCTCTTCCTCTAGGCCCCCCCCCCCCTGTCTGAAAACAAAAAATTAACCCCTTTTCAACTTGTTTACAGTCCAATAACCTCCCCCCCATCCCACAATATCTAGCCTAGTATTACAGTGCTTGCGCTGCTGGATTCATCTCGAATTTCTTCTTATCGAACGGGAGTCGAACGGGAGTCGAGAATCGAGAGGCAGCGGCAGAGGCAACAGCAGCAGCAGCAGCAGGAGACTCTCTTCGGGCACAAAGAGAATATATACGGCGGCCGATTCCCTTTCCTTCTCTCCTTCTTTATCTCTCTCTCTCTCTCTCTGTCTCTCTCTTTCGTTATACCTTCACTCGCGGACAAGGCGCGTGGCTCGCCAACGCGTTATTCTGATTGGCTCGAGGCTCGTGTCCGGCGTTCGCCTCTCTGACCATGCTTCTCTTGAAGCACGACTCATCTCCCTCCCTCTCTCTCTCTCTCTCTCTCTCTTTCAGTCTAGTCGTTCTTCCGTTCTAAACCGGACAAACCAGTCGAACAAGTCACTGCTCCGTTCTCTCACAAGTCTCTACTATGCTATATAGGTATGTATACTATATATGTACAACGTATTTTAGACTTTTACTACTCGCAGGTTTGGCCCCCACAACTTTACAACCTGACCCCCCCTCCCCCGTCTTAGTCCGTCATTAGTTTCCCAACCATACATTCGTAGGATTTTGTATTCGTGTATATAATGATGATTGTAGGTGAATTTGGTTCGGTTAACTTCGATTGGGTATCTCGTATATCCTTACGGATTTCTACTGATTTTTAACCATTGACTAATCTTCATTCATCAAAATACACCGATAGCAGTATGAGAAACTACGAGAAACTACAATTTTTTATGAAGAAGATTTGAGGAGTTCAATTTTTATGTGAACTACCACAGAAGAAAGTCAAGTATTCTTTCAATCAGGAATTATGAAAGAATATAATATTTTGGTACAAAAAAACTACAGAGAACTACAATTCTTTACTATACGGGAAACTACAAGAGACTGTACATTTTCATAATTACAAACTACGCGTGAATGCCATTTTTTAGTACGGCCAACTATGACAAACTATGATTTCTGTGAGAAAAACTATGGTTGATTAGTGAAAAATTTCGGAAAACTACAATTTCTCTTCAGGAAGATTTGAAAATTTCAATTCTCATCCCCATGAAAATGGTATTCATACTTATTTATTCTTCAATCAGAAACTACGCGACACTACAACATTGTTGTATGCAAAACTACAAAAAACTACCATTTTTCTCTTTCGGAAACTACGTGAGAATACAATTCTCAATATGCCCAACTATGACAGACTACGATTCTCGTGTAAAGAACTTCAAATGATTAATGAAAAGCTTCGAAAAACTACAACTTCTCGTGACGAAGATTTGAAAATTACAATTTCTATACCTCCAATTATATTTATAACTACAAAATGTTACTAGCAATTTTCCAATCTGCAGAAACTGCGAGAAACTAAATATTTTTGTATGCAAAACTACGAAAAACTACAATTTTTCTCCACCGAAAACTACGTGGAAATGCAATTTTTAGTATGCACAACTATGAGTAACTACGATTTTTGTACCAAATACTGTATGCAAAACTACCATTGAAAAATGAAAAACTACGAAAAACAACAATTTTTTGATAGTGTAAACTTGGAAAATCCATAAATTCATTGAATTTCCCTTAAAATTCGTAGAAACTCGTAATGGCAGGAATTTCCACCAGGAATACATTTATGTATATACATAGCTATATGTAAATATATACACATATGAGGAAGGGAAAATGGTATCATTATTATTCTATTGTATTGTCTTGTATCGTATACAGGTGCGTATGGATCGGTAACCTATGCACCCATATACACACGTATACGTATTCCAACGTACGTATATTTGGCGGAGGGTATCTATATATATGTAGTACAGTCGTATACACATGTACATATACATACATACGTACATGTATATCCATAGGAGAAGGCAACAGGTGGAAGAGCGAGCGAGTACAACGCGCTGCTCGGAGAGCCACCGCCCTGATCAATACTTAATTATATGTTCTCTCTGTCGCCTACACTCGTCGACCCCTGGGCTTCTGTACCACAGCTTGTAACTTCCACTGAAATTTTTTCGAGGTCATCAACATGCCGCATTTTTTTTTTCGGCAGTCCAAACACCCTCCGATATACGATTACGTACTCCGATAACTGCAGTTCAATCATAATAAGTCAGTCAATCAATCAATCAGTTACTCAACTAGTAGTTGGTCAGTAATTTCGAGAATCCGATAAATTACCCGGCTGAAAATCCGTCTAAGTATGCTACATATTACTTCTTACGAAATTGTCACTGATTTTGAACGGAAATTTGCAATTTTTGTAGGTTCAGTTTTCTAGGAAATCGTATAGAGTTTCGTCAAATTTTCTTATCTTTCTCTGCCAAGAAAGAAAAAGAACTACCAAAATCGACAATTTTCTACAGTAGTTTACAATTTTGGTGAATCGGCTAAAACAGGATTGGCCAGCCCTGAAACTTGCGCAGATTTTCCAAGTTCGAAAAATACATAACTACTGCAGCGATCCATTTCAAAATTTAGTCATTTCTAAGTTGTAGCAAATGCTGTCGATGGAGATCAGAATCATCAAAATCCGATGATTCGCTCTCGAGATATGGCTGTTTGAAAATTTTATTCCAAAAGGTTTTCCTCTCAATTACTCAAAAACTAGTCGATCGATTGAATCCGAAAAATCGCATCGATTCAGACCAAAGTCATAGAAATCCGTCGATTCGTTCTCAAGATATCGTTGGACATAAAATTAATCACACACAGACGTTCATCCATAAGAGTGGTCGGAAATTATTCTCTGGACCTCAAAACGTGGAGATCTGGTAAAAGCACAACTTTTCCATGTTCTGGATGATTATAATAACTTTTCTTGCTTTAAAAGCGCAAGTGGTAAGTTCAAAAATCGTGAGTATTAGACAATTTTCACCAGGGCATTCTCATATGCATAGATTGGCAGAACCGTACGGATTGGTCTTACTGTTCTTGACCTTAGTGTCCGTATACTATCTACCGGTAGATGCTTCGGTAATGTATGTACATAGACAGTACCAAACCGAAGTATACGTATGTGCATTTGGATGAAGGTATGCTAGTGGTAGTATAAGTACGGATCCAGGCAGCAGCATGGATACTTTATTCAAGATAAAGGCTTGAGCAAGCTAGCTATATATACGCAGAGCACACAGAGCCGCACAAGCTTCAGCTATACCCAAGGCTTTTGCTCGGGGATATAAATTGGTTCACGGTCCAGTAATTATTCACCACGAATTACGAAACTATCAGTAAACGAAGAGGAATTTCCTACTTTACTAGTAGTATAGGTATACTATATATATACATATATGTATAGTAGGCTCAAATGTTCCGGGGCGTGGAAGAAGGACGTGCTTTAGGCAACACGCACCATACTACCCACTATATACATACATTATACCTACTACCTGCTTTATGTATGTATTTTCGGATCATTTATTTCTTACGCTATGTGTAAAGGCGTCGGTCAGTTGGCCCGGTCAATATCTAGATCGGTGGGAGTTCCAGCCGCAGATACACTCGACGAATACAGATGCGTTGCTTCCTAATTTGTTCTTTTTTTTTTTTTTTTCTTCTCATCTCTACTTTTTCTCTACTCGTACGTATTTGAAGGTGTTCAATTCTACGCTTTAAACATTCCAAATCAATTTTACAGAACACATTAAACTGCCTCTCTCTCGTTTTGTAGCTGATCAGTTAAATCAGTTATTTCAGTTACAATCACGTATATCTCCGCAGGTATCCAGTTTCAGAAAAAAAAAAAATTCAAGACAAAAGATTGAGATTGTTTCAAACCGCGTACTTTTTGTCCGAATAACTTTTTGGGTACCATTAATGGTACCCGAGATATACCGCGTTGATGTGCTCGCCAGGTATATAATACATGGATATGACCAACGATCACTATACATTGTAGATATCTTCGCAGGTGTTGAGTTTTCAGGACTAACTTTTCAGATAAATATTGCAGCTTGTATAAAACCGCGTCTATTTTTGTTGGAACAACTTTTTCATAAGATGACGAACGGCTCCGAATATGATGGTTAACGATGAGTCGTTCTTTCAAGACTCACCTATATTTGCTATACCCGTAAACTTGAAGATGCTATAGGTAACTTTCGATCGAAGGAATAAGAATCAAGATTATTATACATATACGGTTAAGCGGAATTTAATGTGCTTTGAATATTAGCATAATAGACATTTTGCCGTGCGGCAAACAGTTGGAGAGAGATATTTGCGGGATCCCAGAATCACACCCTGTTGAACCGCGTTCCATACCAACTAAACTCGACTGAGGATCAATTACACACATCACCAATACCCAGCCGGTGTAGGTAGAGAGTAGTGTGTATAAGGTCGGGTTTGTCTAAGGCTTTAACGAGATCACGAACCAAGCATAGAACTGTCAGGAGGTTCTAGCTAACTAATTCTAACTGTATAATACAAGTCCCTGACTGCCGCACAGGACCGGGCGGCAATGTCAAGCCTCAGATCGCGCAGAGAGTTCGCCGAGTGCCAACTCCCATTTAAGAGGAAGTCTCACTACCACCTATATACCTCTGTCTCTATCCATGCACTGATTTACCGAGGACAGCTTAATGCCTCGATTGTCCCAAGAAGTAGAACAATTAGATATAGATAGTCATCCTCGAAACTCGACAATGGCAACGCTCTCCAAGGTAGGTACCGTCGCAGTGCAATGCTTTTCAATATTCCCGCGAACGAACCACATTCAAAGAGAGAATCCCGTGAAATTTAGATAAAATCAATTTTGTCATTTGTAGAATGACTCAGAAATATCTAATTAATAATCACTTTTTACTTGGTTACTTTTATTATGAGTATTGAAAAAAAATATCCAGGTTCTGCGATGAAAGGAACCTTTTGCAGTGGTACGTTGGAAATTTCCTGCAAAAGGTTTCCTTGCGTCTACACTGTCATCTGTCAAGTATGAACCTTCATACTTTTTTTCAATACACATACTGATAGTGACTAAATTTTGTAGGTACCAATTTTTTATTAGATTTTTTTAAGTCATTGAAAAAATGAAAAGAATGGATTACATCGAAATTTCACTGCAGTCCCCTCTTAACCCTTCATGGTCACACTTCCGTACAATAACTCAGTGGTCATATACTGGGTGAAATTTACCCAGCCAAGATTCAAATGGTTGCTGTGTCAGAACTATATCAGTCCGATCGGAATCTAAAAAATCTTGAAAAATACTTTGACGATTTAAAAACATGTGCCAAAAGGTCATATTCAAAATTCAAATCATGACACGTTTAAAAAAAAATCGTAAATAGGTCAATTTGTGAAAAATGCACCTCTTGACTCAAAAAATCATAAATTTTTGAATTTTCAATATTTTAAATGAAATCTCAACGGAAATACTCGTTAGACAGTGTACTTTCAGGAAAAAAATAATGGTATACTACCCGGTTGAAAAAAAGGTATTCATTTCGACATGTGAAAAGGATCGATTTTGTGGAGTAGAAATGAATGTGAATTTATCTGGAAGATAGAAGTGAGAAAAATGCACCTTTTCGTTCAAAAAAAAAAGCAACTACTTAAATATTTTTTGCTCAAAGTGAGGCCTGGATGAAATTTACCCAGAGTGACAACGCAGGGTTAAACGGTTTATCCATTCCAGAAGAAAGACAGGCTTAGGAAAAGTGAAAGAAGTCCTTAGAGTACGGGTTTTCTTTGAGGATACGGTGCATCGTCGATAGCAATTTGATCGACAAGTTTAAAACTAGTTCAATCATCATCGAGTGACGAAGTAGTCGATGGACGCATTTACGAAGAACTTATCTAGTCCAGGAGGACAGGAGACGACGCGTAATTATCGGTTTCTGTAATAGGCATATAGGCAGAAGTATTACCGAGTGACATTCTACGCGGTTAATCCACCTTCCTCAGTATTTCCTTATACCTGGACGGGTGCAGGAGCACAGAGAGATGAGCAGGTTTAGTAACGAGCTCCAGCAGCAGGAGCAACAGCAGCAGCATCAGCCAGGGAACAGGTTATTCGGATGACTGGCCAAGGTAAGGCAAGGTAGCAGCAGGGGGAATCCATCCTGCACCACCTGTCTTTTTAGAGCAGTATTCCACCGGCCTGGTGACGCGTTATATAAAAATAAAGGAACGAGGCGAGGATAGAAGTATAAGGCCCGATGATCGCTATAAGGAAGAAGCAAAAAGGAGCAAATATTCTACATGGAAGAAGCCAACTTCCGCCGAGTAGAGCCAAACCGAGCACTCCAAGGACCCTATACTAACCAGGGTACTCCATAAAATTAGAGGAAATCGCGGTCACCCTACCATCGCCCAAAAAGGATCACCGACATTGGACACTTCCTGCAACGTAACGTCATGGCATCTGTGACTCTGCAGGACATTAGTTCGCTTCGCCGAAGAAAAAATAAACAGTTTTTAGCAGATTTCTATTTGAAAAAAATTAAAAAAACACACTTTTGATAAAAGTTTCAGCACTGCAAAATCTACAACTTTTTTGTCTCAACGATTTTCCGAGTTAAATTTCGGAGCTACGGCTGCCAAAGCTCAAAAATGCAGATGCAAAAATCTTGAGGATCATGTTGATGGATAGAAATTAACTCAGTTTTCGTTCAGGCACTGTAATGTCGTTTATTTGACAGCTTTGTCATGAGCTTCTTTTAAATTTTCCAATTTTTCAATCTTCTGAGTTTTGAACTTTCGAATCTTTGAGCTATCTGCATTTCGATCTTTCGGAAATTGCAATTTCTAAACTCTAACGTTTCTAAAAACTCAGAATCGCGTCTCAAATAGATTCAAAATTCTGACCTTTGGAATTTTTTTTCGAATTTGGAACTTCAATCCTACCCCAATTTTCGATGAAAAAATCAGCGCGTTGGTTATATAGGTGTGAGTAATTTTGAGCTAAGATCTCTGCAAAACGAGCCCACATGAACATTCGGTCATACTATTTCTTTGGATTCGAGTACTATAATTCAGTCTTCTGGGAGTTCCCACTAAATAAAAGAAGCAAAAGAATAAAAAAAACAAAATTAAAAAAAAAGAAGGAATAAAATAAAGCGTAGATCCGGTGAATCCGGTCTTCACATAGGTAGACATTTAATGGGTTTCTTTCTCATCATCAGTGCACCTAGCAGTATTCAGAATGGAATATAAATATGACTTGCGAAGCATCACTTTGACTTTCAGGTGTTGGTTCCACGAGCGTTGGTATACCGGTAACTATAATACTATACACTCCTTACTATTCCCGTGGAATAAAATAGTAACTAAGGTAAAGAGAGCTAACAGAGTTGATTGTAGTTCTGACCTAAGGCGGCGCACGGCGGAAGTTCACACGATTCGCTTCCTCCCGATGGCCCTGGCGATTGTGCGCTATCCGACAAACTTATCTCGATATATAAGCGTCTGGAGGAGTCAGGACGTCGTCGTCCTCGTCGTCTTCGGCGTCGTTTTACTCCATATATGTATACAGATCTCATATACCCTCCACCTGTATACACGCACCTACCTATATATATCCATACGTGCATTCACATCCAGGTAATTTACTAACCGCCCTCTGCTGATCTAGATACTAGATCAACTCAGTGTCGTTCATGGTATGTAATACCATCAACTGTAGGTATATACATAAGTTTTCTGAACATATCTAAGTACCTACGTATGGAAGTACTCGATTAAAAATTCAACGATTAATGTTAATTTCAGTCGCAACCCCGTGTAAAATGGTTATATAAAACCCTAATGAATAATAGATAACATGCGAGCAATTAACCAACGTTATTAATTGCCCCATAGAATTAGCATGATCGTGTTGTGCCTATTCGTGCCTACACACCTCGGCGGGTCATTGAGAACAGGAGTAAGACCACAAACAAACCAAAAAGAAGAAGAAAAAAATGAAGGAAATTTTCCTTTTTTTTCTTCTCTCTTTCTTTCTTTAGCCCTTTTTGAAAATACAATGAAATACGACTGGTATTATTTGTATGGTCTAGTGCTGACAGTAGATATGACACATTAGCCTCCAGCAGGGGGCGTACCGCGGGCGTTCCCTGTTATCGCCTCAAGTATAATTTCGTTCGAAATATATATATATGTATATACGTATGATACGTACACGTACGTCTGGTTGATTATAAATTTATACTGTACAATGCCCTGGGTTACGTAACGCCTTTCTATCATATATCTAGTATAGATTCATACATAGATTTATACGACACATATATGTATATGACTATATAACTATGACCGGATTCGTACAATTTGAATTTCATTATAAGTATAGAAAACTCAATTAAAAACTACGACGTATACGTATGTATAGAAGGTTTTTCCTTTTCTCTCGTGGATTCACAAATGAATATACATGAAAAACTTCGTTCGTCAAATTTGGTAGAATTTGGTACGCTTAAGCTTAAGCGTACCCGCGCATCCATTCAATTCTTCTCTTTGATTTGGAATATCGTTTATTACGAAATTTGGTATTCAGGAGGCATCAGACGACTCAAGAAATTGTACACACATACATACGGATCCTATATACATATATATAATATATATCGAGGTTGAAGAAGATCGTGAGGAGCGTATAAGCTGATTGCCTAAAATCCCTGTCTGGAATTAGGCATGTGCCTATATCTCACCGATTTAATGATTGGCTGTTGGACGGTGTTTTTAGACCCTCTTTTTATCCGGTTCGACTGTATGTATACATATGTATGTATACATATGTATGTATACATATATGCGTTTATACAGACACATAGACTGGAAAAAAAGTAACAGAAATAGAGACAAAAAAAAGATAAATAGGGTACTGGGATGGGGGCAAAGATTGATCCTCAATCTGTATTAATCATTCTCAATAATGTGACGACATAGATCTTACGTACACATATAGTATATACCTAACATCTGTATGATGATATCCGCTTATATATTATGTATATATACCGAATCGATTTCGAAACTGGACGTGTCGACGTTGATGCTAGTTCAATGGTCAAGTAGAACGAATATGTATGTGTGGCTTTATGTATTTATTATATAGAGAAAAAAAATCATGGATTATATAATAATAAAGATAAATAGATTATATTGATAGTTGTCTGGTTCCAAAACTGACCAAGTTCACGTATGGAAAAAGAAAGAATTTAGTTACTTTGATATACTTTGGCCTTGTTATAGTAGTGCGACGAGCCTAAAATTCGTTGTATGGCGTCATAATAAAAACTTAATCATCTCCATCGCAGGGCAATTCATGAACGACCAATCATTTACAAAACCGACCATGTTTCCCAGGATTTGTTTCTAATCCAGTCATGTCCACGCAAATCATTTTCGAAATCGGCCATGTTCTCAAGAATCTTTAAGTCAAACTGACCAGGCACAGCTTTTTCTTAAGGCCAAGTGATGTTCACAGCAATTTATTTCAAAATCGGGCATGTTTTCATAAAATTATTCATTTACATGTTTATCAAACTCGATCATAATAATTTTTAAACATTAACCATGTTCGCATATTATGTACCTGTCAGAATTGCTGATGTCCTCATAGTTTTTAATAAAAATCAGCCATGTTCTCGAAAGTTTGTTTCGAAACTGGCCATGTTCTTCATAATTTCTATAAAAAAAACTGGCCTGGTCTCCGAAAATTTCTCTCGAAAGCGGCAAAATATTCCAACCATGTTCAAAATCGGCCAGGTTCAAAGCAAATATAATAACGATCGTTCAATTCTTTGATACGATTGATTTGACTCACTTATACAAAACATGGGCCAATGTTTTGCTACACGACATGCAACAGTTGGATGATTGGAATTGCTGCTGATGATTCAAATATTTTTGTATGATCTTTCGATTATCTCAAATTCATTTACGACCAACATGGCCGATTTTGAATTCTGACAACTCGACGCAGATGCGGACACACGTGTTTCAAAGTTTCCGACCATAAGTAAACTGCAATAAGTCGATAGAGGAAAGGAATAAAAAAATGTTCCCTTGTACAACGAACGTGAATACATCCATATGTCTATAATACATACGTAGGTATATATTGTATGTATACCGATCAGAAAATTGAGAGTAATGAGGGTAATAACGAGCGAGGAGGAATACAATCGCGGAAGAATAATAGGGTTATTCGTAATCGGCTAAATGCGATAATTGGGTTCGGTTGCGCGCAGGTCAAGGCTTTTATCGGGAAATCGGTGCTACGCCGAACAGTTAACACGCTTACATTCGCCTATACGCTCTTGTATATATGGACGGGATATAGGTGTAGGTGCACACATGAATATAGACACATACGTGTACCGGAGCTGACAGGAGGATATAGGGCTCTCCGAAATTTCCAACCATTACCCCGTTTCTCCCCTATTCTTGTACACGTCTATATATATATATATATATAGTACGTATGTATTTATATACATTCATCCATACATATGTGGGCATGTTGGTACATACGTACCTCGTACCCACCTACCCACCTCGTCCACCTTGTTCAAATCCGCAGGACTTTGCCAATGCCAATATAAATTAGCCGCGTTGGTAGACATAGATGCACACTATACATATGTATACATATAGTACATACGTACATAAACATAAATATGCAGGTAGACACATGCACGTGTGTATCTCGTATACATATATATATAGTGGAGCTAACAGTAATCTCCGAGTCATGAATGACCAGCGAATAATATTATACATTATAAGTAGATTATCAACGTTTTCCAATCAGCAAATATATATGTATACCGCTTTGAAGGCAATTTAGTAGAGATCACTGCTAACTTAACCTAGCTAACTTGAACAAACTTGAGTTTTACTGAAATCCTGTCAGTTTTTCTTACGAAGAGACATACGCTTATAGCCAATTTCTGCCAAGAAACTGAATTCATTTGTAAAGGGTTCATTTGGATCGGTTGGATATAGGTAGTCATCGAGAAAGTACGATTCGCGTTTTCGAGATGACTACAATTGGCAATCATGGAATCTCGAACAGACTCCTGTGTCGCCTTGAGGTACTACGGGACATTATTTAGATTTTCATTATTACCAATTGTTATCACCTCAAAAACGCGATTTGTAGTTTTTTCCAAACTATACAACCCACACGAATAAAACTCGGGAGATTAATACTTCGCTACGGCAGAATGACGCTAACTATTTTACTGTTTGCTAAAGAAGAATAGAATTCCAGCCAGAGTCATATTTACTATGTTAACTAGGTTAGGTTCACAGCGACTTGTACCATATCGCCTTGAAACTTCATTAAAGCAATGATTGCAGGGGCCAAATGGGGGTTGATCAACCGTTCCATATTTTACACGATTTTTGTATACATTCTGATGGATTTCGAACGATTTTTAATTATTTCAAAAGATTGACAAATGATTTCAGTTGATTTCGAAATATTTCAAACATTTGAATAATCCCAAAAATTTCAGAAAATTATCAAACATTTCAATAGACACTTTTTCATTGATATCTCCTACTGTTGTTTTTTTTTTTTTTCTTTTTCTCTTGAAATTCCCTTACTGCTAACTTTTGACGTCAAAAGATGAGTAAATTAATTTGATAATCGAGAGAGACCGCCGAGTGAAGGAGTGAAAGTAAATACAAAAATAAAAATTCTGAGAAACTGAAAAAAAAAAAACAGATTTTTTAGATTAAAACTTTGAAGAGATAATACATATATTAAGACGACAGAAATGACAGACGGGCAATTGAGACGGCCGTCAGAGATACCCATCCCAATCCCAGATTCATCCCATCCCATCCAGACCCACCCCATTCCTCTATGGCCCGGTTGTCGTCAAAGGAAAAATAATTACTTCCGTTATTGAAAATCGAACTGCACTCCGCACCTTCTCGCTTTACTCGCCGAGGGGTACCTAATGCTCTGCGGAAAATTCCTCCGTGGTTTTACTCTTTTTCTTCATCTTCTTCTTCTCCTCCTTCTTTTTCTTCGTCTTCGTCATATCACTTTTCTCTCTTTCTAGATAGCTATATGTATATATACAGGTATATATATGTATACGTATACATGTATATTTCTCCATCTAGTGGATACATACATAGGGTCGTTAACGCTCTTTCCAGAGACTCTAGCTAGGCCTTCTCTTCCTCTCTCTCTCTCTCTCTCTCTCTCTCTCTCATTCTGTCTCTCGCTTTCTCTCTCTATCTCTCTAGAGACGACAAGTGCTACTCAAGAGCAACATGCATCCAAGTACCTTACCGCCGAGCACAACAGGGTTACAAGCGCAATTCATTAAAGAATTCCTAGCCACGTGCAAAGAGAAAGAGAGAGAGAGAGAGAGAGAGAGAGAGAAAGAGATAAAAACAGGGAGAGGGAGTAGCGAGACGAAGTGGAAGAAGCTGCGGTTACTTTTCAGGCGTAAATGTATGAATGGAAATCGTTCATCCGATAAACGAAATGGTATATATACATATATGTATAGATATAGATATACCTGCGAATATACGTCTATACAGGTACATACTCATCTACTTATACATGTATCCATGGGAAAAAGATTTCAAGAAAAGATCATGAATGATCATTTACTTTTTACTATTTTTCGTTATTTTTCCTACGACAAAAAGTGGATCAACAAATGATCAAAAACATCACGACGAACTATAAACTTCATTCGAATTCTTCTACTCATTGTCAACTTTTTGATTTGTTGTAGCTCAGTTGACAAAAAATGACCCACGCATTACAGGCATGAACATGCCGGTGTTTATCAGCCGTTGATTTGATGTACAGAAACTTCAAAAGAAAATATGTATAAACTATGTACATTAGGGTGATCCAAAAAAACTAACCTATCGAAGTTATGGGTTTAAATGAACCTATATACCGAGACAAAAATGTCCCTGCAAGGCAGAATTTTTTGCTCAATTTTAAAAGGTGTCGGTGAGCATTCAAAGTTTCCCATTTGAATAACACGTAAAAAAATCTTTTTTCATTAAAAGTACCATAACTTTTGAACCGTTCAGGATAAAATTTTCTACGTCGCGGATTCTTGTAGAGCACAAAATTTCCTAAAAAATCTATACCAGGATTATTTTTTTCAATTCAAAAATTCGTATATTTGGAAGCTTTGAAAAAAGAAAAAAAAAGAAAAATATTCAGTTTTAGTGTTTTTTGACTAAAAATGTTTATATTTAACAAAATTTGGATTTGAATAAAATAAAATAGTTAAAAAATATCGGTAATAATCTAGATGTCTCAAAAAAAAGTTCTCATATTTATTTATTTTTTACTGCAAATTTAACAAAATATTTTTGTATTAAAAAAACTGCAGGATTGCCTTGTTTTTGAAAATATTTTCTCACCATGGTTAACGATATTCATCAAAAAATTAAATTTTTTATTCATACAAATCATGTTCCGATATTGTTAAAAACATCAAATGTGTTAATGATATTGCTGAACGATCTATTGCATTGATACAGAAATACAATCGAACTCTAATAAAAAATGAGGAACAAAAACAATTCATCTTACAAGTAGTGCAATTACATCGTAAGCAATATCCTAATTACAATAAATTAAATTTCATTAACAACTAATTAGTTGTCAATAAGACTGTATAAGTGATTTTAATTGCAATAAAAAATTATTTCTTGAACACAATAGGTTTTTTTTTAGATATCTAGATTATTACCGATATTTTTTGACTATTTTATTTTATTCAAATCCAAATTTTGTTAAATATAAACATTTTTAGTCAAAAAACACTAAAACTGAATATATTTTTTTTTTTTCTTTTTTCAAAGCTTCCAAATATACGAATTTTTGAATTGAAAAAAATAATCCTGGTATAGATTTTTTAGGAAATTTTGTGCTCTACAAGAATCCGCGACGTAGAAAATTTTATCCTGAACGGTTCAAAAGTTATGGTACTTTTAATGAAAAAAGATTTTTTTACGTGTTATTCAAATGGGAAACTTTGAATGCTCACCGACACCTTTTAAAATTGAGCAAAAAATTCTGCCTTGCACGGACATTTTTGTCTCGGTATATAGGTTCATTTAAACCCATAACTTCGATAGGTTAGTTTTTTTGGATCACCCTAATGTACATCGAATATGAATTGATGGAATTGGGTATAGATACGTACGTGTGTACATATGTACGCATACATCATAGTCTCACTGGAGAAGGGAATATTCGTTTTACAAATTTCATTGGTATATTGTCTGAAGTTGGTTTTTGATATGTGGAAACGTTAGAGGGACTCGAAACCAATAGATAGATAGACAGATAGTATATATGGATGGATATATAGAAACGAGAAGATTGAGGTAAGGAGTCTATACGTAATGATATAAAGGTCCACAGCAGTCGGTCGTGAATGATAGAAATCTGATAAAGAAGGGAAATAGCAGCTATATACTGATAGGAAAATCATAGAAAATTGAATACACTGGTTCCGGTTTCTAGTTCCCTGAAAATTTAGAAAATTTGAGAAGTTTTTGTTCAAGTTTTTAGACGATTTTTCGCTCAGAAACATACAGCAATGTGGAAGAGAGGTGAAACTGAGCTTTTACACACAGTGAAATCGAAAGAAATTGAAAATTCTGGTACTGCAGGTTCAATGAAAGTTTTCACTGCCATCTAGTTTTAAAAAAATTCAACGGTTCTTTCCATTTTTTTGGGCGATGATGTTTTTTAGGAATTTGAAATTGTCAAATCAGAAAAAGTAAAATTCAAAACCAAGCTATTTTAACTCTGAAAACTGATTAAAAATTTTAAAAAAAGTGGAATTCTGGTTCTGATTTTGTGGCAGCTTCTGGTACCGTAAAAATTCGGACAAATTATTTTTTTCGCGAGCTTTATCCGCCATATATCTATCAGTATAGCATCAAAATGTGAATCCAAAAGAAGTAAAAATGTGCTGTTGCTTATGGGAAGGCAATCAGGGAGAATTGAAAAATTCCGGTTCAGTTTTCATGAAAACTGCTGTTCTCGTGAGGGTTGAAGAAAATCTCAGTTTATTCGTGCTTTCGCGAATGTTTCTTCGATCGGAAAAGCAATAAACCAGTAGAAAACCGGAAGTTACTGCGGTCGAGTTCTGGTTGTCAGTAAATCAGGAGAATTGGGTTGTTCAAATTTGATTCACGTTTCAAAAAGATCAAAATGTAAATAGATAAGATATGAGACTCAGCATCCAAAAAATTGCGAGCAAATAAGATTAAGAAATCTCTTTACCAGTTCCATCGAGAAAATTTACGAAATTTAAAAAAAAAGCAATTTTCCAAATCCAAGATCGATTTTCCATCCCAAAATCATTACTTTAAGATGCAAATGTCTGCTCTTCGGTATCCCTGCAATGAACTCTGTCGACAGATAGAACAGGTTGCATTTTTTGGACGGAAAATCCAACAGCGGCATAATTTGGCATAATTGATAAAAAAAAAAAAAAAAAAAAAAAAAGAAATCATCATACAGTTCCTGACGAAAGGAACGCCAGAAATTCTCCCGCATGAGTTTCTGTCCCGTTTAATTACGTCAATTAGACTTTTTTCCACCCATGTTCAAGCGAGTCCGACAATACTTGAGTATCTCCATATTGGGGTAGGTAGCTCTGTTAATTCGTTCTTGGCACATGCCGGGGATCATTCCGAGTCCTCTTACCCATTTTAGTGCGTGGGCCAGGTGCCGGGCAGGTGACTAGATTCACCTGCGTGCCTGCAAGCTGTTGGGCTTTTCGAGATCTGCGCTCGTTTGGCCCGTGCCCACTGCCCAACTCGAAAGGTGCAACTCGGTTTGAAAGAAGCAGATGGAGAATAGACTGCAGCTACACGAGCCGCTCATAGACTGGAGGAGATGATGTTACAGCATCGTTTCTCGATTCCGAAACGATAAGATACGAAAAAATATTCGTTACTTTCATAGCAGACTTTATCTAAAATTAAATTTAGGTTGTCGATAACTTAACTTAGCCAAAAAACTAAATAACAACGATTTTCATCTTGGGGAATAAATTTATTCACTTGCAGAGAGTGGTTTGAGAGTAACTGATTATTTTTTTCCAAATTTTTGGACCGTTGGTTCGGAAGTTACAAATTTTTTAATCTCAATCGGGTCTCTGGCGATTATGAGAATCTACGTTTTCAATTGATTATTGGAATGTGCAATGATTTGCAATTCAATTTTATTATTTATTTTTTCGGTCTCGTGCCGGAAAAGTTTCCAGAATGATTAGAGATTCTTTTCGAAACTTTTGGACAGTTGGTTTTGGAGCTAGGATTTTTTGAAAATCGCTCTTTGAATTTATACGATTTGAATTCTAGACGTCTGAACAATTATGTTCGAAAAATAAATCGTACAAAATTCAGTTGGCAATTTGGAATATATTTTAGTATGGAGATGATTATTGATTCAATCGAGTACGGAATTCGATTCAAATATAAATATTGAAATTCCAAACTAGGAAAAGTGATGAAAAAAAACTGCAAAATTATACAAGAGAAAAGAATGGATTCCATTGAATTCCTGCACGGGAATAATAAATTATCTGTAATCTGACATATATTGATCTAAATAGGTATACTATATCGCTGTATAATATACTTATATCAATTTTTATGAAGGAATATAAAAAAGTAAAAGTATCAAATTTCGGTACAAGTTTTTGAGGGAATGGTACTAATATACCTAACGTCTCAAGTTGAGGGCAGATTTCATTTCGAAAGTCCGAAAGTCAGAGGCAGATATAATATATATCATACATCGTATTATATATATTTGGTGGTAAGTATGTTGGCTACGGGCGAATAGTTTGGAAAAGTTTTCCAGTTCGACAATGATCACGAAGGCAAACAAGAAAGTAATTTGAGCGATATAAAACTAGCAAGCTTTCCTATATTTCCTATACATATATACTATACATATATATCATATATATTCTGTGTACCTATATATATATATACCTATATTTACTACGTTCGTGGTAAAGAGGGTTAACTTTCTAACTCGCCCTAGCAAACTGAGTTTCATCTTTCGAAATATCGTTATGGAACTCGGGCTTTCCCTAGCAAAAAGCTGTAGGACTTGACGACGCGACGTTCAACTTATGACACAGTTATAACAGCGTGTAGGGCTGCCATGTTGTTTTTCTTTTCCTATATATAAATTCCCCATTTTTTATTTTATTTTTATTTTATATATATTTTTTTTTAATTTCACTTTTCTCCTCTTTTCTTTACCATTTCTCTTTATTTTCTCTTCTTTTTCGATTTGTTCTATACGTATATTATACGTATACGTAAGTTTGCATATCGCCCGCCGTTCGAGAAACGCAGAATCACGAACTGCCAATAATTTCATATTGATCACCGCGCGGCTTCCCTTCTTTTTCTTCTTCTACTTCTTTTTCTTATATAGACTTTTTACATCGTAACCCATCGCGGGCCTTTGTCACGGCACCATACATCCCCATGCATGCAAGATGAGATTTAGGGCAGAACGTTTTTATCCACAGGCTTGTGTGTAATCCGAATCGGTCTTCTTTCTGAATTCAAAACTCCCGCCCGCATTTCCTCTGTTCTGCATGTTTTTTGTTTTGAAAACTCCGTTCAGATCATTCATTTCTTTTTCATCCAATTCGATACGTGCGTTCATTCCGTTGTTTTTTTTCAACTTGCAATCCACGCTGAATTGTTTTTTTATTTTTTCAAATTCATTTTTGTTTTCAATTTTCAAAGTCCTGCAGTCAATCGATTCCCATGATTTGATGATTTTTTTGTTTCAATTTGAAATTAATGCTCATGAACTCTTCCGACTTGGTAATTTGCCAATTTTCTATATGCATCCAAACTCGCGTCTCTTCAAATTCTATCCTGAAACCCCTTATACACTCGAACTTTCCCATTCTCATATTATTCGAATCCAAAGACGTTAGGTGAATCAGAAACAACTCCGTCTTATTTCTTTTGTTTTTTTTCACTGATAGTTCTGCATCCTTGTCATACATAACCTAAAGTTCGAGTTACCGCGAACGCCCACGCGCATGCGCGAGGATGAACGAAATGCGCGCGGGGCACGCGCGCTCTGTGGGGGATTTGTGTAACGTACACGTATACGTACACCTATGGGTATGTATACATAAGGAGCTTTAGCTTAAGATGACATCGGATCTCTCACGTTTCTCCGCACCTACACCCTGCGTTAGCCCTATGAGCATCGGCATCATGGAGGGGCTATGAAAAATTTCTTAAGGCCACACGCGTACCTTAATACATGTATATGTATTCAATAGTATGTGTGTACGTATTCGTATATGTATTATATGTATATATATACAAATACATTTATACGTACGCACGGTTCGCTGTAAGTTAATCCCGACCGTTATAACGTCAAGAATCCTGCAAACGACGACGTACCCGACCCCTGGACTCCAATGTCCCACACGTGCTCGACATATGAGATAACTCTAACGAACGAAACTCTTTTACCAAAGTATACACCTTATACTCGCAAACGAGCGTCATTCGAAGACATCATAATACAGCGTTACCTAATGCCTATATACGCAAATGTCTTTGATACTGCAGTACATACATATAATGTGCTTCGTAGTGTGTCACGCTTGGAAAAACGAACCTTAACACAAAATCGATTTATCTCTTATCATCAGAGTTTATTTCTCATGATGATCATTTGAAATCACCTGCTGCATATGAGTTTACATACACCGTTTGTACGGTTCGACTTTTCTAGGATCAAGATTGGTGGGAAGACGTGCGCTGTCGTGAATTGACGCGGGTAATAACATTCAACGAATCGTCATAGTAGATGTGGTGAATTTTTCGAAAATTAAACATTAATTTTTCAGCAATTCATGACTGACTTGACGGCAAATTGAATTTTCCAATTTCCCCAATCAATTTACGACGGCCCTTTAATTAAAATTTGTTTTTTTGAATAATCAAATCTATTGAAAAATTAATTGAACAATCTAACAAGTCGAATTGGACCACACGTCGCGCCAAAATTGGTGCAACACATTTTTTTGAATGAGACGAATATGATTATGTCGCATGAACTTTGGTCAAGAAATACATTATTGACTTTAGACGGAATTTTGTTCTTTCAACCACAACAACATACTACGTCCTCTTTGGGAAAAAAAAACTACTAAAATTCTAGTTAGATTCATATTTTTTTCTTCTTAAAAATTTCTAAACTATGTAGGTATAAGGAGACAGACTGAGATAAACGGAGAAAAAACGGAACAGCCAATTATCGATTCAACTAAATCACAGCAAAGAGCGAAGAAATTTTTGTACGAAATTCTTTTTATATATATTCGAGTTTTCCCCCTCCGCCTGCTACTGTCCCCTCCTTCCGTAAAGGAGAAACAAGTGTCTGCTAGTTTTTAGGGTTGGAAACCAGACTTTCAGCGACAAAGAGAGAGGGGGAGTGGGGGGGGGGGGGGGGGGGATCGGTGCAGAGAAACTGTTGAGAGTTGACAAAAAGTATATAACAGGCTGACTGAAAGGCATCGGGGATAGTATAAACCCCGGTACGGTGTACATATACGTATAGGTATATACATACTCGGGGAGTTTATTTGTAACGTCGTCACTTCGCTCGCCTCTCTAACTCGCAAAAACATGTTGTTTCATTAAACATCCACACAGCCAACGTCATCCAGTAGGGAGTACGTACCGCCCTACTCTCTCTTTTTCTTTCGCTCTCTCTGTCTCTCTCTATCACTCACTAGATATTAATATGTACCTACAGGCATGTACTGGTACATATATCCGTGTATCAGTTTACGTTTCTAATTATCCATATAGAGGAATGTAAAGTAAAATTAATGGACCACCGCTATGAGACACCGAGATCATTTCTTGAAACTTGAGAACCCCGAGCAACCGACTGCGCATGCGTCAAATAACTTGATTTCATTGATTGACGAGATCGTCACGCCCTGATAATTTGGCGCGAAACTCAGGGGCACCAACTTCATTTACGAGGCAGCAGCGAGAAATGGAGTTTGACAGTTTAAAATTCGGGTGGCCAGCCTGCATGAACTGATGCGGAAACTCGCGCATGCGCATTCGGTTACTCAGACTGTTCAGTTTCTAGAAATACTCTCGGTGTACGTATGAGGAAATAAAACTTAGTGGACTTGGAGGAAATTATTGGAAAAATTAGACTGGTTCTTTGTGCAATTTACACACTTTTAATCGGCCCAAAATTTCTATCAGCATCCCCCTGCCTCCTCCCTATATCGCTGAAAAGGGGATAGAAGAAACAAGTAGACAAATGTCCATCACAGACTACTCGGACGTTTTCATTGAACAGAAACAATGGTTGATGAGCGGTTCGACTGGCAATGAGTTTTTGATAATTTCCGGTTCTACAAAATACGTGAATAATTTCGACTGATTTGTCGATCCTCCTTTACAAACACCTAGACATATATGTCTATAAATCTATACATAGAAAACTAGAAATTACTTTTGCTTACGATTTATAATGACATTAATTACAGATTTGAATGATGTAACGGTAAAGAAAGTGAACCCGATCAGGACACATTCTTTTTTTTTCACTCTTTACGCAAATGTGCAAATTAACATATTCCCATTCCAATAAGTATGTGCCTCAATAGCTGAAATAGACTAAAATATGTTTAGAATCCATTGCAAGATGTCTGACCTCTACTTATATATTACATCCATTTATTTTCGTGAATTTCGAAACGACAATCAATTACCGGAGCAATGTTATTATAAATAAAAGACATGTTTTCTGACAAAAATCTCCTCCGACGCTTAGACTAGATACTAGAGCCGATTAGGACGTTCCAATCAGAGATGAGCTTCGGGAACTAATACTAGAATTCGCATTACCACGTCGGAATAAGAAGCTAACGATATATATACCTGTAGCTGTTCTGCTATAGTTATTCCAAAGCTGATCTCTGATTGATGCGGATCCTTATCGGCTCAGCTAGCATCTAAACTAAGCGTCGAAGAGGATTTTTGTAAAAAAGAAACCTATATTTCCATTTTCACCAGGGAATCCGACCATCTAGAGAGTGTCCACGAGTTTTGTTATACACTCTGTGTACAGATATACATAAATACACATACCTATACATACATGTATGTATGTATAACACGACGTTTTGATTATAGCCATAACACATGACGTACGCTCGCACGCACATACGTTCACATATATGTATATTTGGGTATGTATATGTTATACGTATGTATATGTACATACAACTGAAATCCGACATTGAAAAGGTCGAAATCAAATCCAGCCCTCCGTTCCCCGCCCCCTCCCCGACCCTTCCGTATCTCATACCACGGTTATAAATTTAATTTAATTAAACGATATCCGATATTGTCGTCGACATTTATTCCTTCCTCCTGCAGCAGGCCCTCCCATGTTGGTGGATTGATGGACCCCGAGCCACGTTATACATGTTAGTCTAGTTAAATCAGGGTCATCCATTTCCTTCGCGAAATATATCGTTAATTAAAAAAAATATTCAATCATATAGTACATGATGCAAATCAATGAGTTTCTTCAATTTAAACCAATGATGTATGTGTAGCATAATATATGGGGCATTCCATGTCAAATCGACAAATGATTTTCCCTCACCATATATGATTCGTTCAACGATTTTTTTATACGAATTTCTGATCTTATACAAACATTTCCGAATTTTTTCAGATTTATTTCCTTCGAGCGTTGATTTTTACAACCCATCGAACCTATCTCAAAATTGGATTTTTTTTAAAAGCTTAACATTCCTATAATTACGACACCCGTCCCATATGATGGGCGGATTTTATTCTTCATCTTTTTTAGCCTTTCAAACATATTGAACCAACAAAACGCCATCTTTCAACAATACAAAAATTTTCAAAAATTTCTGCAAAATTGTACGACCAATTTTGAATCTATCGACGCAAGACTCACGATAACGCGCAAGCATTTTTTCAATTCTTGGCAATTTTTCTAGAATTTTCGAAACATTGCAACACGGCGTTTTGTTCGTTCAAAATATTTGAAGGACCAGTTTTGAGGTGGGTTCGATTAATAATGAAAAAATTTAACAGTTAAACTAAGAAATCTGTAAAAATTCAGGAGTGCTTTTTCGAGATCGAAGAATCGTATGCATATAAAATCGCGCAAGTTGACGTGAAATGCCTCATGTATATTTATAACGTTTTCGGTGTTGGTATAGACAAATATTATATGTATTATATGCGTATATAGGTATATGTATACGTATAATAATCCTCATTTATCAAGCCAGTATCTTATAGAGTAGGTACACTAATTTGAATCGACGATGTATCATTATTAATATCATTATTGTTATTATTATACAAAATGAATTTGCTGCTGCTTCTGTTCCTTCTATACATACCTATATTCAGAGACATACATATATTATACATATGTATATAGGTATACTTTAGCTCAGAATCTCGTATGCAGGACTGCGTACAGGGGATTGCGAACATACCAGGGCATATACATCATACATACATACATATGTTTGCCTCCCACATCGCAAGTATATATATATATATACTTATATTTGCTGAAGTTGAATACATACCTATATATACATATATTATGTATACCTATATCAATACGTACTGATTCGTTGAACGATCAGGAATATCCAGCAAGTGGCTCGTCAGAAAATCCAAACCATCCCTTTCCACCCTTATTGCCGCATGCCGGAGGTTATCATCCCCCTACTCTTTCCTCCCCCTACTCTTCCACCCTCAAGCACATTGTATCTGCGCTTCGGGACATATTACATGTACGGATATGTATATATGTATATCTATGTATGTATATATGTATGTATGTATGTATGTACATGTATATTCCATCGACACCCCATCCAATAATCTTCACAATCCGTCGCTTTATACGTAAAGCCGGTAAATACGTGTGTATAAGTATTTATATACGTATATATGTATATGTGGAGAGTAATAAATGTCTGCATGATAATTTGCCGTTCCGGATAATTGTATATAGGTGTATATGTATATACGGATGGTAGTTGGATTTGGTCAAATTATACATATAATTCTATGTATATATGGGTAAATATATACGTATATCTACTACAATAAATATGATTCGATAAATATAAGACAATATAATTTACGTGTATATTGATTTCGAGCGAAAACTGGATATAGAAGAAACAAAAAAACAAGCAAGTAAACTGGCCGACCATCCCCAAAAACTTCCCGCGCAGACCTTTCGAGTTGGAACAAAACAAAACTATTGCATCGATCTATTTCAAAATTCAATCAATTTTATGTTGGAGTAAATGCTATCGATGAAGATAAAAATCATCCAAATCCGTTGATTCGTTCTCGAGATATGACTGTTTGAAATTTTGTTTTTTGAAATTTTCATTCGTACAATTACTAAAAAACTAGACGACGAATTGAATCCTACATCTATTCAGCTCTGAGTTACTCTGAGCTCTGAGGTTTTTTAACCGCATCGATTGAGACCAAAATCACGGAAATCCGTCGATTCGTTTTCAAGATATCGAGTGGGACGTGAAATCGATCACACACACCCAGACGTCTATTCAAAAATAGTTAGAGGTGATCTCTGGACCTCAAAACGTATAATAACTTCCCTTGAAGAAGAAAAAAAGGCGGTAAGTCAAAAAGAGAACACTGGACAAAACGATGAAAACAGAGGACCCAAATAGGAATAAAAAGGCACCGAATCGAAAAATAGGAATTGGGAGCGAAACGCCGACTTTCTCAACTGTCTTAAAAACGACTGATTCCGGATTCGGGATGTTCCTCACGTAAGAAAAATTAGAAAAATGGGAGCAGGGGCGCAAAAATGAAGCTGAAGCTAGCAGCCAGAATTAGCAACCAAACGATTCTTATTGTTAGTTAATGAAAAGGAGGCAGCAAAATTAAAAAAATTCGGAGTTTCGCTATGCTTCATGAATAACGAATGAATTTTACTTAAAAAGTCATAAATCTGTACTGTATCGTCCTATTTGGAAGACGATTGGCACGTTTGGCTGCTAACTATGGCTGCTAGATTCAGCTTCATGGAGCAAAACGGAGACTAAGTCTTAAAATAATAATTTTGTATTTACTAATTGTCTATGATATTTCGACGTGTTAAAAACGATACAAGAATCTGAAAAGACGAAGGAAATTCGAAAAAATTGATTCGATCAAAAAAAAGGTTGAAAAATTATCCGCTCGGAAAATTTTCGAAATAAGTTCTCCATGAATTCTAGTAGTAGCAGTAGTAGAATATCATTCATTTATTATGCCAGAGCTTATTCTTAAGCTGTTGGTCAACAGAAAAATACATGATGTCAACAATTTTTAAGAAAAATTGTGATCCTATTATAGGTAATTGAACTAAAACGAATGTATGAAGAAATTGACTGATTTTCTGCACTTTCTTTTTGTCCCTATACCATCAGAAAACTAACGTTTTTCAATTTTTTTGTTTGCTTTGGTGTCAGTTTTGCCCACATCTCCGCTCTACAATAAACTATTGAAAGAAAGAAAAAGAAACGCGATCGAGTGAATACAAAAAGAGACTGAATCGTATATAGATAAATAAATGATCAATCAAATAAGTAAATAAATAAATAAATTGGTCGGTCTTTGTGACCCCAGCATGACCTCGCACCCTCGGAGACCAGTTTCGGTTTTATCCCGTATATAGGAGAGGCATAAAGAGGCGGACAAGAGTGGGGCTTGGGGGCTTTTGGGGGCTGGAGGCTGGGGGCACCCTGCCAGCCGGCAAACCTCTCTTTTCATCTTCTCTTCTTCTTTATATTTTTCTATCTCTCTCTTTCTCGCCACTCGAGGTTCCAAGATGCCAGTCACCCTGGCTAGATCAATATGCAGATTACCTGCCTCCTTATCCATAGCGTTGGTACTATTCAGGGAAATAAGTATGGGTAGCAAACATATAGCCATAGATATGTATATACGTATACTACATACGTCTGCAACCATACCGGAACTTCGAACCGTTCGAAAGTTAGCGTTTATCGCGTATATACATATATATATGTATATGTGGATATATATATATATATATATATATATATATATATATATTATACATATATATATACGTACTTATATAGAGCAGAGAAATTTGTATGTCGATCGGAGGAAGGAAGGAAGCAAGTAAGCAAGGGATGGGACGAACGGAGGGTTGGGTATGGCATTATAGAAGTGAGGAGTTAGGATTCTATAAGGAGAGGATTGAGGGACTGCGAGATATTTGAGTGGCTCAAAATCAAACTCTCCTGTCACGAGCCTTGAAATTGCCAATTCTACCTCCACCCCCACCCTCTATACCATACAAAATCTCCTCTTCTCTTTTCTCTACTCTCTTCTCTTCTCTTCTCTTCTCTTCTCTTCTCTTCTCGGCGTTCGCCTTTTGATTTGGACCTATCTGACTCCTCTCATCAGAGATCCGAAACAAAGCATGAGAGCATAAAGGGTGGGCTGAGTGAGTGAAGAGCCAGTGTATCATTATTGATAATCGCAAGTAATTAGCCAACTTCTCTAAACACCGTGTAAACTGTAAACGATACGTGCTACATATGACGAATAAGGAATGGAAAATACACCACCTGCCTTCTTCTTCTTCGAGTTTCGAACGTTTTTTTCAATTTCCGAACTTTGTTGTGTTTGTTCTAATTTGTTTTTTTCAGTTTTTTTTTCAACCATTCGCAATCAACCGAAAGGGTTGCTCACTTCAGAAATCATTGAACTATTTTATTTGGAATCAGACAGAAGATCGCCAAAAGTTGCTGGAAATCGCTCGAATCGTGTGATTCCTCAAAATCTATAGGAAATCATGAGAAATCACAAAAAAATCACGTGATTTCGGGATTCGCATGGCAATCACTCATTCAAGCAAGCACAAGTCATCATAAATAATCATTGTTCATTTTTTGACAGCAGTCTACAAATCAATGATTTCTGGAAATTTAGAAATCACTCGTAATCGTTGGAATCGGCAGAAATCACACAGAATCGCAGGTACCATAATTAAAATCTCATTGATTCGGAAATTACGGGAATCGCGGTCAAAATCATAAAAAATCGATTCCTTTTTGAAATCGTAGTGCCACCGAATTTGGGAGTGAGCAGCCCCTGCAGAATCAACCCCTGGGATATTTTTTTACAATTCTTCCATATACTTCTATCTGAAAAGACATTTTTTTCTTAGACTTTTTAGGCTGATTTTTTTGATGATTTTTTATCCCCGAATACACCGAGAACGTAAGTCATATCAATGACTATTAATATTATTATCATCATCACCATCGCGGACAATCTACATCGATTCGGAGTTGAGGGAGGAAAAAACTCAACCAATGAAATAGAAAACTCATTGGTTTGCCGCCATTCTGCCGAGATGTCTCGAGTGAAGAGCAAAAAAATTATCATGAAAAAAAAGGAGATAAAATAAATCGAAATCGTATAGGTAGATTCATACCTATATATTAACGTTCTAACCGATTGATTGTACAGGCTTCGATATTAACTGGGTATATTTGTCGAGGGTGTCGCGCAGACAACCGCCCCCTTTTTCTTTCACACCGCCAAAGGTAGAGAACGAGATAAAAAATTGCCAAGAATTAGAAAAATAGATTACCCTTTTTCAGAAAAGGAATCAGAAAGCTAGACAGAAGACAAATAAATCTAATAGAATCAACGATTTTGTTGAGTAATCTACCATGTAAATTTATCCCCCATCGTATACAGAATCGAATGTCATTTTAGGCTTCCATATCAGACCTCAACTTTTTCGAAATGTCAGATTTTTGTTCGTTTTTGTTTTTACCCGTAAACTACAAGTCATAATGAAATCTACCCCTGTTTCCTGGTTTGTCGATAAGTGACACCGTTTAGACATAACGTTTTTTTTTTTTTCTAATTACCCGCGCTTTTGGTTCTTTGGATAATTCGTGCTCCTATGACTCGAAACCTTGCACTTGGATCGAAAAATTTTCGATACAAAATTTCTTGGCATTTGGGAGTTTTCTGTGAAAAAGATTTTTTTTTGAAAATTTGTACTACTCGGAACTCGTTCTTTATGCGAATCGACATCCGAAATCGATTTTCGGAAAGAACCCCAACATCGATTCTTTCCAAAAAAAATGTCACAAATTCTGTAGAGATCGACAAAGATTTTAAGACTTCGGCGATAATGGCGGCTCATTTAATTCAGGAGCTACAACTATTTGAATTTCGAAAAAGAAAAAATTGAATCCGGTTCCGCGGACATGTCAAGCTGAGGTGGAATACCCCATATATAATATCCAAATACGGGTTTTACATACCTATACGTTGAACAGTATACATATTTTTTCAGATGTGACACCCCACTCAAAATTTTGATTTTTTCGAAATCCAGATAGAATTAAAAAGAAAAGAAAAGACTCGATGTCTTTTTCAAAACGAGGTGTTTAACTATAATATATGCATATCTATATATCCGAATGATATGAAGAAGAAAGATAGAAGTTTTTCTCCAACCTAAGAACAATTTGAAAAATAAAAAGTACCTCAAACACATTTTTTGCGTCCTTAATTTTTGATATTTGGAAACGTGATATAAATTTTCTTTGATTTTCATGTTCAGTGAATATTTCACTTGCAAATTTTCTATCAGGACGTATTAGTTTTTTTGTCACATACATATCCGTACCCATACTATACCAAAGAAATCGATAAAACATCTGTTCGCATTTCATATCTCTTTTTTATCACTCCTCAGTCTCTTTTTTTTTTCATACAATCGCGATTTGACTTTTGGGGGTTTCGTTATCGCAAGGGGGTTACCCTCGACGTGTTTCTGCGACCCCCTCCATCACCCCAACCCCAAAATTTCCTATGCCATGGATCCCCCACCGTCCCTGAGAGAGATGAATTTTAATTCCAACATTAAAATAAACGTTCTGCTTGAATCGTATTATAATAATGGGGGACGCGAACCGAAGGCAAAGCGGGCGACAATTACGACAACCTTTATCTCCCCGGCACCTTGGACTCTCCCCCCCTATTCTCCCTTTTTCCGTTTCTTGCCTCAAAACTTTTCGATAAGAATAAAATATTGATTCGATCTTACTTTATACAGGTATAGCTCGAAGTCATGTCCTCGGCACACAGACACATACGCACACAGCTACGTGACGGCAGAAGAGAAGAGCTATTAAGCGAAAATCTTTGAAGTAGTGGTGGCGAAGACGACCCTTACCTGAAAATCAGAAGGAAATAAGAGATAAGACTCTAATAAATTGAATTCAAGTTCAAGTATAAATATTTCTTATGATATACGTTTATTTTGTTTATTATTTTTTCTTTAAGGGGGCGCGTACTTCTTCGGGTCTGTTGGGGTATGAATTTCGCATAATCTAGGGCTATGATAATTCAGATAATACCGATAATCCGCAGTTAACAGATATACTTTTTCACTCTTAAGTCTAGACCTTATACTTCGCCCACAGCTCCAATTAGTAATATTTCATCGACTAATATTCTATGCTTGGAATTGCATTATGTATTACCAATTGTCATCACCTCGAAAACGCGTTTCGTAATTTCTTCCAAACTATACAACCCAGCGGCATGAAACTTGGAAGATTAATGTCTTAGTACGGCAAAAAGTGATTGAGTATTTTACTGTTTGGAAAAAACAAACAGAATTTCAGTAAGATTCATATTTCTTATGTTAGCTAGGTTAGGTTCAAAGCAACTTGTACCATATCCTGTCAAGGGGACCAGTAGAGATTAGTTTCAGAAATTTAAACTATTCCAGAATTCATTTATTTACCAAATTTCATTTCACGTAACGAAAAAAAAAAAATGTTTTCTCTTGAAATCAGTGTTGTATAAGGATTTTGGAGCACCGTTAATCCGATTAACGTCGTCGAGGATTCATTTTGTTCGGAAAGAGAATCATCCTCATGTGAACGAGAGGGGATCTGAAAAAATGAACTGTCTGCAAACTTACAGCCAATTATCCGGATTTATCATAATTTGGGCTACTAATTTTGTAAATAACTCGGCGGAAACAAAAAAAAAGCCCTTGGCGTCCCTAATCGCACCAACGGTACTCCGAAATCCTTACGTCACAGGTTTTGGCAGGGCCCATTTAAAAAAATGTATAAAACGAACCTTGATGAAATTTCAATGAATTTTGGACTACTCAGTTAAAATTCCCGAAACCAAATTGTACTGGTCCCCGCAAATGAAAGTCAGTGTCACGATGCTGCGAGAATCCGAATGTCATTTGAACACGTACATTTCATAGTGAAATGAGGCTTATTGTCAAAATGATGAGCCACATTTACGGATCTGTCAAGATAGTCAAATATTTGTGCCCGAATGAAAATTTGTTTTCGCATTGAATGCTAACTAAATGGTAAAAACCAATCCACGTGTCAAGTTTCTGTTAACTATCTATTGACAATTTTTAGGTAAATTTGGAATCACATCAGTTTTCAGGTCTTCAAACATGTGTGATTTGAGAAACATCGACGATTTCTGCCCAGAAAATTGAAAGAAAAATGCGAAGTTCTTTTCGAAAGGAGCAATAGAACTGAGAACATAAACTTTAAAAAAAAAAGTTTCTAAAAAACGAAACTAGACCGAAAGTTGCAGTATATTTCCATATTCTAATATACTTGGAATAAACTCTAAACTAATTGTAAGATACACACCTGCTTACACTTCTCATTTTTATTACTTCATTAAATCGCTCTGACGAAATTTAAAAAAATTGCTATTTAAACTTGCAAGCTTTCGCAAGCACGTATAAATTTACACCCTATTATACCTATACGTATTTTCATACCTGATTGAAGGAAAATTTATCTTACAGATAAAAATAAATGCAAAGAAAAAAGGGCTCGAAAAATTCCAGTCCACCTAATTTCATTTGTACACAACACACAGATATGGTATGTCGGGGGTTTGATCGAACGATCGAAAAATCGAAAAATAAGACAAACAAACAAAAAAAACAAAAAAAGAAAAAAAAAACTGATAGAAAGAGTAAGAGAGAGAAAGAAAAAAAGTTTGGCGAGAGGTGGAGGTTGACAGGATCGGAGAAGGGTACGAAAAGCTCAGTTTTACCAAAAGGGCGGTGGGGCACGGGGGGGGGGGGGGGGGGGGGGGCCCGTTTCATGGGAGTTGCGAACGGTATAAATCACGGCCATTCCGGGATTAAAATATCCAGGAGGAGAGACTCGAATTTATTCAACAGCCAAAACGCTACCGTGAGAGACAAAGTGCTGTGTTTAAACAAGAGATTTCTAGTCCTCCACCAAGAAAAATCCACCCCCTTTGCCTCCCCCCCCCCCCCCCCCCACACGACTTTAGTCTTTCTCTATTTCTTCATCCCTCCCACCCTTTTTATTTCTACCGATTTTTCTTCTTCTGCTATTCCTTTTCTTCATCGTCAACTTTCAAACTATATATAATAGATAAAAAATGGTGACGATCTTTTTTTCTCTCTCTTTCTTTTTTTGAGTCATATTTTCATCCTCCAAACCTCTCGACAAATTTTTTGGACTGATAATTTATTAAAACCGGCTGGATTAAAAAAAAATAAAATAAAAAAAATAAAAAATCCGTAGACGTTTTCCTGAATGGTTTTTATTATAGCGTCAATTTCCGCCCCCCGTGCCTCCCCTTCGGTAACCCTATAGTCCGCAAAACGGTGGTCAATCATTTCGCATCGGTTAAGGGATGGTCGTGTCTGTCGACCACCGACCGCCATTAACCTCGGAGAATATTTTATATTCCACGGAAATATTAACCCGTTTAACCCCAGAGCTATCAATTCCGGCAACCCTTCCGATGTATCTTTATGCATATACATATGTGTACGAGTATAATACGTACATGTTCATGTATACGTACATACAGATACATATGTGCGACTTTCCAACTACGTGTTAGAGTCCTAAATACATTTCTGCAATAATGTACACGTGTATATAATATATGTAGGTATAAATTCATATTTATACATAAATCTCTGCGGGGAGGTGGCGGTTGTAGGTCAGGGAAAAATGAGGGCGAAATCACCTTTTTTTTTAACCTTTTATTCACCTTCGTAATTTTTTTCATTTTGTTTACTGTTTTTTCTTCTCTTTTTTTCTCTCCTTGTTTTCTTTTGAACGAACCCGTATCTGGATTTCCGAACGTTTATTTGTAAGATATCTTCTATTCTTATCTCAAATTAATTGATTCATTAATCAATCAAGAGACTTTTGGTCGCCCCATAAAAGCACCCGGAATTTCTCGGTCATTTCGTATCCAAGGGTTAAGCAAGCGCGTTTTGTAATTTGCCTCGGGGTATTTATAGAGAAGGATATATAGTAACGACGATGTGACACAAAGTCAACAAATTTTCGCAACAATTTGGAAAACTATTAGCTTGACCCCTGCAGCGGAACGGGGAACAACGTCTTTTAGGCATTATCTAAATTACCCCCAGGGTCTGTATATACCTATCTGGATGAAAATCCACCCCTGGAGATGGTCAGCTCACTATTTACTGTACCTATAGGTATGGGAAGGCGAAAGGAGATCCAAGAGTTTGGATCAAAGGTAGTTCTTTAACCGTGAATAACTTCTGATCGAAGAGCAATGGAGATTTCAACCAAGTCTAGCTTCGAAGCTGAGAAGTTTTCCGTCCGATTGAACTGTAGATATTAGCCATAGCTCAACCGGAAGCTCAGATATCGCGTGAATAGTTTTACGTTACAGTATAGAACTCAATGATGCTAATAAAGTTGGAATTATATCTAGCGAGGTTAGAATGTTGGAAAAAAATTGGACTTTGCCAACGATTGAAGTCAAGTTATCACTTTCAAAACATAAGACCTTCGAAAGCGTCGTATGAAATTTTTCGACAAAGTTATAACACGATTTGAAAATAATCAGAAACAATCTGTTTCGCCTGCAGCAGCGAGAGAGCTAGCACCTCGACCTCTTCAAACTTGAATAACTTTTTATCGAGTTCAGATGCAGACTTCTCCGTGGTCTGGTTTTAAAGCGAAAGAATTTATCTTTTGATTGACTCTCTAAAACGAGCCGTATCTATACCGGAAACTAAGATATCGTGCGAAGAAGTTGCGGCTTCGACGGAAGCCAGCGATATTAACAAAGTTAAAATCGTCCGTCGATCAAGCGGTTGTAAAAAAAATTCCAAGCATGCAAGTTCGAGGACAAAGTTTTCTACCCTCAAAATTGGACCACCAGGAGCGTAATATGAAATTGAATAAAAAATTAGTACGTGCCGTTTAAAGAGAAAAAAAAAAGAAAAGGAAAAAGAAAAAAAATATACGTAACAATCCGTCTAGTGTGTAAAGATCTTTTGGAACAGGAATAACTTTTCAGCAAGTAAATATGTCGAGTACGATCTAGTTTCGAAACGAAAGAATCCACCTTTCGATCAACTTTCTGAAATGAGCCACTACGGTTATATACCTACCGCTACTACGAAAGCCAACGATATTAACAAAGTTAAAATGTCCCTCGATGAAGAAGCGCGGTTATAAAAATATTTGTATCATGCAAGTTTGAGGGAAAAGTTTACGTTCTTCAGAAGACGAGCGTGAAAAGTGATGTTGGGAAATTAACCCATATAGAGGAATAAACGGGCGTGGTTTCTATGAAAATCCAAAATAGTCTGTTTGCTTCCCTACGGAACGGAAGGATTTCCAACCCCATAAATAATCGAGTCCTGCATCTCGGGAAATCTAGATTCCAGAGGAAGTCTCGCACGCACGTTCTTCGTCCTTCGCCTATCTCGAGAGCCACGGGCCAGGACCAGGACTAGGGCCGAAGCTGGTGGCCGTAGGGGTGGAGGCCCGAAAGTAAGGGATGGAGGATTTCGTCCCGAACCTGAGGACGAGGTCGTCCCACAGAGCCGGGGCTCAACGTCTTTGCTCCTGATTTACAAATTGCTATGGTCCGCGCGAAATATGCCGCAGAGGATCGTTTAATGCGACTTAAATTATGACCCAGGAAATTGTCCCGGCCTAACCGGAACCTTTTTCGCCCGTCCGCCCCCCTCCCCCTCCCAAGAAAAAGAAAAAAAGAAGAAAAAGAGAAGAGAGTAGAAGAAAAAAATAGAAGAAAAACTGAGATACGTATATAAAAGAGTGAAAAAAGTATAGACATAGAAAAAAAAAAAAAAAAAAAGTCCAAGAGAAGAGAAAAGAGGAATGGAAGATAGAGAAAAGCTTCCATCGTATAAATACGAGTATAAACACGAACGTATTGATCTCCCCGTCTACATTTGTCTGCGCGCGCTCGTTCGGAAGCTTGGTCTTTTTTGGCAAAAAACTTAATGAAAAGAAAACTTTAACGAAAAAATAAAAAAATAGAAACAGAATTGAGTGAAACACTTTTTAAAACGATCCCGTATATATACCATCTAGCTGCGGGGTCGACGACTTGGCCTAATTCTCATTCCTCAATATTCATGACATGGTAATTCTTCTTCGAAAAACAGAAGTCAAAAGAACCAAAAAAAAATAAATAAATAAAAGCCCATACAAAAACGGAATGAAAAAGTTCATGGAAGTATAGTTTTTCACAAGAAAAGAAACAAAAAAAAAGTACAAATCAATCACAAGATTTCAGAAAATTACTTCAAATCTGTTGAGAACTCAAAAAAATTGGGTAGAGTAATAATTTCAATCGATTCATGTTTTTTTTTTTTTTTTGTTCTCGGAGCATGTATTTCGTTTCGTTTCGTAAATAAATATACTGTTTCTCAATCTTAAAAGTAGATTTATTTTCACATTTTTGCGCAACGGCTTTTCGCCCTAACGTTTTTCACAACGAAATATGGAAAATAAATAGATCTTGGTGGATGCGTGCGTAGAAAATGTGCGAAAAGGAGCGAAAAGGGGTGGTGGAAGTTCGGAATGAAAATTTATACGGTGCCGAGAAGGATTTTCCGGTTATACAACCAGCCTTCCCCTTATAGGGTATAGGTAGGTACAAGTTGATATTGGTAAACCGCTTTGAACGATAGAAAATAATTCTTCGATTAAGCGCGCCCCAAAGTCGCCGGTCCCATTCCGCCCTTTCGTTCGTTTCGTCTCGTTTCAGCTTCCGTTTCAGTTTCGGTTTCGGTTTCGGTTTTGGTTCGGTTCGGTTCCGTTCCGTTCCCTCCTTTATTCCCTCGCCGAAACCAATCGAAGAAATGACTATACGAGGACGACGAGTTACGTTCCCTGTATTATTCGCATTCTCGCAAACCCCCGACCCCCCCCCCCCCCCCCCCCACCTCCTGCATCCTTCCTTCCGCTTCCGCGCGCTCATCTTCATTCGAAATCAGCTCACTCCAATTCTCTACCTCAAATCCTACGTCATTTTCAACCCCATTCTACTATCTCCCCACCCCCCCCCCCCCCCCCCTCCCCCAATCACAGACACATACATAGACATTGCGCCATGCAGAGATTCAAATCCATCGGCATTCGAACGATCGTATGCCATTCTCCATTCCCTAAACTCTTTTCTCTTATACTCTACTAAGTCAGGATCAAGATGGAGATATTGAGTAAATGTATAGTAAATTTGAAAGTTAGACAAAAATTCTGGTTTTGTAGGTTTTTTAAATTATTTGTTTGTTTGCTTCCTTTTCGTTTTTTGGTTTATGGATTGGACGTTTTCACAATTCTGGATCAGAAATAATGGCCTTGGTTGGATTTTTGGATCAATTTCGATAGTAAAGGGTTCTGGTTTTACTCGCCAGTTTTTCGATTTTCAGATTCTAAGTAGTGATGCAAATTTCGGATAATTTTGATTTGTTGCGATTATTTATTTATTTTTTTTTTTTTTTGCGGTCGTTCCCAATCATTTCAGCTCTTTACGATTGCAATTCTGATTTGCATCCTACACACCGGCCAGATATATATTTTGAATGAAAAATTAAAAAAATCAAAAACCCTAATTGACATATTATTTAAAAAAATATCTTCCGGAGATTCTAAAATCGGAATCTTGGCCTCTCCATTGCGAGTGAGTTTTAATACATGATTTTGGTTTTTAACTCAGTTTAAACGTACAAATTCCAAGTCAGAATATCAGGCATCTTTTGGACTTTGCGAGTCCATCAATATTCCTTATAATAATTTAGATTACTTTCGGTTTTTAACATTTCTGTGAAAATTTGGAATCAAGGTTTTCGATTTCAGTTCAGCAAAAATTCCGAATGATAAATTTCAATTCCAGGAAATACTCGAGGGCAGAATTTCGGTTCTGCTTTTAATATTAATCTCTCTTCATCCTGAACAACAAATATACATATTACGTAGTTGTATGTGTACAAATCGGTACACCTACACTTTCCGATCTAATTACGATAATGAAATTTTTGTCCCCGCAGGGAGAAAACGCGAGAATAATAAAACGAAAAATAGTACATATACGTATATATTTCTATCTATATATAAGGTGAAAATATACGATGTTGTTCGTCTTTTTTTTCCCATTTGACTTAATGTTTTCTCTCCTGAAGCCCGCCAATAGTAAATCCTTTGAACATTACGAAATTGCTTACCACAACCTAGAAGGAATCCTTTACGCAATAGGATATACCTATATACCTATACCTATATACGTATTATATATCCTACCCGGAAGAAGACCAAATATCTACTGCTACCGCAGACCCTGCAGAGAGATAGAGAACGAGAGAGAAAGAGAGAGATCGGCTAACCGGAAGCTGAGCCGTACTCCACTGGACAATTCTGACGAAACCGGAAACGGAATTGTCTCCGCTATATACTCCTCTTCGTTTATAGACACCGCGCACTTGACCCCGTCGTACTATAAGTACAGACCTAGAGTAGGTCACTATTAAGACGCGTTAAGCACGACAGAGCAATCCAACAGGCGTGAGTATAGTTGTAGGATGGAATAAGGATAGGAAAAGGTCATCCCTTGGATGGTCAGCAGCCACAGGCCAGAAGGTTGGGGGATGGGGGGAGGGGGGAGGTGAGGGGTTAAGGCTTAACCCGACGCGCGCAGATATTAGTCGCTCAATAATGAACTTAGGCCGCATACTAAGCACTTCTGCAAACCTTGCCCTCTCTCTATCCCACCCGTTCGCAAGCTCTAAGCTAACTTGCTCGCTCGCCCTCTCGATTCCTTATACTATTGTAGTCCAAGTCCTCGTTAGGTAAACCACGCAATTTCCAGCCCCCCTTAAGCCGTGTTACAATAACATTATTAGAAAGGCGATAGACAAGGAGGTGGGGGAAGATAGAACAGGAATTTACGATGATTAATCACCTCTGATGTCAATAGAATATGTTCTGATTAGATCTGTTACAATTGGGACGATAGTCGGGTACGATTGACACTACTAACCTAACCAGATCTATTTTCTTTGGTTATTCAGGACCGGATGACTATTGACGTAAACTTTTGATGTATGTTGGTTTTATCATGACCTAAATTCGGCATCGAGTAATAATTATATGGAACTCAAATCCATTATCCGACTATTGACATCAATAATTTACTATCGTCGTCGGTAATTGAGTATGAGCGTTGATGATTTTCCGTTTGCCTGGATGACTGATATTTGTTATTTGACTATTCACATCAACTATGATCGGATAATAGCCTAGAACTGAAATCCATCAGCTGGCTTTCACATCCATAATTTACTGTTGACATCAATAATTCACTATTTTCATCGATGACTGACTATGAGGGTTAAGTATTGACCGTTGGCCTATAGATGATTGATATTTGTTGTTTGCAACTATTGACATCGGTGATCGATTGTTAGCATCGCCAGTTAAAGACCAGAAAAGGCCAGAAAAAGCCAGAAAAGGCCAGAAAAGCCAGAAAAGGCCAGAAAAGGCCAGAAAAAGATCATTCGGTCGACAGAAAAGAAATTCGAGTACTGATATTAATATCTGACAATTGGCATCGATTATTGAAATACCTTGTTTGACAATTAACATCAATACTTGACCTTGACCAACCACAATATTTTGACATGCATTATTTGGCTATTCATATCACTATTCAATCGACTGTTGAAACCAATACTTCGAATCTATTATCAATAGTCTTCCGACATCAATGTTTAAAAGACGAAATTGAACTATTGAGGTGAATCATCGACTGATGAGAATGGTAACGCTTAAAAACTGTTTCCTTCGAAAGAGGCAATGTTTTTCCGATAAGGGCTTTTGTTCTAAATGATTGTTCACTCATCACTTATATATGAGCATGCAATCGATAGTTGGCTATTGACATCAATGATTAAAAACCACCAGTGCCAATGTGTGTCAGTATAGTTATCAATGCAGGTTTATATAGTTCATTTCAAACCTTATCCTTCGTTCTCAGTATGAGACCGTGCGATTATGTGTGTTATATGAAGCTAATAAATTAGTTGGCTAACGATTATTTAGCTACAGCGGGACTCATAGTTTGCTGACCGAGGTGGGCATGGCGGTGTGGTTCGCGTCAAGAATTTATTATTGGCGTGGTGCTGGGCTTGGAGAATCCTGAAGTTCAGTAGTGGGTAGTTAGGTACATAGGTAGGTAGGTAGGTAGGTAGATAGGCAGGTACATTATAAAATAAAGTACATCCATCTCGCCCCTCATGTTTCACATAGCCGATTTAATTACAGTCGACTTGCGTGAATAAGCTCTAAGCGCGGGAACGGCGGCGAAGTTTCCGGGGGTTATGAAAACATCAACGTTAAAGTAACCCATAATCGTTTCAACCGAGCATCATCTTCCTCCTTGGCTAAACGGATGTCAATAGTCAAGGATTTAAGACACTTTCATCATTCACATAGACAAAAATAAATATTCGTAATCAAAAGAACACGTCGATTGACACGGAGGAAAAACTTATTCAATTGACATCAAGAAATATTGACGATTGATATCACGAGAATGAGTAAATTGGCAGAAAGAATAGATATCAATTCAACTGTGTCATAATTGACTCGACCATGAATCAATACTACGAATGGCGAAACAGCATCACGGAACACTCTTTTCAATTGACATCGACAAATAATAACAAACTGCATGTAAACATGGATGTCAATTGATAATAAGAGGATGTCATTTTGAATGTAAGATAGTGATTGACTAAACTTGAATGACTCAATCAACAGAAGGTAAATAGAAAGACGAAACACTTTTCTCAATTGACATCCAGAAACATTACCATTAACTGATAAATGGAAATGAGATGTCAATTGACATGCAGAACAAACATTAATCGTGATAAAAATGTATTGATAGTCGACATCAAGAAAGAACATTCATTGGCATCAGAAGAATCTGCGAATTCACACCAAGAAAAAATGTCAATTTAACTGATGATGATTAATTATAAAATCACTCCAATTGCTGCAGTTATGAAAAGCGAATCAGTATAATGCATAATTATGATAATTATAATCGTAAGATAAACTTTAAGCTGGCAGATTTTAACGCTTGAACAATGTTGGTTGTTTGAAAGCGGCGCCGTGCGAGTATATAACTCGGTGCCATGGGGTGAAACAAGCCGCAGCATCAAGCTGAGGGAAACAAGCCTGGCACAAGCTCTAGACTACCATCATCAACGGTAGAACCAGAACGAGAAGAAGAAAACTGGAGAGGAACCGATCCCTGAAGTGTCTACAGTTTCCACGAAGTTGTTGCTTCGAGTCACCCTCTTAATTTCGCCACGGTTGGTAAACCTCGACGTCGACGTCAGGGGGAGGCAGCTCTAATTGGAAGTCTACTGCACCCTGACGCACACTTCTATACATATAACCACCCACTGCAGTTCTGATTCTCCGCATTAATTTAGGAAAAACGAGGGAGATGATTACCACCCATTTCACCCTCGACCAGCCCCCTCTCACCTCAATTAAGATAAATTTACGTCTGGCCTTCGCGGGGTTGATGCAAGGCGATCATTCGTGATAACATCCGCAAAAATTACGCATCCCCATTCACATGAACATGTCCTGTGTAAGTATATTTCGATATACAAAGGATTTCTATCACACATACATGGAAATCCCGATTTTCCGCGTCTGTTGGGCAAAAGTAAAATAGTCTTTTACCTCCCGTGAGACACATGGCAGTTTGCGCATGCGTATGTCGTGAAGAATTTATTTTCTTCCCGTTGTCTAGGGAAGAAAATGAAGTTCGGCTTGGACAATCAGTGTTTCCATGAACGTGTAATGAAAAATATCGTATGCATCAAGGGAGGATGGGTGTTTTTTACCTCGTGTGATTTTTCTGCCCTCGGCTCCGCTTCGGGCACCACAATCGCAGCTAGTAGAAATCACCTATTTCCCTCCCTTGATGCACAATATACTACGTTCTTTCTACGAAAGGTGTGCGTTGAGAAGGGGTCGTGATAACACGTCGTCGTATTAGGATCAGTCTCCGGCCTTCCTTGTACCAATGTGTTTGGGTTTGTATACATGCGGTAGTATGTACGTGGATAAATGTCCTCACAGTGATTTGGCTAGCCTCTTGTATAAATATATATATAGGAGGTGGTTTATCCCTCGAGTTGTATCGTCGTTCAACCTCAGTATCTGTATTCTAACATGATACATCCGCGCAACTCTTTCCGCAGCTACTTCAGCCGCTTAGGTTTCCTCCGGGTCAGTGAGGAATAAAAAAAATGATCCTCCGTCCCGAGGAGAGGAAGAAAAATGAAGATTTCGGTTATAGGAACCTACGGGCACGACCCTCGCCGCCGTTACAGCCTCCGAGAATACTTTATTAAAAATCTTCACGGTACACTGGGCTACTGAGGTGCCTCGTGATAGATTAGCGAACGACTAATATGGGATCAGATGTGAAACAATTTTTTTTTTTCCTTTTTTTTCCTTTTTTTTTTCTTATTATCACCCAAGAATCACAGCGGACAATGTAAAGAAAATTCTCAAAATGATGCTGACAAGGTAGGGAAAGGTGACATTATGAAAATATAAAGAAGACCCACAAAACGAAGATAATAAAGAAATGGAAGAGTGAGATGGACGAAATGATGAAAAAAAAATTGTTCAATGAAGAAAAAGATGAAGAAAATGATGAAAATGAAGAGGGAAATTGATGAACGAAGAAGAAGAAGGGCAACATAAGATAAACAAAATGAAGAAAGAGATCAGAAATTGAGGATAGGAATGATTGAGAGAAGAAAAATATGAAAGCAACGAACTAATTGTTTGGGATGAAGGTAGACGTAGATCAAAAATATATAAGGACGAAGAAGAAGAAGAGAAAGAAAATGTACAAGAAGAGGCTGAGAATGAGATAGAAGATGAAAGAAGAAGAAGAAGAAGAAGAAGAGGGAATCAAGGAAGGACGCGGAGTGGCGGATCCCCACCTAAGGGCATCCAGCATCCAGACCGCACACCCTCGTCGTCGCGGTCCACGGATCGATCCCCCGCGCCCATGACGTCACGCAGCCTCTCCCGTTCGCCGGCCTGGTTCGCTCGACCCGCGACGGGTTTGCCAAGGGGGTGGTAACGGGGGCGAGTGGCGGTCGGAGAGAGAGAACGAGAGAGATAGAAGAGGGTATGGAGCCAAAGTGAGGGATAAAGAGAGGGAGAGAGAGAGAGAGAGAGAGCAAAGTACTATAACCCCGTTATAGTAGCAGTAGCAAACGCGGTGGCTATGTTTTCGAGACCATACCCCCACTTTTCCGACTCTTCTCATCCCCCGGCATCCCCTTGTCCACATATATGTATACAGAATCGAGGAAAACGGTCTGGCCAACGAACAACCCTATACCAACGTATATGTTTGTGTACAATGTTGAATGAAGAAATCCTATTTCTCTTTTTTGATATATTTTTTCTGACTAATTACAGTTCAACTTCTTTCAGGGGGTATTTAACCCTTGAAATTTTCGAAAAAATCGATTTGCGTTTTTTGCAATTGAATTGGAAAGAGCTGTCTTTTACGAACATTTTAAATCCAAACACTAAACTACTGAGAAAACAAAAAACCAAAAAATAAAACCACTATAAAAACTACTCGTCCACTACCACTACTACTACTACTTTTCAAACTCTTTTTTTTCAAGGCTAATCACAAGATTTTTGCGAAACCCTTCGTATGATTTAGCTAAAAGTTGGTACACATGTTCACCTCATACGTGGTTATCTTCCAAACTAAAATCGCCTGATTCTGAACTAGACTGCCGGAGTTGAGCTCGGGTATATCCTTTGAAATGTGTAAAAAGGTGAAAATCTTGTTGAAAACGTTTTTTTTTTCGAAAGCATGAGGGCAAGGATCACTTTCTTAGTTCCGAAGCGAACTACAGAGATCCGTTGAACTTGAATCTGTCTCAATTTTTTCATTTTCGACACTGGATGACATCGCGAACTTGTGATCGGTGCAAGTGAATCGAACCTGTACCTATACTTTATAGAGACATAATACTTAGCCGATTCAAACAAACTTTTAATGTTCAAGGCTTGAAAATACAGATAAAATGTGTACATTTTAGCAGCATATTGGTAGATTATTTTCAAAACTTTCCGTACTCGTATATCAGCCGGTCAAATACAGCTTCAAAATCACGCTCGAAAGGTTTACCTATACATATATCTCCTTAAACGCGTAGAACTTTTTATAGAGTTGTCCTGGAGAACTTGATCTTGTCTCGTTTTGGAACGGGTGAATCGATCTTTCGATCTGTCCCTCGATGTCAACCCCATCTCAACTGAGAGTGGAGATATCGAGTAGTAAAGTTTGTGCTTAATCGACGGAATTCAGTATTGTTAATGAAGTAGAAATATCAATCGATGGAACGGTCATAAAAACGTTTCAAGCACATAGCTCCGGAAAATGTACATGCTTCACCTTCGAAACAAGACTTTGCTTGATATCTTGAAGCGTTAACTCGACGAGGTTATACTTACACAGTTTTTTGAACGGTGAAAAATGGTGGATACAAAAAAAAAACACAAAAAAACAGGACTCTTTTTCAAACGTGGATAACTTTTTATTGAGTGACATTGAAAAGCTGCCCATACTCTCATCTCGGGGTGAAAGAATTCATCTTTCAATCCACGGCTTGAAATCAATCTCATCTCAATAGAGAGCGGAGATATCGCGAGAGGTAAGAATATATTTCAAAAAAAAAAAAAAAAAAGAAGTACCGTTCTAGAGAGGCGGATTTCACCCCTGAAGCATTCACGATGATGATGATCATGATCATGATGATGATATACAGTTTTTGATTCTTGGTCGTATTTTAGCCCGTTAAAGCGACTGCATAAATCCAATAAATTGAACAGAGGAATCCCTTAACTGTAACGAAATCTTTGATTTGACTATAGGGAATCTAAGGGGGACGAGCCTAGCTAGCGGGGCAAAGCTTCTGTTCTGAGACAATAAAAACATATCTATTCCGAAAAGTTTTTACAGCCTCATTAAACTTTCCCATTTACGTTTTAGCCCGGTTCCAGATAGGCAGGCAGGCAGGCAGGCATTCAAAGTTTGTTGCGACAAACCTCTACCTCTCCGGCAAACGGAAGAGGAGAGTTGGTTTAGCCGGAACTTCCTATAACCCTGACCACATTACGAGAGAAAAGGCAGAAAAAAAATATATAAAATAAAATAAAATAAAGGAAATTAAATGATATACGTAACTGAAAAAAGCGGATCCACAGTATACAAAGAAACAAGTCACCGAAAAAAACAACACCAAGTATATTATATCACGTGTAGTACAAGCAACTTATGACCATGGCGTTGACGTTGACATGCATGACCCCCATATACGACCATCGCGTCAATCCCATATCTCATTCCTAATGGCTCGTGCCTGCAAAGTATTTCTTGAGTCTTGTTTAAGTGATCCTTTCTTAGTCGATAATATGTTTGAGAGCTTTTGCTTCTAGAAATCGTCTCACTCAAGCGATTAACACGATTCAATGGTATACACAGCACATTCGCCGTTATTATACTTCAGTATTTGTTTCTCTCTTTGCGATAGAATTTTCTCATCATTCATTAGCCCGCAGATTATTGAAAAAGCTTTCAGAAGATTTTCGATTAGATTCCTTTCAATCGTACATATATTCCCGCAGAATTTTCACCGAATGGTTTATAGCCAATCGATGGCTAGCTCAGCTCCGGTACGTTGGCTTCGCTCCAATGGTCTCCCCTGATTGCCGTTTAATATAACATGAATTAAAATAAATGATTAAACTTTGCCCCGTCCACTGCTTTCCCTTTCGATCATTTTTCTCGCACAAATGAAACTGGAAGGTGGGGGGGGAAACCGTGGAGGATAATCTGGAACATCATCATCAATCGTGGATGAGTATATGGATTAGGTTGGGTTACCTCCCTCCTTATACTCGCACGCGATGGCTCGATTCCAACGTAGGTTTACACCCATGTGCGTATATACTTATACATACACGCATGTACATTTATATACAAAATATATGTATAGAGAGAGAGAGAGAGGAGAGAAGAAGAGGTGGAAATAATTCAGCTCGCTAACCGAATGGAATGGTAATTCGCCGGTCTGCGACTGACCACACTCAACCACCCCTGGCCCTCGAAGTATGTCAGGAAACAGAACTGAACTGAAACAACCCGAACAAAGTTAGGTATAGGCTTATACGGTACTACCATTCGCAGACAATAATAAAATACCGAATTGCTTACCTAAGGGACTGACGCTCGTTTTAGGACATAAAAATTTCAATAAAACACAAATACGTCCATGGTGAACCTTCTATACTGAAAACTAACCGTCCGAAAAATGTAACAAAAGTATAAAAATAACAAAAATTCATGAGACTTTCGCGTGAACTACGAAAAAAAACCGTCAAGACCCCGCAATCTTTGAAAATTTTCACAATATTAAAGAAACGTCCATTTCGTATCTTGAAAGTATATTTCTGTTTCTTTTAGCCGACAGTTCTGATCAATACTTTTATAATTTAGTCGAGAGACACGTTGATACTGATCGTTTCAATTTTTGTTATAGTTTCATTCTAAATCTTCCAACTTCCGTGTTTCCTACGGAGGGAAATAATTGTTCAAAAAATATAACAAAAATAATAGAACAACCGAAATGATTGTGGCTTTTAAGTGAACCACGAATGAATCAGCGTGACCCTTCAAACATAAAAATCGACACAATATCTGAAGGAAGTGCCATGCTAAAGTAATATTAGTAGCCTTTTAGTTTATTTTTTCCTGCTATTGGTTCTCGTGATCAATATTTTTGTAGTTCACTGGGAAAACAGAACATTTTAACGTGTGCACTTTTATGTGTTATACTTTTTTGGGTCATTTTTGAATGGGTCGCCATATCCGTACATCAAGTACGGTTATGATAATATTAATAATAATAATAATAATAATAATGATGATGATAATAATAACGAAGTGGTATTTTTGAATGTGGCCGCTCTTCGCGTTCAGGGAATAACAGAAGATCGTTGTGCCTTGTGCACGTACCGCCGCCTCTGGCCATTCCCTAGTAAATTTCTTTCCGGTGATTTTCCGCTCACCGTTGCGCACCGATACCGCACTTTATCGAGTGAACTGGCGAAAAATAAACCTGGGCTGTTTAACACGCGACGTGCCTTTTTCGTGTTCCCATTTTCTCCCCCTCTCTTTGGCCCCCTCGTTCCCGTATATTTTCGTATTTTCCACGGGGTTCATTTTTGTATTTGTTCATTTTTCCCCTTTTTTTTCTATGTGTGTGTGTGTGTTTGCGTGTGTTTTTTTTTATGCTCGCTTTTCGTTTCTTTTTTGTTTTTGTTTTGTTTTTGTGTTCTTACTCTGATCCCCTTTCTCTCTATACATATACCCTCGGGAAAATCCCACCCACCCTACACGAGCATGTTCATTGACGAGGAGAATCAAACGTGCATGTATAGGCACTCGTTCATGTGAACAAAGAAATCACATGTGAACGATCAACCTCTGTCGGCTATATATGCAATATCGTGATTCAGGGTTGAAATATGAAAATAGATAAACATCAGTTCAAATTTCATTGTAAAAAAAAAAAGAAGGGAATTAAGCGAACAAATTAAAAATCGATAATTATATGAAGCGTGGCTGGTCGTGTATAGAGAACAAAAATGAAATCAAATAAACTTATCTGAAATTCTAATTAAGTTTGATTAATGTTTGCACTGTATATATATATACACGGGTATGTAGGTGTATTCAACTCACGACCAGGTTAGCTTGAACGGGATATTGGAATGAATGAAAAATTATTAAACACAACAACGAATTGAGTAATTGAATTTCCTGATATTTGTAAACATATATAATACAGAGATATGTATATGCCCACAGGTATGTATGTATGTAGTACATAGCGTATTGCGAATAATATCGCGTTTCGAAATTCCCTTTACCGCCTTTATATATAAGTAAGTATATGAAGTATTTAAGTCAAAACTTTTCTCACTACGATTTATAGACGCAATTTGAAGCGAGATTTACGTTCCCGCGTATATACAGTTTACCCTAAAATTAGAATCTCATTTTCATTTGGTAATTTTTTTCATTAAAATTATCATTCATGAATTATTCAGCACTCTTGTCATCAAAATTGAACAATTTACCGAAACATCGATCAACGAAACGAATATTACAGAAGAAAGGTAATCAAGAAGCGTGTGATCGAACGTCAAGATTTTACTCATGACCGATGAACGTAATTCTGCGTGTAACTCTACAATAGGCGCTCGCCTATGATCAGGTCGAACCTTTTCTAATTCGTTTGCCCATTTTTATTTATTTTTTTTTTCTTCTCGAACATCAAAACATAAGATGGCGAGAAATAAAACGTTCGTTTAGTAATTTATTTATTCTTTTGTTGATCATGGTACATTGAGTCATACTTGGCTGGGCTTGGCGACGAATGAAAAAACACCGAAGGTTAAAAATTCCGAAACCTAAAGATCCAAAAGACCAGAACTGCGAATTTCGAAAATCGTTTATGCAGCTGTAAGTCGTTTATTTGACAGCTTTGTCATGAGCATCCCTTAAATTTGCGGATTCTTGGACTTTCTGGGTTTTTAACTCTCGAATTTTTGAGCTGTCTGCATTTCGAAATTTCCGAATTTCCAACTTCTGAACTCTAACGTTTCTGAAAACTCGGATTCGCGTCTCAAATAAATTCGGAATCCCATCCCACTTAATGGTTAATGGTAAAATTCCGAAAACGTGTTTCGAGGTATAGGTAGTACAGATTAAGCGAATACATTGGTAACGCGTTACTCTTTATCATTCGTCCATTTGCGGGACTCGAAGAACAGAGAGCAGAGAGACACGCAGACACATTTATAAAAGAATAAGAAGAAATCAAAAAAAAAAGGATCGAGAAAGAGAGAGAGAGATAGACAGAAAGAGAGCGAAAAAAGACTGATTGCCGTTTTATGTCGCTTGTGAAATCATGTAATGTTCTTTACAAGGGGCTTTCATGCGTGCGCGGGTGCTCTTAGCTTCTGCCATATTATCTATCTATATTTCTTTCTTTCTCTCTTTCTCACTCTTAATTCCCTCTCTCTTTCTATATAGATATATATTTGGTATATATGTATGTGTATAGGTTTGTACATATACGTATAAGTATATATATATATATATAGGATGGGACGTGAGGAAAGTATTCCACTATACCAAAGCTCGCTAAGGTTTTGTCACGGGTCCGATTAATCACTCTGGGTTGACGTCGCCATTTTCGGGGGAGCCTAGACGCGTTTCTCCTCATCCTTGCGCTATACCGCCACTCTTCTTTCCCCCAAGATGACGACGACGAAGAGGAGTATGAGGAGGTCGTCAAAGACTCAAATATGTAAGAATATAGGCATAAGAAGAAGAAGAAGAAGATGAAGAAGAAGAGGAAACAAGAAAGAGAAGAACGAAAATAATAAAAATACGGAAAGAAGAAGAAGAAGAAGAAAAACTATATTATATGTGTAGTAAAAAGAAGTATCGCATAGACGAGAGCGGTTGCACAGTGATGAAAAGACGAGAAAATAAGGGAACAAAGCGAGACCTCGACTGCGATAGTAATAGCAATCTATTACACATATACATACGCATATGTATATATATGTATAATGTTATATATATATATATGGATATATATTTTATATTTACTGATCAATATACATGTACGAGGGTGATGTGCCCGGGCAAAACCGCGCGTCTATAACTCGCAGGAACTCAGGAACGTGAAATTGTTCAGGAGAGCGTAAGAAACTATATCCCACATACCTATAGATGTATTATACCTACTATATATATCTACTCCCAAATCTTTACCAAATGAATCGATAAAAATCATGTGCTTTCATATTATTATTAAGTACATAAGACATACTAGTCGAAAATGAAGGCGATGTGCACGCCGTAGAAAAAAGTTAAGTAATCCCCCGCATCCCCTATATAGGTAAAAGTGACCCAAAATCAGTCTACGGTACAACCACATACATAAAATTATCAAATCAAAATGAAAAAATATCTTAGGTATTCGCTAATTATAATCGCTTTGGGGCAGGGATTGCATTCCAAAATTGATCCTAGGTACTTAATTTAGGTCATAGTGAGCTGTCGATTTATATTCCGGCTATGTTTCTCGATAGAAATAAACAAGTTGAAAGGGGAAATTTATCCGATTATTTTTTGGTCGTTTTATATTTAATATTTATTTTTGAAAAACTATGGAGATATCGAAAGTCCAACACGATTGTTCGAAACCGTCTTCTGAACTGTAGTAAAAATATCCGCAACTCTTAATCTTCAAAATTGTGGGATGAGATGCATTTTTAAGGCATTTTTCATGTTATTTTGAACTAATGCTTATAATCGTAGATTGAATAGCTATATTCCTCATTTGAGTCTACGAAAAAAAATGTATTCTATACGTGCGTCTACAATATCTGTAAACTATGCACAGTAGTATATATCGCATCGATGACGCCATATACGCGAACTCATAGCAAAGGCGAGCTTCGCTATACTTGCGGGCGTGGTGCACGGATGAACAAAATAAATTAATTCGAGTAGCAATTAGTAAATGCGTTTTGGGAGAAGGTGGGAAGGAGAGATGGGTGAGGGGGGGGGGGGGGGGGGGGGGTAGGTGGGAAGAGTAACTAACGGGAGTTTAGGTTAGGTTAGGTAGGTAGCTGGTTTCCTCCACCCTTAATAAGGCGTTTCGGATGCACGCCGCGCAGTCTAATAGATTCGCCTTGGCTTCCTTCCAAATTCTACCGCGCGCTACAGCTCTCACCCCGCCATACCACCCTCAGCCACCCTCCTCAACCTCCCCCATCCCCCAACCGGCCTTCTTACGATGCTACCGCTGCAGTTATCTTTCTATATCTATATATATGAGTGAAAACTACGCGAAGAATTGATGTCTGAGTGAGGAATCTACTGTATAACCTAACCTAACCTAACCTATTCTAAACTAAACTAGTGCAGCTCTGATAGTATTGGTACAGACGAAAATCGTGATAAAGCGAGAAATAGGGAGAAAGGGGGGAAGGAAAGGGGAGATGAGGGAGAAGGTAAAAAAAAATTTGAAAAACAAAACTTCGGCAATCGCCCAAATTTTTCTCTCTCTCTCTTACCTTTATTTATTTTTCTCCATTTTTTTTTTTTTCAGTCTTCATTTATCGGGACTATATCTGCAGTCGAGCTCTTCCACCTCCTGCATCGACAGGATCAGCAGAGAGGGACAGTAGCCCCGCACTGCTACCACCACCACTACCACCATAACCATATCACTAGGAGCGGCACTTTTACACTAATTGCTCGAATTCCCCCAGCAGTTCGTGCTCCAGGCAGCTAGATGTATATTTTTTTTTTTCCTGTTTTTTGTGCTTCTTTTAATCGAATTTTTTCTCTTTAACTCTCTTTCTTTTTCTATTTCGTTTTCTCTCACAGACCCAACCAAATTATCAGCATTTCAATCCTCGTAATATACATACATAGATATATACATACGTACAAACAAGAATCGTAGGTCAAGTTAGGTTAGGTTAGGTTAAAGTGATAAAACGACTGCCAGCCGGTAAACGAGTACAAGTGAGGTTAAAGACTTTTTTAAATTACGAGAGGGGGATGTGAATAGAAGGGGGGGGGGGGGGGGGGGGGGGCGTGGGATTAAACGGTGCATCGTGAAGTTGAAAGAGATGAGCCGCGCTCACACCGCACGCGTTTATAATGATAGCATTATTTTGTAGCTTCATCATTTCATCACATACACACGGTATAGAGTCTCCTAAAAGTTAACTTTTCATCCCTCACCTCGTCAAATCTACATGCGCAATCGCAGTGTCAAACCTCCATGTGATGACATAACCTCTAACGTATATTGCACGCTGTGATTCGCGCCATTAGCGGAACGGCAGATAGACGAGAAGGGACGGAGTGGGAAGAGTAGTTAACTTTTGAGAGACGGTTAACTTTTGGGGGGGGGGGGGGGAGGGGGAAGCAAATTATCGGAAATTCGACTGTACTCTAGTTTCCGTAATATATCTTCTTCGCCCTACACTATGCATGGATACATTCAGTAGAACGTGAATGATTACTATCCCTGTCTGATATACAAAGACAAGGTGATATATTTGGGGTATCAATTTTTAGAATTATCTTTCACAAAAAGTAAGAAAGGAAAATGTAAATAAATTAATTACGGGGACAATTTTGTTTAAGAGCAATTCTTCATTCTTCAGAAAGAGTAAGCTGTTGCCTTGCGATACATGAAAAAAAAAAAGTAATCCTGTTTGAAATAAAGTCTCATACGTATTATCACGAGTGGGCGAAGGAAAAAGATAAATTTTTATAAGCGGTTGTATAAGTATATTGTGTCTGTTCATCGTCGCCGAGTGTTAGCTACTGTATCTTCAAAAGGAGGATAAAGATAAGACGATAAGTTCCGCATCCCAACCTTGCGACATTTCTCTTTCTTATACTCACCGCGTATACGTCGCGTCGCGTAGTCGCGCTTATGAATTTTGCCTTTCCCGCGCGTATTTTCGGTTTCGGTTTTAACGCGTGACTGGTAGAGGGTGAAACCGAGTATTGTGGAATGGGAAAAGAGGGAAGGAGTGGGGAGGCAACGGAAGATAGAAGAAGAGGCCAGACTCGTGCGGTAGAAAAGAGGAAACGGGAGAAGGGGAAGAAAATGCCCGAACCGGAAAAGGTAAGAGAGAAAAATCTTCTCCCGAAATTGCGTTCGAAGGAATCTCCGCGAACCGGAGTGGAAGGAAAAAGTGGTTCTCTTATTTCTTCCCGTCCCGTTGGTGCTGCTACTGCTGCTGTTGCTACTGCCGGTGCTGCTGCTGCTGCTGCTGCTGCTGCTGCTGCCGCCGGTGTTCGCTGGACCGGAAATACACCGACGAGGCAAGGCGCGCTCCTACTCTTCGTTAGGTAAAGAGAACTAAGAAACATATATATATATATATATAACTTCCGACGCCATCACGCTGAACGGAACAGAACGCATAAAGTGACTGGACAAATAATAACGTCTAACTATGTAGTTAGACGCACAGTTCTTCGTTCCACAAATATATTACAATCAATTGTCAACCGCAGAATTATATCGAATAGAACCGATTTAGCCATATCAATCAAGTGTTCAGTCGACCATCCTTATAACGATCAATGATATGACAAATAAATTGATTCACTGACTGATCGATTGATTTGGATTTACTCGAATGAATGATTAAGGAGGTCCTATACAGATACTGAAAATGTTGTAATTTTTTCATTGTTGAAATATTTAGGGGCATGTGATGTTAGTGTTACCAGACACAAACGAATTCCTAGACTGAGAAGTCCAAGACTGAGAATTGAATAAAAAATTATCCAGCGTCACATATGAGAAACCAAGAAGTTGCAAAAGTTCCTTGCATCGTAGTGATGTACGCAGGATATTCATGTTTAAGAGTATAATATTCAGAACACTTTGATGACCATGTTTCCATCGGAGGGTCAGAGTCGGGTTAGGGTAAAATTCGCGCCAATGAAAAAGAAGATTTGAGAAGAAATTACCCTAGGCTTTTCAAATCTTACTTCTCATTGGCTCGAAGTTTACCCTAACCCGACTCTAAAATTCCGATGAAAACATAGTCTATGAAGATATTAACAGACTACATTTACGATTGGATATCTAATTCCTTGGAAACAAATGAAAATCCATATTTTTCTGAATTTTGCTGAACATTTTTTATCAGAAATTCGATTTTTGGTTGTTTTTCAGAAACGAGAGACTCTTGGAGTGAAATGTTCGTAGTCCAAGTAACACTAACATGAATTCCCAAACATCACAAAAAATTCCAATAATAAAAAAATTCACAAAATTTCCAGTATCTGTATAGGACCCTCTCAAAGGCCAAACATGGATTGTTTGAGGAGCCATTTTGAGAAAATTTCGTCCCAGGACTGCATAAAAATTTTCTGCAGAATCATGCGAGGGAATTTGTTCCAATTTGCAACTCTGCCGACTGCCTTTTACATCTCCTTAATTAATTCAGTCAATTTTTGCGATTCCGAGCGCGATTGGATATAAGATTGGGCGAAAAAAAACGAAAGCGACAAAGTGATAACGACGATAAGTAAAGAAAAAAAGAAGAAAAGAAACAAGTGAAAGAGGCTAGAATGAGAAAAGAAAGGAGAACCGAAGCTAATCCTAAACTGTACAATTTAAACTCTCTGAGCCCGCGAAGAGTGTGCAAGAGAAAGAGGATGGAGCGCGAAGGAAAGACGCGGGGGGGGGGGGGGGGGGGGGGGAATAAAAAAGCGGATTACGTGCCAGGGCTAAGTCCCCCGTGAACAATACCCCTACGCGCGGTACGTAAGTTGATACTGTGCAGCAGAGGTTAGGAACGAGGAATGAAGAACGAACAATATGCTTGCTGTTGGCGTCGCCCGGAATGGAGTGGGGGGAAAGTAAACAAGACCTTTCACAATCAGCTACACCAGCGACGTGATCGTAGCGGATTTTTCAAACATCTTTATGTTGCTCCAGCTCAATTTTTCAGGGTTCAGCATTTCTTCGTACTTTCGAAGACGTGAAATTGTTGAGATGATATACGAGGACAAACAATATAATAATGAAGAATTAAAGAATATTCCTATGAAAATGTTCTCAAATCAACTAGAAAATGAAAACAAGGAAGAAAGGAATCATGCTTATACATCCGATAGAAACCTACGTGCTGCATTACTGGCTGCATACGTTAGGCGAACTTCCGTACCCCGGGTTAGCGAGAGAAACATCGACCCAAGAGAGCCGCGAAACCCAACCATAGCATAAGAGCTACGTTCGCCAGTTCGCCTTCGCCTCGCCTGCGGGAACTAAACTTCGACTCTATGAATACTTGAAGATGTCCCGACGTGCCTGGAAGGCACCTGTCGCCCCTGTGTGTGCACGTTGAGATATACAGAAAAATTTATACCAACATTACAGTTTATGATGCACGAAACAGAAATTGATATTCATCAAATCAGCCCAATCAACGCGGGGTTCAATACAATATACATTCTGAACCGGAAACGGCATTACCAATGAACAGAACCGAAACATTCAAGTGATTGGATATTATTCAATGCCTATAACCCACTTGCAGCTAAGTTCTTTACTGCGCAGCAACCGATTTACAGTCTGAATCGGTCTCTGCGCAGAAAATCGGACATCTACAAGATGCAACAACCTGTACGTTGATTGAGCAGATCTTCCACCAACAAAATAAATCAATTGATTTCTAAATCGTTTCAATTCGTTTCAAATGACTGTGATTTCATAAACCAAGCCCCGGAGCATACATATATCAGAAGAGAGTTAGGACTAATTAGCACAAGACTTAATCCATTCAAGATGCGGGAAGAAGGGTCCACCAAGTATAAGAAAAATAAAAGAAAGAAAGAAAGAAAAGGAATTAGATCTGAGCCAAAACCATTTGACAATGGTTCGTGTATGGATGCAGTGCAGTGTTTAAGGGGAGACACTACAACGTCTTTTTGTACGCAGTGAACGTGTGGCGGAACAGAGGAACGCGGAACGGGACTTTGAAGAGATGAGGGCTGGGAGGTGGGGAGGAGGGGTTGGGTAGGTAGGGGATCCCCCTCGCAATCTGTCCTCTTGGCCTGGGCGTATTACTCCCGGGAACAAAGACGTTTGGCTCACACGACGGCGCGTTGTAGAAAAGGAAGAGAAGGTATATGGGGAACGGGAGGAATCGGAAGGAGCTGCTAGTCTCCTACTATACATTCTGCACTGTGACGCGCGTTTCAACGTCTCTGCATGGAGATCGCAGAGTACCAAGACGAGGACGAGAACGAAAACGAAGACGATGACGCAGTAGCTTGATGAAAATAAAGCGAAGGGGAAGAAATAACTGAAAGAACTCGCCTATCAGGCCGGGCATATCTTTTCCCTTGTACAAAATCTCTCGCTTACCACCTTTTATATTACATTTCAAGAATAAACCCCCCCCCCCCCCCCCCCCCAAGTTATATATCTACGTATGTTGAAAAATGCTGTACGACCACTTTTGTCCAAAAAAAACATCACCCAGCAACTCAAATAGGTTGAATATACTCTTTTTATTTTCCCGCCCTTTTCTCTTCCTTTAATTATTGCCCCCCCCCCCCCCCCCCCCCCCCCCCTGTTATATTCGCTGCAGTTCAGAAAGCACAAATTCCTTCTCTTTGAGATAAAGGAAAACGGTCAGAGGAAAAATGAGGAGCTCAGAGGTTGTTTGAATCGCGATTTTGACTTTAGAACGAGAGAATCACGCTTGGAGGAGTGATTAATTAATTATCAGTAATTAGTCATTAGTTAAAATCTGCTGGATGGAGAATTCTACGCGATATAGTTAGAGAAATGGTAATAATAACCCGTCGGGGGTCTCTTTGAAGGAAGTGATCCTCTTCCATCGGATGATGGAAATAGTTGATCACGTTGCGGCTGCGTAGGGATCCGGAATTTACCCAATTTCACGTTTTGGGTTCATTTCAAGTTCGGGCGGATCGGTTGCCCCGGCGATAAGTATAGCTTCGTATAGATACAATAGAGTGGGTCGTCTGTGGATTTAGGCCCACATTTAGAAGACACGATGTTACAGATATCACCGCGTATACATACTTATGACGGTAAAACCGCTTACAACCAACTCACGCATACAGAACCGATCGTCGCATTATATCCATCATACCATGAACAAAATGAAGTGGAATTTCGAAACGATTCAAACGACAAATTCCTAATTCTCAGAGTCTTTACACGTAATTGACTCTGTTATTAGGCTGAATACCTCGTTTGATATCATGATAAATGAACAGAGCAGCTGATTCGGTAAAAAAAATCGGCAATCATTGTGGAAATCGATCAAAAATCGGTAGAAAATCGGTAACTTATTCATCCCCCACGCTACAGATATGTTGTTACTAATCCAAAATACAAATTTTTGGAATGTATTCTAGCGACCGGAATGAGTTTACCTTCTTGTTTCGATGTTTGAGAAATTTGCGTTAAAAGAAAAAGAAGAAACTCCTTTTCTGTATAAAGAAACTTTTAGGATTGTTATTATCGTATTGCCTCTTTGAAAGGTGAGAGAGTGGCACGAGGAGGTAGAATAATTGGCAAAACTTGATCACAAGTGAGAAAGAGAGAGAGAGAGAGAGCAAAAGATGGATAGAGAAAAAAACAGGCTTGGAGATGGAGATACTTTCCAGGCTGATTAAAGCTTGTGGTTTTGTATATATATATGTGTCTGCCTATACATACAGCATACTTATATGGAAAAATTCTTCTCTTTGATATAAGTACGTATCCAACGTACCTTGTGCATCACTGTCTAAATCGTCATCGTTGTCGTTATGGTTGGGATAAAATAGAAGGAGAAAAAAATTGCTCTTTATGCTCATCGCTCTGTCGTATTATAAATTGCGCTGATTATTAATCTGCGGAAAATTCGCGGTCTCTTACGAAATTCACGCTTATTATATGTATATATGCGTAGGTATATTATTATAATAGATGCGCCCTGAAGACATAGCGTGAAATTGCGAATAAAGTATTTCCGACATAAAAAAAAAATTAATTGCTATAGCAGGGACTGAAAACTGCGAATTATACTAAGATGGTTCGCGGCCGCTCTATTAATATCGAAATTCGGTCGTAAATCAACGCCCCCTAAATCCGTTATTCATATTGAAATTTTTGAACCACCTATGTATACTATCCAGCGACAAACAACCTCGATTATCCCCCTCGCTAGTGCAGAAATTATAGATACTATAAATATATTTCTAAAAAATTGAGTGCGTGATCTATTTTGCACTAGGTTGTTTTTCAACGCATTACTCAGTAACGCGTTTTGAACTAAGAAAATCACATAATGGTCGAGATCAAGACACTTCCAAGGATATACAACAAAAGCACCATTATCGTCAGTATTATAGGATATTGAGATATTTCCTCCCGAAGTGCAATTACCTTTGAAAGCCTGTGTCGTTAGAAAAGGAAAATTCCTTAGGGGCTGTAGGAGAAGGAGGAGGAAAACCTGGGAAAATCGTAGGAGGAAATCGGGCTGTATGACAAGGGTGTAAATGGGAAAGACAAAGAAGGGTCCAGTGCCCGAAGGGTGGCCTCTGACCTGGCTGGCGTCCTTTGCGGGCAGCAAATAGCTTAATTTCAAATTAGTGTTATCAGTCGGTATGATGGTTCGCTCATATATGTATACGTAATACCTACTCATGTTTCATGGGTTCTAGCCACAGGTATATACGATGAGCGTAACTCATATTTAGGCGTATAAATACCTGACCGCAAAGTCTTGACCCTTACGTAGTATGTGTGTATAATATTTTCCGCCGGGCAAATCCCGGGCAGCAACGACCTTAAACGTCAACTCCAAGTAAACCCGGTGCTTAGTTTTCCCCTGAGGAAAAATCCGCGCCTAGTGTATACCGACACGCCCAACAGACCGGAGATATACAAACAGCGACAATCATGGCAGAGCAAATACTTGAGGAAATGTAAGAAAATTTTTCAAGTCGCTGGGACATTGAAAAATTCATCCAAGTAGACGGAAAATCGAGAATCACATGTTGGAATTTTCATGAAAACTTTCAGATGTAGGAAAATTGGATAAAAAATCGTATAGATCTATCCTGAGATCGTAGGAATCAATGAAACTATTTGAGTTCGAGTTGTTCCTACTGCTGAAAGTACATAAAACTTAATTCATTTTTTCTACTCTCTGAAAAATCTCTGAAAAATTTTAAACCAGAGAGATTGTAAAATCACCGGAAATAGATGAAAATATATACGAAAATTGTCGGAATATCGGAAAACTTTGGATAACAATACCCAAATAAGTGGAACCGGAAAAATCGATAAATTCTTTCACATCAATCGGCAAAAAACTCCAGAAAAAATTGTGAATTTTGTGCTGAAAAAAAATTCAAAAACTGCTAATAAAAGAAGTAGAAAATGAAAGAAATTTTTTTCGATGTACTAAGTGCATAAAACTGCTACCCGACATTTGAAAGCAAAAAATTCGCTGTTGAATATTACGAGTGGAAAAGCCGGAAGAGAACAAAATTTTTTTCGAAACTTTCGAGGACTTTCAACGGCCCTAAATGAGAGTAGTTAGTAGTTATAAACTCCTGTTCGTCGTAAGCGAGGAGACTAATCGATCCTTGAAATTCACCGATAATTCGTAACGATTATATGCAAGAAAAAATAAAATCTTGAATTTTCTAACTGCCGGAAAAAATTATTAAAAAAAAATTCAAAAAAAGGTAAATCAAAACTGTTTGAAATAGTTCATGATTCTAATGGCTGAATCAACTATAATTTGAGAGACGAAATGCCAACAAACTTATCCAGTCATGCAATTTTATTTTTTTCTAATCTTTGTCGTCCTTTGTTTAGATTTAGATTATAATCGTCGTATCCGCCTTCATAGTTATAATGACGTCAGCTAATCGGCCACGCGTTTCTTTGTAACAGGTGTAATAAACGGCTGGCCACACAATTTATTCCTTCGAAAGTAACCCGGATACCTTTATATACCCATATACATAGGATGTATATATATATGCAAACCGTGTGCACATACATACATACGTGTATGCACTGGGTGAGCTAACCGCCGCTCGTTAATAATCTACATAGTATAAGAATTAGGTACCTACTAGGTAGATATAGCTATAGCTATACGCGGTTGTGTTGTACAAGGTGCAGCCGGAACTGCTGCACTTGCACAAGCAACAAAAACTATCGCTTTGTCCTGCAGGCAAGCCAGAACCCCGCCACGCGACACACAAAAACTCTGGGATAAAAACCCGTTTTTCAACGTTTTCCAACTTTTTTCTCAACAATTTTCAAAGATTTTCAATCCACGGGATTCTCTGCACTGTTCGTTTAATACAATGCATTTCAGAGAGGATTTCATCCTTTCAGGATCAACTTTTTTTTTCAACGTTCTACGGTCAAAGTCCTCTTATGAAATTCCAAGCATGTGAAAACGACTATTGTCTACTCTTCAAAATTTGTTTTACTATCCTTTGAACTAGTATTTTCGAAAAAAGGTTACCATTTCCGAAATATTGGATAGCTACCACTTCTGTGATGTCTTAAGATCTGATTGTTCAAGTTTCACAGGGGTGCAGAGAATACTGATGAATAACTTTACAAGTCACCCTATGATGTTTAACGTTCTTTGTAGTATCTTTAGGGCTAGTATTTCCAAAAGCTGTAACCGCTTTGAATCAAATTTATGGGAACTCCTTCGCCCCAAGTGACTTGACATATTTTGAAAGTATACACTCGACTATTGTCAACTTGTCAAGTCATTCTTAGCGTGTTAAAATCCGTTGTAGGGCTTTTGAAACTAGTATTTCCAAACATGTCACGATTTTGAACCAACTTTTGAAAAACTACCACCACAAGGTTGTCTTTTGATCGGACTTCAAGTTTTTCACACGTCAGAATGCTGGTCATCAACTTTTCAAGTTATCCTGTGAATTCTCAGGTGCTTTGTAGTTTCTTTGGGATGAGTATTTTCAAAAAATGTTACTCATTTCGAACACATTTTGAAACACTACCTCCACCAATTGTGTTATGATCAGATCGCGAGGTTTGACATACGCTGCAAGTTGAAGATGATCGACCTGTCGAGTCATTTTACGGCATCAGAAGTTTTCACTCTAATCTTCGGAACTAAAGTATAGCTGGAACATTTTTGTTATAAACTTGGCCAAAGTACATTAGTAGCAATCTACTGAAGGCTGGACTGGTATTTGTGCAGCATAACTGCATTCACGGATGTACTATATGTACACGGGAAAACTGATACTCCAGCCTTCAACTGCACTGAAGAGAAGAACCGTTCATATAAGGTTTCACCAATATCCGTTATCCATGGCTTTGATACAAGATCGTGCAGTGGTTGTCGGTACCGGACGGATGTACGGACTTCCACACTGCAAACGATATAAAATATCGAACAGATTTCAAGGCTGATGATCGATGATCAAAGAAAAAAGTTGATCGCATGTAAATCTATCCTTAGAATTTACTATTTTTCAGCATCAAGTATATCCTGGCATATGTTCGTTGTTTATTGACGAGTAAATATGAAATTGCATCTTACGAGGAACTCCGATGTAGATATGACATTGAAATATGCACAGGGTAGGGTGGTTTTACTGAATAAAATGGTATTGAGACAGGGAGACAAAACGGATAGATGGATTTCGATGATAGAAAAACAAGAGAGAGAATTTTCCGCACGAGGAGAATCTATTATTGATAAAAGCCTTTTCAGGGACTAGATTCCCAGCAAACAACCTCTTCTCCGAATTCAGACGTATCCCTTTGCCTCTTCCTTTTCCTCTTCCTCTTCCTCTTCCTATTCCACTTCCTCCTTCTCAATTCTCATCCTCATCCTCCTCGTAGTAGTCGACGTTGCGATCGATCGACGTAACGCCATGTTTACGAATAAACTACGCGTAACCTGTTATTATTACTATTATTGTTTGAGAAAACCGTTGGGAAATCAAGGGTGAACGATACAGTTATCACTTGTTTATACCCGATCCATACAATTCGCAGGATTCGAATAATGGAACCAGAAGATTCAAATTAGTATAGATTGATCAGAAAAGGTGACGAGGAAATCAAGTTCGGATCAACACAATAGAATTGTTCACGTTTCTTCAATGGGTGTTTTGCTATATTGAGATTGCAGTTGTTCTCGTGTCAGAAGACTTGAATATTCTCCTCAGTTTACTCTTTTGTACAAAAAGTTGAAGGCGTAAGATTCTTAGTATTGTATGATTGATGAATTCCAAGTTGGATTTCAAATATTGTACTTTTTCGAAACAATATAGATGACATTCCTAGTCAGAGCCTAACAATATGAGAGATCGGAACATTTTTCTAATACTTGACTGGAATCAAACTGGAATACTTCTTAGTAACATTTGGTGAACGAAATCGAGCACTGCGTCGGTGTTGTTTTATTTACAGTCTTCAATACATTTCGGGTACAGAATTTGAGCGATCTAGTACTAGCCGTTCAGCAAATTGGAATACTTTTGTAGTATCAGCCTAGTATCGAAGTGGACTATATTTCTAGTACATCAGTGTGCAAGCGAAATCGAGTACGTTCTTATCATTGCAGTTTTATCAAGAAACTCCAATATATTTCAAGTATCGAAATTTAAACGACTTATAAAGTATTTCTAGTATTCCTATAGTATCTTCAAACACATCATTCATAGTATCATGTTCGGAAATCCAACGTAGCATTAATATTGTTTGAACAGAATCGAATAGGTACGTTCTTAATATTTCTTGTCAGCAAACTTTTATACATACTTCCAAGTATTGAACTTTCAAAAGCTAAACAGGTATTCCTAGTATTCGATTGAGAGTACATCCAAATACTTTCGTACATAGTATTAATTCATGTTCAATTATCAATTTGAGAGCAAAATCGATCAGGTCCTTAGTATTTTTTGGTGCCAACCTTCGATGTACACTAATTATAGCACTTGGAACCACTTGGTAAGTATTCCTGATATTTCCTCACGTAGTCTTGTTTATTGATAGAAGTAAATTGGAATAAAATCCTAATCCAATCCTGTTGACAAACTAGTACCTATATATTCCTAGTATCATTATACGCGCGAACTAGATCCGCACTTTCCCATGATACCGCATACTCTGGTGAAACTATATAACGAGTTTTCTACATGTATTATACTTATACGGATATATCTTTATAGATATCACTGAAAAAAGGTCGAATGAAAAATATCCTTGCATCTCAACTAGTATAGTAATTATAATTCTGTATAAAAATTTCTCCGGAGTTGAGTTGATCAACCGTATAAATAAAATAATAATATCAATATTTCTCGTATAACCATCGGCTATAATCACCAGCTGAATTAATTCAAACTAATATACCTATATACATACATCTCAACGCGCGGGACAAATTGGGAAGAAGAATTAGAAATAAAAATAAGAAATGCCTTCCATAAACATAATTCTGGGACTCGTTTAAGCTGTACTATAAGGATATAAACGTATATTAAAAATAACAAAATAGACTATTCTCGGATTTGAAAAACAGCGGGATAGATGCCAAGGAGTTTGAATTCAGCGCCTTACGGCCTCCACGGTAGAAAACACGTAACTGAGGAATTAGGCGCGAAGGGGGACGGCTATAAAAACGGCGCGTTTTTTGATCGTTACTACAGAGAGAACCGCGTGTAAAACAAGTATACTATAAGGAAGAATGAAATAATAATCATAATAATCATAATAATAACGGTCTTGCAGACCTAGTTAGAGAAATGTTAGTTTTTTATTTAGAATAATGAATCTTCTTACCTGTTACGACGGTAGAAGCGTAGACAGTTGCAAAGAAGGCGATATAGAACTTCATTTTCATCGAGACATCCATTTCGGCGATAAACGTATAATCAACAATATACTTATTTATATTTAAACAATTTTATTTTTTTTTTTTTCAATTTTATATTCGAAAATTGAATGAAACTATTATGTATAATGGAAGGATGTAAACGAACACTGCAGTATTATAAGTATATTAATACTTTTCGATGCACAATATATAATTTGATAACTTCTGTTACGAAAATCGGTTAAAATCGTAGCACAGTCATTTCATAATTTCGCACATTTAAGTATATACATACATATATACGTATTAGACCATAGATAATTAATTGTCCATGGAAAAAAAAAATGGAACAAATAATTTCCCATTCATCAAATTTTCAATGTATGTCCGTATTATGTATATATAGGTATATATAACTTGTCAATTACGTATACTAAACACGTGTTAATAGTAAATTCCTTCCTATTATTTCACATATACATGAATTACATATCACGATGAATCGATCATACAACGCAACAACGATTTAAGTATTTGATGAAAAAGATTTGGCACATGTTTCCATACGTAATATACAATATATCTATCTAGATATAAGCGCGGTGGTAATCAACACTGCAGATACATATATACACTCGTGTTCCGAAGCAACAGTTGAAGAAAGATTGAGAAAAAAAAACCGATAAATCCATTCCCAGTTTCAAAAAATTCACTAACAATGTTTAATCAATATTTTTCTTTATTGAATTTCATCTTATTTATTTTTAGATTTTGATTACAGCCAATCATTGGCACTCTCTGTCGTCGTTACTAATTCATTAAGAGCAGGTATATCTTATTAGATACACGTGTTGTTATTATTATTGTTGTTATTAGAAATGCTATTATTATTATTATTATTATTATTATTATAGAAAATCACTTCCGTTCGTCGCACCATACGTTGCTCATTGAGTAAATCAATAATTTTTGACACCGATCAGCGTGGCGTTGCCTTTCCATCGGCATGACTGTTTCCGACACACTAGTGCATCAAACGATTCCTATATTCGACAGTATTCTTTCTCTGTTATTTATTATCCTTTAGTCACCTTGTCATCTTTCTCAGTTTTCTTATTCTTATACTTTGCTATCTAATTGTAAAGGGAACCATTCAAATCGTCGTCGAATATCTCTATCTATCTAATGAAAGCACGTGTAATGAAACACACTACCGACTGTGGCCAATCGAACCACGTTGTACATAATAATATTCACATTTGGAGGGTAAACCACGAATCGAGTTCTATCCTTGTGGTTAGCACATTAGCTGAACTCTTCAACAAGTGCAATGAACATTGGATGAAGTATTCGAATTGTCATCGAACAACTGCATAAACCAGACAGTCGTCTCTTCAGATTGTGCGAATGCGCTTGATCTGCACTCTACTTCATCAACGTCAGTCAGTCGATCCAATCTTTAACGTGTCTTTCCGACTGCAGTCTTTGATCAGACAATCCCTCAATCCAAGGTAACGACCTTATCATTCTCACTCAATGTATCGAAGTGCCTTTCAATTCCACATCGGCTATTGCGTGTCTGTCACTGGCATTCAGTGAACTTGTTACATCAATGCAAATCAACAAATGCACTGAACAGTATCTTCTCAGTGGTGGCGGTAAACGTTCGAAATCACTACTTCCACTAGACACTGTGACTTTCTTCAAGTTTTATTCAATCCTCTTCAATCGGGATGAAAGTTTTTGCTATTATCTTGCTGTGTTGCAGTTTGTTTTGTTGTTGTATTTATTTATTTTTTTTCTATCAACGAACGTAGTAATCCTTTCGCTGAGGATGTGGCTTCTAACCGTAACCGTGAAAACTGTTATCGCACCGAACAGTTTTTCAAAATTGACATCGGTTATCAATTTCGTGACTGTTTTTTTTTTTTTCTTTCTGGTTTGTTCAATCGGCAAGGCGCGATTGACGGATTTCGTTCTTTTCACCGGATGACGCGCGATCGCTCGGACCTCTCGGAGAGGAGTAACCCGGTGCCCTCAGCCGCGAGAGGATGCCGGGGATACCAGAGGAGGAGGCCCTCTCGGTTTGCCCCCGCAGAGATCGACGGAATCGACCGAAATTCTACGGAAATAATCGAGGTAACGAACGCGCGCGCGCCTCTTCCCCTTCTTCAGGATCATTTCTCCTTCCTCCAGCATCCCCCTACTATCCCTGTTTTATACCTTACTGCTCCCGGAGATGCCGGGAGCTTACGGGACTCCGGACTCGTTCTTCGTATACTATACCTACCTACCGACAATGAGTTGTAGAACGCATATCTTCAACGAACAAACCGCGTTGAGGGTCAGATGTTTCTCAAACTTCGCGTGGGGCCCCCTGCAGGAAATCAGTACAGACACTATTCTGATCTCCGACTTTAAACTGCTCCAAATCCGAAAATATTAAAGACCGGGCTAAACGTTTCGAAGATTCGAATCGTTTTCATAGTTCAAAGCACGGATGGGGATACATAACCTGCATTAAGGAAAAAGAAGAAGAAGAAGAAGAAGAAGGAGAAGAGTTGTTTCCATCAACTTCGACTCCTGTCATATTTCGTTCAGCCTTCGCTGACACCATCGAATTCATCTTTGAATAAAGTTGTTCAAAAAACTTGAATAAATTTCAAGACCTTTGCAAATTCTGCACGCAGAATGGTCATGAAAATTGGGATTTCAAATTCCCTAATTGTCCCAGGTCTTTCAGTGATGTGAATCATTTTCTTCAATGACCGCGTTGTGTAGTTTGCCTAATCATGGGAACAACAAAGCACCAATGAATCGCAATTTTCTGTGAGAACGTTTGACATGAGAATGGCATCCAAAAAACCCCTGTCTTTTGTTCAAATTAGACAAAATTCATGATATTTCTCTGACTTTCCTATAGACTCTATGAACTATTTAACATTTCGAGGTTTTTCAGGTTTCTAGTTTTCATGGCCACGCTGGCATACGATTCAAATCATACAAGACAAGAGTTCGAATAAAAAACAAAAATCCGATTTTTTGAATGAGCTTCACGCCATAGTCATTTGAAGACTAATTCTCATCCGAAAGAATGTTCGATAGAACAGGTAGTTTGCTTAAATTACTTCGGCTCGTGCCTGTCAATCAAATTTGTCTCACAATCAGTTGATATTCAATTTGGATTTTACTAACGCTTTTGAATTCAGCTTCGAATGAAGTTGTGCGAATAACGCACTGTTCAGAGGTCAGCACAATATTTTAAGACGTCAAAAAAATCCACACACGATGCCCTATTCAGAGAGGCCGATTTCGGAAGAAAAGGTACGATTTTCTGAATAGGCTGGAAACCGTGACTGCATGTTTTTGACTTCTCGCTTTAAAACAAATGAAAGTCATTATGATCACCCCGCAAATGGGAAACTGAGATTTTACCAGATTTCCATGATTTGAGATCCAGACAATCACCTCCGACCATTTTTGGATGAACGCGTCTGTGTGTGATTAATTTTTTGTCCGACGATATCTTGAGAACGAATCGACGGGTTTCCATGATTTTCATCCGAATTAATCCCGGTTTTCCGTAACTCAAAGCTGATCACAATTTGGATCGAATCGATGGTTAATTTTTTTTAGTAATTGAGCGAACAAAATTTTACGAAAAAAAAAATTCAAATAATTATATCTCGAGAATGAACCAACGGATTCTTACGATTTTTATATTCATCGATAGCATTTGCTCCAACTTAGAAATGACTCAATTTTGAAACAAATCGATGCAGTAGTTTTGTATGATTCGAACTTGAAAGACCTGCGCGGGAAGTTTTAAGGCTGGCCCATCGTGGTCAGCCAATTTATCTGCTTGTTTTGTCTAGGAATCACAGCTGTGATTCTCACTTGAAAAACTATATTCGGAAGAAAAGCTATAGTTCATGAATCATTGTGACCTATTAACGATAATCGATATAGCACGAGGGCTTGATGCTTATTGTACGAAAGATTGAAGTTTTTTTTTGTCTTCTTGAACAGTTTGCTATGAGATCTAAATTAGACGTCATAAACACGTAGAGATAATATCATGCGAAATGCAATTTCACCATCGGGCACTTCGATCACTACAGTCAGTTTTTTTTTTTTTTTTTTTTTTTCTATAGAATACTTTACAGTTCTATGCATCTATTATGCGTGCTAGTTGCTACTGGAAAACGGGATCACCGAGTATGCACTAGATCTAGATTGGAAAGAAGCAGGGAACCGCACGAGGTTAACGTATGCGATATTGCCCTTCTGAGAGAGGGCACATATGTCGCATCCTTGGGAACTAGGAAAATGTTGTAGAAATATGTTACTACTATGCAGTAGTAGGTAGAAGGTACCTACGGTTACCAGCAGGTGAGTATGAGGAATAAGAGCTGACTCGCTTCGCCTTCGGAATGTTCGACGATCCATGAAGTAAGAATTTCCTCGCGGTTAGATCGCATACTTTCAAGAATCTTCTCGAAGTTTCGCGATATTCGTGGAACATTTTGACTTTTCGGACGTGTGTTCCTCTTAATCTTATATGATTGTTAGAAAAAGTTGTAAGAAGACGAAAAAAACCTGTACTTTTTCATCTTGGCTCATAAAAATTTCAATAATCATTGGTAATCAACTGATATTATATTGTGAACGAAAGTCAACTCTTTCAAGATTTATTCATAACGTGAAGAAAAGAATGAGGGAGAATTTTATTGAACGGAATATAATATTAGTTTCTGCTACGTAAGTTCTTTTCCTTTATCAGATTGTCTTTCTCGATTATATACTCGATCTTGTGCTAGATCTTAAAGCTTGTACAAGTTAAAGAAGAAGAAGAAGAAGAAGAAGAAGAAAGGAAAAAGTTCATTCGTTCTTAAGCTTATATATGATATCTGGACAGGAATTAACTTGGAGACTAAAAACGTGAACTTAATTATCGGTATCCGATATCCGAACTACACCACCACCCGATACATAGATATTTTTCCAACCCAGCTCAGCGCATATACCTATACCTCGTATACGAAACGTATATAAATTAAAAATCAAATTCTTTCAGAATTTCCCACTCCGCAATATCGATACAATGCAATTTTACCTCCGGCTAAAAAATAACCAAACCGAATACCTACACGTATTTCCTGTGAATAAAATTCCTTCAAAGTCTTGGGAAACTTATATGAAACCAACAGGATACGATCCCCGGATAAGACAAAAATGAAACTAAAAAAATCTAATTTATCAGGATTAGAATTCATTCTATCGATTTTGCTGTACAATAATCATATTTTTTTCGAATATTGAAACATCCTTACCAAAAATCATGTCACGTTGGATGGCGTCGACATAGTGTGAGTCCGGTGGCCTAAAATCAGGGGTCTGAAACGGTACTAACAAAATATTCATTTACGTGAGCAATTTGAACTGACTAGGTCAAACTATGTGTTCCTCTCGCTCTTTTCCTCTCTCTGTCTCTCTCTCTCACTCTGTCTCCCATTCGATTAATTAGCCCACAACAGTGCAGACGGCGCGACACGAAACCTGCAAATCGCAGCAATTGCAGTCGACTGAAGTGTCCCTTGATCCTAAGCCTATAGCCACCTAACTTAAACTAACAGCCAACGGTCAGCAACGGGCTCCGGGCAGTCCTGTAATTCCTCTCCTATTACATGCCTCGAGATCACGAGGGACGAGCTCGCATTAAATTAGCATCGACGGGTACCTATACAAGTTTTCCAGAGAATCGCAGAGTAATTGATTTTCGGAAATATAAATCATCCAATTCTAAAGATCGAAGGTTCATCTTCTTGAATTTTGTGAAAAATAATCTAACACTCGTGACGGAATTGGGAACATTCTCAAAATAGTCAAAATCATCGGAGTCAAAAATTCTCGTTGCCAAATTACAAATATTCAGTTTTCTTTATTAGAACTCTTGTCGATGTACATTTTTTATGTAATTTAGTAAGAAACTTTTACTCAAACAATTTTATCCTATTACAAAAGAATAATTGTAATGTTACTTAGATGACGTCATCAGTCATTTACGCCCCTGCAGAAGTTTTATTATTAGAGATAAATCTGATCTTTTTACTCAACCTCTGAGTGAATTTGGATGACAATAATTTGAGGTATATAATTTTTCAGATCAATTGATTGAATTTGCTAGCTTTATCTTAAAATCTTACTAATTTCATTAACTTCCTGCTTATATAGAATGGGAAGTTATTATCATCACCTGAAGAATGAGAAGTTGAGTTTTCAGTGGATTTCTACGTTTTGAAATCGAGGGAATCATTTTTGGATGGAGGTACGATCGATTTTATGACCGACGATTTCATGTCTCAAATGATATGGTATTTCGTAACTCACAATCAGAGCTAAATGGATTTCGGATTCAAACAGGAGACCAGTTTTTGAGTAATGGAGCTACCGAAATTTCACCAAAGAAAAATATCAAATAATTATATCTCGTGAACGAATCAACGGGTTTGGATGATTTTTATCTTCATCGATAGCATTTGCTCCAACTCAGAAATGACTAAGTTTTAGAAATAGATCGATGCAGTAGTTTTGTACTGTTCGAATTTGAAAGATCTGTGCGCAGAGTCTTATAGGGCTGGCCCATTCGATTCATCTGCTTGTTTACCACGTATTGATGATTACCTGCGATTATTTTCTATTTTTAAATGTAGATGACAATTTCTGTTCCAATCTATCTATCCATCTAGCTTTGCCTTTTGGTAGAAGAAAGATGAACTAGTTTAAGTTTTGGCCGCGAGTTAACCTTTGATCTACCATGAAGATAAATTTGAGGTAGGTAGAATGATCTCGTTTTCGTTTATTACAGGATCAGTACTTGAATAGATATATATAGAAGTGCTCATTATCCTGTATAACACTGCTGCACTGTATATATACCCGGTGAGTAAACATACGTCCTATTAAGTATAAGAGAAGATAGTCGCTGCCCGAAGGCCTCCACGTTTACTCGATGAATTAAACGGATCATACCCGCCGCATTACTGCACCCCAGGGCAACCTTATGAATATTTCATAATCATCACATACATACATGCATAGATACATCTATACACAGATATATACACATATATGAGTACCTATACGTACGACATACATATACCTACCTACATATAGAGCACTGGAGACCAGACGGTACCGACCCCATCCTCAAAACTAAACTTTGCCAGGGTATTAATGACTATTTTGAAATTATGCACACAGATATATAAACTGTACCTTATGTATTAATATTTATTGACTGGGATTAAACGGTCAACGAGGGGTGCCTATATAGTATCTCAGAAAATTTGACTCGGAATATTCATATGGATATATGTATTGTTTTTATTTCTACATACCTCCTCATACATTGCCTCGAAATTCGCATTAACGAAGGATCTCAGGTTGGAATTGTGAACCACTGTATAGCAATTCAAACTTCGAAACTCGTTTTCAATGACCAATTATTTGGCTATATAGGTATAAGTGTAACGAAGCTTTTCGCTGAGATGGATTCTTCAGCTTAATTTTGCTACTTGTCGAGAGATTCCGAACAGTTTCTTCAAAGTCACGTTCATCAATGCGGTAACCACGATTACAACTAAACCGCTCAACATATTGAGATGAAATTTCTACACCCTATCGATATTCATTCTAACTATATAGTTTGAAGCAAGGAATTCTAGATCTGAGTTTAAATTTCGATGGCGGATCTGAAAATATTCATCAGATTCTCAAAAAGGTATTATGATGTTTGAAAATTCATATTTCAAAGAATTTGGTTTGAAAAAAAAAAAAAATCCAGCAATACCTCATGCAATGGAGACATTCCTAATAATTCAACAAACACATCGAACGTATTTTTCGCAGCTATGGTTCGGCCGGAATCGTGGCTACTATTTCAAAGCTCGTGCTCAAATTATGAAAAAATCTTCTTACCATCGCACGAACAAATATTTACTATGAAAATTCCCGTCTTTTAACTTTTGGTTTAACTCAGGGTACAAATTGAAGAACTGGAAGTAAAAATCTGAGATATTTTTTGTCAGTTAAAGGGTATAATTGTTCGACAATCAATTTGCCTTTCACAGCGCAAAATAAATACTTGATCAATTTAATTTCGATGTACTCGACAAACAACTATTCGCACATAGACATCTACAGCGATAAGTATAGAGAGTGACGGTTCGGATCAAGGTGAAGTTCATCGTTAATCGAGTTACGATAGTTTGAATTCGAGGTAATAAAATACAACGGTTTATTAAAGGATTCGATTCCAAGTTGAGGGGCTTCCGTTACCATCCAGTCCTCCTGGTCTTGACCTAAATAATTCAAAGCATCATCAAAGCCACGATCCTCCTCCTCGTCATTTCTTACGTAGAATCTGTATAAGAGGGAAAAGCACGCAATGTGATTACGAATAAAAATTATAAACACAATGGAAGGGTGGTTTCCACCCAAACAGTCAATCACTCTGGAAATCTGGTGCGCACATTTCGATAAAATCTTTGAAAGCTTTTGAAATTATGGAAAATCATTGCGAATCATCCGAAATCGTCTGAAATGATACATGAAATCATTAGAAAATTATTAAATTTTCAGGAATCTTTGCAAACGAGTGAAATTACTCGGAATCCTTGATATCTTCTAAAACCATTTGAAACCTCTTAGGATCTCGTAAGATCAATCCAAATTATTTAGCATAATTTGAAATCATTTTCAGTCTGTGATATAATTTGAGATCTTTTTAACCCTCCGTTGTGACACTACCAAATAATATCACCGTTGTCACACTGGGTGGATTCTACCCAGACTCTTCAAAAAACGATTGTGCGCAAACTAGGACTCCGAAGTATTTAAAAAAAATTCCAGAACATGCTTCGAACCTCCTAGGTCATATAGAAAAAATTGAATGTGGAAAAAAAATTTCGTTTCGTTACAAAAAAAAATCATGAAGAGGTAAAAACGCGAAAAAGACACTTTTTCGCTAAAAAATCATAACTTTGTCAATTTTTAACATTTTTAACTCAAATTTGGAGGTAATACTCCTGAGATACGCTACTTTTGAGAAGAAAAAAGATGGTACGATAGTACGCGTTTCAAAAAGGGTAGTTATTCCGGTATGTGAAGAGGTTGGTTCGTACCAATGGGGGAGACGTCAAAACCTACAGGACCATTATAGTCCCATATTCTCAAATGGCAAATTTGAGATATTCAAGCCTAAAGTTGCTGGCATTGGTAAAATATGCACCCAGTGTGATAACGTAAGGTTAGATTATGAAAAACTACTAGGAATCTTGAGAAATATTTGAAATCCCTGAAATGATACAAAGTCTTTTGAAATATTTCGCAATTGGGAAAACTTGAAATCTGCTGGACACCAGAACTCATGAGTGGTTGACCCCTCGTTTGCTGCACCCTTGTGCTGATCTGTTTTACATCAGGATATTATTTTGCCAAAAAAGACAATGATTTCCAAATTTCGGTATTGCGACGGGTGCAAAAAGTCATTTGAAGGTGACCGTCGTGAAATGTAATAATTTTCTAAACAATTTGTGTATCCCGACTGATACCTGGAGGAGGTCCAGAGAAACCGAAAGTAAATACCGTCGATAAATCGTGGTAGCTAAAGCATCTCGGCCTCGTCTCGGGGGCGAGCGTCGCTCTTTATTAATTACCCTTGGCTAAGGTTGTCGTTTGTATCCCCGAGGCTCAGGGCATCCTCGTTAAGAGAAGATTGTTGTACGCTGGCCAAATTAAGCGTATTTCCGAGGTAGGAGCTCCAGCCTCGTAGTTGGTCCTTCGTCCTGGAAGCTGCTGGGAGTTCTCTGATCCTCCCTCCGTTTCCATCACCATCATTGCCATCGTAGTCGTCTTGGTCGACTTGGTCTTCATCTTCGTCTCCGCGGTTACCAATGGCAAATTTCGACTGTTGGACCAACAAAAGCTGCCCGTTGTTTCGGCCATTTGCCAAATTTGGTGGATCGATAACTCCATATCTTTCGGCGCGATCGTAATCGAGCGGGTAATTTTTTTCTCTCGAGTAAAATTTATAGCGTGGCGAAGAGAATTGCTCTGTTTTTATTATCTGATAAAAATAACAGAAAGAATGTAAACTAAAGAAGACGGTTAATTAGTCGTGTAAAAAAAGAATAACAATATACAAGATCGACTGAATGGCGATTAGGTTACTTAAAACACAAGCAATACAAAATTAAGAATACACCGGAAGGAAGCTGAGAGGATAAAAAAACAACAACAAAGAAACGACAAGAGTATAATAAAGCAGGAGAAATTAACGACACAAAAACGGAATAAAAAAAATGTGGGAGGTAAATACAAACAAGACGAAGTAAACAAATATAAAAATAGGAAGCTGTCAACCGATGAAATACAACACGACAGCAAATCGCTAATGACGAAAAAGAAAAAAAACAAGAAACCAAGAATAAAAGAATCAGGTGGAAATCGGAAACATGAAATACAACTACAACAATCGAACCGAGCAAAGTAGGACGAAAAACGAACAAGAAAAGAAATACAAATTCGAATAAAACGAACATGGTGGATGAAGTAAAAAAAAATCAGTACAAGGCTAAAAATTGCAACAACGGACAACGAAGAAACTCGCAAAAACAAAATGTAGCTGAAACAACGTATGGAATTATACCCAAAATTGGAACAAAAAATAAACGAAATAATGAAAAAAACAATACGCAAAAGAATAGGAATGAAACGTTCGATTGGGAGCAAACAAAAAATAGGGTAAAGAAAAAGCGAGATGATAAAAACAAACCAAAGTATAACAAAACTTGCGAAAACGAGACTAGACCGTGAAAAGCACGGAAGAATAAGAGAGGAGAAAAAAAAAAGAGAAAAAAGAATATAACAAGACACATATAATACGGGCTGTAAAAGATTAAACCAACGAAAAGTGAAAAGTCAGCAGATCAACAGAGAGAGAATCAAGAAGAACAAGTAAAAAGAGAAAAAAGGGAGCCACCCAAGATAAATCTCCTGCACATAGCTATGTATACATGTATATATATATAAATCGGGTTAGAAGAAGAGTGAGGAAATATTCGACTGACTAAGTCATTTTGTTTCTCTGCTAATTAAAAGAAATTTCTCCGTGATTATATTTTTTTGTTCGTTCTAACATTTTTTCTATCGAGCTTTATTGACTTTCAATTATATTTTTACATGGAAAAAATTTCAATTCGTAATAACGAGTGTAAACCGAAGGTAAACAGTACTACCGAATCGTTAGCAACGACTAACATATATATAGGGCGTTCTACACCGAGTTCCGCATGCCAACTGATTGTGAGTCAATCCCGGACTTGACCGCGTTGAATTTTTAAGCGATTTCTTACAGTTATCAACCCGCTGGAATAAGCCTCGATCATTTTTTTTTTCACGCTTCGTCTCAAGTCATATGCGAAATAGATACGAATTTTCAAAAAGAAGAAGTCCCAGATAACAATTTGTCTACTCCGAAAATATGTAAGACAAAATTATACAGTTGATCTAGAATTCACGATTTATAATAAATGATCCTGTTCAAAATATAGAAATGATGCATCATTTCCTATAGGTATAAAACCTCACGCAATAAACTATACACTTCATTTGAATATTGAAAGTTCGACAATATACACAGTGATTTTTGTCTGATAAAGATGACAGAAGGTATATGCCTCAAATATGTGTACCGACATATGTAAGAAATACACAATTATAGGGAGAGATAAAGTTTGATATCACATATTTACTAAATTTATGTAATTTTTCTGCTTGCAATAAATGTGTATCAGTAAATATATAAGATGTGGTTCATAATATTTTCACAATAAACTTTGCCAACACATTACATATATGTCCCTGATACAGAATTGCTGTACAAATTAGCCTTGCCAAATGATAACTTGGATCAAATTCTATATTTATTTCATATAATACGCTTGTAAAAAAAGTATAGGTCTGATTTTTCATTATTTTTATATAAAATCAAGATCCAATTGGTTTGCGAATATATATCCGTAAGATAAATTGTTCAAAAAATTTTATCATTTTTGGCACATTTCGGCGACACAATAATATTTCCCGAAGAATACGTATTTCTTTATAACTCATACGTATAAGCGTGATCTTTCGAAAATACCGTTTGTCATTCTAAAGTTATACGTGGTGTTGGTCGGGTCGATGTGCGAGGCGTATAATACTTGGGGTTCACGGAAAAAATAAATAGATTCAAATTGAATAAATATACTGGTCAAAGTTTAGCGGATTCATCAAGAGGTACTAAGAGCCGAAAATGAAGAAAATTGACAAGTGATTTCCGAAAACCACTATATTGAAGAATGTTATTCGTACAACTACAGCTAATACTATCCGCGATGATGATGATTACTGTAATCATCGAAATATATTCAAAGGTGATTGGTCAACACGAAATGAATCGAATCAGATTTTTGATATACCGAGTGGCTTAACTGTTGTGCAATGCAATGACTCCTCACACATTTATACATAATAAAGTATTCCATGTACCTACTACAACGTACCTGAAATTTCTAAATCCTATAATATATTTTGATGTATACGTAAAAATAAATCAAATATTTCGAAAATATACCAGAAGTTTCTATTCAATTTCGACAAAAACTAGTAATCAAAGAGCGAGAACCGTTACCACTTTTTTCCTCGTGAATATTACTCACAACAATATACTTTGAGTTCCTATTCCATTCCTAAGAAAAATTAGGTTTAAAAGAGACGTAACCATTGCGAATGTTTTTGACATTAAGTTATGGGTAAAATAACTGATGAACAGTAGCATTTTTCACCGTACGGAAAGTAGTAATAATCGTATAAGGAACACGAGTCTTCTAATCCTATCCTGCAGTTGGAAAAAATGGCATTTTAATTCAAACTTGAAATGGTAGGGACAATTGGTACTTCATTACCGAAAAAGTGTTGCAGTAGTATACAATTCATTCCTAATCATTTCATAAGGAGAATTACTAATGTCGTAATATTCGTTGTATAATTCTTACCAATAAAGGGTGGAAATTGTTACCTGGGAGTCAGATCTTCTAGGATCAAGAAATTCTAAAATAGCTATAACTTTGCTTTCTATTGACAAATTTCAAAAATTCATCCTATTCAAATGTTCACGAACTGTGAAGACAAAATTTCGATAGTTCTTCCCCTCGCTCTTCATTGAGGGGGTCGGGGATACCACAAATTTGCTCACCTCAACGATTTATGTTAGAGACCCGCTGTTTATTTTCCCAGTACTGTTTTGGATGAGAGAAAACATGGGCTGGTTGAAAAAACAAATCACAAATGGTTTTCACGGCTTTCCACATTCTGATTTTCGAAGTATTCAAGATATCGTAAATTCGATGCGCTCAATTGTACGGAATACTTCTGAGAATATGTATGCAGAAAAATCGACAACCCTAAATAGGCTAGCTGCAAGCAAGGATATATCATATGGTTTATGGAGCTGGTTTATTTTTATTTTTATGTCAACTGTTATTTGTGTCTTCTCGTTTTTTACACGGAGAAACAAATTACAAATCGATTTGACTTATTTATCCTCGATTTTCACGATGATCCACCCAATTTCAAATTGTATCTCCTACTACAAATTTCAACTCATGGGGTTGTCGATTTTTCTACATATAGGTACTCGGAAGTGTTCCGCACAATTGAGCGCATAGAATTTACGATATCTCCAATACTTCGAAAATCAGAATGTGGAAAGCCGTAAAAAGAATTTTTTTATTTTTTCAACCAGTTCCTATTTTTTCTTACGTCCAAAACGATATTATGCAAAGAAAATCAGAAGGGTCTCTATAAAATAAATCCTTCGGGCGGGCAAATTTGTGGTATTCGACCCCCTTAAGAAATTCACTTTTTCATGCAAACTCGAAAACGGATTACACCAAAATATAATCTACACGCATTTTATTATATCGGGTTTCTATAAAGAGAAAATCTGAACAATCAATTTTTTCTCATGATTAAGCAATATTTAGATTTCGTAAGAAATTGATATGAATATAGCTACCCTTGATTTCTTTCCATTGTGACCATTCAGCCCTAAAAAATGTCTAGCGAAATTGGCCAGGCTATCAATCGACCTTCTTCCAACTGGATCGTTGTCCAGCTGGTAGCGCCCCCCAGCATTTGGACCGCTACGAAAATATCCTAAACGCTTTGACGCTACGCCGCGGTAGGGGTGATCGAAATTAGAGAGAACCGCCGCCGCCGACACGTAGGGGTGCGGGTTGAAATTCCTGGGTGGCAGGTCGCGTTCCGGAACGATTGATTCCTGAAGCAAGGGACGGGGAGGTTCAGCTCCGGAACAACCCAGCATCCCCGAAACTAACAGACCTAGGCAAACCTGGAACAATAAATTAATCCCCGTCGATCAATCCTTGATCACCAATTTATAGTTTCGCAACAAGAGATCTGTCAGTCGATTGGTTTCGAATTATTTATATTTTGTTAGTAGAAGAAAAAACGTCAACATTTTATTTCCATTCTCATTTTATGAATATTTTTTTTTTTTTTTTTTTTTTTACTTTAGGTTGGGGAGAATTTTCTTCACAGATTTCTTTGTAGTTTCAGCATATCAGTCAATGAATCGTGAAATATTTATGCTCAGGCAAAGACAACAGCAAATTATGAAATTTCGTTTTTTTAAATTTATTTCTTAGATCCATTTCGGTTATAAATTATTCTTACGGTTAGAAGAATAATTTTTTCTCCTCATCTCTGTTGTTCTGTAGATAGGAAAGGGATCTGATGGTGGAAGTTAGCAAAATCGAGATTATGGTCTGTTCGTTTGTCTGTCCGTGATCGAAGCTAGAGTCGAAAAAGTGCACCGAATTTAATCAAAATTCGATAATTGTGTACGGTGTACGGACAATCAAGTTTCTAACTATATAGGTATTGTATATTATTTAGGAAATTGTACTATCACGATTTGGTTCGAAATTCCTATTGGAGGCCATTTGACAAAATACTTAGGATTATTTCATGCTTTGCCCGGAGAAAATGTAATCAAAGGTAATAAATTTTTAGTGCTGACCGATTTTGGAGAACAATAAATTTCTCGACGGCAACTCTATCGATCTCGTTCAGGATTGTTATTTCAAGAGAATTTTTTAGTTATAATCCATGACACGAAACTGAAAAAAGGCAATCGTAAATACGATTACAAACAATGCGACATTGTCGAAGTGTCAATTGTTGTTCCTTGGTGTGTTACACCGAGAATCTTTAGTCAAAAATCGGAACCAAAATTCATAAATTTTATTGTTTCTTATTCGGACAAGAATTTCCGTTACATCATATTTGTTCGTTGTTTTTATTTTTTTTTTATTTTATAGATTTCTTTGTCTTACATACAAAAATCAGATCAGGATGCGTTATTGAGTTAGCCATGGCCATCGAAAGAATGAATATCCATCAAGTATCCAATGCTTTTCACGACACAATTACTTATAATTGCACTTGTCATTAACTATTGTATTCACTGTCATTAACTATTGTATTCATATAAGTTACATACATGCAAAGTAAATTTGTATACTTGAAACACTCGAGAAGTTTTACTGCAAATCAGAAACACGAATCTTTCGTTTCTGTTCTTTTTTTTTATTTTTATTTACATTCGAAGTTTGAAGAAGGAATAGATAAATAGACTACAAGAAAATTTTTTTTCAGCTTTTACTAGAACCCCTGGCAATTCGTTTCACAAATTCGTTTCACAAATAATCGTACAGTGAGTTAAAAAAAAACGATGTCAATAAATTTCGCGAAACCCGAATGAAATAACGAATCCAAATCAGTTTTGAAAACGAAAAACACAAAGACGTCAACAGCTTTTGTACAATTGCGTGTAAAAAATGTCTTGGACATAAATTTCGAAGCCCTCCCCAAAAACAAAACAAAAAACAGAATATTGAGGAGCAAGTACAAAATCAGCAACTATCAAGTAATACGTGATTGTATAACGAATGACACAATAACCGGTGTTTTCGTGTATATATAGAAGCTTGGAGGGTATTCCCCCCTTCTTTGCGCAGAATTTCTTATAGGTTCTTAACGGTGGATATGAAGAGAATTTTTTTTTAGCACGTGAGAATCGGTGGTTGCAAATATAGGTGTAAGATATATTAACCAGACGCAAAGATTGCAAGTATAATACTGCGCGATGATGGCTATAATTACACAACTATTACACACGCTCGTTACGATATTGGTATCACGTGAGGCAAACATTTTCGCGCTCTATTATAATGCCGATTGCGATACCTTTGGCCCCCTTATTCCCCTTTCTCATTGTCTCCACGTAGCGTTCGAAGGGATTTCTCTTCTCTTTCACAAGTGCTGTTCAAAGGCATTTCAATTTTCCTTTTTTCCCCCATTTTTCATTAACTATTCAGACAATTTTTGGGATTGTTATGGAGAATATTTGGAAATGTGTTTTTAGAATCCTGCTAATGAATCATCCAAGAAACCGTTTGATCTGATCTACGATACACATGCAAAAAGAATTAACACATACTCGTCGTGGAAATTTAGAAAAAAAATTCGGTAAGATTTCAACGAAAAAACAACTACGAAGGAATAAAAAAAACGGAACTTCGAAGTGGAAGTTCTAGACGTAGCTAATTTTTCAGCTAGTGATTCCGGGGCGGTTAAAAAGTTCTAACAAGATTGACTGCTGCGAAGTATTATAAAAGAAAAAAAGAGTAAAGGAAGCAAAAGGAAACGGAGAAGAAAAATCGAAGGAATAACAAAAAAAAAAAAAAAAACATAGAAAAAGTGTAAGAAGACGAAGGCGAGGAAGAAGACGTGGAGAGGTCGAGAGAGCGGAATGCGAAATGGAACTCTGATCTTGAGATTCAAGTTTCAAGAATTTCGCAACTCACAGCTTCGCACCAGCCAAGAGGAAACGCCCTGCATGTAAAACAAACCCTCTTACTTGGGATATTATCATTATTTAAGACTCAGGCACACATGGGGATGAGATAATTCTTTTTCTCCCTCTTCTTTACATTTATTTTTCCGTTTCTTATCATGCGAAACAAAATGTGCGAACATATTATACATCGACGGTAAAAAATTTTACAAATTTTTCTACACGGAGGTTGCGAAATAATCCCAGATACAGACATATTTGTGTGTCCATCTATACATTCAAAATTTGTTTATTTCGTGTTTTGTTTTCTGCAACGCTTTTATATCCGGGATGTCAGTTCCGCGCAGAGGTAGGTATAGTAGCGGCAAAACAACGCGTGTTTCATATTTTGTGACGCAGTGTAAACCGTATCGGGAACGGGATAGCACTGATTCGCCAAAATAAATTGACAAATTGTCAACGAGGGTAGGTAGCTGAAGCGAGGGGCGATTAATCCCTCTGTCGCTCCCGCAGGTAAAAATTGTTACCCGTTTTGATCCTCGATCAATTTTTTATGCCCTTTTTCCCCATATCGACAGAATCGAATGTATGTAGGTATACGCGTATGTATGGCGAACTCGTTCGTTGGTTTATTGTTGTTTTCGTTTGTTTACGGTTAATTTGAAATGGAATTTGTGAAATGAAGAGACAAAAATCAATAAATTTTCGAACGAGGAGATATCAAACGCAAAAAACGTATGGAAATTAAAGGAAAAATAACAAGATCTATTCAAATTACAAATAATTTATTCATAATATTCAAATCTTTAGAGGGATAATAACTTTGTGTTTGCTGAAGAGTTTAATTAGAGAGGGAAAATCCGTAAGTTAAATAACTAGAAAATAACACCGCGAGTCTGAGACTTCGTTCTTTCGAAACTAAATATTTCAAAAGTTGTCTGATCTCTATTTCTTCTCCTTCTTCTTCATCTTCTGCTTCTTCTTCTTCTTCTTCTTCTTCTCCTTCCTCTACTACCTACTTCTACTACTACTACTGATGTTTCTTTTTCTATCTAGAAAAGCATGAAATACGGCTTTAATATGCACAGGTACATATGGCACGGAACTATGCAAAGCTGTTGAGGCTGTTCGTAAAGTGGGATGCGTTACACATGCATGCACTATACATACACAATATACGTATATACATAATACATATGCGGTATCGTGGGAAGAATAACTGCTTAGTATTTGAAACGAATTTGAATTCAAGTTTGCGAAGTAGAAATTGTAATACGTGTCCTCCTAATTCTTTATTTCATGCAAGATATAATATGGTACGAATAGATTTGGCATAAAAAGGTGTCTCCAAACTAACAAAGATATTGTTCACAAATCCAGAGTGCAGAATTAAGGTTGTTATATCTTTCAACAATTATTATTTAAGCTTCTGAAATAGTGAAACATTCTTCCTTTGTTCAAAACAATGTTCAAAACCTATATTTCTATTTTCTCGGCAAAAACATATCTGATAAGTGTAAAATTGATAACAGCGATAAAGAAGAATAGTACGTAGGGCATAATACTCTTCGATTTCCAAAAATCGGCCAAAAGTTTTCTAGATTATTTGTTATCAAAAGTTGTAATCTTTTGAACTTTTTCTCGCCTTTTGAAAATTGAAGAACATATGCCGTTTGTTCAATTCTTCTTTATCGCTGTTATCAATTCCACATTGATCAGACATTTTTTTTACGATGAAATAGCTTTGAAAATTGCAAGTGGAAAATTCAAATATTTCTAATCTAATCTAATCTAAACACTGACTCTTCCGATGATCAGGGAGTTACTGACGAACTGAAATTCGTCGATAACATTGGGACAAATATTCTGTCGGTTATCAGAGATATACGTTACCGACGGTTTTTGAGAGGTTTCCGTGGTTTTATCTATCGTTGGTACAAAAAAAAAATTTGTCACTGTAGGTCAAGGCTATGCCTACATTACCGACACGTCTGAAACTTTTCTTTTGGATCTATTTTTCCGCTCTCCGTTGGTAAGACGAATGAAGCAGTTATCGACCGATCTCGTATCTAAGTCCGAAGAGATCTGCTACGTGGCAGCACGTTAATGGGATTCTAAAGCTAGGCATGGTTTGTCTCCCAGTCAACTCTCACTGCCTAGCGGAGGGAAATGCCAGTAATATTGTGATTATTTGTTCGGTTATATCGCCGAAAGAGTAATATGTATACGGAGTTTCGAGTAATCGTGAAAAGTTTCCATAGCAACCATAGAGAAAGAGAGAAAGAGAGAGAAAGCTAAAGAGAGAGAGAGGGGACGAGCGAGCGAAAAGCAGTGAAGGTGTCGAATAAAGCGAAAGTATCAAGCCATGGGATATAAGATTATAAAACACTCCAGCGATTTCAGAACCTGAGTATTCTACAATCCCGAAATCCTGTTACCCTAGTAGTTCTTTATCTGTGCCAGCAGTGAAAATCAATAAGAAAGCTACGTGCTACGGTGTTACGCGATATACTATACGTTAAACGTATACGTGTCCCTTGACATGTGTGTGATCTAAAAGCATGGAAATCTGACGTCCGGTGAATCGTCTCTGTCACCCAACCACCGCGATAACACATACCGCGGTTATGAATATGTAAAGTGTTAGAGAAGCACCATCGAGTCCGAAAGGCGAGCGAACCGAAAACGCCGATGAATGAATAAGTCAAACAAGATAAGAAAAGGAAGAGCTGATCCCCATTCGATGCAGAGAAGCAAAACAATAGAATCTAGACAAACATATGTACAAGCGATAAACTATCACGCACAATCGTCGAATATCAAAATCAATCGGAATTTATCCGACAGCTGTTATCGTGTGTAAGAAAAGACAATTGAAACGGAAGAAACAAGACACTAGAACAAAAAAAATGAGGGTGGAATGTTTTTTCGAACCGTGGACCCTGTAGTCCTGTTTTATCGACGGAGGTGATTGAAAAACAAAACAAAGATACGAAGGCAGGATCAGGAATAAACGACAGACAATTTAGAATATAAGAAAAAAAGAAGACTTAGAAGACAGAATGTCTTCGAAGATGAAACAAAACGGGTTTTATCTCCTGTTCGCAGGGTTGTTATGCCTGGTATTTAGTCAATGTATAAAATCGGTGTCATCGACGCGTATAAGCGGCCGGTTCGAGACGGGTGAATTCTTCCGTTTCCTAATGAAATTTGGATTCCAAAAAACTGATCGTCACAGACAAAAAGACTCGTTTGGCTACATATTCGGCAATATAACATCAAGGAGAAATTTCTCACAGCCAATTACGCTTGCCGTATTAGACAGGGCGCATTTTCTCGAGTATTACGGCAACAGAACCGTCCACAATAAAGACCTCGCCTGTTCCCTCATGTTCGACACTCTCAATCAAAGCTCCTACGATCCTCTCTGTAATCAGGAGGGTCAAGATTATCTCCGCAGAGTTCCTTGTCCTAAAGACAAACTTTGCGCTGACGAAGACTCTGCGTGGAACGTCGTCAAAGGCTATCAGTTCACTTACGTTATAAGGGACCTCAGCAGGCCCAGGTTCTGGTATATGAGTCTGGTCGCCTGTTACAGAAACAGTACAACTTGCAAGTGGCAGCATTACGAGAGGGCCGATGAATTAGAATACGACATATGGCTGGTCAATGGGAATCCTAACAGCAGCGGCGTCAATGCTTTGACTTACCAATTTTCTTACGACAGACAAAACACCGTCGAATTATATCTACTGTTTTTTGTCTGTTACGTTATTCTCGTTCCTTTTCAACTCTATGCCGCTAGGATGCAGAGACATCCTGTCACCAGACTCTTCACCGCTAGTTTGCTACTCGAGTTCGTCGCCATATGTCTCATTCTCATTCATGTTCTTAAATTTGCTCTCGACGGCGTCGGCTACGAACAACTCGAAGTCGCTGGCGATATTTTTGACATTCTTTCTAGGGTAAGAAGCAAGGGATTCTCAGTTAGATTTAGTTTTTTATCTAAAATTATTCTCAGAATTATCAAGATCATCCTCTTGAATAGTCAATCATAAAGTTTGTCGCTGTTTTTACCGAGTTCTTCTATTTTCCTAATCTGTTTCTACAGTCAATGGGTTAGGAATTTCAGAATTCATTCCAAATGTTTGGACTGCAAAATTTCCACTCTAGCTATCGGGATTTGGACAAATCTTGAATGTGACAATTATTCAAGCACCATTTGAATGAAAATTGAATCCACCTCACACATCGCACTTTTTGGAGTAGAAAAAACTGGGTTTTATGAACACTCATCAATCAATGAAATAATCAAAAACCACATGAAATCAGTACCTACATACTTTAATTCAAAAACTAGGTACTTAGGGTCTAAATCTCAAAACCTCAAGCACAAAAATTGATATTAAAGCCTCAAAATTTGTCTTCACTGGATAAAATAGCTATTCACAAAATACTTTGGTCACTATTACTTGATAACAATCTTCAAACTGCAATTCCTGATGTCTTGGTAGATTCAAGAACATTGAAACACCGAAATTTCTGACCAATTATGAAAGAAACACAAAATACAGTCGATCTCTCTTTCTCTTAAGATCTATCAGATTCTTATAACACTAACTACTATATTAAGATTGAAGACTCACTTTAGCTAATCTGTTTTCAGACGTCCTTCATGCTGCTGTTACTCCTCCTGGCAAAAGGATGGGCAGTAACGAGAATGGAACTGACGTGGAAGCCGTTGGTCTTTGCGATATGGTTGTGTTACGGAATAGTGCACATACTGTTATACGTTTGGAACATGGTAAAGTCACTTTTCGGGGTACCCTAAGCCTCTTACTTGAGGTTGTTATTGATATGATCAAAGTTGTATTCATGATAAACGAATTTCAGACGGAAGTAGACATAATAGAAGACGTCGACGAGTACCAGACCTGGCCCGGCTGGTTCATCCTTCTCTTCCGCAGCGCAATAATGGTCTGGTTTTTGTACGAGCTACGAAACACCATGACCTATGAGCACAACACCCAAAAACTAAACTTCCTACTTCATTTCGGAGCATCGTCATTGGTCTGGTTCATATACCTGCCTATCATTGCTTTGATTGCTCTGCAAGTCAGCGCTTTGTGGAGGTTTAAGCTCCTGCTGGGTACTTGAAACTGATTTTTTTCTCTCTAAAATTAGGCTTACCACGATCTTTTTTCACTGTTTATTGGTTCAAACGATTATTCAAGCGATTAGAAATCATTTAAAAAGTTGTGAGCTCCATCAAGTGACCTTCTAGTCTTATTTAGGCCAGAACGTTGAATAATCTTTTGTTCCTTGTCGGATTTAACACTAAAATTCGGAAATGAAAGTAGAAGAAACAGAAGCGAGAAGTAAATTTTTGCAGATAGAATCTGGTGGCTTGAAATTAAGCAGATCGTCAGAAAATTAAAAACCAGCAGGTCGTGTTATGTGTTCGGCACGTACAACTTTCTGCTCCAAATTTCCAATATTCAAACATTTCAATTGACTCAAACTTATCTATCAATTCCAAAGCAAGTTGAAAATGAAAATTACTTGATCTTCTGACCCTGAAATCGAATTTTTGTGCACTTGTAAATGAGTTTGCCAATATCATGAGTAGATTCCAACTGACGCAATGTCTAAAAAAAAAACATACAACGTTGGGCAAACGCAATCTGACGAATTTTATTAGGATTCGAAAATCTGGATGTTAATTAGTATGTATTTATTTTAAACAGGAATCACCTACTCCGCGGACTGTTTTGCTTACTGCGTAATGGCGCACTTGTTATGGCCGACTAGAAGCGAGCAGTACTTCTTGCTAGCCCAGGGCGCAGACAACGGGGACGAATTAGACGAGTTCAACGAAGCGCCACACGTTTTGAATAACTATGTGGAACCAACGGAGCTCAGTAAAGTACTAGCCTAGTGATACGTATAGACCACATACATATATATGTATGCATATAATATAGGTGAGAAAAAGTGCAGAGTAGTAATCGACTGGGCGATGAAGAGATATGAATGACGGATGAATAAGAAAATAAACCGGGAGGTAAGTTTTATTATTAACTATCTAGAGAACGGTTTTAATAACGAACTACGTACACCGATATTAAATGTGATGATAAATTTGCCAAAATCATTATTTTGGGCGATTTGACGACGATATGAATGGTTTGAATTATTATTAAATATATATATATACATATATATGTATATACATGAATTATATCTCATAGCGAAATACTCTAATATGCACTTTTTGAGACTGAAGTACCTAACTGCGCACCGTTTTATTTGATACGTTATCATTATATATTATTATTGTCAGTTGATTAGATTTTATTCCTCAGTTATTATTATTGTTTAGTTGAAATAATTTTTTTAGAAAATGAAAGAGTAAGATATTATAGTGATTAGTTTAAGAAACAGGGAATAAACTGGGACGCAATCTTTTCCAACAGTTTTAATCGCGTTACTCGAAGAAGTCCCGGTAATAGTAATAATTGTAATAGGTGTTCAAATATTTCATTCAACATGTACTCTACTCTTCCGATTCGTTATTTCTTTTGGTTTTTTTTTCCTTTCGTTCAATATTATAAAACAAGAATTCCGTTCGTACGAATAGCTTGGATTTCTGTTAGACTTTTCCACTTTTTCACGCAGCCCGCAGGATGAATCGTAATAAAGAATTGAATGCCTGTATTTTCTTTCAGAGAGAACTATAAGTATTTTTGCTGAAGAAATAAACAAAGTCTGTGTGTGTGTGTGTGTGTGTGTGTGTGTGTGTGTGTGTGTGTGTGTGTGTGTGTGTGTGTGACTGTGTGTATATTATCACATATATACACCGTGAATTGTATTTTTTTTTCTTTTTTAGTTTTTATCCTATAATTATTTATATTTAAATAAATAACTACATAAAATCATACGTTATTCGTGGTCGTTGTTGCTCAAACTTTGAACGATTTTAGATTTACGTATTTGCGTATGTAGTTTGAACGAATCCGCTTAGAAGTAACATGGAGTTATTCTCAATTTGAGATTACTTTATTTGACAACCTACCTATATCATTTCGTTCGATGATGTAATGGTAATTATTGTTTTACTAAATTTGTTTGCAAAACTAATACTTAGTCAATTTTGTTGTTTCATAGAAACCATACACGACGAGATTCTGAAACGAACAAATAAAGTTTGATTAAGAAAAAGCTATGTACACCGTAGTAGGTATATATACGTAACGATATGAATAACTCATTCGAATCCTATGTCTTTGAATCACTGTTTTTATTCCGATAAGTTACATATTTACTTGTGAACGAATTATAGTCTAATCTATGTATAATACTTGTTAGCTACTATTATTTACAAGGATTCAATCACGTATGCAGATTATATCCTCGTGTTAGTCCAATAAAACGGAAGTTTGAAAGATAATTGTATTAATGATTGAATTAGTATCACTTGGTGCGGATCATTACTTTTCATTTCCGTTTTTATACAAATATTACTTAATAAGTACATACACTACTATGTATGTATGTGTTTAACAAATACGTTTAATAAAATGAAAATATCAAACGTGAGACCCACTTATTGATTCAATAGTACATATAGAAAACATTCTTAAAAGTGTATATTTTTATATAATTCCAATAGTTTGCCTAAAAAAAATTCTCGAAAATTACCTTTTTTTTTGCGTTCGATTCAGTGGAGATTTTGTCGGAAATCATATTACTGTCCTAAGCTATCCTAGTAACAGCTTTTCTAAAATTACCATTCATTTTACTTACGTCATCCTCTATAATTGCAACTTTCGGGACCCATGATATTTTCTCTGTGAATAAATCTGCCTCAGAGGTTCTCCAGTTGATAGTACTGGACTGTTCGACGTTTTTACATACGAGGTTAAGGGTTAGTATGACTGGAAAGTGGTCAGGATTCGTTGGGATGTACAGGCATCCAGTGCTTCAGGCACAAAGCTACGGAGTAGGTAGGGAGGTCTAGTTTGGGTAAGAGTAAGTACGGGTCGCGGGAAGGCGCTCGAACGGGAAGTTACGCGGCAGGCAGTTGCACGGAGGCTACTGTAATACAGGGCAGAATAGCTTGATCTAGGAACCGCCCGAAATGTGGTTGTATGAGTACTGAGTGTGGTTGTATCACACTCGGCTCCAAACTTGCCTTTTTTGTCCATACCGAAATCGTAAAAATCGAAGGAAATTAGTAAAATTGTCTCCAAATCAGGTGTGCTTTTTCAACGTCACAACCATGGAGTAGAAGGAGACATATCTTCCTATATACGCCGTTGTCGTGGCGTGGTCAAAAATTGCCACGTTATAGGTGGCGCTGTTAGCAGCCGGGAACCGCCAATTACACTGATTATATCTATATATTTATCGATATATATAGATATATTTCAGTGTATTTGGCAGTTCCCGGCTGCTAACAGCGCCACCTATAACGTGAACCACATTTCGTTCTGAAGATTTGTCTCCTTCTACTCCATGGTCACAACGACAATGTGAATGATAGAAGCAGATTTATATGTTGGCGGGAGCTTTTTTTCGTTGCATTGCTCTTTGCGATGGCGATTCTCGTAGTATCGACTGAAGAATATATAACGACGCTGCTTCAAACTTCAAATTTCTGCTTCACGTTTCAAATTTCTTACGAAAGCTATTCCAATTCCGAATGACCGTGAAACTGACATATATTTCTCTTCATCATTCTAACCTCAAAATCGCAACTTCGTCGCGATTTCACGGCTCTCACGATGAAAAATAATGATCGTCTCTCGTACGTAAAGCCTTTTTGACGAAACTCGTTACAGCACTCGCCTTCGGCGCGTGCCGTAAACCTCTCGTTTCGTCAAAAAAGCCTTTCCGTACTCGTATCGTAATGTACTAATATGTACATACGTCAAAAACTGACACGTTTCAGTTTCCACCGCCAAAAAAAGGACGCTTCCATTTTTCCGGCGAAAACTAATATGTTTTAATTACGTACATACTATTCTTCGCGGTGCAACATGATTCTGGGACAAATAATCGAAAAATCATAATAAGAGTGTTCTATTTTGAAATATTCTAAAATATTTGAGAATTTGTAATAATCGATTACCGGTACCTTTTGCCTATAGGTATGTAGGTATAGTGTGACAGCGTCACTATAACACGAAAATAAGGACGACTCGCTGAAACAGAGCGTGATCAAATATCTTTGATTTTATGTATTATCGACGCACGTTTATACCATTATATTGAATCGATTCACAACTTTGGTGTTGCAACACCTACGGTACGAAAGAGCGAGATTCGCAGGGTTAGCTGTCTTTATTCATTCTACAGTCAATGACGCCAATTTCAATCTCATTTCACTCTCTTCCATTGATTTAAATCCTTCCCGCGAGTCGGACGCTTCAGCGCCCCCAACTGGCGAGTAGTACGTCCCTGAAGACGATCGATGTATATCACGTTAACTGGATTTACACTTGAGCGAGAGTTACGATTTATTGAAAACTCTTATTTTCGATGCATAATCAACTTTTTATTTATTGTATTTCAATCTCCTAACTAAATTCTTCCTGTACAGCCTGACTATAACACATTTATTATTTTAAAGAGTTAAAAATCACGTGGTTTTTTGTGAATATGATTCTAATCCGGTTGAAGAAAGATCACAAAATTCTTTGACTAATATTCTTAAAGGTGTTTTTGACATCTCTCATCGGAAACACTTGATACACAAGTAATGTTTTGATTTTGGCGCAGTTTTATAAGATCGACTAGGATTTCAAGAGGATATCTGTTGCAGAAAACATAAATTCCAGACGATTGTTTATCCGCAGACTCAAGAAATGTGTCCAGTTTTGAAAATTCGAACTACGTCGACCTCTTCAAAGTAAAGGAGTTCAGAAACTCTACTTTTGAGGGTCATACTGAACTCTTCTACTGCAAAAAAAATTCGATAAATGGTGAAACAAAGAAAAAACATCCTGAATTACACAAACGATTTCATAAAATCCTCTGCTCAGGTTTGTTCGTCGTTTCTGGTGTATTAGTATCTCCACCAAAAGTATAAAATCACTAGATCAGAAGCAACAACTGAGGGACCAAAGATCTCTTTTGATCAGAGTAACTTAAGATTTGAAGTGAGTAGTTCGATATGACTTTTGGAAGCGGGTCCGATTCCCAAAACGGAAACAGTACCCGGTTCAAGTTGAGTTCTTCCAGCGTCTCTAATGGTCGCGGTAATTACTCCTTTGCTTTTGGCGTTTTTGGCTAACTGAGTGAGTTCATTTTGGCTTGATATTCTGAGAACTATTTTTGGCTGGCCAGAGAGTTCCCAATATTTGAGCAACGCTTTAGATTTCTGGCTGGCCAAAGCCTGACGGTAACATTCGATCGCGGCATGGGCACATTGGGCAGCAGTCTTTCCCTTTCCCATGCTAATATCGGTTCTAACAACTATCGCCATTTTACATCCGACAAAATCACTCGGAGTCAGTCTTCCCGCCAAAATCGATCTCAGATTGTTCAATACCGCCGCCATCTTTATTCCCCGGTTTTAGAACGCCGCTTTTGGTACTCGGCCATACAATCCTTAAACTGCTTTACTGGCTCCTGGCATTTCCTCCAGTCTTGAGTATCTGCGATACAGTCCTGAAAAATTAATTCAAGAATTGAATGAAGAAGGTCGATACCGGGATATTCGATGTATTTTCTAAACAATTTTTATCAATTTCCCGCCATTTTTATGCCATATGCGGTTGCCGTTGGATGAAACTCCATGCATGTGTTACGTCATCTTTACCCACCTGAACTTTGTAATGCAACTCAATGCAGCCGGTTTTCTTTAGCATGCGATCAACGGGATCCTCTTGATCATCAGATTGGGTATTACTCTGATTAGGAACTGACATGCTATTTGTATGAGTTTATATTTAACACCGCAGAATTACGTTTTTCATAAAATTTCTTTATTTGTCTGCATAACAAATATATTGCCGTAACTCACGTTCCAACACCTAGGTTATGTTACTTACGTCCTGAACGTTGATACGGTCAACCCATTTCCAGCTATCTTCAATACAGGCACAGTTAGGCGTAATACAGTTAGACGGAAGTTGACTGAAGAATTCTTCAGAGTGGGCTTGGAAATGAAAAAGCGTGGAAATTTACCGACTGAAATAGCGTTGCAGTACATCTATAGTGTGCGAATATATAGATAGTCTGTAATGTAATTTCGCTCGGTAAGTTTGCACGCTGTTTTGTCCCCAAGCTCAATTTCCCGGCTCATTTTCCCAATAAGGGAAGTCGTCTTTGAATATCGTCGAACGGAACGAGTCACCCTGAAATTCAATGAGCATGACTATGCATCGTTTGAAGTTCGAACTCGCCACGCGGTTTCTTGGTTTCGATAACCAGACGATGGCTCCATCTGTCGCAGGTGATTTCAGATGCATCGATTTTCGTATTTCCAACATCCTGTATATCCTCGTCGTATTTAGTCCAGGGCCACGAGCCGTGCTGCGACATGGCTCGTGAGGTGAGCCCATAGCAGACGACAGATACGTGAGCATGTGTGAATATCGCGTGGTGAAATATAAACGATAATTTGAATGAACTATTGGAAAATATAAACATGCTCCTGCCAATTGTACTCTCTAATTCGTAATTTAAACATTATGACTTTAAATTAGGATCTTCACTTGAAACGAATTACCATAGTTATGATATAAGAACCGGTAAAAGAGAGAACCAAAAAAAGAACAGAATGAATTCAACATCAATAATTTGATTTAAATTCACAAAACTGTGCGCGAAAACATATTCCTTCTTCTACCGGCGCAGCCTGCAGCTATCAGCGCCGGCAGCATCCAATTTGGTAAGTAAAAAGATCTTCTACTGTAGCTAATCACGCATCTAGGTCTAGTGCAGATATTCATCACACATGACAAGCGATCTGCGATTAATGTAAACTAAGAACCACTGAGATTGCTCGATCTACATGCTCTTTTAGTTTCAGGCTAGCCAATGCCATCTGCTGGCTTCGATTAATTTGGCGGGAAAATTTGAATGGTCGAATCTTCATTAGATTCAACGTTAGATTTGACGCATCTAAACTAAATATTTTGAAATTGTATATGTTTTTTATGTCCGAATATAGATGCTCGTGTGTACAAATACTTAGTCGATGTAGGTACAGATTTTGGAGTATACGCGATTTTGATTTATTCTCAACAATGGCGTTAAGTCAATTGGACGCAGGCGTGACCGGATTCATTTACTATCCTACTACCGTGGAATGGCATAAACAGCGTAAATTATTAACCTTGAAAGCTATTTCATCTCGTTTTCCATAAACTATAGTCTATAGCCAACATCATTATATCCACGTGCAGGAACTAACAGCTTAACATCCTCCATAGTCTACTGCAAACTGCTGCTGCTGTTGCATTTTACTAATAATATGTTGATAACCAAAGGCTTCGGTTATACGTAGTTAGTTTATGCGAAATTCTCAGCAACACATATACACGTACCAATACATATACAGTATGTATCGTGAAACATGTGCATATGTGGCTACACTCAGAGAAAGGATTAGTTGAATTAACTAAATACGGCGAACATACTATTTTTAGTATTGTTGCTACTAAATATCCTGTCATGTCATTAATCATTCATTTACATCCAAAAATATTGATTTGCATCAACTAAAAATATTGTGTTCGCCGTACTTAGTTAGCTAATCTCATCATTCCTCTCGCTATATCCAAATCAGAAATGTAAATATGAATGGCTAATCGCGAATTAACATTCCGTGGAAATTTCCACAGAATTCCATTTGCCTAAAATTCACATGTACACGCGATATGGGTTGAGTTACAGGAAATACCTAATTCAGTATCTACATACATACAACATATAATACTAATGCATAAGGAACAAATTTTCTCAAGTAAAACATTATCGTTTGTCCGTAGTAATTTTCACACCGTTTCACAAAACACGTGTAGAAAACGTAAATAGGAACGTATATGAAACTCGGTTTGAAAAAAAAAAAAAAAGAGAACTAACAAAATTAAGAAAAAAAAAAAGAGATATAAACAACTTGATACTTTGTCGAGTGTCTTATGTACAGTTGTGATGCATATACGTGTATATAATATCTAGCCCGCGGGAGTCCAAAGTTCGGAATGGCTGTAGCGATAAATAATCGGCGTTAGTTAATAACACAGTCGCATACGTGACATACATCCCGACTAACGAAACATAAACATAGTAACATAATAGGGATAATAATTCTTTATTGTAACCCAGTTGAATTCTTCTTCGAAAATATGTATGTTTTTTGAATGAAAATCGGGGGATATTTCATCAGCGGACCATTCATAAGATTGATAGTTTCCCAATGAGAGACAGTTTCCACCTATCGCAGTCCGCGCCGCGACCGCTAATTTTCAAAACCGCGCACCGTGGTTGGTTAATTTTAACTCGCTCTATATCCCGCAATCTATCGAACTCGCGAAATTTTTGCTCATTGAAGATCGCCTCGGTTTTTCAGAGCGAATCAGATCGTCCCGTGTGGGTCATTCTAGCACACCATGTATATGTTCATTGATTCGATTGAAATATATCTGCAATTTTCCTTGTTCAACTGGTTATTCCAGGGATTTCCGACTCGCCTAACACGTGAATTACGAAGAACTAGTTACGATATCCTATACACTCAGAACTTTGATACTCGTGCATATAGATTCTGTATAAACCGCAATTAAATATGCACATGTAGGTATTATGTACCTATGTATGTGCATTGTGCATAGCTACATGTGTACACAGATAGCTGCAAAGGGGAAAAACAGGGAGATATAGAAAGTTGCGAGCAATTTTTTTATCCGTCATGCGTCGTTTAAAACTAATCAATATAATAGCAATTAGCATCTAGACCTCTCGCGCGATATAGTGGAATGATTGAAATAAATGTAGAGCACACAGAACGTAAACGACTGATGCTTAGTAAACTATGTAACGATAATGAACGACGGTTGCATTTTCTAATGTACCTAATTGTCTATCTCTAAAGGAGTATATCATTTATACGACCAAGCGTTAAACCTATGTTTTTTTTTCCCTGGCTCGATACTTGAAACGCTATGTATGAATGACGATGAGTTCCTAATTGCGTAACTACTAATTACCATTCTGCTGCAATATAGTAATGTTGTTACTAATTATTGTTAATCCAATTCAAGCGTCAACGTTGCACTTTCAATCACAAAAAATTCTTTTGAAATTAAAACAAAATGCACTTACATACATCTAGACATATATTTATACATAGATCGTTGGAGAATGTTCACACATTTTTTTCTATTGCTTCAGGATTATTCGGATGATTAGAAACAATAAAAGAATATATATGATGAATCATTATATATGCAGCGTACAAGTGTATGAAGATAATACTTTCGATTTCAGATTAAATATAAGCATCCGAATCGCGCGCCATTCACGACGTCACTAACTAGCATCTGTGACATCGTTGTCCTAACCTACAAAACCTTAGCATGCATTTTGCTATACCGCCATATTGAACAGTGTACAGTGACGTCAGAACCAATTAAATGCGTCCATGTGGCTGCTTCCTGGCGAGATCAATCATTTTCGTTTAAAAAACAGACTTGTGTAATAGTGACGTAATATTGCGAATCAATTTGACCAAATGTCATGTTTATGTATGAAAAAAGGTTGTAAAACATGAGTTAATATTTTTTGCAGTTTTTTTTTACAAAACATACCATGGGTAAACTTTAGCGTTTGAACCTCGCGCTGAGTGCAATCATGAATATATAATAATACTATCATAGGTATGTATGTATGGGTAGTGACTCCAGAAAAATGATTATTGAAATTAACGAATACATTTGGGTTGGAAATCGGTGAGAACGTTATTAGGATAATGTTCAGATTTTCGGAACTTATTGAATGTACCGGTTATCGGGTGTCGCAAAAGGGGCGTGACTCTGGCGATTAGCGGATTCTTGAGAGTTAGGTATGAGAGATATAAAATTCGGTGTAAGAGATATCGCAAGTGTATAGATTAGCAGGGAAAAAATTCCATAGTCCATAATGCCTTCGTCGTGATTAACCGAATAATTGAAACAGTATACCTGCAAAGACACATGAGTACTAAAGTAATAAAGTAGACGTTTTTATGACTTAGAAAAAATCCAATATTCTGTGATAAACCTGAATAAAAAACGCTACTGTCGCGGTCGTTGTAATACATACATGTATAGGTACACTGAGCTGTGATGAAGGCGAAACAATCTTCTTTCAACTATAATTATCGTAAGTACATCACATAAGTACCGCTCTGATAGAAATCTTATAGATACACTGCAAAACGTACAGAAACTGATATACCTATATATGAATACATACTTGCATACAGTATGTGATAATACTAATTAATTAGGCGATAATTGTCATCTCCATCTTTATTTCAGTCGATAAAACTATATCAGCTAATAATAATCGCGCAATGGAAAAGAACTCGTTGAACACGCATGTTAACACGATTATCTTTACTAAGTGACGTACGTACGGTGAGAAATTTCTAGTAGAAACTACCATACAATTATTGCCGTTTGAGGACAGAATGGAGGCATAGACAGACCTCCCACACTTTTCTGGTAGTTCGTTCAAAAAAATCTTGTACGAGTCACAATAATATCAGCGCTGAGACAAAATTTTATGGAGTCAACTACCAGAAAAGTATATGGTAGGTCTGTCTATGCCTCCATTCTGTCCTCAAACTGCAATAATCGTATGGTAGTTTCTATGATAAATATCTCTCCGTGTACAAATATAGGAACTGGGAAGCCGCGAGATATTGTTATACATTGAATTCGAGAGACTATAGATCCCAAGCTCGAATTCTGATTGGTCATGCCTAAATTGTAAATCTGTGCATTTAAGCAAACACCGGGAAAAAAACTGGATAAGGGATTTAATTCGAACGAAGATTCATGCGTGTCATTCGTCTGAAGTATTATGTGGGAGCTCTCCTTGGGAGCTTTCATTGAGGTAAAGGAAGATTCGGCGGGAGATCGCCGACATGGTGAGGTTATAATGCGCGCGCATCGATACGACAGGAAATCGCCCGCGAACGTGGCGTTGAAAATTGGTCTCGCATTTATCTAATAAATTAATACAGAATAAATATTATCTAATTTTTATTTCATTTTTCTTGCTGAATCAACGAAAAAGACGATATAAAGGCCGATGCATATAGGTATAAAACTCTATAACCCATAAGCGGAAGGCTTATGCCAGAGCGCGTACGCATTACTTCTCAAACACCAATGATAGTGTACGTCTCGAAAACACGATTCGTAGTTTCTTCCAATACTATAAAACGTACCGGAATGAAACTCAGGATAACAATGTTTTATACCGCGGCAAAAACTGGCTAGGTAATTTACTGTTCGGGAAAACCGAACAAAATTCCAGTCAGATTCATATTTCTTATGGTAACTACACTTGGTTCAAAATGACTTGTATCATATCGCCTTTACTCCAGTCTCCAGAAGCCATAAGCCATAAGCAGAAAGCGACACGTATTGCGTATGCGTTATGGCTTCTGGAATTGCAACCCACGTATAAAAGTAAGAAAACTTAAACAGTTGCGACTTAAATACGATATAATACATGTATAGCGTGGCTCTGCCCATAGACTTCAGTAGGTATGTGATCGTCGCGTCATCGCGGTTTAGTATAGCTCTTATCCGAAAACTAACAAATATTGGGAAGCCTGTGACTGCACAGGTGTACTTATCTTGTACAAAATGTTCTCTTTTGATCTATCGATCCTCTCGACAAATATACATATAATACCTAAGCTTCCAAAATATATATTTTAGATTAGAAAAAAACTGTAGCTTCCTATTTTTTGTTTCTTCTTATCAACCTAAATTTGGCCAACAATTTTCAGCGGGAATTATTTAATTCATGGCCCGTGCAGCACCTCGTCGCCAACATGTATAGCTACCATGAATTGACGTATGGATGAAAAAGTATGCCTCGAACAGTTTGCATACAGAGTTAGTCTTCTTCTTTAAGTTCAAATTCTTGGGCAATTTTTTATTTATCGATTCCTCGTACATACATAGCGAAGTTTCGATCTAGATCTACACGGTCATATGGCATACCGAGAACAATTCTAGAAACTTAACAGTCTTTTGAGGTTAGAATCTCGAATGATGGAGTTGGTACCCCTGAGATTCGCGCCAAATTGTGTCAAGGCGTGACGATCTCGCCAACCAATGAAATTAAATTATTTGACGGATGCGCAGTCGGTCGCTCAGGCTGTAAAGTTTCACGAAATACGATCGCGATATATAAACGATACGTATTGCACGCTGTAGATACAGTATACTCTTATCGGGTTTCGTATTAGCGAACTTTAGACGGTTCGAAATTGGGAACGGTTCCTCCCTGGACATTTTTTCATTGATTATTTTCGTTTTAGTTTTTGACAAGAAATCGCTTGGTGCAAGGAAACTGACAGAAACACCTAGTATATACATATACTTCGACAAATGATGTAATTGTACGTATTGGCGGAGTGAAAATTCATTCTGTGCCAAAGAAAACTAAGGTCAAACAAAACAGATATCAAACAACGCTTGGTAAAATACATAGGTATAATATACTATGTATGTATTGAGTCTTGAATAGATCCCCAGTATACATATATACCGTATCTAAAATCTATCTCGATCATCAAATGATGGTTCAGTTTATAAAAAACCTCTCGACTTATCGTTTGCTCGCGTTTCGTTCGTTCGGAATTTCCATATACGATTTCGCAACCCGAACTATAACTTTATATATTCGTAGCTGCACACATACACACGATTCACAATCTATTTATACATACCTATAGACACACATATAGGTGTGTAAATCATTACGGTTTTTTTTTTCATTTATTCTCTTTCATTTGAAAATACATACCTATATATACAATACACTTGTACATATTACTGCAACGCCTCCAAATATACGTATATAGTGCATTTGGTAGATAAATCGATACCTTGGTATACTTTCGTCCGCAGTAAAAGTCGGGCTTCCCGGTCATGAAACGCGATTAAAAAAAAAAGCACCATGTTATATATATGTATATATATATATATATATATCTCTGACCCAACGAAGAAATAAAAAATAAAACGTGGAACATAGATAGAAGATCAGTATAACGATGACGTTGCAGCAACGCAAAGGAAGCACTTGGCAGTATTTTGCATTCAATCCGGGAACTGGTAAGAATTGAAGAACAACTTTTATCTCTTTTTTTTTCTTGGTGAAAATTTCGTCGAATTGATGGAAAGGTCTGAAAATTTTAGAAAATTTTTCATAGAAACTCGTGTGATTTTGTAGAAATTTTTTTTTTTTATCGCTTTGTTTGTCGATAAAAATAGAATGATTCACATTTCTCTCTCATGAAGATTCGTCTCGAATTATTTTCACCATATCTACCTATGGTTTGAATGTTTACCACTCTGGACGGACAAGATCGTCGTGTGTATTGCGTGAATATAAATAAAAATGGAAACTAGGAAGGAGCGGCCTTCTGCTAATTCCCCCCCAGCTCGGTCTTCTTTCTTTTTCGGTTTTTTTTTCTCCCTTTCGAAAAAGAAACTTTGGCTCGGTTTTACACGACTAATAGTATCTTTCTATATACTCCGGCTCGCGTATTACAGTATACTTGTGACGACATTTCTTAGCTAGCTAAAGCGGTTAAATATAACCCTGCAGTCGTGAATTCTACTGCATGATATACCCCTGCATGCATACTTAGAATTCTGATATATTACATTAATCTTTAGCATGTATATATGATACATATATGCCTTGAAACGTGCTAAAACGTCAAAACTAGTCAATATAATTCACGGACACTTGAATTCTAATTCAAATATTGTTAGCCTCATCGAGAAAATAAAGGTTTTTTTTCCATAGAAAACTACGAACATCCACAATTTTTATGTGACAAACCATAATTCGTTACGACAAGCTTCGGAAAGCTGTAATTCTCAACAATTAGCAACAATGTAAAAATGTACAATAATCGATCAGAAAAAAAACTACGAAACCCCAAAATTTTTCATGTGACAAACCATAATCTTTTACGATAATCTTATACAAAAATCTACAATTCTTAACGAGAAAGTACAAAAATCGACAATGTTCCATGATAAACTAAAAAAAAAAAATCTATCATTTTTAATGATAAGCGACGAAATTCCACAATTTATCATGAAAAATTATGAATTGTTCCAGTTTCGCTGAAAGGTCGTATACAAATTCGTAGGAGTAGAGATATCAACTGGGACAAGAACCTATACATAGATTTCTTCATTCTCAATTCATTTTAGTTTTTTATCTTTTAATTTTTGTAACAAAAATTTGAAAACTTGAAGCAAAATAGCTTACATAAGTGGAATAATGTATGATAACCGATAATCAGATCTATCAATGCATTGATAAATCAATACTATCTTATACCGTCGGATATAGATAGCGCGCGGCAAAAGCTTTCGAAATTAGGAATTTCCTCGATAATGTTCTACGTCGTTAAGCTATTATATAGTCTAGCTCGATGCACTTTACTAATTGTTACTATCGAGTTGTCAAAGGTTAACGTAGTTCACCTATTTTTTCGATCCAAACCTATAAAACGATCAACTAAAAATGCAAGAATGTTGTTGTGATTGTTGTTATAATATCATTATTATTAGTATTATTATTATTATTATTATCATCATCATCATTACCATCATCAATCTGTGAAATGGAGATAGTGGAAAGCTAAGTTTATGTATGCATTATTCAAATTCATCTCGTCGCGGTATTTGTCAACTGCCTCCTGGATCTGCGAAATGTGAAAAATCGTTTATGGTGGGATTTAAACGCATTCCAAACCTGTTGTGCCGCGGCGCCGCTATATGCTTCGCCGCGCACTATGCATACGTGTTCGGTTCGTGCATATGGAACCAAAACAAACGAATAACCGGTTTCCTTTGCCGTTTCGTCGAAGATATCAAAGGTCGACGTTTAATTCGATGCATATAGTACGCATGATGAGAGGCTAGAATACTATACTGCGCAATATGAAGAATTCTAACGAACTTCGGATAGTCTAATTAGTTATTATAATAGCTTTTCTCCGTCAATATTATTGACACGACACTCATCATGTGTGTTCGTCGCTATATTTACGTATCCGTTTTTCTTTTCTGTCTTTTTCCTTTTTTTTTTTTTTTTTTTGTTTGTTTTCGTTATCGTCGTTTACCGTACCTCTCTCGGTTATTATAGGCCAAGAAATAATAGTAGAGGAGAAATCTGCAGTTCGTTCACCTTTTTTACTCTACCTAACGATTTTGGTTTCTTTCAATAATTCACGATTCGATGAAAAAATTTGAGGTAAAATTCTGAGGTGGGAGAACTGTTGCGCATCGATTCTAACCGTTGCTTTTCAAATCTTGTTGCTCAATTTCGCGTTAAAATCGCTAAGGAGTGATCGATCGTTCATTTTTTTGTAGACGATAGCGGTTCCCGCTTTTTCATAAATCGATGTTTGGGTAGAAAAAATTTACTGCAAACTCTCGAAGTGGGAGACAAGTCGAGATAACGATTATAATCTTTGCCGCTTCCACACCTACTGGCTGGTCAATTTCGCTTCAAAATCGTACACATAGGAGAACGAATTGTTCGTTCACTTTTTTTTTCTAAACGATTACGATTTTCGTTTTTCCGAAAATCCACATTTCGGTGGATAAATTTTACCGCAAAATCTAGTGGTGGGAGTAAAGTTCCCTCTTTTTTTCTCCTTCTTCTTCTTCTTTTTCTTTTTTTTTTCACATAAAAATTCTGATCACCTCTCAACTCGCAGGCTTATATCGATTACGGCTGAACAAGAACACCACGATAAAGGAGAAATGTAATTTCGTCCAATCATATCTCTTTCCACCGGTTTCTCATAATATATTTTTTTTTTTTTTTACAACTTTCATTCATGACCACAGCATGGGACGGACTTTGGATTCCACCATGGTACATATACATGTACCTAAATGTGTACATTCCTGCATACATACACATTGTGCCCGCCTATCGAAATGATCTTGAATAAAAATATTACGCAATTCCATAAGAAACGGCACATTTTTATTTTCAGTTTTTTTACTAATTCTTGTTTCTGGATTTTCATATCTGCAGCTGCAATTACGTTTTACCATCTCCATTTCCAACTCTTGCTATTGTAGCTGCATAAATGCATGTATGTATACGTAAATCTTTCCGCATACTGTATGTACACCTCGAACCTGCCTACCTATATTGCGTATATATAGGAAAATATTTTGCGTCTCGCTCTTACGTCTCGTGCTTACGATTCAAGTATGTGGCGTATATGTATACGGCACACACACATTTGCACGTTTAATAGATAAGCGTGACTCGAATGTCGCGCCCCCACACGTGGGTCTCGCGACTTGATGCGGAGGTTCTTTAAGAGGACACGTTAGCCGTGTGCGTCGTGTGGCGGCGATGAAGAGAAAAAGCGAAAGAGAAAGAGAGAGAGAGAGATAGGCGAGCCTGCGCGCCTGCTGTTTATGAAACGTTGACGAGCCCCTTTAGCCGGCCAATGAGAGAACAGCGTTCGAATTACGTCATCGTCGCCATCTCCAGCTCCGGTTTGAAATAGCCGATAGCGGTCTACGGAAAGACCATTCCTTCACATTCTCTCGCGACGACAAGTGTAACGCGCGTACCCATAACATAAATATATACATATATACGTATATTCAAATACATCCGTACACACCGTTTTCCAAAGGCGCAAACATTTGGCTTGAAAAAAAAAAAAAAATTAATATACTCGAATCTATACATTTTTAAATTATACAGTTATATTTTTTAATCCATTGATTTTTTTATATATTATTAATACTGCAATTGTCCACCAAAAAAAGGAGAGGGAAAAAAATCTGAAGACGAAATACAGAATCAAAATACTGGTAAAGCACGAAATTTCCAAATTTCAATTCTTAAAATAGAAAACAGATTATAGAAAGAAAGAAAAACATCTCGAAGCGTGTGTGTATAGTTCACCAGAGCTTTCACGGCATTAACTGCAATATTGGTTTGTATCTGTACTCACTGTCTTTGTTAATTTATTTTTGATGTGTTGTATCTTTTGCAATTGAATTAAAAAAAGAATACGAATTGAAAAAATAATAATAATAAAACGAAATAACTGAAACAAAACAGACCGTTTAATATGGGAAAAGTGTATATTTTTGTCTCTCATTTACACATCGCATCGCATTAATTTAATTTCCGTTTCCATATGCCAAATATGACGACAATAATAATAAAAGTAATTGAATAATTAATTAATGAATTTGTGTTTATGGCCGTGTTTCAGAAACGATGCCTACCTCAACGAAGAAGGCTGGACCTCTGATCGGAGTGATAGATGTGGGAACGAGGACCGTAAGATTTGTGGTAAAAAAAAACAAAAACAAATTAAAATTTATTTTATAGAAGTATACAACGAAATTAAATTGAGATCAGCTTACAAATTTTATACATTTATTTAATAGTAGGTAATTGTTTTTATTTTACGTATACTTGTATGGAAAATGAGAGGAGAAAAAAAAGTCACAACAGAATAGTAAAATAAGAGAATAATGAATAAATTTGCACAGCTGAATAAAGAGACGAACCCGCAACTGACATAAAAACTGGCTGTTCATATATTGGTGTAGTTCAACGAATGTCATTCCTATATGTATAGACGTAGATAAACAGATATTCGTGTATTTGGTTAAAGAATTTGTTCAAATCCTAAAATGCGCAACAACGATGAAAAATTGATAAAGTATATATCACTTCAATCAATCTTTCGGTTCTTTTGAATTATTTAGTTTTAATTGAGTCAAATTAATAAGTATGCTCGAGTACTTGGATGAAAAAGTGTTTCTAATTTTTGAATACGTCAAAAATAAAAATTGGCGAAGGTGAAAAAAAAATAATAATAATAATTGAACACGCACGTCGACTTAATCAATTCGGTTTTGATGATTGATAAATATAGTTGAACCTTAGAATTTCGAATTGAATATATGGAGACGAAACACGATAAGTATTATCGTTATTATTCAATGCTTTTATTTTTTAATTTTTAAACTTTTTATGTACATACATATACAGCAATTCATATACAGCCGGGAATAAAGAATGGCAAAGAAACTAAAAAAAAATGTAATGGAATGATAACCAAAGCTCGTGTTTATATCAGCTCCATTCATACGTATACATTTATATATGTATACATATGTGTACATATAATATAAATACAGATGTTTATCAATATCAAGTCGTAACATAGAGTTGTATGTATGTATTTAAATACGTACACCTATAGGTATATAATTATTATCTACATGTATATGGATATTTATATGTATATGTTAGTCAAAGATATTAGACCGTAAATATTATACAGCAGATTGCTAAACGACACTAATTTGTCTGCAACGACACGAGTTCGTATATCAAAATTGACCCAGTACAATATCATTAGTGTCCAAAGACTCTAATCTTATTACCATGTATTCACTTGAGTTGAAGTATAGCTGTAACTCTGTAAGCAATTATAAATACCTGAGTACGATGTGATTAGCCGTTGAAAAATGTTCAGAGTCGGCTGTTCAATTAATTGGTGCAATATATTATACATACATATACGTATATGGCAGGGATTTGTACATACATCGAGATATGTAGATGGATAGACAATCTAATCGGATATAATATGCTATAAAGTACTTTGGGGTTTATGAATTCTGGATTAGTTAGAATTTTCATTGGTTTAATGGTGGATTAGTAAGACTACAAAGATTCTATCGGTAATGCGATATTCGCTGTCAAATAAAAACTCGTGTAATTCGATAGTGCGAATTGGAAAATTTTTATTAAATTAGGTGAAATTTTTGACAGAAATCGGAGATAATTTATGTTCGGTTTTCTGAAATTCCAATCTAATTCTGTAAATTATATCTTTCATTTGCTTGAAATCCGTATAGAATTATTATATATGCGTTCTCTAGGAATTTTGCAAAACAGATTTGAAATCTTATGGAAATTCTAAAAAAACTCAAGGAAATCGTATAGAAATCTATGCAGACTTTTATAAGAATGCCGTTGAAATTTGTAAAAATCCATTAGGATCTGAAGAAAAATTTGTAAAGCGAGTGAGAAACCCGTTAAAACCTTGACCTCTGGAAACATTTCGTATAATTCTAATCGAATTTGTAAAACTTCAATAGAATCGTTGAAAATAATTTCAAGTTTTGGAAGCCAATTAAAATTTCTGAAATCTCAATTAAATCGTGTAGTAGACATAGCTCGTTGACACGGCATTCAAATCTACGAAATCTTAATGACATCTCAGAGAAATACATGAAATCTCATGAAAATTTCATTGGATTTGCTAAAATTTGCATAGAATATCAATGAAATCTACAAAATCTCCGGAAAATCCTATCGAAATCCGTAAAATTCTAACGAAATTTCAGAGAAATCCGTGAGGTCGGTTTGAATCCCAATGAAATCCAAGAATTACCCGCGCAAATAAAATTGTAGAAATTGTTGAAGTATCATGTAAATCCCATCGAAATCCTGCAAAAAATTCAATGAAAGTCATAGAATCTTGTTAAAATCCTGTTGAAATTCCGTAGAGAAATTTGTGAAAACCATAAATTTCCGTGAAATCTCAATGGATTTGTATAATTAATGATGAAACCTTTATGTAAAATATACGATTCGTTTAAAACCCCATAAAATGCCTAAAAATTTTGAAGCACTCTTAACCGACTGTAATTTTATTTTGTAAATTTTGTAATTTTTTAAAGACTTTAAAGAACAATTTTTCTCAAGGTATTCAATGCAAAACACGTGGCGGAAGTTGCGTCCCATCAAATCGACATAGAGCAATTGAGTCCTCAGGAAGGATGGGTGGAACAGGATCCGAAGGAAATTTTATTTGCGGTAAAAGCCTGCGTGAAAGAAGTTTTGAAAAAATTCGAAGCCCTGGGATTATTCATGGCCGACATCGTCACCATAGGTGTTACTAATCAGCGAGAAACGACCGTGGCTTGGGACGGCACTACCGGAGAACCCCTTTACAATGCTATAGGTTTGTTTCATAATGAGAAAATTGAATAAGAATGTTGGTGATAATTGTGCAAATTTTCCGGTGTTTTTCATGATCTTCCACCTATCTTCTCATGTCAAATTTGAACAGTGAACATTTTTTTTTATAGTGTCACTGCAACTTGGGAGATTTTGAAATTGTTTTTTGTTCTTTACGACAAATTGGAAATTTTCAGATTTTTTCTTCACTATGATTTTATTTTTCATTCGCAGTATTCAAATATTTGACTTTTTCAATTCGAAGTTAAAATTTCCTAAAGTTTTCAAAAATTCTTTCAAAATTTGAGTATTACCTAATTTATTAATTGTCATTCGAAGACTTTGTGATTGCAGTTGCAAATTGAAACTCTCCCCAACTCTTTTTTGGTTATTCATTCATTTTTCTATTGTCAGTTTGAAATATCCTGCATTTTCTGGGCTTTTCTTTTACTTTCCCGGCAATTCTTGCTGATTTCCAAAATTTTTCAACTCTTCTACACATTTTCAGTTATCACTTCAATATTACTGATTCACCCCGAGTTTTGCTGATTCTTCCATGACTTTTAAATTATATTCTGCAGATTTACTAAGTTTTTCGTAACTTTTCAATTACAATTTGAACAATTTTTTTTTTCCCAAAGTTTTCCTAATTTTTCCCCAACTTTTCTATCCAAAGTAAAATTTTTTTTGATGTTTCCAGATCCTGGTCAAAACAAATTGAATAATTTCCGATACTTTTTTATTGAGACTGAACAATTTCCTGAATTTTTCATCTATTTTTCCCTCTTAAGTTGAATAAAATCTCAGAGTTTCCCCCAATTTTCCTGACCTTTCCCTCAAAGTCATTTTCCAGCTTGAAAATTTAAAATTTTTATCAGCTTCCCTATTTTTCAAAGGGTATATAGAAAAAAATTCTAGAGCTCAGTCTTATATAAAATTGTATCTCAATGTTTGATTGTAAAAACATCTGAACATTCTGGATTTCAAATAAAAAATTTCAAATGAACAAATTTTAAATAAAGCATCAACAATTCAATACTAAAAATGAAAAAAAATGTTTGATTTCAATTTCAAATGTGCACAACTGAGAAATTCAAAATCAGTATTTCAATTTTCCAGTCTGGTCTGACATAAGAACAGACACAACAGTAGACCAAGTGATAGCCAAGTTCCCCGACCAGAGTAAAAACCACTTGAAACCGCTATGCGGTTTGCCAGTGAGCCCTTATTTCTCTGCTCTGAAAATCAGATGGATGAAAGACAACGTCCCATCTGTATGGAAGGCGATGCGCGAAAGGCGGTGCAAAGTTGGCACAATGGACACTTGGGTGATTTGGGTAAGTCTCCTAAAAACTCAAATGAAAATTCTAATCCTTGAATAGAGAACATCATCAGATACTTGATACCTTATTCTATCATTGACTCCTCCGCCCACCTTCATTCGATCTCTGATCATTTCTCAACCGGTTTTTTCTTCTTCTAAAAGAACTTGACAGGAGGAAAAGAAGGAGGTCTTTACATCACGGATGTGACAAACGCGTCCAGAACAATGTTGATGAATATAGAAACCCTTTCCTGGGATCCAACACTGTGTAGATACTTCGACATACCGATGAAGCTTTTACCAGACATTAAAAGCAGCTCTGAAATATATGGAAAGGTCGCCGTCGGGCCTTTGAGAGGCATCACCATATCAGGGGTGACTATTACACTATTACCATTAAATGGACTGCAGTCCGGATCTTTAGACGCTTCAATCACTTACCCTATTCCTTTTAAATCTTTTCAGATATTGGGCAATCAGCAATCTGCTCTGGTCGGTCAAAACTGCCTGCAGCAGGGTCAGGCCAAGAATACTTACAGAAGTGGCTGCTTCTTGCTTTGCAATACTGGGACGACGGTTTGTAGAAAAATTTTTCACGGTCTGATCAAGAGATGTATAGTTAGTGGGTTTTTGTGCACATTACACGTGATTATTAATGATATTTGTAATGAACATGACTTAAACTCACTCGAAGATCAATAAAATCTCCATATTCTAGAGGGTCCAATCGTCTCACGGTCTAGTCACTACCGTCGCTTATCAATTTGGGCCAAACAGTCCTGCTGTTTACGCCTTAGAAGGTTCAGTGGCGGTGGCTGGAGCCGCGATAAAGTGGCTCAGAGACAACATAAAGCTGATCAAGGACGTTAAGGAGAGCGAAGACCTAGCGCAAAGCGTATTCAGCACAGGGGATGTCTATTTTGTCCCGGCATTCAGCGGACTGTACGCTCCTTACTGGAGGAAAGATGCCAGAGGGTAAAAACGAATTGACTTTAATTATAATCACTTGTGATTTTTTGTAATTGACCTCTGAATTTGACTGAACAACTTTGTTTCTTCTTTTCCATTCTCTAGTATAATTTGCGGTCTTACCGCTTTCACTACGAAACAACATATTATCAGAGCAGCTTTAGAAGCAGTCTGTTTCCAAACGAGGGATATTTTGGAGGCGATGCACAAGGACTGTGGATTTCCTTTGACGAAATTAAACACCGATGGTAAAATGACTACCAACAATTTGCTTATGCAGCTGCAAGCCGATCTTTGCGGCACTCCAGTATGTAAGTAATTCTATTTTATGTATTTCATCATGGTGGCGATAATTTAACTGAAATTAAATTCCCTGATTTTTCCCAACTATCAAAATTCCTTGAATATTCCTGGTTTTCAGAGTTTTTCCAATCTGTCGCCACCATATTCATGTTCTTTGCACTGGAAATGGGGTAGAAATCCAGTGGTTCGAATTAACTATGGAGTAAAAGCCATCAGATTATCTCACGTTCGAATGTAATGATCGTTGACTTATTTTTAGTCAGATCAACTATGCCGGACATAACTGCATTGGGTGTAGCAATGGCAGCTGGACATGCCGAAGGTGTAGGGGTCTGGGAGCTGGAGGGTGAAGAGATAGAAACAGTCCCAAGCGACACGTTCCTTCCCACGACAACACCGGAGGGTAAAGAGAGATTGAGAACATTGTTTATAGACTAGAAAGTAGCATCTCAAGAATAGCACAGTTTGGAAATTGGACTTGAGAATCCATCAGCCCTTAATGAACGGTGTAATTTTTTACAGAGAGAGACGCAAGGTACACAAAATGGAAAATGGCTGTTCAAAGGAGCCTGGGATGGTCGACGATAAAGATGTCCGACCAAATGACAGGTAACGTTAAATCGCAGAAAGAATTCAAGTCTGAGCAGCCGGCGATCAGTGAATGTCTGAGCCTGCCAGGGAGCCCCCCATCTCCAGCTTAGTACTTAATCGTGCATGGCCTGTACTTATTATAGAGTTTAGATAACATCGTCGCCGGCTTCAAAGAAGTGGGATTTTAGCTCTTTTAATAATTTTTCGTAAATAATAAAATTGGTATTACGCGAGAGAGTATAATCAGTATCGATATCTCAAGATCGATATCTCAAGATCGATATCTCAAGATATCTCAAGATATCGATAGGTGCCGTAGGATACATGTATATACGATTATGTAGATAGCAGAAGAATAGTTGGTATTATCTCTTCTTATATTTAACTATTTCTATGTATTTGTACTTATAATTAGTTAGGACTTTTGAGATCGTGTTTATTAGGCGTCACGCTACGATTGTTGTTTCTCAATAGTTTTGTACATTTTGTTGTAATTTTAATTTCACATGTTATAGCGAATAAGCATATTCCGTCCAACAACCCCATCGCCTAATCCCAATAATACCTAATTCCTTGTATATCAATAAATTGACTGATTATCCAATATCATTCCTTTCCCCGAACGAAATATTTATAATTCATAAGATTAGCGTAACAATTAATCGTAATGATAATCAGAGATTTACCAAATTTGAATATGTGTATTTTATGTCAGAAAATGAATTATTTTTTTTTCATTTCTACCTAATAACGGCATTCAGTACCATATTGATTTACTATGATAGCAAAATTTGCTATTCAAGATCTAGTCCAGTCTAGTCTACTTAGACATGCAAACATGTAAGGATGACGTCAGAAACGAGAGAACTTCTCATTACGTTCATATGCAGCGTTGGAAATTGAAAATATTGACGTTTTTCAATCGTGCCAGCAGCAGGGAATCCTTCGATATCCTAATTTTTCGGACACCAATAACTAGTCGAGAAATATCAGTGCCCAAAGTCGCGAGGTGTGCCAGAGCAAGCCATCTTTGGCCGCCATTTTGAGGCCCCCTCTACTACATAATCCACATGTCCGCCATTTTGTACTTTGCGATAATACATATTATAGTCTGAATTTAGAACGTGAGTTCACCCTAAAGTCTGTCTGATGCTCAGAGAAGATGAAAAACGTCAATATGTTCAATTTTGAACATTTTTACGCTAAAGCATAACATGTATGATAACAAGTATAAGTAGAATACGCCCCTCCCTCGTTCGGACCCATTAAAAACTCACCCTTTGTGTAGAATAAATTAGACTACTTATTTAGTGTAGTGATTAATTTAGGAAGAGCAACATAATAAGAACGAGACATATTTTATACAACAATAAAGATTGCACAATTCAATAGGTACTGTAATTTTTTGTTAACCGTTGTGTTTTAGATGAGAGGTACAAGATGTTAGCGTCGATACCGGCGAGTTGGTACCTGATGACGAGTTTCGTTATTCTACGATTAAGTAACTATTTGGGAAATCGGTGACCCCGAACCTACACCCGGAGTTGCATCGCGTTGCGGTGCGAGACGATGTATGGAACTGCAGCGCAGAATTAGGTGGCGGGATGAGTAGCCTCTACATAGGTATGAGCATAATAAATAATGTCGAGGATTTGAAATGAATAATCGCGGTCAACCAAAGCCCGAAGGTAATAGCCCAGTAAACCAAAACGAATCGAGTATGTACAAAACAGAATTAAACAGAATTCGAAAGACTTGTATGTGAATTCTTTAGAATAAAAAAGAATTGCCACACAATTCTTTTCAAATCTATTCAATTCGTGTTAATTCTGTTTTTGACACACTCAATTCGTTTTAATTCGTTTCGGTTTACTGGGAGGTATGTATGTATGTATGTATGTACATCGAAATATGCGTACGATACCACGAATTGCTTATATTGCGATGTTTGTAATCACGCGATTCGCCATCGTATCACATAATGTGCGAAATACACCTGCAGCTGAAATAGACAAAGAGAGATGCACGCCGAAGAGACCCGGAAAAAGGAATAATTCAGATAAAAAAAACCACGGAGAAACCAATGCTGAACAAATTCAAACGCGGTATTCAATATACGTGTCCTAAAAAATCAGGTTATGGTCGATCATGGGGAATTATCATAGCCGCCATAACTCGATCCGTATCATCCACCTCGCGATTTGAGCCAACGAGTTTTATGCACTTGTCCTCGTGGTTGGATAACTTGTGGCTCTCGGAGTTTGTCTGGTGCCGGCAGATTCGTGAAAAGTGGATAACATCGTATATTTGCACTGCAAAACGGGTTGAATTTGCGAAAGAAAATTCTTCCCCTCGCCATAGACACATTAATCAGCCTCATGTTTGTGCTTGAGTTTTGGAATCAAATTCGAAGACGAGAAGAATGAAATGCATATTTTTAAAACACGTGTGCATTGTGTGTTTCGTCTAGAATTCCAAAGATTGAGCTTTGAATTATTTCTTTCTCCTTCAGGTCTGACGCGTGTACACTATGTAGTTACTTACCGGGTTGAACTTGTTTTAATAGATAATTATATCTCACTATCTCATACACTTATGTATAGTATAATTTCTATCGATAATCAAGTGTAAAATACCTAGGTATTAAATTATTACAAAAATTCATACCACATGCTCGCAGCAAGCTAGTCGGAGTATTTAACATGACAACAGCACCTCATGTCTATACATATACCATAAATAAATGAATGAATAGAGAATTAAATGAATTAACACTTGAATATTAAGTATCCAATAAATCTGTTATGTACAAATTCATGTATTTTAATCACAACCGATTATACATGTACATATGTATATGGAATGATTAAAGTTCATTCTTCAGTCTTTTTCGGCGAATTTATTACCATCAGCCTCTCCTTCTTCTTCTTCATTTTCATATCTTTTAAAATTTTCTGCATGTACTCAATATCCATATAGTGTATTTAAATACATAGTACTGCAAAGTTTTGGTATATAAATATTACACAACAAGCCTGAAGTCAACTTATAGCCAAATGAAGGAAAAGAAGAAGAAGATTACACGACAAATTTGGAATACAATCGTTTATCTTCTTCTTCTTCTGATCCTTTCAAGGCTAAACAATGGACTGTTTGATTGTTTGAAACTAGAGATCGCGATGGCGGTGAAATCGGCTTTTTTCAATTTTCGAACACTCCGTCTCCTTTAATCGAATTTCATCTGAAACGTTTGTCTCTAAAATGAACAATCGAAATTTTTAACATTCTAGGCCATGTTTCTGCGATTAAGGTGAATAAAGAAAAACGCTACAACCTTTAAAAATTAGAGAACAAAAACATACGAAGTTGTTAGACGCAATTTGAAAACATTCGCCGCGCTACAAGCTTTGAACGACCGCCGTTCGAAGCTAAGCGTCACTAGCGTTCGTCGATCAACCGGCGGAACTCTCCCACAGAGTATCCGCTCTCAGTATCCGGAGGGGTTTCGTAGCCTCTCGGTAAGTCTCGGGTCCTCGAAAAATCGGGGCCGAAGCTAGATCAGAGCTTCTGGCTTCAGTCAGTGTGAAGTTAAATCAGTATAATAATCGTAACGGTATGAAATGACCGAGTCTAAACAATCGAACGCGGCGGCAGTCTCGTCGTTCACCGTGACGTTTTCATCCACGACTCCGATAATACACAACTAACGGAGGAAGACAGAAAGAAAAAAATCAAAATAAATTTAACAAAAAAAACAAAAGAAACGAATAAAAACCATCTCTTCTGTATTTAGTTCACATTGATATATACTATATCTACAATATACGTTACTTATGGAACTGTTATGCGTCGGTTCGTCAGCCAGGCAGCCGCAGCTAGCTGCTAGCTAGCCAGGCCAGTGAGTGAGTGAGTGAGTTAGTTAGTTAGTTAGTTGGTTTAGTGGAGTGAGTCCGGTTTCTATCCCCCAACTCGTCAAAGCGCAATCAACGACAACAGTGTCGCGAAACAAATGAATGAATAAAGACAAGACTGACTACTAAGAGCGCCGATTGAAAACCACGAAGAACAAAACAAAACAAAAAACAAAATCACGAGAAAACTATCCGGAATCGAGATAGAGAAGATACTGTAAAGTCAAGTTATTCGCCCGATGCGGTATTTTAAGTCCATAAAAAATCCACCGATGATTAATCGGTGATCATACGAGTTTTACGATGCGAAACGAGAATGAGTTCATTAAGAATTAATTCGGTGAGGTAAAATGTGCGGTATTTACTGTGGCCCAGTGACGTAAGGCGTGCTACAGGCTCGCGGGTAGCACGTTTATACATACAATAGGAAGAGAGAATAGAAGAGATACATACGCAGACAACATAATTCTCGCAGGGGGGGCGCGGCGCGGATCGAATAAAACAAAAGATAAATGATACCCGATTAAGAGAGTCAGAAGAGATAAAAAAAAAAAGGAGAGGGTAGATGAGATAAGAGAAGAAGCGTGCGGAGGAGCAGCAGCATCAGCATCAGCGGGTTACGTCAAGATGTCGGCAGGGCAGGGTAGCCGTGGTCGAGCGGTGCACATAAGTTCGATATTCCAAAAGATCCAGGGCCGGTTTACAGACGCGATGATGACGCCGCCTAAGTTGTCGACGGACAAAAGAATGCTAGATAAAACGTGGAAGCTTATGGACAAAGTGGTCAAGCTATGCCAGCATCAGAGAATGAATTTAAAAAACTCACCGCCTTTTATACTTGACATACTCCCTGACACTTATCAACGATTACGTTTGATATACAGTAAATACGAGGAGAAAATGCAGGCCCTACATAACAACGAACACTTTTCTGTATTCATAAACAATCTGATGAGGAAGTGCAAACAGGCAATTAAACTCTTTAAGGAAGGCAAGGAGAAGATGTTCGACGAGGCTTCTCACTACAGACGTAATCTTACTAAACTCAGCCTCGTATTTAGCCACATGCTTTCTGAACTCAAGGCCATTTTTCCAAACGGACTTTTTGCCGGCGATCAATTTCGTATCACCAAATCCGATGCCGCTGAATTTTGGAAGGAACGTTTCGGCAACAAGTACGAATTCCCTTTTTCATTCATTATATACTATTCTCGGTTTTAAGTTGTACGCATAACTCTATAAGATGTAAATTTAGGATTTTACTATCAATGAGAGGAATTTCCAGTCAGTCAGACAGTCTTGAAGGTGATATGGTAAAGATAATTTCCAACTTAACCTAGCTAACATAAAAAACACAAGTTTCACTGAAATCCTAACAGTTTTCATGACGAAGTGATATACTCAACTACTTTTTGCCAAAAAATTGAATTCATTCGTAGAGGATTCATTCATATCGGTTGGATAGTCGTCGAGAAAAACCGATTCGCGTTTTTCAGGTGACAACAGTTGGTAATCAATCAATTCGAACAAACTGCCCGCGACTATGTTCGGAATTCCATGAGTACCAATTGTTATCACCTCAAAAACGTGATTCGTAGTTTCTTCCAAACTTCTTACCCTACTGAAATGAAACTCAGGAGATTAATGCTTCACTACGGCAGAAAGTAGCCAAGTATTTTACCGTTTGAAGAAATCGAATCGAATCCCTATCAGATTCATATTTCTTATGTTAGCTAGGTTAGGTTCAAATCCACTTATACCATACCGCCTTAAAGAGCTAACAACTCGACTCATTATTGCGTTATGTTTTATTCCCCTAGTGGGGAAATTTTATACTAACGATAAAAACGCGGAGATAATTCGGTAACGTGAAACAACTGATACGAATATCCGATGCTCTTTGTTGTTTTCCGAATGAACTGGAAAGAAAAGACAATCGTTACACGAATTCTTGAAAGAATTGAATTGAATTGTGGGTACATATTCTTGTAGTGGTCAGATGTTCCGAAAACTTTTTCATATGAAGAACCTGTGAGAAAGAGAAAGAAATTTAATAAAAATGGTCCAATTTTGTCAGAAGTTTTGAGGCAGGTTTTTGGAGTCGTTGATTACAAATCTTATTTCCCGGTGGTCAAAAGTACTCACGACAATATAAAAGTAGATGCAGTAAGATGAAACAACTGACAAGCATATGTTCCATGGTTCTTGATGTTCGAGAATACTTATATGAATACAAATACATCACGACGTTGAATGAATTCTTGAGATAATTGAATCGCATTGAAGTGCAAGTCGTGTAAATTCTTGGAGCGAAAAATATTCTGACAAATTTTCGAAACAAGAAACAATATGAACATTGAACATGCATGAAAATGGAATCTTCAGAATCGTCATAGCAGAAGGATTGAGAAAAAATGATAAAATAGTCCAATTCCAACGAAGATTTCGGAAAATTTCTAGAGGGTTTTGGAGTCTCCGATTACGAGCTTCACCGTAAAATCGGGAATTTTAAGGAAAACCCGTTGCGGCGGGCAAAGGTTACATTCATAATCCGAATGGAACTTCAACTACATGAATTACCAGCTGATACGAATATCAGGATTTTTTCCCCGTTGTTTAATCAACCGGGAGAAAGGATTCCTGGAATTCGTGATAGAAAAAAAATCAAAGGAAAAGAACAATCAACTTTGTTAGATTAAACCCCTCGTACTCTTATTCGACTGAATCTCAAACAGGGAAAGTGGAGTATATATTGAGGGAAGGAAGTAGACGGATGGTGATGAAATGTCTTCAAGGGAAAAGAGGAAAAGGAAACGTAATGGCGAAATCGAAATTAGTCTCATTTGCCTGGTCACGATAATATTCTTCCGGCATTATCGTTTAGCAAGCAAACAATTACACATTATTGGCGTGCGAGGAGCGATAGTATTTGAATCGTTTCTTTGTCTGAAGTTTCGTGGTATGAAACGTGGCAGTTGATCTGCGAATGATGTCGGAAGCCCATTCGCATCTGAAACAAAATCAAATCGGGTTATTATTCATCTGCGATATGGATACGGACGAATTAGGAACTATAAAAATTGGCGGGAAAACGTTGTTATCAATTCTCCTAAGAATTTTGAATTTCCAACACCTTTTCCTCGTGCTTTCTTCGTTTCGATCGTTTTTTGGTTTTCGGAACGGAACAAAATCGTCATCGCTATAAATAAATCTCCTATAAGAAAGAATTAATATCGAATTACTCATCGGCCACGTGCATGAACATTTTTGAAGATGTCTGTGTAAAAATGTTGAAGAAATTTCGTCGAATCTGTTCAAAAAATCAGTAAAATACAGAAAATAGAACGAATCGGAATCTTTGAATTGGAGAAATAAGAAAAGTTCTCTTTATTCAAAGTATTATTGGAATTTTTTGAATCTCCGAAATCCTCGAAGGAACAAATCCCCAAAACTCCAAATCATATATATCATTTTTATTTCAACATTTCTATTAAAATTGCACGATTTGTCTTACTAATTCTTTTTTTCTTGTTTCCTAAACGGGTATAAAACAAATTTACATTAAAAATGCAAATGCATAACAATTCATCGGTTCATGATAATCATCTAATAAAAAATAATATCTATGGAATTAATTTTAAAAAGCAATGCACGTCCATCCTTCATGATAATATAGGTGTATGTAGGTATGATATACATTACAGCACGTATGTACTTTCATTTTCTGCAGTATAATATTGCGCGAGCGTATATCGCGCGATGCGGTGCGATTTTACCGCGATAACAGTAATAACGATAATAATAATCACAATGGCGATGATAATGATGGCGAAATTGTAGTATATTTCCCAGAAATTGCAACATTTCGCAATCTCCCTATCCGATTAGGAATACTTCCGGTTCAAAGGACATTTTTTCCGAAGAGCTTCATATTCCGTTGAAAAATCATTCGATCATCGTCTAGGTATTAAATGAAGAATTAAGTCATCAGATTTCTATACTTTCTAGTTCTTCTGTAATCATTAACGGAATGATTATACGCGCCTGAATGCCCGAACGTTCATTTGAACGAAAGTAGCTTATAGAAAAACTTATATACATTACACTTAATTGACCTCCCATGATTTGTAAATTTTGAAATCTGTATTTAACTGACCTATTCGATTTTCAACATGAAATCCAAAATTTGTATAGATACTTTTAGTGGATGAACAATCGTAGTGAAACGTATATACTTTTCCGAATTTTCGTTCAAACGAATGTTCAGAACTTGAAGCACGCATGAATAATTGGTGCTACAGAAATCGTGTCTCACATTAACTCGTTAAAGAAATTCGAAAAATGACGTTAATAATTGTTCAAAAAATCATATGAAGTCAGATGAAAATCATCTGCAATTAACGTGGCAAACAAGCTAGCAAAATACGCGATATCAATAGGTAGCATGAGAAATAGAGAAAAAGAAAAAAACACAAAAAGAAAAAAAAAAAAAAGAGAAAAAAAAAATACTTTCGACTCGTTGCTGATGCAGCGAACGTTCGAGGCATCATCATCAGGCATAGAGAAAAGCATGTAACAGCAACAACAAGTAGCGAGTATGGTGCAGGTTCCTATTCGACGACGCGACGACCTGCGGGTATAGAGTTGTTTCAAAGGCGTTGACGCCGCGCCGACTGGAACCGGAAGTATGTAGGTATATAGGTATCTCGTATGCCGTGCATGCATACACGTATGCCTAGATACTTCACGTCCAGATACACACGTCTATACATGCATAAGTATGCAGATATGAGTACATATATATATATTCATATACCTATGTGTATGTGTAATATACTATATATGTATGTATTGTACATATGGATGCTTACGTTCAGCTGATCCCGCGAGATAGCTAAGTAGGTATTAAGTAGATAAAAAATAATCAGCTATACCCGCTCGCGCCCATATAGAATACACAATAATCACATATGTATGTAGATTGTACCTACATCATACATACGTATGCATATGGGGCATTCGAGCCATGTCAACTTGACCAATGATTTTCTCCCATAATTTTCTACATTCGGTTTACAATTTTTCATACGAACCCTCGATCTCAGAAAAGCACTCCTGAATTTTTTTCAGATTTTTTTCTTCAGCTGCAGTTCATCTTTGATGATTATATTAAAACCTATCTCAGAATCGGCATGGTTTTTTTAAATCTCGAAAAATTCGCAAAAACTTCATGATTTAATCCGATCATTTTGACATCCGTCCCAAGAAGACCTTATTGAAAAACGTATGAAAGAATATTTAGACGGTTTAATTGAATCGAAAAGGTTTCAAGTGTATGTACGAAAGCTTAGAAGGGGATTTTGTGTCAAAAGATATAGAATGGAACACAGAATCTTTGGGTAATCTTATGAGAATTTTCGGAACGTTGAAACATAGTGCTTTGTTTGTTTAAAATTTTGGGAGATCTAAAAAAAATGCTAGTTTGCGATGGGTTTGAATGATCATAAAAAAACTAACGGAGGAGAACATTCGAAAAATTCACAGAAGTACTTTTTCGAGATCGATGGATTGCATAAAAAATTGTAAAGCTAATAAAAAATTGTCTGAGGGAAAATCATTGGTCGAGTTGACATTGAATGCCCCATATACAAAGATACAAGTATGCAGTAATATGTGTAGATTAGGGTGGTCATTAATAAAGTGGAATTGGAATATCGTTGCTCCCATGGGTGGAAATATCTGTAAATAAATTTGGACAAATGTGGTCGAAAGGTGAAGTCCCTTTCTCGATTCTAAATACTGCCACAAAGTCATCAAATTTTCCCGTATGAATAACATACATAATAAGATTTCTATGTCAATTTACGGCTAATTTCATCTTTCTATCGCAGTATCGCTTCAAAAAAATCTACAACTAATTGTTAAATATCTCACGTATGGCAGTGTGTGCAGTTCCTTGAACGTTTTTGAGATTTCCTGTAACGATCTGATTTTCCGAATATTCCGAAATACCTGAGATATTTCCTGTTAATTCGAATACTCCGAAATACCTATACTACTACGGGTGAGAAATGTATATACCAAGCTTCAGATTTCTCAGAGCGATACTCCGATAGCGAAAGATAATCAACTGTGGAGTGCCAAACAGTCTGTATCATTTGAATGGGAAAATTGTAGACCTCAAAGGCAGCTTTCAACATTGGGATAGAAGCGTGGAATTTTAATTATACATTTTTCTTGTTCATTTCCGGGCATTTTAGACAACCTGATTGTGAGCAATAAATTCCCGTTCAACCTTATTAAGTGAACCTTATCAAGTACAGCTAGATTGTTTGAATTTTAAGTACTCCAGAATTAATTTATTTTTCAACCGAAGTTCAAGTTTTGGTCAAGATATTCGCAAATTACTGGTCCAAATTTTAGAAACTTTAGATAATTGACTGTAAGTTTGCACACAGTTGATTTTTATCAGATCCCCAATTCGTTCACATGCGATGAGGATTTTATTCTTCCGAATAAAATGAGCACTCGACGACCTTAATCGGATCAATGGTGCTCCAAAATTCTCACTGCACTTGTTCTGGGAGGGAATTTTGTGTGTGTGTGAAACGAACTTTGTTAGAAAATTAATTGTTTCTGGACTAATTTAAATTTCACAAACCAAGCTGTACTGTTCCCCTTAAGGACCACCCCGATATCTATGTCATATATATACCTGTATATTATTGATGATATTGTATTTAGTACATATATAGATCTACAAATATTATTACTGCAGAAATAAAATATATAGCGTACTTAAAATTTGCGAAAAAGAAATAAAAATAATTGCGAAACTCCAGCTTGAGTGGTTCTATTTTCGTATATGTAATTTTATATTGTATTAGACACATACATGAAAATTCACACGCACACATGGATAGAAATATATACTTTAATGAGAACGAGACTAATTAAGACGAAGAAGACGAAGAAGAGGAGTTGAGTTAAGCTCGAGCTTCATTCTAACGACCATCCCAACGGAAGCTATTCTAAATTGATGGACATATGAACCAATACATATATATGCCTATATGCACGTATGTATATATACCTACATACAATATACGTACACGCTATAATATCACAACGACCACGTCGACCAATTTCTCACGAATTTTTAGTCACGTCATACGATTTCGTCGGTGTAGGTATAAATAAGAATTTCCTCGAGAATTACGGAAAAATACATTTTTACATAGAATGTTGACTTTTTTTTTTGGTGATTTCTCTAAGGAAGAACCCTACTGAAACATTGAAAAATCCAGTTTTTAATTTTTTTGAATGGCTAAAGAACGTCCAATTAAAACACGGATCCTTGAAATTTTAGTTTATGCTAGGATATGTTTTGAAAAAAAAGTTTCAATTTTCTGCAATGAAAGTTCAGGCGCAAGGAACCTTTCGCAGCATCTCTTCTAATTCGCAGGGCTGCAAAAGGTTCTTTGCGCTTGAACTTTCGTTGCAGAAAATTGAAACTTTTTTTTTCAAAACGTATATCCTACTATAATTTGAAATTCCAAGGATCCATCCTTTGATTGGACGTTTTCTGGCCATTTTAAAAACGATAAACTGCTTTTTCCAAAGTCTCAGTACGGTCCTCCCCTAAAACGCAAATCAGATTATCAGTTCCAATACTCGATGCTGACAGAACAGGAAAATGCACATAGAAAAGAAAAAAAAAAAAAAGAACAAATAATTTCAGTTATTCGTTTCTATTTTTCTTTCGAATTTTCTCTACCCCTTTCGATCTGGAAAACGTAACTTGTACTTATTATGTACCTGTATGCGTGTACGGGTCAATTGTATCTATATGTATACATATATACAGTTAAAGGACGACGTGTTTCCGTGGCCGACGACCGACAGGTCGAACCACTGGCGACGGATGACGATTATATCCGACTCCGCAGCTTCCGTTATAAACCCGTGGTTCTCGTACCCCGCCACGCCGCCGCGGGTAACTTCCGGTCTATTTTAAGTCATCGTCATCATCGTCGTGGTCCCCGCGTCGTATTCTCCGCGATTCTGCCGTCAGAACAACCCACTGCACGGCTTAAGCTTAAGGGCGTCATTTGAAACATACGATTTTCCACTTGGAAATTTTTAAGTCTAGTTTCTCAGCAAAAACATATCCGATCATATGTGAAATCGATAACAGTGACAGAGAAGAATTGAACCGTTCATGATACTCTTGGATTTTCAAATATCGAGAAAAATTTCAAAACGTTACAACTTTTCATAATAAATAATCTCGAAAACTTTTAGTCGATTTTTGGAAATCGAAAAGTATATCATGCCCTTCGTGTTCTATTATTCTTCATCGTTGGTATCAATTTCACATTGATCAGTTATGTTTTTGCTGAAGAAGTAGTTAATTTGAACATCGTGTTTCATTTCCCCTTAAATAATTAACCCCATAGTTTCTCGTTGTTGATTTATCAATTTTTTTTATTTTTATTTTTTTCCTTCAATTTTTGTATTGCTTCATTTATTTATTTATTTATCTTATGTCCCGTATTTTATGTTGAAGACAATTAGCTAATATCTCTGATTTTCTGTTCAATTTATTTTTCTCTCTTTTTTATACAAGGAGATAATTTCATCATCTTTTTCTTCTTCTTCTGCTTTCCCTCCTTTATAAATGTTCCAAGAATAGATTAACTTATCTCGCATCGTACCTTCTTCTTATTTTTTCCCCCTTCATTTAGCAATGTAATAATGATGATGATAATAATAATTATTATTATGACGGTAGTGATGACAATAATGATCATGATGATGATAATGATGATCGTGGTGGAGGAAGACTCGTGATCCTTTCGTATGCCATAATTAAGGTGCATAAAAACTGAAAAGAGAAATAAAAGAAAAATGAAAAGACAGAATAACATACATTTAATCGTATTATATGTGAAGTACGTGTGTGTGTGTGTGTGTGTCTTCTGGTCGTCACCCAACCCCTTAAACCGCGTACGTGACGTCAGGCGACCGCATTTGTCTTCCGTTTGAATGTTTTAATCATGGCGACCTCCTCCTTCTCCTTCTCCTTTTTTTTTTTCTCCCTTCTTCTTCTTCTGCTGCTGATCGTGAAACACGAACGAAGGCTGTCTCGAGACAACCAGCTGCTGTACTGCTACTGTTACTGCTACTGCACTTCATATGCCGACAGCAATATTTAGTTACTTATATACATACTTATACTTTCCGCTTTCGACCACAGCTAGGCCAGCCTAGAGCCTGAAATAGTATATGTATAGTGTATAATAATTTAAGGGGCATTTCGAGCTAATTCATTAACCGTTGAAGCTTGTGACCCTGACCATTTTGATTATATTTCTTTACTATTTGTTCTTTTACATGATATACATTTTTGTTTCCTACTGCAGAGAAATGATACGAGAAAATTATTGAGATTCTTTTCCTCTGTATAAGGTTTTTGTTCAAATAATTATTCAAGCGACATCTATACTGCGTTTTCGGCTATACCTGTCGTCATTTTTAATAATGTATAGTGACGTCACGGCCAATCATATAAGCGCTCCTGCCCACGTGACTATCTGTAGCAACTGAAAAGAATTGTTGGTAAAGAAGGATTAGGTCCTGCACCTGTAAAATAGAAATGTTTGTAAGAATATCCACACGAATATAGAAAACAAAATCCGAAAGATGTTTTTTTTCTTTCTGCAAAATCCGATTTTATTGAAAAATTTGAAGACTGTGTTTTTCAGATAGTTGGAATGATCATTACAAATAACTATAAACAGAATAAAACAAAATTCAAACATTTTTCGTCAGTTTTTGAGGCGAAAACTATCACATACATCTAATTATGTAAAAAATGTTATCGTAATCACTGCAAGCTAGAGGATTTAAGATGGAAAGCCCCATGAAAATTGTGGGGTGAAATTGAAATTCTGAATTTCAAAAGTTGCGAAGTGTAAAAATTCCGAATTTTTATACTATGGTATATACGGACTCAGAGTTTTCCTAAAGATTATTTGCCCGAAAGTCTACGTAGTCAATTTGAAAAACTCAGAACCGAAAAACACCGACGGTTCAAAATTCCAAAAGCTGAATATCCGAAAGGCCAAAATTCCGAATCTCGGAATTCGCGAGATGCAACGTAGTTTATTTGACAGGTTTGTCACGAGCTTCCCTTGAATTTCAAATTTTTGGACTTTCTGAGTTTTTAACTTTCGGATCTTCAAGCTATAATAATCTGCATTTCAAGCTTTTGGAATTTGCAAGTTCTAAATTCTAACATATCTACAAACTCAGAATCGCGTCTCAAATATGAATCCAGAATTTCGACCGTTCGGAACTCTTGGAATTCGGAACTTTAATTCCGCCCCCTATTGCTGTAGTTTTTATCAGAAATTGTCTTGGTATTTGTTCGGATTTTTTAATTCACTTCAACAATTCGTTTCCCTTTTGTTTCTACCTATTTATCTTTATCTCCATCCCCACTCATTCTCTCTCTCTCTCTCCCTCCCCCTTTCCATCTCGTTTAGCCCACATCCGGATGTGAGCCGTAACCGGAAGGAAGGCGAATGACGTCATGATTAAAGTGAATCAAGTAACACGTGACTATCGCCCGTACATTTAATGTATCTTGCTGACTAGTTGCTATGGCTGCAAGTTTAGTACTCGTAAACTGACTTCTTCACATACTAAGCGTATATTTTCGATACATACAACACAAGACAGATGTATCACATACATATTTATACCTATAGATATACTTTCCCTCGAACTGAACGAAACAACAAAATTACAAAAACAAATACGTGCAGCATCAGACATATAGAAGCACCGAATCATTATTATTGTTATGATTATCACCACCAAAGAAATTTCGCAAGATCCGTATAAAAATAAGCGGAAGCAAAAAAAAATTTATCAAAATCCATTTGAAAAAATATGGACGAAAATTTAATCAAAATCGACCATAAAAATAAAAGAATAAAAACTCACGGGCTAGAATCGGATGAAAATCCTATGAAAAGGAAGAAAATTTCCTATATACCATTAATTAATGCCTTTAAATTGTAAATTTGAATTTTTATTTAGTTGTAAACGATCTGTTGAAATGTAAATCATGTTGTCAGCTGTTTGCTTCGTTTAATCCATTATACTCTCTTGGGATGTCCCGCAGTCATTATGGAAATAGATAGTGTCTGGAAGAAGATCCGTAAATCTGAGAGAAGTTTCCGTTGTTTCTAGAATTTTCAAAAATTCCAGTTTGGCAAAGTTGAATTCATAGATTGAAGTTAGGTCAAATCTGAAAGCATGCGTGCGTGGAAGTCAATTTCTGTGAGCTTTTGAAACCTGCACTGGTCAAAATGAAATATCATTATAATCGAGTACTGGAGGTTGATCTGCGAAGCTCATAATAATATTTGTCTAAAAAATCTGGAATTTTTCATAGAATTTCATGTTGACATTTGACTCGACACCCGCCTGTCTCTATAAATTCGAGTCAGCAAAAATTCCACTTAAATTCGTAAGATCAAATTACAAAATAATTGTTAAAATACATCGTGTGAAATTGAAGGAAGTGCGTCAATGTACTATATCTACAATTTATTCAGTGGCGTATGAATTGAAGTTTCACAGCTGATCGAGAACGCGCGCTCAAGGTTCTTCATTCACAATTTGATCTTGTTCCTTACTGGCGTCAATATACTTACGAATATAGTTCATATATGAATGTATATACATCAGGGTGGTTCCAATTAACCCGACCTCCGAATTTTTTTCAGGGCACTCCGTGAAACCCTATTGGATAAAATGTAGAGGTCGCGTGAACGCGCTTTTTGCCTAAATTCGTCATTTTTCTCGTTTTCGCGTTTTTATTCAAGTAAAAAAAGATCTTGATATAGGAAATATCCCGAATCAAGAGCTGCTGATTTTTTTCCGATCAAATACACCATATAGAGATATGGGATAGAATTGTAAAACCGTTAACGAAACTATAGAAGATGAGATAAAAAAATCTTTCGCCTCGTTTTTTTTTTTTGGTGATTTTCACTTAATTTTCAAAAAAATGGAGCTGGCATGATTTTCAGAAGATTCAAATCCCGCGGATCTGGATTTGTTTGTCAAGATCTATACTTTTATGCTGAAAATTCGGAAATCATATACGGTATTTTATTCGCGAATCACGTATCCCATGATTTCCTATTACAGGATGATGGATATAGTATAAGATATCATAGGAAGAATGTAATAAGAAATCACGGGAAACTTGATTCGCGAATAAAGTATCCTATAATTTCCCAATTTTTTGAATGGAAGTATCGATCTTTACAAATAAATCTAGATCCGCGAAAGTTGAATCCCCAAAAAGTCATGCCAGCTGGAATTTTTTGAAAATAAAGTGAAAGTCGAAAAGAACAATATTACGCGAAACATATTGTACCTTGTCATTTATGGTTTCAGTAATCATGGTTTCGCAATTTTGTCTTATGTCTCTATAAGGTGCAGTATTTGATTGGGAAAGAAATCGGCTCTTGATTCAGAATATTTCCAACCAAAATCCATTTTTATTCGAATAAAAACGCGAAAACGAGATCAATGACGAACTTAATATAGGCAGAATAAACGCGTTTGCGCAAATTCTAGATCACATCCATTCATACGCTCTGCATCGAGTAGAAAATATATATGTATATTTTTTTTAAATTTACCTGAATCTTTTCAGGGGATGCTCCGAAAAAATTGGGGGGTCAAGTTATTTTGAACCACCCTAATTAACACATTATGTGTAATGACACGTATATATATATGTATCTATATCGTCAGACGATGTCTCCCCGTGGAGAATCGCCGCAGCCCCCGCAATTGAATCGTCGCACGCGAGGTGTAAGTGTACGGTCGTATGTATATAATAGAATTGCCAAAACTATGGATATAACTATGAAATTTATATACCACAATACGTACCGAGGACGAGGGCGAGGACGAATCGCGCGCGTCAGCGCCTGAACAAAACGCGCAATGGTGCCATGAACACGCGATTTGCCAAAAATACTTTATACTTGCGGCTTACATATATATAATACATATGAATATCGCTACATATGTGCATATTCCACCTACGTATTGTACCTGCCCACGTAAATACTGCCCATATATATGTATATATAACGTACATCTCTTCGTTATTTATATACATACGTATGTACATAATTCTGCAATTCACCACGTCTCTCTTTTGACATACAAATATGTACATATGGGGCATTCCATACCTGCAAATATTCGGCCTGGGTCTGACCCCTTGACCTCTCGAATTATGGGCCCACGATTTTTCATATATGGTCTTTCTTACTTCTAGATTTTTGCGACTCGATTCGAATTTTCTAGAATTTTTTAGAACGGTTGGATTGATCGACAGTACAACTTGAAATTTTGAAAAAAATTTGGTAAATCTTGTTTTCATGTATTTTATCCCGTATTTTATTTTGTGTTTCTATTCATTATAAGCGATGAAAAGCAAAATTCTTATTGAAAATTTGATCCAGTTGGAAAAGTATATGGGGTTTTCCAGCCATTCTTGCTCGCGATTTGACAATGTTTTCTAATTTTTCTTTCATAATTTCATACGACCTTGATCCATATCAGAGATGAAGCATCTGTGAATATTTTTGAATTTTTTGTTCCAATCGGTTTTTGGTTTTAGTATCAGAAACGTCGAGTAGGACACAGTAAGTTGAAGTTCGTAACGTTACCCTAACAGAATAATCGGAAAAACTTTACTATTTCTCGATTCAAATATTTTTGGAGTTGCCAAACGGACGAGGGTGGGTGTGTTTTACTCATTTCGGAACATTATGCATCGTGTTTTGCTGTTTTTGAACCGTACAAGTCACGAAATAACAATTTCTGTTCCATTATTTCATTGCGTTAACTTTACAAACTTCCATCTCATAATTTTCGGGTTTGAAAAATTAAGTTTTCGGATGTAGAATACCTGTGTTCTGTCTCAAGAAGTATAGATCAGAGGATGCATATTCTAATCAAAGTTTGTAAAATTCATAACACGGAAACGGTTGGAATACAAATTTATTGAAATATCCACAGTAGCTTCTTTCATTACATTATTATAGACCTATATCGTATGAAATTGTGAGACAAGAATTAAATGTCAGGTCAAATCGTGTGTGAGAATGGATGCAGGAAAACCCCCTACATATACGTATCTACATTACATATACTAGTATGTACCCACCTAAATATGTATAAAATATATGTACATATGAGTCCAGTTCTTGAGAGCGGATGTGGGAATGATGTGCTGTCCATAATATATACATGTATATATATATATATATATACTTATATCTAGATACAATACCATATCTATATACTATGTATATTGTATAGTATACACGTCGTGTACGAATTCAATAACATTTTCGTATATACACGTATAATGTATCAGTATGTATACCTACATACATCTACTACTTAGAATACCTAGATTATAGACGATTAGTAGAAATGAGATGCGTAGGCGAGGTCAGGATGTTATAACTCGCTCATATATACGCCTGTATACGTTTACATGTATCCACATACATGTACCTATTATGCAGATATACATGTTGTGTATACATAAACCAAAAAGCCACCATCATCTATATAGGTATGCATGTACTTCTACTTATACTTGAATAGGTACATACATCTGCCTGGACATATCTATGAACAATCATATATTACACATGTGTATATATATATACGTATGTAGAGTATCTATATGTTATATACATAGTATATGTATAGCAAACACGTATACTTAAGTATATAATATAGGTACGGTCAAGTTTAAACTAGATATCAGTACGTATGTACAGTATATACGTACATGTATGTATAGCGATTCTATATATCTGCGGCATCCGCGATTCACGCGAGCTTTAGACCGGAAATGATTCACGGTCAGTCTCTCCCATCTCGCCGCCCGCCCTCTTCTTGCAAATCATTTCTCATCCTCATCCTCATCCTCATCCTCATCCTTTTAGTTTCCCCACTGCCGGCATAACACCATTACAACCACCATTACCTGCACCTATCTCGACACTTTCACATGGTATAAGTATACATACATATGTTACATGTATTATAGGCGCATAGATATCGTTGACGGAGAAGTATATATCTATACTCCGTTCAAATCGCGCGCCGTCGCTCCGGTTCCGCTCGATATCCGTTTGTTGCCGTTATCGCGCCACCATCGTTCGTTCATTCCCGCACACGGACACGTGCACACACATGTTTAACATTCATTCAATATCTCTCACTCACAAGTATCCGGGCACATATAGTGTGAATAACGGTTTTTTTTTTACACATACATACATACGGGGCATTCCACGTCAAATTGACCAATGATTTTCCCTTATAATTTTTTATTCGCTTTGCGCTTTTTTATACGATTCTTTGATCTCAAAAAAAGCACTTCGAATTTCTTTAGATTTCTTTCTTTAACCGTCAATTTTTTATGATCAATCGAACCCATCTCAATATTGGATTTGTTTTTTATTTATAGATTGTTTGATTTTTAATTACTCCAGAATTAATTTATTTTTCGACCAAAGCTTTTATTTCATATTTCAAAAAAATAATCTCTTCCAAAAGCTGCGTCGTAATGATTTTGGAGCACCGTTGGTCCGATTAAGATCGTTTAGCGCTCATTCTGCAGTTAGGAAATAAAATCCTTATCTCGTGAATGAGGAAATTTTTCAGTACGGTTTTGTTTGTGCCAAGTTATTCGCGTGGCACAAATTTTGGACGCTTTGGATAATTGACTGTAAGTTTGCACACAGTTGATTTTTCTCAGATCCCCTCGTTCACATGATGAGGATTTTATTTCCGAAAAAAATCAGCCATTAACGACCTTAATCGGATCAACGGTGCTCCGAAATCTTTACGACACAAGTTTCATAGGAAAATTTGTTTGTAAAGTGAAATGACGAACTTTGGTGAAATGAATTCAGCATGTCAACTATTTGAAATTGAGCTATACAGGGTGCCTTCAAGTCTTTTCTATTTCAAACAAATTGATCCAGTGTTTTTTTTATGAGAAGAGATAAATAAATTTCCGAATTATCGATTTTTTGTTTTTGTTTTTTTTTTCAAATTGCGAATTTGAGATTCCTACTGATATGAGTATCGAACCGCAAAAATCTGCAATCGGAGCAAAGTACGAATAGTGATAATCAAAGTGATCGTAATAAATATTCATCAGGGTGGCCACAGACCTGAAAAACCTGGAAATCCTGGAAATCTGATGAAATTTTAATTGGTCCTGGGAAATACCTGGAAATTTCATATGGAATTTCAATCTCCGTCATGGAAAAAAATCGAAGTAAAAATCAGTCTTCAAAATGGAAAATTTAAGTAATTTGTTGATATTTGTTGACCTAACCTTCATTATAATCCTGATCGTTCAATTTCATTTGAAGGTAACAAGTTTTGTAGTCATGGGAAAAAACCACGTTTTAGGTGCTGAAGAACGTGGCAATGTCATGGAATTTTATTCTCAAATATTTGTGGCCTGCACCCTGTTCACAAATAATAATTAAAAAAAAAAAAAGTTTCTCTCATTTTTGAAAATGAAACAAAAGCTGCTTCTGTTAGGGGATGATGATGATGATGATGATGATGATGATGATGATGATGATGGCCGCGTTAGCGAGTAGGTACGCTTGGTTTCGTAAAGCTACGGCGCGCAGATTGCGCGGAATGAGCAGCAGCAGCAAGTAGAAGAAGAAGCAGCAGCATGAATTCTATGAATGGAGGCGGCTCCGGATCAGCCGCGACAAGCAAGGACGACTAATTATAGCGCTAGTATCTCTTACGTCGCGGGCGTATACACATATCTATATGTATATAGTATATACACATACGTCTATATACCTATGTTTCACAAGTGTGAAAGAGTATAAGTAACTTTTCGTTTGGTCGGCGCGGGGAGATGAAGAGAAGAAGTAACTTGTGACGGAGTAGGGGAATCCGGCCGGGCCAAATATACATGATAAATATAGATATACATGTAGACAATATACATATATGTATATTTTCTACATATACATTATACTTTGAGATGTGTATATGCGTATGGGACATTTCACTTCGAATTTGTAGACCACGTACTTCACCCCCATCGATTTCAAAAATTTTTTTAGTATGACGTTGTTACCGGCCCTAGAGGGCGTTGGAATTTTTTCCAGATTTTTTATAACCATCAGTTAAATTTGAAAAAAAAAAATCGAAAAGCTAATATTTCTGAAAACGCAATTGTTTTTTTAATCTGAAAAAATTCGTACTGATTTTATGATTGTAAAGATGATTTTTAAGCACCAAACGATGATGAGATCTCAATATATTTACTATTTTTTTTTTTTCGCAAGTTTTTAGTTTTTCCATATGTTTAGTTTTCCATTCAACTTTTCTGATAGTCAGAAAATTTGAAATTCATCAATATTTCAGAAAGTTATAACCCATTAGAAAAAGTAAATACTCCAATTCCGATCACATGGAAAACAAAGAAAGTTCCGATTAAAAATAATAAATATTGAGATCTCATCATCGTTCGGTGCTAAAAAATCATATTGTAAATCATATAATCAGTCTGATTTGTTTTAGATTTAAAAAAATGACGGTTTAGGAATTCGCTTTTCGATTCTATTCGAATTTCAGTGATGGTTAAAAAAAATCTGGAAAAAATTCTAAGGCCCCTTTGGGTGGGTAACAACAGCATACTAAAAAAAATTCAAAATCGAAGGGAATGAGGTACATGGGCTGAAAATTTGACGTGGAATGCCCCGTATATACATCTGGTGCATATCATATATACGTATGTATCTACGTGTATATACATATAGATGAATCAATTTTATTCATCCTGCACAAAAATCTATCCATTTTGTCTACTTCATAGAATTTCAGCATACTGTCGTTAGGTTATCACAAATTGTACAATTTTTTGGATTTTTTTTCCTCTTCCATGTCTAGTTGGACTTGGTATAATTGCTGCTTCCATTATAGGTTTCAATGGTTGATTAATTGGTGCGTTGTCTGTATTATATATATTGTAACGTTGTATACTTATGTACGCGTATAACAGTGTTGATTTAATAATAATAATAATGATATCATTATAACGTAGTAGGAGATGCTACACGACGAATATACGATGTATACTGCAACATCGCCCATCCGTATAACAGCAAATGCGTAATACTGACGCAGTTGTTAATCGATATCTGTATAGGTATATGTATCTAAGGCATGTAAAAACATAGTATAGTAGTATGCTTGTATGTATGTATACAAGCGTATTATAGCATACATGTATTTAAGTAGATAACGCGTGTTGGGTTTGGGATAGACGTAGCCTTTCATTGATTCCGCTTTCGAGAGTCATTGATCATACATGTATTATACATGTGTTTGTATGTATATATATATGGGGAATTCCAGCCCAACCTGGACAGCTTTTGACCCTCACCCCTCTCGATTTTTTTCATTTTTTTTTCTGATATTCGGTAGACTGAAAGGAGTGCTTGTGATTTATTTCAAATTTTTATCTCGATCCGTTTTCGATTTACATATTTTTGAAAATTCGCAATTCCCGATGATCGTCAAACGTTTAAACGCCTGTATCTCTGAATCTATCAGTCGGATTACAAAATGTGAGCATATGAAATTCATCGGAAAGAAGTGTACTTTTCGAAAAAAATATTTCTGGATAATTGTGCCTCGTCCTTCATAGTGAAATCTTCGTTTAAACATGAAAAATCGATTTTTCTCAAAGTATGACATAATTCAAAATTTTCAAAAAATTCTCAAAAATACTTCGAGAAAAGACAAAATTTTTGAGCTATGGCTGATCGTGGGCCTCGGCTGCTTTCTATTTTTAACAGAATTTTAATCGAAATTTTAATTGAATTAATTAAAATTCTATTGAAAATTGAAAAACAAATTTAATTAAATTAATCAAAATCCCGTTGAAAATTGATTTCTCAATTTTTTCTCAATTTTCTTTATCTTTCAAAATAAATTTTAAATTGAATCAATTAAAATTCTATCAAAAATTTGAGAAAAAATTCAAAATAATCGATTAAAATTCTGTTAAAAATAGAAAGCAGCCGAGGCCCACGATCAGCCATAGCTCAAAAATTTTGTCTTTTCTCGAAGTATTTTTGAGAATTTTTTGAAAATTTTGAATTATGTCATACTTTGAGAAAAATCGATTTTTCATGTTTAAACGAAGATTTCACTATGAAGGACGAGGCACAATTATCCAGAAATATTTTTTTCGAAAAGTACACTTCTTTCCGATGAATTTCATATGCTCACATTTTGTAATCCGACTGATAGATTCAGAGATACAGGCGTTTAAACGTTTGACGATCATCGGGAATTGCGAATTTTCAAAAATATATAAATCGAAAACGGATTGAGATAAAAATTTGAAATAAATCACAAGCACTCCTTTCAGTCTACCCAATATCAGAAAAAAAAATGAAAAAAATCGAGAGGGGTGAGGGTCAAAAGCTGTCCAGGTTGGGCTGGAATTCCCCATATACAGTTTGTGAGATACGCGGCGATTATACTGAATGGAAGGGTTATTATATTCGTGGAATTTCATGACAAGGTATAGATTTTCGTCTGAACCAGTAGTTTTAGAGAGCAAACTTTTTCAGGCGTAAAAGTTGCGGATAATTAAATTCTGAAAATTTAGTTTGACACACGTTTCCAAAAAATTGACGGCTTTAATGGAGATAATCGGGAGAATTATGAATGGTACGCAGACTTTATATACGCATCAGCCGTCAGATTCTCGATTAATCATCGATTTTCGTCGAAATTCTTCGTTTTATCAAAATGATGTACCTACTGTAGAGACATATAAGTTACGGTTGTTCAAATTCCGCAAATTTTGTTTGACACATTTTTCCATAAATTTAACGGTCATCGAAATAATTGGAAAATAAGCATGCGACTTCTCATATCAAGCCCCATAATTTCTCGACAGAACTGACTGTGAAATATTATACTGCAGTATATACGAATATCAAAGACATGGCTGGTCAAGTTCTACCACTTTCATTATCGATAGTTTTCTAGGAAGATGACGGTCGTGCAGATAATCGCAAAAGACAAGAAAACATAGAACCGCCGCGGACTCATCAATCACAAGTTGATCTCGCGGTGATGCATTTCTCGGTCCACGTCCAAACCATATCCGTTCAACAAAAACTTGCGATAACATGAAATCCCCGTCTGGTAAATTTCTACAACTTTAGTTTAAATTTTATTCTTCCATAATGCCAACGGTTACAGAAATGATCGGGAAAAAAGCACTAAGACTTCTCAACTTATCGTCAAAGCTGTCAGTTGCTCAACGAAACGTCGATTTGCGTCTGTCTCATTCATTCATTTTACCAACAAACTTGAAAGAATATGAAATACCTACGTATCTGGTCAAGTTCTACAACTTTAGTCACAGGAACTTTTCCAAAAAATTGACGGTTTCTGGGATAATCCCGAAAAAACTACTTCCTCGTTTGAATCGAACCCCTCGTGGCAACGGGCTTTAGTCTATCTCGTTAAGGTGACATACTCAAGATCCCTTCCAACCTAACCTAGCTAACACAAAAAAAAAATATGACTTTCACTGAAATCCTATCAGTTTTTTTGAATAAGTGACATACTTAGCCTGCACTTTCTGCCATAAAAACTGAAGTCATTTGTCGAGGGTTCATTCAGATCGGTTGGGTAGTCGTCGAGAAAGCACGATTCGCGTTTTCGAGGTGACGACAATTGTTAATAATGGAATTAAGTTCTATTTTCCCTGTTCTAAATTTATAATAAAGAGTATAACAATAATAGACAAATTCAATATTCGAGATGTCCTCTTCTTTTTATGAAATTGGTATCTATTTAGCTACGTCTATTTAGCTATCTATCTATCCACCCATCTCGTGTTTTTTTTTATCCTCACGTTATAGTTCGAACGAACGAGGTTGATACGTATGTAGGTAGGTATGTATGTATGTACCTAGCAACGTCGACCTGTTATACTTGCAGTATTGCAGTCTGCACCAGTAGGTCATTGAGTTTGCGATTGAGTGACGAGGTGAGGTGAGGCGAGGTGAAGTAGTAGAGACGGTGCAGCTGACGTGGGAAAAGACTTCCGTTAGTGGAACGCGAGGAATGAGGATGAGGAGGAAGGAGCTTGGCAGAGATCGTTCAATACTTGAACGAGGGCACAACATCGCGTCTAGACTATTAAAAAACGACAATTACAACCCTCAAATGCAACATTCACATATATTCAGGCTTGAAAAATGAGAAAAATACATTGTTTCATCAAAAACACCCTTCTTACTCATTTTTATCTTTCTTTTTCATCATTTTTTCAAAAAGCTCACATCGTGTCGAAGAATGTTCAACTTTCGCGTTGAGTGAACGCTTATGCTCACCTCGAAAACGCGATTCGCAATTCCTGCCCAACTACTCATAGGATCGGAACGAAAATTTGAGGATTAATTCTTCATTTCAGCAGAATTGGCTAAGGTTTTCTCCTTTTTCAAAATTTCGAACAATTTTTAGAGAATTTCAAAGAGTTTTGACCAATTTTTAGGTTAGCTAAACATGGTAGATAATAAATGACGGTGAATGATTCAAAATTTTGGTAAAGTAAAGTACCCTGCCATTTACTGCTGGAGTAGAGCATCAATCCCCAAATATAGTCATTTCGATCGGTTGTGGACTCTCGGGGAAACTATAACGAATCGTGTTCTCGGGATGAGCAAACGTTCACTATAATATCATGCGCATAAAGGCTATCCTGCAGGATAATTATTTCCTCCCCTGGCAATATGGTTGTAATCTTATCAATTTATGCCCTGCACCTCGTATCTTATCTCAGCTGTACACAATAGAAATATGAAATACACCTAGCTCACGTAAAGTTCGGAAACTAAACGATAACACTGAATAATTTATCAATTAACTATTTCAACTATTGTTACTTTACCCAAATTGAAACAAACGGGTTTGGGCTGATCATAAGCCAAAACTTCCTGTTTTCAAACTCATTTTAAACGGAAAAAATGATTCGAATCACACTTTCAAAATGTAATTGGCTTGAAAAATGTTATCAATTACATTTCCGGAATGTAATCATATATAGCTCGAAAAATGTTGCCAATAAATTACAATTGTCAGTAATTTGTAATTGTAAAAATTTTAATTATATACGAATTACATTCGGAATTTGTAATCGGAAAAGTTCTAAGTATACTAATTACATTTATAATTTGTGATAAGAGAAATTTGAAGAAATTTCAATTACTATGCTTACTGTTGTAATTTGCAATTTCAATGTAAAAGTAATTAAATGTGCTCAACACTGGTGAAAATGGGCTAAAACTGAAGTCGTGGACCCGATCGGTCCAGTATAGTTTTTGAGTTATTGAGAGAACAAAATCCTAATAGGTAATTAAAAGAAGAAAAATCAAGTTTGAACAATACAGAAGTACTGCATAGATGTATTTCAAAATTCAGTCACTTTAAATCTGGTGAAAACTCAACTTTTCATTTTAGGGGTAGTTACAATAACTTCCTTTTTTCATCAAACGGGAAGTTAATGAAGAGTGCAAGGTTTTTCACATGGATACTTATAATTAGTTACTTATTTTCATATAACAAACATCAATACACGTAACATTTATCGGTTACAGTTGTTTAGAAATATTTCTCAAGGTGCGACGTCAGCTTGCTAGGATCCACATTGGGCCCATGCCTTTCGACGACTTGTCCTTCCTTGTTAACGATGAATTTTGTAAAATTCCATTTGATGAAGCTGCCCAGGAGTCCGCCCTGTTTGTGCTTAAGATACTTCCATAGGGGATGAGCGTTGTCACCGTTGACGTCAATCTTTTCAAAAAGATCAAACTTCACCTGTAAATTAGAAATATATAGAAAACAATTTAGAAAAATAGAGAAAGATTGTTGAGCTCAGGATAACTATGTGTGTTTTGGAAGCAATCTTAGTACTTTTTGACGGTCTCTGAAACTGCAGATTTCTTCACTGTCGCCTGGTTCTTGACCGTTGAACTGGTTGCAGGGAAAAGCCAGTATGCTGAGACCTTGAAACAACAAATATCGGTTATTAGTTGGGCTGCATATGACTAGCTCCAGTATAACTTAACAAACTCAAAGCCAAAATTGTATGTGGTTGGTTTGGTAAATAGAATGGTGGCTGCAAAAGTGGCCCGAAGTATCAGATGCGGGGAAACTTCGGTGAAATTCTGATGAAACTGATTGGTATTGTGTTTAAAATAACTAAGAAATTCGAATTCCTACATTTCTTTTTCAATTTCTAATCAAAGGGTGAGATAGTGTCAGTTTTGAACTAAAACTAACATGATCCAGGCCAAATTCGAAAATAAAAATACAAAATGTCTAGCTATGATATGGAACGTGTCAACTATCTTATTTCCACTTTTCCTAGATTCAAAAACCATTGTTATTCCATATCTACCTTTGGACTCATACTGGTCGAACAGCTCATTCAATTCCTTGTAATTTGTTGCCGTTAAACCGCATTTCGAAGCCACGTTTACGATCAAAAGCACTTTTCCAGCGTATCTGGAAAAAAAGTAGGTATGTAAAAATGTGTCGGATTCGAAGAGTGTCGATGGTTCTAAATCATAATCTTTCAGTTGAAACATAGGAAATTAAGAAAAATGAAAATAAATATTTACTTAGACAGTGGTACTTCTTCTCCCTTTATTGAAGTTACGGTAAAGTCGTAAACCGACTTCGCTGCCTTATAGTCCGGATTCGTAGTCATTGCTAAATGTACCTGGAAAAGAAAAAAAAAAAAAAAAATTGTTTTGTATCAGAAACCATGTAAACGGAATTTTATATTCTCTTCTTTCTCGTTATTCTATTGTTTTTTAAACTCCGAAATGGAATTTGAATTTGAAATTCGCGGGCTAGATTACCAGTCTGCCTCAAATTCCATTTTCTGTACCATTTGTCCGGAAGTTCAATTTGAACTTCGCGCGTTGAATTCGAATTTCAAGTCGGGCGGGTCTGAAGGTCGCGTGAACGACTGTTGCATAATACAATATAAGAATCGAATTGTCACGAATCGAAAACTACCGTTTCTGTATTTACGAAAAAAGAAAGGCCGGTCCACAAAGATCGAGAAAGTTAATCGTCGTACGAGATGAAAAAAAAAATTGCAAACTCATCGCTACGCGTCGTGTCTGGCTACGCCCGCATAGTTCATGGTCATCGTACTTATTTCTACGCGTTCTAAATTTGAATTGAAAAATTGCATATACACAGTAGAGAACGAGGTGTAACGCGTAAATTTCAAGACAAATAATGAAATATAAAATGAAAAACGCAATTGAAAAAAAATCCCACCCTGGTTTTAAATGATATCAAGATTTTTGTTTTTCCCTCCAATGTTTGACTTATTAATAATACATTATTCTATTTATCCTCGTTTTATATCATTATTGGTATTATATGTTTTGACGTACTCACCTCTCGGGGCTTGAAACTTCACTAACTGACAATGATAACGCGTGAGATAAATAAATGACCGCGCTCTCTCGATGACTTATGACCACTGAATCACGCTTCTCACGTTTTAATATGTTATCGGTTTATATACCTTTCCTACTCCGTGGTTTATTACCGACGAGCGCGAGAGGAGCGCGGCCAATTGTTTCACTGACTCGGACTCACCGAGCCACGCGATTGGTCAACGCGCTGCAGCATAAGCTAACATCTCCTTGATACGATTACGTGTCTACAACGTAGTATACTATAGTCGGGTAAACTTTGCTCGCTGACATCGATCCTACGATATGATCAATTATTCAAACAAGTATTGCTGGATATACCACATGATTGCTGTATAATACACAGTTTCTTTGAGCCATACTTAGAACTGAATGATTTCCAATGAAAATAACAAGAATACTCTATGCTAGAGCAAAGGCGAAAGCTATGAATTTAGCACTCTATTCAGAATTCAAATATCTTTAAAGATGGCGGCAAATCCCCGGCCGTTCAGACTTGAATATATTAATTTAAAAAATTGATCTTCTCGCGAAATGTTTAATAAAAATTTTATATTTTCTAGGATATCGGTTTGTTATATATAATATAATTCAGGTGAACGAGATTGTATTAAATTTATCTTATCTCCATTGATACCATGATCTGACACTTTGTCTTGTATAACGTGGTCGTTATTCGTCGATAATTACTCACGGAGCTGCTATGATGTAAACTTATGCGATTATTACGAAACGCTATTGTTGTTAACGTCATTATTTTCATGATTAGTGATTTTATGACAGTTGATTATTAAACTAATTCAAAAATCAAATAATAATAATAATGAAAATTTCATCCCGATCGCTCCTTTACTTTGCTGCTGCAATTTTTTCCTAATTTTTTTTTCATTGTTTAAATAAAGAAAACAAGTATAGTATAGCATTTTTCTTCAACATTTCGTCATGTTGCGATAAAAACCGACTAACAATCTGCATAACATGTTTGAGACCAATAATCTGACTCTGAACCTTTTCAAGACGGCTACTTTTCATTCGAGACATATTTTAATAAGTAATCTGAGGGTGCAAAACATGTTCTAGGAATTTATTCGAGCACGCGTACATGTTTTCGGGCAGACTTGTTAGTTAGTTAGGCACGTTTAAAATTTTGTTGGGATTCCAAACATGTTTTCAATCGATATCATGGCCCAAAGACGTATTCTAATCTTCTGCATCTTCTTCACTCAAAAAATGCTAGACTGTATTACAGCTGATAGCATTTTCTATTGAGATCTTGTCACACTGAGATGAAAATCAGCTCACAACGTATGTCAACAGGAAACGCTATTGGTTGTGATGGCCTCTTGCGCGTTAACAAAATAAACGAGATTAGAACATGATCATGATCAGAATATACCAATAAATGGTTAAGAGAGCATAAAATGCTTCGCGTATGGATTTCAGGGTGGCTACTCATCTGAAAGAACCGGTCAAACTTGGAAATGTCAGTGAATTTGATGTGGTATACATGGAAAAGTCAGGGAAATGTCAGGGAATTTCGTATCCGGTCAGGGAATTCATGGCTCACAATCTAAATGAGCTGTTTGTTCGAATTTCTTTTACATTTCAACAAATATTTTGATAGCTACATCCATCCCATATCATTTCATATTTGTCTTCTAAAACACTCCCGCTTGAACTTTTAGTAGCAAAGTTTTATCTCCCACTCTTTACAACAAATTTTTCTCAAATAGACATAAGAAACGAACATTTCCACTGCATATTGCAAAGTGAAAGATCGGGGAAAAATAGACATTTTGGTCGGGAATCAGGAAAAAGTCAGAGAAGTTCGAAATCGAAATTTAGTGGTCACCTTGAAATTTACAAACTGCTGGTTAGTTAGTTGAGTGATTTTCTGAAAGTTTACTATACAGACTTGAAGAAAAAAATATTATTACCTGTTCTGCATCAGAATATCTTCAAGATATTAATCTCCATCTATTTTAATTGCAGCACGCTCGTTCCATGGAAAGTATTCAGGCACGAGTTGAACCAAGTTCACTCGATCAGTTCTGGACTAGAAGCGATGGCTTTAAAATCTACGATAGATCTCACCTGTAACGACTACATCTCGAATTTTGAATTCGACGTATTCACTAGGTGAGTATCGGCTCTCTATTAATAACCGAAACGACTGGATCCAGTTGATCTTCGAACTTTGAAGTAGACAAGCATCTTTGTCAACCGCAAGTTCATATGGAAATTAAGAGATATTTATTTCGTTGTACAGATTATTTCAGCCCTGGTCGACGCTGCTCCAAAACTGGAAGACCCTCGCTGTAACGCATCCTGGCTATGTCGCTTTCCTTACCTACGACGAAGTCAAAGCCAGACTCCAAAAATACTGTATAACTAAACCAGGAAGCTACGTCTTTAGACTTAGCTGTACGAGGCTTGGACAGTGGGCCATCGGATACGTTACTTCAGACGGCGACATCCTTCAGACCATACCTCACAACAAAAGCCTCATACAAGCTCTTCTTGACGGCTACCGGGAAGGCTTGTAAGTATAATACTCAGACTTCTTCTTCTTATCTAATTCTTAAAGAGAATTTATCGAACACATTTTTTACATCACTGGATGATGAAAGAGACCCCAACAAGTCTTTTTTCATTTCAAAATAGGCCCAAAAGTGGTCTTTTGGTTTGAAAACATGTACAAAATCAGTCTTCTAGTCCCAAAACATGTACAGCAAGTTATCTGTTAGATCCCCCATTGAGTTTAAAGGCAGTATTTAAATCGAAAACCAGCTTAAACATCGCTATATAGCTTACAAAAACATGTTTTGAAAGATACGTTCAGATCGAAGACATGTTTGCCAATAGTTTTGCAGTGTAAAAACATGTCCTGGAGTCAAATCGCATCTCAAATTCGTGTAAAACAAATTATTCTGTGAAAGTTTATCTTGTAGTCAATTTGATAATGAACAAGTTGTGTTTATTTTTCAGTTATTTGTATCCAGACGGTCGAAATCTCAATCCAGATTTAACATGGGCGGTGCAACCGACTCCTGAAGAACATATAAAAGTAACAGCTGAACAGTACGAGTTATATTGCGAAATGGGCAGTACATTTCAGCTTTGTAAAATATGTGCCGAACACGATAAGGACGTCAGGATCGAACCCTGTGGACATCTCCTCTGCACTCCGTGTCTCACAGCGTGGCAGGTAGCAGTGCCTAAATCCATTTTTCTAGCTTATATCTTACTCACAAGTTCCAGCTCACTTTATCAATATCAACAAGGCAAACCAAACACTTCCTCATCTTGGCAAAGAAACATCGTTAAAAAAATCATGAATATACTGTATTGTTCCGAATATAAGTCGAGGTTTTTCGTTGTTGATTTTATCATCAACTAGGGTCAACTTATATTCGGAACACTATGGTAAGTATTTTGGAGCAGAGAAGACAAGCTTTTTAATCCTCTTTATGAAATATTCTTATCGTTACCATATTCTCGTGGGTTTTGTGTAATTGTGTAATGTAATCCGGCAAATTTCCTGGCTATAAAGTACGTCAGAAATATTTTCGAGTAAAAGAAATCGGCTTTTTTACACTTTTTTTTGTTGTCGATATTTGTTTTCTTGTTTCCCATTCATTCCACTTTTTGTGTAAAATATTGATTTTAAGAAAATCGAAGTGAGAAACTTCGACGTTTAGATATATTTTCAAATTAACGTAAATTTCTTTCTCTTCTTCTCCATTATTAACATTAGCAATAACAATAATCTGATATATTCCAGGATTCGGAGGGTCAGGGATGTCCGTTTTGTCGAGCAGAGATCAAAGGGACTGAACAAATAGTTGTCGATCCATTTGACCCACGTCGTACTCATCGACCAGGTGCGCATTCAGCCTCAGTTAGCAACGCATCAACACCGACGCGGGATCTTGACCCAGACAACGAGGTATCCGACTAGGAGTAGCACCTCCCAAGTTATTAATCGCGCGTTACTATTAAACGTATGAAAAATAATAATCGTAATAATAATGATTAAATAATAATAATAAAAATAATAATAATAAAATAATAATAATAATAAATAAATGAATAAAAATGAAAATAATAATAATGAAAGGACAGAGGCCCCCCCGTCTTTCTTATACATATGAATCTAAATTATTGCATATCAATTAAATTTATAATCATATCACATTTTTTGTCATTTGTATGCGTCTGATCGCTCGTTATTATTACATATGTCATATTAACACGACGTTTCAAACCACCTTGGGTATTCGATGATATTTACAAACTTGAGTTATTATGATGAAACTTGTGAAGAGTTTGGAATTGATTAGAAAAAAAAGTTTCAGATTTGGAAAAACAGTATTTTTATACAAATTTCAGCTAACTTATTGCAAAATTTTTGTACACACTGATGAAAAGCTAGAATGGAATGTAGCTCGTCATATATCGAGTTCAATTTCTATCAACGGGGATAAAAACGAAAACTAGAATTCGGATTATAAACGATAGATGAATGTTGAAAATTTTTTGAAATGATAATCCAGGGTGGAGAATCGTCTGATTATGCATCCCAAAGCTGTTTTTGTCATTGGCTTACTGTATGCGCGCCGTTCATATTTTCATATTAATAATATGATTTGAATAATCATCGATGATAACGACGAGTTTTAGTAGTTTGTTAGAAAAACAGAAGGCTGTTTGTTGTATTTATCGCAACTAAACTAACACAAAAGGGTCTACACCAAAATACCAGCTCGTTTGTTTGATTAATTAATTAATTTGATACGAAAGCAGATGATTGGTAGATCGTGTTAGAAAGAGTAAGTCAACAATAAAATTGAACTCACATATATCTGCTAGGATAATTTTCACACAAAAATAACAATCTATAAGTAAAGCCGTGAAAGAAAAAAGACTAGGCAGAAAAAAGAAAGTAAACTGTATAATTTATATATTCTTAGACAAGTTATGAATTGATATAGAGCTCGGAGTAATAACTTGATTGAAAAATCACAATATAACATATAGACGATGATTATATTATTATACATAATATAAATATACATAACTATAATTAACTTATGCAGTATGAATATATAAGTATTACTACGAAGTAGGCTCAGTCGAGGAGCAAATCATTCAGTATCACGTTACTTAAAACTATACCCAGTTATCATGAATCGGCATTCGATAAAAGATCTTCGCGTATTAGCTTATTGTACAAATGAATTTTACACGTATGCCGCATGTTATTCAACTTCGTTTTCTTCATCGCTTTTTGGAAAGAGTTTAGTAGATATGTTCTAAGTAAGTGTCAAAGCTTGAATATTGATTGATATTCGATAAATTGTCGACTATCATTGTCTATTTTTCTATACATTGAAGGAAGAATGTTTCTTGCGTAGCTTGAATCGCGAGAGGGAGAGAGAAAGAGAGAGAGAGAGAGAGAAAGAGAGGGAAAAGAAAGAAGTCTCACAAAGCTTGATAAATAATAAACAAAGGCTTTTCTCTTAAAATGCTTATTGGCAAAGTTTTTTTGTTATTATTATTTGTACAATTAATCATCCGACGATCGATCGTTGTTCATATATTTCTATCATTATCGGCAATTCAATGTGATAATATGCGATGTATGGCGATTTGAATAGCGATATAAATTTAGTGATCATCATTCTCTAGTGTATTCGAATACATACCTTCTTTTTTTCTTCACTTATCTTCAATTTCTTCTCTTAGTCCTTTTATTTTCATTCTCCTTCTTCTTCTTCTTCTTCATCTCATCCATCCTCATGTTCATCTTGTTATCTACTCTGTTCTATTCTATTCTCGTCTTTCTTTCTTCCTTCTTTTCTTTTTTTCTTTCTTTCTCTCAACTAATGAATTATGTTTGTAAAATATTAGGTATTTTGAATGAAATTTTTTAAATAAAATTGTATGTTATCATATCATTATTACATATATCTATGCATATGTATATTTCACATTCAGTATATCATCCTGACTGCCGCACTATTTTCGTACCCAAATTACTATTTTTCTTTCGCTCGTTTTTTTTTTTTTCATACATATACATAATTTAGATAGACGCCACATATATGTATATGTATGTAATTGCGAAACCATGCGATACAAGAACAATCGACCTTATCCCATCGTTTCAATGAAACGTTTGAAATTCAATCAACTCTGCTGCTGAAAACAAACTTTAATACGATAGACACGAATCTACTTTACCTAAAGATTTTAACTATCACAAATTTGGATTTTCAGAGTATTACTTCGAAAACGTTCTTCTCTCGCAGCGTTTTTGTATGTGCGTATGGGGTATTCTACCTCACTCGTTATGCCCGCGGACCTCGACTTTTTCAAAATGACCAATTTTTATTTTATTTTTTTATTTTGTCGTGAACTACAACTTTTGAACTACAAAAGAAATCTACCCCTGTTTCCTGGTTTATCGAGTAGTCACACCGTTTAGACAGGAAATTTTTTTGAAGTTACTCGCTTTTCAGTTTTTTTAATATTTCGTTCGTCGATAACTCAAAACCTCGCACTTGTATCGAAAAACTTCACGTACAAAATTTCTTGGTATTCGCGTATTCTCAAAAAAATGTCCTTTCTAAACGGTGTGACTCATCGACAAGCCAGGAATCAGGGGTAGGTTTTTTTAACTTGTAGTTCATGACGAAAAAAAATCAGTTATTTTGAAAAAGTCGAGATCCAGGGGAATGAAGAGTTGAGGTGAAATACCCCATATACATGTTCAAATGTTTGTGTAATATTTTATCACTTGTTTGCTTTATTTGATTTTTTATTTCTCTAACTAGACTAATTTTTTTCCCTTTTTTTTTTTACTTTATGCCTTATTGAGCGCGGAACTTAGAGTAGCCCATTGGCAGGAGAGAAAAAATAAAATAAAAAAATACACTGGCGACGTGCGATACGAAGTGGCGCAGTGATGTTAATTTAAAATTTTTATTATATTATGATATATTCCCGCATGATTTTTTGACTTTTATTATTTACTGTGTTGTCTGCTGGGTCCCTGCAAATGCTCTGCCCGCTGCATGAACGAACTAATTGGGAATGTACGTACTTAAAAGTCTGCAAGATTTTGAACGAAATTGAGGTAAGTGGTCAATCGCATTATGAAGGACCTAGCTTATGTAGCTTTTTTTTCAATGTATTATCAACAATCTCAGACAATAACAGAAGTCAGAAGTCGTTTTCTAGAATTTACTTATCCGAACTAATGCTCTTGAGCAATAAATGCAGTCTGATTATAGTGAGGTGATTTTCTTGTAAACATCACTCAAAGTTGTTTGGGTAACGTACTTCCCTAACAGATTATCTACTGAAACTTAAGCTAACTTTTAAAAGTCTTCTTTCACTCCAAATAACTCTAAATCTAATATTCAGGGTCAAAAACATGTTAACAAACAGTATTTCAGATCCGAAACACGTTGACACTCGGTATTTCAGACCCGGAACCTTTTTGCAACTATAGTCTCACGGTCCAAAATATATGTTCAAAAGTAAGCAACTGCTTTGATAAAAAGTCTGTTACTATTACGTAAGGATTAACTTAAATGTATTCGATTCTACAACAAAATTCAACGCCCCAAACACGTCTGAATAAAAATTCTATCAAAAAAAATGTCCATAGTCGAGTAAACAATGCATTTTCAATTCAAGTTGAGGATGTTTTTTGATGAAAAAATATTTTCAGATCCTACAAATCCTACAAACTGGATGTCTAGAAGTAGTCGATGTGACTAAGACAGGGTTCAAAGTGGACTTTTGACTCAAACGAAGTCTTTTATTAGTCTTCGATCCCAAGATCATAGTTGAACCAAATCTCTCAGCCCAAGACATGTTCGAAAGCTGTCATTTAGTTTCAAAACATGTCTTAATGTACTCGTGTAATTCAGAACATATCCCAAATTTGTCTGAGTCACATCTTTTGAAAAAAAATCTTATTTCAAAAGAACCAAGCTATCAAAATACAAAATCAACTACAAGACTCGAATATTCACTTTTTGCTTCAGACGTGTCTTTTAAACGACTTCTGGCTTCTGTAAAATGTTGTCCAGGTGATTTTTAACGAGGTGTTTTTTTCTTTTACACAGTATTATTAGTATATCACATAAAGAACCAGCTTCATACGTTTATATTCATAGCTTTCTCGTTTGTCCCTGCGCAACGTGTGTTTTTTCAAGTAGCCGATGATCACTTCACAGAAATCATGATTATTTGGAAGGAATATTCTTATATCGAAGGCTGCAGCGATCAGGCGCGCTTGCGTATTCTATTTTTCTATTATTTCGCTTACTTTATTCAATGTTTATTATGTTATCCTATTTTCTATTTTTCATTACTCATCTGGCTGTTTCTTTCGTCTTACATTTAGTCGATTTACAACAAACGGTCCGTCGAAGTACAGATTAAAAATTACCAACTTTTATCAGCTGAAAGCCCACATCCGTTTAATGTTTTGAGATCGTTTTCAGATTCCCAATTTCACAATTTATTGCAATTGCTCGAAACGATGATTAGAAATTCATAATAAATTTGAATATCCCATTTTCTTTATTTCTCAATTTCTGAGATGAGAAGCCTGCGCTTTCCATTCTTTCCTTGCTAATTTTGTTCTCATGTTTTAGGACATAATGGAGATATGCAATGGCAACTGTGGCCCGATGTATGACGAATCTGATGACGACGACGACTTCAGTTCTATGGGCTCGCCTCTTCCACCTCGGCGGGCTGTTCCCAGCCCCCCTTTACCTCCTAGACGACCCTCGCCATCTCCGACACCGAACAATCACACTAGAAATTCACGACATTTAACAGTCCCTAAGGAAAACGCCCCGCCACCTCCTTTCGTCACAGTTCTTACACTCAGTGAAAGCCACCAAAACAACAAAGGTATTATTATCTTTATTGACTTTTCATCGGATAGAAATCTGTTACTTTGTTCAAGAATAGAAACTTTACAAAAATACTCAGCAACATCCCATGTCTACACCAAAGGTCTTCAATGATCTTGAATTTTTTTGCTAAGATATTAGGGATTCTGTTCTGCCTTAGAATTTGCAAATTTAGTATTAGAATTTGTAACGGTAATGTAATATTGTTCGGAATTCATATATCGAAGATCTGTATTTATCCAATATTTCACTGCGATACTAAGGAAATGACTTCAGAATTTCCTGAACTAAATGAAACTCACTAAAATCTTGCAACCTCCTCAACATTGCTTATATTTGTTTCCATTTGAAAAGATGATATCTCCTTACAAATTAACACTTCTTTTTGCAGCGAACACAGAAGCCAGATACGATATGCTACATCGAGCTTCTTCGCCTTCTCCCATACCCCCTGCTATAATCAGGCCGCACGCCAGAGCGTATCGAGCACCTCCAGCCTTGCCAGAAAAGGCAAGTCGCCATACGTCTTTAGCTGTACCCCCGGTGCCTCCGCCTCTGTCAGCACCACGTCCACCAAAGTCAACGAAGGATTGTTCAGAGCAGGCGGACCACCAGTACGAGAATACGATAATAATCCCAGGGACTAGACAGCACGTTGTAAAGAATATAAATCAGGAAATGAACAGGGCAAGGCTTTCAGCTTTTATGAGAGGTAGAGATGAAGCCGGGGGTCCTATTGGTAAGGCGGAAGCTGCGGCTTATGAAAACGTGAACGTTGAACACATAGCGAGACTCACAGCTCTCGGTTTTGCCCAAGACGCAGTTATCCGCGCACTTGGGATCACCAGAAACGACCTAGAAATGGCTTGCGACATTCTCCACGAATTCTCCACTAAGTCTTCTTGACCAAGTGCAAGACCTAGCTACGCTAACCAACTTCTTTAGTTTCATGTAGTTTTTTTTGTTCACCGCGCAACAGTGTCTCATGAAAATTACACAGAGAGGAATTCGATAATCCTAATATTCAATTCTTAGAAGTCAATCTTGTTCATTTTTTTTTTTTTTCTTTTTGTCTTATTTCACATAGTTACAAATTATCTCTTCATCTGATGATGAGACAAAGAAACTAAGTATTATCAACAACCGATCAACAATTTGAACGAGACTATCGAGTCTAAGGATTCGATCGCCTCGTATATTCCTACCGATGATATAACAAGACTAATATTCACTTTTCGTCGTTTCGTTCGATTGTATTTCTTCTTCTTTTTTTTTCACATTGCAAGAATTTGATAGTAGTGTACTCGGAGTAACTTAAGTTGTAAAACGTAATTCAATATTGTGAATTGCATTGGATTTGCCAGATAAAAAGGAAAGATAAGCTAAACTTGGGAAATTACGATTCATTGTGTATTTTCTATCGTTACTAAACGCAGAAACAATTGTTTAGAACAATATAAAAAAAAAGGATTTCTGACAAATCCGATATAATTCAAACGCTCTTTCGCTTTTCACGAATAATTCTCAATGCCGAAATCGGAAAGTTAATACGAGAAACAGAAAAAGTATGTTTGAATTGAAATGGAAGATATCAACCATGCTAACGAACGATATTAAACGAACAAAAGTAAAATACTATAACGCAAATAAAGAAAGATTAAGCGAGTAACAATACGGAAGACGAAGAAGAAGAAATGAAGCTGGTAATTATATATAAATAACATTGCATGAAGTTTATACTATATTATATTTATTTATTATTGTAGTAAACTATTCTGAACGTGAAATGTGATATTTATGTTTATAAATAATAATAATAATAATAATAATAATACGTACATTCTGTCATATTTATATAGATAAATAACAAATAAATGAATACATATTATGCGTAATAATATGTATAAACTATCTAGAAACCAATTGTGGTAGAAGTTTTAAACGAATAATAACTAATATAAGAAAAGGTAAACTAGAATGTAATAATATTTAAACTAAAATATAGCCCAATTAATAATAACAATTAATAATTACACATTAAAGTTTATTATGATTATTTATAATTCATCGATATGCATAGACTGATGATGACCGGATGACGATGAACAAAATTACTATACAAAAAAGCGAAAAATATACAGTACCGGTCAAAAGTTCGGTAACAACCCGGAAACCAAATGGTATTCTGAAAAGTTTCATACCTCGGTGAAAAATGATCCAGTGTAATCAAAAAATGAAATGAAATTGCCAGATCGCAAAAGTTCAAAAAATTCTTGCTCATAGAAGATGAAGGTATACATCTGATATCTTTTTTTCTAACTAACTGAGGAGCTTGTAGTAAAAATTGTAATTCGATTTTTCATTGCGCTGCATATATTACAAGTGACATGATATTTCGTGAAAGATAATATGCAACTTCGGTATCCCGTCTTGTGGAGAAAAATAGAAATCCGTGATCGAATTCTGATCCATCATGAGCTACATTTCGTTCTCCATAATTGCGATTCGGTTTGTAATTTGTCGATGATTATTTACCGAGATGTAAAACTTTTAAAAACACTATTCGGATTCTGAGATGTTATCAAACTTTTGATCGGTAATTTACATACGCAAATAAAAAATGAGTTTAGACGCGATTATTCGCGTACTTGATCAAAGCTGTAGTTGAAGAAAAGTAAATGATCAATTAGTTGAACAGTTTATTGTCCCAGATTAGGATGTGTGCAGATAATCTATCCTCTGGATGCCATTTCTTATTATATACCTCAGGTTTTCATTCTGATTTTCACTGTTCAATTGACCATCAACTCTAATTATGTGCCCAAATAATCCTCGACCATTTATCTACCTACTTATACCTACCTACCCTATTTTTCTACATTTAATATTCCCCTGTAATAATGATACCTTTTAACTAATATAGCTTCAGATTTCCTATGAGAAAAAAACAAGAAATTGAAATTAATCTTTCGATCTCCTGCTCGGCGATCTTTGTAACGTTTTATTATTACGCGCTTATGCGAATAATGATAATAATAATAATTTAATAATTCATTAATAAACAAATAATAATTACATAATATAATTGTGTGGTGCAATATGCGTTAAATTATAAATAGTAACGTAGTTATTTAGGTATATTATATATAAAAATAAATAAGTTAGTAGTCGAAGTCGGAGGATAAAGTTTATTTAATTGAATACATGAATATTAATAAATTGGCTGTATAAATTATTACTACTATTATTTTATTATGTATTATTGATCAAAGTAATAAAAAAAAAACGAAAAGAAAATGTACGTTCAAATAGAAATTAGAAAAGAAAACTTCATTTTATTTAAATATAGCTACTCTATCAACTTGAAACGTTGCAAAAAAAAAAATAAGAAATAAAAATAAAAAATTTAATTATCTACGCAGTTTAATTTTAAACACGTGTTTACGATCCTTGCGAAAGTCTCATCTCGGTCCGTTGACCATTTGATTATAAGCTTTAGGGAATTTGATTTTGCACGCGCTACTCTTATCATCACATGCAAAACTAACAAAGACAAAAAATACCTCGAATATTTCCTCGAATACTTATGATTATTGAGGGGTAGACAGTCGTCAGACAAATGATCCCCCCCTGGATTGAAGTTCCGAAATGACCACGTTCATATCTGTGTAATTATTTAAGCCACTAACTACGTCCTCGCCGATCAGATTGATTGAAATTGAAAAGACGGCGCCAAGTAGTAGGGAGAGAGCCGATATAATCATTCGCAGAACAATTATTGGCGCAGATCCGTTACAGTCCGCAGATCACTAACTCCAAACTCCAGTCTTGAATACTCTATATCTGAATCTCCCAAAAAGGCTGCGCCATGCTTTCAAACACCTCAACGGTGAGTTTTTTTTTCATTCTTCAGACATTCAAGTCCCAGTTCGCATCAACTTCAACTCATATCAATAAAATAGTCGCTCGTTTTTATATCATTTGTAATTTTCATCTTCAGAAAACAGAAAAGGGAGCTCGATATGTCTGTTGAAGAAACGTTTCTAACACGTCTTTGGTGCTTTGGCTCAGCTGAATGATTAGAAATTTGACTACATTTTGAATATTTGAATAAAACAGTACATTATCATCCAGCTTCAGAATAAAAAAACCGAATCAAGAATCGTGAAAGTTGTTCAATGTCCATGTGGTTGACGGATGATAAAAAGTAGTTGTTGCTTGATCGAAAGATGATAACTCCATAGCGAAAAGTCCATAGATCGTGATTCCGAAATTGTAAATATATTGACGAAGAAGCTGTTGTTGTTGAGTATCGATCAGTGTCGTTGAAATTAGGCCATTGCTCAAGGACTGTGGACCATGGCAAAGTGATTGTATTGGGTCAAGAGCAAAAATGTGAATAACAGAAACAAGACTACCAATTAAATAAATAAGTGTCAAATCTCTATCAGTTACACGTGGAGAGCACGTAACTATTTATTGAAAAACACGCTTAACGAAGTGTAATCATTTTTCTATGCCTCATGTATTACGCTGTTGTCTCTTTTATTTTTTCAAAGTTGGAGATTATTTTTTCGCCTGTGTTTTATTATAAGTTTGCTTTTTTCATTTTGATCACGCAGTTTATTTCTACCACAACGATACTGACTATTTTGATGTTGCTAATCGTCGGGGAATCAAACTGCAAACCATGGCCTCAGGTTTTGAGCCCACTTGAACAAACCACACTTCCGGAATCCGGAAGAACATCTTGCCCTGAAGAGGTACGTGAGTACAAACATTCGAAGGGATTCTTTCAGACCCAAATTTTCAATGTTGAGTCTGAAAGAAGATTTTTTGGTAATTACTCACCCAAAGCTTTAGGCTATTTGGTTGAAAATTTAAGTTCTTAACTCGAAGCGATTATTGAAACTACGTTGCGAACTACGTTGGAAATTGATATTTTTTATCAATGTTTTGTTAAGTCCGATACTTTCGACCTGTTCTCCAAGACCTGATAGTTTTATTCTGGAACAAGTCCAATTATCAACTCCAAATTCCTAACTTTAAGTGTTTATTCGAGAATTTGATATCTTTACTTTCACAGATACTGTGCGCAAAATTTCTTTTTCAAGACTTGTTATTTCCAGTCTCAAGAGAGGTCTTTTGATCAACTTCTGAAGTTCTTACTGAAGAAGTCATTTGGAGAACTTGTCGTTGTAAACTTCAAACTTTCAGTGCAAAATTTCTAATGATTAGTCTGAATGAAGTGTTCTGGTGAAAGTTACAGTGTACAAGACGATATTGTGTGTCTCAAAGAAGACTTTGGTCCAAAGTTTGTGATTTTGAGTCTCAAAACAATCTCGTGGAAGATTTCTAGAATACAACTTTGAAATATTACAAAAGATTGAGCTTAAGTTTGTGGACTGAAGATATTAGGCTCCTCTTTATTGCCTGTGATAATCTAAAACAAAAAATTCTTCAAATTGCAGAGTAAAAACTTATGCCAAAGATGTGCGAAGCAAACTAAAAGTCCGGTCGTCTATCCCTGGTGCTGTACGAACTACGAAGCAACGAGAGAGTGGTGCACAGAGTATTTGGAATTTGGTGAATAGATACGTGAGCATTGGAATATGCTGAGAAATAGGCAACTGTACTCCTATTCATCCATAGGAGCCCAATACTCTCTGTTCCCTAATAGGAAAATCTCCATATTCTCTCGAATTAATTCTGGGGTCAATTCTTGGGGGCGCTTATTAATTCTTGGACTTTACTCGTCTGCGGATTAAACGCGATCGCGCATTAATCTCCGGAAAAATCAATCCGTATCAAATAGCCGCTAGCTATATAACCGTGTACGAAGAGAGTCTGTATAATTAATTAAATTATTTACATCCGACGATTGCAAAATCATCCTTTTTTATTTCACTTTCTTTTCTCTTTGACAATTCTAATTGCCCGTTAATATCTATCGCACGTTTTTTTTTACCAATTATACGCGCAAACATTGAACAAATACATCTTTTTCTACGTACCGCAAATTTTCCTCGTTCATTATTTATTACTTTATTTATTAATTATCCATCGGAGGAATGCGTAGGCGTGTGAGATCGCTTATTAGTCCTTGAACTCTGGGCTTTACTATATAACATCGTAATTCTAAATATATAACAAGTCTACGATGTGGTCACGTTCCAATTAATCTCGGCTGGCTCTAATTAGACTTTTCTTGGAAAAACACATGAGATTATTCGTCCGAATCACGTGCCGTGGGGGTGTACGGAGCTTAACGTATACAGTACAACGTCGTTTACCGTTATATTATACATAAAGCATTTATTATTTATTATTATACTAATGCAAAGCACTTTATTGCTGTTACATTGTTACATTCATAAAATATGACGTTTTATTTATTATTACTTATTTATATACTCACCTGAATAATAATTCTTTATACGAGCACGTACATTTGTATGCTATATATTTATTTTAAGCACAGTATTAGCGATTCGAAGATGTAAGCGGGTCTTGTTATTCGCCGAATAAATTGTTCCTACCATTGAAACAATTGTATATTTATTTTATTTACATACATATATCTATATTGTTATTGTCTTATTCACCAAATTCAATTAATTCACTCTTAACTCTCTGTTTTATCATCTATCATCCTCGTGGCAACAGCAGCTGCTCCAAAATACATTTGCAATAGGCGCCGGCTCGATAGCAATGAGAAAAAGGAAATAGACGATAGCGCTTAAATGATAATGCGAGAGTAGATAAGTTGAAACGATTGGAGGTCAGCAATTTCTGGAATCTGTTCTTTGAGCTATTGTAAGTCAACAAGTGAATAAATAGATTTCAAAACAAGCAACAAAACGATCAATTATACTGTTTTGAAGATCCTTAACGAGCTAAAACACCAACTAGAGAAAAAGAAAGAAAAATTCTTGTTCTCCAAGTCTTTTTTTTTTTTGTTTTTTCTTTTGACGACAAATGATTAAGGATCGATTCATTTAAACATTGTTTGTATCAATATACATGCGTATTCAATTTGTCTGGATTACGATAATTGTGTATAATATTTACACGCGGTTTCTGATATCACGCATTTAATTACACACATAAGTTAACAAGCTTCAAGAGACTCGTCAGTTGCCTTCGTCTTGCTTAATTCGTTACCGCCTTGGGACTTTGGATACTGACTCATAACATCATGATTTCCACGCCTTCGGGCAAGCAAGATTATCTATCGTTTTGTACTTTGGAAATTCTAACGGATAATAAGTATCACGAGAGGATGGAATGGACAGGGCAAAAACTTTTTTTTTTTTTTGATAAGAGAAGACCAAATAATCTTTTCAATTATTTTATTTTCAACTACTCGTGTACACACATACTCATAATTTTTATTATCTCAAGGAAGACTCGACTACAATTTATCAATCGTATCGCAGCTGAAACCGTTTCATCATCATACTGTATATAAATTCGTGATAATAAATTTGTACATCTCATTTAGAAGACACTAAATATAACTGGAATAAATTTCATCTACAGCACCACCCATGATTTAGGGAGAATTTTTTTTGCAAATTTCAGAACAACAAGTTCCAATATCTTGACAATAAAATATCGCGGAATAAAATTTCAGATAAAGTATTTCTCTGAGCTCTGTTTTGCAATGCTCTCTTTTGAATAGTTCCCAAACTCAACGGTCTTCGAGTTACCAGTAATTTTTTTTAAACCATTAGCAATAAAATATTTAAAAAACTTTGCGGAAAAAGATAATAAATGAATGGTCGGAAAAAAAACAAAACAGAACTGCGGCTTTTTCTTCCTGTTTAAAAATACCCCTATCTTAATTTTTCATCTGATCACTGCCTGGAAAATTCTACAGCGTCAGAAAAATAACCGAACCAATTCTGGAAGACGACCTGTTTTCAAAATACTCTTGAGACAGGGAGGAAAATCGTAAAAATATTTTACAAAGAGTTTTGGAAAGTTTCTGGTTGCTGCTCTGAAGTGCTATTTTGAAATTTTTTATGTAAGATGATTTTTTGCCGAAATGTTGTTTTGTTTTTATATCTGCAAACTGATCTTGACCTTATTAATGGTACCATATGTATTTACAAAATGTAAAAAAGAATCTTGTTGTATAAAAATACCAAAACCATCTAAAACACTAATATATATCTACAAGAAATTGTACATCAACTTAGATATTGGTTTATCGAACTACAGGGGTCAATTCCAATCTAAGTTTCTCATAGCGTTTCAATTCCTCTCGACTAACAGATGGCATAATATTCCGCGCAGCTTCAATGAAGTCTTCCTTACTGACTACGACCTTGTTCTTTTCAATATCTTCCTCATTTGGTAAACAGTCATCGGTTTCTTTTCTCCCCTGCAATTTTCGTCTCACAGCTAAAAGCCAAGCGCTCGAACAAACGCCATAAACATCAGCGCCGGTCAAATTGTCAGGTAGAATTTCAACAACGTCTTCAAGTTCAGCTCCATTTTCGAGTAATTCGAACCTCCTGGTAACTGCTCTGAGTATACTGAGTCTTGAACTTTTATCCGCTGATATACCGACGTAAAGTAATTTGTCAAATCTCCCAGGCCTGAGTAAAGCCGGGTCGATTAAATCTGGCCTGTTAGTTGCTCCAATGATAAATACGCTTCCCGAACTCTCTACCCCGTCTATTTCAGCCAATAGTTGCGAAACTACACGATCCATCACCCCGCCGCTATCTCCGCTCCTGCCACGATTAGGGGCCAGGGAATCTAGCTCGTCGAAGAATATAACGCATGGCGCGGACGACCTCGCTATATCAAATACTGTAAGAATAATTACGTTATCTTTTCCTCTTAGGATCCAAAGACCGAGTTTAATACATAAACAGAGATATTAGCCCTGTTTTACGCTCTAGAAACTTTTAAAAAAAGGATTAAAACCGCTGGTAATGAGTTCAGTAAACAGATTAACTACAACAACCAGGCATGTACCTTGTCTAACGTTCTTCTCGCTTTGCCCAACGTACATGTTCAATAACTCGGGTCCCTTCACAGAAAGGAAGTGAACCTTGCACTCTGTGGCAACAGCCTTCGCAAGAAGGGTCTTCCCCGTTCCCGGGGGTCCATATAGCAGAAGCCCACTTCTGCGCAGCCCCACCCCATCGGATGTAAGCAACGGAAGTTCTATGCGTCGCATTATTTCAGTTTTAAGGTCTGCCAGCCCTCCTATGTCCTCCCAATTCACTTTAGGGACTCGAGGTGCTCCTATCCAGTCCGAATATCTCGACTGCATGTATTCTGGACAATGATTTTAAGGATAGAGGATTTGATAAGATCATCGCAAAAAAAAAATAGAAACTAATAATTAAACAACTAGTAACAATTCTAACAAGCAAACCAAGGGGTGAATCACGGAGGAGATATAGTGTACTAATTGCAGAAGATATTCAGGAAATATTGTCAAATATTGGGAGATAAGTGCTGCAGAATGTTGAAAAGTGTTGGGAAATCTTGGAAAAATCTTGAAAAAGAGTTTAAATTATCTGGAAATGTTAGAAAAAAGTGCGGGAGATACTGGGAGATATTAAGAAATTGGAGATATGGTGTACGAGTTTTTGCCTCGTGGTTCACCCCTCGAAACAAACTGCCGCATTCCATGTAGCACAGCATTGACAATGTTCTGTGTAAGTTGGTCAAATCACGTTACTAATGCCATAAGGTAGCATAATATTAATATTCTTTTCGAAATTGCTTAGCAATCGATGAATACGTGTAAATGAATTGAAATTGGGAAATTCGAAAACTTGAAGGATTCTTCAATTTCCCTGATTTTTTCTTAAAAAATTAAAGCCAGAGGGTCGTATCTCCAAAAATTCATCTTTATGCTTTATTTCATCTAACGTTGCTTTCAATTGATGTTTTTCTCACGAATGATGTGATTTTCGACATTTTTCGAGATACGACCTTCTGGCTTTAGTTTTCCTGATTTTAGCTTGAAACTAAAGCCAGAAGGTAGTATCGACCAAAATCTCAGAAATTGTATAATTATTCATAAATAAAATCCAATTTCAAGTAATGGGAACCGAAAAAACAAAACAAAAAAGAATTTTTGTCGTTATGACCTTCTGATATGGCTTTATCTTTTGCAAAACATATAGAAAACTAAAGCAAGAAGGTCATGTCCGCCGCAATTTTCGATCTTTAGAATTTCAATGGATGTAAGTGTATTTATAACTTTCAAGGCAAAGCTGAGTAAAAAAAAATTGTACGACCCTCTGGATTTAGAAAGACCAAACTACTACTATACTACTACAACAAAACTATCGCTTTATTTATTTGTATTAGATTTGGTCTTAGTCACTTGTCTTAGACATAATTTGCAATTGGCTGCTGATTTTAAAAGCTGCCCCAACTAATTCGGTAACGCGCAATTATAGATAGCAAATCTCAGGAGTTTGTTAGTCTTTGTGAGATTTGCAGAGCAAAAGGTACCAGGAAGCTACTTTTCAGCACTTGCCATAGTCCGAAAGCTAGAAGATCATTTCTTTTCACACTCTCGTCATTAAAAAATGTAAGTTTACTGAAATAAACTGCATCTAACAGTCCAAAACTCAGCTCAACGTGATCTGATCTGTTCGATCATTAGACTCAAGTGTTTCTAGTCTCTGTGCGAGAAAATCTGCGAGGATTGAGACCGAAATTTCTTACATTTAGAGTTGTCAATCGTTTATCTAGTTCTAGAGAATGTTTATCGCCGCAAGTTCCCAAGATATTTTGGATCAAACATGTGGAAGATCAGTTTTAAAGAAATAGTTTAGTTAATAATACATTCTAGTAAATCAATAATTGGAATAAAGATTACCATGAGCTTTAGAGAAGTCGCTATACTCGAGTATCAGCTTCGCCTCTGTTTCTGTTTTAACAGAGGCTGATGCGGCTCTAATTTTCGCCGCATGGAGAACAAGGGCATTAAGATCGGCGAGGACAAAATCTGTGCAGATTGTAGCGACTTGAGATAAGTCAGCTTCGGTTCTGAACCCTTTAGTATCCAAGAGCCATTTGAGCGATTCAAATCTCTGACTGTGGCTTAGATCCTCCATCTTAATCATATCGACGAATAATTGCTGGAGACTGGCTGGTATCAAAGAGTCATCCGCAGTGGCGACGACAACAAGAGGAAACGAGGAGTTGATTTTTGAAAGAAAATTCTTTAGCTCAATCGCGAACGAGGATATAATCCTCTCATCTTCTTTGCCCTCTGCATCCTTGCCAAAGATCTAGTAAGAAATTGCTAATTTGTAGTTTGGAAGGGAACAGAATTTCAGATTTTCTCTTTTACTTTTTACCTGAATATTACCAAGCAGGAGAATACAAGGGGAGCAGTTTTGGGCGTTGTGTAAAACGATGCGGAGCTTTGCTTCGGTCTGAGCACTGGCTAGCGATTGTATGTCGGAAAAATCAACGCTTAGAAAGTTCAGACCCATTCTCTGCGCGGCTATGCGTACCAAGCTCGATTTCCCGCTGCCCTCAGCCCCCTTGATTAGAAATACGGGTTTCACATCGACAAAGCTGTCTGAAAGAGCAAAGATTGGATGACAGAATATTTCCTCGACCAGAAAATGCTTCTTTTTTTTAAATTCCAACTCACCGGTCTGAGTGAACGGGGAAATAGAAGCTTTGAGCAATTCCAATGGCTCCTCCAAGCACGGAGGGCAATTGCTAGAGAATTGATTCACTTCTAGATTATCTAATGCTCCCTCTTTGTGCCTGAAACTGAAGAGCAGATGTCTGTGCGGCAAGTAGCTGTGAATATTTGGCTTTTGAATGAGGGTAGTGACGCCCTGTACAATGAAGCAGCCTTTTCTAGAATTTATCGTGAGTTTATCACCCTTCAAATGCGTGACTGAGAAGTAAACTTCTTTGCAGTTGTCTCTGGATATAAGAAACTGATGACCAGGTGCAAACTTGGCGATATCAACACTGATAATGTCGTTTAGTCTGAGATATCGAGCTTCGGAGAAGTAACTGCGTAATAAAGAGTCTAGCAACTCCTCGGGACAGTCATGAGGGTTTGCGATCAACGAGAGAGCAGCTTCTTCTGCGATTCCTTGATCAGGATCAGACGCAGCGACTAGAAACGGAACGGTATTGTTTAGCTGGTTGCTCGCTAAGTGCGCAAAAGAATGGGAGCACCTTACTTATGAAAAATCTAGCCGATTCTGAGTCCGCTGAGACTTTGAGATGGTTCTCTACGTTGAAGAGCATAGTTTCGGACATCAGAAGCTGGTTTGAAACGACGCTGCTGCTCGTCAAAACTGAAACTTTGTACTTGTAAGGGGAAGAAGCAGAGCAGAGATAAAACCAATTGGTAGCTTTGTCTCTGACTAGTTTGTCGCTTGCTAAAACACAGCAGTATGAATCTACGTAGTGATTTCGCACTGGTTCGAGGCTAACGGCGAGCTGCATGGCCTCGTCAGGCACGGATTTTAATCGCAGCTGCATTCCTAGGAGTCGTTTCAGCCGCAGGTATATATAGTTGGCGAATATTAACGGCAGAACAAAACGCAGTTCCGTATTAGCCAGTATTCGGGTAATATAAGTCAAGGTTTTCAGGTTAGGTTTCGGAATACTCATTTCTGTTGAATCTTGAGAGTTGGCGAGAGACTGAAAATGAGCATATTTTATAGAGAATGTATTTGAAGCTTCGATATTTCCAATTTTGGATCCATCTTTCGAGATTATATCAAAGTATTTCGAGGTTATGGTAACGAAAATCGATTTATTGAAACTTTTCAAACGCTGTGAAGAGCAGAAAACTATTCTCACTTGTACATCACAGTTCGTAGATACGAAAAAGTTCTTTCGAATTGATATTTGAGAAACTTGATAAGGGTTTGAGAGGTTATGTCGAAATATTTAGAGGTTACATTGACAGAACTGAGTTGTTTACCTTAAAAACGGGAGGAGACATTGAAAAACGCTTCAATCTTATCAATAAGTTTTATTTGATGGCTAAAGATTCTTCTGAAGATGTACTTCTCGTACAACAAAAAAACATTTGCAGGTTATGTTAGTGAAACTTGCGTATTTAATCATTTTGCAACGTAACGACCACTTGTACACTCTGAATTTGATTCATTTGATTAAAACGCTTTCGGCGGTGATGTTTTTATTACGCAATGCGGATCAACTTGGCTGATTAGGAATTCAAACGATAAAAAAATAAAACAGCGAACATATCCTTCATCCAAATGTAACATGTGATTTTGACAGCAGAGTTAAGCCTTAAGGCGCGTTTTCGTGGAATAAATATCTACTGTCGACGTGTTTTAAAGAGGGAAAATTTGGGTCATTCGTAATTGTTTATAAATCTTCTAATCAGCTGAGAAATTTCACCTATTTCCAAAATATGTTGGGCTGAAACAAAAATTTAGAACAAATTCATCACGAAGGGCGACGAACAACATCGTCATTGGCTGAGCGGGGATTCCCACTTGACGTATATCCGGAAACAGTTTATCCTGTTTTGTCGCGGCGATGAAGACCAGCCCGTCAAAGTCGGCGCAGGCGCAGTAGCTCCCAGTTACACTAATATCCGTTCTGAAACACACTGAAACATGTCCATATGCGTGTGAATAGATGTAATAAAACGAGTATGAAGTAAAAGTAACGAAAGTATAGCATAATTATAAACGCGCTTGACGATATATTGAAATCTCGAAATATAACATAATTCGTCAATAATTCGTGTGTAATCCAGATTAAAGATATCCGGCGGTATTTAAAAAAAAACTGAATATATTTTGTTATTTTTTTATTTTTATCGTACAAAAAAAAAATCGAAATAAAAATAAATAAAAACACACGCACACAAAGAAGGAGTGAAAAATACGGAGGGATCAGAGAGAGAAAAAAACCACAAGCCTGCGTAACAAAACTAGATTAAAAAATTTGAACGCTATCATCCGCGTAGCAGAAGACGCTTGGGTTAAAAACCGTTGGTTGGATGTCGAACTACTGTCTGTTGATAACTTCCTGCCTCACCTCCTGCTGCTGCTGCTGCTGCTGCTGCTGGAAAAAGACCGTTGACCAAAATCCAACCTAACTTAACATAAACCTAACCTAACCTAATCCAATATATTAGAAGAGCGTCCTTATTGAAGGCGATTTGTTGTGTTATTAAATACCGTTGCGTTTCGGAACGATTTTTAATCGCAAACGGCGACTGGGTGTCACCTGAGAAATACTCTAACTGCAATAAGATGTTGTAAGTAACACAGCTCTGACTTTTTCATCGAATAATACGAGCCTCGGACGAATCTTTAGCGTTCTTTTACTATGTCCTACTTTTACCAACTATTACAAAAACCATTTTATTCACCCTCCTTTCTATTCTGAAAAACTCCTTTCGAACCTTTTAACCAAAACCCGGCAATTTTAGGCAACGATTTTCAAACTCCAGTCGATTTTAACCCCAAATTTTTCACCCCCTTATTTCAATTTATACTTTTTGGATAAGCAGCTTAAAATCCACCCTCAAAACATTCGGTCGGTGATAGACAATGTTCTTTAATAATTACATCCCCGTGTCTATTCGCAGAGTAGAGTGACTTTGAAAGAATCCTGCAAAAGTCATGCCCAGAATTAACTAGGATTAAACACGGGCAAGTGTGTAGTAGACTTGGAAATTGCTTGCCTGAATCTTGCGTGACTCTTTTAGAATCAATCCACCCTGGGAATAGTGTTTCCGTAATCATATATGCATGAAAATTTCAACCAGCGAAATATCGCATGTTTGGTTCCCGAATTGTTTGAAATTTGCAGATTAATGTCAAGGCTCATGAGACTATGAACCGTCTTAGTTTAGTCCAAATCGCATAACAGGCTCAGGAGATATCCAATATTTGATCAAATATCAGGTTGAAGTTTGTAACTTTATTGTGACAGAATTTTTGGGAGAAATTTACTTTTTCATGACTCAAATGTTGTTAGATTCGCAAAATTGACGAGGTATGTGTGTTTTACTCACTTCGGCAAATTATCCACTGTATTTCGGTGGCTTTAAGCCGTTCAAGTCACAAGATAAAGAATTTTATTCCCATCATTCTGTTGCGTTAACATTACAAACTTCAACCTCATGATAAAATAACTTTTTTATTTCGATCAATTTGCGGCAAACTCAATAATGCAAACTAAATAACTAGAATGCGAATCGGAAACGAATCATCTGTTCCTAAACTATGAAGATTCTTCTTATTCTCATTGATGTCATCATGTCCAAATAATAATTATTTTTCCAATATTTGATACAATAGACAATTTTCACTGATCGTTATTTCATGCTTTTGAAGAAATTCTTTGTCTGATTCAAAACGATCAACTGAACAGACTTCTTCGCTAACCGATTGATAAAAAACTAGTAAACAAACAAAGAAACGATGAACTGTTTCTGATCAAAAGGTAGAGCAATCCAACACGCCCGGACGTAGATTAAAAGATGGATCCTGCGACGGTGATTGCTCTCTGTAAAGAGAACATTCAGCCGCTAAGACACGGGCGAAATGCTACCCAATTGGGGACGGCTCTACGTGCCCAGGAGGACTCAGACGCTCAGCAATTACTTCAGCAAGAAAAACAGTAAGCATTTCACTGGCTCAGAACACCAGAATTACATCCGTCTCTGTTCATTTAGTCTTTTTATACCAAAAAGTGATGAAGATTTCTTTCTTCTTGTTGAAGTGGTTGATTTCTTGTCTTCGGAATCAAATTTATCGTGTTCTCTTGATCTATCCAGTTAAAATTCTTCAAAAACAAACGTTTTATCTGTATTTCCTATCATCCAGAATGTACGAAGACGCAATAAAGACCTACCAAGGCGACGACCCGCTAGAAAATTGGTACGAATATATACTATGGGTGGAGCAAAGCTTTCCGAGAAGTGGCCATGATTCTCACATCGGAAGACTGCTCCAGCAATGTCTGGCTACTTTTGAAAAGGAGACAAAGTACCATCAGGATCGTCGATTCATTAGATTGTGGATTAATTACGTAAGTTTTGTTGTCGCCACAGTCTAGATCCACTTTACCACTATTTACATGTCTTTAGCAGCGTTACTTTATTCTCTATTTATCTTCGATCAAACAACTTGATATCTATGCTATTCCACAGCATAATAGTTCTTAATAAATTCATCAGATAAATAAGAAGCCGGAAACGACGTATTTCATTTATGGACAAACTCTCATTGAATTTGAAAAGCAATTTATGAGTTCTGTGCTGTGTTTTCCTCGTTGTGTTCCGATCCATATATATTAACAATTTTCATGATCTCTAAAATTCAGATCAGCATGCAGAAAAATCCCTTGGAGCTTTACCAGCTCTTACACAACAACGGGATAGGCACTATGGTAGCAGACATGTACAGAGCTTGGGCATTTGAGTTTGAACAAAACGAGGACTTCAAAAGAGCCGATGAAATATACTCAATGGGAGTCGCCGCCCACGCTCAGCCCTACGAAGAACTTTCCAGCGCTCAAACGTACGATAAAACTAAAAGAAGGATTTACCGTATTGTTCCGAACATAAGTCGTGGTTTTTTGTTCTTGATCTGACCATCAAAAATCGATCTCAACTTATATTCGACTTATGTTAAAAAAACTGCAATTCATGAATTTAGATCTATTCGTAAATATTCTTTTGTCACTGCAATTTGTTATAAAATTCAACTTACGTTCAGTACCTAAAAAAAAGTCCTGACATGAAGTCCAAAAACTAGGGTCGACCTATAATATATTTGAAACAGTACGGTAATGCCGTTGGACTTTAAATGGCGATGAATTTCGATCTACTCCCTAGTCTAAATTCTGATATTCATTTCCTTTTACAGCAACTTTCAACTCGCAGTTGCTCGCAAGATGCTTGGGCACAGAGACGAGAGAGGCGCTGCTGCCCTTGCCGAACAACGACAGGCTTTTAGCTCCCTCAGGGCTATTAGAGGCGGTAAAAAAGTCAGTAGCGTAAGAACTGGGCATAGAGTTCGAGACTATTTGCCTGGTTCTGTACCCCAGATCTATCATCCAACTAGCGATGTAGCTAGGGAGAACAGTAGGATTCAGATTTATCAGGTATAGTTGCGCTGCTATTAGCTCCATCGTATCTTTTTTTTTCTTGTTCTCTTCGATTTTTTTTATGTTTTGAGCAAACTTAACGATTCAAAGTCGATTAATTGTAAAAAACTTTCAAGTTCTGACAGAGATTGATACAGTTTTGCCTTTTTTGGGACTGTTTTTTCCGATTCGAGTAATTTAAAGTGTTTTTTTTCAAACGAAAGAGACTCTGAAATACAGAAGAAACCAGATTCCAGTTTGCTCTCTTCTGATTTATTCTTAGATCAATCCAAACAATCAAATTTGCAGAGTTCTGAACAGCAAATTTCAGCTCCTTGATCGATACTGAGTGCTTCTTATCTCACTAATTTACATTCTAACAATTATTTCCACTTCAGGACGACCTACCGGATCCTGAAAACAAAATATCTAGCATTCTGGATCACGTCCCAATAGAGGAAAGTGTCCATAAAGAAAACACGATAAAGCCTGGTCCTTGGAGCAGTGCTTCTAAACGAGGGCCACTGATACCCTCCGCTATCAAAACGTCTTTTAAGGGTGAATATCTCTGGGTTTTTAACATCTTTAGTTGCAGATTAGTTCTGTGATTGATATGAGTTTGAATGATTAATGGAATTTGAATAAAAAAAGTTTGTGAAATGCATTAATCGTTCATCTACCATGAACACGATATTTATTTCAGTTCACGAAGATCAGCCAGGGGAAAATGACATGGAAAAGTTGCGCCTCTTTCCAAATCACACTTCGTATTTCGACGGTAGTAAATATCACGATCATTTGTTGGTACCGGTATTCGTCCCTGACCCACCTAGTTCCGAAGTTGTACGCAAGGTTCATTATCCCAAAGAATTAGTTTACGCTGACGATATGGATCTGAGTATGGAGGAAATCAGAGCACAGAAATACATGAAAAGGTAAAACGGGTATAAAAATATTCTTCTTAATATTCAGTAACGTCCGTAAGTTGGGGATAGAACTTTGCAATGTTTGGGCAAAAAACATCGTTGACAAAACTACATCAAAGCATTTAAAAGCAGGAAAAACAAGCCTCTTGGAACTTTTAGTACATTTTTTCCATGTTTTATTGTTGGGTTTCAGGATCGTTTTGAAAACAGAAGGTTTTTCATATTTTCTCTGTTTGCTTAACGCCTTATTAAGTTCTCGGAAGTGATAAAGCAGAAAAATACCCTACGACAATTCCAAATTACAAGAAAACAGCTTGAATTCTGATATTTTTTTGTGAAATTGCTCATAACTTGGGAACTATGAAATAATCGAAGAAATTGTAACAGACAAAAGGGTTTGAGTTATAGATTTACGATATTATAAAATTTTTCGTAGATCGCGAGAATCTTTTACCGACCTATAAGATAAACCGATAATATTTGAATTTCTAGGCGGATGACTAACAACCAGGCAAAAAAGACCGACCAGAAATCTGAGGCGGACTTGGAGCGAGAGATTTACGAATCTACCGTTGCAAAAGAACAGCGTGAAAATGAAGAGGCGAGAAAGAGGCTGAGCGAAGAAGCGACCCGTCTAGAAAGGCAGAGGCGAGTCGAGGCTGAGCAGCAAAGAGAGATCGAGCGCCAGCGCCAAATCCAAGCACAGCAGCAGCAGCAGAGGCGAGAAGCGGAGCAGCGAGAAATTGAAAGACAAAGATTCGAGGCTGAACAAGCCCAGGCAAGGCAAAGAGCGGAGCTTGAAAGACGCAGAATAGAGGCGGAGAGGATAGAAGCTGAGAGGATAGAAGCCGAGAGAATCGAGGCAGAGAGAATGGAAGCCGAGCTCAATAGGCAACAGAAAATTCAGTCCTCTAGCTACCTGAGCCAGCACCACAGAAGCGGAGGCCAAAACGATCCCGTTGAGCATTTGCTCGGTCAGAGCATCACCGTAAATACTAAAGAAGCGATGTCTGTTGTCCAGGACCTCTGGCATTCTCCGGACCAAAACACCGGACCTGTTTCTATGCCTGGTGCGGGAATGGGCCACGGATTAGCTCAGGCTAGGGGAAAACTTGCCTTCGATATACACATGGACAGCTCTATGACTCAGCATGCTATTAGTGGAAACAAACATCACCAGCAATATAATATGCAGCCTTATACAGACCAGGAAAATCATCAGCATTATCCTGCCCCGACTTATACTAGTCCAGATCATCAGTCTCCTTACGCTAATCACGGATATCATAATGCTTATCATTACCAAATGCAACAGGTAGACAACCATAAACAGAATTTCAACTTTTGTGGCGGTTTTTTGATCAGAATTGGTCGAGAAATTTGAGCAAAGCCTGGCTTTGTACTTTTCGAGAGACCCAATGAGCAGGGAACAATAGTTTTAGACTTTTTTGTCAGGTTCTGAATGATTTGCATCTGGTTCTTGAGAATTATCGGATTTGTGGATTTTTTGTGGACTCGTTTTTTGCCTTATTTTTGTGGATTGGGATTTTCTCCTTATTTTTGAGTCAGCTCAACAGTCAGCTGAGTCAATAGTTATTTTTTTAAATACTTTCCATCATTTCACTTACTTTTTAGATAAAATGATTCGGAATTTTGTTGATTATCAGCTTGTTGAAGTTCTGTTTCAAAAATTTTCAATTGTCTGCTCGTTTTCTTACTATCTAGAGAACCCCCGTAATTTGTTTTGTCAATTATCTTTACGAACCTTCAAAGTGCCAAAGATTCCAGGTTTTCAACCAGTTCTTATTGAACATGAAATTTCAAACTAATATTTACTAGAGAATCGCCGTTTTTGAGCTCAATATCCGAAGAATTTCAATTTCAGAAACTAATCAACTAAAACTTGATAGATTTCTGTACAAAAAATTCGAAATCTTGTTCCTGTGACCACTTTTCGATCCAATTTTTCTCTAATTCTCGACATTTTTTTATCAAAGACTCATTACCAGTCCTTGCCCCACGTTTTGTCTGTTTATCAGATATTTGATCAATTTCCAATGAACTTTTATTAAACTCTGAGATATTCAGACACAGTTTCGAAACTCCCAATAATTTTGCTCTTCAAACAAGTGACAAAAAAACAAACAAAAAAAAAACATGAAATCTACAATTTTTTAGGCCACATTTTTGAAATTTCGAACCAGGAAACCATATTCTTGTATATTAAGTTCATTATCGTTTTCTTTTCATTCTTGAAACTCATTATCTGTATTTTGTGGTTTTCCGAACCTTTTAGTTCTTGCAAATGACCGAAACAGATAACTTTTCTGGATCATTAACAGTCGGAGGGTCTAATCAAGGCACTTATATCCCTGAGTTTGAATATTTGATAATTTTTTAATGACTTTTTTAAAATAAATTTCAGCAACACCATCAGCCGCACGTTCAGCACCAACAACATATCCAGCCCCAGCATCATCAGCAGCACGTTCAGCCGCCTCAACACCATCAGCAGCACGTTCAACAACATCATCAGCAGCAACAACAACACCACAGTATTTCTCCTCCTCAGCAACAACAGCATCATGCTTCAGCTGCGGCACACATGCAGCATCATCATATCTACGGAAGTATTTCAGCGACTAACGGTATCCAAGGGTATCAACCTTACCATGGGACTATGGGGTCTCCGGCACCTTCGCACGATAATATAGAGCCGCAGAAGCAGCTGCAATTCACTCCCTACATTGACCCAGACGTTGAGTCTAGCAAGCCGTACAAAATGCCATCTGAATTGCCTTACATTAAGTCGCCAGGTATGAACAGGCGGGACTTGAAGTACCTGGAGGGCGCGGAAAATAAAGAAAACGCAATTTCCGTCGACTATAACGGACCCCTGGAGGAAGACGGAGCCCAGAAACAACAAACTACCTCCCAACAGCAACAGATTCAAGAGAATTTATACATTGACGAAAGCCTCGGCATCGCTCCTCTGGCTGGCGCCAATGAGACCTGCTTCACGCAGGCCTTTAACAACCATCTCACTAGCTCTACTCCTATCAATAATCACTTCAGACACTCCTACAGGGTCAAGGATACTCAGCAGTTTCAAGAACACGATATTCCCACTCAAGGGTACAGCGCTTTTTATGCTTTTTGTCTTTCTTACATGTTTTCCGGATTTTTAGAGATCTTATGCTGCGGTTTTGTCTTCTTTAGATCCATTTTACTCTGAATTTAATTTTTTGTCTACCTTTTATTGTTCTGATAGAACAACGCTGGTTAAAAATTCATAGATTAGTTGTGGTATATTCAATTCGTCAGTTCTTAAACTTTGAATAGTTACTTTTTGAACATTTTCAGCACCTTTCGAAACCTTTTCATAATTTTATCCAACCCGCAGAGTTTGCAAAATCACTTAAAGTAGTCAAACTGTCCAGAATATATGGCTCAAATCTCGATATTACCTTTACAGACCTCCAGAAGCTCGCAGCTGCGAAGGAGATGACAACAAGCTAAGCGTCATAATGGAATCGACTAGAGAATACGTTTCTAGTTCGTCAGGAAGCAGCGGAGCTCACACGCGGACACCTGGTCTAGGATTCACTCTAACCAGAGAAGACCTGCTGCCAATAAAAGAGCAATCCACAACCCAAGGTCTAGAAACTTGACAAATAGTTTTATTTTTATCATAGGATTTCAAAGGAAATTAATGAATGAGAAGAAATGAACGAAGAGTAGTCACTGAATTGATAAATTCTATAAAAATGAATTGAAAAACTTGTCCTTTTCAGATATGGAATCGACAGAATACTTGCTCGCCGCCAATCAGACTTACGAGCAAAAGATGAGAGCTCAGATCCAGGCGGTACACGCACAGAGTCCAAGAACTGTACAGCGTAACGTTGATCAAATAACGTCGGAGATAAAGAATAGCTGCGATTTGCGAAAGTCGATTAGTTTTAAACCGGAGAAAGATGACTCTATGGAGTTCGAGGAGCATGAACCTATGGAGGAAGTCGAGGAAGAAACCTTCCAGCTTCCTACCGGCAATATTAACCCATTCGACAAAAGCCTTATCACTGGCTTGTTGAAGAAAATTAAATTCCCACAACCTCACCACGCTCTCGGATACACCAGGTTGAATGTCAATCTTAATAAATTTGTGCCTTCTAGTATGGTGACGCTTGGTGAGTATTTTATACCAGTATTTTATTATGCTTGTTAGTTTTATTCATACATATGTATAAATGTCACTCGGATATCTTTAGCAAATGTTTTAACAACAAATTTCACACAATTTTAAAATTATTTCAAACAAATTTCAAATTCAACTTCGGTTTATTCCAATTATTTGAAAATTATTCTCACCTCACGTTTGAAATTAAAAAAAATGTAGCCAAACACGTTAATTACTCATCTACGATCATTAAATAACACTATTTGAAGATTCTCTGTCTGATTATCATCAATTCAAATTGCGCTTTGCTTGACGTGTGACGAAAGAAGTTCGCATGTTCCTCAATAATCAATGAACGACAATTTCTCGTCTAGGTACGGAAGCGTATGATTTGGAAAAGTGCCTTGGTAAAGGAACCTACGGAACAGTCTACAAAGGAATAAACTTGCAAACAGGACAAACGGTTGCTTTAAAAACTCAAAAACCAGCCTGGGTTTGGGAATATTATATAGCGAGAGAAATCAAGGCTCGATTAACGAATCCTCACATGGTAATTGAGTGTATAAACATTTAAACTGGTTTCTCATCAAAATGGAAAGGAAAAAAAAAAAGGAAAAAATGGAATCGTAAACTTCATGTGTATATTTTCTTCTTCAGTTGCGAGGATTCATGGACATAACAACTGCTTACGTTGCGGATAATGCAAGTACCCTTGTCTCAGAGTTTTCAAAATATGGAACTCTGCTGGCGGTAACGAATCAGGTGAAAATATCGACCGGCAAACCGCTTGTTGAATCATTGGCGATATTCTTCACTATAGAAATGCTACAGATCGTTGAATATCTTCATAAATGCCAGATTATACACGGGGATATCAAGCCGGATAATTTCTTACTCATGCATCTGTAAGTGTATTAATGTATCAAACAATTTTGACTATACCGAAGTACTTTAGTTGATATGAAATCGAAATTGTCATGCAATCAAATATAAAGTATTTCAAAACGTTCCGAAATGTGCTCCAATCACCGAAAACGCTATGCGCAGCTTTTAGGCAGGGCTGAAAAAGGGAACTCAAATTAATTTTAAAAAATCCCTAAAAGGTGCTAAAAATTGCCGTAAAAAAACTAAAGCATGTTAATATTTAAATAAACAGAGCTGAAACATATCCTAAATTACACTAAATTACTTTGAAGCTGGCTGACAAAACTTGAGGACACGTTACAGTTTCAAAAAGATTGCAAAACATGTCTTACGATGAATTGAAATTGGCTAAAATTGTACAAAATCTTCGATTGTTATTGTTTTCAGATATACAATAAATACTACATACAATATTCTACAATCGATTTGATTCATTCTGAGAGCTGATAGATCTGTTATTGTTTATTTCTTGTCTTAGGCCGACGGATGATGTACGTCCGACGATACAGCTGATAGATTTTGGCTGCAGTATAGACATGAGTCTATTTCCCGAGGGTACACAATTCACACAAGTTATTAAAACCGAAGATTTTACATGCATAGAAATGCAAACCGGAAAACCCTGGACATACCAAACGGATCTTTACTGCCTAGCCGCATCCAGCCATTGCCTATTGTTCGGAAACTATATGCGCGTTTCTAACAACAATGGTCGATGGTTTATTAACTCCAAAATACCAAGGTAACTTTATTATTATTTTTAATCAGCTTTGTCAAACGTTATAGTTCAAAACCATCATTTATAGTAACATTACCTATATTGTTGCTTGATTTGAATCTATGAATAGTGACTGTTTAACGATTTTCTGTCATCGTTATCATCTTCAAAACTTGAAACAAGTTTCAACTCGGTCAATTCGTTCAAAATTAACTGTATCTTTTGATCTTGATATCTGAATCATAACTTTCCGAAGATTTTCAATAACTTTCAGTAACCTTAGCAACTTTGGACGATTACAAAGAATGTTTGTCGAGTTGTTCAGTTGAAAAATTGGCTCAATTGTTACAATAAAATTAATCACTCTCTTTGAATTTCCAAAAAGTAATTTTCACAAAGATTTTTTAGTACCTCTAGCTACTTGCGAAAAATCTTTGCATCAGTTAAAATTCTGACTTCTAGTAACGATCGAGTGAAAAAGGAACAAAAAAAACATGGTGATAATTTTTCATTACAGATACGTTAAAAAGGCTGTGTGGGAAAGATACTTCACAGAATTATTGAACATTGAGTCATGCGACAAGATGCCTGATTTGGCAAGGCTACGCAACGTTCTAGAAGAAAGTTTGGCCCAAATGTCTGACCTCAGATCTTTTATTAGATCATTTTCTAACATATTGAACAAACGATAACGCTTATGAAACCGAATCAATTGATCATTACGTCCCAATCTCCCAACCCCCCGAAACCCCCCCTGCTCGATTCCAAACTAGTAAACAATTCATTATTATATAAAACCTAAATTAATATTGTGATATTTATTATTCCATTATTATTATTACTATTATTATCATTATTATTATTATCATTAATATTATTATTGTTATTATTATATACCTATACTATAAATACATAAGGAACGATTTTTCTTCATTTTCATCATTTCATCTCTTCTTCTCTATACTTCGTCGTTTCGTATTTAAAAAATCTATCATTGTCACTGATCTCTATCTGTATTGTCCTGTAGAAAATTATTCATTATAATAACCAATTTTATCCATTGACTAATTATATACCTATAATTATATTGATACAATTCTTTTATCCTCATTGCTCCGAAGAACTTTTTTCAGTTTTTCTTGCTTTTTTTGCTTTTTTTTCCAACCCTTCAGTTTCATTTCAACGTATTATTTCTATCGTCTGTCGTCCTTTAAGAATATACCTGTGTGGGATAAAATCTCATTTTACTTCTACTAAAATTCTTCAAAGTTTGAAAATACATGTGTATCATAATAATAGAAAGATGTTTGTGGTAAAATCATCCTTTTTCCTATATTCATCTTTCATTTATATTTTTAACCTTTTCCTATTTCTCTGTACCGGTTTCAATTTTGATGATTTTTTATTTTTTTATTTTTTTTTTTGTTTGATATCATTTCTAGTTATTTTGTATGTATAGATATGAATTAGCCCAGCTGTCCAAGTGCTCTGAATAAGCTATAATTACATAGAGAAAAACTTTCCAAACAAATTATTCACAGCAGATAAAACAATAAAGTTTTAAACACTTAAAGAAAGAAACTACATCGTACAACAATAATAATAATAATAATAATAATAATAACAGTAATAATAATAATTGATCATTTTAAGCTATAGCACACCTAGAAAACAGACACAGAGAGACACAGACACATGAGATGTACAGATATTATCGAGAATAACGCATTAATTACATAATATCATTATCACACAATATACATACCTAATAGATACAATTTTTCTTCTGATTTTTAATATTATTGTTATCGTTATTATTATTATTATCATTATCGGTAATATTATCATTATTATTAATATTATCATTATTGTATCGTTATATTATACAGTATTTACCTATTTGTCGAAGTAATCTTACGATAATCATTATAATAGGTAGTTAGGTAAATGGAATTACTCTTCGGCACATACATTTAACAAATAGGAATTCAATTCTAGTTGCACGTAATTTGACAGAAAAACAAAATAGACAATTTCTTCGTGATCAATTTTCATACTTGTTTATTGATTATTATTACAAGTTTGCTAAAGTTTTTCTTTCAGTTTACTTGAATGAAAGAATAAAAAAGACAAAAAACCATCGCTTTAGTTTCGAACGGTGAATTGATATAATGCGACTTTATCGTCATTCGCAATTAAGAATTATTGAATGATATAGAGAAAAACGGTCGAAGTTTAAATTATTCGTTTTGTTCTTATCAGAGAATATGAATAAAAATTGATGATTGGCCCCTTTGCAATTACAATGAATGATTACTCAAGAATTATCGATTGCATAAAGTACCTACTCATTGTAGAAATGCAAATAACCAATAAGGATTATAATGATATCAATAATAATAGTATGAATATCAGTAGTAATAATGATAATGATAATGATAATAATAATAATAGGCTGCGTGACCTTGATGAATATGAATTTGAAAGAAAAATGAATGCCAGAAAAATTACCAATTACATAAATTAATTATGCATATTATATTATATTATAGTATTATTTTAGTACATAGATACCTAATTGAATAATTATTTAATTAATGAGTTGGTAAATCAATTTATAGCTATGACTATTATAAGCATAATATGCTATATACAGTCGAGGCAGCGAGATGAGTGCCCGTAGATTTTGAAAAAGCTTAGATAAGATGCCTTAAGAATCTTGAAAATGAATGAAAAAAAAAAAATTGGATCACGAGACGGCGCAATGCGGAACGAAACGACAAACATTGTATAAAATGAATAAATAAATAAATGAATCGGCAGTCATTAGTTCAGTTTTTCTTTCTTTCCGATTGATCGCTAGAATTTCTGTAATAGAGATTAAAATAAAAATCGTGGATTTATTGAGTCACCTACTATACATATATGCGTCTTATTGTGTGAGACCCAAATTACATTACCATGATTGGTTTTGAGCTTGTCGTGTAGCTAGGCTTTCTGTCTAATGGCATAATTTCAAGAAGTACTTTGGCCGCAAGCAGCCGCCGGCAATTTCGGTTTGAATTATTAGTTTCATAGAATTCAATTCGACAGGGTTGTGCTTCAGCATTTTGGCTCACCATTTTGGGAAATCAATAAAATTTTTTGATGGTTCGACAGTCGGTTTGATTCGCAAAAAATACACAAAACACGGTCTTTTGGAAAAATTCATCACGAATTTACTTACGCGTTTTACGATTTATGATTTGCCTACTTATTTTTCCGCGCAAATTATAATTTGCATATCGAAAAAATGAATGAGTAAATAAATTAAATGAATAAATACCATGATTTTCGGAAGAGTTTGTCAAACCTATATGAAATCTTCAATCAGGAAACAAAGAGTAGGAATATCATCTGTTCATTCACCTTCTCTATTTAGCACAGAATATTCAGAAATGCGCTGATGTAGGATTCATCGACTTCAGATGCAAGGAAAAAAAATCAGTATTGAATTTGAAATGAAAGGGATTTTGTTCTCTCAATTCCACTTGCAGTTTCTGAAAGCGTACGTTCCGCAGATTCCAAAACTATGTCTTATTTTCCTATATTTCGAATATTTCAGAAAATTTCAGATTTTTAAAAAAAAGGACAGTGCTACTACCCCTTCTCATTTTCTTGGCCGAAAAATTTTTTTTGTCGAGAATCGAATAATCATAATGATATTCTCGAAGGAAATCGCCCGTTGATTCCGAAACTGTGTGTCATTTCTCTCCATCATTCCATTCTCTTGGCATTATATTCACTATTTAAAAAGAACCCGGATATAAAGTTCAAACACGAGGGTAGACTTATATTCGGAACAATACGGCATCAATTAAACGATGGAACGCTGAAAATACGCAATTGATGTATAAAATTTCCAATTTTTATTTAAGCACACATACATATGTACATTTTTCATGATTAATTAATTACTCTCCATTTTCTTACTTTCTTATCGATAAACAAATGTCGATTCAATAACCAGCGAAAAGAGAAAGGCTAACGATGATTAGTCTCATCTTTATTATTAATATCTTAGTTCTAGTTAGTTGTGCACATTCCTTATAATAGAAGCGATAATTATTATGCATAAAGCTATTATTTCCATCGATAGATCGATCAGACTGATAGATATACTGATTAGCCAATTTTTAGTCAGTCTTAAATATGTACAAAAATTCTCCAAAGCTTAGGTATCTCCGTTTAAGTATCCGGAGTCTTCCGCGCTCAGGATCAAACACAGAGTATGGACAAACGAGAATTGGGGTTTAAGGAATACTATTTTCGTCTACGTCTTGCCATAGAATTTTCTGTTCAGTAAAAATAGAAGCAAATTGACATTGATTTTAGCTTTTCCAAACATGTCCATAATTGGTGCACCCTCGAATTGTAGTTGAAGCAATTTTTGTATGTCGACATCAACCTTTTCCATTTCAACTCCCATGAATTTACCCCTTACAGTAAATACGCCATTGTGTTCAGTTGGACTTATCTCAAAGATCACGTTTTTGAACTGAGAATTTGGCAGACCGTCAACTTCCAACAGAACTCCTTTCTCCTGCAATTTTGCTGCCGAGTATTTTAACGTCATCTTTGATTTCAATTTCCCGTGATTATTCTTTTGGATCGTCTTGTAAGCGTGGAGAGACCTGCGAACCATCAACAAAATTAAAATCTTTTGTCTGGGACTTGAATCTGCATTTTCATTATCAAAAAATGTCAGATCTGTATCGTAAATCGATATGAGTTCCAGAAAATTTGTTGAGTGTTGGAAGATTTTCAAGTTTGATTTACAATTTTTTCAAAGCAAGTTTAATGTCGTTTTAAAGAAAGTTCATATACATCTATGAAATCATGGAGAAAACCAAACGGAATTCGGAACAAGAAATCAAAAGATTTTGGGAATCAAAAAAAGATTGAAAATCTCTTGATAAAATCCTTGATGTATAATTGGAGAAAAACTGGTGAAATTTTACAAAAATGAATGAAAATAAGGAAATATATTCAATTTTATAGAATGTATAGAAAAAGTTCATGAGAAACCAAAGAAATGTGGTGGAAATTGTTAAGAAATGTAGAAGTTCTGTGTAAAATCTTGAGAATTTGAAAGAAATATTGAAGAAAATTGACGAAAAACTTATAAAATCTGTTTACTTGTATACGAATTGGAGACAAATCTATGAGAGCAGCAAAATTTTATCAATTGAGTGTAGTGAGATGTGTGAAATTCATTCTAATCTTGAAGACTAACAGAAATTTAAAAAATTTGATGAAATCTTGGGGGATATGAGAAGAACTTGTGGAATCCTACAAAGATGTGTGAAAGCAGACAAATTTATAGGAAATCAGTAAAAACTATACAAGAAATTAGTTTACCCTTTGCCAGCGTTGAGATTCTCTAAACATCGATGAATGTATTCGTTATAGAACTGGACCTGTTCCTCATAGTACTTAGTTTTCTGGTCAAGACTGTATTTGGTGGCTTTCAAAGTCTGGAGTTCTGTCCTCCTCAAGATTCGATACTTGCTTTTGTTGCATAGGTCTTTGGCGACGGCGGTAACGATGTTCTGATATCCGTCTGTGCGCGAAACCCACCCGCCGAGTTCTAGTTTGCTAAGATATGCCCTGAGTTGAGCTTTGCAGTCATTCAATGAGGAGCTGTGGAGAAAATACAATATGTATATAATTTTCAGAAACCTAAACTCCATAAGTTTTTGAGATTAAAAACCAGAAACCATGAGGTGGAAGAATATGGTTGAAATATCGTAGATTTTTCTTGTTGATGACTTCTGGATAGAATCTTAGAAAACTGCATGTAATTTATGAAATTATTGAAATCTGGATGTAATACTTCTACATTTCGATGAAATTCATGATTTAATTTTATTGGAAGTAAATATTTGGTATTTCAATTAAATATTGACGAAAAGTGAGGAGCAGGTCCTAGAAAATTGGATCAGATTTCATGAAATTTCTCATTTGCAAAGAATATCTGACATTCTCATCAGATCTAATCTACAATTTCAAAGAATCGGGCAAAATTTCACAAAATCTTCAAAACGTGGATGAAATCTATTGAATTCTGATCAACTTGCATACAAAATCTTATGAAAACTGTCCAAAGTTCAAAGATATCTTTGAATCAGTAACAGAATTCTTGAAATTCTGCCAATCATTTGTTATCAAGTCACAAAACTTCACCTTTTGTGGACGGAGTTGCCCCCCGAGCCAAAACAAGTAGTTTTTTCATCGTATCGCTGCTCTTGTATGGGCGTAGAGCAAGTAGTTAAAGCATCGACGAGAGAATCCCCTTTGAGGAAGGGCAGTACGGATACCAAGAGCTCTTTAGTGATGATAAAAAGTTTGTTGAGACTTTGATCTTCGCCGTCTGGGACTTCGAATTTGTTAGTCAGGACTAAACAAACCTCAGTTTTTCCTAGACGAGCAATATTGGACTCGCAGATAGGGTCAGCTGCAAGAAAAGTACAAGATAAGCCAATTATTCTCAAATGTAGACTCGAAACTCTTGGATTATCTTCTTTGAACGTTTCGTCTTACTTAATCCCATCAAAGAAGCAACCGTCGGTGTTTGTCCGAGGTCGTCTAGGAGTTCATGGACCGGATCTAAAGGGTCTGGTGCGATCTGGTACTGATATTCAAGGAGGAGACCATGCGTATCGCAGATTTCCTGTAAAATAGATCATCTATTAATAAAGAATCGAGTGAAAAGTGGAATTTGGGGCTACGTTTCATCTACCTGCAGGGATATGTAGATATCTGGTTTATGGATAAGCGTCGCTTCGGTAAACTCATGAATTCTGAAGTGTTCTTCGAGCTCGTCGATCTGGCAACAGTATCTAAAAAAGCTCTTGAATCTTTCGTGACATTCGATTATAAACGGGTTTAGACAGACCAGATGCATCGCTTCTTCTCCAAACTGAAATCAAACAGATTTACAAACTTCTGTTAACATTTTTGATAGCCTGATAGTTAGATCGTTCTGAATTAGTCTATGAATTGTAAATTGTTGCAAGAATTTTAGTAATTTTTGTGACTTTGGATATTAGAATCTGCGTCGTGACTTTTGTAAAGATCTCTAGTAACTGTGAAAAACTTTAGAAACTTCGAACAATAGAAATGAAGTTCATCGAGTCGCGAATTTTACAATAATCATTAGCTGGATCAAATTTGTATAAAGTAGCATTTATGGAGATTTTTCAGTAACTCCAGTAATTCATTATTGTCATACCATCCATAAGTTTGGAATGACTCTGAAAATTCCAAGGAAGATAAAAAATTGGAATATCTTGAAGAAGAAACATGGTAGAAATGCAATTTGAAAAGTATTTCAAAGCGGAGAAAATAAGCTATATACTGGCGTTGAAAACATTTTGGGGAAGTGATCGAGTAGAAAAATACCCCGACGGATTTTCAAGCAGAGAAAACCGTGACTAGAAGTTCTGAAAAAATATCCTTGTACATGTGAAACGGAAGATTTAAATTTGTTTCCTTGTTACACTTTTTGGTAAAATCAATACATAGTTTCTGAGTAACGCTCAATTTTCTAATAATCAATGTTGCAAACAACAAGTTCATTATCTTGGCGAAAAGAAATCGTGAGGACAGTTAAGTTTCGAAAATCGAATTTTCTACACTGAAATACTTCTGAAGTAATTTGTGGCGCGATAACTTCTATAGCCTACTCATACTTTGTTGAAGAAATTCTTACGATTCGATAAAATTAGATTTTTATAAAAATAGATAACAAAAACATGTTCAGAATAAAATTCTGAATTTTCCGGATTTATACCTAAACTTTTTTTTCCAAATACCTAAAGCTATTTCTAAAAAGAAATCTTTACCCCTTTCTTCGAGGCAGCGAACTGCAGGATTTTGGCAATACTGGCCAAATTCCGTCTCTGATCATTAGACAGAGATCTATCGATCGGCAAAGTGATAATGTCGAAAGCATCCGGAGCGACGATAGCTGCATTAATAAAGTGATAGTAGACCAGATTGCCGACAACTTTTAAAATATCCTTTTCAGGTGCATTGGGAAACTTTTCCGTCAACGTATCGTTAAGGACTTTAGCCATGTAGAGCATTCCGTAAGGTATAAGATTCCTGGACTCTGTTATCTGCTTCAAAAATTCAAGGACAGTTTTCTTCAACAATTTTATCCCGTGGTTCAGTCTTTGGCGAACTTGCTCGTAGCCAAGTGCTTGCTGCTGCGTAACTGTGTAGGGAAGATTTCTGCAGAAAAAAATGAGAAAATATTAGAGTACCGGACTATTTCAGGGCAATAAATATAGCGTAGAAGCTTCAGAAAACTGTTCAGCATCGTTTGGACTTCTACGATCGATCTCCAAAGCTTCTACTAGATTTTTTCCACTTTTTAACGCTTACAGTGTTTGGCCAGTCTCCATTTCTAGCTGATTTCTCCAACATTTGTATATGTCGACTGGGTTTGTTTCAATGTTGATGTTCTTATCTGCTAGAACCTTTTCGATGGTGGGTCCCACTATCTGGCGCAATGCCTTTTGACCGTTTAATTGCCTTGCGTAGTTTACTACCATTTTTAGAACAAGGGGATTACCTGTTACCACTTCGGATGGTTTCTGGAATTTGCAACTGGAAGCAAAGGTAATTAGAAATGAGTAAACGTGATTAGAGTACTGTCGGCGTTTTGGTAATTGAATGGAAATTCTTCATTGCAGATCATGGTTGGGTTTGAATCTCAAAAAATGTGTTCCTGAGCTTACCGAATCTCTTCTTGAAGTGCACTGCGAAATAATTTCAGAAGTAAATACTCTTCTCTCATGTTGGATCCGAAGTTGAAGAGTGTGAGAATCACATTCTGTAGAAACTTGTTAGTTTTGCTTTGCGGAAGCATAAACAGCAGCTTTGACAAATAAGTTGGGTTTGTTTGTAGTGCGTAAAATAGGTGCTGATAGCCCTCGAGCATCTTGCGCCCTTCTTTAGTTAGAGACTTCAGTCCTTTATGCAGAGAAGATCCTTCGTTGAAAGAACTCTTCCTTGTTCTATGCGTGCTGCTTTTCTCCTTGGCCAAAGTCTCCAAGTTCTTTCCGTGCGCCACGACATCCTGAACAAATACATTTATAGTTCATCAATTTTGAATAAAATAATTGCTGCAGCAGTTGATATACTTTCATAATAAAACATTCAAGGAGTTGAATTGGGTTCTGTTCTGAGTTAATTTTGAAGAAATCTGTTGAATTATAATGAAATTTCATGAAGAATCTGAGCAAGTTATACGGAATTTCTTTTGAGTTGTAATTCAATTTCACATCGATGTTAGAAAATCTTGAAAATGTTTTGGGAATTTTTTATATTCTGATGAAATTCGATGCGAAAATCAAACAGAATAGCAAAGATTTAGTGAATCTCTGGAATCGTATAAAATCAGATAAAATCTTTGAGATTTTGATGGAATTTTCAGAGTTTCTAAAAAGCTTGGTGAAAACTTCAAATTCTGAAGGAACCTCTTGAATTCTGTACAAATCTCATACAGAATCATCGAAAATCTCAGGAAATGTTATGAAATTTTGTAAAATTCTGGAAGATTTTCACAATCCTGATGAAAACCGACATAGAATCTTGAAAAATTTTATAAAATCACCTGAAATCTTCGGAATTCAGGTTCAATCTTTAGAATTATGATGGAATTTGATACAAAATTTTGTATTACCTGAAGAGTTATTCTGTTCTGTATTAGAAGCCCGATCTTAATATCCATTCCATCTAATTGCTGCAGAAGATTCTGATTGTGTCTTATTGTCTGCACGACCTCGGTTTTTAGTTGCTGAAAGTCAATTTTCAATCATAATTAAATGTAATCATCATGTTTCTGCCTTGAGGAGTGTAAATTGTGAGAATAAAATCAAAGTATGTAAAAAGTTTTGAGTTTACAGATGACATTTCAGCTGATTATCATTTTAGGGACAAAAAACTGTACAAAAAGGGGATTTCCGTGCCTGCAATTGAAGATCCTCGTCATAATCCTCGGCGTTAAAGTCCAGAATTGGTAAAAAATTCCTCACAGCAGAAAACGGGGGTTTATCGAGGTGCAAAAGTGAGTGCAACGCTCTTCTTGCAGCCCTTCCTCGCCACAGGGCTTGAATCTTGACGATCTTATTCTCCTGCGATAGAGAAATAACGATTTATTCAACGATTCAATCGAAATGAGCCAAAGAAACTCACTTCTTCTTTGTATCGATCAAAAGAGGTGGCGTTTTTGCTCTCTTCAAAGCTTTTGGCACCCTCTGAGCTCTGTTCTTCAATAATCTTCGCTTCTCTGAGACGGAGAATCCTCCTCCACCAGATCTGGATCCTGATAATCTTATCGATGTTATTGTGGAGGTGTGCGAAGCGATCGGATATTCTTTTGCGCAATAGATATCCTCTTATCGTGGCTTGCAGCTTGACGATTGCTTGTTCGTTCAGTTTGCTCAGATTTGCGGTCAGTTCTCCGATTTGGACTCGGTTTATCACTTCCTGAAATAGATTTGTTGAAGATTTCCGAAGATTGTACACAAACTTACGAAATTTATGAAAATCATACAGCATTTTCAAAACCTTTCCTGAGATTCTGGAATAATTTTCATCAAATTTCGTAAGATTTTCAACAATTTGAGAATATTTCAAGGGATTTTTGTTTTTCGATTGCTTAGGATCTTAGTAAAAATTTCATATGATTCTCCAGAATCCTATAGAATTTCAGATGATTTTGTGGAGTTTTATACGGTTCTTTGAGACTTGCTGCCAAGATTATTACAAATTTAACACGAAATTATGAAGTTTTTTGGAATTTCTCACGGACTTGGAGAATCTCACAAAATTTCAATAAAACCCATTAGAATTTCGAGAATTTTAGAAGATTTTCAAAAGCTTTCTCAAGATTTTGGATTCGATTTCATTGAATTTCAGGGGATCTCGCAAGATCAAATTATTTGATGAAATTTCCAGGGATTGCAAATGAATTTCTGAAGATTTTTGAAGATTGCAGGTGAGATTGAAAATGATTTTGCAAAATACTACGAGTTTGCAGATGACTTTATGAAATTCCATAAGATTTCCAAGATTCGATGCAAATCGTTCCAAAATGAGATAAACCGCTATAAATCCTGCGCTGTAAATCATTTTTGTCATTTTTTTAGTTTTACCTCGACATCTGTTTTGCTGAGGTAATGAGACTCTGAGTCATTATTTGGTTTGTCCCAGGTGTAGCTGTACTTTTCGAAGTCCAAGTAGGCCTCGTTTCCCTTTGGCGTTACATAGCGAACGTATGGAAAAGAGAATTTCTGGAGCTGAAAGAAGTATGAACATGTATAGGACTGGAAACGGTGCTTTTCTGGATATTTGAGTTTAGAATCTCCGATTTTTCTTTCCATATAATGATTTTTGCTGACCTTTCGCTGTCTCAAGTCGCGTAACAGGCTGTGATACTTCTCCTTGTATTTTTTATTCACTTTTAACTCGTTACCGAATGATCTTAGAGTGTCGTAAGTCAACTCAGCGTCGTTTTGCTCCACTGCAATGTTTAGTTGGGCCAGAAACGTGCATGCTGGGGAATTTAACAGACTTTCACTTGCTGGTTTATAATAATTTCGAAGAATTCTAGAGTTTCGATGCGAGATTAACAAACAAAAAAGGACATAGTTTTAAGACATTTCAGACTCAATACGATATGAATTTGCAGGATTTCACAAGTCTATACCTATTTTTTAGAGATTTCGGAGGATTTCACGACGTTTTCCTGAGAATCCATTGAAATTTTTATGAAATTTCATTGTCTTGCAGGGAATTTGGCAAAATTACAGATAATTTTAGAAAATTTTCATCGATTTTGGAGAATTTCATAAGAGCTTTTAAGATTTTGGTAGAGATTTGATCAGGTTTTCCAAAACCCTACAAGGTATTACAGAATTTGCCCATAGTTTTTAAGATACACTAGAAAATTTTACAGAAATCCTAAAGAATCAATGAAAATTCAAAGTATAAAAATACAAAGCATAAAAAGACCAAAAAAGCAAAAAAAATATGCAAAAATCGTCAAGTTTGTGGATTTTTTTTTTTGAAATGGAAGGTAACTAACCAGCTTGAACCATCTCGACCTCTGTGGCAACGATTTGAGCAACGTTATTAACATCTTCAAGCCACAGTTCGGAGCCATCAGCATGTTTCTCGTCGAGAAATTTCCTGAACAATTTTAAATAAAGCGAAGCGTCAGCAGGAGAGATTGCCTCTTTTAATTTGAGCAGAGGATCTCGCAACGTGTTTATCACCGACGCACGACTTTGGTCGATAACTGCGTCGTTAAGATCGTTCAAAACACGAATAACTGCGAATAAAACGGAGAAAAATTAAAAAGAAAGCAAAATACCGTTGAGTATTTGTATAAAAAAACAACGAATTTGAGAGAAAAGCATAAATAACTGCGAATAGAACAAGAAACACGAAAAAAAGGGAATAGAATTGCGAGGGAATTGCAAATAACTGTAAATAAAGCAAGAAATATAGAAAAGAAATGGAAAATTCGTCAAGATTTTTTTACAAAAAGCACGAAATTTGAACAAGGAGTTCAATCCGATAGAATATCTACCTTCGGTGTCTTCCTGGCATTGCTGATTGACAATATCGACGCATTCTTGTATATCGATGTAAGTCAAAAGGGAACATTCGTTCTCAAAAGCGGCTTGCTTTTCGGATCGAGCTGCAGCTAAGGCTCTGTGATATTTGACTTTGTTCTCAACGTCTAGCAGCTAAATAAGTCAAAGGGAATGAGATTGTAATTGATTTCTTGGTCAAAAAGGACCTGGGACAAAATATTTGACTGAATTTTTGGGGACTTAGCAAGATTTCAGATAACTGAAGATAATTTTCAACGGATTTTGGAAAAGTTCACAAGATTTCTCAAGATTGCAGTAAAGATTTGATACGATTTCTCAATATTTCCTTAGGTCTTTGATGATTTTATGAGAAATTATGGCAAAATTTTACTAGACTAGAAGATTCGATAGAATTTTCATGAGATTTTAGATAATTTTACAAGACTTTACAGAAAAATTATACATATTTTGTCTACAATTCATAAGATTCCCAAGTATTTCTTTCGGTATTACAAGATTCAACTTAGATAAATCAGGAAAAACTTAGTCGCTTTCATTTCTCTGTCAAGGAGTAACTAGCAAACTGAATATTAGTTTTTGAATTGAAATGCTCACCGTTACATGAGCCTCAGGGTGTGTCAAAGCCTGGTAAGTTAATTCAGGGTTGCCGGTATCCACCGCTCTACTTATAGCTGCTATGGATGATAAAACTCTTATGCTAACGATGATGTCGCTGTAAGTCAAATCGCTCTGCAATGGAAAATTGTGAATTGGGTTTACTAAACTGAATTTTAGAAGAAGTCTGACTCAGTTAGATCAGACGGTTTTTAAACAGGTCAAAATTATTTCAAAAAAGGTACAGAAATAAGATTACGTCAATAAAAGCCGTAGATGTTTTGCTTTTCGCTGGTCGAAAACTACGGAGAATTATTTTTCTCAATGAAATTGAATACATAATTAAATTTTCTCTCTCACAGATGGGAATCATACAAAATAAGTAACAGAAATGAGATTCTAGATATGAAAATCTCCAAGATATTTTGCTCCTTCATGGACGATGTACGAAATTCATTCTTTCTTTAAAACTATGAAACTTGTAGATTACCTATTATAGGTAAAGTAATTTTTAGAATATTCGAATATTCAGTACCTCTGATTCGATACGGTCGATTTTCATCTCTTCGTAATACAGAGGGGCAGCAAATTCGTCGACGTAATAAGCGAGGCCAAGATTAGGATTCAATAAAGCCTGGATTAGGTCGTTTTGGGTTCCCTTTTGCAAAGTAGAGTTTACCAGCTGAACTGCATCCATACCTGTAAAGTTATTTACAAATTTTAGAAGATTTTTGAGACTTTTATAAGATTTATGCCGAACCCGGCAGAGTTTTGATACGATTTTTCTAAATTTTCAAGATTTTCATAAAACTTCACAAGATTTTATAAAAACTTCTAAGACTTGAGATGCTTTTACATGATTTAAGAGATTTATCAGAGATTTTGAAGGATTTTACGAGATTTTTCGGAGCTTTTTTCAAAATTCTAGCTGAAGTTATGAAAATATTGAGAAGCGTTCAGAAATTCTCTGCGGAATTTGATTGAGTTGTCCCAGATTTTGCCGGGAATTTTGCAAAATTGCAGACGAATCAATGGAATTTCCGGGATATTAGAGAATTTCTGAAGATCCTAGAAGGAAATTCGAAATGATTTTCGAATATTTCATGGATTTTCCTGAAATCGTGGAGAACCTTACAAGATTTTTCGAGATTTGTAGCAAAATTATATAGACTTTTGCAAGAATTAAGGAAACCTTATAGAATATTCTCAAGATATTTCAGATTTGAAAAGAGATTCTGAAAATTTCCGAAATTCCGTACAAAAATTCATGAAGGCCTTATTTTGTATCCAAATTATTAATCTTAGCATACCAGGAGTAGGATTTAAGAATATGATGATCAATTTGTGAGTTAATCTTATCGAAAGTTTCAAGAAACTGAAAAGTTCGATAAACCGACAGAAAATCCCTCAGGTTGAATTTCTCGAATGAAAATCAGTGACTAACTCCGTAAAAACGAGTCGTAGGGACTTTGCAATTCTTTCGGATCGTTAATGGAAGTGAAACCACTTCCAGATCGAAAATTGTACTAACGTCGTTGCGAAACGTCTGCCATTCCGTTGGCAATATCTACGGATCGTTGAAGTAGATCTCTGGCTCTTTGCGAGTGTCTAGAAGCGAGGGCGGTTTTCCATTCTGGAGTTTCGGTTGATTGAAGAAGCTCCTTAGCATACAATTCCGTATTTTTTTTTGACACGTTCTGTAACGGATAATAATCATTTCAACATCATTTTAAAAACTTTTTAACGTCATTAAACCGTAGACAAACCTTCAACTGGAGATCTTTTGCACTTAAAGCCTCGGCTAGCATGGGCGATCCTCCGCCTATTGACGAAACAACTTTTTCCAAGGCTTGTTGAACTGCGGAAAATCATGATGAGTGATTTTTTGATTTGGATCTACTGATTTCAGGGATTACCAACAGTTAAGGTTCTCTTCCGAGAGAAATGTCGTGGCTAAGAATTGAACTGTTGATTAAAAGAGTTTACTACATAGCGAAGTTCGTGGAATTGAAGAATTGCAAGTTTTCAGATTTTGTAGGATTTAATATTGTTTGAAATTTGATAAAAGATTGAAATTTTCAAGTAACTTTTTGGATGTTTATGAAATTTTTCGCTTAATTCAGAAGATCTATAACTACGATGAGAGCAAAGCTTTTGTATAATAACGATACATGAAACAATATGAAGCAAATCATTTAAATCCGTTGAAATTGAACAAGAGAATTTAAAAACAATATGGAATTAGATGAAATTCTCGAAATTGTAAAACAATTTCCTGAACTTCAATGAATCTGATACAGAATCACAAAAAATTGTATGACGTCTGGTGAAATCTTTTGAATTCTAATCGAATTCCAAATCGAGATTAGAAAATTTGAGACTTTAGATGTAACTTTTGAATTCATATGAGATTTATTATTCAAGAAAATGGTATGCTGATTCAACGAGTCCCAAAAACTTGCATCAAATCTCCTGATTTTTTTGACAAATCCTACTCAGTATCTTAAAAAATCGAACAAAATTTGATGATTATTGATGAGATCTCACAAAACATAACAAAATTTGGAAGGGACCTATTGAATTTCATAGAAGTTTTATATTGCGAAACAGCATGACATTTTTTAGAATTCAAAATCTATTACCTACTCCAATCCTGATGAAGTATAAACTACAATCTTTGGAAAATCGTTCAAAATTCACACAGTCTTCGAAGATCGGATTGTATTTTTTGAATCGGAATGAAAATGCAACAGAAGTTTACAAAATCTCTGAAAAACTCATAGAATATTTTGAATCGAGACAAAGAAAGTAAATATTTCTAGGCATTATCAAATTTCTCGAAAACCCTACAGAATTTTTCTGCTATGAAAATAATGAACAAAAGTAGTCAACAAAAAAGTTAGCGTTTCTGCGCTTCAACTTTGACTAAAGGTTCCCAAGTTGGCGATAGCCGCCTAAACCCTTACCGTTAACTGCGTTGATGTGTCCCTGAATTTCTGCCTGTGTTAAAAGTTCGTCATAAGCATCGGGAACGTAGCTATCGTTGAGGGACTGCAAAACAGAGAGTAAAAAATGGTTACGCTGTTCAAAAATGAGCAAAAAAACAGTTTCTGGCTCATATGTCTTACCCTGTTGAGTGCAGCCTGCGTCTTGGCGTCTTTTGCCTGCCGTAAGGTTTCGCAATACTGCGAGATGAGCTCAGGATCAATATATTTCAATCTTGCCGAAGAGTTTTGGAGCGTCTCGATGAGGACATTCGCCTCCTGTTGTATAGACACGTTGTTAATGAGAAAGAAATGAAATACCTTTGCAAATTTCAGCACAGATTAATAAGTCCGATATCTCCATGGAAAAAGGCCATAGAAATAAAGTTTAGAAAGTGTTCGAAAGCAGAGGAAGCAAACTTCGAAACTCTTGAGTAAATATCTTTACTGTTTTTTCCTTCGTCCTGATAGAATTTTTATAACAAGTGGTTCTTAGTGCTTTTTTTAACGCCGAACAGTTTCTGGAAAATGAGCAGGCAAAAAATATCCCAGAAGTATTTTAAAGTAGCAGAAGGAAGCTTAAAGTCCGTTTATTAAACTTTTCTTTACGATTTTTTTTTCGCCAAGTTATAACTGTGAAATATTAAAACTTATAAAATTGCTGATAACTTGAAAACAACAAAGTTGGCTAGAAAGTATTGAAGATAAAGTAGTTTGTGATTCGTGATTTGTATGTTATGCAAAACTGGTGAAAATTTTCAGGAAAACTTATTTAAAAGTTTTGCAAAAATTCAAGTGCATCCAGAATATTAGACTTTCCAATTACATCATCAGATTTCCAGTATTACACATTAAGAGAGAAAAAAAAGAAAAACTTATGTCAAATCCATCTGTTCCCGAAATTTTCTTGAGGCCGAGAAAGAAATGGCAAAAATACTCAATAGAGATTTTTGAAAAGCTTCTTTTTCTCCGTTTCAAAATGCTCTTCTCAATTTTGTTCAAAGATTTAGTTCCATGAAAATGTTTTGCTGTTTGTTCTGTCCCAAAATTTGCAAAGCGATTCGCGAAGTTCTAGAAGTTATGAACTTTGTGATACTGTGGAAAGTCTATCGATAATAATCAGTATGATATTTGCCAGAAGAGAAAAGAATCTTCTTCCAAGACTCCAATCTGGTTAAATTACCTTTGAACTCAGTGCCTGATTAATAGCGATGACTGCGGCATGTAGAGCGGCAGTATCTCCAGCCATTTCGTTGGTCAAAAGTCCTCCGATCTTTTGAAACGAGGGCATGGGGAGTCCGTATTTTCTCAACTCTTTACTGACAGAGTCTATTTCCTCGTCTGAAAATCATATGTACAATTCAGCTGCTATTCAACTTCATAAATGGGGTAAATTGAGGGATTTCAAGGGTTTTGATCGACAAATTGAACTCTGAAGAGTCTGAAAATGAATAAAAAAACACGTTTATCCTAAATGTCAGGGTCTTAAGTTCAGTCGAACGATTCCTACCAGTGAAATTCACTTTTCCGTATAAATCTTGTATCTGCGGAGCCTTTCCCATCTTGAAAAGATGCGTGCTGAGTGCGTGGATGCAGTATATTACTCTTGGCATATTCTTTTTGTCGTAAATATCTGTAGTTTCAGGCTGAAAAGTCTGAAAACACAGAAGATCAGACACAGCATTAAAAAAATTCAATTATTAGGATCAAGTAAAAAATTTATTTCTGATGTAGATCACGGGAATCTACAAACTGATTAATATTCTTTTCAAAATCTCTTCATCTAGTTGAATTTAGAGAAAAAATGATAGACTAATGAGATCGAGGTTGAATGTCCACCCAAAAATCCTATTAGATTCAATTCGTCTACAAATTTGAGTCGAATGATATTTACCAAAGGGAGCTGCATGCTTTTTAAGCAAGTCAAGAAGTGATTGATGTTGTCCGTGTGTCTGAACTGGAGACCGGCGATTTGGTATCGTTTCTGATCAGGATCATATATTTTGTTGTAAGGTAGAAAGTCAGGGGCAATAAAATGGCAAAGTTTGGCCAAGTATACTCCATTCCTTAAATTTTCTTCCAGGTCTATAGAAGCTGGTAGCTTTTCCCTCAAGCAAGCCTCTAGCCATCTGGGAAACACGAAATCCGCAAATATAGCATGAGAATCAGTGTAATAAATTGGATTCAAGAATAAACAGAGTTATTACTGAATTTTTAGTTTTAAATTGGGATGGGGATCGAAAAATAAATATTCCAAACTTCATAATGACCAAAATTCCGAAATCTCAATGTTCCGAAAACCAAGAATCCAAATAAGCCTCGTACAAAAGCTCCATAAACCTGATATTAAAGAAAATGGAATAAGAAAATGTCGAAGATAAACTGATCGTATAAGTACAATTGAGAATTGGTGAACTTTCGATCAACTAAAAACTAGAACTACAAAAACACTAGATATTCGAAAAAGCCAGTCAACCATTCTCAGATGAGTGCAAATTCAGAAAAATTAAATACTGAACTGAAATTACGGAATGACTAAAGGAGCAAGTGGTCAAAATACCGAATAATCAAATTATCAACGGTGTAAAATCGCGCAAATGAATACTGCATATAATATTTGCCACATCGTTAGTAATTAATGATTATAAAAAATCTATTCAAAGAAAATTGTAGCACTGCATTTGTGTAAATCGATGAGCAATTCTTGTGGCATTTTCGGCACTTTAATTTTTCGAGATTTTCAACTTATGTATTTTGCCCTATCTGATCTTCCGTCATCGGTTTACGGATCTTCTAAGTTTTGGGCCATCGAAGCGGTGGCTACTCAAAAGTTTGATTTTTAACAAATTCAACTTTCTGCATTATAATAATCTGCATTCTACTGTTTTTTAACTTTGCAAAAATCTTCTGGGTTAAACGAGCGTCAGGAATTTTGATGATTCGATGGGAAGGTACTTCGGATTCTTGGTCTTGGTTAAATTTTTAATGCTGGATTATGTGTGCTCTTCATAAGTTGGATATTTGGGTCGGTGATTCTTGGGATTTTGATCATTAAGTATTTTGGTCTATCGGTTTTTCAACTCCCACCCTCAAATTACAACTCTAGATGGTTGTTACAGCTCTTTGGCTCATTTTTGAAAGAGGTTCATCACAGACTTTACCAATTTCTTTTCACTTTAAGCATAGAAATTGCAATCTTACTAGCAAATATGTTTGGTAGAGTAAAGTGAGTAGGACGTTCGATTTTTTTAGTTTCTGGACCGAAATGAAGTGATTCTGAAGAAAAATGTTCAGTTTTGATGAAAAATCTGTGGAATATCTATTAACAGATTTAGAAAATTTCAAAAATAAGTCCAACGTAATATTCATTTACTTTTTCGCCTCTTCAAGGTGACACAAATACTCGTATGCCATCGTCTTCTCTCTCTGCTCATCCATCTCTTCAGCCGATTTCCTGCTCTCTTCTCCTCCTGTGAATGGAATCAAATTCAAATAAACCATATGACCAAACGATTTCTCAATCGTTACCATAATGACGACGATTCAAGTAGAAAATGAACTTGAATGTTTTTGTTCTGAGAAGTAATCGAATCCTAGTGGTGAATTAGTTTATCGAGAACCTCTATAGTCGACTCATCTGATAAAACCTGCGGCACGATTTTAGGCATACCATTGGTATTATTCAGGAAACTAAGTTGAACAAATTTTCACAAAAGGTATGACCAATTTTGAAAAACTGAATTGACTTTTTCTTGCTAATTTGCTAATGGCTCAACCCAGGAAGGGGATTTTCTGATCTTTCACATTAAATTTATAACGGTGCATATCCAGAACAATTTTGACGATGGAGAGGTCGAAGTTGTTCAGGCGAGGTTTTGAAGCGAGATGATTAAGAGAGACAAGATGCAAAATGAACCTTGGTGATGGGAAGTGAATTGAGTTTGTACTAAGCTTGATTTATCCTTCCCCTATATACCCATTCCCTTAAAAATTGGTTATTGAATGTCGATGATGTCATGTAGGGTTGTGTTGTGGAATATGAAGATGCAGTAAGCTTGGTTTAGCATCTAATTAACAAACGACGAGAAATCTAACACTAGTAGCAACCCATGAGTATACTACAATCAACAATATTGATAAAAAAAATGATATGATGTAATATAATAAAATCAAACACTCAAGTATGAACGTTGAGCTTTTTTTTCTGATGTATTATATGTATGTATGTGATATGAAATATTATGAAAGATGAAATAGACTTGCCATATCGAGTTTTGTCGGCGATGTGATTAACGAAGTCTCTCATAATACCTGACAATTACGATGATGTTACCACGTATATTGATGAATGACGAATTGTCGATACTGCAAAATAAGCCCCCGACGTTCGCTCATACGTAATATGTGGAATATTATAGATCGATGTAATAATTGTCTCTGATAAAACAGATTCCGTGTTTATAATGCATACGTATAAATACGAACGTTGGAGTATCTGACATTCAAATTCACCGACTATCACAACCGACTGGTGTTAATATCAGGGGTGGGGATTGACGCATGAGCCGGTCAACAGGTGTTTTCGTTTTTCCGGTCGTTTCATTGGCTCTTGAGCATTCCCACTTTCTTTAGACATACATGATTGGCTAGTCAGCAGAAGCTAGTCGTTTCGCTATTGTTTTTATCAAAAAAAGTGGTTTTTCACTGTCTTGAATGATTTTTTTTATTATATCGACGATTCTAATTCAGTAATTCAGTATTCTTCCTCAATTTCGATCGATATCACACGTGCTGCATCATTACCGCTTGCTAATATTCGGAGAAATACCGACCGTCGGTTGATGCGTGGTTCTTACTTACCGACCGCCGAGAATCATGTTTTAGATTCTACTTACCGACGACGTTTGGGATAAGTCTATTGATTCATAACTACCGTTCAACGCAACAGATGACGCTACTATCCCAATTCAGTTTGTAAACTTCTGATTTCAAAAGTGAATACGTATTGTATACTGTTGTACAGTATTAATTCCGCATATATGTTGGAATTTACCACTCTGCAGGAAAAAATAATATAATTATGATACTGGTAGGGATACTGTGTTCATTATTTACAATCGTTTTGTCGATAATAAAACAGACATATAACTGCAGAGTTTGATCGTCATTCGATTTTCGAATTTGAAATTTACCCGAATTGACAGATCAATCACGCATGCACATGCAAAAAAAAAAAAAAAAATCTAGAAAAATACAAATATTGATAACCAATATAGGAACAGTAGTAATACGTCAAACACATATTACTCTTATCTTCTTCGAATAGCGATTCTCGGTATTCGTGATAACGAAATGGAAACTATATATGTTGTAAATACGTATATTCGTAATGATGCATTACGAGTTCAAGGATTAAAAGAACAAAAAAAAAAAAAAAAAACACGAAATAACAAAATATTCGTTTCCAATCATTAAAAACAATTCTATGCGATTATTATATTTTTTTGTATGGTAATCAATTATATCGCGTATAAAAATCCAACGAAACGTTCTTCTCTCCGGTTGATTTCTTGTTTTTTGAATTTTGTCTTTTGGTTTCCCTCTCAATATACATAGGTGTAGGTACAGATAAACGCGTATACTATATTATGTGCGTGTAGGAAAATCCGTGCCTCTGGTCATGTGTATACGATATAGACATACATATAATGTGAGCAAACAGCGAGGGGTGAGAGAGCTGCCGGAGTATATGGTCATCCGAGAGATAAGTGGTGACCCTTGACCGCCCCTCGTCCCCTCTTTCCCTCGTTCCTGCTTTGCCCTCCCCTAATGACCCGATGATTCCGGCTCTCCGACTGGAGTGGAGCTTATAGGGAACGTTAAATCTGCTGCCGGAGCTACTCATCCGCATTCATCCATACATCGTCGCATGCGCTAATTTTCATTCAGTTAATCTCCGATGGCCGATGTCTGAGCGATTACATCGAAATCAGTATGCTGGATGATCAGCAGGACCATTGTGCGCGTTCTCGATTTATGATAATTGTTCTATAGTTGTGTGCGTGTAGTAAAACTTAATTTCGATAGTACATCAATCTGTGTAAAAAAGTTTCGTACCATTCCTTAGGAATAGATGATATGAAAGATTTTTGGAAAACAGTACAAATCCGAAGTGATTAATTGTTTTTTTTTTTGTGTATGTGTTGTGGAAAATCATAGTTTATATAAATCCGCTTCGATAAAACGACAGAATAGTGAAATGGCTTTGATTAAAGTGTATACAGTATTGTGCGTTGCAGTTCTTAGTTCTCTTCTGGTTACATCGGCTTTTGCAACAAACGGTAATATACGTCTTCAAACGATACGATTTTATCATTTTCATTATGATGATTAGTATTATTACTACCGTTATCGAATATTGTGTTTAATTATTTGCGATTTTTTCCCCCTTTCAATCGATGAATCAACGGTACCTCGTATGTTCTATTAGTTATCGATCTATCGGATTATCTATCGATGTATCGATTATACCGGGAATATTGGGTGCGTTTTATTTTCCATCTTTCCGAAATGAAAGCTTCGAAAACGATATATGATTCGTCATTTTTGAAATATTACCCAATCAGATGTCATTTTCGTCTTTTTCACTTTTATAAGGTGACAAATAAAACGCTCTCAACTGATTATTCAACTGATGCAAAGCGACATTCGATATAGCATCGAGAACTTTAATCCATATCGATTTATTATTCGATATATCGAATATTATTCAAGTCATATCGATTCGTTGTTCCGTACATCGATAATACCCCTTCTTCACGCTGTGTTAAAGTATGGTACTTTAGGCTTGCTATTGGTCCTTGAACTTGAGCCGAGCGGAAAGGACCAATGGCAAGCCTAAAGTACCATACTTTAACACAGCGTGAAGACCAGGCATAATACCTTGTTCTAATTCTATATCGATGTATCGTTCGATATATCGACGATTTCCCGAATATTGTTATCTATATCGATGTGTTGTGCGATATATCGATGATATCTATATTATGAAATTAATGGTCACTGTGTACAGCTCGATACATCGATAGATAGAAATACACAAATGCTTGTTCTACACAAGCACTTCAAGACCCTGTCTTTGAAATTTCCGACCAATCAGCATTCGAGTCTAGCTGTAAGAACGAATGAAAGAGGTGGAAAATTTCAAAGATATGCTTTTGGAGCGCATGTGTAGAACAGGCAAGGGAACCCAACGCTTAGCATTATAAGAGTATTGGAAATGTCATGTGGATGTGAGTGAATTTCGAACGTACATAAACGTATGCTAATTATACACCATACACGTTCATTCATTTCCAATGACGATAGATAATCGCCGATGACCCTGTATGCACGCTTATACATGAAACGAATAGGCTTGACTATAATTCGTACAGTATTGCAACAGACGCACAGCGATAATGCGCGTAAAATTGATAACAACATTGAGAGAACTCAATGTAGTTGATATTGATAAATAAATAAATAAATATATAAATAAATAAATAAATAAATAAATAACTAATTTACCGGAAGATCTAGCCCCGAAAAATGAAAAAATTGATCACTATGGAATCTACACGTTCTGTATTTTTTCTTTTCTCTTTGGTGGTCGCTGCATGTATAATTGGCCATATTTATATCGTTGCGACTAGAAAAATTATCGATCATAAAAACGATGATTCCGATGACGATGATCGTTATTATGCGACAGATGAGGAGACGAAAAGGAAGTTGGCGGAGGGTGAGAAGCGTCTTGGTGATCAAATCCGAACGATTTTGAAACATTACCAGCAAGAGGATCCCGTTGGCTTACCTGGTGCCCCAATTCCGGATCCCATGTCTGTACCTGGTATGAAACATTCCTTTGGTGTATATACCATGGATTTTCAGGATATTCGCGTTCACGGATTGTCCAAGTTCAGGATCGATCATATGGAGTCCGACCTTGCCCTCATGCAGGTAATACATAATTATGTATCAATGTATATACGGTATATTGTACCTACCCATCTCATCAAGTATTTTTTTGCTTGTCTTTTCCTTTTATCCCACCATTTTTTTATTCTTCAACTACTTCATCGTTATCTTTTTTGTCGTTTTAGTCATTCTTTTCTACATAGTCATCCTCATCATCATCGAATCATCATGTTTGTGAACATATTTGTTTCACCCATATGTGTCGTCTTCTTTGTCTTTATCCACGATTATCTATTTTCCAGGTGCCAAAGGCACTGTTCAATTGGGTTTTTTTAAGTCTTTGCTTCTATCTCCATCTTTACTTCTTCATTTGGATTTTTTATCGGCTCTCGGCACTCTCCGATCGAGGGAAAAAAACTTAAACCTGGATTGACACATCAATTTTTCAGTTTGAATTAATTCGCATTATAATGTTCTATTTATTTTAATTCTTAGAATTTAAATTAATTAATTAATTCTAAATAGGATCCATTTTTTTAGCATAATCTTAATTTTCATCCAGAATTACCAACTTTCCGATATCACTAGCACTTTCTCCGTTTTCCTCATTATCGTTTTATCAACTTCTTTTCTTGTCCATTTTCAACTTAAATTATCCACATCATTAGCACATTATTAATCGTCGTGGTTGTTTTATCAATTTTAAAAAATTTCAATCTTCATCTTCAATTATCTATTCTTTAGATTTCAGTAGTGCAGTGTTTTCATCATCTCAATCATCTTCTTCGTCGTTTGATCTCTTCTTTAACATCAACTTCTCTCCGATCTTCATCTTCATTGTTAATCATCTATTTCCCAGGTATCACTGGATCTGAGTATCGAGGCCCTAACCGTGCACGGTTTCTATACAATGACATCATGGTTTTCGGGCAGTACCCAAGGAAATTTCACAGTCAAATTAACCGGTGTTGAAGTCAAGGGTACTGCCCATCTTCAGGTAAGCCAAGACGGTAAGCTCCAGGCTCAAGACATCGACTTGGACTTGACCTTCGTCAACATTGACCTGAACTTCGAAAACCTTGGAATTCTCGGTGGATTCCTTCAAGGAATTTTGAACTCTATTGGTACTTTTATATTCGATGGTATCAAGCCTTTTATACTGAAGGAGGTCAACACTCGAGTAACGTGAGTTTATCTCGTGAACATCTTTGGTCACATTGTTTTTTGAATTTACTCACTCATTCATTTTTTTTTCTTTACCATTTTTATTGAAATATTTTACGAATTTCAGGGGCGATGTGAACAAACAAATATCTCAGCTGCCACAGTATTTTCCTAATTCTATATCGCCCTTTGACATGGCTGTTGCTGAAGCGAGAAAACAGGTTTCCCAAATGGGATACGACCCCTATAAACTTGAGGATTATAGTCAGAGTATGAGCGTTTTCACAGTGACCACTTCCCACACTTGGGTAACTGGGTTGAGCAGCTTTTATAGAATGGGGAACATCACTTTGACCTTGAAGGATGGGCAGGTAAATAAAATTTTGTTATCTCGATCATCCGAAATGGAAAGACATTTCTGTTGAACTTTTATCAAGTGTCTTTGAATGCCCCATTCAAATTATTCGAAATTTGCTGAAATTTTCAGAAATGTATTAAAGTATGATAAGATAAAGAATAATAAAACTACTTTCAATTGTTTAAAAAATTATTCAAAGCATTTCCGAGTAAAATAAAATATTTGTAGCTCGTTATGAAATGCTTATAAGTTTTTTTCGAAATTCTTGAAAATCCCCTGAAACCGTTCGATGTTGAAAACAATTCTTACCAAATATACGATACTAAAATTTCTAGCATTCTTTTCAAATAAAATATTACATCTAAAAATCATCGTAAGACATTCGAAATTCTTAAAAACTAGACAAGGTTTACAGAAATGTTTGAAAAAGTTTTCAATGCAAGAAAATAATTCCGATGTCATTATAAAATCTCGTAAAATCTTCAAAAATCATTGCAAACAATCTCAAGTCGAAAAAGACGCCTCAAGATCATTGGAAACCATTTCAAATTCTCTGAATTCTATACTCAGACTTTCTCAAAACTATGAGAAATCTCTTCAATATACTAGGGATGGAATAATCTTCAAGTCAGTATAAAGTCTTACAACTCATCGTCAATTGTAATTAAAATCAAATGTTGATAAATCATTGAGAGTCATTCAAGCCCCCCCCCCCCCCCCCCCGCAATTGTTGCTATCACTATAGATTTTCTAAAAATCGCTAGATTACTTTCAAAAATCATGAGAAATCTATTGAAATGCAATAACGTACGTGAGAAACATGCAAAATCTTGAAAAATGTTTCGAATTCTGTAGAGAAAAACCAAATTTGGGTTTGGTAAATTCAGCGAAATATCAGATAATTAGACGATAACAGATGTCTGGTTAGACTATAATTGTGTGTTGATTTGGATGCTTTTTGACGTATGATGCACGAAGGTTTACGCTGGAGTAGACATCGGGACTCAGGAGATTGAGGGGACGACGCATTGGGAGTTGAGTGTAATCGGTGGAGCCCTATCGCGGGCGGGTACCGTGTCATTCACCGTTGAATACGTAAGGGTAAAATTGACGGTCAGTCAGCCATTGGATACACGGAAAAGAGCCACCCTTGAGGAACTCGATTTAGAACTGGGAAACATACAGGCTCGGGTTCATGGTGCTGGTACCATCGACTACATCATGGAAGCCGCCATAAATGTCATGCCCAATTTACTCAGGTAATAATATCTTCCATCATCTTCACCATTATTGAATCACAAATAGATTCAAAATCCTTATTCGCAATTTTTTGTTCTCTTTAGTATGTTCTTCAACTTGTATTGGCCACTTTTTACCCATAGTTGTGATGATTTTGTTGTAATTTCGAAAATTCTGTTCTTGATATTTCTCTACCGATATTCGCTAATTTGCGTCCACTCAATTTTGATTATTTTTTCACCAATTTGGGTGTTTTTAGATTTTTTTTTTTGCCATTTTCACCCAATTTTGCTATTTTGATAGAATATTTTCATCAGTCATAGTGATTTTGGACTTATATTGGCTATTTTTGATCCAATTCTGGTATTCCTGCACCATTTCTAATTTTTTTTTTTTTTTTTTAGTATCTTTGGATGTTGATGGGCCATTTTTGTTTTATTTTTACCATTGAGTGACCAATTTGTTATTTTGTTAAACACCTTGCATCATTATTGGCAATTTACTACAAAATTTCCGTCCACTTGTTATCATATTGTCAATTTTTTTCTGATAGTTTTAGATATTTTATTGCTCAGATTTAACTGAACTTTATTCGTCATATTAGGAACGATTTATTTATTATTGATTTATTCTTTTTTCTCTAAACAACCATTTTTCTTTTAAGATATCAAATAATGGACGCCATCGAGAGCCCGATGAAACATCGTCTACAAAGCGAACTCAACAAAGTTGACGTTGAAGAATGGATTTACAAAAAGATACCAGAGATCGAGGAACAGGCTAGACAATTACAGGGATTAACACCGGCCGAAGAAACGATCTTCGACGAACCCAGGCAAAAATTAACCGATGAAGATCTAGGGCCGTTTTCCGAAAGCGAGGAGGAACGTGGACCTTCATAATAATGAAAATTCAGTGCCGTATAATAATTTTCCTATATAAATACATATGCAGGAACATATTACACGTGTGTTTATTTATTTATATACCATATACTTAATTAATATTATTATTATTATTCGTTTCATGTATTTCTCTAATTATATCAATAGTCAAATTACATTACGTGTTATTGAACATGGAAGATTTGATCAATTTCTCTATCATGTATTCAATTTCTGAATAAACATGTCTATATACCCAAACGGTGACCACGATTTATCGAAAATGGTGTTATGAATTATTTTGGAATTCGTAGGTACGTTGAATATACATAGTGGCTATCGTATGAACTAATATTTTTCAAACATGGACTTAGATTTCGATCAGAAAGCTAAACACTTCGTGAGAAGGTGGAAAAACAAGGTTGTAACTAATTGCCAAAGACTCACATACACAGGGAAATTAATTATCAAAAAAGTTTCTCTGCTCCACGCGATACACCGAAAAGTCTAAAGATTCCAAAAATCTGTCGATTGCATTTTTCGGATTTTTCGTTCGGTTCAAATCGTGTCTTTTATTTTAAATCGAGCTGCGAATGTGCCTTATATGTAGAATCTTCAGTCCAACGCGCCAAAGAAGTGATTATTCAATAGAAATCAAGGTTCTCAGTGATTTGTTTTTATTCTTTATTTGATAGATGTTCACGGAACAACTTTTTCATGGTATGTAATTAGATTCTCTTTTTCATTTAACCACGATTCAGACTAATTATCCGCGAAGTAAAACATCCTATAAGAAATCGAAATCAGCTAAGTATCGATTTCGTTTCTAGGGGATGGACTCAGACGGCTACATTTCGTCGGAATTAATAGACTCCCGCGTTTCACTCCCGTCTCTAAAAGGCTCTCTGTTTCTTTTAACGCCGGATAAAATCCTGGTAAAAAAGAAAAAGAAAAGGAAAAACAAAACTATACTGATGGATTTTTTTTTACTTTATTCGATAAGTATCTATCGCCCTTTTTCCATCGAGGGAATAAAAAAAACTCTTACATTATGTACAATTCTACAGACGCCAGATTTTCTTTACGATTTGAAGAATTCGGAATAACTAAATTTCATTACAGTCATGTCATCAGCAAGACGTTTTATCAATTTTGAGAAAATCATGGCAAAGAACTGTTCGGCCTTTTGAAACCAACAACAATGATTCTTTTTTTTTCAGAATTCAAATTTCAAAGCGTTTGAAAATTTCTCTTCGCATTCAAAAACGAGATACAAAAATGAATAGATGAATTTTTCAAATTTGAAAAAAAAAATTGACGTTTTATGATGAGTTTTTTTTCATCCTTTTTTTTTGCTTCTTTATGTTCAAAATGGAAAGGGTTTGGAATTACATGGAGAGCCGTAGGTGTGTTCAGGGACCTGTGAGCCTGCCGTTGGAAACCACATGATCTGAAATATTAACTTTATCTCTACGTTCTCGGTCGCTTTTCTCTCTTCTCGGGAAAAGGAGTTGCTCCGCAGGATTTCAGAGCTGTATTTCGAGTATGTAATCAGGAATCATCCTCAGGGAGCATCTCCCGAGGTTCTATGGACTGTATAATGTATATACCGGGTGTACATACGTACATACGTACATATGTACATATATACATATTAATACAAAGGCATATAGATATATATACACAATACAGATACCTTGCTGTGTATCACACTTGATGTATATCCACAAGGATTGCGCTACGTAGGTAATTGCATATGCACATAATACATATATATACCTATGTAAACATAGGATACTATTTCCCGTATATACCTACCTATATATATACTATACACATAGATTTATTTATGTGTTCATGTATGGTAGTTGCAGGGTTGGGAATATTCGCTATACTTTTAGCAAGGTGGTTGTGTACGGCACGTCGTTCTTCTTTTCGTGTTGCTCATTTTCTCTCGTTTTTTTTTTTTTTTTTTGGCGGGGGTTTTGCGCTTTTTCGCCTTTTCCAACCGACGTGAAACCATATTACCACCTAGGGACAGTTTGAACACGATATTACTTACCCTTTCTGCCTTGTTTATTTATGTAAACCCGATTTCCTCTTGTATTTAGATATTTCAACTACCTATACATTCCCATTACTCAGTCCAGCCATTTGTTTACTCGTTTACTCGACTCAATCATTTATTCGTGTGTCAGATACATGGAAAGTATTTTTTTTTTCATTATTCGATCATGAATGTTCACAAGACTTGGATCAGTTTGTAATATTCAATCGCAGTAATTTACTCATTTTTCTAGCAATTTCTGGAAATTACCATTGTTACTTGTTTACTCATTTTGAACTTAATTATTCATTCGCTATTAGCAGCCCAACTACTTTTTCTTTACCTATTTTAGCACCACGTAGTTCATTCGCGAGATTTCACGCTCCAGTCGCGGTCACTGCTCATTTAGGTACTCATTCATTCATCTGTGTATCAATTTACTCAATTATTCATTTCCTCATTAGATGGTTTAGTTTTTAATCATTCGCTTATTGCAGTTCTTCGACGGATATATGGGATCTCGTCAGTGATTTATTGATGTTTTTTTGAATTCATTCATCCGTTGATTATCTATTTCTGTTAGTTTACCTGCGCAATGACCCACCAATAAATTGATTCATTTGTTCACTTACGTATTCACTCGTCTATTTACCCATTTTCTCGATATTCCTCCCATTATCTCGTCGAGTCAGTCGTCTACTGATTTTTCAATAATTGATTGATCGATTTAATTATCAGCCGTAGTGATTAGTCAGCTTGTGGAACGTTATCCAGTTATTTATTCATTACCGCGATTACTCTTTCATTCATTTATTCACCCTTTCACAGATTAATTCGTCGATGAATTCATTATTTCGGTCGACTATTTATTCTTCATGTATATTTATTCATCGACTGATAAGTCGTTCTTTTCATACCCCTTCAGTTTCATATTCAATTCTTCATTCAGTAGCCTTGGCTACTCAGTTCATTAATCCGTTTGTCATTAGTTACTCATTGGGTCTATTATAGTTTATCAGTGATTACAATACTTCGTTTACTCATCAGGTCGTTTATTATCGTTTACTCATATTCATCAATTAATTAAATGGATCAATTCTTTCTCTTACTCACCAAATATCCCGTGCTTCATACTTCAGGAATTAAATACCCTGGTTACTCATTCATCAACTTATTATTACTGTATAATCGTCTACCCATTACCTATCCGACACCGGCTTTTATTGATCATCTCGATCAGTTATTCATCGCTTTAATAATTTCTCTACTCATTACTTTGCTCATTGGATAATTCCTTCTGTCTAAATGATTCATTTCATTGCCTAATAGTGAATGGATGAATGAATGAATGAATGACTGAGGTAATTTTCTTATTGCGGTTTTTATTTTTTACACTTCACAGTTAATTTCTCTTCTAGTATGCTACATGGAAGATAGACAATAAGTATGTATAGCATCTAACGTACTAATAATCAACTTTTGTTTTTGTTTATTTTGTTTACTTGATTAAGAAAAATGTATATTTAGACGGGTATTTCGAGACAGGGGGATATCGTGGATAAGTGAAAAAGGGTATTATACACAGGCAACATTACACCAATAACTAACCTCGATAAGGATCAGATCCTTTCAGCCAAGCTTACGTCATAGTTTTAACGAACCACAATTACCCATCTACCTATACCTATACCCCACTAAGTAGATGCTCAGATTATCGATGCTATTTTCCTCACAAGGGTAAAACTTTCCACGAAAATCGCCCTCACCTCGACCCCCGTCTATAGTCCCCTCTTAGATTACTAATAATTCTTCTCCCTCAGCCCCCTCGACGAGAAAATAAAAAATTGAAATACCTTGCAGAGAGCTGGCTATTGGTTTCATTTTTTTTTTTTCATTTTAGTTATAATATGTATAAATTCACTTTCAATATTGTTTGTTTGAAAAATTGCCATTCGTCGATATAATGAAAGGAATTCTATAAGACATATTTTTACTCGAAACAAGTAGTTGAGATTGTTTAACGATTATTAGAATGTTCGACAAAATCGTATAATTTTGATTTGAAGTTTTAAATGAAAAATTATTCAACTAAAACAAAACGAAAAAATATCTGCAAATTCATTCGCGTAGAACTTTCTGGACACACTTTTTTTTTCACTTTCACTAGCTTTTAATTTTCGATCGTAGATAGAACTCGAGATAGAACTTTATCAGTCCAACTATCAGTTTTCACTCGTTTTTATGGTCCTTTGACATCTCAACCCCATACATAGATACGGATGCATGTATGATGTGTAGGTTTTTGTGCCGATTCAGCACAATCTCACCATTCATTTCTCCGAGAAAAAAACTTGAAATTTCTGTTAAAAAACATCAGAAACCGTTTACAGTTCCGGCTAGACGGGAAGGCGAATCAAAGGGAATTGTCATAGACCTACCTAAATCAAAATGTTATGCCAAAATTCCATTCCGGCTATGGATCCATTCCCGAAGTATTCTAGTGAACTCAACAGATTAATACATAGGAACATTTCGTTAGACCTATGAATTTTGGTTTCTAGGGGATTTTGCACCTTAAGAGTTGAAGAAATTCTATAAAATTAGACATGGTCATTCGATGAAAATTTGAAGATAAGAACATAAATGACTCGAGTGGTTCACCGAAGGTATCTATCTGGTATACCGATTTGTTCAGTTGTAAAAATATAGGGCATTCCCGTGGATGCGCAACATAAGGAATTAACATTCAGTGTAAATCGCCTTCATGTAGGCAATTGAAACATAATGTTTTTGTTTCTTTTTCTGCCAATCAAATTGATGAAGATGAACACAAAAACAATAATATGATTATTCAATTGCCTATATGCAGGCGGTTTACACTGAATATTAATTCCCTAATATGTTGCACATCCATGAAAACGCCCGGCATATACACACGTACACATATATATACACGCATCTGCCTATATAGGAAATGTTTATTCGACCCTTTCAGCGGTTGGAAAAGGAGCTGCGTTGCCTCGGTAGTAGCCTTTCTCGATTAAGTCTAACATAGATCAGCAGGTTGTACTGTACGTGGATACTGAGGTAGGAATAGAAGGATGGGGAAAAGGATTGGGGGTGGGGTATAACGATTGGTAAAAAGGTTCAGAGGTAATAGTATAGCGGTATGTATAGGTATATACGTATACAAATATATAGCGGGTACCCATAGGTGTAAATAGGTGCGTAAATGTTCGTACATACCAACACATATGTTTACGGGATCAGGGTGGAGGGGTAGGGGTGTAACTAGGTACTGGTTACTGGTTCCTTCCAATATACCTTAGCCCTGCGAAGCCTCGAGGTGGTATCTTACCCTTTTGGCCCCTTTGAGTGTTGCGCAGGGGGTGGAAATGTTTCACCACCACCACCACCACCACTACTACTACCACCAGCACCACCATCACCACCACTCTGGTGAATCGAGTTAACGCGAATAACCGCGAGCTGTGCGGTAAATTGCAAACGCTTATAGAAACCTCCTCTGTGGCTCGAAGTCTCGAAGTCTGGTAACACAAATCTCCTTACATACAGAAAAAGGGCAACAAAACAAAGAAAAGAAAAAAAAAACAAAAAAAAAACGAAAATAAAGGAACATAAAGTAAAATAAACCAACATCAGAAGAGAAAGAGAAAGGGATGTAAATCCAGAGCGAAAAGATAAAGGATCGCTCGAGGGGGTCTGTTCATTTCGTTTCAGAGAAACTACCCACCAATCTTGCGGTCTCGGTTCGTTCGCGATTTATGTAGAATGTATTACATATTGCAGATGTTCTCTCTCTCTCTCTCTCTCTCTCTCTCTCTCTCTCTCTCTCTCTCTCTCTCTCACTCTCTTCGAGTAAACACCGCGGTACGTTGGGTTGCCTATCTTTCGATCGTTTCTGCTTTACCATAACAGCCGGTAAAACAGAAAAGGAAGAAAAAAAAGAAATAGAAGAAGAGGAAAGAAAATCAATGATTATTGAATTTCTTCGTGCAATTCTTTATAATACAGGTAAATATAGGTATACAGGGTGAAATTCTATCGTCCATACAATTGAGGTGGTTTTTTCAGCAGTCTTCTATCCTTGTACTATACGCGCGACCACCTCAACTATACTCTGAACCCACGGACGATTGGAACTCTTCCATATATACGATTTGTGCAGAATATATTATGTAAGGCAGCTGTTCTCTCTTTCTATTTCTTCCCGAGTAAATATACCGCGTTATGTCGGATGGCGTATAATATCTCTCGATCGTTTGTTCTACTAAAGCAGTCGGTAAAACGGAAGAAGCGGAAGGAAGCTAGCGGTAGGAGCAAATAAACTTTCCTTTTTTTTTTTTTGCAAAAGGTATAACCGCAGGCTTTTTTGGATGTTCCAACACTCGCCATTTCTTAACCGGAAGTGGTAGGATCTTCGAACGTTTCGTGGATCATTGATCCACCAAATATCTCAAGTAGCTGATTTTACCCGAAAATTTGATCCCACTCGGTCGATTGGTCGGAATTTCTGCGTAGGGTTCTACATAGTACAGATTGTATACATGAAATAGGTATTTGATCCGGGATGAAAATTACTCGAGAAATTACTCCATTGCATACTTGGGCATAGTTGTGACTAATTTTGAGCAGAAAAAAGTAAATAAACATGTAATAATTGTTGTTTTTTTTTTCCCATTAACCCTCCGTCCTAACACTATTGGGAGGTTAATCTAAAATAGGCCCTGTTTAAATAACAGAATGAAATACCTGTCTTGAAAGGCCCACTATGAAACTATTGTTTTCTGGAAGTGACACATCCTAAGGTATACGCAACTGATAATGAAATCGCTATGAATAAGTCTGGCATTTATGAATAAATCAGATTAGGTATTTAACTATACTTATTGTTGGATTCCAAACAGTGAAAACCACGGCTCCAGAATTTCAAAAAAGTATTTCGAAATGCGTCGGAAATTTTGGACTGTGGTTATAGACTCGAGGCTTCTCGGTTCTATTTCCTTTTCAGCTGATTGTCGAGGTGTCATGATAGTTTTTTGTAGGGTTCCTAGCAATTGTACGAAGAACGCCATCGATCTTGTTTTTTTCCATTACAAGGTTCAAAGTTTGAGAAACTTCTAAAACCTTGGCAATTTTCTTTTTGTTTTTGTAGTTTTTGTGTTATTCTTTACATGAATAAATATTATTATTATTATAATACCCATTATTCCTAATCGTCAAAAATTTTTTGTCACTTTCAAAACAAGAAGTGCCGGATTTGACGATTTCAGCTGCGTATTCCCCTGGAAAGTATCACCAATAAATTGGATTGAAAAAAATATACCATAGCAAACTATTCGATTGCTCAAGGATTGAAGCGCATTTTTCTGCAAGTACTATTTCAGATTCTCCATACATATACATGCAGAAACGCTTATTTCATGTCCTTCAATATTCGACGTATGATCTATAATTCTTTTAGTGAACAACTGGGGTTATTTTGACCCCATATGAACAGCCTGTGCATGGAGGTGTGACCCGGAAGGGTTGAATGCTAAGCATAAGCCTCGTCTATACACGTCAACAGTTATATGTACATATAAAGGTAGCGAGAGTAACGGTCACCTTACACTTTCGCGTGGCAATGAAGATGAAGATGAGGAGAAGGAGAAGGAGGAGGAGAAAGGACTTCGTCAGGATACGCGAGAAGCGCGTTTCATGATCCTGCAGGAAACTGTAAAGAGGTCCCTCCTCCTCCTCCGCAGCCTCGCGGAGTGAACTCAATTATCTCAACGGCCCGCGCGGACGGCACCCCGAACTCCGGAGAAAGCGAAAAAAGAGAAACAAAACGAGAAGTAAAACCAGAGAGAAAAAGTGAGACGAAACTCAACACTACATATTATATACCTATGTATATAGTAGATAACGTAGTAACATATTGTGTTATGTGTAGACATAATAAAGTATGATTGACTTTTCCCGAGATTAAAAAAATCCCAATTTTTTTCCATCAACCTAACGTCCATTAAAGCTGACCATATAATAATACGTATTACAATGCTGTTTTCCAAGTTCAATTTTTGAATGAATTTTATTAAAAATCGCTGTAGAGAGACGCCGTACGTGGGCTTTCAGGGCTGTTAATTGGTCGTGACGTCAATATTATACCGTGAGGATCTCGTCAAGGATATCGAGAGGTTCGAGATGTGGGAAATTTGACTCATTTCATTCTGATTGGCTAATAGCCTGTCAGCAGTGTCCTCATTGGCTGAACAGCCGGCTAGCAGCATTCCGATTAGCTACCAGCGCGCATGCGCACCTCGAGCATGTCCTTTCAAGTGATTCCCACGGTATGTATACAGGGTGGTGGAAAAGATGGCAATTAAAACGAACCCTTTGTATATTATAAAGATTTTTCGCCGCGACCACCGTGTCCGTGGCGCAGGGACTGTTGGGTGATTTCTTGATTACCATGGCAATGGGGAATTCCGAAAAAAATGGGGAATTGGGGAAGAATGGGGGATTTCGGGGAAAATGGGAAACTGGGGGAAAAACGAGGGATTCCAGGGAAAATGGGAAACCGAGGGAAAAACGGGGGACCCCAGGAAAAATGGGGAACTGGGGGAAAAACCAGGGATTTCGGGGATATCGGGCAAATCGGGGGAGGAATGGGGAATTCGGGGAATTCCAGGAATTCTGGATGAGACATTAGACATAAGTCACGCGACTTAAGACTTTCTGGACAAATTAGCACAAGGAATTCCGAGAATATAATTAAAAAACAAAATATAGGAATAAAAAACTCAGACAAGCAAAAATAATCATGATAAAAAACAAAATGTAATTCTGTAGCGCAACGAGGGGGGCGAAGCCGAAGTTTATAGATATATACATCTCTGGTACAGGTAGAATCGTTGAAATAGGACAAGCCTTTTGCGTTGCGTTTGTTATACGCGAGGGGTTGAGAAATGGCCGCAGTAAACTCGGCTCTTCAACTGCTCCACAACCCGCTACCCCCTGGGCCCCTCAGCTCCTTAGCCGTCTTGTCGTTTCAACGTATTTATATACCGTATATACATATGTATGTACGTGTATTCATGTATCTATGTACAGGTATAAATATACAATCAACGCAGGCATGCACGTATACATACCGAGATCTACTGTTACATACACATACGATGCCTATGTGCGCCAAGTCTAGCTTGTCGAATAAGGGATGTATGGAACATGCTGTACGCGTATGGAACGTTCCTTTATGGAGGCGTTGTATCAACCTCATAGTTCTCATCCGTTTGAAGAAACTACCAGCTGTGCCAACTGTATCTGGCGGTATATCCTCGTATACGAGCTGAATTCACTCACTATACACTGCAGAAGGTTTATACAGTTACACACATGCTGTACCTTTTAATTCTTGTGTTGGTTATTATATTGTTACTCTCGTCAGATGTCTCTGGTGTACTTTCACACAAATAAATAGTACATTTCAGCACGACTATGGAAAGAGTATTTTTTTTTTTTTTTTTTTTTTTTTAGCGAAACGAAAGGTTTACGGCACGAGCCGAAGGCGAGTCTCTACAACGTCTGCTTGAAATTATTAAAAGACCAAAAACGAAAAAAAAAAAAAAATGAACCAACGATTTATAATTTTTCGACAATATTGTACTGGGAAACGAAAAAGGTTATTCATGAACTGAATTTGTCTTTCGTCGCAAAGATGAGCCAAGTTGCTTGACGCCCTACAGCTATGCATTCAAATGGTTTTGGGCTCATGAAAGAAGAAGTCGACGGCTTGGATAAAATGCCTCGCTTTTTTGAATGAGGCAGAACTTTGTGGTGAATCATCAGTAATTCAGGTACCTACATTATTGCTTGGAATATACGACTTATGCTGAGCAATTATGATACATAAAAATAAAAATAGTAATAATAATAATAACATCAACGCACAAATTCATTCAATATAAATCAACATCGCCTGCCATTTTTTAATTATTCAATAAAAATTTGTTCCTTTTTTTGTTATGAATTTCTACTATGAAGTTTGGACGTCAGGAATTGCTTGAAATTTTCGTGGTAACAAACCATATTCTTTCAATATCTCGAAATATTGTTTCAATAAAAGATTGAGAATATTTCATGTTCATCGATAAACTACATTAGATCGGAATTTCTATTCGACTCTAACTATACTTCGGTACAAGAGAAAGAAAAAAAAAGTTAGCCCAAGACCATTCTTGTGCGATATACGTAGTAGAAGTTGTGAACTTTTGTAAAAAAAGTGGTTTCAATTCGAAATTTGAAGCACTTATAAAAGATCGCGAATTCTAAAAAATCCTTGACAAAATCTTATGGAATCCTCTAAGAAAAGCCCGTAAAATCTTTTAAAGTCTTCGATGTCAAACGAAAACTCTGAAGAGTCTGGATGAAATCTGTGATTATTAAAGAACCCTTTGAGATAGAAGATCCTCAACGTGTTTCTGTCACTTTGTAAAAATCCCCCCATTGATGATTGTTCATTGAAAATGAGAGGAGCGATGAAGCGCGAACTAGCTACTAGCATTTCGCATTGATTAGCAATATTTAGCATGTTATAAATATCTCATATTAAAACTTTAAAATATCTCATATTAAAACTTGTGGAAATACTATACGAAGGAACAAGATGAATGATTGAAAAATTGATGAAAAATAGATGAATCATTAAAAACAGGATACCTATCCAGGCATTTTCACTGTATGTTTGTGGCTTATTGTTAGATTCTAAGTCTTAGAAGTTTTGTTTTGTTGCAAAGAGATTTTAGTGAATTTCTTGAGGACATTTAGAACAGATATTTTTTTCTCGAAAAAGGGAAAAGTTTAATTAATATCTTGAAAGCAGAACGACTGCCCCGAAGAATTTAGAAAAATTAAAATTTAATTATTTTATTAGTTGAATGGTACGTCAAAAATAATGGTATAGGTACAGATCGTAGACGGTCACTGCATAATGTCGGTGAATCGACTCAGAATACCTATGATCATATTATAATAGGCACACGTATGTACCCAAAATTGCTATTCATTTCGAGTTTTTATTTTGCGATGGGTAAAGAGTGAATAAAGCGAGAATAAATGTAATAAAAAAAAAACAAAAAAAAAATAAAAAATCAAACAAAAGTTGAAGCATAAAAGATTAGCCTCAGAGGAGCTAATTCTAGCTAATGTAAAGCCGCTTAGGTAAACAAGGTGTTTTGGTTCTAGGGGTGGAAAATTTTTGCAAAAAGAATCGGGCTACACGACGGGGGTTCCCCCATACGCGAGCTCCTTCAACCTTGCCAAGGCCCGGTTTTAATTCAATTGTTTCCATTCTTGGCGGCGAACAGCTTGGTGTATTAAAAAAACGTTTTCCACTACGGGTTTTGGTCGCGGCGGGAGTTTTTCGCCACCCCGTGTCGCGACGTCGCGGGTCGTCGGCCAAAATTTATGCCATTGGATTAAACACCGCGAAAACTCAGTCAGCTGACGGAATGAAACTTTTCAAACAAAAAAAAAAAAGACAAAGTAGAGAGAGAGAAAAAAATTTATCCTTGAAACTGAGGATCCCTGTGTCCTCCATCTCTGCAGAAACGAATAAAATTTAAACTTTCAACACTCAGGACACGACGACGACATATGGCAGAAAATTTTTAAGCTCTGAGGATTCGTTGAGCATAAATATTACATGGATTTATAGTTGTTTTTTTTTCCACATTGAAAAACATAAGTATAATTAAGTTAAAAAGTGTGAAAGAAAAACTTGAAGTGGAAACGTTTTGACATGTATTTTTAGTTCACATTCCAAGAATTTAATAATTTTTGTTAACCGAGGCGGAAAGTTATGGAAGAATTTCTAAATCGCTGGTGTTTCATATTTCGCAACGTTAATTGATGCTTTTTGCTGGCGGTTTGAAGCCTCGAAATAATTTTTTAACTCTTGAATTCTTAACCTATTCTCAATCAATCTAACGTTTGGCCAACTAGTTTGTCTTCAATATTTTTTCTGCTAGAAGTAACGATTCACGTGATGAAAAGTTTTCAAAATATTCCTCTGTTTTTATTTAAATTGAGGAATTCCAAAAACTCAAGATAAAAAAATTTAGTTCAAAAGCAAGAATGAAATTATTTAGAAATCAACAATCGAAAGAGTAAAACTTCCACTTTCTCAATGCGACGTTATTCGCAATGACAAGTCTATCATACAATCATGTCTAAAATTTATATCACTTAAGGTCAATGTACCAGTAATACTGATCCTGTCCCAATCACTGACCTTTTTCAATGATTCCTTTTTATCCATGAGCTCCCAATTTATGAAAAAATCAATTCGTATTCTCTGAGTCTCTAGCAACGAATTTGTGTAACGGAAACATTCAGAATTCTCATTATCGATTGAGAATTCAAGAAAATATAAAGGTCAATAATTGAGTCTTAAAGGGTCAGTAATGGGTACACTTACCTTATATCTATAATGGCATCACAGTATAATCCGCAAAAACTGTTCAAAAGAATTGAGGAGTCGCAGTTATAACACAATCCAGTCAATTTTCTCTCGCCATTTGCTCTTTTCGTTATCGCGTTATTGTTGTAGAGGTTGAATTTTTCAGGTAAATAGACCGTTGTGAAAACGACACCGTAAACCTGACTCTTAGGATGAATCGGTGCACGAATAAGGGGGCTCGAAGCTCGGTTCGAATTTCAAAGCCAGTGACAAATTGCATCGTTTCTTTTCTGCGTCAAAGTCAGCACCACCAGTACCAGTAGTGCAGTATCAATGGGCAGGTATATAGAAGGGTATAGGTGCAGGGCTTGGTATCTGTGTCCATAAGGTACGTATGTACACACTGTATAAGATACATATATAACACACCTAAAGCTGAGGCGAACCGAACTGAAACCGTGGCATGGTCTGGGCAGGGGTCGTGTTCATTTTACTTGTTAATGCAATCGGAATAAAACCCTTCTCGAAACCTTTCGTGGTCTTGCCATGTATGTACATACAACATGTACCTATAACCATATAATATATATATACAGCTAGGTTCTAGCCGGTTATATACATACCAGGCAATACTACTATGTATAGTGGTATGCTTTACACTTGAGCTTTATGAATTTAATATAATTACTCTGCTCAGAGGCGGTAGCCGTGCAGCACTTCGCCCTTTATATGCATGTACAAGTAAATGCATATTATATATCGTTATAGTTTTTGGTGCTGTTGTAGGATACGCTTCTCTTATCTTCCCGCTTGAAAACACAAACAATGAAAAAAAAAACAAAAAAAAAAACAGGAAGTTATTATAATTACGCCAAAAATGAATAGCGGAGCGCCAAAACTTATCCACGTTGTAAGGTTCAGAGAATCACATCTGATGATTTTTGGATGGATGTCTAAATCGATCCGGATTTTCATGATTCCGGTCTGAATCTATGCGGGTTTTTGTATAACATGCAGAGTCGATTAGATTTTGGATTCAATTGATCGACTAGTTTCTGAGTAATTGATCGAACAAAAATTTGACGTGCGAAATTTTAAATAGTCTTATGACGAGAACGAATCAACGGATTTCGATGATTCTGATCTTAATCGATGACATTTGCTAATTTGGAAAATTTCTGACTATTATTCTATTCCTTCACCTGGCGTCAGACATAATTCTGAACTTACAATGATTTGCCCGAAATGAATAAACCCGGTGTTCTGTACAACTGCTGGTCAGAAAAATGTTAAATTTTACAGGATTATAGCTAATTTTGCTCTGACGATGAAAAATTGCAGTCACGTCCCATAGAGATTGGCCCACTGTTTTGGCCACAGCTTTGAAATCGGATGAAACCCGATAAGTCCGATGTTCTGGAGAATAGCTCGATAGAAAAGATTAAGACATGACTAAGGGTTGTAGCTCGATTTTTGACAATCTCGAATTTCTTCATCCCATTGAGATTGACCGACTGCAGGTTTGGGCGAAGAAAGTCGTGACATTCAAATTGAGCGAGACAAGAGAATTTTTACGGCATTGGTATGAAAAAGTGGCTTTTTGGAGGCTGTTTTCAGTCGGTAAAGTGGCACTTTATGCAGCTGATCTCAGAACTGCCATAAAAAGACTTTATAAGGCAGTTTTGATGCGCAGTTCGAAGTGCGCATCTCTAAACTGCCGTATAAAGTCTTTTTATGGCAGTTTTGATCGACGCATGCGCGGTAGTTCTAACCTACAAACTTCTGAATTTTGTGCTTTTTCATACAAATACCGCAAAAAATATGGTATGTCGCATGCTCGTAAACTGCTTTTCGTCTCGGATGATTTTTCAGTATTCGCCGTCGGCTCGCCTTCGGCTCGCCTTTGGCTCATACTGAAAATGTCATCCTCGCCTAAAAACAGTTTGTTTACGAGCATGCCACATAATATACTATTGAGGTGACGGTAAGCCCAGGGAAACCCAGTTTATGAAATTATGTAAATTTCCTTTGCAACTGTATTTTAATCAACAGAATCACTTACAAAAAGCTTTTGCCATTTACTTTGCGAGTCATTTTATTTGTTGTTTTTGAAACACGCTTTTCCAACTTTATTTGCTCTTTTGGTATGACCGGTATGGTGTACTCAGTTGCCATAGGCGTTCGTCGTCGCAAAATAAACTTTATTCTCGCAAGTAAGATTCCAAACGAATCACCCAACCGATTTTGATAAAATGTACCCAGAATTATGCCGTAACGGGAGATGGTGACTTCAAAATTGTGGATGGAAAATGTTTTTGTGCACGAAATTCTAGACGAACCGCTGAACCGATTTGAATGAAATTCGTGCAGAAATTTTTACAAATTTTTTCATATTCTTCAGCTTCGCCGGACTACGTGCGATATATATTTTTTGGATGATTATAGATGAACTGTTGAATCAATTTGAGTGAAACTTAGACACAACTCACGATGTAAGACTTTCTTTGGAACAGAGTAGCAAAAATTTCGGCATGCATTTATACTGTGATTTCCACAATCAGCCAAAATATGAAGCACCTGAGCAAAGAGCATATGATATATGTATGGCCTCGCTTGAAGTAAAAAAGCGAAGCATTTCGACTGAATTGCTTGTTTCTGTTCACAGCTGTTTGTTTGTTCATTATTTTCGTTTCGCCGTTTCATTTACTTTCAAAAGTTTTTTATCATCGTAAATAGTTAACGTATATCTGCAGGGATATTTGTACGTACATAAAAAAACAAAGAAAAAAGAAACCTGGAAAGAGAGAGAGAGAGAGAGAGAGAGAGAGAGAGAGAAAAAAACAAAGAGTATATTTTCAATCTCCAAGTAAGTATTAAATACTACACGAACGGCATAGGCTTCTCCAATACAATATAAAGCTCCAAATGAACGACGAAGAGCAGATGAAGCGAGGTAAAAAAATAAAATTAAAATAAAAAATTATAACAACAATAATCATAACACAAATAATAATAATAACAAATAAATAACCAAAAGGCCCCCCGAGTCACTAGGGTATTAAAGAATGTTATACAATACGTACTTACACTCGCAAATTGGCATTCGGTATCCCAGGCTCACATTTCATTCTACCAGCAATAAGCTGATATGCGGCGGTATGTTCTTCGTTATTTATTTCACGTTTTTTGCGTTTTTATTTTTTGCATTATTTCTTCATTTCTCATTATTTCATGATCCCCCCCCCCCCCCCCCCCCCCCCCCCCCGCCCAATTCAGTATTACCTTTCATATAGTATACGCCTAATTGCGTTGCGATACTCGGGTAATAATGAGAAATTATGAAGAATTGAACAAAGACTATATTGTTTAAAATCTGCCAGATCGAAAGATTCTAATTTTGGGAAATTTTTCGAAAAATTAGAATCTGTTGGTGGTGGAAAAATAATTGCAGATTTGATGATTCATGGAAGAATTTGTGCATTGTGAGATTACAGATATAAACTGACGGAATGGCGGATTTTTCGAGCGTTGCACTACCGCAGGCTGCACGTAAAGAAAAAATGCATTCTTCCGATAGAAAATCCTGTGTTAATTAAATGGGTAAAAGTATAATAGGGGCTTACGAGCATCCTTTCCCATTGAGCTATATAGAAAGCTCAAGTTTTATCCAGATTTTTATTGATTTATTTTGAACCGATCGAAGGGGGTGTCGTGGTCAAAATTTCACCGACCCCCAAGTAATTAGGGACACCCTAATATGTACAGATACTTTTGAAAATTTGGGATTGAAAATCGTTCGTTAATCGTATGATAATCCTCAGTTCCCCTATACGTACTCGTACTCGTCTCTATTCAATTCATCCATATACGTATATATTATGGAATATAATAAATTATTCTGAAGGCGTGCAGGCGAGCTCTTAAGGTAGGTTTCGGTACAGGGGTTGATTAATCTTGTGTACCGAGGCGGACGTGTTTTCATGCCCGTTTACCTGCAGCAGCTTGGATGGCTATAGAACGAGCTTCGCTCCTGTCCGTATCGTCCTCGTACTTGTCCTCATCCTCGACGTTGTCGTCTACGTCGTCGTCGTCGTCGTCGTCGTCTACTCGTCACGGTCCGTTCAATTAATTGTTATTAAATCTCTGCTCCGAGCCAGAGCCTCCCGCTGAGAATCGGAGAGGATTTGTCCTATATACATACTCACTATATGTAAATACACCGTATATATATGTATATGTATATTGTATATATCTATGTAGACAATATATATATACATACTCGTATGTATAGCTAATACCAGCCACTGGGTATCTCTATTTGAGGCAATATTCAACACAAAGGCCACTTACGTTTGAGTTTACCCGACCGGAACGAATTATTTATTAGAAATTACAACCCAGTGTTAATGAGGCCTTTCTAGCTATACGGCTTATAACCCGGAAACTAAGATTTACAGGTATAGACGTAAATGCTTCTCCCAGTGCTGGACCTATCGCAGGTTGAATCGAATCGAATGTAACAGTCCAAATTGATTTGAATAATCCCAACAGTTGAAATTGTTCGTAAAACAAATCAATCAATCGATCAATCAAGATCATCGCTGGTGAAGCCGGACATAATGCAAATATTTAGAATATTCGAACATTGTCCGATAATCCGAATACAATATTAGGTAAAAAAAAAAAAACAAAAAAAAAAAAAAACTAGAAAACCCTTCGTGGTCACCATGGGTAAATTTTACCCAGGCCTCACTTCGGGTAAAGAATATCCAACAAATGCATTTGTTACGACTTTATTTATTGACAAAATACATTTTTCACACTTATAAGTTTGTTCTAGATAATCTTGCATTCAATATCACGTCGCAATCAAACACTATTTGCATGATCAATCGATCATTCACTGGATATTTGAGATTGTTTTTGCGTTCATCGTATTGTTGAATATTATTGTTGAATCTTTGTATTGTAGAAATCATTACAGTATTTATAATTATCAAACAGTAAAGTACCACCAATTATGGTGTTCATTTTTGGAATCACTCCCGAATTCTCGTTGCATAATATCTCAAACATCTAAATAATTGGAAAATGTCAATATTGTCGGAAAGAAATGACGTAATGATTCAATTTTACCGAACTATTTGAACTATTCGAAGTCCCTATAAATTATTCGATATCCGAATCACTCGATAATTGATTCAAAATCCTTTTAAAACATGATGGCAAGTTATGCCGAATACAGGACATGTTGTTATTTTTTATGTCATCATTGTCTATTTTTCATATCATGATTTGAACTCACTTACATTAGTTTAAAATTATCTTCAAAGATTATTTGAAATGATTTCATTGGCAGAACAAGTTCTCATGCATGATATATTGGCAGTACTTTGAGAATCTTATGATTGATTCATCTCAAATTCGTTTGAGAAAATATTGAATGAAACTTGTGTCTCGAAGCAATTTTGGAGACAAGACAAGTTCCCCTTGAGTACGTCGCGCGTTTCCCCTAAATCTTATCGATGACTAACTCGTTCTCTGCAGATCTTAATGTATTAATACAGAGAGCTGGTCTATATTTGTATCGGTAATCCAAGTGTGTGTGTGTGTGTGTGTGCACGTGCGAAGGGTTCAAAGGGCGCTAGTTTCTGGTTAGGAGCACGGGGTTTCCGGCAAGGAAATGGCACGTGGCGATCGGACAATGGACCTAAAACTCCGAACCGAGCTAAACTTCGTATTAAACTACGCACGTTTCGCGTTTCAAAGTCTTCTCGAATACCTTACATGTATAGAATCATTGCGTCATTATTGAGGTACAGACTTACGAGTCCATGAAAACAGGGTGTTACTATACTGAAAGACCACATCCTTTATTGTGTCCAACGTGATTTGCTTCAGAATTCCTATTCGACGTCCTAAAAAATTTCGGAATCTCATGTACCGAAGACATAATGACATATATGTTCTCTTCTCTCATATACGTGTGATTTCATGATTATTATCATTATTTGTTCACGAATGTGTTTAAAAATTTCGTCAAATGTATTTTTAAGTAATTTCCAACGTACGACGTATTCCTAAAACTTCTTGAGACACGCTTCGGAATAATGCCAAAGACAGGTAATGTCGAGTAGTCCGTTGAAAAAGTGTTGTAAAAATCATACTCAAGACACGACATGTCCTTGAACACTTTCACAACATGTTTTGTATATTGTATGTCCAATCACAGGAGATGTTCATTTTATTTTGAAATGCTGCCAAATTATTCCGGAGACAGAACATGTCCCTAGAAATAAAATAGTATGTACGTTCTTCAGTGTTTCTTAAAAACGCGACGTGTAAAATTTCTGATGGTTATGATATCGGTGTGCTTGTGATGTTGGATGTTCGAGAGCTTTTTGTGCATGACATTTTCCGATTCATATATGCATTTCTAATGGTAATGCTTGGATATAATAGCTGCGGGAAAACAGGCGAAGAGCCTCCAGAGAACGGAGTTGATCTCTTGAGTCGAGATAATTATACTGATGTATGGAGTGATAGCAATTTCCCACATGACAGCAGCGAGACGAGGCATTTCATGACTCGTTGGGGATGACGGGTACGTCTGCGGTCGGGGCAGTTGTTCGTGATCAAAGGGCTAGTCAGGGGTGAATAAATACCTACCTATGTATCCTCCACGTTCCAGCACGTAGCCAAGTTGCCCCGTTAACAACGATCGCACGGTGTGCCTCGCGGGTGCGAAACCCCGTGTATCTGCTATACACGTTAACCTATTTCATAATTACATCATATAATTCAGAAAATAACATCATGTACCTACATACAAACCGCGATAATTATCATGCTCAAACAGTGATAATGAAGAGTTTCCGTATAATGGCAGTGGTTGTTGGTTTACACACTGAACCACTTCTTCGAACATCGGAAGGTTTCGGAGATGATTTGCAGGAAGCATCTAGTCAGAATAACACAGTCAGTAGAATCACAATTTTACGATTTCTGTTCGACTTGCCGTTTTTTTGAAAATAAAAAATGAAGTTATTGTAATCAGCCCAGAAACGAAAAGTTCAGTTATCACAGGACCTTCACGTTTTGAGATCCTGAGAATCATTTGTAATCATTTTCGGATGTACGTACATGTATGTGATGAACTTTTTTGTCTGACGATATCTCGAGAACGAATCAAGAATTTCTGATGATTCTGGTCTCAACTACACTCAAATACACACACACACACTCAACTAAAACGTATTCAAAAACCAAATTTTGAACAGAAAACTTTCAATCGCTGATATCTCGAGAATTGATAAACGGATTTTTATGATCTTGGTCTTCATCGACAGCATTTGCTCCAACTTGAAAATGACTAAATTTTGAGATACCTACATCAATGCAGTATTTTTTCTTCTTCCGATATTAGAATTCATATTATCTCAGCTTAGAATGCCTTGGAAAACGGGAAGTTCAAAGGCTGGCTCCTGGTCAGTCCAAACCCGCTTGTTTCAATCATATGAAGCATTTATTTTCCGAAGAATCTCTGACAACGTTTTGACGGGCACCACAATGTTCGGTTGGAAAATTCGTTGGAAAATTGGTTTGAAAATGATAATATCCACCGATCAAAGGTTGCCGGTAAAACGGGAAAACGACTCTAACGTATACTCAATATTTACTAGCCCCGAGATTCTCGCTCTTTCGAGTACATTCTTTATCCGGGGCCGCATTTATATTCCGCATATAAAAATAATACATATGTACATCCCGCAGCAGGTACATATATACATACATACATACATACATACATACATACATACATACATACATACATACGTACGTATAACGTTGAGATACGGACGTGGAGAATAATGCTTTCGACGACTGCTGCTGTTGCTGCTGCTTCTGTTCCTCCACAGAGAATATACTGAGACAGAAAATAACAAAAAAAACCATTTGAAATTGAATTATGATCGTAATCGACGATCCGGTGACAGTTACACGACGACGGTTAAAATAACGTTGATAACTCATTCATTGAATTTCGTCCAGTTGAATTCCGTGATAATTAATTTGAGTATATCTGCAACGAGCAACGCGGGTCCATGACGTCTCACTCTTTTGTGTTTAAAACCGTTTTTTCAATCCGTACCAAGTTTCATTCCCGGGAGTTCTTTGTCCTGTTCATTTTGAATTCCAATCAAAAATTTTGTAATATACGAAGTAGGTATGCAGGATGGTGGAAAAAAAAAATTGAAACAAACCTTCGAGGGGCTATTCACTTCCATTTTGAGTGTATAAGTGACTTCCGACTTTCAATGATTCCCGACGGATTCCCATTGACTATGATTGACTACGAATGATTTTTGATAACTTCTAACGACTTACAATTAACTTTCGCATGGCTATCAATTACTGCCAATGACTTCCAAAGACTCTCAGTGACTCAAGATGAGTTTATCGGTGACTTCCAGCGTCTGCAAGTGACTTTCAATGACTAGGAATGACTTTAATTGACTTCCAATGCCTATCGATAACTAATTCCAGTTACTGCCGGAAACCTTCATACTCTACAAGTGACTTTCACTGAATTCCAAACACTATCTATGACTCTAGATGAGTCTAATGGTGACTTTAAGTGACTTTGAGTAACTACTGACAACATTATTGATTCTAAGTTACTATCACTTCGAAAGACTGAACGAACTCGAGATAAGACTATAGCAATGAGTTTCAAAGACTTCCACGGAATTCTTATAAGACTGCCAACGAATTTGAAAGATTTTCAAAGAATTCTCAAGACTTTCGAATAGTTCCAAAGAATTCCAAAAAATTCTGAAGGATTCAAAACACTTTCAGACACAAACGTATGACTACTATGAAATATTCGGTGATTATGAGCCGACTGGTCGGGACTTCTAGCGATTTTCAGTGACTTCTAAAACTTCTAAGTCTTTCATAATCATTCATTGACTCCCTAAGATTTCAAGTTTGACTTTAAGAATAAGTTGCAATGTCACCATACAGAGGATTTTCGAAGTGAATAGCCCCTCTCAAATCTTTCTACTCTCGTCAAAATATTGAAACATCGAAGTTTGTGATCTCGGCAAGTATCCAAATCCGAAATGGGGAAGAAAAAAAAAAAATCCAAAAATTATTATTTTCAGTCTACGGATTCGAATCCTAAAGATCTTTCGGTCGGATATGAATCTTAGAATGCTGTGTTGACGTCAAATGGTAGATGAAAATCATCGCATAGTATTCGGTATATGGATTCGCGAGATCGGCAGAAAGGATAAATTATTCAGTTCGAGAACAAAGCTGTGTGTGTAGGTATGTTTGTCAGTGTACCTATAACGGACTCTACCGAGTCCCGATAATCCTCTGAAAAACAGTAGAGGCCCAAGTACAAGGCGAGTGTATGAACAGAAAAGCGGACTGTGTAGAACATACGCATACAAACATTTCTCTTAATCCCTGGAAATCCCGAGCGTCGATCCCCGAATCCCTCACAGAAGTACTATACGTGTCTACACATACCCACACGCGGGTATACATATATGTATGTGAACGTGAAGGATGCCATCGGAACATGTATTACCGATTACCGTATGTTGTTTTGTTGTTTTTTTTTTGTTTTTTGTGGTGTTTTGTTTTCTTGTATCAGTTGTTCTGTATTGTTTTGGTATTCTTCAGTTGGAACCACCAGAGGTAGAAGGATTTTTATACTGGACACGCTATTTTGTTATGTGAATTATACGTTTGGGTGCTACTCGATATTTGAGGGTTGTTTTTATATCCACGAGAGCAAGATAGGTAGATAGATAGATAGATAGGGAGAGAGAAAGAGAGAGAGAGGGGATGAGGTGAATGCATTTATTAATCTCTTGGGACTTTTTGATCCCAGGAGAGACGGAGGGTGTGATAAGTTAGACGTGCCAGATAACTCAGAGATTTATAAAATAATGGATTGCATAAACACACCAGAAAATAAGCGAAGATCAAATGTACAAGAACAAAAAAAAAAAAAAAAAAAAAAATTTAAGAAATAAGAACGATGATAGAATTTCGAAATTTATACAAATGACATAATAAGTTGATTGATATTTTATCAAAGATGCAAATTGAACTAACCAGATGAATAAAATATTGAAAAATCTGTAGACTTGTCTTCAGTTTATAATACATACGGGATTGTCCGCTTCAATACGGCACACCTCCAGACCTCACCATCTCCGATTCAATCCATTTATTTATTTTACGACGTTGTTGTTCTAGCTCTGAAACACACTTCTGAATTTTTTTGTGGACTTTTTTGAGCAGCCCTTTTTGAGTGATACAGTTTTTTTGAACTCGAAATTTGCGCCATTTTGTAATTTCTGAAGAAAAATCACAGAAATCCTTTTGATGATGTAGAACCACATTCCACTTTTAAAAAGGTGGGCGGAATTTTCCCTATATTTTTTGTATTCAATTTATTATTCAATTGTTAATCCGACAAAACGCGTTATACCAATGACTTCTATTATTCCATAAATGCCCATCGATTATTGGTTGATGATATTTTGGAAACAAAAACGAATGAAAAAATTAAAAACTCCAGCTCCTTGATCACTTGAGAATTTATTTATAAAATTCTTGAAGTCTTCGGTGACGCGTTTTATCGGATAAATTAATTGAATAATTGAAGAAAGAAAAAAAAAAAAAAAAAAAAATGCATAGAAAATTCCGCCCACTTTTTTTAAATTGGAAGGTTGTTCCACATCATCGAAAGGATTTTTGTCAATTTCTTCAGCATTTACAAAAACGTGCAAATTTTGAGGTGAAAAAAATGTATTACTCAGAAAGGGTAAGTCAAAAAGATAAAGATAAAAAATAAAAATCAGAAGTCGGTTTCGGAGCTATAGAACCAAAATGTAAAAAGAAATCAATTGAATCGGAGATGGTGAGGTCTGAAGGTTTGTCGTATTGAGGTTGTCAGCCCCATATTATATGGTATATCGACTCGTTCATGTACACATAACTGAACCCATATAAAAATCATGAGGGTGCGTTTTAAACTGGCGTAGCGGTGGCAGGGGACCGCAGGACCTGCTGACAAGGAGGCGGAAGCGGCCCTGCGGGCTGGCCTGACGATGTATAACGTCTGTTCCGCTCCTAACCGAGCATTAATTATTCGGTTTTGTTTCTGTAGGGACGTTGCCGCCTCGCTGACGGGGCGTATGAATTCGCTCGTCACGAGGCTACTTCACCGCACAACTTGCCAAACTGCCCGTAGCAGAGGAAGGTATATAATACCCGGCTTGAATCTCGGCGAAAATTTCACCCGTTTAATTGTGGTTGGATATTTCGACGCAGCGCTGTACAGCGCTCGAGGCGAGAAAAGCTCCTGTTTAGTCTGCCAAAAGTGTGTTTTTGCTCTCAAATAGTCGATGTAAACGCTTTTTCATCGTGCCGCTAACAGAGAATCCGTCAACGATCGTAGATTTTCTTGTTTAAATCGTTGCAGGCAGAACAGAGGTCCGAAAGTAGCGAGGTGGACTTTGGCGGCCATTTTTTTTTTTTTTCTTATTCCTAAATCCCACCGCTGCCACGTAGCATTTGGTGAGATATTCACGCCGTGGTACGGCGCCAGAGGCGCGAAAACTTCGTCAGTTTCCCACAAGCATATTTTCTCTTTCAGGGTTAATGCTAATGTTCCGTTAACCTGCAAGGAGCAGGAAACCTATCAATCTCCGTAGTTTTAGTTGTTTAAATAGTTGAGGGAAGGACGAAAGCCTCCAAATAGAAAAATGGCCCTTTACAGTGACTTTGTTCTAGATTTAAAGCTCTTTCGCCGCCAGATGGCACTCATTGTCAGTCAAATATGTCGACATCGTGCTACAGCGTCAGCAGTGAGAAAGACTTCTATTCTAATAAGCGTAATTCTGCATTTAGAAAATCGATACGAATGGTTTTTTATCATGCCAGGGACGGGAAATTGGTCAACGATTTCGGTTTTACTTTTTAAATCTTTGAGGGCAAAACGGAGATCTCAAAGTCGTGAGGTAGGCTCTGGTGACCATTTCTTTTCCGACTTCTATCCGCTTATTCATGGTGCTCGATTTTCAACCCCTCGATGCCGTGATACAGCAACAGAGACGCGAAAAATTTCTTTAGTCTCCCAAAAGCGTACTTTGGCGTCAGAAGAGTCGATGTAAAGGGTTTCGCGACGTACTGGGGACGGGAAATCCGTCAGCGATCATAGTTTCAGTTTTCTGAATCGTCAAAGACAGAACGAATCACTTGACGTCGCGAGACGGGCCCCGGCGCCATTTTTTTGTTTTGTTTAAACGTCATTTCAAGTCACTGTGCCTCTTTGTTGACTTTAGTTTAAATTTCGAGTGTGATTATTAACGGGATTGGCAAAAACTGGAATATATGTATGTATATTCCAGTTTGAAGAATCAGGGAAGAGTCTGTCGATAAAAAGCAGCCCCGACTTCTGAGAGCGCATAATTTCCTGCGAGGTACTCGTTTTGAAGGTATGAAAAAAAAAAAAAAAGATTAAGGATTTGGGGAAAAATGTGTGCGACGTCAGCAGCTGCCGGATAAACGTTCGGTCAAAAATCGAGTACCGCACGGTCGTCGGTTCGGTGAGCGAAAAGAATCACTTTTAGAGTAGCTATATAATCCGGCCAATAACGATCAATATACACATTAGGAGGAGACTTTTTTCCCCGTAACACGTAGCAAAGAAAAATCATCTGTAAAGGTAAAGAGAGTCGCGGGTTGTGTCGAGCCCAATTTGCGCAGACGCGAAACGTCGCCGCGACGGCGGCTACCCTACAGTACAATTTGCCGTCAGTGCGTGGCAGAGACTTCGCGTTTGCAGGTCGGTGTCGAACCCGCTCAATTTCTCTCAAAGAAACGCGGTTTAGTTTATCCGAAGTGAACCGGCGTTGTAAAAATTAAAATATCCATAACACGTTGAAAAACGATTCCTCAGCATTTTTCGAAACGTGTTGAAAGAAAAGAAAAGCCTTCCAAAATTATTCCGGTCCAAACAAAATTTAATCTCTCCAAAACCAATCAGTAAAATTTTTTGTTTCATCTATTTAATCTCGCCGGTAATTTTCAAAATGTGAACTTTCATATTTCTCATTGACTTTGATCGAGGTTGAGATTTGGAAAGAAGAAACAGTTTCAGATAGGGATAAGTGTAGTGCGAGTTCCGTCGGCTGGTGATATTTGTGATGCGGTATATTGTATCAGTGATGTGTTCACCTTGCATTTGGAAAACGGTATTTGATGTTATATTCGAATGTGAGTGACAGTAGGACCTTTGTGTGTGATTAGCATCGAAAAAATCGCATTGAAGATTTATAGCAGTAACATGTTTTTCGGTGACAGCGGTGGGATGATATGAAGATTTCTCATCAAACGGTAGACACTCTGTCAGCCTTGGGACTCAACGAGACTCGGTGAAGTGTTGACACTGTTGAAACATCTTTTATAAGAATTTTGATCAACAAAAACTGCACCGAAATATGAAAGTCCCGCTTGTTTTACTCGGCGGTATTGTCGTCCTATCGGTTGCGGTGGCCAGGGCATTATCCTGCGTTTGCTCACCTCTCGAATGCGACTCACTCACTGAAGAGGATTGCCCAGGGGGGCTCACCTGGGACCCATGCAAGTGCGTTTGATCACGTTTGCTTCTCTATTGATGTAACCATTTTCGACTTTTACTTCTCTTCCGAAATTTATTCCACCCTTCTTTTTCTTCTTATTCTTCTCCATCTTCTCCTTCTGGTTCTTCCGGACTCGAACCTTCAAGCAAATGTGTCTGTTTTCGATCCGGATGAATGGGAGAGAGGAAGAGGGTGAAGGAATAAATTGTAAAAAGAAGAATAGAAAGAGAAGCGAGGAGGTCCGATTTCTCAAAGCATCGTATTTATTATATTGTTTGACAGGGCCAATCCGCTTACCCTGAAATAAGGGTCAGAGCTGAGAGATCAAAGTAAAAAAAAAAAAACAACAAAAAATCAAACAAAAAAAAAATCACCAACAGAAAAAAGGGGGAAGCGAGCATTACCCTAAAAATTCGATGCTATAAATCTTGGTATCTCAAAGATTTCGAGGATCCGATGCCCATCCTCAAATTTCAAAGTATTCATGGATGCACATAAACCGTATCAAAAGATATACAGGGTGAGTCACGAGAAACTCCGAGAATAGGAGGAGCCTAATTGTCAAATAAGTCCATCCCTTCAACCAATCAAACGAATGACAGGTAATGATAATAGGAACTGTGTGAGCATAACATTCAAATCAGAGTCCATAGCCGCAGATGTATGTACTTTCCTTGATTCTAATGTTATGCTCACACAGTTCCTATCGTCATTACCTGTTATTCGTCTGATTGGTTGAAGAGGTGGGGTTATTCGACAATCAGGCTCCTCCTATTCTCGGAGTTTGTCGTGACTCACCCTATATAAATTTTTTCCTATAATCTGCTCTACCACTCGTAGGATAATCCCAAAAGTGCACCTTGTCCTTCCAATCCCTTTGATGACCATTACAACCCAACTCTGTATCCCCTAGGACCGTTCACTCAAACTTATATCCGAACTTCCGAAAAATGTATGGCACGAAAAGTCTCGTTCAAGTTCATGTGTCGATAGCAAAGAAACCACATCAGACCACACCAGCTTTGCGTAAATGTTTGATCAGTTCTTGTCCCTTTCACCAGGTGGTCATGATCAGACGGCGGAACTTTGATCCGCACTGCGGATGTCCAAACTGATCACGATGATGATGATGACGATGATGATGATGTGTAAATGTATAACGTTTTCTCTGTTTCTGTTTCATCAGGTGCTGTAAGGTCTGTGCTCGTGTCGAAGGCGAGCCATGTGGAGGGCTCTTTGGGTTCTCTGGAAGCTGCTCTGAGGGACTGCAGTGTGTCATAACGAGTCTGCTGGACCACGCGCGGGAAGTAGACGAAGGAACTTGCACGAGTGAGTGATAGATCGTTACCTAATTATTATTCCAAGTTTGATTCCGAGTATGTATGTATTTCGGGCGGTATTTCTTGAAGAAGTTTTCTAACTAACAGGGTGAGGTGAAATCATCGAGAATGTGCAGGAATTCAAGTTGTACATGCAATTAACGGTCTATTACCAACCCACCATTTGGCTTCGGTTGCATAGAATTTATACCTGTACTCGTTCCAATAATCCGGTCCCATTTCATTCGAACTCTCTCAGTAGGTACAAGTTTTAGAAGCTCTTGTCGAAGGACGACATAACTTCTCTAAAAATATTTGCCGAGGTAGACGGAGCTCAACTGTTCAATTGCGTCGTAGTATTCCTTCTACCTTTTTGAAAAATTCATTTTTTTTTTCCAGTAACAACCCTAATTAGTTTTATCAGATCTGAGTTATCCGAGTTTTTGAAAAAGGTAAGAATGATTTTCCGAACAATGTGCACAGATAATCAAAAAGCAAATGCTCATAGCTGTCTAGTAGTCACTGCTTCGCTCCTGTTTTTAAAATTCGTTCTCGTTCCAAGTGACAACCCAAGTTCTTCAGGCCCAAGTTGGCCAAGCTCTGAAAGAAATATCCGAAGATTGGACTGAATCATCTGACGGTCTCTTTAGTAACACCTTCTTGCAATTTCTGAAGACTAGTTCCGATCCCGAATCACAATCCAAGTTCTGTAGACCAAATCATTTCAAGTTTTCGAAAAGGACCGGATAAATTCCGTAAAAATGTCCAAATATCAGAGTAAAGCGAGTGTTTACGGCTGTCTAGTAGCCACTTCCTCATCTTTGTTAACGCAATTCATTCTCGTCTCAAGTTACAATCCAAGTTCTTCAGATTCGAGTTACCCAAGTTCTTGATACAGGACACTACGAATCACCCAAAACATCAAAAGATTGAACTACAGCAAGTCTTCAACTGTCTGACAGCATCTATGATCTCGTCTTTTCACAGGTTCCATTTTAATTTAAATTCACCACCCGAGTTCTCCGTATTATCCCAGTTCTCAGAGAAAAACAAGACAAGTCCCAAAAAAATACCTCGAATTTCGGGTGGATGAATCGTTTGACTATTCAGTAACCACTTTCTGTCTGTTTCACAGAACAGATCCTGGTTACAAGTTTCATTCGAAGTGATTTAGAGTTCAAATGTCTGATACCCAGAGTTCATAAACAACATAAGATGAACTCACAGAAAACGCAAGAAAAAAAAAAAGAAAAAAATGAAAACCCGAGAATATGATGGCTGAGTGTTAAGGGGATGCAAGCGATGGGTCCTTACATTGTAGTATTCATCTGATTTTATTCAACGACACCCAACCTAACCAGCAACAAATTGTAAAGTGTAGGTTTCACGAATTTTTTTCTCGAAAACTAGCAAGGATAAAAAAAATCCCTTCGATAAATTTTCTGCTAGTCCTGCGACGTAGCTACCCCTGAAATTTCAGTATCGTCCGATATTCCGTTCTCAAGAAATAGGCCGTTGAAAATCGCATGACTAGTACGCAACCTAACCTTAAAAGGTATGCAGTTGTGGAAGTTGACCATTCATCCGAAAATGCCTGGATGAATTTTTAGTCTAAGGTTGAAGGATTATTTTGAAATTTGTTCCACCAATTTATTGGCTCTCGTTTTCGAGAAATAGCTCGCCGAAAATCGGCTAAAAACAACGAGGTGCGCTTGCATCCCCTTAAAGCTACATCGAGAGATGGTAGTATGCTAGTACATACGTATACTATTGTACAAACGATTAACGGCTGTAATAGCCCACTTTGTTGCGTTGTTATCATCGTAACTTGGGTTTGGGTCGCTAGTATTCATCCATACAAGTACAACACTCATCGTACATGTATACTGTATACGCAGTACATACACATACACAAAGAGACGGTGGCAAGCAATCTAGTCAGAACTTTCTGCGGCAAGTATGCGCGTTAAAGCGTCTGGAGGTTGTTGTAGGTACGGCTAAGGAGCTGTGAGAATGAGCGGGAGGGTGGCTGGCCTTAAAACTGAGATGTACAACAACTCGTATACCTTCTAGGAAGGTTCGTAGGTTGGCAGGTTAGTGTGCGTCTATATATACGCAGTAGTAATACATGTATGTATAACAAAGGCCCTAACGATCCAAACTTCTCGAATGTCGTTGAAAATCTCTGGATACGATCATTCTGGACATTTATCAGGCTTGTCGTTTGTTCCTCACACGTTGAACTGGATCTGCTCGAACCCCCTTTCAGTAAAATTGTACTTCGAATACAGAAATCATTAACATTGTTGAAAAATTTGTGTTTCCGTGTTTTAAAGAATCAGTAGTCAAAATTTTTGTGTTTAATTCACTATACACATTAGACTGTTAATTTAACCGGCATGACGTATGCTGAACAAGTTATTCATTTCAAACATCGAACTTAACATGTTGACACAAAATTCAACGTATCTTTTAGGTCGAATTTCAAATTCAACCTATCGACGCAAACGTCAACATGTCCTTTGGGTAAAACATACAAGTTTTGTTAAATTGATTGGATGATCTTTACAAAGCGCGTGTGTAACTGTACCTGAAAAGTCAAATTTCACGCAAACTTTTAGTCAATCTGACACTTTCAATTAGCTAATGATAACGTTAGGAACAATCCACTTTTACTCAAGTAAAACTATTCAATCAGACAAATTTTTTGTAATATTAATACGTTGATTAACTTGCTTTTGTGTTAAAATATCAACAGATAATAAACTATAATATGTCAAGACTTGACATGTAACTCTCCTGTTGAATTAACATAATTTTTGAGTGGACTGACTGGGACACGCGAAATGTCCGTTGTGTCCGTTGTGAAAGTGTCAGTTGAAATTGACACAAATTTTCCAACAGTGTACAATGAATTGATTAGAAATTCGAATCGGAACGTTTGAAGCCTCGATATATTCGTTCGAATTCGATCCAAGATTGATCACCATACAGAGATGTATGGAAAAATAAAAATCAGACTTTTCCAGAAGCTATAGTAATTGAAAGACTTCAATAAATCGTTACGTTAAAGGAAGAACATAGCTTGAATACGACGAAGAAGAAGAGAAGGAGATGAAGGAAGAAGGAAAACCAATTTACTTAAATACACTTAACTTAAATATTAGTTCGGAGCTCAAATTACAGGCAATTATTTCGACGATAAGATATTAACTCGGAAGTGGAATAGATAAATTATCATTTCTATAAGGTACTTTCGAACCGGGGAAATGGCTTCCCTTATCCCTTCACTTCCAATTTATGCGCTGTTGTATATAAATCATATTTGTAGTTAATTGAACCTCTCTAATTCTTCGGTTTCGTCATTTTACACCCCAGAGGAAATTTTACTCTACCCCTAAACAATAAATCAAGTTACTCTCCCCCTTTTCCTACCCCCCTTGAATTATTTTCATCGTTTTGAATAATATTAGTGTTCGCGTCCTCGTTTTGGAAATTTCAAATCGCTGTAATGTTTGTTAAAAAAATCTAGCCATCTTCCACGATTTGAGTAAAAATTTTCACTTTCTTCTTCGGTATGCTTGAAAGGATATTTGTAAGGAAAATGAAAGAAAGGTTCATTGCCTAGAAGGCTTTTTTAGTGATTCAATGCTCAGAAACTCAAAGACCTCGAAAATCATTAGATCGGAAATCCATTAGGGTCAAACGTGGAGAGGTAACTGAAATGTAATACTGATTTTATCAGTATGAGTTAAAATCATTGCTTTCAAGTTATTTCATGATTTCAATCGGCACGATGATGTGATTGCAGTGATTTGGATCCTTTCGATCAGTTGAATGATTACCATCAATTCAATCATTTCAATGATTTGAATGATTTCACGTGATTCCGGCTGATCTAAGCGATTCGTGACCAATTTCAACGTGGGGTGACAGACCGTTTTCATCAGTGAGTCGAAAGAAACGGCGTCCAATGAAAAATATCAATACAATGAATCACTGAAAAATACATCCTCCAAAAGAAAGAATTTCAGAAACCGTTTCCAAGAAACGTTTCATATGACCCATCTGTCCTGTCACAGAAGTTTGCAGCCATCCCTTCGTCCTCCACGTTTGGCCATTGCTTCTCAACAGGTAAAAAAGAATGCGTACCATCTCGAAGTCGTGAAATCATTGCGAGGGGGCTGCGATTGCACGGTACCCATTTTTAACCAACTCAATGTACCCACAGAATTTTAATTGTCCTTTGCTCCGACGATAAACATGATGAATGAAAAAAGTAGATCTGTAGGAGCGAAATTTAGCGTCTCTCCTACTAAAAATTTTGTTTTGATAAATCATATAATGAAATATAATGACCGAAATCATCATGTCATTTATAATATGATTCAACCTATGAATTTGAACAAATATCTAAAAAATCACATGATAAATCATATAGGCGTGACCCATCAGATATAATACATCGAAAATCAGATGGTCAACCATGTAGAATCTGTATAATTTATGTGAGTTCATGTGAGTTTTTTCATACATATTTGTTCAAATTTGGAAAATAAATCATATGATAAATGACATGATGATATCAGCATCAGCTGGCGTGAAATTAGTGGAAATAATCATTCCAAAGTAGGTAAAATCGCTAACGAATCTTGAAGAACGGGTCCATGGGCTTACTGAAAATCTAAAAATTACGACTACGTCAGTACACCGGAAATATGAAATTTCTAGGGTACGTCAACTTGAAGTTTCCTAGACTCCCATGTCTCCTCACCCCTGCACCGTATATAAAAAAAAAAAAAATGTGATGGTTCAATAAAGACGTAAAATTGGCATAGAATGCCTCATGTACAAATTCATCTATATATAACCGTTCGGTTTTTACATACGTGTGAATTTATACATATGTAATATATATATATATATAATTTACCTATGTGTAGAGGGAATCATAATCTAATTTATATTAACGGAGAAACGCGTTTCCTTATTTCCACCCTTTGCGGTATCGTAATTTCTATATAGACGTGTTCGTGTAATTTATGCTGCAGGTATAAATCTTGTTAGAGGCAGGAGCCTTCGACAAACCGTACGTACCGAAGATTAGGTTTGAGAGTTCAGGGTTGATACGTGCTTTCAGAGGCGTTTATGCACGATCTGTGTGGCGCGAGTCTCTTCTTCTCCTCGTTTTCATCCCTTATTCCCGTATTTTTCTATCCTTTTTTATTCCTTTTCTCTCTGTCTCTCTCTTTCACCCTCTTAGGTTTATGGGTATCGTCTGGTTTTATATTTGGGGTGGTAAACCTCGTATGCTATATGTATGTATGTATCCATGGTATATGCGTATGCATGTGAAGGTGATATACATATAGGTATTTACTATTTAGTAAGTTACAGTTTTTGTTGGTCTTCTTTTTTTTTTTTTTTTCTAATAATTCATCCATTTTAGTAACCGTTACATCGTATCCATCTTCACGTTATTAGAGCGTGAAACTTATGCACTATGAACATTCATTGAGCCAGAAACATTTCATTGGCTAGAAACATTCAACACTGATACTGAAATACTATATAGACATCGGCTTTCCAAACCGTAGTACATATATATACATATATAGTTATAACATAGTAGTTGGTCGAGACAGGACGTTAGATGAACTTTAGATACTAATTTCTAAAGATACGGCCAAGGGTAAACAGTATGCAGGGTGTTCATTTGAGAAGTTTCTACCCTAATATCTCGAAAACGTAGAATAAGATAGTCAAAGGCGTTTTTGTGGGAGGTTCGAAGGTATCAAAGGGGAACAGTTTCTCGGCATTCATGGATGGTGAACCATTCAACCCTTCAATCCCAGCCACCCCAACTTAAAAATCGTGAATAGCATCCCACCTGCAGGTGTGATACATCAAATTGAAGCTCGTAGACAATGCTGTCTTTTGGTGTGAAATGAATCAAAATCGGTGCATGCGTTCCCAAGTTATCGCTTGATGAGTATTTCGATGATGTGGAGAATCGAAGGAATTACTTGAAGAACAAAAAAGGTGATGATAGAGAAAATCAAATTCGGTCTTGATTGTGTCTGAAATTACAGAATTATACGAAAAAAATTAAAATAATAATAATAAAAACCGCTTCGAAAACGTAACTGTCAATGAAGGATATACTTTTGTGGTTTTTCAATCGTGGCTGAAGAAATTATTTGAAATGTTCATGTGTTAAAAAAATAGTGAAGGTTTTTCTCCTACTTGTCTTTCGCCATTTAAAGAGTTTTTCGAAATATAACACCTATCGGTTTTCTGACATCTTCAGTGTCAGCTATAAGCCTTGTCCGGTGAAAAACAAATCTTACCTACCCCGTAGGAAAATATTTCATCCTCCCATGAAAGTTCAATACTTTGAATAGATTTGTGGACTAATTTCTTAGAAGTTCTTTGGTATTTCTCACATCGTCATTGATCATTTCCAAAATTTAGCAAAGCGTGAAATTATGGTTCCTACTTAGGTAAATAAGCTTTAATGTGAAAAATGACTTTACTCCTTTTTTCTACAAATGAATATTTTGAACAGTTTATTTAGTTACGATAGCAAAAGCACTGGAGTGTCCTTCGTTCACTTACAATTTAAAACCGTTTTTTATTTCTGTTGTGGATAATTTTGTGATTTTAGACACAAACAAGACCGAATTAGATTTTCTCTATCATCGTCGGGGGTTTTTTTTTTCGTTCTTCAAGTACTTCCTCACACCATCGAAATACTTATCGAGAGATAACTCGAGAACCCATGAACCGATTTCGATTCACTTTGCACCAAAAGACAGCATTTTCTTAGAGCTTTGATTCCATGTATTGCACATGGCAGGGTGCTATTCAAGATTTCAAAGTTGGGATGGCTGGGGTTGAGGCGGTGAATCGTTCGACGTCTACAAATGCTGAGAAATGGTTCACCTTGGATACCTTTGAACCACCCGCAAACCGCGTTCAGATATCTTTCCTCATTCTCAAGATATTAGGATAGACACTTTTCAACCGTACAAACCATCTACATAATTTTCTCACGACAGAAAATAATATGAACATTGAATCCTAGTTTTCGAAAACAGGATCTAACAGTATCAACATTGGATGCTAGTTGCTCAAAATAGGCTGTGAAAAATCTGAACAATAAATCTCAGTGTTGCAAGAAAGGACATACATAGTGTCGAACATTCGACACTATAGTTTCAGAGCATGACATAATACAGGCAACAAATACTAATTTTTTTAAATACAGTACATAGAAATGTAAGGATTTCCCCGAGATATTACAACGAACCTTAAATACTTGTACCAGCAGTTCAATATCGGGTACAAGAATAATCATTGATTGCTAGTTTTCGAAAAATAGGGCATGAAAATCTGAACAATAGATCCTAGTTTTTCCAAAAAAGGACGTAAAGTGTACAACTCATACTAGTTTCTCAAGGCGCAGGACATAAAATTAACGTTAAATACTAATTCTCCAAGGCAGGGCATAAGGAAATGAAAGTGAAATGATATAGATTTCGCGAGGCAGATTATAAAATGAATTTAGTGACGTGGACAAATACAATTTCTTGATCTGCTGATGTTTAAGTGGTAGTAACTCTGGAACCATATATGAGTCATCATCGATTTTAGAAAAATGTTCAACCTTTTTCTCGGACTATTTGTTAAACAACCGATTTCTGGTGTTTATTCGCCTCAACAACTACTTAGTTTCGAGTGGCACAAATTTCCGAAGAATAGTTCTTCAAATAGAATACTCGAATACCAACAAATCTTGTACTTGAAGTTCTTTGATGCAAGTACGAGGTTTCGAGTTATCGACGTAGCACAAAGTGTCCCTGGAAACGAACAGTGAGTGAGTGAAAAAAAAAAATTTCCTGTCTTAACAGTATGTGTGTGATTATGATAAAAAAAAAAAAAAAAACCGGGGAGCAGGGGTAGGTTTCTTTGACTTGTAGTTTGCGGCAAAAAAGAGGCAGTCAATTGAAAAAAGTCGAGGTCCACGGACTTGTCGAATTGAGGTGGACTATCCTGGGGTTAATATATAAGTATAAAAAAAATATAAAAAAATGGGCAAAGAAAAGATTCGAGACATCAAATTATTTCCTATTTCTGCTTGTAATGTCTGTCCACAGTTCAACTCAGTCAATTTACTTGCTGTAGCTCGGTAACTCGAGGGTTTCAGGGTTTCGCAAAGTTCCGCAGGGTTTCAGACGGCCCATATACACATGTACATATTTACGTCTACAGACTTGAACATATCCACAATTTTCATGTGATAGTATATTATTCAGACATCAAGACTGACGAAAGACGATTCGTTTGGGCACTGGGTGCAGGAGAATTTACCATGAAGAAGATTGCCGCCTCTTCATATCTCTCTCTTGCTCTCATTTTTGTTTATCTACATGCGTATAGCTACGCCCATGAAATACTACCTTATTTATAATACATATTTACATATCATTTGCTTTACACATATCGATGTTTGCATAGTTGGATAATTTATACATATATATGTACTTCCTCAAAGCCTTCCACTCATCATCATCTCGCTTTCTCGATGTTTTCACAAATTGGTAATTATACCACGCAGAACATACATTTTCAAGCAAGATTTCTAGTCTCGACGCTCGCATTATTTTGAATTTTTTCAACTTCCGCTGGTCATTTTTGATTTTCGTCCTCTATCTTTCGGTTTTTTATCCTCAGTTTCCAATTTCACTTCCCGATTCACGCTTTTCCTTTAGCATTTCTGTTCCGAATTTTCGGATTCTAGTTATTTCGGTTACCAATTTTCACTGTTCAATTCTCAAATTTTCTTTTTTTTGCTTCCCTTTTTTAATCTTTCATACACCATTTCAGGGTTAACGTCGCAATTCTCAACTTTCGTTTTCAATTTCGGAGCTTTTGTTATTACCCTTCAATTCGTGAATTCGGATTTTCAATTCTGAAGTTTCCATGTTTTATTCTCTTTAGTCGATTTTTCAGTTTTCTGTTTTCCATGGTCCGTTTTTAGGTTTCACGTCAGAATTTTGAGTTTTGAATTTTCAATTGTTAATCCTACTTTTCAGTTTCTAATCTTACCCTTTCCATTTTCCATTGTGCTTTTGATGGTTTTCATATCTACATTCCATTTTTTATTTTCCATCTACCGGTTCAACCTGACAGTATTTATTTTCGAGTTTTCCACTTTTCATTACCAATTTTTCATCACCTATTCGCCATCATTCGTATTTCATTTTTCATTTTCAATTTTCTATTTAACATTATCCATTATTGTGTTCAATTCACTATTCCCAATTCTCCAGGGTAGTATTGATTCGTCCATTTTTGGTTCCTTCTTCTTTCATTTTTTATCTCCATTTCTTCATTCACTCCTCACATAATACCTGTCAGACGTCTGTTTGTACACATATAACGTATAGTTACCGGATGTAAGAAATAATAACTTTTTGGGTAAACTTTTCCAGCTAGAGGCAGGGATGACGGGTGAGGAAGTAAGGGCATTTTTCGTTGAATGGTATGATATGTATATAAATAACATATAGATCTGCTGTATAGATATACTATATAATATACACACTGTATAAGGAAACTTTTTGAGTTCTTCTCTCATACATACTAGATATAGGTGTGAAAAGTTAGTATGAAACTTTGGGCAGTTTGGGTTTTGAAAACAAAAAGAGAACGTTAAAAATAATGAAAAAAGAAAAACGGAAGAAAATAAAATGGAATAAAATAAACTATCGCATAAACTAGGAAAAACTTAGGTACTCAATTCGGGATCTGAAAGAACCTGAGAGAAAATTTATCCGCAACTCGCGTGTCAGCCGTTTAAGTTATATTCCAACTTCAAATTCCAGTCTGAAGGAAAAAAAAAAATAGAAGAAATATAGAATGTTCGAAGTTTTATTGCTATTATAGTTTTCCCACACATCGTATGCACATAATATGAGTGTACGTATACAGCTACAGACGATTCGTTAAAAATATCTCGAATTGCTTCAACATTTAGACAATTTCACGTCAGCTAGTTTTTTGGAAAAATTTCGGAGATTTTGACACACCACATAAAAAGACGTTGTGATTAGTGCTCGAAAAATTTTGCTGACAAAGGATGTTTAAAAATTCGAAGTATGTTACAAGTTATCGAAATTTTGATTTTTGAACCCCATTTTTTCGAAATTTCATCTCTCCTACTGCGTCAGCCGTCGTACAGGAATGTACTTCAGCTCATAACGAATGTGATAGAAAAATATGGGTCGGAAACCACTTTGGCCAATTTGGAAAATTTTTTGACTTTGGGCCGATCGGAGCGCTCGAAGACTCAGCCGATCGTGATAGTGAGACAAGGGGCTTGAGAAACGGCCCCATATCTCTTTTAATTTAAATAGGTATAGAGAATATGTAGGAGAAATAAAATTGACATTCAAATTTTCACTAGCAATTATCTATGATATTCTGATCTGCTCTGATGAAAAGTACCGCGAAAACGAACGCTTTACGGCCTTGTTTTCAAAAGTCTTTCACTCTGAAAAACATAGTCATGATCAAAACAATGCAAAATTGACAAGAGTGGTTGTGATCACTTGATGAAACAAAAGAAAATATTAAGCAAGCAAAATATCAACAAATCAAAATGGGAGTCCGCCAGCTGACTTCCTTTGTTTCATTTTGTTTCAGTTCTTTCTCTGCTTTCTTGAATTTGTAAATAAATGAAAAAAAACAAAAAAATTTAGCAGAACACAACGAGGGATAAGAAGGGCAGTTTGAATGGAACGATTTTTTCCTTTCTGCAGAATAGATAATTTTGTTTGGGACATTTTGCTCGTCCCTTGGGTGTAATATTCTCCTTATGTATATATCTATACACATAGTTAGGCTGAGGCAAAGAAAGAGATCGTTTCCTCGAATGTATCTCTTCGAATCGCCATTCCCGCGATATTCGAAATTCGAAGTAATTCGAACTGCCGCTCCACCGTCCCGCATAGTCCCATTCCGCGTTCCGCCTCGTCAAAAAGTCCATTTTCTCTCTCTCTTTATCTCTTTTTCTTATTTTTCTCACCCTTTCTTTTTTTCAATCCCTCGTCTCTCTCTCTCTCTCTTTCTCTTTCTGTTCCACGGTCGACCCTGTGGAACGATCCCTCGGTAGAAGTCGCCCAGCAATCCCCCCCATTGCTATAGATCGCCTAAATTGGTATAATAAATTTGATCTTCGTCATGATCATTATCATCATCGTAGTAATATAGTGAAATCCCGATTTTATTAACCTCCAATTCGGCAATTCTTACAATAAGTATGATCAGCACTGTTTGGAGATCCCTTCGATCCTGAAAGGAAATTTCGCGTTGATTGTTCTAAATAGTCGAAAGATAATTTCATAATTTCAATTTTTCGTAAAACATAATTTTTTTTTATATCCTAGTAGGTGGGGCCCTAGTGGGTGACTATCCAACCGATCCGAATGAAGTAGTATCATATCGCTTAATACTTTATACTTGGCCTTATATCTACGGTACAATTCACTTTGAAGCGAATTCCTAGCTGACATAAGGAATATGAATTTGACTAGAATTCTATTGGTTTCTTAGATAATGATTTTTTAATTGGCGCAGATTGGTTGAATTATTTTTAATGAACAAATTCAGGTAAGGATTTTTTTTTTATCAATTCATAACTTCGTCAACAATAATGCTAGACGCCATTTTTTTTCGTTTGCGTCGAAAGTGTCACAGAATGTATAGTTTGTCTATCAATTGTTTATTCAGCGATTGAGTTTTCAAAGATTTTCACAACACTCGGCGACCCGATCGAGAAAATTTTTTTTTTTTCAAATATACTGACATATACTTTCAACTATACTGCAGCCAGTGGAAAGGAACACGTTATCGAGACTTGAACCCTTGGGAAACGACACAGTATTTTTTTCAAATTGATATGCAAAATCGAAATAGTTTACAAGAGGTAACTGATCCGCTACACGCGGAATAGCCCATATATGTATGTACATATGTTTGAAGATTTTTTTGCAATATCTGTTTTGTATGAAAGGGTGGGGGAGGGGGGTGAGAGCGGAATAGGTATTTCAATCAAATCCCTGCGTCGAAAACAAATGAGTATATTATATATACACATGTATACATAAAAAAAAATAATAATAATAAATATATTCTGATGTATATATGAATGTAGATGGGGCCCAGGAGCCCGACCACCGACGACGAAATGGAATTGCTGAGAGAGAGAGAGGGAGAATAAAAGAGAGAGAGAGAGAGAGCGAGAAAAGGAAGAGGTTATGTAGGTATGACGCGGGACGATTTTGCCAGCAGTTGCCACCAGGGAGACACGTATTTCCATCATTTCATTTCATTAATTCGTTGAATTACCCCGCACGCGGTTACTGCGCAGGTTGTGCGCTCAATGACTGTTTTCTACGACTTTGGAGTACGTACTCACAGGTATATATAGCTATTATACATGGTTAGGTCATAGGTCAGGGCTATAGGTTATGTACGGCTGTCTAATTTTAACCTACATGTACATACATACGTGTATTATTATGTAGTACAGTGATGTTCATCGATGCTTTTCTAGTGGCTAACTTTTTTTCTAATACTCATGCGTAGCGTAGTTGACAATAAAGAAGCCCGACCAATCGAATGCGATCTCCCACCGTGCCGAAATTTGAGGTTAGCGGATGACAACAGCAGTAAGTTAAGCTGTAGTCATTGATTCTGAAGTATTGTAGTTTATATTCAGTTCCCTATATAGCCTTTTACCCGCGAAGGTACGTAGCCAGTCAGGACTGATATTTTATTTGGCATGACTGCCAAATAAGCCAACTGTCAATGCCAATGGGAACTGTGTGAGATATAACATTAGAATTGAGGTATGTATACATCATGGCAGGAGATAATAATCAAAACCGCAGGTTAGCTAGTACTAAGACTTTACTTTAAGAAGTGACCACTTTCTTGTTCAATACATATATCGAATCGATTATGTACTTTGATTCTAATGTTATGCTCACATAGGTCCTTTTGTCATTACCTGCTATTCTTTTCATGATCAGTTAAAGGGGTGGGCTTATTTGACAATCAGGCTCCTCCCATTCCCGGAGTTTTTTATGACTCACCCTGTACATGTATACATCTATCTTGCTCTAAAACAAAAAGGCACACAAACAATTCGGGAAAAAAACGAAAGAGCCCAAAAAAAAATATCGTGAGAACCTCGTTGGAGGTTGGAAAATGTCTCGCGGATTTTTCTCGTAATTTCTTAGTGACGCTCCCCCCCCCCTTCCCCCCTTCCATGTCCCCCTTGATCGAACACTCGACGACGAGATACCACATCGAGCTGACGTCACCCCAAACCTCCTCCTCATCCTCATGATCATTTCTTTTTTTTCTCTCTCTCTCTCTCTCACTCTCTCTCTCGAGGTTCGAGTTTCGAGGTCGCGTTTTCTTCACCTCATTCTTTTGTTTTCACAACAAGAATACTTTCTTCATTTTTTTCTGTTCTTCGTTTCTTTCTCTTTTTCTGATTCATTATCTTCTTTTTATATTATTTTTTCCCTAAGTCTTCTCCGCTCTTTTCTATATTTGTTCAGGCGTGTTTTTACGTTCTGTTTGATTTATTTTTCTCTTCAGCTTTCACTTAATTAAAACTATATATATTTCATGCAGCACGATATAGCACAATATATCTTACATAAAATAACATAACATAACATAACATAACATAACCTCTTGCCTTACAGATGATCGCCCTCCAGTCCGTCATTTTTATTCAATTTTCATGATTTTCTCCTAGGAATTTCACCGCAAGGGGTCACTCGATCATAATTATTCGTGTATGGCGATTGTACACCGGATTTTTTTTTCAAGGGCTTTTCAACATTAGCGATTGATGTTATATCATTATCATTTCGACTGTATTGTATGATATATGGATAGAAAAATCTTCATCACCTTTAAGGACCACGATTATCTCCGATAACAATAATATCTTTAGTATAGATTTATATCCATAGTCTTGATCATCGTGTGCACAGACATGTAATTCCTTGAAAGTTAGTGAAAACACAAACTGGTTTTTCAATTATTGCATTACAATTCAAATAGAAACACACTATTATTTTCTGAAACATAACGAAACCAGCAATTTAACCGAATTCCTTGACTTTTCCCTGTCACACGCGAAATTCCCTGAATTCGCCAGGTTTTCCTGCACAAGCCCGTATAACAGTATAAGCCTACAAATAAATAAATGGGGAGATATACATCTATCTAGCTATGATACATTGATATTTTCAATGCAATATTAAAAAAGAAAAATGCGAGGCGATATAAGTGGCAGGAAGAGACTGAGGAAGCGAGAAAGACAGAATGAGAGAGAGAGAGAGACAGCAGCAATGATCGGCAAGCTCATTAAGTCGAAAGAATATTAAGTCGAGTCAGCCTCCGGGGTTAAAGAACAAAGAGGGATGAAGCAAAAAAAAAAAAAAAAAAACAACAAAAAAAAAGACAGAAAAAAAAACTGAAGGAAGAATTCAAGTAAAGGAACACGACGAAATAGAAGAAAACGAGGGCAAGCAATAGCCTCCTCTGCACACAGAGACGAGAAAAAGAGATAGAGAATGGAAGAATTCTGGTGCGAAAAATACCACGAGCGATATTATATATACCTATCTCTCTCTCTCTCTCTCTTTCAATACATACATATACACATCTACGTCTCTTTTTTCTCTCTCTTTCTGTTTCTCTTGCTCTATTTCCCTTCTCATTTCTCTCTCTCTCTCTATCTTGCTCCGGGGCTGCCGGTTTCATTACGATGATTTGTAGCGAAACGTGGAAGTTTCGTCTGGCGGCGGGGGTTCCCGCTGTATGTACAGGCCTAACTCAAACCTCGCCGCAACTCCGGCCAGGATATCGCACGACTACCTTTCGGAACACATCTATCTATCTATCTATCTATCTATCCATCTATCTACAGTCGGACCTCGAATTTGGAAACACGATGGGATCGAACGTTGCGAAAATCGGGGTCGTATTGGCCCTGCCACTCACGATCAACGAATCGCACTCAACTCTCACAATCAGTGTAATGTCAGCGTATCTTTCTTTATCGACAGCTATGTATATTACATGCGCTTCGAGCTGCGATATACTCTGAAGGTTGGGAATGACAAACCCGGCACCACCGGTCATTGTCAGTAGTGACATCAAGCGGCGGGAATTGTTACCAAGATTGAGGTCCGACTGTATCTGGATATGCAGCTGCAGTCTTGCCAATCCTAAAGAAATTTCTTGAGTTCTGAAAAAATTAGAGCTCCTTGCAAAGAAAAAAGAAAAGTTCTTTCCTCGTTAAGAAATATTGTCGTTTAGACCGGAATCTGAAGAAAATATAAAGATTTTCGACCAAATCTCATAAGTTATGGCGAAATCTCAGAAAATGTTCTTTGAAATCGATATAACAGACAAAAAATCAACCAATTGTTGTGAGGTTTCTGAGAAAATATGCACCAACAAGATTGCGTCTGCAATTTGAGAACACACTCATTCGACAAGATGATGGTACTGGAAGTATTGTCGTTGTAGCATACAGCAATAATTTTTCCAGAATGTTTCATCATAGGGTTATAACCTCAAATTTATAAATCATTAGCTATGTTCGTTTTACACAAATTGGACTCCACCGAACTGCACTGGAACTTTTCGATTGGTAGATACTTGTCTAAACTTCAACGTGATTGGGTCAAGGTAATCCGGTGCAGCCGGATTCGTGTAAAACGAACAAATCTGTTGAATAGTAAAATAAAAAAAAAACGAATAATGCCTTTAAATGTCACTCTAAATAAGAAATCTGAAGAATTATTGTGGACCATCTGATTAATGGCGAATTCGACTTACCGGAAAAGTGCACACCGAGTGCAAATTCTCCAGTTTTCCTGGATTTCTATTGGTTAGAATCTAGGGAATCTGCACTCAGTGCGCACTTTTTTGGTAACTCGAATTCCCCATAATAAATCTAAAGAATTATTGTGACGCCATCTGAAGAAATATTCATCTGATAGGTTGGCAACACTGATACGGGTAGACCACCAATTTGAAAATTATCTGTAGGCTGATCCGCGGTGAAACCTATTTGCCTGTAATTTTAATGTCTCACGGCACGTACTGAAATGTCAGACGCCCCCAAGTTTCAAAACCTGAGGCCTCGGTGTTCGAAAGAAAAACACGTTGATCAGTTTTTCAACTTTGACGAAACCGACTTGCACGTTCGAGTTCTTAATTTTTATTCTGTGCTTGTCACGCGAAGGAGATTCGATCAAACATGACTTTAATGGAAAAAAGTCTGACGTTTCCGAATATGAAATATGTTTTAGGTTATATCCCCGGAAACCCCAGAAAAAAAAAAAAACAATTTATTCGTGAGCGTTTTCGACGTTGCCCCACTTTTTTCAAACGTGAATTTTTTATTTGCAAGCTCGCAGTTTTATACCCGTATACTTGGAATTTTTATGGGTGCTGACATTGGGATCGGATGGAAGTTACATTCAAATCAACGATCATTTCCAATTCTTTAAAATTTAGCTCAGAATTGTTTAATTGATGCTGTTTCGTGAAGTGTAGCATAAAATTTCAAGGAAAAATAGGTTTTACATAACACAACGAAAAGTGTTGTGTTATAGGCGTCATCAAATCTGTAGGTATAGTTCTCACCTGATTTCGGTTTCAGCTAAAAAAATCAAATTTGGACAAACAGTTTGGGCGACGCAGAAGAAGAAACTAAAAAAAAAAACGCGGTTCTTGAGGAAAAAACGTGTGTTTTCAAAGTTTTCGAGGATGTAGCCTGAACCAGATTTCATATTGGGAACGATCAGATGTTTTTTCATCAGTTATTTCGGATCAAGTCTACTTCTCGCGATGATAAGGACAGGATGAAAATTTCAAAGATAAAGTTATCCTGGTCAAAGTTGAAAAACTGATTAACATACTCCTACTCAACGGTGAGGCATGGAGGTCCGAAACTCGAGGGGTATCTTAACATCTTGGTACACAGTATAATATATCAAATTGCAAAAGATGGAAATTTCAAGCCCGCAGATTGGTCTACGGATAATTGGTATAGGCCATACAAATTCATAATGTGCTTGTTTTACTTTTTTGATCTCAATCTGTATGCATACCATTTACTCTTAATAATTGTGTTTGCAAACGAAGGCTTTTTCCTTGTGTTTCTGTTATATTTTTTTCAATTACTGAACCTACGGCATATTAAAAAACAAGAAATCGACCACCTCAACGATCGCTCTTTCCGGGGTTTTTTTTTCCACGCATATATTTGTATTTAATTTAGGTACCTGATAATTTGGCTTACACGATTTATTTTCCCAATGATACTTAATTACACTTAATTAAACAACCGTTTTTGTTGGCTGCTTACTTCTATTGGGTACACTGAGGAAAAAAGGAAAAAACGTATTTGAATCTATATGATATTGGGGTTTCGATGATTCAACGGAATCAGCCACTTTCAGCTAAATACGAAGTAACAAATTCCTCATTTGGTTTAAGTCATTTGATAAACCGGTGCGCTTATCTTTCAGTAACGGAATATTGAATCAACTTCCTCCTACAAATATATTTATTGTAACTGATTATTCAAAAAGGCATCTAGAACCGTTTTGGAAATTGATAAATTTTTGTTTCACCAATAAAATCAGTGAACTTTCGCCGGAAGAATATTTTTTTTGCTACAGGACAATCGCACCGATTTATAAAATGGGTAAAAAACCAAATAAACCATTCGATCGTTATTCTGTTGTAGCAACATGACGTTTATTAGGGCTTAATAACTTTCAGTCGGAAGTGGCTGATTTCCTTGAATCAAATAAATCCAAATCCCATAATGATAAATTCAATAACATTTTTTTCTGAGTGTGTATCGTCATTGTTTTTTAATTATGTGCGTGAACGATGAAATTTGATTCGGGAACTTTTGAAAGAGAATTCGTGTTACAATTACGTTGTATCACACACTATAATATGACATTGCATTATATTACATTAGGTTATATTATATTTTATGCATGATGCACTTTGGTAACTGCTGTGTGCAATGCGCTCCGTACTAACTAACATATAAGGGAAAAGTTAGAAGACATATTGCTCTGTGTAACGAGAACAACGGTTGAGTCTGCGTGATGTATGTTTTACCTTATATTATTCTGCTATAGATACCCAAAAACATTCATACATACATTTGTATGTATATAATACATACGTAGATAAATAGATAGATAGATAGTCGTAGATATACTTATATGTACATACCTATATATACGTATGCAGATATGGTTTACCTACAGAGTAGGAAGAGAGTAAACGTGTTGTAATGGCTTGCCACAAATTAATTAAACCGAAAGTTTTGACCGTAGTAGTTAGTCATACGTAGATACGAACTAAAATTACGTTATTCCTGTTAAATTACACCATATATTTACACATACACGTAATAATAATTCTCGACTTATTGTTATCTGAAAATTTCGACACAGCCTAACTATGTCTGTACCTGTGCTTATATACAGTCAACGATACAGAACCAACGGTTCACGACCCTAACGTTTCTGAACAAAAAGTCTGTATTTGAAACGTTATAACACGACGAAAAATTATCGAACAAAATTCACAAAGATACCGTGTTGAAGCTCCAAGCTTCGGTTCCAAGCAACATGGTATTTTGCAAATTCATTTCCAACCAGTTTCTATTGAATTATGTGGGTTTCACTGAATACAGTTGCAATGTATGTTAAAAAAAAACACAAACAATTTTTCAAGCTTATCTGCTAAGTAAAACAAAAAAACAACAAACAAAAAATGGTAGAACATTTTGGCTGTCATGCTCCACGTATTTTCTGCAAAATCTTAGTTTTGGAAAAAGATGAGTGAGTCCAGGCCGCTGTGGCATTGGTCAGGATTTAATCGAGTGGCTACACAGTTGGAAAAAAAATGTTCCAGGAGGTCCATTATAATTTTTGTGTTAATTTTGACACGTTTTGTTAGTTGAAACAACATTATTTTAACTAACAACGATCGTTTTACGTTGTTTTGATTATAGAAAACAGTATAAAAAAACAACAAAAACAGTGGAACAGTTTTGTTTCCAACTGTGTATTTTTTTCCTAATTTTTACGCGGTTCTTTAGATTGTCAGCCAGAAGAGTATAAGCTTCACGAAATACGACCATGCCTCATCCTGAACTCGTCCAAATTCTCTTGTCGTATGTATTTCCCGACAAGGCAATCCGCGATTGAACATGTTCAACACGTGCCGAATCGGATTCATGTCGAGACTCTTTCGCTTTTATTCGTCACGCATATACGCGTGCGAAGTTATACCCAATATATTGAATATGTAATTCGGTGATCAAAAATGATGTAAGAATTTCAACGAAAGTATTTCGAAGCGGAAAATACAAAAGCTCCGAGTTCCAAAAACCATAATTGCAAAACAATTCTGCTACATTATTATTTTTTTTTTTTTCTACATCGTGGGAAAGTTTGAAAAATTGTGGCAGGTACACTTTTCTCAAAACTACGTATAATTAATACACAGAACAAAAAAATAAAAAAAAAAAAAAAAATCAAGCTTCAAAACTGTTTCCTTCACATTTTCAAACCTATGCGTATCAATATATTTTATGATAAGCTTATTTGACAGCAACATAATCGCGTTTGGTAATTTGCGACGTGGCGCTGACTACTAGAAACGAAATGCTGGATTCGCGCCAGCCCATGATGCGGCGTGGCGTGGCGCGGGGTACCAGATTGTATATGTTTTGTAAAACAAGCAAGCTGTGAGGGTTGCGTTCATACAGGCGTATCGAGATAACCGATTTCGAATTTATCAGCGTTTTTTTTAATAATTATTATTTTATTGGTTTTTTGTTTCATTCAAGTTTTCACTTTTTTCCTTTCCGTTTGTACGCTAAGGGCGTCTGCGAGTTAATTCTATGTGTTATATCATGAGATAAAAGGTGGGGGAGGGGAATAGAACATTTTCAATTTCTTTTTTAATTCGTTTTTTCGTTTCTCAGCAGCTTTTAGCCCGATGATTTGAATTTTAATTGGCCTCAGTTGATAAAAAGTATGAGAGTAGGTAGGTACACGTGAATGTTTGTACTATTGTATATTTACACGTGGTATATGTATTTTACATTATAGATGTACTAGCTTATCTAAAAATAAGTATGTGTAAACTTACATGTATGCATAGATGCATACGTATATATGGATGGAATATGAACTGGGAAATTCCTGGCATTCAACGAAGGGTTCCAAGCTCGTTTTAATACAATTGTTGCTCTACGTGATCTTGCATTTATATTAATCTATTACATGCACACGCGACTTGTGGGTTTTCACTTTTAAGTACATTTTTCCACGTACCTTATGTATACATGTACTTACATGCATGTATACGTATATTTATACGTGTTTACAGATATCAGTCCAGAAGAGAATGATCAGGTTGTTGATATCTTTAAAATTCACTAGTGAAAAAACGATCTCGAATTAATTAGTATTTCAAATACTTACGATCACCGATCTACACACGTAATTCTTTGTACCGGGTCTTTGGCACCGGATGAGATCCATGGGGACTCTGAATTATGGGCAATTCATATGTTTTCATGACGAATATGTCTGTGCTCAATGATCTCAATATATTGTCTATCGATTCACTATCATTATAAGCATTCGTTTATTTCATTTTTATTTTTATTCCACTTGAAATTTGAGTTGCATATTATTTCATAGAAGTCCCTATGTAGCGTATCCGCGAACTGAACCGGTAAATCTCACAATCAATCATTGTTCTATTTTCTATTCAGTTTTTCTTCTTCCGGACATAGATATAGTTTTGTGAATGTATGTACTTATCTGCATACTATAGGCACGCAGTTCATATATTTGGGGGTCGGTGGAACATTCAACTAAACACCCTCTAGATTAATTCGAAAATTTGTTTAAAAAATCCTGTCCAAAACTCGAACTCAGCAGCCCAAAGGGTGAGGGTATCTGTCGGCCTGTACTTTTCCGCATTTCATTGTCAGTAAAATCGATTTTTTCATCAATAGAAATCACCCCCCCCCCCCCCCCCCCCCAAACTTATACGGTTTACGGGAAAAATCTGTCGCTCCGTTACTCCATGGTATGATAGTGTGTCAGGCGTTGAGAACAATGTTACACAGAGTATAAATGCAGCCGACAGCCGCCATTTTTTGAAAATTTCAATCTTCTCTATCCTGAAAGGTATATCGTTTCAGATCGATGGAAAATTTTTCACGAACTGACAATTTGTGAAACCATAAACTGACGGAGTGACTGATTTTTCCCGTCAACGATATAGATTTGGAAGCAAAAAAAAAAACAAAATATTTTTTTTTCAGTCGACGACGAATCCTGACGGGGTCCCATGTTGTTCAAATAAGGAAAATTAATAGCCTATACAAGCACCCTCTTCTGTTGAGCTAGAATGTTCAAGTATCCAACAAGTCTAATTTTGTATTTTCTCGTTAAAATTTTTTTTAAAATCGATTCAGGGGGTTAGTTGGAAATATTTCACTGACCCTCAAATGAAGGCTACCCTAATGTACATACATGTGTTCAAAAAAAGGGGGATGAAAGCGCGCTTATAGCTATTCGAAGCCGGTAACGAGCGAGCTATTTTTTGAAGACAATAGTCGGTAAATTGATGCGATAACTTTTGAAATAATCCTCGAACATTCAAGTGAATATTAATGGAAGCATTTTTGGAAAAATTGTCGACTTCGTTAACGGCATAGAGTTTGTCGTTTGAGATGAGGTTGATGTTACCGAGGTTACTCAAAATTTACAGGCAGCTACACCGAACGCGTCTTAGAGAAAATCCATCGGGAAAAATTTTTTGTCTCCCTGATTCTCGAGGAAAAAATTCGCGACATCCCCACCTCATAATTCTTTCTCCGTCACGCCAGAAAACGTAACATCTCGAAAAATTCTACGTGTAAGCTGATTAGTGAACAAAAATTCCCCCAAAAATTTAGATTTTTCAATCCATCGGTTTTCCCGAAAAAAAAAAACAACGTAAAAATGGTATTTCACGCGTGCTTTCAGCGGTCTTCAATTTAGCTACAGCTATATCCGGCGCTGAGTATCATTTTAACACGTAATCTTATGGGAATGCAGGCCAGTGACGCCGACGGCAGCCGCATCAACTAGTTTTACTCCATAAGATTTAACATGGCAAAACAGTCCAAAATGGGGGCAGCACCGAACTTTCACATAGCGGATAGATTTGAATGAAACAATGTGAAAAAATGAAGTCAATTGCTCGCTCCAATGTGAAAACCCATCGCTTGCATCCCCTCAAATTTTCTTCGAAACAATTTTTCCCATCGTATATTTTCAAAATACGTAAAACACTCCGTTTTTTTGTTTTCTCCCCTGCTTTTCTCTTTATTTTTCTCCACCTATATCCTTCTTCCGCTCTGCACGTTGTATAACGGATACAATTGACGTGAGTGGTATAGGTATAACTATACATACCGATACGTACTATAGCTATAGCTCTAGAGAGAGAGAGAGAGAGAGAGAGAGAGAGAGAAAGAAAAAAAAAACGAGAAAAAGAGTTACGAATTGTTTGAGAAAATATTTCCTCTCGCGTGCAGCGCGATAGCCGTCGACTGAGTGGTGGGGGTTGAAAAGCTAATGTGAAATCAATATGAGTTGAAGTGTGGGGGGAAGGAAGGGGGGGTATTTCTGCAGCAGGGTGTAGTAAAAATATATCTGTACGTACGTAAATTTTTTTTATTATTTTTTTGTCTATGTATAGTATGTATGTATATTTTTATTTTTACACGTTTGCACGTATAGGTATAGATATATGTACGTATAGGTGATCAGCTTTGTATATGTGTACGTAGTTACTCGAGTATAGTGTACCATATCTACCTGTGTACATCTCTATATGGATAGGTGATGCGAGCATATCGAGTTTCGTATCGTTTTGAGGCGATGCGTTTATCGATTACAATGGATAGCCTGTATATAAGTATGAATGAATTGTAAAATTATTTGGAATTTAATATCTATTGTATAGTGATATATACAGGTATGGGTACAAAATGCAAGAGACTTGAAGAAAAACAAGCAGGTGAATCGGCCTAACACGAGGTGACAGCTTTAAAACTTCCCGCGTAGATCTTTCAAGCTCGCAAAAATACAGAGCTACCGATTGATCTATTCTAAAATTTAGTCATTTATAAGTTGAAGTGAATGCTATCGATGAAGATCAAAGTCATCAAAATCCGTTGATTCGTTCTCGAGATATGACAATTTGAAAAAAACATTTGTAATATTTTGTTCACTTAATTGCTCAAAAACAAATCGATCGATTGAATCCAAAATCTATTCAGCTCTGAGTTTCGAAAAACCGATTCTACTGGGACCAAAATCGTCGAAATCCGTCGTTTCGTTCTCAAGATATATCGTCGGACATAAAATTGATCCATGTAAAAATGCTCAGAGGCGATTCTCTGGATCTGAAAACGTGGAAATCTGTTGAGAACTCAACTTTTTATTTTCCGGTTGATAATAATGAGTTACCTTTTTTCGAAAGCAGGGAGTTAAAAAAATCGAATTCATTCAAGTTCGACGTAACAAATCCAAGTTTGAATTCAAACTCACTTTCGAATTCAAGTCGAAGCCCAAATCGCATGTGATGTGCAGGATAAAAAAATCTTATAGATTTCTCAAGAAAAATTCCAATTAATAATCACATTTTAATTCGAATCCAGATTCTAGATACATACACGGAAATCATATAAATATTTTCTCAATTCTCGTAAACGATCAGTCTGAGGGGCCGGGAAAAGGGGGATTGATCGATTTTCTATATTCCCAGTCGATATACCGTGTCCATCGATGTCTTCAACGTGCTTAACTTGTATGGCTATTATCACAACTGCTGTTACCACTGGTATGCGGTTCGTGGTCGATTACATGTATCTATATATACAAAAATCGAGAAGCCCGGAGTTTCGAGGCAGATCAAAGCAGCGCAGCGGGCAGAGCAGAGTGTAGGATCGTTAAAAATTGGAAGACGAGGTTGAAGGAAGGCAGAATCGCAATATCACGGCAAATAGCTTACTATAAGCGTAAAATCTTATAGGTTTAAGTATAAAAAGAATGAAGGTATACCGCGTTTTCGTCGCAAAGCAAAGCAACGGTATGAGGTCCGTCCAGGTGATGGCCCTCGGCGTTGCGACGGCGGTAGAAGGATTCCAGAACTTCTCGAGCATCTCAAACTTCCCAAAAATTGCGAAAATCTATATCATCGAATTTTTCTGTATACTTACTTGGCCGCTCGACGTATAAAGCCCGGAATTTTTCTCCGACAAATTCTTTCTCTTATATATCTTTTACCTTTCTCAACGATAGGATATTATTCTTAAAAAGAAGCGACGTGGTATAACTATAGCTTGAATTTACATGTTGATGTAGGTACATATCTATATCGTCAATGCATTCCCATACGTACGAATACCAGCTCAGCTCCTTCTGTCTCGAAAGAATTTCTCCAATTATTCAGAAGAAGGTAAGTTTCGAAAAATTGTTTCATGCCCTCTGGAATTCATAAGCTAGTTTCGCAGACCTTGTTCTGTCTTTTGATGAAATTTCCAAGGAATTTTTTACTGTGTCTGTAAAATTTTGTAAATATTTGTGATTTAAAAAACATTGAAATTTTGTGACAACTTTCCGAATTTTTTGAAGTTATTTTCAATTTTACGATACTTGGATGGCAAATATTCCAAGTTCGTATTAACATCAAAGAAATTGAAAAATTTCTTCAGGATATTTTTGGGGAATCGTCGGATTTGATTAACATTTGGAATAATCTTTATTAGCTATTGTAATGGCAAAGGAATTTTGCTACATTTTCATCGGAGACGAAATTTTTCAAATTATTCTCGAATATGTCTCGACAAGTTTTACATCGTTTGGCATTCGACGAAATTGTGTAGAACTTCTTTTTTCGATACTTATAACGCTTTTACTGAGAAATGTGTACAGTTGGATGCAGCAAATATGCGGTTCTTTGGTAAAATTTGCGAAGAAAGTCGAACTTGTTGAATTTTCGTAGAAGCTTTTAGAAATTTATTGACATTCCACAAATATTTTCGAATGTAATCGAATTTATAATGAAAATTCGTCATATTATTATTCGAGACATTTGCGAAGCCAAGGAAATTCTTAGCGAAATTCCTGAATTTCAAAGGAATTGTCTACATCGAATAAATATCAAATAAAATCTTTATAAAATATTTTGTTCTAACTTTTCCAAATCTCATGAACTTTCGAAGAAATGTTTGAAATGTAAGTATCAAGAAGCAAAAGATATCGCGTGACTTAACAGCAGAAAAGTCGTAAGCAAAAAAAAAAAAATTTCGTTTTCGTAGTGGCAAAATCTTCAATCATAAAACCTTTGAAAGTGGAAAACAATAGAAAATATTTCGGTCAAAATTTTAGAGAAGATCCCAAGCCAGATAAAAGTTGATAAACATTTAAATGTTTCCCTATAAATGTCAAAATTGCAAAATGATTCGAAAAGCTCGATTAGTAAAACTACTCTGCAAATAAGGTGTGTTTATTTCTGTTATAATGTGCATAAAATCAACGAAAATATGAAACGTTGACTGAAATGATAGATGTATAATGAAATACTTGGCGGTGATTTACTTCCGCGAATCTTAATTCCATAAAATTTCATTCCAAGGGTTCATACTCAGTACGAGAGATCCAATGAAAAATAATGAATTCTCAGGATCTGTTCAAGACCATCAAGTACGTATACGTATTATTCAGAATCGCTTTGACGACTTGTCCATTTTATAATAATAATAATAATTATTATTATTGGTGTCATTATTATTATGTGCATATGTATGTTTGTACTTACAGAAACGTATAGACACACAATATAATAATACGACGTTATGAAAAAGTGCAACTGGCTTTGACGTGACCTGATTGTTTCCCTTCCAAAAATTCACACAGAGGCACTGACATAATATATAATATACATATATGAACATTGAACATGGTATATATATAATTTGGATTTAGATTTATTCCTTCTTTTCCTCGTTCGTGTATTTCTTCCCACAGTTATCATATCTTACAGATGACAAGAAGGCAAATTCTAATCATTTGCAAAATCATCTTTTTATCCATGACAGAATTATATGTGACTGTATTATAGATTGTATGAATAAAATGATCACTGGTATCAGTTTGATTAAGAATAATATTGTTGATAATAATGATACTCGTGATAATAATAATAACAACAACAATAATAATCGTGATAATCAGAGCAATTAGACTTTGGTTGATTAAGCTCCGAAGTTACGATTCTTCCGGATCAGCTCTTTTCTTTTCTTCCTTAATATTATATATATGTATAGGCGATTAAAGAGCGGGTATATAAAACGAAGTTATTATCATTTCGTTTGAAAAGTTTTAATCGACTAACCATATACCACCCTGCAGCTATTTCGATTTAACAATCTTTTGCCCTCTCAGATTGAGATGTGTCTCAGGATTTTTGTCAGTTTTTGTTTCCAATTTTTCCGGATCCATTTTTACTGTAGTCAAGAAAAACGACACGTTTCAATTTTTATTTTTTTATTTCTTCAGTTTGGTTTTTCGCAAATTTATACGTAGGTATACTTGAAATTGTTCAATTTCAGGGTCAAAATATAGAACATATAATTACATCAGCTCAAAAAAAGTTATTCCTCTCCATGCTAATTTCAATCGAATTAATAAATTCAAGAATCTCAATGAAACCAACAAGAAAATATCGAATATTTTGGAAATTAAACTGCAAATTGATCAAAATCAGACCCACAGATGCGTTATACAGGTGGATTGCCGGGCGTTCTGATAGAAATCTGAGATTAAAAATTTCTTTCAAATTGATAAAAATTCATGGAATAGCAAACCAGTCCGGAGATGCAATTAATTTTATAAAAGTCTGTGAAGATAAGATGGAAATAGTATATTCTATGACATTTTCTAAGACCTAATATATTTTATGAGATTTTTATTAAATCCCAACCTGGTTTCATTTAACTTACAAGACCGAGATGAAATTTGGTAAAGATATTTCTGAAATTCAAACAAAAGTGGCATACATATAGCGAACTTTATTGAAATTCCTGAAAACTCCATGATGAGACAATAAAATCGATGATACAGTAAAGAAATCGCGGTGAAATTCCAATAAAACCGTGAATAAATTCGAAATACACTTCACTACAACTCGGTCTTTAAAATTAGGATAAAATTTTATTGAAATTCTTCAAAACTCCATGGCAAGACAGCATACTGATTCAAATAAAACCGAAGAAGAACAGAGAAAAAGTCTCAAAAAAATTCTCAAAACTCGAACCACCTACTTCGATGAATTTGCATTAAATTTTACTTTTTGAAATCAGTGAAAATTGAATGGAAAGAAACTAAAATGGCGAAGGAATGGAATTGTTGAATAACGGTATCAATACTTTAACTTAACAGAAAACTTGAAAATTGATAGGATCTCATTTTTAATGGAAACTCGATTATGAGACTATAAAAACCATGAAACTGTGAAGGAATTGTTAAAATTCTGCTGAAACCGCAAAAAAGGAACCCCTGAGAAAACCTCGAAACCGGAACTTTCCGACCGAATACAAAAAAAAAATGGAAATTATAGTTGAATTTAATTAAAACCGGTCAAAATTGGGTTGAAAAACGGTAAAATCGGCTGAACTGCAACCGAGAAATATTTGACAGTTAAATAAAACCTCGGATAAAACCGCGAAATTATTAATGTCCGTAAAACGGTGTAGGCGATAGGCAACCCGACATACCGCAATGTTTACAAGAGAACACACTGGGTAGCCAAGCAAACAGATGTAGATAAATCAGGATATCTCGTGTTAATTCCGTTCCGATCAGTCATAGATCACGAGAAAACGTACGGTATATCTGGCCCGATTTCGGCTCTGGGGTCGTAGGTTACGTTACGTTGTATTGTTTTATTATTGCCGCATAGGTATATATATATGTATATACGTATGTATGTATTGTATATGTACAACGTAGCTGAAAGAACGTGATGCCGGATTCTAACCACGTCGCAAGTGCGAATCTCCCCCTTATCCTCAACCGCCTCAGCGAACCACCTAGCTAGTTGCTTTTACGATTCAATCTATTTATTGCTACCCCTGCTACTACTAACCGCAACTTTGCACCCGCCACGCCATCTGCAAATATAATTTCTGGGGTTGGATCAGAACTTTGTGATTCCGTGACGTACGGGCTTATATAATTTAACGAGATACAGGGTTTTTCAATTAGTCATAAAAACTTATACCGCGCAATTCCTCGTGGAAAAAGGAAACGATTTTTCTATTGCCAAATATTCGTCGGTGAAATAGTTTTCCAGCAACTCAATAAATAAGTTAGCCAATCCGCAGCCAGCTCAATAGTTTTTGCTTTAGTGGGCGAGTAGGTCGATTCCACAGTTTTACCTATCAGTTATATGCACTAAAACTGACTTCTGATTGGCTAACTTATATTTATTGATTTAATGCTGGAAAACTATTTCGTTGACGGAGAATTGACTGAGGTAAAATCGTTTTTTACTTTCAAGAGAAATCGCCCTTTGTACGACTAATTGGAAGACATCCTGTACAGGTGTACCGCGCTGCGCAGACTTTGGAACTTTAACTTCAGTCAAGAAGAAAATAAAATGAGAACACAATCTTCTTCAAGTTTCTATAATTTGTGGTATTAGGTTGAAGACATGTGCACCGCAAGTTGGTATACAATTGTTCGAGATCACTCTGCTGTAATGTCAATTAAGGCAGTACGAAAAGTACATAGTATTTCTTCGAAACGATAGTATTAGGAAAAAATGGAGGAATTTGAGTTGAAGCTTCTCTTTTTCACCTCAGAATAATTCCTGGGTATTTTTGTTTTGCCCCGTCATTTCTCAGTAATCGGCAGCCCTTTCAAAGATGAGCGGAAAACAAACAATGTGAAACATCATCTGCTTTCGAAATCACTTCGTGACCGTGATCAAAGATCGTAAGATTATCTCAGATTATTTTTGTTTTTTTTTTGCTCCAAAACATTCTTCTAACAATTTCTTTACGAGCTTTCGGTTTTTTCTTCAATCGTAAAATTAACAAAGTCATATCGAACTTATCGACCGATCGTTGGAAAAAAAGTAACTAAACTGAGATACAGTAGAGCCAAATGAAAAAGAAAATAGTTAGTTTTAAAACATCAACAGAGTCTAAATAAACAGTGAGTTATCCTGGAGACTTTCTTATTTTTTTATTTTGAGCCTCTCTGAAATTGAAGAACAGACTTTTGTTTTTCTTGACGTTCTCTGAAACGTAACCTCGATTGTTAAGAAAAACAGGCTCATCGATTGATTAGGTAGTTGAAAGGGTTGAAATGTATAATACTAAAAGAAAAAGAAAAAAGAAAAAAAAAAACGAAAGAAGAAGAAAAAGTTTTTTCTCGTTCACTCATATTTCCAGTGATCCAAATACAACTGTCTTCTTACTTCAAAAAGCAAAGAAAAAAAAAGAAAGAAGAAAATGAAAAAAATATCGTATAAGAAGGAGTAAGAAAAAGGCAAGAGGGACGGCTGCTTCTGTAGGTTTTTCGGCGAGTTGACGATAACGCCGCGAATATTGTGGGGGAGCTAGTAAACTGCGTTAATGGAGTTTCCGATTCAAAGCCCGCTCGCTCACTCGCTTGCTTGGTTGTTCTGAATGCGGATAGAACTAGGTAGGGTGAATGGATAAGTGTGTAGGTTGGTAGTACCTCGAGTCTGAATAAATACCAACATATATGCACCACGGTAAAGTACGACATGCCATGCCAAGCTTATACAATACAACACATGCGCATACAATCGTACGTATGTACGTATAATAAGTAATTGCTCAATCACGTGACTCTAACCCCCGCAGTACATGTTACCGAAGGTTCAGTACCAACTGACTTGCCAGAACCGAAAGGAACTTCGCTATTGAGGTTATAAAAACAAAAAATGCCCTAGACGAGGAGGCCTAATTGCAACAATAAACATACAAAAAAAAAAAATTACTAGAATATAATACGAGTGACGAATTCAACTTACCGGAAAAGTGCGCACTGAGTGCAGATTCCCTAGATTTTTACCAATAGCAATTCAGGAAAACTAGGGAATTTGCACTCGGTGCGCACTCAGTGCGCACTTTTTCGGTGAGTCGAATTCGCCATAATTTCTTGACCCGTTCTATTTATTATTTCTACAAATTATATCAACTCAATTATGTGTGTATACATAAATGCGATAAGAAACAATATCAGTATAAACTCGAAAAGGTGAATTTCGAAAGTGAAAATCATTTTCGTTTCGATTTTTCAAAATAAGATTTTCGCCGTTTTTATTTCACTAGAACTAAAGAAGTATATCAGTTGAAAAATCGGTTTTCCTCGACAACGATATCGATTACAATATATGTATATAATTAATTATCACTGATTTTGACTATCAAGTTGAAAAAATTTTCTGTGTCGTGTCGTGTATTCTCGAATTGTTTTTCCTAACAATGAATTATCGCGTATAGATAGATATACAGATGGATAGATAGATAGATGGCTATAGCTGCAGAGGATTTCAACCAGTTACTGTTGTACATTCATACCTGTAGACACATACAGTAGTAGACGTATGCAGTTTCGTTGTACCAACTAATAGACGTGTATGTACCTAGATACCCTATACCTCCTCCCCCGCCCCGAGACACACACACACACACACACTCGAATACAGTAGGAGCGTTAATTTGAAACAGACTCGTGCAATACACAATAGAGTTAACCGATCCCCACCAATGGACAAACCTTTCTCTCACTCTATTCATCCCCTTCCGATGTCGATGTGCTGCCGGTAAACCGTATGCGACGTGTCAGCCAAGTGTGTACCTTGACTATACGCCATATAGATAGACGGGTATCCTACTGTAACTGCAACGCGTTGTTCGACACGTACCCTCAATTAACAGATTAACAAGTTTTCTGGATTTCGGAGATTGTACAAAATACAAACACACTGTCGAAGCATATTGGAGTGAAATCAACTGCAGTTCCATACCGTCATACACTCACAATCAGCAAAATAATTAACTGCCCATTTGTTGATCTATCCCCAAAAACACAGGCTCCATTTATACAAAACGTTATAACTCAATAAAAAGTTGTTGGAAAATAAGAAAATTAAATAAAATAGTCATTTTCAAGCTTGAAATTTCAACATTGAGATCGTTCTTCGAATCATAATCCGCAATAATTGTTAACTGAGTTGTGCAGGTTGAGTGTGGCTGCAAACCGTAGAAAGTATTTGATTTTTCTAAGCTTTTATGCGACTTGGAGAAAAAATTGCGACATTTTTTTTTCATGTTATGGATTTTGCTGCTTGAAGACTTTTCTTGAAAATGCTTCTTCTTCCATCTTTTCTACAATTTTTTTCTTTGCGGAGTTCTTCACCGTTGAATAACGCGTCGCTCGTATACATGCCAACAGTACGGTCTAGACTCACTCGTCTGTTGGCTTCAAAATACGAGTGACGTTACTCAAGATTGAATAACTGGGTAGAAAAATCTGAGATAAATGTGAAAAATGCATTCCGAGAGAAGAATCCGAGCTTTGAATCTGCAATAGAAAAATTCTTTTGCATTCCGGTGTTTTGGACTTCACAGAATAGTTTGGAAACTTATTCTTGCTACTGTTCATTAAAACTTGCACAACTCGATAAAGGTTGACGCGTAGACGAATTCGGAAGACATGAATCTTAATTCTTTTTTTATTGCAAAAAATACTCTGACAATTGTTTCACGAAGCGATTAAAAGCCGAAGAAAAATTAAAAAACTTGAAAATTTCTTGGAGAGATTCAGAAGAAACGTTAATTTCTTCTCACATATCGCAGAATTTTCGAAGTATTGGAATTTGATGGCAGAAATTTTTGCCTGGTAAAGAATGGCAACGAGAATGAAAACAAAACATTGGGAAAAAATATTTATTGCATTATTTATGATTTTTTTTTCCTATTTTTTCTTTATTTTTCAGAGATTCCGGGCCGTTGGCGTCGCCACTGTCCTCAGGGGCCAAAAATGTCTGGTGCAGGGTGTAATCTCGTTGGTGAAGGATTGATCCGTCGAGGTAATAGTGGAGGAGCAGGAGCAGGAGCAGGTACTCGGGCTGATATCGAGGGAGGGAGTGATGTTGGTAGCGGCAAGTGTATCTGCGGTGGTTCTGTTCCTTGGTGTCCTGGTGAACGGAAACCATACACATACAGGACGAGACACGAGTGCAAACTCAATCTTGCAGCCAAGCTGGCTAATGGTAAGGATAATCGATTCACTAATTAACGATTAATGAGTTATTCGCTATTGGGGGATGTAGCGGAAATTGCATACCGATTAAATTTTCTACAATTACATTACATATAGGTATACATATCTATATGTATATCAAGGTTTGAAGAAGAATTCGAAGAAAATTCATCAAAGTTCGAAAAAGTGTTGCAAAATTTGAAATAAGGTACTTAGCTTCCGAACGAATTTGTTTTAGATTGTTGATTGACTTCTTTGAATGAAAATTCAAACAGAATTTCACGAATCAAAATTAACTTCATGAACTATTAAAAATCAAAATCAACTTCTATGAAAATTCAAAGAAGTCTAATTATATTTCTTCAAAATAATGGTAAGATTTTCATGACGTTTCAGAGAAATTACAGCTAGGAATTCTTGAATTTCTGATAAAAAAAATCCAGGTTTGAACTGAAATAGAGTTTCATGGAAATTCGTAAAATCGTAAAATGAAATGAGAATGAAATCCATGAAATCTCACAGCGAGATCTATCGGATTATTAGCCTAATTCGTGAAATATTCCGAATAAATTCTACTAGAATCGGTGGAATTCTAATCAAATCTGATTTTGCGATCCGGAAAATGTGAATAAAATGTTATGCAACTTTTTGAAATGCTGTGAAATTATAACTAACTACCGAATGAAGTTTTCGGAAATGTAGAGGAGATCACTTAGCATCTGGTAAAATTTTACACAGACATATAATCCGGGTTATTTCATTGAAATTTCAAAAAATTCCAACAAAGACGAATAAAACCTAGTTCAAATCCAATAAAAATTCACGATGAGAGTAAAATTCTGATGAAATTCGAATTAGATTTGTGATTGTATAGTATTTCAATGAAATTGCAAGTTGATGTTGAGAAAAGTCCGCAACATACCGAAGGAATCCGCGAAGTTTCACGACGATCATCAATGAAAAAAATTTCTGGTGAAATCAAAAATTGTGATGGAATTTGCCTGAAAAAGATAACATCTTGAGGGGATTTGAAATATGCAAATGATATTTGACTCAAGTGAAATAGCCGAATGTCTGGAATGCCAACAACGTCCATGGAATTTATGTAAACATTTCATAGAGTTCATATGATATTTTGTAGAAATCTTTTCATGGAAATTCGCTAAATTTCATGATCGTCAACGAAATTCAAACGAAACTTTGATGAAATTCCCAAAATGTTAATGGAATTTTAACGAGATTCATAAAATTTTTCAAATATTTTGGATATGACATTCAATTTCGATGGACATCCTTCAAATCTAGATGATATGATGCGAGTGAAGCACTGATAGATGAAATTTTCGAAATTACAACAAAACTCATGAAATTTATGAATAATTTCTAGAATTCATATAGTAAGTTTCATATGCATATCAGATTTCAGATTCGGAATAAATTCGTTTGGATCAAATAGAATTGATAAAACCGTGAACAAGATCAACCACACATTTCTGAAGAAATTTGTGCAAGGGTATTTCACAATCTTTCTGAAACCCGTAGTGATGATGATGATTTCAGAGGTCCACCTCAATCAATTTTAGTTTGGCAAGGAAAAATAAAATTAACTACCTATGCATATATGCGTATAGTATATTAACTAGCCTGCACAGAGGATATATATTACATGTTTAATATTTACCACAGTTCATTACTGCACCGGAGTTATGAGGGATTTAATTGCAAATGAGTTTCATCAAAGTAGTTTATACCTGGTTTCCGAAATACAGCCGGGATGTTTGACGTGTCCATCCACTTTCGGTTCATGTAGTCATGAAAAGTTCAAACCGCTGTACAGTTTGTTCGAAAAGAAGTCGAGTTATCTCTCAGTATTCATTAGAAATTTTTAGGGTCAATCTTCCGTCTTTCAGAAATCAGTACACAACGGCTCTTCCGGTGTTTCAAAGTTCAAAAGCACACAAACTCTAAACATTGTGTAATAGATTCCTAGACAATTCTTTTCTTGGATAACATTCAAAATTATTCCAAAATTTAACTGAGACGGTTGTTAATTTTGTGCAAGAATATAGTGGATTTTCAAATCTATTCAATAAGTGAAGTACAGGTCATTGAAATTTGAAGAATTTCGGAATTTCAACTATCAATCCCAGCAGTAAAAGATCGACAAAATCATGAATCGGAAAAGCGTTGCATAGCTTTTTACTCATTTTTATAGTGTCCAATAACATGCCAAAAAAAGTGAAACCGAGTGACAAAATGACAAGGTCTGGAAAAGTAAAAATGGTATACAGAATACATGAGTAGATAGAGAGGTATATACATTATACATAATATGTATAGTTGTGGTAATCAGCGCCAGCCCACAACACAACGGGTATTTAATATGGTTACACATATAGATATATAGTATCATACATACATATACTTCGTCACATCCTGCGGCCGCGACCAATCACGGAATATCGCCGCTTGAAGTGCGAAATATACAGTTTGAGGCACAGGAAGGAAAAAAGCTCTGAAACGATATGGTGAACCATATCCGGATTACCACCATCCTCCTTTTTACTACCGCGCGCAGTTACATTTTTACACTCATATCTATACGCACGTCGGGTATCTGTTTTTTATCAAGATGAAGAGCTACATTTCATATATTCGGAAACGAGGAGACAAGATGTATAATATATAGGAACCACGAGAAAATTGATGATTATCGATCTAATCTGAAGGTTTTTTGCGGGTCGCTACAAACTTTTAGATTAGAAAATCAAAATAGCGCATATTGAGGATGGCGAATAAAAATCCACAGTTTGATGCAGTTTCGACAAACAATTAGAACATTTTTATTTTATTTTCCAACATTTTGCGTTCGATGTTTTGATAATTTCGTAATTTTTAGGTTATATAAGATTCGGAACCAGAGACTCCAAAAACCTTAGAAAACTGATTTTTGTAAGAGTCTAACGACTTTTTAAATCTTTGTAAGCTATTTTGAACTCTGTAATTTTGAGGTTAGATGCACAATCAGTGATTCAAAAAGTCTATAACCAATGATCTTGCATGATTGTCACCTTCGCATTTTGTCAAGCTAATTCTAATAATTCGCCATTTTGAATTTTCGAATTTGGATGTTATGTATTTGTAATCGCGACCCCGTAAATCCTCGGAAACCGATTTACATAAATTTGGACGAATTCAATGATTTTCGTCTGCTATTGTGAATTTCGGAATATAAAGGTTGGATTTTTGATCAGTGACCCTAGTAACTTGAGCGAACCAATTTCCACCAAGTTCAGACTATATTTCGAATGTCTTCCCGTTATTTTGAAATTGGCAATTCTTAGGTTAGGTATATGTTCGTAGTCAGCGATCCCAATCGATTTCCATATAAATAACAGATTTTCCCATTGTTCTTCGTCATTTCTGCCTTCAGAATTTAGAGGTTGAATTCCTAATCGGTGACTCTCAAAAACCCTCTAAACCGCAGTTTTTTGGAATTTACAAAATTGCCATCTAGGATTTGCTACATCGCCAAACTCGTAACCATGTCGTAATAACCAAATAACATCTAGAATCGAATTATCATGTGATTCTTCATCATGATCTAATGATATTTTCAAGTTCGTTCCATCTGTTTACGTCCGGCATATTGGATCCACGATTTCAAGTTTCTTTTTCCAAATTTCAAAAAATCTTCGATAACTAAATTTCGTACAACTTCATACAAGTACGGTTCTTCCTTTGATTTCTTTTTGTCAAAAATAAAAAACAATCAATATATGTTTCCATATTCCATTCCCGGACAATAAATAAAAGAGTAGAAGCTGGTGACTAGGTTAAATCTCTTGCAGTGAATTTCGTTCTTGTGTTTCTGTTCAAAATATCAAGCCATCTCTGATACGTAGCTTATATTATCTACATATATGCATATTCACATCCGATTTACTCCGATTTGATAAAAGCTCGATAAACGTATCCTACACATGTCACATCATACAATTCCAAGTATATACCTACGAATCGTAAATACTGAAACAGTAAACTGCCTAGGTTGTACACTATTTCCATCAAACGTTTCAATTATTACGTTCATGACCATATTTCACCTTTGACTGCAGCAATTACACTCGTGATTTATTTATAGGTTCATTAATACATCAGCCTGCTGCAGACTCTGTAATTCCGTATATTTCACATCCGTTCGGTACTCGGGCAAATCTGATTACTATGAATCATTATTATTATTATTATTAGTATTGAATTTGTTATTATTATGATTATTATGATTATTAATTGGATTATCATCATCAATATTATTATTGCCATTATTATTATTATTATTATTATTATTATTATTATTATTATTATTATTATTATCATCATTATCGAAAGATAGCTCGAAACGAGAATGAATATATATAGGAGCTTATAGGTTTTCTCTCATTTCTCTATTTTCTTTAATACATCCACGATGGACTTACCAACCTATTGCGATTCTAGGAAGTACAATTCAGCACAATGTCCCGTGATCCTACGTTCTATAGTAATATACATATATATATGTATGTATGTACGTATGTATAGTGAACTGCAGAAAGCTGCTGAGGGCGGATTTCCCTAGCCTGTTAAAATCTGGCTATACGTACCTATGTGTGTGTGTTATGTGTATGTACTATGTAGATATACATACAGACGAAGAGCAGTAGAAGGAAAAGCAACGAAAAAAAAATATAAAAAGTATAAAAACAAGGAATGAAGAAGAAGAAAGAAAGAAAAATAGAGAGAGAGAGAGAGAAAAAAAAGGAAAAAATCTGGAGTGAAAAGGTAAAAAGTAAAAATGAGGAAATGGAAAATGGAAACCTGTTATTTTCCTCGGCATGTGCCCTGTACAGAGTACCTCGAGCAATGGCCGCATGATCATCCGGGTGCCAACCCTCCTGTAGATGTAGGAATGAAAAGAAAATATGAGAAAAGAGAGTAAAATAGTGTCAGGAAATGGTTGAGAGATGGAAGAAAAAAAATAGTATAACCACTGCTGTAGGTACTGCTATATGCCACTGCTATATGCACTTCACTAGTAGTCGGTGCTGCTCAGAGCGCGTTAATGAGAAACGTGTATAGGATGGAATATACTGGTAGGATATATGTGTGAGTTTCTGTGGACTTTTGTATGTACGTACATCTACATCTACATTTTTTCTGGATATATACTTATGTATTTTTCTTTTAACTCCCTTTTGCCCACTAGACTCCAAGTTATTTTACGACATTAACTTGTGTATACCTTCTGCTGTCTTACGGAATATCGCAGTTTTCAATATCACGGGAATGGATTCTTTTGCAGAATTGACTAGATTCTTAAGTTTCCGTTAGAGTTCCATGGTCGAGAAAATTAAAATGCGTTCTTCAATACGCAAATTTTTCTGGGAATTGTATTATACGAGATTCACTTTCTCCAGTTATGAACTTCTCACAGAAACGATTTCGATGTTCAGTCCTCATTCTGCGGTTAGAGTCGACGGATCAAAAAATTCAAATTGCGTTCTAAAATACACAAATTTAAGTTTAAATTAAATTATATACAAGTCTTATTGTCAGAGACTGCTGATTATACTATAGCTTTTCACAAAACCGACTCTCAATCAATGATTCCCAATTCTCCATTACAGACTATAGCGTCAAAAAAAAAACAAAAAAAAAAACAACAAAAAAACCAATTTCAATTGATTAATTACTTGGCAACTTTTTGTTGACCCTAGGTAGTATAAAATGAATAAACTTCAATAACTATTACGATTACGTACGATGCGGTTTTTCTATTTGACTTCCGTTCAATAAATCGTGCGACACGTACATCTAGATACCTATAAAATAATCTGATACCTACTGCGCCTATAAGTTGCTGGTCCTCGACATAATTCAACCCCTTTTAAGTACGCGATTAAACTTTTCCCGAAGCGAATTTAACTTCCTCCTCCAAACGTCAGCTTTTGTTTTATTTTTTGTAATTTGTCGAGTTTTTTTTTTTTTTTTTTTTTACTTTATCTTCTCCTTTTTCCCTTCTCTCTTTCCACCTTTTTTTCATTTCATTCATTCCATTTGCCCTTTTCTTCCTTTCTTTTTTTTTGACACTTTTTCTATTCTATAGGCCAAACCGTAATCTTTGTCTTCTTTCCGTTTTCCTCCCAAAAATTGGAAAGTTAATTCGAAAAATTAAGAACTACAGAAAAAAGTGTCTTCCGGGAAATAAAATTTTCTTATACTTTTTTATTTCTTTTTTATTTAGTCTCGTGAACTTTGATTGTCGGATTAAGGTGTACCAATAATACCTGCAGAGAAAAATCATTCGACTAAAACAAATTGGATTTCGGATTCACGTTAGTTGATTTGCCTCTCCCGTGTTTCGTTTTCTTTTTTTTTTTTTTTTTCTTTTTTCTTTCTTCTTGTTTGTTCTCTCTCGATTTTTTTTCCGGTATACATTTTTCTTCTCTTATTTTTTTTTTTTTTTATCTTCCGTCGAATAACGACACGTCAACCTCATCATCGACGTTCTCTTCCTTCCTCCCTACAGTCTCCTTGCCTGGGCAGCCTGTCTGCCTGCGCCTGATTCGGGTGTCATAATTCTCACGCCAGTCAAATTTACTTAGAACGTGTATTGATTTTTTTGTTGGTTTTTTTTTTCTCTCGTTGCTGTAAAAAACATTACAAGTTCCTTTTTTTTTCTTTTATGCAAAATATAAAAAATCAATTTTGGAAGAAAAATTGTAACTTAGGATATTTCCCGAAAATATCAATCTCTGGTTTATTTTCATTTATTTGAAGTAAAAAAAAAAAAATGCATTTCTATTCCAAATGTTGATGTTACGTTAATGGAGCCCCCTAGCATGGAAGCTGTAGAACTCAGGATTGAGGAACGTTGAATTTGAATTCTGATGGGATGAAATAAACCGTTTTAAAGTTGACGGAGAAGAGAGAGAGAGAGAGAAAGAGAGAAAGAGAGATTATAGCAATCTAGATTGCCCAGCTGGTGCTCGTGCTGGTGCTGCTGCTAGTCTTATTTGAGAATTAATTTAATCGAATCATTACACGCTCGCAAAGCAGAGAAGAGAGACTATTTACTCGGGATTCGTGTTTCCCAGCTGCAACACGTTACCTACGTACTTGTACGCCTTGCTGTATCTACCTATCTTGCTACGTACCTACGGGTCGTCGTATTTCAGGAACTATTTTATAGGCACTTTGACCCAGCGAACTTTACGCTACTTTAGACAGCGTTCTACGGAAATGAAAGGTTTCAGGAAAAATTCGAGTAAAACGGACCGAAAAAAAGGTAAACTGGAAAAAACATGTTGACAAAGTTGGGGAAATCGTCAAATTTAATGACGGAAATGTACAGGAAAAGTCCAGCGATTTTTTAAAGCACTGTGGAATTTTTTTTCAGCTTTGAAAGAGTCTCGGAATGGATTGAGAATTTTTGAATCCTGTGTTCGAAAGATATAATGAACAATCCAACAATTTTCTAGATCCGAATGGTCAATTATATTTACAAATCACCTCGCCCCAAATGAATAGTGAAATTGAGGAATGATTAGAGAATTTCAAAGCTGCGGTTGACAAAATTAATATCTACAAAATTTGGAATACCTTCGAGTTATTGGAAATCTCAGAGACTTTTGGTGTTAGTGGAAATTTAGTTGTATAACTTCCATGGTATCGGAAAAGTCTGAGGATTTTCAAGATGATGGAAAATTCCGAAGGCTTTCAAAAAATCAGGAAATGATTGAAAATTTTTCCAAACTTATATGTACCGACGAATCAAGTATAACTGTGAAAGATCTCAGTTTGAATTTCGTGAAAACCTGTGAATGGACCAATTGACCAACTTTAGTTAGATCCTAGGGAAACTTTAAAACATTCGTTCAACAGGGTTGGTACGTACATGGAAAGTCCGGAAATCCTGGAAAAGTCAGGGAATGTCGTGTGACAGGAAAATGGAAAGGACCTGGAAAAGTCAAGGAATTCTAGTAGAAAGACTGGGTTCTGATGTCTCGGAAAATGATATTGCGTTTTTTTCTGAATTTCAATACAATCATCGTGAAACCAATTTATATTCCTCGGGGAATTAGTTGTTGTCTGTACGCGATGATCAAGACTATATAGTGAAACCGATACTGAAGATATTGTTATTCAAAAAATAATCATTCCTCGGTGATGAATACTTTTCTAAATATCTGGAAACGCACTATATTATTCGACTGGAATACTTGGAAAAGTCAGGGAATCTCGAATTCCAAAAACCGTACCAACCCTAGTTCAACAATCCGGAAGAAAGTAAGAGTCTTTTTTCGGCTACTACAAATTTCAGTGAATATTGTTGTCAAAAATGCTGAATCTAGAATCTATAGATTGAAACTTGAGGAAATCGATTTTTCTGAATTCTCTGCCGAAGTCTCAACCAAAAGTGTTGTCAATTTTTGACTAGTAAATAATTGCATTACGTCAGTAAAAATGGAAATCAGAATACATAGAAACCAGAAATAAGTAACATGAATGTAAAAAAAAAAAACAAGAAAATTTCAATTCTTTGTGCTCCCTCTTTAATCATATATCCGATAGCATATATAATATATGTATACACCAATACATATAATAAAACGCGAGTGTTTGATTTAAATTATTTGATTTACTTGTGTTGTTTTCGTATTTTTTCATCAGACTAAAAGCAACTGTAGCAAATAACGATCGTTTTTAATTAATTATCCGTTTGTTTCCCCTCGGGGTTGCTTCAAGTTTCACAATACAAACTTCAATATCCGCCAACGAACCGCACTATTTATATAGAATATACGAAGTATGTACATACATATAAATTGAAGCAAACGTATTTGAGAAATAGAAAAAAAAAACAGTACAAATCGCCTTTAACAGGGAAAAATGCCACAAAAGAGAAGATAAAGAGACCGAGAGAGAGAGAAAAGAACGAGCGACTGATGTGATACTTGACGTCGATATTTCTCGAGTTTCGACGTAACATACAGCCAAAGAATAATCATATGACACGAAAAGACAAGAACGAGAAACGGCACAGAAAAAACAAGAAAAAATGATGTGAAAAAAAAAAGGAAATAGATAACCGGCAGTGAAGCTAAAATAAATATATTACGGAAACGCGTTCACGCAATCTCACACCCCCTCCCTTATATATAAAGGTAAAAGCTGTATAAGGCGCGGGTGCGGGTTGCAGACCCGGGTGAATATACAAGCCTATTTGTAAGGCTTGAGAAGGCGCTTATGAAAGCCTCCTTCACTTTTCCCTTTCCCAATTCTTATTATTTTTTTTTCTTCTTTCTTTTTTTTTTCTTCTCTAAGAATTCTAACGTTTTTGTTTCGTTTTTCCGTCAAATCCGTTACCGCCGGTCGGTCTTTGTCAAAATTGATATTGATAATTCCTCATCAATTCTGTGAGAAAAAAAAAACGACTTTATCTTAATTGAATGAAAAATTCTTTTTTTTCGGAAATTTAACAAAAAATCATTTCAGGAGAATAAACAGTAGAGATAATTTTGGTTCGATTCCGCTTTCAATCAAAATTAAAAAAGAGTATGTACATTGTACATCTATAGGTAAGGTGAATCTGATTCCAACTCTGATTAGGATTATAGAACAGAGAATAATTATAGTTAGAATAAGACGGAGTTCCTTTTTTTTCGATTGACGAACAAAAACTGCTTGTTTGAAACGATTGCTAAGAAAATTCAAATCCAGAGTTTTGGCAATCACTAGAAGAAACAAATGCGAAACAGAAACATGGAAGAATCGCAACCATATCGCGTGACTAAAAGCTAAAGGGCCTAAGCGCAAAAAAAAAAAAATGTTCGATTTCTTAATACCAAAATCTTTTTCATGCAATGTAAGAACTTTTGGGCATAGTCGCAAAAAAAATTTTTGTTGCTGCTTAGGCCCTTTTGCTTTCAGTCACGCGATATGTTGTTCGTGAAATTTGAGGGAGAACCCTACCGAAATCTTGGAAAAGGAGGATTTCATTTTCAAAATGGCCAAAAAACGTCGAATCAAAAAACAGATACTAAGAATTCCAGATTATGGTAGGATATATTTTGAAAAAATTTTCTGCCGTGAAAGTTCGTGTGCAGGGAACCTTTCGCAACCCTGCGAAGGGTTCCTTGCGCATGAACTTCCATCGTAGAAAATTAAAACTTTCTTTCAAAACATATCCTACCAATATATAATCTGAAAATCTTTGTACCCGTTTTTTGTTTGGACGTTTTTGGGCCATTTTTGAAATAAAAAACTACTCTGTACCAAAATTTCAGTAGAGTCCTTTCTCAAACGTGAAAAAAAGAAAGAGTAACGTTTTGCAAAGAAAAAAAAAGAAAAAAATTGACTCCCTGGTTTCGATTTATGATTTTGAACCTGTAAAATATTCGTGACGAATTCTGATAATCGCCCCATATGTAACATAAACATAGATCCATTCTTTTTGTGTACATTCATTTTTTTTTCTTTATTATTCTTCTTCCTCTTCCTCTTTTTTTTCTTTTACCTCGGCTCACCTTCGACCCTCACGTTTTGGATCCAATCAGTTTTTACTCCCCTAGATATACTATATGGGCAGGTATACATGTATAGCATATATAGACAGTAACGTGTAGCGAAACATCATTCCCCCCTGACTCACCCCCTTCATCCGCCCAAGTCGCGATGTCATATTGTGTGAGCTTGCGATATCAAAGGTGCTTGCGCTGCAGGCAGGCATATCCTTCGCCACCTTCCCTTATACATATACACGCTTCCTTCCTACATATTCCTTTCTTTTCTTTGCTTTCCTTTTTTTTTTCTTTCGTTTCTCTTCTCTTCTCTCCTTTTCTTTTCTCGTCTTTCCCTTATACCCACCCCCTTCGCCTTTAGCAGCTTCGAAAAACTACTGTTACCCCTAGCTAAAGCTCTATAGAGGCTATATCAAACCCTGATACCCCTGTTTTCTCTACCCTCTTTGAGTCGAGGCGTCAGCCTTTACTGGCAGCTTTTCTTACCCTAAATCTGGAGTTAGCATCTTATCTTTACTTGATATTTTTGTATACGTATATTTATTATTATAATTATTTTTGTTTCATTCGGTGGAATAATTAGGGGTGCGAAAACGAAAGATGCTATGTGAATGATTTTCTGTAACACTTGCTTGAAAAGTGTTATTTTCGAGGCTTGTATAGCGTGCGCGAAGTGCCTTATTTCCGATTGATGTAAAAAGAATAGGGTTGGCGGATGCGCACACTCGATATGCTCTACTTTTCGCACTAGAGCATTTAAGACGCATGCGCACTTCGAAGTAGCTCAATTTTGCGCACTGACAGTAACGCCATCCGGCGCAGGCCACGTATAACCTCGATAATTATTTTGTGCGATTGCTTTTCTCAAATAAAACTTTCCATGCAGGAGTTACGAAAAATATCGTATATGGCAACTGCGAAAAGGCGATTTACGTCTCGTACGAAGTTATCAAGAAATCGCCTACTTTTTGCATTAGCAACACAATATATTATTCAAATTCAGGCGACCAGTATGTCATGAATGGAAAAATCGAACCAAGTCCAAAATCAATCTGGTTCTTCAGCAAAGTTTATTTGACACAATTATTACTCATCATAACAGCGTCTCGTTTCGAAACATCCTTCGACTTCTCTGAGATCAAAATTGTGTGGAATATGTCATAAATTCAGTGGGGGCAATCGGGAAATTTCATTTCAGGGCCGAGTCATTTGCAAATCAAGGTGAGAAAAAATCTTTAATTTTTGGAAGATTGACCTCAAGTGGATACGTAAATTTTTTAAATTCGATTCCCTGCACCGATTCATGACCGCACGTCCTTTGAACAAACTGAAACAAGTAGAGAATTCAGATCTGATCAACGGTGTGTAAATTCGTGCGATATAGGTGATTTAAAATTAGACGATTATTCAAATATGTGATATTAGCGTTGGTGAAGAAATGAATTGACTTTGGACTAAGTTGAATTTTCGGGGCGGGATTGAAGTTCCGAATTCCAAAAGTTCCGTACGGTCAAAAGTCCGAATGTATTTCAGACGCGATTCTGAGTTTCTAGAAAAGTCAGCGTTCAGAACTTGTAAATTCCGAAAGGGCGAAATGCAGACAGCTCAAAGATCCGAAAGTTCAAAATCCGAAAATTTAAGAGAAGCTCATGACGAAGCTATGTCAAATAAATGACGCTTCATGTGCAAATTCCGGAATTCGGAGTTTTGGCTTTTCGGAATATTGAACCTTCGGTGTTTTTCGCTTCGGAGTTTTTCAAAATGGCTACGTAGACTTTCGGCGAAATAATCGTTCTAAAAACTGTTAGTTGGTAGTATGAAAAATCGGATTTTGACCTTTAGCAGCTTTTGAAGTTCGAAATTTTAATCCCGCCTCGATTTCTCGCGAGTGCGACGCAGACGGATTCGTTTAATTCTACTGACAATGAAAGTAGATATTCATTATTTTATCATTGAAAATGATTTTATTTCGTCAAATCATGTAAATGTATGCATAAATGTATTCAAGTGTAAATGTATATGCAGATATGAATATCATGCAATCGAGAAAATTTATGAAAGGAATGATTGGGGGCAGTAGCGATCGGCTTGGAGTCTCATTATACCGATTGTTACAAAATTCTGTTACGGAAGTATGTTACGGAAATTGCGTCACTGATCGGGTAAACAAATGACGTAAATATGAATGAGAATAAATGTAAAGAACCTGTACCTGCAGCCGATCAACGTGTGTACCGTAGTCGCGAAGCGAAGAGAGTTAGATTATGTGCGGAATCTATAATCGTTAACATTAATAAGAATGTGGTCGATATCGGGAATCCTGGTGAAAAAAAACGGATGGGAATGTCGTAACTTTTAACGTATGTTATTGAAGAAATATTTGTTGCAAAAAAGTTCATATATACGTCGGGTTGCGTATCGAAAAATACGATTAAAATTTGGTTGAAATATTTCATCGACACATCTTTGTATCGTAATGATCAGATTCATATTATTCCAATTTTTTAAGAAAAAGATGAGGTATATAGTAGAATCCAGAATTAGAGGATATCGATGAAAACTAGAATTGGGTAAAATCGAACAAGAAAAAAAAACAGAAAACGTTTGAAAAAAATTAACATCGTTTGACGAACAGGACATGAATGCTGAGGAGTTTTTACTTTTTCAACAACAAACTTTGTTCAGGGGTGAGGATATGGTGATACATAGGTATGGTATGCATCAACAACCATACTTGCTTTCGTTCGACGAAGATGCTGAAGAATTGTCTATTCAACAATCTATAAAACAGGAGGAAGCTGAAGGCATTTTCAATGACTGCAATAGTTGCCTAGGGGCGATATCTGTAGATTTTTCTTCTTGAAATCGAAATTCCGTCGAGATTATGTTATTGTGTTGATCAAAACTAACGATAGCTTGCCATAAGATTGAAAATTGTATTAGAAATTCAGAACCCATTCGCCATTACAAGGTGACAACTGTAGGATATTTCTAAAGGCTCCTTGGGTCTCAATCATGTTTGCAGGATATCCGTGTCTTAGGGAGTCGTTCAGAACAGTAAGACCAGGATATTGCAGCATCGGATTTGAGGCTGGATCCCTTGTTCCATGAAGAGAATAAAAAATCGCCCATTTGATCAAATTTTCTTTCTCGAAATTGACGAAATATTGATTTTTTATTGTTTAAGGAAAAACAGGGATCGGATTCACGATTCAACACTAGGAAGTCTAGCTTGAGACCCAAGGAGCATTTTGAAATTCGGTATTTCATTATTTGGTACAACGCTGATTTATAATACAGAAACTTCAGAATTTCTTACTTTCAAATAAACTGACCGCCAAAAAGTCGATAATATATCAAATGGTAATCCTTTTCATTATAATTACTCGATTATTGATAAGAATCACCTTTTTTCTCAACTTCAAATGAAAGTCCGACCATGTTTGGAAATTTCTCTATCGAAATCGGAGTATCGTGGGAAAATGAAGACGAATAAATATATGCTGTTCGCGGTATTTTATATCCAAAAACGTTGATGAATAAATGTTTGACATTCAATTTCCATTCATACGTATATATATATACATAAATACATATTAATACGAATTAATTCTTTGGCTTGAGTCGAATATAGGAGCAGCTGGTGAATAAGCTCTTCGAAATAAACGTTCGTCGTCGACGTCTCCGTCGACGTCGTCGTTTTCGTGTTGAAAAGTTATTTCCTCCTTGAGCCACGTCACGTCGGTAAGGAGAAGGGAAAGATGGTAGAGACGGGATTCCCTCTCATCGTCAGGAAGCACCCCTATAGCTACAAAACCTCCGACTGAAGCGCGAGGCTTGAAAATTGATCGAAAGGGTACCTTCCCATCTTGACTTCGTACTTTAATCGAATTCGAACTATGACGTCAAGAGAGGATCCCTTTACTTTTCTCCCTAAATCCCTTCGCTGTATAGGTATAGGTATATTGATATTAAGGAGTCAAAACGAAAACGGTTTTTCACAATCGAGAAAGAATGAGAATATTTTTCGAAAATTATTCTTTTTCTGAATCTCATATTTTTAATCTACAGAAAAATGTGACTTACGCACAATTTTTCACTGAATTGATTTTGTTTCTTCAAACCTGATCAATCGATCAATCAAACGACGAATAAAATTATCGAATAATATTTTCTGTTAAAGATAATCTCTTCAACGGGTTCGCAGGAGTTTATGGAAGAGGATCAGCTCTTCTGAACGGTGAGTGTGTTTTTTCAATTTGGGATTTTTTTTTTTTCTGTAAGTTTAATTTCCTCCGAGGTGGACGTTTTTTTTCCCCCCTGAGCAGTCCGGAATTTTTACAGTTAATTATAGAGGTTCGACGGTTAATGGATCAGCATTGATTGCAGCAAATTCCGCGCTAGTACACTCTGAGCTTTTATTTTATTAACCACCCCTCAGTATTTAATGGCGAACTGGCTGGGATGCCTCTATATAGGAAAAACTATATAGGATACATACATACATACCCACCACGTGTACCGCATGGAAAGTCTGGACTATATATACACACAGAGTAATAATATTTACCGTCAAACGACAAAAACCAATTCGAATTTCACGCCCCTGGATATTAAGCCATACATTTTATACTTTATTATACAGGGTGTTATTCGGCCAAACCCTTCCCGATGATCGTAATTGAACCTTGCGATTTACCTATAGACACTTTTTGATGTTTATTGTTCAATTCAATTGAAAAGTTGACAAAAATTCATAGGCTATAGCAAAGGAACAATATTATATAAACGTCAAGGCAGTTTCAAATTGGTAAAAGAAATTGAGGAAAATGTTCGGGCAGTTAGAAAAGAGAATGATAGAAAACAAGGAAATGGTTGGGAAGTTTCCTATAATTGGCGAAATATTGAAGGGGGCCGTGGAAGATCTAGAGAATCGGATAAAAATGTTTAGATAAACTCGAGATACAATTGAGAAAAATTTGTCAATCTACAAAGAGAGTCAGGAAATTTCACTTTTGACGAGAAAGTCGGACGAAGGTAGAAGAAAAGTAGAGGAATAAGTTTTCAACTACCGGAATCATAGAGAAATGGTTCGGAAAATTTTCTAGGTATCAGTAGTAAAATGTGAGAAAAGTTCCGTAAATTATTTGAAAATTTAGAAAATCAGCTACGAGTAGCGAAAAAATTCAATGGAAAGTAAAACGAATTTCATGATTGTTGGAAATGTTTGAATATTCTTAAGATGGCATGAACATTGGTCAACTGATGCAAAGAAAAAAATGGAAAAAATTACTAGTAAAAATGTTTGATAGGAAAATTTCCAATAGTAAATCGACGACAAAAAAAAAAAAAAAAAATTGAGCAAAATTCCTGAAATATATTCAATTAAGTGGAACAGTGACGTCCGATAAATATTTACGATCAACAATTAATGACAAAAAGCAATTCTAACTTTATACCCCTGCGAATATACAGACCCATATACACGTATATATGTGCGTATAGGTACCTACAATACATCATACAGAAACATTATTCAACCCTACACCCTCCCTCGTGACTCGTAATTGGAACTCGGGATTAACCTATCAAATTTAGTAACTCAAAGGCCAAAATTTTTATCAAAAATCACATATCAGATTTGAAAATCTAAGTAATTTATTCACTTTTCAATTTCTTTCAACAAATTCTTGTCAGCGAACATGTTTTTTCAATATTACCACAATTGAAAACATAATGTATGTACGTGAATACGAGTAAATTTTTCTTAGAACCAAATAATGATCCGTGAATGCGTAACGTTGAAAAATTTCCAAGATCCACGGAGGATATTTATTTATTCATTTTATTTTTCTTCTGCCAGGGATAAAAATATGTATATAGGGTGAGTTGAGCTGTGTGTATATGAGTGAAATATTTTGCCGGTGAAAAAACGCTCTGAATAACGAACCAGATATTCCGGTTTTATTATCTGTAGCTGGTATACATATATTTATCTATGTATGTATGTATGTATGTATAGCATGCAGTATCAACGGTAAGACAGATGGACAGAAAGATAGACAGAAAGACAGACAGCCCCAGCCCAAAAAGCTCTGCGCAGAGTCGTTGTGATAAAATAAAGATAGAGGGAAGGGAATAATAATGGGTAACGCAGGGAATAGCTGGAATCGTGAAAAAGGAAAGAAACAAAACAAAAAAAGAAAAAAAAAAAACCCAAAGAGAAAAAAACTAAAGGGACTGGGAAGGGGAAAAAATACAACTTTGCATAAATCCGTACCGATAAATCCCTGGAGGAGGCGATTTTACCGCCTGGATTTATACCGGAAAACTAATTCCAATTCAATATATACATACTTTATTGGTACATTAGAGAACTGAAAATATCTTCGGTACTGAGTGGAGAGAATTTTTTAATATTTATTAGAATTGATTTGATTATGTCTAATCGAAATGGCAAATATTGGTTGATTTCAAATTTGAATTGACAAGCAAGAATCAGTTGCAGATTTGATTTGTATTTGTGCAAGTAATTTTATCAAATAAGACAGAATTTAGATTTGTTCAAATGAAAAAAGTGAAAATTTTATTTGTTTTTCTACTCGGGATTTGAGATTTCTATTTTTTGTGAGATCAACAATCGGTTTGGATTGAATCTTCAGGTTCTAATTCCTTTTGATGATTGCCCGTCGGACCAAGAACGTAGATAACTCGATTTGTAAATTAAAGATTACCGATTGCTTCGTAAATTCAATACTGAAATGTGTGAAGTTAATCTTCTCGGGATGATAAAACGATATAGAAGAGACAAAAAATGGTGTTTCATTTCACGTGACTGAAAACAGAAGGTCGTAAGCGCCAAATAATTTTTGTTTTTGCGAATATGCCCCAAAGGTTTTGTATTGCATGAAAAAAATTTTGCCACTGAAAGAACGAATATTTTTTTTTTTTTGCGCTTACGACCTGCTTTTATTGTTAGTGACATTTTCCCTTGCAAATGCAAATTCATTATAGCACAATCTAAATTAACAATTCGGAATGATTTGTAGCAAAAAATGATCGAACGTTAGAAAATTGTATTTTATAGTTGAAAAAAGTGTTCTGATTTGGAATTGTAATTGAAAGTTGATCGATGGAAAAATAGAAAATTGGAAATTGTGTGAAAATGAAAAATTCGATCCGCTTTGATTTTGAAATTTCAAATTGGGCTGACTTCCGTACTTGATATTGGAATTGCTTTGCGAATAAAAAATCAAAATGAATTTAAGAAAAAAGTAAAAAGTGAAGCTAATTGTCTATGCGGTTAAATGCGGTTTCGTTGCTCGCCCACACCCGCGGTACGGTTTGTTCGCAGTTTTTACTTTTCAACAGTTCTTAACCACCACCGCACAGTTATTAGGAGTTATCTTGTCAGATATATGTACGAAGAAAGTTTTAACAATAGGAAAGTTGCTCAAGTTTTATAATAAGACGCGAAGCTCGGCCCAGCGTCGGCTTGTTGAAATCTGATAAAATCTCATTCAACCGCATTCGCGAACCACTCTAGATTCGAGATTCCAGATTCAAAAGAGATTTTAATTGCTTGAGGCTTAAAAACTTGCACACGTGGATACCGAAAAATCCGGATTATTCTCTCTCTTCAATTATCCACGATCCCAGATCGTTTTCATTTTTTTCATATCTCAAATTTCTCATTTTTCATCTATTATGCGGAAAATTCAGATAAGCCCTGTAAAGTTTGCCAATTATTTCCCGTGTACCGCATATTGAACTCTTCGCTACCGCACTTTGGAAATTACAAAAATTTCACCATAAAAATAGCAGGCTTTTGAGATACAAAACCGAATCCGAGGTGTGATCATCTCGAAATGACAAAAAAAGGTGATTTTTGTATTCAATCCATCCGTTTTGAGGAATAGAAGTTTGTTGGCGTGTTTGAAAAAGAAAACCTGAATCGGTATCCAATAATTTGTTCCTACCTTTTCCTAAAAAACAGTAATTTAGAGAATAATCTTATAAGAAGTAATAACTCAGAAGTGCGAAAAAAAGTGGGAATGAAATTCTGAATTTCAAAAGCTGCAGAAGGTAAAAATTCCGAATTTTCATAGTGCCGACTCAGAGTTATTAGGAAGATCATTTCCCCGAAAGTCTACGTAGCCAATTTTAAAAACTCGGAAGTGGAAAAATTCCGAAGGTTCGAAATTCCGAAAGCTGTGAAAATCCGAAAGGCCAAAACTCCGAATCTCGGAACTCGCTCACGCAACGTCGTTCATTTGACAGCTTTGTCACGAACTTCCCTTAAATTTTCGGATTTTTGGAGTTTCTGAGTTTTTAACTTTCGGTTCTTTGAGCTGTCTACATTTCGAATTTTCGGAATCTGCAAGTTCTGAACTCTCACGTTTCTAGAAACTCAGAATCGCGTCTCAAATAAATTCAAAACTTCAATCCTGCCCGCCACCCCCACTCATCCAGAAACTTCGCTCAATAGACACTGCTTGGCTCTACCGCTCTATATTCTATTTTGAGTAATTTTTAGCCAAGCAGCTATATCTTTTTTTTTTCTCAATTTTATCAGCTGCATTTTATTTTAGTTTTCTATTAATTTCGTTTTGTAATTTTGTATAATGTTACAGTAGGTACATACATGTGGTAATACGTATACACGCATAATATAAAAAAAAAAAAGAATAAATTTTTGGGCGTAGGTCTACATAATGCAGCCTTAGGGGCTTTCGCTTAGATAACAGAGTTCTCAGACGAATGTCCACCCACCTACATATATATATATATATGTGAAACTTTTCGCCAGGCTTCATCTAGATTCTAGTTTCTTCTCTATTCAGAAAATGTTGGGTTTTACTTCTTCATGAGGTCAGACCACCGGCTGAAACGTACCGGTCAGATAAAGTGGTCCATTTGTTGTACAATATCTTCGGCTTCACGTCCAGAACTATATACGCGGACCTCTTCTCTTGGCTGTCAAAACCTTATGTCCTGACCAAAGAACCACCACTCGTCCCCTCCCCTTTTTTACTCCCCAGAGATATCACTGTTCCTCTATCTATTTTATCTTTAGTTTATTATTTACCTCGTACTCTATCTCTTCTTCTATTTTTAACCACGAGTAATTTCCTACAGAGGAACTTAATTTTGAACCAAGTAGAAACTTTTCAAGGATTGCCTTTTTGTTACTTCGGGTGGGGGTGAATTTTAATTTTTCAAACGAATAGTCCGAAATTTGACATCGTCAATCCGAAATGTCGAAATCAGAATTTGAGCTCGATATACCAGAATTCAGAACGAAACGCAATTTCGATGGGCAATGTCGGTTTTTGAGAATTTTTTTACGCCACAGGAATCCGCCATTTTGAATTTTGCAATAGTGACGTTGGCTTCCAAACCACCGATTATTTTTTTCCAACTCCAATCGATCTTTCAATTCTCATCCACCGTGACACGATTCCGAAGTCTAATTCGTATTCAACCACCCATGGAAACCTGTGGGAATAAAATTTTATGAAGATTGAACTGTTTCTGAATTTCTGTCTACATCTTAGATTCCTTATTTTAGATCCCTTAATCTTGAGGTTATTCTAATCGTAAACAGTTATTCTAGAAATTTCTGTCATACTAGCTCAACTAATTTCAGTATTCTCGTCCATTATTCCGAATTACTGAATTCAGAAGTTAGATTGTTAACCATCAGCGAACTCAAGTCCTGAAAGGAGCAATATCTGCTGTTTTTCTACATATCCATCCGTCATCTTGGCTTTGCCATACGAAATATTGCCACTTTGATTTCAAATTTGTAATCAGCGGTGGAAAAAACGTCTGGAAATGAATTTTCGTGAAAATTGAGGGACGTTTTTTCTTCTGTTCGTCCGCTACCGCCGCCGTTTGATCTGTGGTTTTGAATTTGTGTCAATACAGTTTCGAAAATGGAGAAAAGCACCGGGGTAAAAGCCCCCCAGAGGTAAAGTAGAAAAGCGAGTAAGTCAATTTCAATGTAAATTGTCTTGTTCATTTATTTATATCTCTTGTTTAGGGTAAATAGAAAAGTGGATAAGGTCTAGTTCGGCGTCTGTCTTGAGCTTTCGACTTTCCGTCTCGTCATCTTGCAGTTTTGCAAGTGGTTGTTGGATTTTGAGCTGTTGAATCTAAGCCAGACCCAATTAACGACGGAACGTTCACCCAAGCGGAAACTCTGCTCTGGAGATACTCGAGTTACCAACTAATAAATTAGAGACTTAATCGAGTTCCCAGTCGTCGCAGTATGGAGCGTTGACGCGGCTTCTTGTTAGCAGGGAAGGCCCGTTCGCTATCCACGTCTTACGATTAGTATACGTCAATCTTCCATTATCAATATCATATCCAGCTGCATGATGAAACATGATTATATTATCATGATTATGTAGTTCTGATTTTATTAGCTTCAATCAAATACAATATCATTTCGAAGGACCTTTTCCATTTTGACGATGGAACGTCATCAGATTCTTGTAATCTAATCCCCGACGTACCTTGCATGGGAATCTGCATAAACAAATTTTATGATTTCATGTATTTTCCAAGAATCGATTCTATTTTTTCGAATTCAGTAGAATTCTGAGCCAAAACCTTGAGGAATCCGCCGAAGATAATTGAAAAGCTATGTAAATTTTGGAAAATTTGATTAAAATTCATCAGAGTTGTAGGGAAGCTGGAAAAAAATGCATGAAACCTCGTACAATTAGTACAGTAATCATAGGAAATTTGGAGGAATTTGATCTAACTTAAATGAAATTATTTGAAAATTGTATAAAATTTTATAAAATCTATTGAAAACTTTTTAATTTTGTGAAATTTTATGAAAACTAAGTCAAAATCATACAATCCCACCAAAAATACGAAATTTTTCTATCAAATAGGGTAAAAACTGTTTCAAATTCTCTGGAATCTCCGTAATGGTTACAAAATTCCAAAGAATTCAATGGAAACCGAACATGTGAACGAATGAGAACAAGATGGGTTATTGAATTTGAAAACTCAAGAATTGATGAAATTTGGTGAAACCCGTAGAAAAAATAACGAAATATCAGGAAATTTGTGAAAAGTTTTGTGATAATGCATGGAAAGCATACGAAAATTGGCGAGAAATTCCACGTAATCCAAATAAGATTGTGAAAAATTGACCGAATCATTGAAAAATGCAGGACATAAAGGTATAGAATACATGGTAGTTAATTTTTCTAAGTGATTAAACTCTGGGAAGAGGGCCCGGTACTAAGTTTGACAAGTAAACAGAGAATTATATCCGCGTCGCTTACCCTCAAGTTTGGAGGGCAGCTCCCATCAGGCGAGTAAACATCGCCGCATTCTGCCAACTAATTCAATTCCTAGTTACAACGTTTAACCTCCTGCCGTCAGACCAGCTGAACTTCCATCCTCCATCTTCCTATCCCATTTCAATCCCTTTCCAGCTTATTTCCCTTCAATATAGGTAGAATATGTACGTCTACGCGAGTTCATGTGTATCGAGATTTGTGTTTCAATTTGAGTCAACGCAACAATCTGTAAAGTTGTAGGTACCTACTCTAGAATTTGGTCAAAGGTTGCCAATATCTTGAAAAAGTTGGGAAAATTCGTTTTACATTTGATGGGTAAGTTAAGGATAAAAGAATTGAAAGACAGACCTTTACTTTTCTTAATCAAACACCACAGTTATCGATATGGAATCTGATGTTGGGTCAAACTTGTCTCAAAATTGGATCAAAGTTGACTTCGTTACTTAGAGAATATTAGAAAAATCATGAGGAAAAAATCCGACGAGTATCAATAAGTATTGACATAACATCTGGGCTTTGCTTAATTAAGCTGCACTAAAATTGTGTCAACATAATTGGATTAGAGTTGAGTAAATTTTGAGAATTCGGCCAAAATCGTAATGAGGGAGATGGCGATCCATCATCATCGACGTAAAATCTAAACTTTGACCAAAATTGGGTTACAATTGTGTCGAAATTTCATAAAGGTATCTAATTTCCGTCACATTTGTGAAGCTTCACTCAATTTCGTGGAAAAAGCATCTCCAGAGCAACAAATATAGACGGAACATGTTGAATTACGTTAGAATTGTGTTAGAATTGAAAAATACTTGACTTGTTTTATCGAAAATTTCTTGAGATTTGTGACAAAAAGATATTATACTCTTCAAAGTACATGAGAATCAAGAGGAGGAATGATGAAGTCGAAGTTAGTAACGTTAATGTAACAGAATATTTGGAAAAAAATCACTATTTCATGACTCAAATGTTGTTAGGTAAGTTTTACTCACTTTGGAAAATTATACACAGTATTTTGGTGTTTTTGAACCGTTCCAGTCACGAAACAAAGAATTTTTTCCCCATCATTTTGTTGCGTCAACGTATCGAACTTCTATAAAAATATACATTGGACTATAAAATCTAAACTTGGTTCGGGGTTGTGTCAAAATCAGCTCAGATTTGTCAACTTTTTGTGAATTATATGCAAATTTCTAGCGAATGGTGAAAAATATTTATATGAATTAGGAGTAAAATTGTGCTTTTCCAATTTCTCAGTATATGAAACTTTAAAAATGTTGTTCAAAATTGTGTTCAGGTTGGTTGAGAGATCGGTGATGTCGTAAAAATTTCTAAAAAATTATCAACAAATGGTATAAGGCCAGGTATAAAATTAAGTACTTTAACTCTAAACTATTGGATTTAATTGTAAGTTCGTATAAAGTTTTTTTAACTTTCTATCAAATTTGAAAACAGTGAGAAAAGGATACAAGAAGCGATAATTATCGACACAAAATTCAGAGGTAGTTCAAAGATGGTTCAAAATTTTTGTAAAATCGTGTCGAATTCTATTAGCCTTTGAAAACTTTTCGAAAGTTTCTTCCAGATTGAGAGAACGGATGCAATATAACGAGTGACTGCAGACATAGAATCTAATTTCGTTTCAATATAATATGAAAATTGTGCGGAAATTGGGCAAAGTCCGGCTGTATTTGAACATTTGGTGAAAAAATGTCAGGAAAATCGTAAGAGAAAAGGATATAAGGGCTGATCGTGATCGTGAAGAGACGAGGCGAGACGAGACGAAACGGGAACGAGGGGTGGTCCTTGATCTGACGAGCGTACTCGTCAGAGAGCCATTTACCTCTCGGGGAAAAAGAAAGCTAGAATGAAGAGTAAGGCCGTTTCGAGAGAGGCTAAGGAAAAGCTCATTCTTTGTCCTAGGATCTTAGATCCTCTTTAAGATATCCAAAGTGGTTACGACGTCACGTCATCCAGTCTGAGCGAGCAGCCTCCATTTTACTGCTTTAGGCTCATTTGTGCGTTATTCAAAGTGACGGAGGAAAAAAAAAGGGAGATGCGACCGAAGAAAAATAAGAAAATCAAGAACGAGAACCACCCAGGTTTTTAGAATCGTGGTAGACACAAAATATTTCGAAAATATAACTAATTTCGACCCTGAATTGAATCCTAATCAATTCAAAATGAAGTTCGATCAAACTTTTTTGAGTTAAGTGATTAAATCTGACGAATTTTCATCAAGCTCTGTCAGACGTTATCAGTTTTCATTGAATCTCATAACCTCTCAAGATTTCTTTAACGATCCGTCATGGAATTCGATAGAATTTTATTAGATTGAACGATCGAGTCCCAGAAAATTCCATACATCTGATGAAAATTGTTGAAATTCTTTCAAGTTTGCAAGAAAAATTCCGTGCATTGGTACTAATTTCTATGGAATTGCAGTCTATTCTATGAAATCCCGTCAAATCGAACTCAATTCTATCACACCCTGTAGTTTTCTGGCTAATTCAATGGATTTTTATCAATTTCGTCATTGAGTCTTGCAAACTTTGTCGATGTCCTATGAAACGCCATGAAACTGACACAACGGTGATAAATCAATATTCAATTTCGAAATCGACAGAAAAGTCAAGTCACAAATCTAGACAACGCCATGAAAATCTGTGAAAATATCGTAAAACATGAAATCTCGATAATTGCTGTAAAATTTCGTAACACGCGATGAAATTCTGTGAAATTTCTCAGGTAAAATACAATTCAATAAATTCTGGTGATATTTTCTGCAATTTCTCAAGGTCTGATAAATTGAAAAAAAATTTATTTCTGTCTATAAGGGGATGAATTTTTATATGAACTGAATTGGCCTGTACGCTATATATTGATATGCAAGTCTGGGAATCCTGTGCAAACTTAGCAAATAAAGAAGAGAAGAAAAAATAACTAAAATAAAGTTGAAATTAAAAGAAGAAAAAGTTAATTTGTCAAAACCATCTGCATTTGACTTCCCTCGTGACTTCCGTAATACCTACTAACGTGTCGGGGATGCAGAATTCTTTTGAAGAATTTCTTTGGCTCGAGGATTATCACCCCTCAGTGAAATCTAAAGGGTTACAAATATTTGTTAAGGTTAGATTTTCCGCTGACCGAGCCGTCGTCGTAGACGCGAATAATTTCGTTTCCTCATTAACAGCATGCAGTCTGGAAAATGGTAAAAAAAAAAAGAATCCTAACAAATTTGTGCGGCTCTTTTTCATCATTTATCGTTATGAACGACCCAAGCAAATAAAAACAAAAAATCGACCAATGTGAGATGAAAAAGGAACAGCATTTTGTTGGCAAAAAAACATGAAATCGAAAGAGAGATCTGTTAGGGGATAATACAAAAGGATCGAGGAATGAAGTAGAGTAGGTAGGTATGAAGGGAAGATATTTCAACTTTGTCAATTAAGCGATTGGCGTTGAAAAGTTGGCTCTGACTTGGCAATGGTTCCGTCCCTAATACGGTAAAGTGGTTACAACATAGGTAAAGAGAGTAAGAGATAGATAGTCTCTTCACATCGCATCGGGCCTCAGCCAAAAGTTAGACTGGTTTAAAGCCGGGTTCAAAGTTCAAGGTTTGTTGAAGCCTTGACTGAAAGTTGGTATACCTTCATGCCTATCAACCATCTATTTACCATGGAGTAAATATCAGGATATCAGTATGAGGTGAGGGGATGCGATCCTCGATACGAATTATTTGAATCGATGAGCTCATCATACTATTCTGACGATTTCTATCCCGAGAATATGTTGGGAAGGGATGAGCCTCGCTCCATCTTACGGGGATTCCTCATTTTCAGAATGTGCGAATTTGACGATTGGGAAATCAAATGATCGAAACTTCGGAATTGAAAACTTGAAAGTTTGAAGATGAAAATCAAATGCCAGTAGAGGACATGGGTTTTAAAAATTGACGAATTGATAATTAACAATGGTAATATTGAAGGATTGAAAGCTCAAGCATCGAGCAGTAAAAATTGAAGATTCGAAAGTTCAAGAATTGAAATGAAGAATTGTAAGAATTGAAGAAAATCAACGACTAAAAATTGTGAATTGGAGAATTGAAGGGTTCAAAATACAAGATCGGAATATTGGAAAATTGAGAATAATAGATCATAGAATTGCAGTTAGGACTTGAAGAATAGAATCTGGAAACTAAATATTGGAAAATTAGAGTTTCGAAAGTCTGGAAAGTCTGGGAACTGACAATTCAGAATTGAAAAATTGGATTTGCAAAATGTAAAATTCAGACCAAAATGTTAAATAATTAATAATAATAGGTCATAGGAATGGGCCAGGGATCTTGAAAAATTGAGACTGAAAAGTAAGTAGCGGAAAATTGAATGGTTGAAACTTGACGAGTCGAGGGGGAAAATTGGAGATTTAAAAGCTTGACAATGTACAATTAAGAATTGGAGAACTGGAACCGAAAACTTGAATAATCAAAAGAAATAAGGGGATGGAAATTCCGAGTTTACATATAAATGGATGAATGGAACCTTCGAGCCATAAATATTTATTTCACAAATCGAGAAATCGAGAACAAAAAATGAGTGAGCTATAGCTAGAGATCAAGAGATAAAATACTATAGAACATAAACTCCAAAATGGAGGATATTAAACGGTAAGCCGGATATTGTAAGTCGACAATGAAAATTCAGAAATTAAAATTAGAATTGTAATCGAAGGTTGAAAATGCAGTTACTTAATTACGAATATCCAAAGCTTAGAACTTGAAAATAGAAGACGTGAGACTTGAGAGCTGAACCTAACCTAGCTATCATGAGATATACGAATCTGACTGAATTTCTATTCCTTTTCTCTCGACGATAAAATACTTAGCCACTTTCTGCCGTAGCAAAGCAATCATCTCCTGAGTTTCATTCCGGCATGTTGTATAGTTTGGAAGAAACTACGAATCGCGCTTTTGAGGTGATATAGTGGGCGATATGGGAGTCCGTTCAAAATTCTATTATTATTAATTGTTGTCACCTCAAAAACAGGACTTTGTTACTTTCTCGATGACTACCCAACTAATCCGAATGAACCCTCGACGAATAAATTCAGTTTTTTGGCAGAAAGTGGCGAACGACGTCACTTCATTGAAAAAACTGATAGGATTCCAGTAAATTCATGCTTTTGATGTGGGCTAGGTTAGGTTGAGAATGTGGATATGATACTCCATCATTTACAAACAATCCAGGTGGCGTTGCCATCGCTGAAGACCCTCCGCGTCGCAGCATCGAATAGTATCCAAAGTAGAAAATCGTGCGTATGTATATACAGGGTGAATTGCTAACGAGTAGACAGGCGAAAGACAAATGAATATCGAGCGCGCATGCGCACATTCCGAGCGCAGGCAAATTTTCCAGTGCGGCCAACCGAGTCGAGTCGAACTGTCAAAACATTACGGGTTAGATACATCGCGACGATCTGTCATGTATGAATTTCATATTTTGGACAGTTGGCCACACTGGAAAATTTGCCTGCGCTCGGAATGTGCGCATGCGCGCTCGATATTCATTTGTCTTTCACCTGTCTCCCCGTTAGCAATTCACCCTGTATACTTCGTTTTATTTCCGCCCACTACGGGTACTGGAGGATCTGTGCCGATCACAGCGCCATCAAACGCTTAATTTTATTGGAACGACATTTCGACTCGGTACCTAACCAAGATTGTGCTCCTCATTAATACTCTGTGATACATATATCTCGTAGAAATTGACATACCTCATTGGGCGCGTGCTCATAGCTCCGGCGTGCTCGCCGCGGCCAAAGACATAAATAACAAAGTGAGGTTAGGTTACTGTTAACTTAGGCGGGAAGGTATAGACGTCGTAAGAACGTTGTCGTCAGCGGTGGCGTAGCCGACGCGGTATTGGAAAATTCAATTTTGATAACATTTGCCAGAAGCTCGCGCTCTCCTTCTTTCTACAGACCTACCCCTCCCTCTCCAAGCTTCTTTTCTTCTCTTTTTTTTCCTCCTGCCCATAGCTTCGCCTGGTCGCTTCCTTGGCTTCCAACGTTCAGAGAAGGAGAGGCGCGTTTCTTTCGTGCGCTGCGCTGTGGCGGGTACCGAGTAGCCTCAAGGAGTCGCGTCAAGTGGCGAGGGGAGGGGGATCCTACGTTGCTACCGTCGAACCCATTTATATTCTCCGTTCCTCGCGGGCAACGCGCCTACCTCCCCCACTTTAGAACGCCCCACCACTTGGCCTCAGTCCTCACCCCTTGCATAATCGACGATAATTCCAAACCGCAACAGCTAGCTTCTCTTCTCTAGATGGCAGAGTGGCTGGTGCGCGTGGCAGCAGCGGCGTTGCGGCCACCCCGTTTTCTCGTTTCCTTTAAAAGATAGAGATAGGAAGAAAGAGAGAGTAAGAGAAACTCTGGCAGAGCTCAAGCCACAGAATAGTTATATTTTATTACTTTTCTTATCTCCCTGCAGCCTCAACCCCTCAAAAGTCAGTGCCTTTCACCCTTCGCCACCCAACCCAACCCCTTCTTTTTCTTCTTCTTCTTCTTCTTCTTCTTCGTCTTCTTCTTCTTCTCCTACTTCTTCTTGTTCTTACCGTTTCCTCTTATACCTACTTGGTTCTCGCCAGGCAGCAGCAGATCTTTCGGAAACCGGATGAAGGAAAGTTTCAACGTACCTTCTATATCTTGAGACGCATTAGTAGCACTAATTGCTACCAGTGGAAAGAGATAAAGAAAAAGAGGGAAAAAGATAGAAGGAAATGAAAAGAAAACGAACACAAAAAAAAACAAATAAAAAAAAAAAAGGAAAAATAGAATCGTTTTCTCATTTCAGGCAAGAAATTCTAATACTAGTATAACACCGGGTCAAAATTATTATATTTAATTATAGGTATCGCTGGGGCTACTAATTGCTTGAATTAGTTATAAAATAAGTTGTATGAAATGCATTCGAGTACTGCCCGTACGTTGAACATTACAACGCAAGAATGTTCAATTCTGCAGTAGAAAGATTCATCAGGAATACGAAGTTCGTAGAAACGTTCCTCCTTCTTTTTATAAATTTTCAAAACCCTTTCTATTGAAAAATACTATTATGGTACTGCAGAAAAATTATACTACATGAGTGATTAGTTTCTGTTTAGTATGTAACTATTTCTTATTAGTATTAATAGTGATACTGTAGTGTTTCCTCATTAACACACTGGTCATATTAATGTACCCATATATGAATAGTGTATTTATTGGTTAGTAATCGTTCGATTATAGTCAGACTCACAATTTCAACGTAGGTACTACTGGTTTGTTAGACTGCATCTTGGAACGAAAAGGCTTTTGACTCCGGTCTACTCGAGTATCGCCATCACCCTGTACTCTGATAACTCTGTTATTTACTACGTTGTCAGTCGATGCCACAATTGCCAATGTACCTACACTAAAGAGAAGTGCTAATGCAAGGTGTCCAAGTGAAAGGGAAAACCTAAAAAACCTGGAATTCTTGGAGAATCTTGCTGAACAGGGAATTGTCAGAAATTTTTGTTCATGTTCTGGAAATTAAACATTTTGTATTTAACTTCGAAATACTCAACATTTATATCGGTTTTATATTTTTTTAAACTGTGGTCGCTGGACACCATGCCTAATGGTACTCCGCGAAAATTATACTATCCGATTATAGCTTCTCATTATAGTTTTGCTAATTAGTTGTCACTATAGTATACTTGTAGTTAGTTTCAATCAGTGTACTATAATAGCAATACAAAGCAAAACAATTTAAAAAATGTGCAACTTTTCAATTAGTCTTTTCGCGTAGTACCATCAATATCTTTCCGTAAGGGGAGTATTTCTTTCATACGATACTCTCCGAGTTAAAACTTTTGACTCAAAAGTTTGAATAAGAAATGAATAAATCACAATATTTGTTATACATTTCATCCAGCAAGAGATGGAAAAGTATGCGTTTCGTGTCAAAAGCGAATTTCGCTTGTTCAAAAATTTGTTGGCTTTTTTACCCTTCAGCTCACGCCATACATGATTTGTCTGTCTGGCTTTTGGTCTGTCCGGAATAAATGTGAGTCCGGTGTTCTGGGAAACCGGGAAACGGTTCGATGGAAAAATTTGAAACTTCACAGGATTATAGCTTGGCATGATTGGCGTTGAAAAAATTGCTAGGATTGACCGACTGGTTCGTGCGTAACTTTGAAATTGAATGAAAATATAGAATAGCGCTTTGGTTTGCTGTCAACGGCTCAATAGAAAAATTTGAAACTTGACAGGGTTATAGCTAATTGTCTTTTGACGATGAAAAATTACTACCGCGCCGATTGAAACCGACTAACTGCAAATTGATTGGAAAAAACAAAATTAAAGTCCGGGGTAACCCAGTGGATCAATTATTTTCTTTTGGTTCGTTTTCTTTCTCCGTGTTGTTGTTTTTTTTTTTTTTTTCCTCTTCTTCTTTTGTTGGTATACATCGATTTCAATGTAAAGGGAGACACATTGCAAGGGTGCAGGTGGCAATGGCGGTGGTGGTGGTGGCGGTGAATAAAACGGTGAGAAATGATGATTTTAGGCGGTCAATTTATATGGTAATTTTTGTATTCGTACCTACAGAGTACAGTACAGTGCGGTACGGTACAGTTCAGTTCCTGCTCGAGCGGGAAGTTGCTGAATATATGTATTTTGACAATGCCGCATGAACTCGGTACGCGCCTCTTGTCTCTTTCTCGTTGACCGTTTTCGTTGTGTGCAAAATGTTCGTACTCACACATAGATATATGTATGTAAGTATATACATATATGTGTAATGTATGCATGTATATACATCGGGTAACATGCCGGGGTACGTTACACTTATATATATGTATGTACATACCTGGATACAAGTATGCATAGAGTACAATATACGTATGTACAATACGATTTCAACTCCGCAAGTCGACCGCGGCCTCCTTTTATAAACGTGTTCTACCTCTTGAATAGGTTGGTTTGTACCTCAAGTCTCAAGGATAACGCGTCCTGTTGATTATCATGGGAGAAATGAGAGTCCTTGAATTTTATGAACTCGAACTTGTTATTCTTTCCATTTATTCTCTTTTTTTTTTTTTTTTTTTTTGAATTTTTATCGGCAACCTACTTTTAGGCATTCAATACATGGATGGCAATATTTGTATACTTGGGTACAAGATCAGATTTATCTCGTAGACGCCCAAAGACTAATGGGATAAATTAGCTCACTTTTTTGCGGGTGAAAAAAACGTTAATTGGTTGCTGGTTTAGTTTAGCTCATTTCTTTTTCGTTTAGATGATATTGGTTTGGTTTGCTTTGATCTATAGTGGTATCTGATCGTTTAGTTGATTTAATTTGCTTGTCTTTTTGTTTTCTTTAAATTCAGCCTGATTTTTGGTAAACTTTTGTTCACAATAGTTCCTTTTGTATTCAGTGGATTTGATTTTGGTTTAGTCAAATTTCATTTCATCAATCGGTTCCGTTGATGTTTTATTCTGAAATATCAAGTTCAATCAAATTTTCTTCAATCTGGTTTGATTGTGTTCAACTTTTCTTCGCTTACATTTAGGTAATTTTACTATTACTCATTTCAATTATATAACTATCGTATGTTATTTACTTGTATGTACATAGTTGATTTTGGTCGGGGTTGATTTTCGCTCCTTCATTTCAGTCGAATTATCATCATGTTCAGTTATTCACTGCAATATAGTTCAGCTTCCTGAAGGATATCATTATTTACCCTCGTTCATGATCCATAAATAGTCTTCTTTAGTTGAATTTCGCGCGCAATTTTCATGACAATTAGGTAATTATTCAGTTTCATTTCGTTTTGTAGTTGGCTAAATTCCAGTTAAATACGTTGTTTCATCTATAGTAACATCCAATTAGTTCGATTCAATTTCACACATCGTTAGTTGGTCTCATCATTGGTGTTTCAATTTTTGTTGTCTTCCAATTTTGCGCCAAATTCATAGACATAAATTAAACAATTGATTTCAGCTGATCAATGCGTTACTATCAATTCAGTTGTTTTATTCAATTTTCGTTCGATTCATTTGTTTAGTTTTCAATGATTTCGATCGCATTTCATTCTATTCACGTATAGTTGAGATTAGTTTTTCATTATTTCATTTTGTTCATCTGATTTTACGTTTTCAGTTCATGTCCCTACTATTCAGTTGAATTTGATTATCGATTAGTTGATTATGATTAGATGTTTTTCATTCCAATTTTTCAAATCGAGCTTAGTTTTGTTTAATTCACTTCTGCAGTTGATTTCAGATGCTAGTAGCCTTATTTTCGTCATTAGTTAATTGATAAGTTTGATAAGTTGAACTTTGTTTAATTCAGCAGCACTCTATATGACTGAAAAATATAAGATGAGGTTGAAATTTAGTTCCTCCTTTACGAACAATACATATATATTATATATAATAATGAGTACCTACTGAAAGTCCTTGTAGAACTTACAGCAATGTGAGTAACTATTCAGCGTTTAATAAACTATTTTGGCGTTTTGCCGCAGCGGGCGTGTTCTCATTGTTTGAAGTTTGAACAGGCTAGTATTAATAGAAGAGGGATGGGAACCCTCTGCGGATTAACGAACGCTGTAAAGCCCGAAGGTTTTTCGGAGGTTAGAGCTTGTAGGTATACCAGGAGGTAATGCGAAAATAATTAAACCTCGTGCGCTTGTTGTTTTCTGTTTTAGTATTAGTAGCTGGCACGTATATACTAATATGTATAGTAGAACAAGTATAAGGGGAAGCAAGTCTCCGGGACTTGGGCCACGCGGTGCGGCGTGCGCGGCGTGGCGTGGGCTCGTATAAATTCTAAATTCATCACGTAACTTCTCAAAGCACGAACGATAATAATTACCATCCAAAGGTATAGGAAATCTGATTAAACGTAACTACGTATACTTACAAGAGGCTATGCATATAAAACGATACAGAAAAATACTTTCGAGTTACCTACCCCCGCAGGTGCTAATGCATTCATTTTTTTTATCTTCTGCGGAAGCTTATTGACTAATAAAATTTGGTATACTAGTATTGTACTAAACAGAATTGAACTAAATTATGTATGTTATTTTTCGTTAAACTGGATGCAGCTAAATACAATTAAATTAAAAACGCTAATTCAATGAAATTGGAGTCGACCAAACGATATTAGTCTAGAGACGAATATGGTTGACTAAACTTGGTTAATACAATGATTCAACTATACGAGAGGTAAAACTAACTTACAATTAGTGAAACTCAATCTCAATAACGTACTAAATGCAATCGAATAAAATATCAAACTATAAGATCGTGTGAGGGAAATGAAACTGAGTCAATGTCTCTGTAGAATCGAAGTGAATTTAACAGAATTTGACTAGAAATGAAACTGAAAAGGACATAAAGATGCAATCTACTAATCGAAATAAAAGCGAGAATAGTTGATCTAAAAAAAAAAACTCAACTTACCAAAACTAGAATTGAATGAACCAAAAATTCAATCAAACATTGCTAATAAAATAATTTTCATTTTGAGCCAACTAAATATGGAGTCAAATTACTGAAATTTACTTTCATTATGAATGAAGGGGAAAAATGATACCAAAACTGCAGACTGATAAGAAGAGATGAGAAAATCGGACCACACGCAACTAAATGAAATGATGTAAAACTGCAATCAACTAAATAAAGTCAAATTCAAGAAAATCGATCTGGACAAAAGAAACTAAACGGAACGATACTAAAACGGTGCGTCTGAACAAAAAAATGCAACTAAACGCAACTGAATAAAAAATGCAACTAAAATAATTTCAACTCGAAGAAAGTCAAATAGGACTGTACTGAACGCAACTAGAGATACACAAAACTATATAACATCAATCGAGCAATTTAAATTGAGTCCTAAACCTAAACGAGGGGTTAATTACTCTTGAAGTCTGGTGTACATCGGCGGGTGCAGGTGGAGTCTTATGAAATCTAATGAAATCTCATGGAGTCTCGTAAAGTCTCACGAAGTCCCATGAAGTCCCATTGAATTCTTGAAATCATATGTAATCTCTGAAGTCCCCGAGAATCCCACGAAGTCCTGTGAAGTCTTATGAAGTCCCGTGAAATCTGATGTCTTTGAAGTTATCTAAAATCTCTGAAGTCCAGATGAAGTCTCTGAAACATTAAATCTTTGAAGTCTTGAAGTCCGCTGTATAGAATTCTGCGGAGTGATTAACCCCTCGGTCCTAAACTATGTGGTACCGTCCGTGTATCACTACGTTTATAATTACAAAAAAAAAAAAAAATCATTCATAATCCACACACCATAATTTAGTGATTGTAAAATCGTATAATCGGCCAAGACCAGCTATAACATACCTAATACCCACCTCTCTCTCTCTCTCTCTCTCTCTCTCTCTCTTCCGAAATAACATATAGCTCGGGTATCCAAACTATATGCAAACCGTATTTGCGCGTCCCTCAGGAATTTCATTAGGTCTTGAAGCTGACGACCATATACGACGGGACGCGACGCGTCGCGACGCCCGACGCTCGACGCCCCGGGGCTCTTCGATGGAGTCTGCGGGATCTATGGTGCCCGGTGGTAGTGAATAAGGGCTGGGCCAGAGATAACCTCGCTTAGAAACTAGTGCAGGACACCCGGAAGGAGTGCTTAGGCGGGGGATCTATTTCGCGCCTATATCCTATATGTATAGCTCAGTAGATGACTATCTTTCGCACTATTGTAAAGCCAGCTACTATAGCTACTATATATGGTTGGATTTTAACTTTAGAATAGAGATCGTTTTAGAATTTAGAATTTAGATCGAGACCCCCTATACGCGACTTGAAAATCACTGCAGTCGCTCTCGCGAGATACTAAACTCTAAATCCCCTTTCGTTTAATTAAACTGTCCTTTGTACAAGCTTCTCGAGGAGAATCTCACAGTCTGAAGTGAGTCGCGCAGAGAGAGGCTTTAGTATCATCCATAAATAAACGGGATTATCATGTTTTCTCACTCACGCTTCCAAGATCCTAACGGAGACAGTGTCCTGGAGTACAGGGAAAGAAGAGAGACAGACTTCTTTGATCGATCCTCTATCTATCTGATATCGGCATCCATTGGATGTTGAGAAGATGGTCCAATTTTACACTACACGTAGATGTATGTATATGTATATATTTCCATACTATAGAGCAATTATTCTCAGATCTCCTCTTCAATTTTTACTCCTTATTAGTGACTTCTTTTCTGCTTTCATTATCATCCAGCGAAATAATACTAATGGGGCGCGGAAATACTAACTAATTAGTTTCTCTGATTAGTTTTCATTAGCATAGATTAAGATTACTAATACTTGACGGTGAAAAATTGTCATTCTTGACTACTTTTTGTATAGTTTAATTTATTGGTGTCATTTTGACACCATTTGAAGTTAATTTGACACCGCAAGAAACCTTTCCATGTCAAATGAATTCCTATTTTCGAATCAATCGCAGAAATGTATCCCATATTAATCTGCATTGCCAGATTTCATTGCTATATTATTATTATAATTCAAGACTAAAATTCTGAAGAAATTCAGATGAGTATATATCGTCACAGACGAGGTCAGGTACCGAATTTGGTATAGACTGGTCAAAAATCTTCAGAATTATAAATTTCGCACAATAAAAATCGACTAGAGTTCATATAAAATAGAGTTCAATCAATCGTCTTCATCTTAGCTTAGTAAAATTGCGCAAAGTTTCAAACAAATGTGAGGAAGTGGTACCGTTGATGAAGATATCTTCAGTCAACGATAATAATGAATAAATGAATTACAAACGCTTTCTTGGTTGAATCTTTTTATTACTGATATTTCATTCTACCAAATATCTTCCAAAAAGTCATCACTATATCATCATTCAACGTCTCTAAACGTTGAACACGGTGACTTCACATAACACCGTCGATGGTATCACTACGATATTCGAGGGTATATTGATGTTACTTCAAGATTAAGGTCGAGAAGATAATGCGAGTTGAAGACTCATGAAATTATCACAGGAACTTATTGAGAAAGCGTTATTTTACAATAACCTGTACGAATCTCTGTTTATTATGATAAAAATGATTGTTCAGATTTTTCATATTCAAATATCCCCGCGACTCCGCCATTGTGTGCCGTAGTTTGAACAGCCAATCAAACCGAATTATCGATAGGCTGAACGCTATATTATATCGCGAATTCGACTCACCGCAAAAGTGCGCATTGAGTGCAGATTCCCTAGATTCTAACCAATAGGAATCCAGGACAACTAGGGAATTATTGCACTCGGTGCGCACTTTTTCGGTAAGTCGAATTTGCCAATAGAAACTCTAAACACGACCACTGCAGTGCGCCGCACTATCCTTGGTGCGCCGTAACTGTATCGGTTCATGTGATGGCCGTGCGGAGCGCTGCATTAGTAGCAAAAGTAGCAAAAGTAGCAGCAGCGCGGATTGCAGCAGCACAGTCTTACAGGTTTGTAGGTTAAATCAGGGACATATTTCCTCCGTAAGACCAGCAAACCCGAAACCGTACTTTCACCCTGCCTGCGCCCACTTGACTCGCTCATCTGACTTGCAAATGTAATCACTAAGAGCGAGCATCGCGCATCGCGCATCGCCCAGCTGTATATGGCGAAAGGAGAAACGGTATAGAGGAGGATTTCTGGAAACCCCGTACCCTGTACCCTGGCTGGTTCCTATTTCCTGCCTGCCTAACCCCTCGCTCGTCGCACAAAGTCCTCAGATCTCAGTTCCTGTTTCTCCCCCTGCCTCCCGATTCTTTTCCTAAAAAATCACGAATCCCCCTACAGCCACTAACGAGTACCGGTAATGTGCCGCTCGGATCACAAAGAAAACAAAAGAGAAAGAAAAAAAATAAAAATAAAAATAAAAATGAACAAATGGAAGAAAAAACAACCAAACCAAGGGGATCAAATTAGGGAGACAAACTTTTTCGTATTTCTCGTATTCCTTCGTTCGCATTCTGTTACACCAATTACGGGAAATGAAATGAGATAAGTTAGAAACAAAAAATTTTCAGGATATTTAGTTGGACAATTATACGTATACATGGGACAGTCCTTGTCAACTGAGCTAATAGTTCGATCAACCACTTGGACATCTTTCATAATTTGCCAGTTCATAATATGACTCAAAAAAACATTTTGTGATTTTGTTCAGAATTTTCTTGCAATCATATAATAGTTGTTATCACTTCCTAGTCTATCATGACTATTACTACTACTTACCTACTGCAGATCATAACCATTGCAATGTTTCAAGTATAACAAGACTAATAAGGGAGAATTTTTTTCGGTTTATAATCGCACAGAAAGATTGTGAAAAATGGTATTTTAAATCGTGGCGCAGATATATAAGTATAACGAATCGTTACTATAGTCTTTCATACGTATAATCGTGCCTCCCTTAGAATAAACTCAGGTGTAAAATAGTAATTTTTTACATGTGAATAAATTTCCAAGGCTTAGTCTCAGCAGTAAGGGAAGAGGCAAGGGTAGGTGAGAGAGGCTTTGTTTAAGGGAAACTAATTGTGACTAACGTTCCGCAGTATATATGCTAAATGTATAACATTGTATGGTGTGTTATGTATATACGTAGGTATGTATATAATGTACATAGTACGGAAATCCCTGAGTAAAGTGGCGTGTCTTAATTAATAATACGTTATTATACATCCCGCGCAGCGCGAATCTCTGAAATAGCTAGCTACCTAGCTATAAGCTTATAGCCATGCTGCACCCAACATCGTTTAGCATTGTCTCTCGAATAGTAAGTAATAGTTGTAGTAGTGGTGGTAGTATTAGTAGTAGGTATTCCGTCGGTAGAAAGAGAAGCACGATATGGTATGTTGGTGGCTTTATATGGGGTCGATGGTAGTGGTGTGAATTAAATTTTTGACTGTTTTATTACCCTGACGATAAAATACGCGATTTGGTTTGCCACGCGAGTGAGTATAGAATCTATTCTCTCCATCTTTTTCTATAGTATATATCTGGCTTTCTCGCAATCTCCTTCGTTTTATACCGCATATTACCTCAATTCTTGAACTTTTTGATATCCAATGGTTATATTATAGGTATACCTGTGATATAGGTGGGGGATATTAAATTCGTTTCAATGGGTATAAATAGCAGTTAGAAAATATTGAATTTTTTTCAGAATTTATAATATTTGGATTCATTATAGTTACTACATTATACTTACGATGAATATTATACATTTTCAATGATTTCGTTCTTCGATGAATAAATTCAACTTCATTTTCAAGTTCACGTTCTTCGAAATAGTTTTCTTTCGACAACCATAATATTCATGGTAACTAAAGTAACTGAATTCATTGCCAAAAAAAACTAACTGATATCCCAATAATATAATATGGCAATACACGGTGTCCCAATACATAATACTACAATAGATGTAACAATAGTTAATAAAACTGCTCAAAATATGGTCATAGTTGGATGTATCAGTAACTAAATTGGTAGTAGTTTGGTCCATGCACAATGTACGTATAGACAATATACATACTGTGCATAAATATCCAACCGAAGTAAAGAAAAAAAAATCCAAAGAGAACGTATCACCCAGATAGTAAAAGAGAAAAGAAAAAAAAAACAGGATGACAAAAAATTTCCTTCCTATAGAGGATAATAATTAGTTTCAACGCTTTGAATGGCATTAATTCACCCCTCAATTTACATACCACTATGCTATACACCCTCTAACCTACTTAACTTAAATAGATTTGCCAAATGGCATTAGACAGTAAAACTATACCATAGAGTCTCCTTAGAGTCTAGACTCTAAAGACGGTACCCTATTCCCAACCAACTCCCCCACCCCCCCTTACTCCGCAGTATACAATAAAACGCAAAGTGTCTCTTTGTCTGCTACGAGTCTCAGAACCTCCCCCCCCCCCCCCCCACAGGCGTTAGCTTGTACAGAGTTTGGGGAGGGGGGGGGGGGGGGCAGCATTTCCAGAAGCACCGCGTTATAGGACTCTGAGTATACGTAGTAGTTAGGTTGGGTTAGGTTAGATCGTACCTATCCGCTCAAATAACTAGCGCCACTTCCCCCATGCCCCCCGCGTTTCACTACCTACCGCTGAGTTTTCGAAACTTAGTAATAATATACTAAACTGCGCTTCACATTATAGTTATACTATCTAATCGAGATTCCGTTTCATGCTGGAGCAAGGGGGTGGGGTGGAGGTGAGGCATAAAGGAATACGGTCAGAGGTAAACTATATGAGATGCGTTAATCCGTATTGTCCCGGTGTTTCTACCATCCGTCAAAAACACCCTCGCAAACAGCTATAGAGGTTTATACTCTCCGCGGCTAGGCCAGGGGACGGGGGGCCCGGCTGGGTTGGGCCGTGGCCGGGCCGAATCGTGCAGTACCATTTCTACTTCGCTACTCAAGCCGGTACTACTAGACTACTAATACTACTATGTGGTTGTGTAGGTACGGGTAAGGTTTGACCAAGGCTGACCCTAGTCGACCACTACTACTAACCATTCGGATGATATATCGCTGAGACGTGCTTCCAAAACTCGTCCACAATGATGTGTACATTATATACCTATAGTTATATCCATAGTATTTCTCTCTCTCTCTCGAACTCGCTCTTTCTTTCTATACGACTAACATGTCTCTCTGGCTCAGATAGTATGTACATGTCTCTGGGTACCTACCTACTTCATATATATCAAAAATATATTCTTTCACTGTGAAAAAGGGTCGAACACGTAGTCGTAACTACACCTGCAGGACAAAGGGATAAGAGAAAATAATTGGTCAACTGGGTTCGCGTGAACATTTCATCAGTTTCAATCATTTTTTATTTTTGCATTCAATTTATAAGTGACTTCTTCTGCGGTTTACAATCTGAATGGATCATGACAATATTGATTCGTCGAGGCACGAACTATTATCTATTATCCTGTTGTGAAGTTTCAGATTTTTTCGTTCGGCTGTTTTCCAAAATACTCGGATTATTAATTTCGGACAGATCGACAGACTCGGCAAGGTTCCGAATCATTTGTGGAATCAGCCGAAGGTCCGGAAAGCCGAACATTTTGTTAATAGGCGAAAGTCGTTTTTGACACGAAACTGATAGGTACTTTTTGATCCCTCATACGTGAAAGAGTAAACCAATAAAGAAATTAACAACCATCAGTTGCTTCTTTCTATTCATTCGTTTTGGTTATTACATAGTGTTGAGAAAAACGGATGATTAGTCTGCAATAAACAACTTGAAACTTAGAGTCTGCCGAGTAGAATGTGACTTACGATTAGTGTTAACTTTTACGAAATTCTCTCTACTGCTAGTTTATGCACGCGTCCTTAAGGTGCAACGGGAGTCTCTGCAGATAACAATGGTTATCCGCATTGTTGTCCAATTATTATTTGAAGAGACTCCCGTTGCATCTAGTTAAGTGCCAATAGAATTCTCCAGCTGGCTGCATGGCTACTGATTGGTCGATTCTTAAGTTAAGGCACTTAAGGATGCGTGCATAAACCATATGTAGGCATAGATAGACCTAAATCGTATATGAAACTATGAAAAAACTTGTAAAATGTCAAATCAAGTCAAGTGTGTAAGAATAGCTGGAAAATCCCATGCATAGGTACTTCGCCATATCAAATCCCTTATGTGATGCCAGAAGAAACTCACCATCTATATGTATACTTATATATTTGATGAGTGTATGTGTATAGTAAAGAATGGGGCGAGGCATGATAAGGTATAGAAGATATAGCCAGAAGTCTATTAAGGCAAGCGAAGTAAGGAAGTAGGGAATGAAGTAAGGAAGTAAAGAAGTAAGGAAGGAAGGAAAAATCAAGTCAGTCCAGTTAACCTCTCCAGGGTTTGAGAACTTCGAACCGCAAACCACTTGGGACCGCGGAGGACCGGCCGGTCGTTTCTACCATGAAATAGCTTTTGGCTGTCCTTATGCGGTATAGTGCTATATAAGACGCACTATAGTGGCAGGCATATAGGTTGGGAGAGTCTATTATACAGGTATACAGTATTGCAGTATGTAGTAGTATCACTTCGCGTTGAAAACTTTATCCAATCCGTAGTACATGTACATACATATACGTACATATGTATACAAATTACAATGCTTATACGGCAAATTTAACTTTCTAGATTGCTCGGAAGAAGAGAAAAAACAACAACGAAAATAGGAGAGAAGGAAAACTGTGTCTTACGTTATAGTTTTGTGCAAGTGTTATTGTTATGTGCGAATACAAATTAAGTCGTTTATATCACAAAAGTGACAAGCATGAGTGGCTCAAATGACTATGAGGAGTCCTGAGGCGATATATTCCACAAGTCGCTTTAAACATAACCTAGTTAACAAAATATATTTCAATCTGACTGGAATTCTATTCATTTTTTCCAAACAGTAAAATACTTGATCGGTCTCTGCCGTAGAAAAGCATCAATCTCCCGAGTTCGATTCCGGTAGGGTGTACAGTTTGGAAGAAACTACAATTCGCGTTTCCGAGGTGATAACGATTGGTAATAATGGAATTCGGAACATAGTCCCGTAGCACCTTGAGGCAATATATAAGAAGTCTGTTCGAAATTCCATTATTACCAATCGCTGTCGCCTCAAAACCGCGATTCGTGTACTTTTTCACCGACTACCCAATCGATCCGAATGAATCCACGACGAATGAATTCAGTTATTTGGCAGGAAGTGGCTAAGTACGTCACTTCATTGAAAAAACTGATAGGATACCAGTAAAATTCACGTTTTTCATGTTAGCTAGGTTAGGTTGAAAGTGATCTCTGCTCACACTCAAGTATCGCCCTTATTTCTGTCGAATTCCAAAATGCGTTGATTCACAAGGGTATTTCATAACTGACATATGTTTTAACGGATTCAGATATCTAAATGATATTCACACGGGATCATTAGACGAGACTCCGAATGCGAAAAATGGTTCAAATATTCTCAGCACGTCTTATAGCGCGGAATACGTCTGGAAATCCGGTAAGAAGTCCAGAAGTTAGATAAAGACAACTAAACATCGGTAGCTCCATAGGACGTCCGCAATCGTTGGCGAAATAAAAAGTTTGATAAACTCCTTACTACTCACGTCTAAATTATGAGTGATAAAAGAGAAAAAGAAAATTCACATATATGAATACTGAAACCACGTACAAGTAGTCCAGCGTTACATGAGGAATAACGATCCTTAAAGAAAAGGCAACTCGCGTTTTACAGTCTAATAATTTCTATAGTAGGTAAATTGGTAGGTAGTCAGGTTGTATGTATACATATAGGTATCTATAAGATACGACCTATGTAATTTGGAATCTATGTGGGTATACATGTAGAATAATAATATCGTCGCTTTTTCTCCTTATATTTTTCTTTTCAACTATAAATCGTATACCTAACCAAAAACCTGCGCGTGTATTAATAATAATAATAATAATAATAATCATAACAATAATAAAAAGAGGAACAAGAATGAGAATAAAAAACGTACGACACAAGCCTAGATGTATCTCTAATATGTCGCCTATAAGCTGATCTAGCTACTTTATAGTCACACGTCTCATCGTCATAAGAGCGACAGAGTTAAAGCGACTCTCAAAGACCTGCGGATCCGTTCAGGGCCGCCCCGATCAGCGAAGAACGCCACCGCACGGCGCTTATATACATCGTATAACCTATACCTATACGTATTTTATGTATGTATACGTATATACGTATAACCAAACGAGTGACGTCATAGTATTCCCAGAGTCACGCGGTGCTCAAATACACGTATGTGTATAAGTGCCGAGCGATAAGCTTCGCCAGACGTAATACCTCCGTGATGCATACGTGTCGTACATAAATACATACATACCATACACACAGCGTATAATATAACGGTGTATTGAATGTATGCAAGTGTAAGTGATACTTGCACTGTATGTATGTATGTATGTACAGCGCATACGTCAGCTGTGAAGGAAAAAGAGAGAGAGAGATGGAGGCGATGGAGCGTGTGCCGTAAATATACAGGGTGTCATTTAATTCGCGTTTATCGGAGTCGACAGCGTTATTGTTAGTGAAAAATGGGACCGAAACTTATTTGACAATATTTTTCTCCGACTTATATATTCCGCGTGATAAGCGATAGAAGCGAACAGCCAATCGGGAGAGTTGGTTGAGCGGGCGCTCGTCAGCAAGTATCGCGCATTGTTGTGCGAGTGTCTCACGCGGCGTTTGGCGCACCGACTAGCGCCTGTTTAACCGGCGCACCTGATTGGCTGTTCTTGGATCGTTTATCACGCGAGATCTATGACCCGGAGAAAAATATCTTAAAGGAAGTTTCGACCCCGATTTCAACGAGTAATTTGGCCGTTATCTCTACGGACGCGAATTCTTTCACACCCTGTATATTATACACACACGTAATAATTTCGCGTAATGTAGCGAATAGAAAATATTCAACGTCTTGAGGATACTTCGGCGATTTCTGAATGTAGATTCGTCGATATATGTTTCGATCATACGAAGTGTATTCGGTGTATGTAAAAGCGTTTGGTGTCTGGCCAGCAAACCAGCAAACCAGCAACCTAACCTGGAACCAGCCAGGCCTGCAGAGACCGTTGCCGGACTAACTGGCTGAACTCTGAAGCTCCGCGAGGCCTGTGTGTGGTGGTAGGCCGTTCACTGCGGGCTGTTCGCGTTCGTTCGTTCGTTCGTTCGTCGTTCACGTTGAGCGTATGACTACACGAATAGTAGTTTTCAGAACTGTCCGAGAGTCGCGGAGCCAAGAGAGTCAGAGCCAAAGCCAGAGCTCAGAGCTCAGAGCTCAAGAGAGCTCAGAGTTAGTCAGTCAGTCGGAGAGTAAAGCTGGTTCGAGTCGTACCTGCTCTACTGTACCTATCATACGTCACAGTAGTCGGTATAATAAAGTGTTTCAATATAAGCCCGAACTATCTCGCTCGTTGGCGTTTCCGCGAGATCGTTGGTGCAGATGCTGATAATACCGTGGCAATGAGATGGGATTAGGAAAAGGAGGAACTTTCGCTTGGGAATAAAAATTAATAATAATAATAATAATAATCATATAATAATAATAATAAGCCCAAGAACAAGAAGAAGAAGAAATACGGAGTTTGACATTTCCTCTGAATCGCTTTAACGTCAGTAATAAATAATACATCGTTAGATCGTCGTAATAATGAAGACGAGTCAGCGAGAGGCTGATGCTCCTGTTATTCTACATCGGCGGAGCGGTCAGCGCTACGGACGTTTCGTACGATATTACTTCATCATCTAAAATACAGCTAAAAGTTAAAGAAGTTAACGAAGGAGTGAAAGAAGGAGAATAAAGAGAGAGAGAGAGAGAGAGAGAGAGAAATAATCGTATTTCATATACATGTATGATTAGCGATAAATAATTGCTGTGTTACTGATGCTGCCACAGTAGTTCCTTTCCTCTTTCGCTGATCTTATAACTTTTATACACATGTATACATAATTAAACACACATCGTTCTGCGAAGACGAGTTATTTTCTTTTCTTATTTCCTCTTTTTTTTTCTATCGTTTTGGGCACTTAAAAATTATATTACCCACCTATCTACCTACTTGATATTCGTCAAAGATTGTCGCGAAGCAGTTTTATCGGTTCAAGTTTGGTTCGCTCATCGTGTTATATACCCGGAGTTACGCATTACAATATCGAGTATACATACGAGTGAATATATACACACACACACACACACACACGTATGTATTTATTAGTAAAGTCGAGTGAGTTTAGTGAGCTGAGCTGAGTTGTGAGTTGAGTTGTGTTGTGTTTTATTCAGTTTATCGTTGTCAGTTGAGTTAATAGTTGAGTGAAGTGACGTGAAGTGAAGTTGGGAGCTGTGGCATTTGGTGTGGCACAGGTACGTGATAGTGACCTCATAAGCTGCTGCGGATAGTGCTATTTCGTGTATATACGTATATCTACGTGTATTTACATCGTCATATGAATATATGCCTTTGAAGAATCTCTGACAAGTATCATCGACCTCAAAATCTACGGTAATAAATATAATTTCAAGGAAAATGAAAGAGGCAATAGAGAAATCAGTGTCAACGAAGTGGAATAAAGCTTAATATGTTTACAAACAACATACGTATAATAAATTACACCGGGAGAATCTGTATTCAAACTTATGAGCGGTCTGAGCAACCCACTGCGCATGCGTTAAATATAATTCAATTTTATTGGTCGGCGAAATCGTCCTAACGCGATATTTCAGCCGGTAAGTCAGGGCAGCCAACGTATATACGAAAAGGAGGAAAATAGCTGTTGACCTCTTACGCGTGAGATTAGCAAATTGATGTTATGTGGTTGACAATTTCAATTTTGCGTGAATTTTCATAGCAAAATAGTGTCGACCATTAGTTTGGGATATATGTAACATACGTGTATGATATTGAAAGATAAATATACGTAGCCGCCAAAAGTACAGTTTGACAGTTGCAACTCGTAGTGGCTGGCCTGCATGAGCAGACGGTAAGATTCGCGCGTGCGCAGTCAGTTGCTCGGATTGTTAGGTTTCATGATATTCAAGATATTCTCTTTCGGTATTGGTATAATATAAACACGATACTTACACCTGTATGTATGTCTGTGTGTGCGTATTAAGCAGAACGCATTCCTATCAATGTATTTACAAACTAAAATTGCCAATTTAGCCATTGGCGATGATGGGAAGGAAAAATTCAATTAAATTCAATGGTATTATTATATTGATCATCTGGGCGCAGGGGAGGTTTTTTATATATTTATTTCAATGCCGTTCATTTATCTAGTCAATTTTCTCTTCCTCTTCGGCTCAATTTTGATGAAATTTACTCAATATTTGATTTTATTAGTGAGAGAGATATACTATACATAGGTACGATCGGTGATAGCTGGAAATGAATTTTTCATCAATTTTGTGGCGGAATTTCTAAAAACAGAAAAAATAGAGGAGAAAAAAATAATAGAAGGAACATAAAAAAATAGAACCGGTCATGGACGAAATTTTATAACATATACGTGTATGTATAATTGTATATGTATACACGATATTATATGTGAGTTATTTAAACACGCGTGGGTGTATCCCGTATCAGTATATATATTTGTACATATGTATATATTATAGGTATACATAAATATACGATTTCACGCGGATACGGATGTATTGTATGTAGTATCATATACATATATGTATATTATGTAAAAGGATGTCTGAACCGCGAAACTGCGTAGCTTGATGATTCGTATGTGTATAACTATATGTATACCGATATAATAAAATTTTAACGTCTTGCGATTATGTATGTTGGTTGCATACTAATATACATGTACACACATGTACGATGTATGTACAAAATTGAAGGATAGGCACTGCTGTGTGCAGTTTGGTTATTCATAATGTGCTTGTGTCGTATGCCAGGGGTGTGAAACCGGGACGGGATTGAAGTTCCGAATTCCAAAGATTCCGAACGGTCGAAATTTCGAATTTCTTTGAGACGCGATTCTGAGTTTCTAGAAACGTTGAAAAAGTTGAAAACTCAGAATGTCCAATGTGGTTACATAGACTTTCGGAGTAATAATTTTTCTGAAAACTCTGAGCCGGTCGTAGAAAAATTCGGAAGTTTCATATGTCTTTTGTAGTTTTGGGCGTGTTTTGGACGAATTTCACACACTTTCAGAGTTGTACATAGAGCTTTCGAACTTTTGTAACCGATTTTTGGACGTTTTTCACAAGTCTAGATGTCCTTCGAATGAACTTTGTATACGTTCGCGTAGTCTTAGAAATCTTTCGAACTTGTATAGCTATGCGTTTCGGACTTGATCCAAACGTCTTTAGGACGACTTAAAAGCCTTTTCGAGTTTTCTATCATGCCTATTCTCAACTTCCAGATGCATTTCGGACTCCCAGACATCTTTTGAAGTTTTCAACGTCTCTCAGATTTTGAAATGCATTTCGGAGTTTCCAACGTCTCTTGAATTTTTAGGCGTCTTTTCAATTACTTTTCGATAAGCCATCCGAACTTCGTGCAATGCATTTTGCGGCATTTTGGCTATTAGACGTCTCGACCAGTTTGCGAAGTATTTCGAACTTCTCGACGTATTTGACTTTTAGACATCTTTCGAACTTCTAGACGACATTTCTCAACAACTTTTCACCTGAAATTTGTAAATTGTTCGAGAAACTTCGAAAAAATCATACCTCTTTCAAACTCTTGAATAATATTGAAGTGCTGTTTTTTTGCTTCTCTTTTTCGGGTTACCCATGATTTTTCTAATTTCCATTTATCTCTCGGAAGGTATTCTTTTATTTTTTTCCAAACAACTATTTCGCAACACTATACGTATAAACACCCATGTATATAATAGGTATGTGTAGGTAGAAAGAAAATATACTTATATCAAGATAAGATACAGATAGTTCACACAATTGTTACTAATCCATGCATATATTTGTCCATTGTATATACTATAGTAGATACATACGTATATATAATACAGGTATTTGTCCTTAACATTGCTTTTTACAATTAGCAAAAGAAGAAGATTCTATAATTACACATACACACTATACATGTATATAACGATGTACAGCCACGCCGGATCCTCGTGGTCATTCACTATCTTACATACATACACATATATGTATTCGTATACCGCAACTCTTTATTTAAATATCCTCCATATTATATACATAGCATGTAAGATAAACGGAAAACCGCATATCCGCATGTTCTGGATTAAAAATTAAGGTGCGACGGGAGTATATTTGGAATTCCATGATTACCAATTGTTTTCACGTCGAAAACGAGATTCGTAGTTTCTTCCAAACTGTACAACCTACCGGAATGATACTCGGAAGATCAATACGTTACTACGGCAGAAAGTGGCCACGTATTTCACTATTTGGAAAAAAGAAATACAATTCCAGTCAGATTCAAATTTGTTAGGTTACCTAGGTTAGGTCCAAAGCGTTTTCGAATCTTAGCAGTTTGATGGATCGACTGCGCATGCGTCAAATAATTCAATTTCATTGGTCGGCCAGAAATATTTCAACCGGTAAGTCAGGGTAGCCAACTCATACGAAATTGGGCAATACCTGTTAACCTCTCACGCGTGAAGTTAGCGAATTGCGGTTAGGTTGTTGATAACTTCATTTTCGCGTGAATTATTATAGCGAAATAACATCGACCAGTAGTTCATGATGAAACGGTCGATATTTAGAAATAACTACTTTCCCGCCAAAAGTGGAGTTTGACAGCTGCATTAGTATGAGCAGACGCCAAAACTCGCGCATGCGCAGTCGGTAGCTCAGACTGCTTATAGTTTCAAGAAATTCCTTCGATTTATCAGACTGCCATATGCAGTGTTACGAAAAGAAAGGTATAACAAACACAGACATATAACGACGATATAAATCAGGCCAAACAAACAATACCAACACCGCACTTATTGCTTGAAGCGTATATTGTAACTATACGTATGTATCGTAATATACAGATATATGTATGTATTGTACCATAGTATCATCGACGTAGTAGGTAGTACATACCACGTCCTATCTATTTACCATATAATATATTTTCTGGCATTGAGCAAGGACGAGGGAGGTAGTAATCGTTTCAGATCGTTTCAGATCGTTTTACTACCTGGCGCCTCTGCTGCTGATGGTACCTATATAACGCCTGTAGTAGTTACGTTCGATGCTTTACTTGCCCGATCAGAATCTCTGATAAAATAAGAGAGGTAATCGTAGATTGTATAGCTAGCCGTCTATCTATCTATCTATCTATCTATCTATATCTATCTATCTATCTATCTATACCTGTACACACTATGTGTACATGGGTATGTAATGTATATATGGATATATATATGTGTGTATATACTACAGGTGGGTGTGAGATATCGATAAACATCATCAACAGCTTGGAATGGAAGTATATTAACTTTGTTTTTTTCTTTTTCGTTCCGTTTCGTTTCGTGTCGGTTTCGGTTTCTCTCTTATGGTTTTTTTTTTTGTTTTTTTTTTTTCATTCTCTTCTTTATCTTCTTACCAAGTCGTTGCCTGAAAAGGTTTCGATTACTCCACACCGTGCCCGGAGTAGTGGCTCGTAACTTATGTACTATACATTAATTCGACTTCGACGACGATCGCAACGCACTGTATATATATTATTTATGTAATCATTTCATCTAATACGCTTTTTCTTCTTTTTCTTCTTCTTCTTCTTCTTCTTCTTCTCTATTGGTGCATTAATGAACCTATATATATATTACCTGCGTGATGTTGGAGCTATGGATTCGTTGATAACGTGACCGAACGTGGATATCTGAATTTATATAGGCCATTTTTTTTTTCTGTTCTTTTACATGTTTTTTGGTCATGTTTGGATTGTGATTCATATATTTTGAACGTATATACTTTCAATTAATATCACGACTCGACTAGACGGTTGTGTGTATGTGTCTGCAGGGAGGATGTAAATACATGTACTTACAATACTTACATACCTATACATACGTATGGGGGTATTATTGTATGGCAATAATAATTGCCTCAATTTCATTTCAATTTCATTTCATTTCATTTCATTAAAGAGTCTAGACTTGCCAGACTTACAAGACGTATACGTACTATACGTATACATATACGTATTCGTACCCGTAAGTATGCATGTGTATGTATATCAGAGAAACGATAACAACACACTCGAAATCCTATACATATCGCACACAGGTTCAAAGAACGGTTTTTTAAAACTACGTCCGTTAAATGTCTTGCGTTTATACTATACATACCCGTACATAGGTATGTTGGCTCGAACATTCTTCAAATATCAAACATACATTGGACTTCCATTAAAGATCGTTTATTTTCAGCACCGCAAGGATTCTTTATAGATATCTGATTAGAAATATTGTTTTTATTTTTTGGAAGAGAAGAATCTTTAGACGACTGTTGTGGCCGTCTTTTAGACTCTTATTACTTCAAATCAGTAAATGATCATTTTATCATTATACGTTCACCTAGTAGGAAAAGTTTTCTAGACTACTTTTATACATCTTTTAAGATGCTGGACGACTTTTAGACACTTTTTGATATTCTGGACTACTTTTGTATAATCTATCGGAATTTGTTTCTCAAACTACCTAGACGACTTTGGGATGGTTTTCTGATTTTTAATTAAACACCTCTTGGAATTCAAGACGTAGTTCAAACGACTTTCCCATATCTACGGAAGTTCTGTGCGTCAATTCTTGACCCTTTCGCTGTCTATCGAATCTCACGATATAATCCAGATAATTTCTAGATACCAATTTTTGGGATTTTAAACTAATTTTGAACCTTAACGTGTTTTTTCGGATTCCAAGATATATTCCAAACGACTATCTCACATCTTTCAGTCTTCTATACGCGTCTGTCAGACTTCTGAACATTGTTTGTATCTAAAATCCCTTCTCAAACGGGATTCAAACATTTCTCGAACTTTCGAAGGTCTTTTGAATTTCGATCCATTAATCAAACGTCTTACTTATATTCTGGAACATCTTTTCTATGACTTTCTAACCTTCTCTACCTACATCACTATAACCAGTCATCCAGCCATTTCGTCGCCTTACAGTTTTGTAGAATTTTAAGAAACTTTTAACCATCATATTCTCAGTTCCGAAAGCATTCTCTTTCGGGATGAAAAATCCATGTTGTGTCTCGATCTATCATACAGATTCAATCTAACCGTTACGTACTACCTTACCGTATTATTGATAATTGCCATATAATAATGGTAATCATATTACATCATTAATTACTCATCTCTAATTGTCGTCGTCATCATTATTTCCAATCATGCGATCCCATCTGCAGGTTATGCTGTGCTAGTGCTGCTGCAGAAGCAACTTGGTGGGTGGGTCTCTCCTGTGCTGCTGCAGCAGCACGATTCAGATTTCTCATCCTAACCATATGTTGTTTAATGAAATGTAATGCAATGAATGACACGTATATATATCTGTATATACATGTATACACGGGTATATACAATACATGCTATAAAACCACCATGTCACATTGCAGGTCTATATTATACATAAATACATATATTCGTATGGGAGTAAGTACATGTAAAATATATCTATACCTGCCCACATCGAATTTCGTGAGGATTAATGTATATAGGTATCTACCTATATATGTATATACGGTATATACGTCCCTCCACGGTGACATCACCTCCAGTATTACTTCGACCGCGTAAACAGTGCTAGACGCCTTCTCACGTATACGTATACGTATGTATGATGTATGTACAACTATGTATATATGTATATTTACATGTATATTATATACATGTATCTGGTAAACCGTTCAAACTTCAAGCCTCGAGCCTAAAACGGAGAAAGAAAGAAGCGGAAAGAATATATATAAAAAACACACAAAGAGAAGAATAAAATTGATAATAATAATAATAATAATAATAATGTACGTAGGTATGTATCTATGTGGGTAGATACATATATACAGCGAAAGATAGAGATATTATGATATTCAGGCGACAAATAGCCCCCCTTCTGCCTCATGCGCCTTCTTCTTCGTCGTTTTCTTTTTCTTTATTATTTATGCATGATAATCTGGCACATCACACATTATATGTGTATGATAGGAGTATGTTTACGTATGTGTATATCTATAGCCATTATTGTGAACATATATGAATCTGTATATATGTATAGCACGTTTCATATATATGTGACTTCAATCAGCCAAAAAATGACTATAACCCAGAAAATTTTTACAAATCAGGGTAGGTATGAAAGTAGAATACTTTTTACCAGGTATTAAGATTCATGGACAGTACATTGATCAAATTTTAAAACGACCAGCTCCTTCATGATGTAATTTTTCGACAACATTTTTATTCCACTTTGAGAATATGAAAAGAAAATAGATGATGCAAATTTTGATGGGTTCTTGATGAGAACCAAAAAAAAATTACGTTTTTTGGGATTAAAATTGCGATTGACGGCTGAAATGTCTTTGCATTTTATAGACAATTGAAAAACAGAATTTTCTTTATTTAAGCTATAATTTTCCGCTACTAATTACAATTTTTTGTCAATATATTTCCGTTCGCATGATAATGTTCAAGTGCGTCTGATCCAGCCTGCGAGCATTATACGTTCCTTTATACCTAGCAAAAGTATTGTAGGTACTTTGATCTACCAACACTGTTGTTTTTCAGAGATTTTTTGGGCTATGATAATTTTTTTGGGTTGCTGAAGTCGCATATGGAACGTGGCATATTTGTGGACGTACATGATACATACCTACGCAGATTATAAGGTCGTCGACAAAAAGAAATGTAATAAGAGAGTAAAAAATACGTATCAACAAGTATACATATATATGTAAATTGTAAATGTATATATTAGATATTGGTATACATACACATAACCATACATATAGTCTATGAACAAAAATAATCGGGGAACGAAATGTCAGCGAATTATTTAACGACTTTGTATATCTATATATGTGTACATAATGCATTTTTATTGTAGATATATGTATGTTTGTACGGATATGTGATACTGAGGTATGCTCATAAGTGAACCTACAGAACTCTCTCTATATTGTATATGTGTATGTATACGTATAAGTATCGTAGATTGCGTGAGATGTGAAGCTTTACGAGAAACGATTATAAAATAGAAGAAGACGAAAGAAAAAAAAAAAGAGAGGAAATAGATACGAGGCATTCCTAGATTCTAGATTTGGCATTCCATGCCAAATTACCCAGCCTGTGATCCTGACTATAATTTGAATTTTCTTTTTTGTTCGTAGAAGATACCTAGCGCTCACCTCAAGAAGCAGGAAAAAAATTGTTGAAAGTTTGTGATCGTCACTCGAATCGAATGATCGTCACTCATACGTGAAGGCTTTTTGACGAAACTCGCGGTACCTACCATACTCGTATCGTAATGTACGATTTTTCATGCCAACCATCGAAAAGGGTGATTTTCAGTCGGAAGTAGCTGAATTATTATCTTTTGTCGTTTTTTGCTTCGTGTTCTTTATTTCAATCGGGAAATTCCTACGACGAATTTCTGTGAACAAGGAAACCAGAAATATAACACAAATTCCTTACATACACCTATCTTTTTTTTTCAACATTTCTTTGCAAATATTTTGAATAACGTTGAATTTTTGATATATCGGCCGGAAGATTAAAAAAATTGGTCAAACGATCACCATGGACATTTTTCATTATTTTTTTTTCCCGTTCAATTCATACGTTATGATTTCCTCCGGGCAAACCAGTCGTCGTATCTTACAATTAATGCAGGACATGTGAATTCTTCATCATCAGGACACAGGCTTTAATCCTGTAAAGTTTCAAATTTTTCGATCCCGCCGTTTTCCGGCACACCGGACTATTTCACAAGGCAGACCCTAGAATAGAAACTTAGGGCAGACTAATCGTATGTTCAGAATCACAGGTGGCGTTTACTAAAGGGTTGGAAAATTGACAATTTTTTGAATACGCGAAAGTCATTGAAAAGTGAACATACGAATGTATGTACACCCAACAAGGTGGATTCTGTCGCCTTCAAAATATGCAACCGCTTTCACAGGTTAAAATAGATAGAGATTTGCTAGCTTGATGCTGACATCGTCTGAATGTCGATCTGCATAACCTCTAACCAGCTCAAACTGTCAAAGTGATTGAGAAAATCTGGGAGAATCTTGTTCAATGACTTGGTATATTATCACCAGGATCGCTTAAAAAAGAGAAAAATTATCTTCCAGACGAATTGTAATATCATAGGAAATTTTCAAATACTCTGGAGTCACCTTTTTAACACTCTACGATAATTTCGTTACTATTCGGAGCATCCAGATTTTCTCAATCACTTTGACAGTTTGAGCTGGTTAGAGGTTATGTAGATCGGCATTTAGACGCCGTCAGCGACAACGTAGCAGATCCCTACCATTACCTCTGGTATTGGTTACCCTAACCTACGGCCATTTATTTTCGCCTTTAAAAGTGGTTGCATATTTTGGGGGGGCGACAGAATCTGCCTCGTTGGGTGTACAATTCATACATATATATACATACCTATAGGTATATATGTGAACTATTTGATATTGTACGCAGTAAACATGTTTGAGTTTAATTACCCAATTAACCTCGTACTTTATATGTATGCACGTATAACACATGCGTATAGATGTATAAATGTATTGTGTATATCGCGTACTGCATTCTACGTATACGGAGGACACGAATGGTCAAGGAAAGATGCTCGTAGAATTATACCAGTTGTAATTTAATCAAATTGCAATTTGCCAGAATGGTACAGTATTTGTCTTTATATAATTATATACATGCACAGTATATATGTATACCTGTGTTCATTATACAAGTATCATCATTAATATTGTTAATACCGATTAATCGTACATAAAATTATATTCAAATATTCGTACTGAGAATAATATTCATTCAAAATATTGTCAATTATAGGTAGATATTCGCGAGTGTATATCAAGTACTTACACGTGTTCCATTCAATTTCATATTCCAGCTGTGATTATATTCATATCATTTCGGTTTATAATTATTCATAATTATACTGTCAACAAGCCACCCAAGCTTATCGTTTCAAACGACATTTAGATATGCACAAGTATTCCATACATACATATACTTTATGAAATAACGGAATAATAAATACGTAAATAAATATTTGCGTAATTAAATTGATGAACTTTGGAGTATACATATATAGTTGTTACTGCCGCTGGCCATGTGTATATAAACACGTAGGCATATGCATAACTTATATGTGCAACGAATACATATGTATATATATTTGTGCAAAAATTGCCTAATACCGTATTTTTTTTTTTTTTTTTTTCAATTCTTTTTTTAATTATCTACGCAAGAACAGGGTGAACAAAATAAACTGAAAAAAAAAACTCAATACCGAAATAAGAGAGAAATTAAAATACATGAGGTAATTAATTTATGAATCAAATTACTGTATCTTGAATGATTGAAGACAGAGATAAGAGAGAGATGGACAGTATAGGGGATATAATAACGAAAAATGAAAAAATGATGATAGAATTTGAAAAGCAAAAAACACAGTCTCTTGGCCATTCTTATTTGGTTCTTTACTTCTATCCCTTTTCGACGATTACCTAATATTGTTGATAACGTAACCTGAAAAAAGTGTGAAAATTGTTGAGAAATGATGAGAATTTTCGAAAATTTTGAAAAACCAAAACACTCGGCCACTTTCTGCCGACCTGAAGAATTAATCCTCAAAGTATCATTTCGATCAGACGTTTGGTTTGAGAGAAACTACGAATCGCGTCTTCGAGGTGGGTGCAGGCGCAGGCGCGTGCTGCAGCCTCTTTAGGCTGAAGCCATTAGGCAGCGCATAAGCGTCAGGCGTAAACGTATATGTAACTTTTTAGCGCGGGTGTAAAATTGTCTCTGACAGTTCTTAAGATAGAATACGGTACGGTTTACCGCCTCGCAGTGAGTCAGATACTTGTTTCTTAGACCTTGGCCTTAACTCACTCCTTCTTCTTCTTCTTCTTCTTCTTCTTCTTCTTCTTCTTCGTCTTCTTCTTATTCCTCTGCCTCTTATTCTGTCGCTATTACATGTTCGTGATCTTTGGCATAACGTCATTCAGAATCGAGATTCAGTCAAAGTTACGTGGTTTCCGTTTCACCTGTCAGCTTTTAAGGTTTGCACTTTTTTTTTCACATGATAAAATCCAAAATTTTTTATTACTTTTGAATCGTGTTTCGGTGGATTTTTTGATTGATTATTTATTCACCGTTATCATAATTATCCGTATGTACGTCATTCCTATGTATAATTGGTACATATGTGTACGGAATTTACAAAACATAAGAAATTAAATACAATAAGAAATTCAATTGGATTCGTTGATTAATATGGACGTGATTAATAACAATTATGAGTCTTGCAAATTTGTCTTTCTTTCTGACTTACTTATAAAGATGCATAACTATATATAATTATATATGTCAGAGAATGAGCCGTATTGCGTTAATTCTTCAATGGAGAAATTCAAGTTATTCATTAAAAGTAAACTTGTTCCAAGTAAGGTTATAATTATACATGGAATTGGGTGTTATACGATCAACACCAAACGTAGTAACGATCTCGGGATTGAGGGACGAATTTCAATAAACAAGAGAGGTAACGAGTGTGGTTAGCTGTGATAAGAGAGGCAGTCTTGATCTGGCCATCGAGCAGATCATTCGTGGTCCCGAGATTGTGAATTCGTTAGCAATTTCATCGTGGAAAAGAGGCAGAATATAGTACGAGTATACCAATCTGCCGAACGAGTCGAGCTCGGCGTCGACGTATAATATATAATTGCATACTTGTATGTACATATCAATATCCACGCATATATGTTCAATGTTCATATGTAACACATGTCTTATCTATGGATTATTGATTATATTATAATGTAATCACATAATTATCAACATTTGTTAACGTACAAATATATTCAATTATTACCTACTGATAATATATGTATAGATACGTACATGCATATGGGGTATTTCAGGCCAATTCTCGACCAGCCTGCGATCTCGACCATTTTTTATTTGTTTGATTCTTTTTTTCATATTGACCTCATTCTATAAAGTATCCCTGAACTTTTTTAGAATTCTATATTGCACTAGTTTCGACATTTTCGATTAATCGATTAATCGCACAGCCCTAATATGAACTCGTTATCCGCTGATGAATTTGAAAAATTCGTTGTTTTGACACGTCAACGAATTTTCAAAGAACTGTAACTCGAAATGCATGTGTATCGTATCGTAAAAATAGGACGTCAAATTGTTCGTCTTGACACGCACTTTTATTAGTATGTATTGTTCAAAAAATTGACGTCATTACGAGTGATATTTTCAACGAGAAAGTGGGAAAATTGAAATTTTAGCAAACTTTGCCCCACGTGATTTTTCTGAAAAAATTCTCAAGAATTCTACTCTTGAATACAGAAATTTTAAGCCACAGCCGATCGTGGCTTGATTTTTTTTCAATTCTTAGCAGAATTTTACTTAAAATATAAATGAAATTAATTAAAATTCTTTTAAAAAATTGAGAATCTGCAAATCTAAATTTAAATTCAATCAATTGGGATTCTGTTAAAAATTGAGAAAAAAATCAAGCCACCATCCGCTATATGGTTTGTAACTGTTTCGTTTAAAGAGTAGGATTTTTCTTAATATCTTCATTAAAAATCAAATGGGGCAAAGTTTGCGAAATATGAAATTTTTCACTCTTGCGTGGAAAATATCACTCATGACGGGGTTGACATAATTTGGCAATACATGCATATGACAGTACGTGTCAAGACAAACAATTCGAAGTCCTATTTTCTCCGATACGATACGCATGCATTTCGGGATACGGTGCTTTGAAAATTCATCGACGTGTCAATACACCGAATTTTTTTTAAAATTCATCAGCCCGATAACGGGCAATTCATATCGGATTAGATCAATAGCAGAATGAAAAAATCAAGCAAATCGAAAATGATCAGGCTCGCATGCTGGTCGAGTTCGTGTGGATATCCCATTTATCTATAAATGATAAAGGTATTCAGTAAACCGACATTTTTGCTGATTTTGTTTCGTTTGATTTTTTTTTCCTTTGTTTTTTTTTTAGTTCTCTCATCTGATTTTCTTTATCAGAGAATGCATTTCAAAATTGATAAATTATGGTATGGACTGGAAAAGGTAAAATAAAAAAATAGTAACAAATACATGATTTTTTCTTGAATAATCATTGGAAACGACGAAGAAATGATTAAAATGAATAAAGAAAGAAGAGAGAGATAAAAAAATAAATAAAATAGCACTTGCGCCTCAGATGATTGGTATAATAAATAATAATGAAAATACGATTATCTATAATAATCAATATCAATATCCATAATAATAATATTAATAATTGTGTTTAACAGGATCACGTGCGGAGTATAAGATATTGATTGCTGCTGTGTGAAAAGAAGATATAATATGTGTTGGTGCAAGGAAGTGTGAATATTTGACGAAATCTGCGATATCTGATAAATAAATAAATACAAAATCAATATATAAATCAACGAATAAATATAAAGAGTGATAAGTTGGCTATTTGTACATCGTCATCATGATTATGAAAGAGTTGAGGATGACTACGGCAGTCTTACTGCTCCTGCATTTCGTAGTTGGTAAGTTTTCCCACTGATTTCTTTTTTTTTTCTCTTACCTTTATCTTACTTATTGGTTATTTATATTTTTTTCCTCGTATTTGGGTTGATTGTCTTTTCTGATTTTTTTGCCAGAAACGTCGCGTCGATAAGAAAAGTTTCTATCAATTTGCAAAGTCGTTTCAATTTCTCTTTCTACTGAATATTAAAACTACTGGCTCCCCCATTAGTTCGGAAATCTCTAAACGATCAGAGATTGCCCCATTTCTAACCCTCAATAAGAATTCTCATTTTCTCTGAAGAATAAAAGTAGCAGAAAACTATGTGGAGTTTTTCTTTGAGCGGGGTATTTGGAAAAAAAAATTGATTCGTGTCTATCATTATACCGATGTGAAGCCTTTTTACCCTTGAAACAAAAATGTACCTGTATGAATCGATGAAAAATATACATACATTAATTTGTCGTCTTTAAGTTGTTGAGTTTCGCAAGAAAAACGAAAAAATTCAGACTTCCAAACAGCCGGCGCGTCGGAAAAATTGGTGGAAAATTACAGATGGTCATTTTAGTACTCAGATTTGGGGTAAAAAATCGACAAGTTATTTGGCAAGGGTTGGGGTGAAACTTTGTTCACTTTCATTTGAACTGCCCCATACATCGATTGCACATAGTAGGTATATACCTATACATATATACCTATACGGACGGTAACAAATTGCTCGATCGGAAAACAGTTCGAAAGTAAAAATTCGCAGTGCGGGTGAATTGAGACGGAGGTTTTTTATACTTGTTATTTTTTATGTATATTTTTTGCTGCACGAAGTTTCCGCGCTGAAATCGTTCCTCCTCTGCCTCTACTTTCATAGCCGAGCACCACTTTTACTATCTTATACATATATACAGACAGTTATGTACATATAGGTATATCATGTATATATATATATATGTATATATCTGCTTGGAAAAGAACATTCCAACTCTTTTGCAGACAAAACTGTGTCCTCTAGACAGTTTTTAAAAGCAACCTTTTTTTTTTCTTATACTTTTTCTCTGTCATTCCGCACGATTAAATCATATTTCATATGAACGACCAATCTTGGGATAATATTTTTTTACACCGTTTTGCATTTAGACTTAGTTTCAATACATTAAAGGCTTTTTTTTTCTTGGTGAATACATACTTCCTCGCATATTTCAGACTGTTACTTGCGGGTACGGTTCTTATTGACTAAAGCGGTTTTTTTTTTTTTTTTTTTTTTTTTTTTTGTGGACGCGGACGACGATTCACTGATTTGTTATTCAAAATGTACTTTAGGTGACTTTTTTACAATCTTTATTACGATTTCTTCGAAACATGTTCTCTAGACTATTTTCCGCAATTTCATTGTCCAAGACGTCTTCTTTTAGACGAATCTTCATTGATCGAGACGTCCTCTTGTAGAGGTGGACGACGTTTTACGAATTTGTTGTTCAAGACATCTCTTAGACAACTATTTTACCATTTTACATTGTTTTGAAAAATCCACTCTACACTATTTTTTCGCAATATTATTATCCAAGTCGTCTTCTTTTAGACGACTTTTCATTGAATGAGGAATCTTCTTCTAGATGTGGACGACGTTCTACTAATTTGTCGATTAAGACATCCTTCAGACAACTATTTCACTATTTATTGGAGTTGGAATTAATTCGTAGCGTTTTTTCACGAAAAAGGATCGTTTATTTAAAATTAACGCGAAAGAACATATTACTGAAAGTATTGTCCATCGCTTGCCACTACTTTTTCCCATCTTTCGGGCAAGAGACGAATACCGTGTCGGAAGAACGCCTCGTCTTTAGATGCAATCCACGAATCGACCCATTTTTTGCATTCTTCATAAGAAGTGAATTGCTGCTCAGATAGGCCATGAGTCATCGATCGAAATAGGTGGTAATCAGAAGGAGCAATATCTGGAGAATACGGCGGGTGGGGTAGGACTTCCCATTTGAGCGTTTCTAAGTATGTTTTGACCGGATCTGCGACATGCGGACGAGCATTGTCGTGCTGCAAAATGACTTTCTCGTGTCTTGCGCAGTATTTCGGCCGTTTTTCCTTTAGTGCACGGCTCAAACGCATTAATTGTCGTCGGTACCGATCCCCAGTGATGGTTTCATTTGGTTTGAGCAGCTCATAGTATATCACGCCCTTCTCATTCCACCAAATAGAGAGCATGAGCTTGGATCCATGGATATTTGGCTTCGCCGCTGGTGTTGATGGTTGGCCGGGCTTAACCCATGACTTTCTGCGTTTGGGATTGTCATAATGAATCCACTTTTCATCGCCAGTGACAATTCGATGCAAAAATCCCTTCCTTTTTTCCCGTTGAAGCAGCAGTTCACAGGTGAGAAAACGCTTCTCAACATCCCGCGGTTTCAATTCGTGTGGGAGCCAATTTCCTTGCTTTTGGATAATTCCCATGGCTTTGAGGCGTTTTCCTACCGTTGATAAGTCAACTTCCAACGACTTAGACAATTCTTGAAGTGTTTGACGAGAGTCTTCATTGAGCAATGCCTCCAATTCTTCATCTTCAAACTTTTTTGGCTGTCCAGGTCGTTCCTTGTCTTCCAAGTCGAAATTATTACTTTTAAAACGCGCGAACCACTTCCGACACGTCTGTTCGGCTAGAGCATAGTCACCATAAACCTCCAGTAAAATACGATGACTTTCGGCAGCACTTTTTTTCATGTTAAAGTAATGCAGTAAAACTCCCCGCAAGAAGAATTTATCTGGCACAAAATTCGACATATTCGATCAAATACAAAGTGTTGTTATTTACGCTCCAGCCAAATACCATATACTGAAACTGGCTCCTAATGACAGCTGTTTTACGGGGAATATTTGGTTGACGGGAACAATGGAAAAAATACGATCTACGCCATCTCTTGTAGAACGCTACGAATTAATTCCAACTCCCAATATTATATATTACGTTTTTTTTTTTTTTTTGCTAAAAACGTCCTCTCGATTATATTTTAGACAATCTCTTTGTCCAATAGGTTTTCTTGTAGACGACTTTCCATTATCATTCTATTATGTGAAACTTTTCCAAACTAAACTTCGAAAGAATTATTTTCGTGCAAGTGCAACTGTAGGTATATTGTACCATATCCATGCAGTCGACGTTTTTTTAGACAACTTTTTGTGACGATTTTTTTTCATGAGACGTCTTATAAACTCTTACTTCCCACAATTTCATGAACTGACTCTTTCTACACAACTTTCTCTCATTATATTTCGCCGATAAAAGATCTTTGGATGAATATTCTACAATTTTGTCGCAGAGACGTCTTCTCTACACGAATTTTTTCCATTCGCAAGCACACACAGAAATCTTTGTGAAACGGCTCTTGAACGACTTCTAGACAACTTTTTGAGACACTGGGTTGATATACATGATATATCTTTGCAAATAAGACGTCCTCGAAAAGTATATTTCTTCTTCAGTTTCTTCTTTTTCTTTTACCTATTTAATCGGACCAATTTATCAACCATATGACTATACTTTACAACAATTGATCTTTTTTTTACCGTTATCTGTTATATGTATTTATTTACTCACTTATACGTATGTACTATAACATACTAGTTATTGAATTTGTTTGTTTGAGTTGAACTTCATAAACACATACGTAGTATGTACTCGTTTAACTGCCGTATCACGTTTCTCCATACAGCATCGTTTCAGTTCAACAGAATTGAAATTATCCTCAGGTTGCATATTACGTACTCAACAGACAATGAACCTTTTCTCTATTTTTATCTCTCTCTTTCTTTCTTCTTCTCTAAACTCGCCCAGGGCTGCCGTATACCATATAATATATGACAACGTGTAATGTTATTATATACGTATATAAAATATATAAGTTACAAAAAATAAGTAAAATAAAAAAAAATAAAAACAACACCAGAATATAAAAAAAAATGTGAAAAAATAAAAAATGAATTCTTCGAAAGTCACGTACGCTCTGAACTGTATGTATAGCCAACGAGGCATTCTCCTACCTACGTATACTATTCACGTAGTTACATATATATATATATATATTAATTATATACCTACATGTAGTATACTTATGGTGGCATATACATATACGCTATATACATAGACGTAGTTATATAGTATAGAAATCTAAACGTAGCAAACAGCCCAACGACTGTGGTATAGTCACCGGTTACTTAATACCAGAGTAGCTATATCCGATTTCGCGAGCTCTGCACAATAAGAGCATACATGTGAATACAATCACGATCACAATCACAATCACGAGACCTCTTCTTCAGTTATAGTATCTCTTTTCTTGGATGTCCAATATATACTTATTGTATATTTTTATACCTAGATACGAGTATCGTAGTCGTATAGTCTTGTAGCGAGGCTCGATGTCTTATGAATATTGCACAAGTATGAACATTTATACCGTTCAACGAATCTTGAAATAGGTAATTGAAAATCAATAAAATCAATCCGCAATAAATAAAAGAACATTAAGCAGGAAAATCGGTTGACCACGATGGGCCGCACATAAAACTTTCGGCACAGAATCTTTCGAGCTCGGACAATACAAAACTACTGCATCGATCGGTTTCAAAATTAGGTAATTTCTAAGTTGGAGCGAATACTATATCGATGAAGGTAAAAATTATCAAAATCCGTTGAATTGGTCTCGAGATATGACGATTTGAAATTTTCTTTCGGAAATATTGTTCGCTTAATTACTCAAAAGCTAGTCGACCGATTAAATCCAAAATCTAATCAGGCTCTGTGTGTCGAAAAATCGCATCGATCGTGACCCAAATCATGGAAATCCGTCGATTCGTTCTCAAGATATCGTCGGACATAAAATCGATCACACGTCCATCGAAAAATGATTTTCTGAACCTGAAAATGTGAATATCTGCTGAAAACTCAACTTTTAATTTTTGGGGTGATTATATATAATAACTTTTGTTTTTTTTTCAGAAACGGCAAGTTAAAAATTAATAAATCAATCAAAGAGAACTAAATTTTGTTGTACAATGAATAAAAAAAATAAAAAAGACAGTAAACGTGTTTAGAAAGAGTGGGTGGGAATCAAAATTTCGAAAGATCAATACGTAGAATAGCCAATACTTCGAACTTTAATAATACGAAGACTAAAATGCTAGCGACAAATAAAAGCTATGTACGTAGTTTTTTCAGGAGTGCTTTATAGCCTTCTCTCTATACATATTTCGATCGATCCCTGTTTTTACATTGGTACCTATGGTCGTTCGAAATTTTGCTTTTTCGATATTTTCACTCCCACCCGAAAAACTTGGGTACGGAAAATTCGTACATATCGACAAGTAATTAACCTGTAAAAAATAGTATCACCTCCCCTGTGAGTGGTTTGTTTCATCGAATGGAACGAAGTTTGTCTCCGAAATTCAACTGCGAAAGAAAAGCATAAAAATAAAGAAAGAAGCATGTATATAGGTATATCCGACCAATGTATCATGTAGACTATAAATCGCTAAAAATCGTACGAATTTCGTCCAAACATTTTGTCTTCACGACCACGGGCAAGCTAGGAAATTAGATATCCAGTTTCTAGACGACATTCGCGGCTAATTTACGGGTCCCAGCATTTTTTCTTCGGATTAAAAAACGAAAAATGTTAGTGTTCAATAGACCGAAAAACCTTGAGCACGTCTCTAGCCGTTTACTCCGAAGCTGAAAAATGAACAAATCGATCAATCAATAGACGAGAAAAATTAAATTTTTTTTTCTTTTTTTAACAAATTTCGAAAGTTCTGTGGAATGGATATTTGCGACAATATCTTCCCCGCGCAGTCTTCATTCCGGACTAGAGACGACAGCTGCTTCTGCTGCTCCTAGACCAGTTTGGCTGTTTCTCACTTATACTTGTATACAAGTTTACCTGTATTCTATACATATGTATACATAAGATAGTGCGATGTATGTATAAATACGTACATGTGTGTGGGTATAATAAAGCGTTGCATATAGCTGTCGCCAGACCGTAGTAATCCCTCCCGGTTCTCGGCAAAGAGGCTGTTGGCATTGGGATTCTATCTGTCTATATACGACGACTACGACGACTACAACTACGACGATGAAAGTAATTATATGGTATGTGTATTGCCAAGGTCTGAACGGTAACTTTCTGCGAGATAGAGATAGAAAGAGAGAGATAGAGATATCTCGTCTATAAATAAACATAATAAATACCTGTAACATAATGATTATAGTAACAATACTATACTCCTGAATGTGCGAACGAATATTTATATGAATCGGGCTTTTCAGCAATTCCAAACACACTTAAGGCGATATGATACGAGTCGTTTTGAAACTAACCTAGTTAAAATACGAAATATCAATCTGACTGGAATTCTATTCATTTTTTCGAAACAGTAAAATATTTGGCCACTTTCTGCCATGGTAAAGCATTAATCTCTTGAGTTTTATTTCGGTTGGTTGTATAGTTTGGAAAAAACTACGAATCGCGTTTTCGAAGTGATAACAATTGGTAATCATGGATGTCCAAGCATAGTCCTGAGGGAGTCTGTTCGAAATTCCATTATTAACTATTTTCGTCACCTCGAAAACGCGAATCGTACTTTATCAATGATTACCCGACCGATCCGAATGAACCCTCCACGAATGAATTCAATCTTTTGGCAGAAAGTGGCTAAGTATGTCACTTTATCGGTAAAACCAATGAGATTCCAGTAAAACTCGTGTTTTTTTATGTTAGCTAGGTTATGTTGGAAATGATTATTACCTTAATCGCACACTAAAACTATATCCACGTTTAACGAATGAATGAAGGTAATGCGAGAGTATAATAGGTGATAGAATTTTGAATAATAGGTTCATTTTTGATCAGCCATTTCAATTCACTATTTATCTCATGCCCGTTTCCATATAAAGATCCCAGTAAGAAATTGAATATGCTACATAAGAAAGTACAAGCTATGAATGAAGAATCATATCTGCAGAATTCAAATCGACTCCTCGAAATCGTATGCATTTTCTTGAATAATCAGGATTCTAACCGCTTTGATGAAGTTCGAATAAAACGATTCTAATTTATACGGAAAGTTCAGAATTTCTTGCAAGGATAATATTGTATAATAAAAGATACCTTATACAGATAGTATCGTTCTTTCTCAAATTCAATTCCAAATAGTATTCATTATTTTGTCAAGATAAATATCGCTGGTCAAAGAACCGATAAAGGTATGAAAATAAACCTTGGAGAATTGAGTGCACAGAGAAATATGAAGAAAATTTCACGGACATCTTTTCACATGTACTATTCGCAAAAATAAAAAAAATTAAAAAAATAAAAAGTTCAGTCGATCCGGATAAAAGGAAAAAAGACGAATGAAAAAATTACACAAAAAATCAGCGAGTACGATCGGACAATAGGATAATACGAGTACGCCGACCGAGTTAAGAGTTGCGAATTTTTGATCGACGCAGTTCGTATATATGTGTATGTGTGTATGTATTGTAGATACGTGTGAATGTACCGCACTGAACAGGTACAGGAAACGTTTCGTATTTTCTAGTTGTTTGAGAAAGTTTTTTCGTTGTTTTTTTAATCATTCTGTGTTCCTTTCATTTTTGTTTCGTTTATATATTTTTTTTCCCCGCTATTGTTGGGTCATGATATAGCAAGCAAACTTCGGCAGGTATATGAACGTATACCTCACATTTCACATGGAATAATCTACGCGAAGTGTACCGGTTTCTTAGAGTACATTCAGTAAAGATTAAAAGTTTCTCATTTTCGCATGCTTGAAAATTTCGGAAACCATTTGGATGTAATGTGATTCATGTGAAGAGTTCGTTTCTATGCGTAAAATGCACTTTGGGAAATTATGATTCCGTCCATTCATTATAGATAGGTATGTGCAGTTGAAAATGCAACTGATTCTCATCTTTTGGGGTAATTACGACATCGATGTCTCTTGGAATGGAATACTTTTTCGGCCTACATAGTTAAAGTCACCATTAGAAATTCTTCACGTCACGAACAGAAATGGATTTCGGCGAGCGGGATTGAAATTTCGGATTTGAAAAGCTAGAGATGGTCAAAAGTTGAAATTTTCCTACTACCAACTGACAATATGTAGAAAAATGATTCCCCCGGAAGTCTACGTAGCCAATTTGAAAAACTCCGAATCGAAAACCATCGAAAGTTTAAAATTCCGAAAGCTACAGATCCGAAAGGCCAAAACTCCGAATCTCAGAATTTGCAAATGCAACGTAGTTTATTCGACAGCTATAGCTTTGTGAGCTTCCCTTAAATTTGCGGATTCCTCGACTTTCCAACAATACGAAACTACCGCATAGATCTATTTCAAAAATCAGTCAAAGATCTAAGTTGGATAGCAATTGCTATCGGTAAGATAAATTCACAAAAATCCGTTGATTCGTTTTCGAGATATGACTGTATGAAATTTTTTTTGTAAAATTTTGTACGCTCGATTACTCAAAAACAAGTCGACTGATTGAATCCAAAATGTAATCAGCTCTGAGTTACAAAGAATCGCATCGATTGAGGCAAACTGCATCATGGAAATCATCCCTCGATTCGTTTTCAAGATATCCTTGGACATAAAATCGATTACACGTCCTCTTTTCATTTTCGAGGTGATATTATAATCACCTTTGCATTTTTCAAAAGTGGAAAGTTGAAAGAAAAAAAAATTAATGGCGATAGAAAATATGTATGTATGCATGTATACGTTTCGACATGGCGTGAAATATGGGTATTTCAATGGAGGATCGATATAGTAAATAAAAATGAATAAAACGAGAGAAAGAAGAAAAAAATGGTAGGCATATATGTATACCTATGTATTATACCTGGGTATATAGGTATGTGTGTATAGCCGGTAACTAACCCGCATATATATATATGTGCGATATAGGCATAGATGTATATTGCCTGTATACCTATATATCGTATATCTCATTTCGATTCCAATCACAATTCCAATTTATTCAATAATCCAAAATCGTGTACCGAACTCGCCGGTGGCGTGACGGTGAGTTTATATATATATAATAGGTATACCTACATGTACAGATATATACATATATATACCTCAACCTATATATAGGCCTGTACATGTATATCCCGCCAGAATTTTACCGACCCAAGCTCTACTCCTGTATTTAAAAATTTATTCCTCACGAGTCACGAATATATATAAGATATACGAGATAGAATAATATCTCATCATGTATATCAAATATACGAGTAAATATATTATATACATATATAATCATATAGATATACATGGTATGGTATGAGTGTGATTGCTTTAGGTCATAGAAAAAAAAAAAAAACACCGGAAAATTGACTGGCTCAAAATCCTCAACATCCTATCAGATTTGATTCCTTAATTTTTCACACGGTACTGCTATACCTGCAAAAGAATTTCTTGGTGAATTTCAATATACATATTATGTATTTTCTCATTTTGAAATGCATATGAGTTATTGATTTTGAAATATTTTCGCATGTCCACCTGTTTTCAAATTCTGAAAAAATTCGCAAAGATTTCGTTTTTTATACAGATCATTTCAAAATCAGTCCCGCAATGGTGCCATTTTTTTTTTTTTTTTATTCATTCTTATTTTTTTTTTTCAGTACTTTGGAACTTTTTCCAAGTAAAAAGATTTCTATAATATTTCCAAGTACTTTCAACTGCATAAAAACATGTTGAAATTAGGTAGAAGGTAAAAATTGATCTTTTTACCACCATGTACATCCAGTCATCTTGTACATACATGGGGAAATCTAATATTCTTAGAGTTAGAAATTTTCCCTACATACATCTACGTACATACATAGACATAGGTATGTATAGCTCGTGGTTTGTCGATTCGCGGGCGTTCGCTTCAGAAGCGGGACGCGCATAAAGGCTTATCTTATGATAAAATATTTGTTCAGGTCTCTATACTACAGGCTCGGAGTTTCAAATAGTATCTTAGTATAGGTACACGTAGATGTGCATACATATACCTAAAAGATATATATTGAAGAAGTTGGTGTAGAAAAACATGTATATACCTTATACATATGTAGCAAAGTATAAGAAGGCAAGTATATATTCGTATGTATGTGAGTTACGAATATGAGATACATAATAATTAGGTATATAAGACGAGCCCCCTTGTAAATTAATAACACATTATGTATTATACGCGAGATCGACGTGTTTCGTGCTTATTTTCACTTCGCTTGGCTTTTCTGTATCCGACGTTAACACATTGCTTATTATACGTTTATATACATACGCTTGAGTAATATTCACAGATTTTTGAACAAAAATATAGTCTTTATTAATGAGGTTGAATATACAACAATAAAAGTTTTGTCAATTACATTTTTTCCAACCATCCTGAACAACGAAAAAAAAATAATTATATGCATTATGCTGATTCTGCACTAAACGGAATTTTTAAATAAGACGCAAATACGCAATTTTGAAAGACATTCATTGGAACTTTTCAAACCGCCATATTGGATCCGCCATTTTCAGGCTGGCAATGTTCTTAGGTTAGATTCGTAATCAATGATTTCGACAAAATTGTAGACCAATTTTCTTCACAAAAATTAAATGATTCGTTAAACCATATGTATAGTTCGTCATTTGGAACTCCGTGATTTCAAGGTTATACTATCCTAATCAGCATCTTGGAAAACCTAACCTAGTAATAGTAAAATAAATGAAGGAATGAATAGGTGCAGAAGAATGGATGAAACGAGCGAATATCTGGGTAACAGGAATAATAAGGTGGAATAAAGTGAAACGTGGATGAGGGGGGGCGATACGGAGTAGAGGAGCTTCGCTGTGACTGAGCGAGTCTTAATTACTGTGCGCCTTCGTTGCGCGTTGGTACCAATTTACAGTTGATTGTTCTTGCTCAAGTCCTTCCTAAACAAACTCACCGACGCCAAGAGGACAGAGTCCTTCCGACTGCTGGTACTGCTGTTGCTGCGACAGCTTCCCGTGCCCTATACAGTCTAGTCTAGCCTATGTATATATGGATAACCTTAGCTTATCTCTTGACTATTATGGTTACCTAACCTAACCCAACCTAACTCTCAACTTAACGTTACTTGAATTATTATATCTGTATGTTTTGATAGCGAACCCCCGTCCACATTCTCATCCTCATCCTCTTACTCTTCTATTCACCCATACCCTTGTATTTCGATACACTCGACTTCTGCAAGCGCATACAAAGAAGATGGGAACTAAAAATTTATTAATTAAAAAATTCGACTTTCATTTTTGTTCTTCTGTTTCTTTTGATTTTCTCCATTTTCATCATACACCATCGTCAATAGTATAATATTTTGCATCAAGGTAGGAAGTACCTATCCTCCTTTGACGGACATGATATTTTTTGTTACACGCATGCATGCGGAAACACCGATGTTACCGAACTTAATTTTTTTTCCCTGGGAAGCGGGAAGAAAAAGAATGAATTCGTCACGACATGCGCATGCGCAGCTGCCCTGTGTGTCACGGGAAGTGAACCCAACAGGCGCGGAAAATAGGGTGTTCCATGCATGTGTGATAAAAATTTTGTTTCTTCTCCTAGTGACTATAGTTGATGATAGTGACAATAATAATAACAATAATAATAATAATAATAATAATAATAATAATAATAATAACAACAACAATGATGAACTGCCAGTTTTGAATAAACAATTCCAGATATTTCATTTTTTAAATCTAATATTTATTTGTTTTAATGCGCTGTATAAAAAGTATTTCTCGTCTTCTTCATCTTCTTCGTTTTTATACTGCACACTGTTGCTGCCTTACGAATTCCTTCTTAAATTGCTGTTAATTTTAATCAAGGAGCTATTCTTTGATCAACGTTATTTATTAAAGGATAAAAGGGAATCTGCGGACGAGATTCCTGTCCTGTGATCCGGAAATAAAATGATGAAGGAGAGAAAGTGGGTACCAGGATGCAGAAATCGACTATATTTATGTACCTACGCGTATACGTATATCCTACTCATGTATGCGAAGTTGTCATATTATTTCTAATATCGTCACCATTTTTTCAAATTTTGTAATCATATATATTTCAATTTTTTTTTGTAATCTTTTACCAACAATACCGATAGCAAAAAGTGATCTTTGGTATGGTTTTGATCAATAAAATAATAAAAACGAATAAACGCTAATGAAACTACCAATTCAATAATTCTCCATAATATTTTATGTAGGTAGTGATTTACTTTTCGACTAGTATTTCTAGTTCCAATGGATGTTTGAGAATTTTCAAGTATTGAAACGCGTAGAAAAGCATCTGAAAACCAAGGCAACAATAAATTTAATGATTTCTGGTTTTATTGCCAATTTGTCAACGTCGGATTAGATGATTATTCGATATTTTCAGTTTGAATAATGTCCAACTATTTTACCTAGAGAATGAAATGATTGATAAAATAAATGAATAAATAAAAAATAATGATTCAAACAAAAAATGAAAAGGTTTTGTGCCAATCAATTCGGTGGGGGGGGGGGGGGGGGGGGGGGACGTATTAAAATTCTGGGCCGAAGAAAAGGAGTGCTTGAAATTATTCTTGAATGGTTTGAACGAGCCTTGGAATTTACGTCACCGATCGACTATGTAATTTGAAGTCCAATTAAAATTCGGTTATAAATGGAGTGGCACACAGGGGTTTGGGTACTGGGCGGCTTGTTACCCTGTCAAAATCAGTCCTTGAGAATCAAGATCATCCCCTCCTCACTCTATGTATAAACCCTCTTTAATCTCTCTTTAAAAGTTATTGCAATTTGCTGCTTAAACTTCGATGAGGAGTTAGGGGATGAGGCGTTGGTATTATTATATTCACCAAATTTTACCGATTAAATCTTCAATCGAGTGTTTTTTAATTTCGTTAATCTTCCATTTTCATCATTATAAAATTCACCGTCACTTCAACTTTGATCGTACACAATTTTCACCCTTGTTATTTATAATGATGAATTTCAATATTAGAAAAAATTTTTTTTTATCAGATATCGATATGATTTTTCAGACCGAAAGAACGATTTGAATAATTCTGTTACCGTATGTGTAATCATCATGCCGTTCCCGTTTGTATTATGTATAAAACTCACGTGGGCTCGTTTCGCGTTTCAGACTTCTCGCTATAACGCGTATGGATAGATAGATAGATAGATAGATAGCCAAACAGATATATACGTATGTAAATATAGACACGTATATCGTAACTTCGCATACGTATGTATATGTATATGGATACGTTGAAATTGGAGTAAACTTGTGTCAGTGGTTCTGGACGTATCGATTAATTACTGTAGGGCACTCGTGACAATTATTATAATTGAACAGTGAAACTGGCCGGTCATAAACCCGCCTTGAATGCCATATACGCTGTGTCCCATAAACGCGAATGCTCCATAATGCAAAGAATGTTTATCTTCAATAAATACTTTCGATTTACAGGCTAACAATAAAATAAAACGCTGGCTCGTTTGTCAACAGCGGCTCAAGCCTCTGCATTTATTCGATCATTTGAACACCAACGTGATCGTCTTCTCGGTGAAAAACCACGAAGAATTCATCTGAGAAAACAAATCGTAGCTCTTATAGTTTTCAAATTAGAGCTAGTTGAAGTCTCGGCCAATCACAACCCGGTTTTATGTAACGGTTTTTTTTTCCGCGGGTGGCCGGTGATTGGTTGAACTTTGAAAAGCTGTAATTCAAAAACTAGTACACTTTCGACGTTTTGGTTTGAACAAAATCGTCACAGTTTTTTTTTTACAAAGAATCTACACACCGAATGATGAATTATTAAACGGTACACACTATACCGCCATCGACTATACTGAATTAATATTTTTCCAGTTGACCCCGGTTATGTCAATGTAAACCAAATGCGTCACGTAATATGTGTATACGCTCAGATATAATATATCAATTACCTATTATTCTGCAATTGCGTCTTGTCATTGATCGTAAGCATCGCATGACGTGTGATGGACGAAGGTATATTGATATTTCGTAATCGACTTTACCTAGAACTGTAATTCGTGGTACAAGATTTCATCGAAGCAAAACGAAAGTGAACAAAATTGATGGCGAGAAAGTATAAATAGGAAATTTAAGAAAAATGAAGTTGAGTATAGCGCAGAGTGCAGATATGGATAAACCCCTTCAGTGTTTCAGTTGCGTGTTACGTGTTGCGTGTTTACGGGGTGCGTGATGTTCCTTGATTTTCTGGCTTTATGCCTTAACGCCTTCATGCTTTCACGGTCTAAGTATATACATCAGATACCTAGGTAAATACATATGTATCCATCCATATACCCATATGTAGGTAATCTATATGTAAGACATTGGAGCAGGGTGTTGGATACCGGAAATGGGGACGTCAGGTTAGGAAATTAAACAGAAGACGGATAAACACCGTCGAAAGATTAATGCTTCCCACGTGAGGTGAAACCCACTAGTTTTCTTCTTCTCGTACAGGTATTATACTACATATAATGGATAGGTGTGGAACGGCTGGTGGGTTTAGCTATAGAAAAGCGAGGGAACCCTTTCGCATTCTGCTATAACATCGATGTATGAAGACGACTATTCAGACTAACCTTGCACTCTTTCTAAGAGGAAAATTCAAGCCAAACCATCATGTTGGAACATTTTTTCTTGTACCGAAAGACTTTTCAGACTAGGCCACTTCCTTGGCCACAACCAGAGATAGCCGTACAATGATTTCGACCAAAAAATGTTCAGAATGAATCGAGTCTTTTAGATGGATCTTGAGACTGATCCACGAAATTTCCATGATCTCATAGACTATAATACCATGAATTTCAAACGACTGATCTTTCAATTGACTCTGCAAAATAGAACCGGACTTTCAGACAATTTTTGGACCGGCAATTGGCTTCCAGATGATAATCCAGACTAGATTACTAACTGAAGATTACTGTTGAGACGTTCTCGAGACGATAGCTATTTCGACTGAACCATGAATTCGAACCTCTTTTTTCGTGAATTGAAAACTGAATCATCAGATTGAATCAAGAATTTTAGACAATCATTCAGACTAACAATAAGTCACGCAGTAATGACAGTGTGGACTAGAAGAAGCCTTTTAGTTGTTTTTCTTTATCAAAAACCGATATTCGGATCGTAATTCAGACTACTTAGATGATCACTTTCCGAATATCACTATTCAGACCAAGTTGGACATTTTAGACGAATGCGTACACTGTTGAGACTAATCTACGAAACTTGAACCTTTTTTTCGTACGGGGAACATCCTTAAACTGATCTTCTTGAGCAAACCGTGAATTTTAAACGACTGTTCAGATTCAAGCACATAATCTTTCAGAATACTAGATTTCAGATTAACATATATGTCATATTTATGTAAATAAATCTTTAGACCAGGACGGGAGTTTTGTACAATTTTATTTTACTGGGTAACGATTTTGAAATGATTATTTCTAAAAGACTATAAGGACTGCCTACTCGTAAGTCGCGGGAAATAAGATATTTTTTTATATTTAAGAACGCGAGGAGCTATTCACTTGAATTCCAGGCCCTCAAGTGATTACCGACTTTCAATTACTTCCAGCGACTTATATACGAACTGCCAATGATCTGCAGTGTCTTCTCATGACTTTTCATAACTTTCAGAGTCTACTGCCAACACCAAATTAGTCTAATACCGACTTTCAATTACTTCTAGTGACTTCCAGTCACTTTAAAAGACGACCAGGGTCTCACAGTCACCAACAGTTAGTTGCTATGAAGCATTCGTCCACTTTTTACTGACTTTTCATGACTTCCAAAGACTTCCATAGATGAAGAACTGACTACTTTGAGTCGTTAATTCACTTTCAACTGACTACTCATCAAAACCTTTGAAAATTTCCAATGACTAGCAAGACTTTCATGAACTTTCAATAATGTCTACTGACTTTTGGAGACTTTAATTGACTTCAAATGTCGATGTAAAAAGAACTGCCTAGGTGAATGCGGTTTCTGAAAAAAAAAACCAGCTTATCTCTGATCTTCCAGACTGAATTATTAACGTCTTACATGACTATTTAAACAAGACAATGTATTCTGGAAAAATCTCCAGACTGAACTACGTGTTTTTTTTTTTACTTCGACATTTACATGAACAAAATCCCTCTTTCAAAACTACTATTTCTATTCTACAGTTTAGTCTCCCTAAACGAATTTCTACTTCACCCTTATCTATCTCTATCTCTTTCTTTCTCTCCCTCTCTCGAGATAATAGAGTAATTCCAACATAGTTACGACACAAGGGAGGTTGCCCAAACGTCGCGTATTTCCAACTAATCGTAAACTCGGAAAACGTATCGTTTCATTGCTTAAGAGGGGCTCTTTTACCTCCGTGCCTTACGTCGGTGATTGATCAATCGCCATATTTGCTAATACAAACCCCGGCTTCGAGAAAAAATTGATTTGTGTAAGTTTTGGATTTGAAATTAATTTCTTCATTGATACGTACGAGTGTACCAATACATGTGACATTTACTTGACAGAAGTAATTAAAAACACTCGGGATTCTTATTTTGTTTGGTTTGAAATTGAATAAATTTGAATTGCAAATCAATTAGTGATTGGAAATATTAATCAGAACGTTACCGTTTCATCGTCAAAGTTTGAAGGTCCCAAATGACGCGACTGTGGGGTAGGTACGAGACGACGAGTAGTATCATTTAGCTAACGCGAAATGAGATCCGTTAAACGAGCTCTTGAGGCCCCGAGTCGATGGAGATTAAGGATGTAAAGCGGTTTAACGGTATTTAGCTTCTTAATACCCATACTAAGCTTCGACTTCCTATCCATATTCTCTTCAATTTTCGTTCGTTCTTTTTTCCGTTTGGTTGATTTGTGTATTTTCAAAATGTTTTTCTACTATAGATTTTTGAACGTGTAATTTTTATTCGTTGAATCAACATTTGAACATTTTTGTAGGGATTCGAAATTAAAGATTTCAAAACTTGACAATGCAATTACGATTCACGATTTAAACATGTGTTTCAAATTAACCGAGCTCAAATTTGGAATTGTGACTGCAAATCATGATCTTATAAGATTTTCCAATATAATCAACGTTCACGATTTCAAAATTTTCAATTACTATTCATTAAGTTGAAAATCTGAAATTTTACCTCAGTCTGCAATTTTTAAATTCGCTAATGGAATTTAAATTCACGATATTAAAAGATCGAATAATGTGATTGAAATTCGTAATTTCAGAACTCGGAAATGTTGAAAAATTCACAATTTTACTGTTCGAAAATGATAAAATTGTAAGAAATTCCATTTAAACTTCACAATTTGCAAAATTTAGACGAAAGTATAATAAAAATCTAGGATTTCAAAAAGATTTTCTAAAAATGCACAGTTGCGAAATTTCATAATGTATACATGAGTTGGATTCGCGATTTGGAAGTTCGAAGAAATTCAATAAAATTCACAATCTGAGAATTTACAAAAATTGAAATTCACAAATAAAAATTCGACCAGATCGATTCGATATTTACTCTTATTACCTGTCGTATCTAAATGACGAGTATCTCAACAAATCATAATGAAAAAAAAATTCTATTTAACGTTTAAATATCGCTTCGCGATAACCGCGACCGGTAATTTCAGTAATTTTAGGGGCGTTCGTGGTTAAGGGGACACCGTGCCGCTTCGGGAGCTAACCCTGCAACCGGCTGTCCGTAAAAGCTCGAGGCCTCGACCTCCGCCACCTCCGCACAACCTCGACCATCGTCGCGCCTCTCGCCAGCTCTCACCATCGTCAGCAGCTATTGATAAAGTTCGTTTCACCTCGCGCGTCCGCTTCGCTCCTATACCGGAGAAGAACTAGAGGAATGAGAGAGGAAAGCTAAAGGTGGAGGTTGAGCTTCGGGTGGAGGTGGAGCTGGAGCTGGAGGTTGAGGTTGAGGTTGAGGTTGAGGAAAAGGTGCCGGTAGGCAGAAAGGGATAAGTAAAGGAAGGTGCGGTGGTGGCTATGTAACACATGTTTCGAATTAATTGGAGGACGCGTCGCGTCGGTGCCTCGCTTTCATATGTATACAGTTATACATATATATATACATATATATACGTATAGTAAATATATACATCTGTCTACACAGGGTGGTTCAAAATTAGCGACAAATCTTCTCCACTGGGTGGATAATCCTTGTTAGAAATGAGATTGAAATTAAATCACCAATTTTTTTTTCAACTTTCGGTTTTTGAATCCCTCCGCAGTCACATCTCTGTAAAATCACGTGGTAGTCACACTTGGTAAAATTGACATAACTGATTTTCAATTGACTGCTGTACAAAAAGTATCCCTACAAAAAATGCACTTTTTCAGTTAAATATCTATAACGTTTTCATTTTTCAATTTCTGCTAACAAAATTTTAGGGTTATACTCACAAGATATGGTGCTTTGATGAAAAAAAAAAAAAAAAGAAATAGCTCAATAGCGGAATTTCCAGAAAAGGTATTTATTTTGACGTCTGAAGAGGGTCTGCTTTAGAATTGAAACCAAACGCATTACGCATTGTAGGCAGAACCCCCTTTTGAAACCATCCCCATACGGATATTCAGCCTTAAGGTTGGAAGGTGGATCAATTCGACCCACAGTGACTACGAAGGGTTATGATAATCAACCCAGAATGAAAAGTTTAGTTTTCACCAGATCTTATAACGTATTCGGGTCCAAAGACTCACCCACGACCACTTTTTGACGGACACCTGGGTGTGTGATCAACTTTATGTCCAACAATATCTTGAGGACGAATCGACGGATTTCCATGAATTTGTTTGGTCCCAATCGATTCAGTTTTTCGTAACTCAGAGCAGATTACATCTTGGATTTAATTCGTCAACTAATTTTTAAATAAATGAGTGAGTAACATTTTATTAACAAAAATTTCAAATAGTCATAATATCTCGAGAATGAATCAACGGATTTTTATCATTTTGATCTTTACCAATAGCATTTACTCCGGCTTAGGAATATTTGAATTTTGAAAAAGATCAATGCAGTAGTTTCCTGATCTGCGGATGGAAGTTTTAGGACTGGCCCATCGTGGTCAGCTGATTTACCTGCTTGTTCTTCAGCCTTCCAACTTTTGTCAAAATATGTCTCAGCTATTTCTTTTGAACGATTTTTCAAGAATTTTCTTCTTTTGATTTTCTGACATAAACTGGAATCAAAATTGGAATATTATAATAATTGTCTTAACCATGCTTTTGTGTGTGTCTGTTTTTTTTTTTTTTTTTTTTTTTTTATGCCAACCATTTCATTTTGAGTTATATTAAACAAAATGATTCTACTATTCTCGTTTTTTTGAATCAATGAAAGGCTGTCTTTTGAGAAAACTCACTCAAGAAGTTTATATCTTAATACCGATGAGGATTTACCCTGTGAAAGTTTCACCTCAAGATTTGAATCACCCTGTAGAGCATACAGTACATCATATAATACGAAGGTCGAGATTTTGCGGTGGTATGTACCACGCCAACCCCTCATACCCTTTAGCTGCCGTCCAACCCTTCGACCTCAAACCCTTACCTTCTCGAACCTCAATCCAGGACGCATCATACATACATACGTATATGTGTATATGTATATATGTATATACCTACGCGTGGTCTTTATGTACTGCGTCAATTTGCGGAATTGCGCGGTGGAAAACATTTACCTGTATACATATATATGTATACATGCCTATATGTAAACAGATACGTATGTAAAGGTCGATGTGGCCGAGTTGCAACCACGCTACTGTTTTTCTCCTCCGAAGTGTGAACCCTTTCCTTAGCGAGCTTTTCAACATCCCGTACCCATCGTCCCACCGTACTTTTCTTTTATGTATAGGAAAATCGTCGCTTACTTTTGTATGCCACGATTCAAATTTGGTTTCGTGCCGTTCGTTCGCTCGGTTTTTCTTTAGCACGGAGGAATAATTGACAAGAAAAAGTATTGAATATACGTATACCTATAGTAGAGTCTCATTCATACGTCTCGCGTGCTTGTACATTCTCCTCATTTAATATACAGGGTGTAAGAAAACTCGTGGACTGTCTCTAAATGGCCTCAGGATTCCTTATCGGAAGTAAGAAAAAAATACGTTTTTTTACAAAAATCTCCTCCGACGTTTAGTTTAGACGCTGGGGACGATGAGGATTCACCAATCAGAGATCTGCAGCTTTGGGAATTATAGAAGAATAGCTCAGCTATCGTCGTAGTCTTTTCTGACGTGGTATAGCTAATTCTGCTATCAGTTTCTGAATGTGATCTCTGATTGGTTCGTCCTTTTTGGCTCCAACGTCTAATAACTGAGCGTCGGAGAAGATTTTTGCGAAGAATCCTATATTATTCATTTCCAACCAGGAATCCGATCATGTAAAAAGGGTTAAGGGTCTGTATGTTTTCTTACACCCTGTGATTTTACGTGTACATACATACATACATATATTACATACGTTTATTCAGTTATATGACTTCGACGTTATTCGCAATAAAATGCTACGTAACAATAGCATTCACAAAAGCATGCTGTTGCTGTAACCCTAAAAAAACGCTTGAATTAGGTTTCACTGTATACGCCGTAAAAAAATTTGCGGTTTTGTGGACTACTAGATACGCTAGCTTCGCAGCTCAAGTGTGACAGTAAAAAACGGCAAGATCAGGTATATCAAGGTGCTCGCTCCATGCAGGATAAATTCCTTCATGATGGATTGAGTGGCTCAATAAACCGAATTTTCGACTCAGTCAACTCTACAAAATGATACAAACGACTCAAACGATCATTGGAGGGAAAATTCATTCAAATGTAAGTTGCAGCAAATCCCATTGATCAAGACCAGCATCATCAAAAGCCGTCGGTTAATTTTCGAGATATTAATGAAAGAAGATATTTATTTGTGTTTTCAACTTTTGTATTTTGAATAACTCAAAGACTAGCGGACCGATAAATTCGGAAATCTGATCAGCTATGGGATACAAAAAACAGCCTCGAATAAGACCACAAGCATAGAAATCTACTTAGTCGTTTGCGATGTATCGTCAGACATAAAATTCATCATGCACGCCATCAGAAATCATGTTCAGACCTAAAAACTCTGAGATTCACACTCCATGTGAAAACAATCCCATTTCAGGTTCAGAAACTGTGGTCGCTATCTCCGTAAATTTAGAAGATATATTATGTAGTAGGTACAACTGCGAGCGTTAGAATTTAGTCTATCTACTTCAAATCAAAATTGGAAAAAAATTTCGGAATGTTTTCCGTATGTTGGTATGGGTACGAATACTTCGTCAACATAGAATACCAGTAACTCATCCAATATTACGTGTCTGGTATGTTCAAAATATAATGAAAAGATAAAAAAAATTCCACATGCGATCGTGCCTCACGCAAAAAAGCGATAAGCATTTTTGGCTAAAACGGACTGGTTTAAAGTGGGAAGTTAAAAAATAACCCATTATATATATTATTATATCCTCATTATTTGTGCATTCTCGAATTTTTTTTGAAACCAAATTTTTCACTCGTACAGAACCCACTCTTCTTTCTAATCAAAATCCAAAATGCAAAAAACCAAAATGATTCTAGTATCGGTTAGCATGGGTAAGGGTGGTGCAGACATTCCAGTAGTCGAGGGAGTGTTATGGCCTGCGAGAATGATACGTCAGCAACAGAAGCATATACATAGATATGTCTGCATATGTATATATATATATATATATGTATCTATGTACGAATGTACATGTATGTATGTATTTATCGGTGTATATGGGTCTGCGACCGCAGGATTATTGCGCGTTTCCAGCAGTTATAATATAACAGGAATTCCTGGAGAGAACATTCCTCGTCCAGAAAGAGAGAGAGAGAGAGAAGAGAAAGGCAGAGAACGGAATGGAGAGGACGAGGAGTAACGCGTATCGCGGGTTGAAAATGAATTTTCTAATTAAGATTCAACCCTGTTTTAACCCAACTGCTCTAGTAGTAGCTTCTGGGTTCTAGGTCGGCCCTAGGCTTCCTATAGGCTTCCCGCGCATGAAGTTTCAACAACCATTTCGTTGTTTCGACAAATTATATTCTCTTTTAGGTATAATATGTGGAATTAAATAACGTTTACATGTACGTATGTACGTACATGTACAAATACATATTTGTATATTAGTGGAAGAAATATATTGAATCCTTCGATTACGCGAGATTCGAACAGTATTTTTTGTTCAATTGGGGGCGGGATTGAAATTTTATATTTTAAAAGCTGCGAAAGGTCAAAATTCGGCATTTTTATACTACCGTTTCACAGCTTTTCGGAAGATTATTTCTTCAGAAGTCTACGTAGCCATTTTAAAAAACTCCGAACCGAAATACTCCGAAGGTTCAAAGTTCCGAAAGCTAAAGAGCCAAGAGGGCAAAACTCCGGATCTCGGAATATTCGCTTATGAAACGTCGTTTATTTGACAGCTTTCCCGCGAGCTTCCCTTAAATTTTCGAATTTTTGGACTTTTCGAGTTTTTAACTTTCGGATCTTTGAGCTGTCTGCATTTGGACCCTCCGGAATTTGCAAGTTCTGAACTCTATAACGTTTCCAAAAACTCAGAATCGTGTCTCATATAAATCAATTCGGAATTTTGACCGCTCGAAACTCTTGGAGTTCGGAACTTCAATCCCGTCCCTCGTGGAATTGTAACGAAAACATAAAATTTTGAATTTGAAAAGCCACCAGTGATTGGAAATCAAATGGAAATCTTCATAATTTGGATGAACGAACTAGCTGGTGTGCAAAAGTGGCGAACCAGTGAGAAAAACTGGATAATTTCGAATTTGAAAAACATCTGGTGGTTGGGAACGAAATAATTGTAGTAGCACCCCGTGTAGTTTTTAAATAAAAAATCATTCCGTGCAGGAAAATCAAATAACGTCAGAGAGAGAGAGAGAGAGGCACAGAAAAATCGTGGGAAATACAAATTACAAAAGCATGTGATGCCTGCTACAAGAAAATACGAGAAAAGCTAAACAAAGCCGAGAGCGAGAGCAAGAAAGAAAGAGATAGAAAAAGAGAAAGAGTGAGAGAGAGACAGGGTTGAAAATTTAAAATTTAAAAATGAGCTGATGCGAATAAATGGCGGAAGAAAAGCGTGAGAATTTGAAGTTTAAAAAGCAGCTGACGTAGAAGACCATCCTTGCGAGAAAACGAACGAAGAAAATTAGAAGGTAACCTTTGTTTTTATTGAAACAAGTAGAAGCTAACAACAAAATAAAATAGAAAATTTGAATGAAGTGAAAATTTTGGATAAAAATGAATATAAAAATTAAAAAGAGTAAAAATCGAGCAGGCAACTGTGCGTGATACATAAGATGCAAATTCCTTGGCAGCCCCGGGTCTGCTTTTCAGGCCGGTATAGGTAGATATACCTACGTTATACCTATCACTGGGCCGAGTTAATGGCACGTGAATTTTTTACAGGCGTGGGAATCCCCGGCTGGTAATGCCTCGGCGTTAAAACGCGCTACGTACTACGCTTTCGTTAGGGACGCGCAGTAACAACGCTTAGGGTACGACAAACGTATACACGTATTCGCATATACGTATTTCTCTTTGTATACGTGTGTGTGTATGAAGTGTGTATGTTTGTACGAATTAAAAAGATACCATAGGTATGATGGAAGGGTCAACGATAACGCGATTTTGTCGGGAAATTGAATTTTACCGAAAACTGCGCTGCGGGAGAGTTGGGTAATTGAGTTTTTTTCACAAGCTGCACAAAAATTGCGGGGAAAAAACGGTGAACTGAATTTACAAATTAGAAATTAGAAAGTGTTTGTGGAAATCACATGTTCAAAAGCTTTTTTTTTAAACTCGGAAATAAGGTGAATGAATTTAATTTTCTAGCGAATCCAGAAACTAGAAGAATTGAAACATCTGAAAAAAAGGAGTTTTTGAATTTTCTATTTCCTTAGCAATTGCAAATAGACCTAGAAAATTTTATTTCCGCAGAATTGTGCGGAAAAACTGGAAAATTGAATTTTTCTCACTGTCCATTGAAATTGGGGAGAAAAATGTAATATTAGAATTTACTAAGGTTAAAAACTCGGAAAATTGCGAGATCTAGGGAGTCGAATTTATCGGATTTTCGAATTTTCTAGAAATTGATGGATATGAGAATAATATACGAAAATCAGCGAAAAAAGAAGTGAAAAATTGAATCCTCCAAATGGAATGAAAGATGAAAAATTCGATTTTTTTTCTTCAAAAAGTCGAAAGCTGGGGAAATCAAATGATCTGGGAAACTAGAATCTGCAGTTTCCACATTTCCGATAAACTTATGAACGCGGAAAGTTTAATTTTGTAAGCTGTAAGGGAACGAAATTATCAAAAGTCGCATGCACACATAGGAAGAATTATGCAGTGAATTGAATCGTCACAAAATACCGAAACTTTATACGGAAATTGAAATCTTTCAGACATTGAAGAATTCTCTTGAAATTGAGGAAAGAAGTGAAAAATTGAATTCTTCAAAATGAAACGGAAGCGGAAAATCTATACATTCCCAAAACGCCCGACATCCGGGAAATTGGACGATCTGGGATTCTAGACGATTTGATTTTTGTTAATGCAAAAAACCCTAAAGTATCTAGAAGAATTGATTGTTTCGATTTTTTGTAAATCGAAAGACATGGAAAATGGGATTTTCCAAAAACTGTGGGAGAATCGGAAAACAGCGTTTCAGAAGTTTCATCAAAATTTTGAGAGTGAGTAGAAAATTTAGTTTTTGGAAAATTGTCAGACGGCAAATTCGTTCAAACTTTTAATATGGAGCAGAAATCACAAGTCTGAATTTCTCACTTTTAGCGACGTTGATTAAAAGAAAAAATTTCAACAGAATTAGTGTAAAAATATCTTTCCATGTATATAACTTTCTCAGCTAATTTTACTGACAATCCAAAACCTATATCTACGTATAATTATGTATCCAAAATACGTGCCAAGTTACCTTTGCAACTTCCTGGTTAAATTCAGTACTCCCATGAACTTATAATCAAAGTTCTCTCTCTGTCTCTCTCTCTCTCTCTCTTTCTTGACTTGACTTGACTTCTCTTCTCCTCTCAGAGCAAATATCTTTAATACTGTGGCTGCTGCCTTCGGGGTTTAGGAAAGTGAGGATTTCCCATATAAAGAGGGAGGGAGTGGGACACTGCAGACTTCAGACTTCACACTTGAGATTTCAGACTTCAGACTTCAGACTTTAAACTTGGAGCTTGTTTTCGAGCTAGAGTTTCAGACTTTAAACTAAAAATTGTAAAATCTAGAGGAAAACGCACACACATACATGCATGAATATACCAATGAATGTATCTATGTATCTATGTACGTATGTGTATGTAAATAGCCATATACCCATCGACTTTGGAGCGGCATTTCAAACCTTCTGCTACTACTCGAACAAACTTTTAACCCCAATTTACCTACCCGATAAACCCATTTTCATCATCAAATTTTTTTTTCTTTCATCGTGCGAGTATAAAGTTTGGAAATTTTCGGAGCTTTGGACATTTTTCGGGTCGTAACTTGTTAAATTTCGCAATTTTTCAATGTCATTTTGCCGGTTTTTCAATTGTTCAATTTCTTTGTTTTCAAATGTTACTTTTTTTTTAATCTAGTCTGTATGTTTCGATTCTTCAATCTTGTAATTTTTCAATTTTTCAGTAAATACATCGTTCGATTCGTACAATTCTTCAATCGAATTCAATTATTTAATCTTTCGATTTTCTCGATCATGAATTTTTCGCATTTCTGAATGTTTCAATCCAACAATTTTTAGAGTATTGGAATTTTCTCTCTCTCTCTCTGAACTGCAAAACTTTGAACTTTGATTCTCCAATCTGTCAATATCTCAATTTTTTCATTTCACCAATTTTCTAAGTTTCCAATCACCCGATACTTTTGATTAATTCTTTCAATTTTTAACCATTTCGGTCCTATTACTTTACAATTTTCCAATCCACAAAATCCTGAATTATCTAAATTCTCTAATCATTTCCAAAAATTTCTCTCGATGTGCCCAGATGTCGTCGTTATCAAAACTATACTACAGGGAAATTCAAAATTCGTGACGAATATTTTACAGGATGATACAATTTTGTGATACAGTCCTTTGAAAATCCTTCGACGTTTCAGAATAACGAATTTTCGAATATTCATCAGCGGATAACGGATTGATATAAAATTCTGCAAAAATATCTTAAATACTTCAGAGGACGAGGTTATAATATAAGCAAAAAAAAATCAAGCAAATCATAAACGGTTAAGTCGCTGGCTGGTGGAGTTGGCGTGGAATACCCCATATAGATATACATAACTCTGATTTAAAAATAGCGACGCATAACTTGTTCGATAGCAACGTAGGTGTACGCGATATTATACGTAGCTGCTCTACGTTTTCGTTCGTATCTTTCATATGTACCTGCCTGCCGGTTCGACTGCTTGCCTGCCTTTTGCCTGGCTGGCTTCCTACGCGCCTGCACGAAATAATTGGCGCTTAACGGCTCCTCTGACGCACTTCAGGGTTGCATGTTTTGGTTCAAATCTATTTCAGGAGAACGTCTGTCAGCCAAGCCCGCCGCCCGGCTGCGTAACCACCGGTTTTAATTCGTCCTCGTTGAGAACCCCCGCACCCTACTCCTCGCCGCCATCATCCCTCATCCCCCCACCAGAGGGCGACGATCAGCTGAGCGAGCTCTCGGTAGGTATTCATTTTCCCGCCACCGCGCCCCCTCGTGGCCCATAACCTATCTGGCTCGTGTCCGATTAACATAATAACACAACATAACCTAGAAAATATATAATAAGAAAAGAAAAAGAATCAAAAATACTTCGAATTCCGAAGCAAGGCTAGATTCGTTCGTGTCAAACATACGGCTTCGTATTTATATAGTATATCGTCGTCGTCGATGATGATACAGCTCACTTCATTGAATTGCATACTATTTTTTATACTCGAAAGAAAATAAAACACCATTATTTCGCACTTGGAATTTTTCGAAGATTATTTCTTACCGAAAACACATCTCGATCGATGTCAAATTGATGTCAGCTATCGGGAAAAAGATAACAAACAATATGGCACTGTTCGATTTTCTATAGAATCAGAAAAAAGTTCAATAGTTTATAACTTTTGATGAATATAATCTTTAAAACATTTTTATTTTTTTTTATTTTTTTGTTCTTCTAATTAGCGCTGATTTCGATTTCGGCGAGTCATCGGATGCGTTGTCACTTTGTTTTGCTTAGTTTCCCCTTGATTATATAGGAATTGTTCCCGCCTATTGTTTGACTCTGCATCCATCCGCAGTCACATGTTAGGTTCGACGAAATTTTACGAAACCGGAAAAAAACAATTTTCATATTTTTTTTCTTCTTTTTTCTATTGTTTATCGGATTCTAGCCATTTTTGGAGTCCACCGCAATGTCCGAAAATTTTGAAAATAGATTAAAATCAGCTAGAATGCTTAGAATATTTTTCCATCATTTTTGTCGAATATTTGAAATACATACATCGAAATATTTGTATAACATTTTTTCAACATTTTTTTGAGAATGATTCAAATTTGTGCCAAGTTCTAAGAATTTTCCAAAAATTTGTTCGATGGTAGTAGATACTACTGAAAAGTCTTTCGATATCGAAAAAAAAAACATATTGAAGTAAAATCTTCGAATGGATCTCAGAATGAAGAGGTTCCAATCCGTATACCAATAAAATGATTTTGAAATGATTTCTGTCTTGCCGATTAAGACCTACGAAAATTCTAAACCGTTTAAATATCGGTTAACCCATTTCGACTACTATTCTTCGTATAATTTTCAGTCGCTCGAAAACGGTAACCGAAAAATTTGACAGGATCTGATTTTAGTAGCGATTACTTTACGTCCGAAGAAATCCAATATGAATTCACCGAGCCTCAACCGGATCAAAAGATTTCGTGAAATTTGGGGGACTTTGGTATCGAGCCTCTTCTATCTTCTCGCTTCTCTTCTCTTCTCTTCTCTTCTCTTCCTCTTCTCTTCGTCTTTGAAGGTCAGGTTCAATTTTCCTCCGCGATTTTCCCGCAACTTCCGACCTTCGATCTTTGACGCTCGAAACCCTCAAAACCCTGGTCCGCTAGTCCTTGGACCTTTGACCTTTGACCTTTGACATTTGACTTTTGACCTTTAAACTAGCCTGGCGAAGAGGAACAGGAAGAGAAAGGGAAAAGATCGCAAAAGAACGTATTGGGCTGCATTCTTCGCCAGAGGCTATAGGGAAATAGCTCTACGTTCTCGCTCACTTGGTACAGTTTCTAGGACATTAGATCTCATCCATTGACCCGATAATCTAGAAACTAGAAACGTCTTATTTATAGACTGTGTTATTACAGTTTCACTGAATTTTTGACGAATCAATTTTCCGCGGGTTTTATCGGGTTTTAGTGGGAAAAGTTTTTCGCTCCAAGTCCAATTCGTGACTTTGAATTTTGGGGTCAAGGAATTCTGAAAAAAAAAAATTCTCAACGTTTTGTCTTTCGATGAAGAAAAGAAATTTAAGCTCCAAATATCGGTGATTTGTATGCAAACAAGGCTGGATATCTTTCAATGCAAATTTCTGGAGTTTTGAGGTTTGGGGTCGAGAAACTCGAAACTCAACAGATTCTTGGAAATTTGTCCTGACAAAAATTTGAGGTTCAAAGTTCGTTGGTCTGTCTTCGAGTTACAGATTTTTTCGATTCATTTAGTGTCTGCGATATCGCGTCTTTATAAGCTCGAGAAACTTCGGAAGAAATCCTGCAAAATCTGTTCCTGTAATAACGAAGAGCATAAAACTCAAATTTGATTGTGTAATTGTTCCAAAATATGCTGGAGCAATGAACGTCTTCGTTTCATCTGGTCTAATTTCGCCTATTCAAATCTTCGGGATTTGAAAAATTCTTCGAAGAATTGTCAATAATGCGCCAAAATTTCTTGAATCATCACAAGAATAGCGAAAAGTCGTAACGCGTTTCCTTGTAAAAATTCTGATGACAGAAATTCGATTTCTAAGGTTCGAGTGAATTTATTTATTTTTTTTCAAATGCAAAACTTATGAGTATTTTTTGAATTTGAGTTCAAAGAAACGTCGCGCATTTTGAAATCAGAATTGACAGAAATCTTGCCGATTCCTCAACTGAATCCTCATCGCGACGGATATCGCAAGTTTCTGTAGAAAAAAATCTCTTCGTCAAGTCGTTGTATCGTTCCGTTTATAAATTCTTCGAAATCCTGAAAAGATTATTTTGGGTAATCGAAACGAAGATTTATTCATCCTACAGGGATTCGAGACAGTGACATATAAATCATGAAATAACTGGACTGATTCTGAGAGGTAAAATAACAACGAGTGAGAGAAAAAAAAAAAAAAAAATGAAAATGAGAGGAACGAGAAAGAAAGAAAGAAGAAAAAAAAGGGCACATCAGAGAATAAGCTGGTTATCGCTCGATTTTATACAAAGGATTTTCACCGCCAGGTAAAGAGAGAAAAGCTTCTCTTCTTCTCTTCACAAGGGGAGAAAAGCAGGAGAATGAGCAGCAGCAGCAGGAGTAGGGAACCAGGGAACAGCAGCAGTGTAAATCGTTGTAATAATAACAATCGAGGAAAGTGCGTGTCCCCCATTAATCCTTCACCAGTAGTAGAGAAAGAGAGAAAGAAAGAAAGACAGAGAAAGAAATATATACGAAAAGCGCGAAAGAGAAAAAGCAAGAGAAAATCCAGGTATTCACCCAAAAGAAACGAAAGAGACAAAGTTAGGCATAGGGATTAGGCAAATGGCACACGAAAACCTTGTTAGAGCCAGTAAAATATATACCTACTACCAGACAGCCTGAGAAAAAGTGAAAAAAAAAAAAAAAAAAAAATGTTTAACTAAAATTGCAGAGTGCTTTTTCAAGTATCTGCCATATACGTATGTATTTATATTATATATTATGTATATTCATATGTATGTATAATATGCGTATATTTATACCTATGTATACATATATATATACATGTGCGTGGGATCACGGATATAATTAATTCCCCTGCAACAACAGCGGCAGAGATTCCATTTAATTTCATTCCGTTCCGTTTCGTTCCGTTCCGTTTCGTTTCGTTTCGTTTCGTTTCGTTTCGTTTTGTTGAATGTGAACGATTTTTGGGATGGTCGACTAAAACCTCGGCGAGTACAACGTACACCATGTTGTTGATATCGATAATTCATTTATTACTGGTATACATATATATCGTGTATAGTTACGGGCATGAAATCGAATCATATTCCGATATTAGTTTGTCGCAGTTGTGCAGTGTAAGTGTAACTCGTTTCAGTATAGCTTTTGTACATACATACATCGGGCATTCCACGCCAAATCGCAACTAGCTGCTAAAGCATCAGTACCATATCAGATTTGATCGTTGAATGGATTCTGGTACAGTCTCATGATTTTTGTCACATTTTTTGTAACTCCCAAAACTTTTGTAAGTTACGAATTTTCAAACCTTTCTTTCACATTTTCACATTCTTGAAGATTTTTCGAGAATTATCAACAATTCCATTTCAGATCCCACTCGTTTCAAGATTGGCAACGGAAAGGAGACGATTTTTGAACACTTATTTGAGCACTTTGACGATTATCTCAAGGATAACAATTCCCTAAGCATTTCTTGAATATTTTCGACTGAATGAAAAAAAAAACATGTTTAAATTGACGAGAAGGTGAAATTGTAGATATGATTTGAACATGTTTCTCATTTAGTCGACATGATCTTCGAAAGTTCCTCGGTCATGTTCCAAACTTCCAACTAATTTTTCAATTCCCCTAAAAAATATTTAAAAAGTGATTCAATTGCAGCGGGAATGATCGTCCGATCAGGATAGAAAATAGAATTTTCGATAGTTGTTTCATATAATTTATAAAAAGGTGAAAATATGCGAAAAGTTTTCAGAATTCATAATTCGATATAGTTTTGGAAACCAAAATTGGAAAAATCATTTGACTGTTTCAGAGTTATTACCACTGTGTAACAAATCCGAAATGATGAGGGTTTTGAGTTGGTCAATTTGATGTGGAATGCCCCATATGTATACAGATGTTTGCCAAATACATACGTATCGGTTTACGCTCAATTTCCACGGAAGCTACCATTCGATATTGCTTCTAGCATCGCCGCATTGCTGTAGACCATCATCATGGTCCTACAATGAAAGAGATCTGATTACATTTCGATCAAAATGGCGAAATATCGTTGAGTTTCAATACAGGAGAGAGAAAAAGACAGAAATTAAAGTTAAGAAGAGCATGTATCTATGTGTAGCAACTAATGAAAGGAATACAAAATGGTATAAAAAAAACTCGAAGAAAGAAAAAAAGAAGTTCTTCTTTCATTATTTGATTTTCTCAAGGCTATTATAATGCTCGGGTATCGCCTCGAACCAAGATACTGCAAAAATTAGTAAAACCGTAATGATGGTACGCCTGTAACGCTGTTTTCGTAACGAGCCATTAACTAATTTAACCTAACCTCAACCTAACCTAAACTAAGCTAACCTAACCGAACAACAACGGTGAATTATGCCTGAGGCTTTTCGAAAGATGATTTGATAAACAAAAGGGCTTGTTGTTGGAGTTTATTATAAATCAACCTGTACTCGATACCTATATACGAAATTTTAAGGGAAGCCTGAAAATAATTGATGCTCTAATACACAGGAGGGAAAAAAACTCGTATCAAGAGAGAATTGAACCGCTAAAAAAAAATAATTTTACCGTTAAGCAATAAAATACAGGCTCGATACTTTGTCGAAAACTGGAGCGAATTTTTTCTCGAAATAATTTCGTAGCTCGTCTAATTCTCGCGATTTAAGGAAACGTGAAGTTTTGCCAATGGCGTAGAACCGGCCGTAAGATAGATAAAGCACGCTCGTGATTGGTGCAAACTTCAACTAAATGGCTCTTTTCGCTCAGGGCCGACCAGAAACAAAACGTGGGCACTCTCTGTTATTTTAACTAAATTTTCGCGTATAAATAAATAATCGCCCAGGCGATAATCCGAAATATGAAAGTAGTGATCTATCCCTCCGTATTGAAACAAATTTTTTAATCGACAAAAATGTACTTGAAAGTGTAAGCGATATGCACAGGGCCCACGGGTATTTTTGGTCTGCTATGAGTTTTCACCCATCCACTAGGAATTTTCGCTTTCTAAATTCTCAGAATTGATATCATTTTGTCACAAGTTATTGCGATCAAACTGATTCTGCCGTCATATTGCAGCGATTAAAGTAGTCCCCGATAATCCTCGAGTGCGATAAATCATTATATCGCCGAAATATATTCGTAGTCGTGTCGCTTGGCAGCCATGTTTATTCTGTCGGTGTGTGTGTCCGTATGTCATCATATTTTACAAACAGTTGATTATTAGATCTTGCGCTCATTTGTAACATAACCTCAACTATTTAGGCGGTAGGTTTTCTTTCGCGGAATCATTACCACGCTAAAGGTACTCAAAATATTTCTTCATTATCGAGAATTCAGAAGGCGAAATCTACTCATAGGTGTGAAAAATGTATACGGGCCGATACGCACACCATAGGAGTCCCCATGCAAGAGCCTTAATAAAATCGCCGTAGTTTTTTTGTTCTCTTCAGGTAGAATCGGTAACTATTGTTGTTACAACCGATTATTCATAACCTAACCTCAACCTGATCGAACAATGGAGGATATAATAGACCCGAGTTGCTCGGAGTTGAATAAATCAGACGAGGATCAAGGGCGAAAGAAATATCTTTTCAAACCGCGAGGCCTTACATCTATTATTAGTTTTATAATATCGTCTCGCGTGTATATAGCAGCGTGTATCGAGGTTAGGAATTCAGTTGCCCATTCGCGCTAAGCGCTTTGTTTTCATGCATACACAAAGTCAGAGGAGCGACCATAACCTAAAAATGAAATCTATGTATGTGAAATGACTTCGCAGCTACGTCTTTGTCATTATTTTGATCGTTTTTATTTTTTTATTTTATTTGTTAGCTCATGTATTACACCAAATTCGTAATTTACATTCTGGGCGGTTTCCATCTTCTGAATAAAGGAGGAACTGAATGGAACGAGCTTCTGAACGGTCGTGTTTGAATGTAAAATTAGCACCACCGCCGGTGTTCCTCTATTTTGTGTTAGTATTTTGGCACGGTGAACGTGCGAAAGAGACAGGGTGAAAAAGAGAGAGAGAGAGAAGGAAACAATTAGCGGTGATTAATTTAGGAGATTTTGCATCAAGCTCAACTCCCTTTTGCCTTTTCTCTTCTTCTTCTTCTTCTTTTCTCTTTGCTTCTAGGTTGCTTTTCTCCCCATTTTCTTTCTGTGGCGCTTTTTGGAATATAAGGGCCGAAAGCTTGCAGCAACGTAGCATGAAACTCGAGGATTCTCCTTTTGCGGGGTGAAATTATAAATGAGTTTTTGACTCCCGAAACGTTTTCGCAAATATTTCAGTTCCGAGGGCGTGGAGGTATATAGCAGGTTGGGAAGGCAAAGAGAGGTGGTAAAATCGGTTTTCGTTATACTTCCGGAGTCTCCGCAAACTACAAACGCCTACGCTTCGCGAGCTATTGCGCAGTTCATACATACGTAAGGCATATACTATATTATACATATACATATACATAGTATATCTGTATACGTATAAACAGAATTTTAAGCTCTTAGCTGCAGCAATTATTCACAACCGCACCTGGGCTTCCGCAGCAGTCGTTTTATACATAACCCCTTCACCGCGTCTGAAAACACTGCGGAAAAGAAAGAATTCATTTATTATTTAGTTTTATTTTTTTATTTTTTTTTTACGAAAAGCAATAACCTGCTCGTTCGATTTCTTGATTTTAATTGAGAGAATTTTGCACGTAGAACAAATTCCTATATAGGTATCATGGTTTTTTAATTACGTAGAATCAATGAGTTCCACCTGTAACAATAGCTGCCCGGAGAAAAACGACCGTTAGATAAAGCTGACCTATGATTTGTCCCAAACTTGAACTGGCTTTAAGGCGATATGGTACAATTCGCTTTGAACCTAACCTAGCTAACATACGAAATATGAATCTGAATGGAATTCTATTGATTTTTTCCAAATATTTAAATACTCACAATCACCCGATTTCTGCCGTGGTGGTGAAGCATTAATCTCCTGAGTTTCATTCCGGTAGGTTGTATAGTTTGGAAGCCATTACGATTCGTGTTTTCGAAGTGATGACAATTGGTAATCATAGAATTCCGAACAGAGTCCCGTAGCACCTCAAAATGATATGGGAGTCTGTTAAAAATTCCATTATTAGCAATTGTTGTCACCTCGAAAACGCGAATTGTATTTTCTCGATGACTACCCAACCGATCCGAATGAGACCCTCGACGAGTGAATTCAGTTTTTTGGCAGAAAGTGGCCAAGTATGTCACTCTATCATAAATACTGACTGGATTCCAGTAAGACTTGTGTTTTTTATGTTAGCTAGGTTAAGTTGGAAGTGATACTATATATCACTTAAATTCGAAAATTGTAATAGCCTCGAGTTTTGTTTTTCCTCAAAATCGTCGTGATTTTTGCCGGGGAATCAGTGAATATTGATTGTGCAGAAAACCGTTAGTGTTTTTTTTTTTCTACTTTTTTTCCGGTTCTATTTTATTCGACAGCTTTTTTTTTAACAGAGCTTGACGTTGGATTGGATTTGTTTTTTATTACACTCGTTATTCGCTTGAGCTTTTGTATATCGTATACAACCTACCTATACGAAAAGCAAATTCTTTTGCTTTATTCCAAAATGAAAAGCGTGTTATTATATGCCAGTTTTCGACGATTAAGCTTAGCGCAAGCTGTAATTACCCTCTTTAACGTCTTTTTATTCCTCTATAAAACTGTTGCTCGGTTGAGCGGCAGCTGGATGCTTTTTGTCGGCGAAAAAGCGTATACACGTGTATATATGTATGCATGCGTATACGTATGTATGTACCTATGTACAATAACTCGTCGTATGAATAAATGAAAAATAAGAAGAGAAAAAAAGTTTTGAAAAACTCAAGCTTTGTAGAAAACAAATTACCGCTCGACTTGTAATAAAAGCACGCGTAATATGACGCAGTACGATCCTGCATAACAAACTAATTATGCACTGCGGTCTAGCGGAAAATATTGACCGAACAAATCTGTTTTACTATATGCGGTTAATAAAAATGGTAAAAGAGAGGCTGTATTTCAAGTATTTATCAGCATTCCTCCGAAAGATTATGAGGCTATACGTCGAAATCATATATGTATACTTGGCCCACTACGCTATACGTGGAACTTTATCATTAAAAGAATGTGTGCTAGAATCCGTAGTCTGCGAACATCAGTTTGTCGAAATAACGCATTTCTGGACCTGGAGTTTACCAATTATCTGCGGAAGGGTTGGGTCTCTTGAAAAAAAATCATCAGATTAAAGTTGGAGGGAGTTAAACCCCCCATCTTTTGTCCCCACAATTTTTTCGTATAGCTTTTACCGTTTCGTAGATATACAACGAATTTGATAGTTATATTGAGAAGCAGAGACATTTCATCTAGTCGAAATTATCTCTCGAACGATTACGTTTTCGAAAAAATATTTCAAATTAAAGTTGCAGCGCTTAAAAGTAAGTGGTTTTTCTGATTTAATGATTTTCACATAGGATCCAGTATCCCGATGATATAAGTAACAATGTTTCCAAGAATTGGATTGCCTACGTTAGTTTATTTTTGAAAAACGATTACTTTTTCGAAAAAGTAATTTCGGTAAAAGTTGCAGTTTTTCAAATTCCGTATTCTCGTGAGATCTACTATTCCGAAAATAAATAACGACCCTTCGAAAAGTGGCGATTACCCGTTTCAATTTCAATTACTTGAAAAACTATAGCTTTTGCGAAAAAGTACTTGTAATACAAGTTGTGATGTTTAAAAATTCGTGGTTTTTTTTTATTTTTTTCATTTTTTGAGAAACGCTTTGTAGGATCTACAATCTCGAAGATAACTGACGATCTTTCGAAAAGTAGCGATTAGCTGTTTTAACTTATTTCAATTATACATACAAAACGGTATAATCTTTTTCTCTAAAGTTATTTTCGATTAATTCGAGAACGGTAACTTCCTCGATGGAATACCCCAAGTAAAAGTTGGAGTGTTTGAGAAGCGGCGACTTTTTTGTCTAGGGAATTTTTTGATAGAAGTTACAGTTCTGCAGGCGATAAATATGAGAATGTTTTGATTTACGTGGCTTAATCGCCCCGTATGTTTGATAATAATTAATCGCGAGTGCGATTTCTGTATTTTCGGTCGCGTTGCATCACGTCGCGAATATCCGAGGGGCATATAAGTACCTACCCATCTATATACCTACATTTCTGCAAATATCAGCAAGCAATTCTCCGGTGATTCACTGCCTAGGAACGCGATGATGTCAATCTTTGCACAGCTGACGTTTGCTGCGCTCGATAACTCGAAACCGCGTGCTTCTGAGTGCCAAATATACATACTCCCATTCCTAGCAGCATATAAAGGCTTGGCTCCATACCAAATCAGAAATCAATTTCTTCATTTCGTGGTTTCACGATCTAATTCAATTTTGGATTAACTTTGGAGCCAAATTCTCAATTCTTAACTTTATTAAAAACGACTTGTGTATAGTTTTCTGACGGTACTCAGTCAAAAAAGTGCGAAAAAAATGCAATTTGTTAAGTAATTTTATTTAATTCGTATCGAATCAGAATTTTTTCTTAAAATTCGTTCAAAACTTTTTTCGAAAATTTGCCACACCCATTTTCCTGATGTTTCTTACATGAGAAACGTCAGGAAATTGAAGTCAGTCATTTTCAAGGAATTTCAGAAAGTGCCCGTTTTCTCCCCGATTCCTATTTTTCAATTTCGTGCCCATTTTGCCTGCGTCGTATTTCCCTGGAAAACGAATAACGAATAGCAAACAATTTTTCTCTTCATTACGAATATATGAAGGATCTTCTTTGAGATTACGATTTTTAATAACTTTCAGCAAACGATACGTAATTCCATAACGTCTTCTTCGTGTGCAATAAAACGCGTTTTGTTTGCAGTAGATCTCAAATGCCAATAAACATCGCATAGTAGAAGCTCGTTTCTTTTTCGATATTCCTTAATTTCCTTCTATTCTTGTCTTCTTTTTTCAATCTTTTTCTTTTCTTTTTTTCTCATTTCTTTCTTTTATTCTCCTCAACCTCGCGCTCGCGGTGTTCAAAAGACTTCATTTACCCATCATCCAACTTTACGATCTAATCAAATAGCCCAAAGGAATTCACAAACATGAAAAAAAAAATAAAAATTAGGTACTGTGAGCAAAAAAATCGATTACTCAGATTTTGCTTCTTACCTCAACTATTTTACTGTTCAAAATTCAAATCTAAAAAATTCTCGACTCAATACAGAAACAAATTAGTTATCGAGAAGTTTCTTCTAGCGCAGATTTTTGATCTGTTCACAATTCAGAGATGAACATTCCGAATTCCGAATTCAAATTTCACCATTACGAGTTTTCAATTCGAAGCACTATTCATCAAGAATTGCCGCTGATCATCTCTTCGATTTGTTCAGTTTTAAATTCAACATTCAATAAATTATATCAATCAAGAATCCGTTTGCCAGAAAACTTTTTAGATCTGTTGAAAATTGACGAAAAAAATATTTTTCGTCGAAAGTGGAAATCAACAATAGTAATCGAAGCTATTTGACGATGAGTTTGTCTGATTGTGAAATTCGGTCTGTTTCTCTTGTCTGTAATCATTACATGGCTATGTGCGATTAGAATTTTTGTTTTATCTGGAATTTCGTAAATTTTTTTCTTTCAAATTAAGATGAACCAATAATAATAATAATTATGATAGTGAACGAGAAAAAAAGGCCCACTGGTATGTATAACATACGCGATTACACACATACCTATACGTATTTGCTCAGCTACATGTCAGAACGGAATGCGGCTTGAGCTTATCATCTTGTTGTGCCAGAGCCACGTTACCCACGTATATACGTTATATACATACATACATACGTAGGTACATACCTATATATGTCATAAATGCCTACGCAGCTCTAAAAAAAATTTCAACTCCAAACGCAGGAGAGTCCCTGAGGAATGAATCTGCGTCGTTGAATTTTTTGCAAAGAAAAAAAGGGAAAAATCATTTATTAGACACCAAAAGTGCAATCAAGAAAAAGTATATACTATTTTTTATTCGGCGTTCGAAAATTTGACACTTTTTCCCCCCAAAATATGAAATTTAAAAAACATTTTTTCAATCTTGTATGACCTATAATAGTTCCATCTTATCTGTGATAAGGTGCGTTGCGATGAAAACATCGACATGTGTATACGTTGATATCTTCTAATGATTCCAAGTTAGTGCGAAAGAAAATAAAAAAAAAACTAGATAAATTTCACACATGTGTTATGTACATATACGTATGTTTATGTAAGAATATTATCTGCATAGCGTAATTGTTTATAAATAGTGTACAATCGATATATGTTTATTACGACTAATCGTACATATGCAATATATTATATATACTTTTAAGTGCTAGATGGAATGCGTTAATGTGTCTGAATGGACGATTATTAATTTCTAATAATAAACTGGTTAGATAATTACAGATTAGAGAGAGAGAGAGAGAGAGAGAGAGAGAGAGAGAGATGAGAGACTCATTGATAACAAGTTGATACGTACGTATCTATCGAGTATTACTTAGTTTAACTACTACTTGAGACAGGCTTAGTAATACGTATGCCTACATAACTACTACGGCTATCAATGAAATCGTTTGCGAGTCTTTCGGGTGAATCAGAATCGCTAAATAGATTCTGATTCCGAGCACTCCACATACCTCTGCACAAAGCAGCCATTTATCTTCTTCGACTTTGACGTATCTGGGTATATGAATGCAATTCACATTATCCAGATGACGAGTTAAAATTTGTCATACATTTTCTTGTTCTCATTCATTCTTTCTTTCCCTCTTTTTTTTAACTATGATATTGGAATTTAATTCAACATCGGAATGAAATAACGTTTCCGTGATTTTCGAAAAACCTTTAATCAATTAATTGTATCGATGTGATCTACATACGTATGTAGTTAAATGACAAAATGTTCCAGGAAGTTTTTTTGATGTAGTCCTTTGAGATCATTGAGATTTTTATCTTCGCTGTGAAATAATTAGTTGATCGATTAATTACCATTTATTATCGATTTGACAGATGTCAAACTGTCGCACGATAATTTCTGATTATTGATCGAGAAATTAGAATTTAATTGCATTTCTCTTTTCATATCTCACAATTGATATCGATGCATTCATCTATACATAATATCGATTTTAACATGGTTGATGTAAGGATTCTGATCATTGCTATACGTTGATTGATCTGTAATTTTGCACGTACGAAATTCTACTGATAAAACAGTTGATAATCAATTGACTAGTCAGATGATCATTCAATATGAACTGTTGATAATAACAACAAACGATTGTTCAAAATCCCGTAGTATCATTCAGATATTCTATTTCGACAGTAATTTTGTCAAAAGAATTAGTTTTTGATCAATGTTTGATCTGATTAGTATCGAAATTAAATCAATTCCGACGCAGTGAACACTTGAAAATGAAAATGATCGATTTTTCAATCTTCAAGAATGTCCCTACGAATAATATTTCGAATGGTGATTTGGTTAAACCAGTTATCATCGCGTCATCATTTGATAAGTGATGAGATTGAAAGAGAATTCGAGGTTTACCACATCCAAAAACTTCATTTGTTAACAAAAATCAATCATTTCCGCAAAAAGCATGGTCATTCTGAGGGGGTTAACAATCATAAAAATTGATTCATGTTGATATTTTCTTATTTGAAACACATTTTTAATGAACTTTGATGCACCCAACAACAAAAATCAATCAATTTCATTAAAACAGTTTCAATGTGAACAGTTGAGTTTTGTAAAAATTGTGAAAATTGGTTATTCAACATCAAATTATGTCATTTTACTCATTATTCTGACAGTTATATGTAGATGAAAAAAAAGTTTCTACCACTGCGAACTATCATTCTTCAAAGAATGTCATCAATCAATTTTATAGAAGTAAATTTACTGCGAACAGTTATATGAGAATCATGAGCATTGGGTTTTCAACGTCAAACTATGTCATTCAACTCACTGTCCTGTCACTAATCTATAGACGAAAGAAAAATTATCTGGTGAAATATTACTTGTAAAATGATGAAAGTCAGTCAATTTTCCAGAAGTGACTGAGAACAGTTAAAAACGATGAGAATTGGATCCTGAACATTAAAATGTACCATTTCAATGATTTATTTTGACATTTTTTCGATAATTGGAACCAGTTTTCTTCGCACTCGAATTTATCGAATTACAAAAGTTATTATACATGTTTAGTATCAATTTTGGCAGCAAAATGATCGAAAAATAAAAGAAGTGATCGATGATCGGTCATAAACAGTTGAAAAATCTATACAATTCGACTTTTGAATTTAAAAAAAGCGTTATCTCAGTAGACTTTGACGTAAATATCAATAAAATTATCGAAAAATCGTTTTCATGACTGTGGATCTGATGACGAACCCTGATGACGATGTTGAATACCGTTGAACTGTAAATTTGGACGGAGCTCCTTTATTCGCAAAGCATAAACATGAAATATTCGAGGATATAACGATGTCTCGAAAATGGATTATGTACAAATGGGGGGAAAAATAAGGAACCGGAGAAAAAAGGCAATAAAGAAGAGTTTTATTCCTATCAGAGAGCTTGACTCCACAGAGCAAGATAAAAGTTCACGAAGCTAAACACAACCGGTGAGCAAGCTCAGCAGTTGCGTTCCTCGCTCTGGGACACTTCATACCGTTTAGAGGTATAGGTGTATAGCGAGAAGAACAAAATTGCAATTGCTAACAGAGAGTTATTGGATCTGTACCATGAAACTTTCCCATTCGTTACTAACGCGACGCAACGTGTAAAGTAACCTAATCTAACGTACAACATAGAACGTATAGGGGAAAATAAGGGAAGAAATGCTGGACGGAGAAAAGCTCCGCCGGAGGCATTTGAAGCTCGTAAATTTTTTTTCCGCACACCAGCACAACCGATTTTCACCCAGAAGAATATAAGCGACCTTCCTGCGGTTTGGCTTTTCTCAAATTGTTACTAACGCTTTCTGCCCAAATCACACAAATCTTTGCCATACAGCTTGAACGTGGCTCTTATCATTTTTCTCTTCGACTTTCTTCTTCGAATGAAAGGGAAGAATCATCACAATCGAACTACGAATGAAAAGTTCAATTTTCACGAATCTTTATACAGTTTAAGTGCAATGGTCTCAATCGGGTTCAGGTGGGCAAATTGTGGGTATGTGCATCTCGATAACGAGAGCCTGGATTTTTATGGGTCTGGTCTGGTACGTGATTTCACAGAATCTCTTGAGATTTTAAAGATTTCATGGGACTCTACGTGAATTCGTGTTATTTCAAGAGACTTAGAAGATTTCGAATTATCTCAAAGGATTTCAAATGAATTCACAAGAATTCGAAATGTTTCAAATTAGAGAAAAGAAGTTGCATCAGATTTCAATAATTATTGAGCCCTTGGAATTGACCATGGACTTTGGATTTGATCGTTCGAGACAAATTTTTGAAGACGAATAATCAATGATGTCCCTCGAATGGATCAATGGATTTCTATAACGATCTTTGTCTCAATCGTCATAGCTTACCCCAACTTGAATATGACGAAACTTTTTTATTAATCGGTTCAATAGCTTGAGAGTTGATGAAAACATTATTCTCTCTCTGGCACTCGTATTTCTCACGAAACTTGGCATCCAGGGGTTTTTTTTTTGGCTCGCTGATCGCTGAAACAAGCTCAGACTTTTCCAATTCCCACGTTTGAATATAGTCGTTCTTAAATAGCAGGCTGAGATTTTTCGAACATGCCACAATTCCTTTAGAAATTAGTATAATCCTATAGGTTTTTCGGAAATCTGATATGCAATATAACCGATATCAATTAATTATATCCATCCTATCACATGACAGATTGTGCTCATTTCATCATGCCAAAATGATGATCTTGAATTTCATCTCAACATTCGCCCAATGCCTTGTAATTTCATTTCTGCATGAAAATTATGTAGATCATTTTATAATAACTCTACAAAACGAATTTCGTGAGTATACGCAACGTAATCTGCGGTGAGAAAATTCCAAACGCAAGATTGCCGGTTTTTTAAATGCAACTCAAATAGCCGGGTTTTGAACCATAACTTGAGATAGCCATTTTTCCGAGCAATTTCCGAAATAGCCGGATTACTCAAGCCCAACTCAAGAGAGTAAGTTTTTCTTTCGATATGTTCTATGACTCGAACCTTGCACTCAAATCGTGAATCACCCGACTAATCTGCTTGTTTTTTGACTCCATTAGCGATTTGATTTATTTTTGTGTTTACTTTCATACTATGGATAGCCCTTCTATATTTTCTTAAATTCACTGTTTTTCATCATCATCGAGTGAATCGACTCTTTACTATGTCTTATGTACACGTAAACGGAAAGAGCCTCCTCCATCAGCATTAGGCGTGATTATAATTCCCGGAGAATTCTAGATGAAAGGAAAATTCGTTTTGAACGGGAGCAGGAATGGCAGGGAGAGAAGGGCACGGGAGAAGGAAGGTAGGTATAACGACTAATTCATTGAAGGTTGAGTAAAGATGACTTGCCGAAGAGAGTGAAGCCGGCTTTCCTCTCCTGGAACGCTCGCTGCAGGGATCAGTCAGCGAGCTTTTTTTATTACTTCGCTTAATTAATTGAAGCCGATAGAGTCGACTCTATATAAATCTATGTACATTTATATACATACCTATGTATACCTATATCTATAATGTATTTCTGTAAACGACGTATTTTACCTTCTACTTCTCTTTCTTTTTCTTCTAATTTTTTTATTTTTTTTGCTCTTTCGAACACGTCTCATTAAATTCTTACCTAGATGTAAGCGATTCCGTATTGAGGAACTATTTCTATCAACCATGAGGTTGGAAGATCAAACGACGTCTAGGAGTTGTTTTGAAGTCGTTTTTCAGTTGAAAAAAAAATTGTCTCTAATTAAAATCTGCAAAGATTATGCAAAGGTTCTTCCAATCGTGTATTCCGCTCCAAAAGACGTCCGGCAGACGTTCAAGGTGATCCTCAAAGATTCATTTTCGTCAAAATGGCGTCTATAGCAGTCGCTTAGCAAACGTGTCCTACTTCACATACGTCTGTCTTGTGGGGTATGATTGTGTTTCGTGATCGTGTGAAAGTCGTCTTACACTTTTTGAACCGGCCTAATAAATTCTACAAGTCATGCTGACGAAGTTGCTAACTTGTATTCCGGTCAAAAATACGTCTAGCAGTCGTCTAGCAGACGACCAAGATAATCCTGAAAGATTTGTCTTGGCCACAAACACGTCTGAATGTTGTATAAAAGACGTCTTCCGGTTCAAAGACCGTTTAATCAAAGTGTATACAAAGATCGTACAAAAAGGCTCCAAACATAGCTCCCGGTCAAAAAAACGTTCAGAAGTCGTTCATGCGTCTGCGTCTTATGCAACAAGAGCATTCGTTGAAAAAAAGAAGCCGTGGGGAGAAGTGTTCAAGTCAAGTTTGAAATTGTTCTGAAACTGATACAAAAGTCGTCTAAAACTCGTTGACCTTACGTTCAAACTACTTTCGAAACCAACACGGAGACGTCTGCTTCAACAAATAATGTTCTTTACAAACAAAATCCTGTGTTCGAGTAACAACGGAGAAGTCTTTAGTGCTTTTTCTGACTGTGTAGACGTTTTTTGGACGACTTTTGAATTTTGTAGTGTGAAAAGTACTCTCAGTTTCGCTCATCTATCAATCGGTCTTTTGGACGACTTTCACCATCATTAAATCCTAACAGTACCTAGTGCGATGTTGCGCATACATCAATTAGGCGTCTTTCAAAGCGAATTGGCAGCGTTGCCAATTTTCAATGTAACACTGCACTGTAATGTGTCGAGCTCAAGTGAAACAATGTTGCGGACCCCAGGGGGGTTTCGGGGGGAATGAAATCTCAGTTTACACGCGAGAGCTCATTGTCAGTTATCGCACCGTTGCTGCTGCATTGTTGCACGCATCAAGGGACACGCGTTGAAATTGCTGACGGTCATTCTGACTCGCGGTTCACCACAACGAGACGAGATTTTCGTGGATCAGGATTGGCCGGTTAGATTGGCGTTGGTTTGGTCAGCCATGTTGAGTTAGGTTAGGTTAGGTTAGGTTAAGTTACGTTGCTTGATATGCGAGGGACTAGGTTTTAGCCGAGTCAGTAAGCAACATCCAACCCCGTCCATACGTCTACATCCGTTCGCGGATCCCAACAGTCGCCATCCATGCGGATATAGTAGTATATACACTGGCACATCGCCAATCCCAAGAGAAATGGCGGCTGCCGATGCTACTCATGCTATACGCTCGCGGGATTCCCCCAAAATATCTCCTCCGCGGGATAGAGCGTCTCCTGCTATACAACTATAACCTATTCCTTGCATTCAGATTTCAGAGCTTCGGCTAGTTCGTTCGTATGTATGGATGTATGCATGTATAGGTATCCACGCGGTTTACTATGCTGCATTCATCCAAACGAATCAACATTGCAGAGTTCTCTCAGCGCGGGATCCTCAGCTGCTACGATTCTGCGGTTAACGTTAAGGTGGGACGGACTCGACAGCCCCCCCTTAACCTCAAAAGTTGCACAGTCCTCGCGTGTTAGCCCGGAAGAAGATATGGAAATTTCATTTCAAACTACGCTAACACCATCTGTGCTAACCCTAGAATACGCAATTAACTGTATGAGTAGGTTACGTTGTCCTCCGGCGACATTGAGACCATCGATCATTAAATTTCACCCCAGTTGTAACTATTTTCGACACCGTTTCGTCGACCCTGACGAAGGTTCTTTCACTAGTCGGGATTTTACTTTAGTTCTTTTTTATTATTTTTGACTGATATTTACGAACTTAAAATCGTGGATCCAGTATGACATCGAATATAACCCAAGAACTGACAGACGAGTGTCCAACTTTTCTAATTCCCATCAGAAATTCTTCTTCTTCTTAATCCTTTTATCATTGGCTTATACTCAAAAGGGAGGTAGGCGCCCATCAGAATTACGCTTCGCCTACTATACTCCTTTAATCGATGATTAGGAAGTTTGAAAGTGAATGTTCGTAAATCAAAAAAGCAGATCCAAAAAAGCAGACACTATATAAAATCTAGTCCAAACGTGATAAAAATATGTCTTCCGTTTTTTTTTGTTTTTTTTTTTGTGTTGCAAATTTCGACAATTCCAATGTTGTTGTCACCTCGGAAACGCGAGTCGTAATTTCTCGACGACTACCCAACCGATCCGAACGAACCCTCGACGAATGAATCCAGTTTTTTGGCAGAAAGTGGCTAAGTATTTCACTTGGTCGAAAAAACGGATAGAATTCCAGTGAAACTCATGTTTGCTATGTTAGCTAGGTTAAGTTAACTGCCGCTTTTTTTTTTGTTTCACTGCGGAACAAGCTGCAAATCCAACTCGTATATACCAAAAGACGTCTTTTGCGAGTGAAATCAGGTCTTTATTCCCTTTTTGTTTTAATTCTCAATTTTTCATTCCGGGTAATATCCTGGGATCTGAAGAGCGTGTAACTATACTCAAACCTATACCTATACATCCAGCTCTACTGCGCGTACAGTACAGTATACTTAATAATGACGTTACCCGCGGACCATCTGACGAAGTTAAACCCTTGTTAGAGCTAGATTAACGAAGGTGGCGGGCACAGGCAGTAGCGCAACACACACCACTAGCTCGCTCTCTTCTCAACCTCGAACGATACACCTACCTACCTATCTACCTACCTACCTACCTACGCCTACCCTCCCGGCAACACTCATGACCCCGCTTCTCCAGAGCTAGTTTCCTTCCAGGCGCGATAATTAAGAGGCTCCTTTCCTCTCTAACGCTGCTGCTGCTACTGCTGCTGCTGCTGGTGCTGTTGTTGTTGTTGTATTGCGCTACACCACTCTGTAGGATACAAACTACATACGCCTAGTACATATTTATGCACCTGTATCCTCTGGGCATTGCAGCTACGTGCAATTTTTTTTTGCACTTATAGTTATAACTATATAATAATTAATTTTAATGATGAATTAACAAACAATTCATCATCATCGTGATTATTTTAATTATGATTATTATTGTTAGAAGAAGAATTGAGGGGATGTGCGTAATCACGGTATAACTCGAAAAATAGCATTTTAAGAAAGAACAAGAAAAACGTATGGGAAACCGAGAGAAAGTAGAATTGCAGGGAAATACGTTGACAGGAACATTATGTATTGAACTGTACACCTAGGGAATTCCACAAACATGAAATTCCTTAAAAAGACAACTATCTGTTAGAAAATTGAATTTTCGAGTTATACCTGCTTTCCAAAGATCGAGTATAGATTTGGTAGTAAAAAAATTTCATTCACCAAAAAATTCATTTGTACACATGATATTGATTGTAGTACATACATGCATTAGGTATACGCACACTTTTATTTTTTCCATAAATTTTTGTCGATTCCCTACAGTTTCATCAGTTCTTTGCGTCTTAATTCTAACATCTTGATTTTGTGCCGTAGTTTTTTGAATTTCCGAAGAAGTTTTCGGTTTTTTTTCTCCACAGCTTTATCAGTTTTTTCGCCGCAATTTTAGTATTTTCATTTTTTTTTTTTTAAATGAACCTCTGTAGTCTATGAGTTCAAAGAGTATAATTGTCGCGTGAGAAATTATTTATATCTAATTTTAAGAAGAATATGTGAATAAACAATATAACTCAAATTAGGGTAAGTGTACCAGTTACTCACCCTATCCCAATTATTGACCTTTTTTAATGATTACTTTTTGTCAGTGAGCTCTCGAATTATCAAAAAATCAATTTGTATTCTCCGAGTCTCTAACAATTGATTTGTGTAACAAAAACATTAAGAATTTTTATCATCAATTCAAAATTTAAGAAAATACAATAAGGGTCAATAATCGAGTCTTGAAGGGTCAGTAATTGGTACACTTACCTTAATTCATTTATTTTCGTCTTATTGCTATAGTATAATTCGAGTTGTATCGTTATTTCAAAGATTGCCTCGAATTCTTAATTTAAATGTACGTATCTCGCCATACGTTCAACACATAATTTGTGTCAGATGCTGCTGATTCATATAATGAAATTACCTCAAAAGTGTACCTACTAATAATCAAGTTGTAACGTTACTCAGAGCATCCCCTCAATTGTTCAATTTTCATATCCCTGCAGCTTACAAAATGACAATCACGATTGACTTTGGTAATAATTCAGATAAAGTTCGATCCATTGTCATTGTCATTGTCGTTGTCATTATCATTGCTACTGTTATTAATTGCATGGAGAAAAAAGATTGGAGAAAAATTAGAAAAAAAAAATAGGAATAATATTCCTTTCATCATTTCCTTTATGTTTTGCTGGTTTATACGTATTGCCTGGTACGTGTGTGTGTGTGCGTGTGTGTATATATATTAAATTGAGAGTATATGTGAATTATTTCATTTAAATTCAAACGAATTCAGTGTATAGATATAGTAGTAGTGGGTATACCATAAGGGATGCTCGACTCGGCTCGACTCGACTTTCACGCTGCCCTGTTAATAAGGTAGGGGGTACTTCCAACCGAGCGATTACCAAATGCCCTCAGGTTGCAGACTTTATATAGCATAGACGTGTAGGTACGGATATGGATATACGATGTATGTACATACGTATGCATGTGTATGTACTTATACATACATGTGAGGGTTTCTTCGTCAAACGGGCCACCCGTTTAATCCGAGGTCTCCGAAAATTCTGTAAAAGTTTCTACACGTTATTGGGGAAAAGAAAAAATTTTGGGAATTTTTTCAGATTTTTTGGTCATTGCATTGAAAAAATGATTTTTTTGAATCATTTTCACGTAGCGTGAGAAATAAGCGCCGGAGCGAAAAATTGTTGGGATGAAATTTATGTTTTTTTTTTTCAGCTTTTCGGTAAAATTGGAAGAAAAAAAATTCCGACCCATTTGAACCCCCTTTTCCCGAAAAAACGTTTGGAAATGTGCTTTTTCCAAATTTGGACAGTTTTTTTTTTCTTGAAAAAAATGTCGAAAAAGGGTATTCATGAGAGAGTTATGGAAAAAAAAATTTGGAGTGGAGACTTCAATGCTCTCCCAGAAAAAAATTATTACATAGATGTTATGAATTTGCGGAATTGAATAAAATCTATTCAATAATTTTTTTCTGGGAGAGTATCAAAGTCTCCACTCTACATTTTTTTTTCCATAACTCTCTCATGAATACCCTTCTTCGACATTTTTTTCAAGAAAAAAAAAACTGTCAAAATTTGGAAAAAGTACATTTCCAAACGTTTTTTCGGGAAAAGGGGGTTCAAATGGGTCGGAATTTTTTTTCTTCCAATTTTACCGAAAAGCTGAGAAAAAAACATATAAATTTCATCCCAACAATTTTTCGCTCCGGCGCTTATTTCTCACGCTACGTGAAAATGATTCAAAAAAATCATTTTTTCAATGCAATGACCAAACAATCTGAAAAAATTCCCAAAATTTTTTCTCATCCCCAATAACGTGTAGAAACTTTTACAGAATTTTCGGAGACCTCGGACTAAACGGGTGGCCCGTTTGACGAAGAAACCCTCATGTCTATATGGATGTATTACGTATAGCTACTTCGTTAAGGCAGGACCCTACCGAAATTTTGGTAAAAAAGGGTTTTTCATTGTTAAAATGAACGGCCAAACAACGTTCAATCTAAAAACGGATAACAAAAATTTCAGATTCCGATAGAACATGGTTTGAAAAAAAGTTTCCATTTTCTTCGATGCAAGTTCATGCGCAAGTAACCTTTCGCAGCTCTGCAAAGGAGAGATTCTGACGAAGGTTCCTGTTTTCTGTATGAAAAATTTACCATTGCATTTGAGAATACCAAGTTGGACCTCACCGAACCGCTACGCGTCCACCTAAACTCGATATGACTGCCTTATGTTCTTTCCTCCTCAAAACCCTGCAGTTTTTTATGTTATTTTTTTTATTATTATTTTTTTTTCAAGTGTTTTTTCCATGTCTGGCTTAGTTTCCGAGCTATTGGCCCGGGGAAATTGAAGAAACCAAAATTACTCCATATACCTCTGTTTATGTATTTACTAGATGTGGTGAGATTTGACTATGCAAGGGGATGACTTTCGTGCTACTCTCCACTACGCCCTGCGGCGCAGTAATAAATTGTAATTAATTACAACCGCGGGTCATCTGCATACACACATATAGATATATATATATATACACACATGCACAGATACATAGGTACACATGTCTAATTATACATCATATAGGTACCTACCTACCAACTGTAACAGCTAGGGTACGTAATTTTGCGTATGTATGTATGTATGTATGTATGTATAATACAATACTGCAGCAGATATTCATTTCCTGTCTGCTAGGATTAGCATCACCTTGCTACATAGCAGATTTTCAACCATACGAGTACATAGATACATTGTACATACATACCTACCTCCAAATCAGATTTATCGATGATGATGTCATTATCATATTATACCTACTAATGAAACGAACGAAGATCAATGCACAAACGTCGCTTTCAAAAAACTCGATCAAGTATTCATTTCCATTTCTCTTTTAGTTTATATTTCAGTTTTTATTTTTATTTCTTTTATTTTTTTTCTACGGAGGGGTGGGGGAGGGGGAATTTTGGAGTTTTTTGGACGTTTGTGAATCAAAGTTGATCATTCCATACTTGTGTAGGTACGTTTTTTTTTTCTTTCTTTTCACGCTGCGAAAATGTAAATGGAACGTGCAATAGATAATAAACATAAAAAGGTATGAAATTGTACGTTTTTGTGAACAATTTCGTGTCCAGCTTATCAAATTTATGTTATATTCATTAGGCTTTTTTAATTGATGATTTCTCAATTTGAGTACTCCGACTATTTTGCAAATTTCTTATCGAATCAATTTTCAAATCGGATTTTCGTGAAATCCAGCCCAATCGACGCGGCTTCTCGAAACTTAGAACTGATTTGATTTTGGCTCTAACCGGTCCGGTAGTTTCTGAATTATGTAATTGAAGAACAAAATTTTGGAAAATACAATTAAAGTGATGATATTTTGAAAACAGATTGACGGATTTGGAAAAAATTGGTACTGGATGGTTTTTTCGGTCACCAGTCGCGAATTTCAAATCGGGTTGACAACATTCGAAATGGTGGATTCGATTTGCTGGAAAATATATTTTTTTTTTATCTTCAGATTGAAAGAAAAAAAAAAAAAAAAAAAAAAATTGGTAACCGGAGATTTTCGACTGAATACGAATCTCAAGTCAGATTTCAATCTTCTAAACGGTAAATCTAATGCGATAGTGAAAAATCTGTCAAGTATCGAGCACTTTCTTCAATTTTTAGTTTTCTGAAACTTTCTCCGTAAAATAGTGAAGCACATTTCACTGTGATAAAATCGAAAAGAAAAGGAAAACCGAAAAATTCAAGATATACTCCATATGGCTGAAAATGAAGAGAACCCGAAGAAAAATTGGAACTGGCAAAAAATCATCAAGAATTCATAAAAACCTGCAAAAACGAATTAAACAGGTAGCTCGTTTAAGGCTGGCTCATGGTCAACGAAAAATTGAGATGAATTATTTCAAAATTGAAATAATAGTAAAAAATGTCATCTATTTTTTTTTTTTTTTTTTTTATTCTTGTTATTAATTTTTGAAATTCGAAGATCGGGCTACAATGCAAAGTACGTCGAGTGAAAATAAAACGTTTCATTTCTATCTGTCTATATGCATCCGAATACCTATACCTTTCACCGGAGACTGATTCGGCATTCTTTCCAAGGGCCTGGCCAAATGCCAGAGAGTTTGTTACCTACCTGATTCAACTCAAACGCTTGCTCGAGCTAGCTACCAGCTATAGCTAGCTAGCTGGTTGGCTGGCTGGTGCAAAATGAAAAGTGAGAAAAGAAATCCTACTCGCGATTTGACAAAGCTAGTAGAGGCGATGTGCTTTCGAAAAGCCAGCTCTACCACCCAGACAGATAAGCTATCATGTGATGCAGAATGCGAAAACAACTTGGAGAAAATAAGGATCCCGTAGAAAAACGTTTCCGTTTTCCAGAAGGAGAAGAAGATCACAAATTTACAGAAATCTTCAGAATTTTCAATACCGAAATTTGTCATTAAAAAACACGAATGAATTGTAAAATAGTCGGCACTATATGCAATTCTGAATGGTTTTTACGAAATTTCTGAATTTGCCATTTTCCAAAAATAGAATACTTGGTATAGCTATGTATAAATGCAGTTGATGTATGAGACCCAAATAGATTTTGAATGATCTGAAAAAAATCCGATAAGATTTCGATTTTTTATTCGTTTTATCTCCAGAAATGAAAATAGATAAACACGAGCCAACGGAATATTTTCACAATTTTTCAATTCTTATCTCTTCAGAAAAAAGATGATAAAAAATACAAATTAAAAAATTCAATATCCGACGCATAAAAAAACAAGGATTGCAGGTATACGTGTCCAAAGAATGTTAAGCATTCCATATATGTATAGGTATGTATAATGAACGACATGGAAATAGACAGAAATTTTCAAAAAAAAAGTTTCTTTGTTCCAAAAGGTGAAAATCTGCTTTTTTTAAGAACAAAATTGATATTTATTTGATATGTTTTGGAAGGCGCGCAGTACAGTAGTGATAAATAGGACGAATCTGTCTTCGTTTGAAAGTAAAAAAGAGTAGAAAAAAAGCAAATAAATAAGAAGACGAAGAAGAAGAAGTAACAGGAAACGTGGTGGGGGTTAAATAATTGAAAATAAAGGGCAAACTTTATTCGACTATGTAATCCGTTTAGAACAGGAAAACCGGGTAGAGTACCTGCTATACCCACTGCCGTACAGTATATAGGAAATGTTGGCCATAGGAAGTAAGGAAACGTAATGGAAAGAGAAAACAGAAAAGTAAAGTAAAGAAAAGAAAAGGAAACTGACCCTAAAATGAGGATTGGTGACCAAACGAGCTCTTTGGTATTTTTTTTTCGTTTGTTTTTTCTTCTCTCCCCCGGCATTCCGAAAAATATAAGACGGTCATCACGTAGAAATCGTTATTTTTCTTTGGAAGAAAAAAAGAAAAAGCGAACCAAAAAAAAGGCAGAGTGAAAGAGAGAAAGACAGAGAAAGGAAATAGGGGATGCTATTACGTAAATATAGAATTGCACAAAGGTTTCATATACATACGTATAGAAAGGCGATTTTTCACCCTGACCCCAAAAGTCAAAGATACGTGAATTTTCTTTCCCCTCTCTGGAAGGAATTTTCTTTTTTTCTTTCAGTGTAGAAATAAGGGTAGTAGAAATGTAGCAAAGGGGGCTGTTAAATCTGCAGTTACGAAGATTGAACGAGGCAGGATTACCTTGTCGCAAATATATGGTATATATATGGAAAAACACAGAGAGAGAGAGAGAGAGAAGAAAGAAAAAAAAGGAAAAAGAAAGAAAAATCGAAACCAAGGCAGAGGGATGTTTATTGGCGTGTAATATGCCGTTCGGTAAATTAATCCCCTATTTAACTTTGTTATTCGACTCTATTTAGGGGATGTGAAAAACCGATATTACCCCGAAATCGGGTTTCATCGAGTTTTCCCGTCTCCCCTTCCCTCTCTTTTTTTTCTTTTTTCCTCTCTCTCTCTTTCTCTCTTTTTGCTGATTTATCGGCGATTGCGATATTTTTTTTCGTTTAGTAGGTGTTTTTTTTTACCGATGATCTGTAATGCTGCTAGATATTAGTAATCCAATAGTAATTTTCACCTTCTTCAGTATTTTTTTTTCTTTCTATTTTATCTCTGCAGTTCTCTGATTCAGTTGAGATTTTGTTGCGAAACTTGAATAACTTGGAATTTTTGTAATCATTGATTTGGAATCTTTCCAGAATTCTTGTAATCTAAAAATGCCAATTTTTCATTTCCAACACAAAAACTTGCTAGTAATCTTGATTTATGGAAATTTGTGTTCCTTGTAAATCAGAGTTACTCGATCCTCTACTTATTCTTCAGATATTTCAATGGTTGAATATAAATCAAGACTGGAAAAAATGTTGTTTCAGATGATTATGTAGGAATAATAGAATCAGCTCTCTCTAACCAAAAAAAAACTTAAATTCCAAAATTGCAGAGAATCATTTATTTTTGAAAATTCAATTTCGCAAACTAGAATTTGACAGGCAAAGCTCCAAATTTGAAGCAGTTTTGAACTAATATGGAACCCGGCATTCAGGTCCGAACTCAGTAAATTCTTTTCTTTTTTTTTTTTTTTTTTGTTCACCTTAATTAAAGAATTCCTTTTTCAACATTTCATTTTTCATAATTTATCTTCAGAAGCGGTTTTTTCAACCCTTGAGAAATTAAGCCTGGGTAGGTACTAAACAATCGACTACAGAAAAAGGAAAGAGTAGTATAAAAGATGAAGGAATGAATGAAAAAAGATACGGACACAATGCGCGGGAACAGCTGTTGAGACCAGTGGCAGCCATCTTCTTTGACTAAAATACGCGGGAATATACGTAGGTGGAAAAGACCGCCATAACCCACACCGCTTACTCTACATATACTGAACTTAAAGCCTCATATTGAAAAGCACAAAGGCTTGGGGTCCGACCACGCATTGCATCATCATGGGTAGCGTGAAAATCCCATTCATATAGTGGCTGAATGCTTGCCAAATAAAATCCTTCGGTTAAAACCTGGACGCACCGTTAATAACCGAGGGTTAAACCACAGGCGTTAAAACCGAAAACCGTATGGTATCCCTCCTCTACCTTCTTCCCCTTCTACTTTCCCATATAATTTCCATCTCCTCTCTTCACAATACATACCATTCCTCTACCTCAACATGCATGCAAACGTGTATGTCGCAGGGATGTGTGGGTTCTCGGCTGTATATCTAACAGATTTACATACTAGCAGCTCCATTGAGTATATTGCCATTTTAACTGCCCGGATTTAGCCAAACATCCGAAAAGCTAGGGTGCGCGGGTCGGCAGGGATATTGCCTGTCCTAACCTAACTATCCGTGATTTTCGTTCGTAGCTATTTCACGTGTGTATACGTATGTGTATACTATGCATATGTATGGAATGGAGGTTAGAGCGATTCCGCGAGGCTAGAGAGTCACTTTTACGGAAAACAATTTTCGGGGGATTTTGGGGTTCGTGATTATCACTGATCTGACCTCGGAATTGCCGGGTTTGAAATCGAGGATCCATGATCGTACTTGTATGATGCCGAAAAGTTCAAAATGAAATGATATTTCAACAAGAACTGGTTTCCAAGGGTATTCTTATTGCCATTTTGGATCCGTAATTTTTAAACTCCCTATTCTTTCTTTGAGAAAAACGTTTTTCAGAACAAAGTGGATCTTCGCGAAGTTTTGACGAAAAATGAGATTTTCTGTGATTCGTCAGCCAAAAACTCTTGGGAACTAATTTTTATTGGAATGGAACAATTTTCCAAGTTAGTCCGACATTTTCGATCCGATTTTTCTACGATTTCAATCCCAAAATTGTTATGAGCTACTCGAAAATCCCTTAGAATTCAATTTTTGTGTAAACCAAAGTCATTTTTTTATACCTGGCAGCCATTTTGAATCCCTGATTCTTAGGTTAAATTCCTAATCTCAAAAACCGAAGCAAACAAATTCCCACCAAGATGGGATACACGTGTAACTTTCAATCCGCGATCGTGGATCCGGCATTTCTAATTCCATATTATGTCCTCAAATTTCGTCCGAAAATGGATTTTTGTAAAAAATGGACCAATTACAAAATTCCCGAGCGTTGCCTTTAATCTGGGAATTTTCGGGTCGTATTTGTGAAGAGCGATTCAGAAAAATATGTAGAAATGAATTTTCCGGAAAGTCTGTCGACTGTTTGACTCTCTGCAGTATACATAGGTATATTCTAGTCAGCCATATTGGATCCGCGGTATTGAATTTCTCAATTTTTACCTGAGATTCGACAGGAGTACTTACCTATAGTCAAGAACCCCGAAATAAGAAATTTCGTAAAAATCGATCGAGCCGCGTATATATCCGAAATAAGAGGATTCCTCACCCCATTCAGAACAAATCACTTTACGTCTCTCTGTAGAGTCTCGACTGTAACTGAAATGGAAGGAGTGGGTTAAAAATCGCGACTTTTACCTGATTAAACTTCAAAAGACTAGTGAAGCCGAAACCCGCCCTTTGTGCGTTGACATTTTTTGTCATGTGTCTAGTAAATTGTCAACGAATGTTTTTCCCCTGGTATTCAGGGAGGTTTTGCTTTCGGCTTTCGCGAGAGACCAGACCCTTCAGTCTGATTCTCTCAATCCTAACGGGGTTGGATTATATTCTGGAAGGTCGACTCTGTCAGACAGGATTCGGGCTTTCTTGCTAGAATCTGACGGGTAGTTGAATAGAATCGATTCTCTATTTCTATCAGGCGATAATCGAAGGGTTCACTCATGAGTTATGGTATACGCTAGACTTCAAGGCATCAAAAGATTCTATACATGATTTCATGGACGTCGTACGATTTGGAACGATTTCAAATAATTTTAAGAATTGCAAATGATTCTCTAAGATTTCCGGTGATTTCGAGAGATCTCGAATTATTGCACAATTATCAAATGGATTCACATGATTTCACATGACTACAGAGTATGTAAATTGATTTCATAGATATCCAATCTTGTCACATGATTCCTATAATGATTCCAAATGACTTGACAAGATTTCTAGTGATTTCAAGAACTTTCAAAGATTCCAGCAGATCTGAAATCATTTCACGTGATTTCACATGACTGCAAAGTATCTAAATTGATTTTGCATATATCCAATCTTTTTAAATGTTTCCAAATAATTTCAAATTGCTCGGTAAGATTTAAAGAAATTTCAAGGATTTCTAAAGGTTCCAGAAGATCTCAAATGATTCCGAATGATTTCGCATGATTTCACGTGGCTACAAAATATGGCATTTGATTTCACAATTATCCCATTATTTTTCAAAATGATTCCAAATCATTTCAAGGGACTCGACTAGATTTGAAGGAATTTCAAGGATTTTCAGAGATTCCAAAAGATTTGAAATGATTTCACATGATTTCACATGGCTACAAAGTATGTCATCTGATTTTATAGACATCCCATTTATCCGAATGATTCCGAATGATTTCAAATGACTTGACGAGATTTGAAGAGATTTCAAGGATTTCCAAAGATTCCAAACGATTTAAAATTGTTTCATAGGATCCCGAAGATTTATTTTACACAGTGGTGTAAGTGCATCAGTTCTCAGTAGTGAAGGACCCCTGGGTAATAATGACACCGGGGTCCCACAGTTCCGTTGACAAATCTGAAAGAAAGAGTTGATTAAGGAGAACAAGAGAGAAAGAGAAAAAGAGATAAGATGGTGGTGTTTTATAAGCGGAAGATTCTCAACCCGAGTGGAAGAGAAGAGGTTGAATAGATATGGGATAGACGCGGTCGGTTGATTTCCCAAGTGGCTACACTTATCGCCGACACAATCGCCCCAATGTCATCCGAAAGGTGATTACGGTCCATCATATCTACGCTCACACAAGATACCAGCGCCAAGCTACACCCAGCCCGGCCCTCCCGCAACTATATCCCAAAAGTTACTCAACCTGCAGATACCAGCGATACCAAACAACAACAACTAATTCGACCATTACCACAACACTTAGTTATCATTGCTGTGTACTGAATCACAAGCCGACTAACCGATCCCCACAGATTCTCGCTCAGTGAACACGGACTCTGGCCCGAGGAAATCCGATCAACTGATCCTTCGACATCGTCCTCTTTGAGTCAGATATCAAGGAAATTCTGTTCACGGTTCAAGACAGTTTCGCATATGAACAGGGTATCAATTTGAGGCATTCATGAAGATATAATAAACCGTCAAGTTTTCTTGACAAAGTATAACGAAAACTAAATGCAATTTTCTCTTCACATTTCACTTATATCGCAACATCCTTCAAACCTAGATTCACGCCACGTATACATATATTGAGTAATGGGACTTTTTCGAATAAGTCACATCAATGCGTTCAATGTGAGTTATAGAATCCCGTTTGGCTGTATCGGAGAATTCGATCATACGATCTGATTCTATTATGCGATATATATCCTGTTACCTATAAGGAAATCCTCTTTTTGACTCCGCAGGACTATCCTATGATAACAGAGCAGCCATTTTCAAGCACTCGGGAACATGAAGATCCAAGTGTACTTGACTCGGAATGTAATTTCCGTCAGGTTCATTTCACCATTGCCTTGAAACTCTGCCATGTGGATAACTTTTTAGAAGTCAAATGCACGCTTAGTAACTAAAAATCAGTGGGAATCAAATTTTTGTTGCACAATTTCTGATGATTCCAAAGATTTCGAAAACTTTCAGCAAATTGCAATCATTCCCAAGATTCCCAATGATTGCACAAAACTTCACGTAGATTTGACATGATTTGAAATACTTCCGAACGATTTCACGTGATTTTACATGATTTCAAAATATCTTGAAGATTTCCATGATTTCAGGAAAATGATTTCCCTAGATTTGGTAGATATCAAAGACTTCAAACGATTTCCAGATATTTCGAAGACATCGAACGATTTCACGTCATCTCACAGAGTTTCACATGATTACACACGATTTTAGAGATTCGAAAGGACTTCACGTGTTTCCAAGGAAAGAACCTTTTTGAGCCAGATTGATTAGGGAACAAATCCTTTCATAAATTATCAGTCATTAGAGACCAGTTACAGTTAATCAGCTAACAGTTAGTTATAGTTTTAGGTCGATAACTGGACTTTGGAGTATCAGAGTATCGACGATGATGCATCATTATCCAATTCAGTAGAATATTCCCCACACAATGATGCCAAAAGGTTAGATCATTCCAAATTCCAGGATTAAAAAACTGACGTCATCTACACCCAGACTCCATATATCGATCTTGAATTCTTTGTCTCCGTCTTGCGGCTTGCCTCAGGAAATGATGTACCCATCTCACTGTCTGGCTGGTGGTCCAGAGGGTGTAGCTCGGGTAGCTGTCACGACCTGGAAAATTTCTAGAATCCAATTTCGGGTAATGTCAGAGGCGGAAGACTCTCCCCGAGAAATTAGTCCCACTCGCTCGAGGCCGAAGATTACCCTGAAATAAATATACGTAAGGTATATATATATATATGTATATGTATATGTATGTATAAGAACCAGAGGCCCATGAGCCGAACGAGCTAGACTTAATGGAAAGTAGAAAATGACCTTTATCGTCATCGGTATCATTATTTTCGGGAATTCCCCAACCATAGAGATCATCAGCGAAGATATCTAGTCGATTCTTAGCCAGTTTCCCATCAGCCAGTGATTACCTTATGGCGTTTGCTCACGTTTCCTGCTACTGTACATACATACATACCTATACCCGTTACATGGCAAACACCACCAAACTGGCGAGAGATAAGACTGAGACTAAGACGACGACGTTATCGCGCCAACTTCAACCGACTGGGTATAATGCACTCCGTTAATTATTTCCGAGTTAGTTCGCTGAAGTAAGAGGGAAATAGAAGAGGATAGCTTCGAATGGAATGGAATGGAACGAAGTGGGATGGAGAAGGAACAATAAGACAAACTTTGAGAAGTCGAAGGACGAAGGAGACGCCTTCTCCTCTCTATCTCTCTCTGTCATTCTCGTCCTACTTCCTTCCATTTCTACCTACCAACCACTGCATCCAACGATTGCGGTTCCTAACGTCTTCCGAAGAGGGAAAGTCCCGCGATAACTTCACTGATTAAATTTCTTAATTATACAACCAGAGTCCTCTCTTTGCTTGGCTACACTTCCACAAGAATCTGGCGAGTCTGCCTCGAGTGATTTCACCCCTCTTTACTCTTTTTATTTATTTATTTATTTATTTTTTTTTTTTCTGTTTTTTACACCAATTCTCACGATTTTGGTTGTTAGTTAGTCAAGACGAAGGTAAAGTAAAGAAAAAAGTGTACAAGGGGAAAGAAGGAGAAAAAGAAGAGAAACTGGCCAGTCTGAAAAGCCCATTTAGGAAAAGAGAGGGCGTGAGAGCGTGAGATTTTGGCTCCCTCAGTCTCTTTGTAATTTAGGCGTATAGTCCGCGTAGAATACAGAATACAATGATATCGTACTCAAGGGAGCCAAGGGCGCAGGGATCTCTTGTGCCTCTTTGTTTTATAGGGTTATTCCCTTTAAGCTCGAGCCGGTGAGTTGATGGCCACCGACCTGTATCCCCCGCTGTCCCCCCCCTCTTTAAATTACTCTCCCTCGACTAATTTTTATTAATCACCTGTCCTTACTCATAAAGGAATTAATTAATACCTAACCCTGATGTCCTGGACACTTTCCAAGCCCTACTCTCGCACCTTCGAATTAAAATATTTCCTGAAACGATGTCTCTATTTGAAAAAAACGTACAGCACATATATTTTTCTGCGTATATATGTATATCTATACGTATAATTATTGCACCATAAATGGTACTTTTTTCTCCCATGGTCTGCACCAGGAGTTGATAGACATTTTTTTATACTCCGGGGATTTCTCATTCTGCATGGTAGTACGAACCAGCCTTCGTACGCATACATCAACTCGTAAAATAGAGTAAAGCAAATATGATTAGATTTCTAGCCGTGTAATAATTTCTACGCCCTCTGTGAAAGGGAGCTTTCCAGTTCTCTGTACGTGAAGGGAAAAGAGATAGAGAAAAAAAATAAAATAAATTACTAAACCCGCGACGCCGCGTTTTAATTAATTCCATTGAATCCAATTAACAAGAGAGCAGCCTTCCCTCTTTCTCGATAGCACGTATATACATATAAATCTATATAAAAACCGCTTTTACTCGAAACACCATTTAGTTTGTAGAAAATTTGTCATGATATAAAATTTACAGCAAGTACCACAAATTTTGTTTGTGGTGCTTTTTCGAGCTTCATATGCATCTGTTGAATTCAATGTTCGAGAAATCAAAGCAACTTGTCTTCTCTTCTTTGGTCTCATCGTCAGATACAAACCGTGACTACTCAACTCATATTGAGATTGTAGAAATGTTGCAAGAACCTAAAAAAAGGCGACCAAACTAGTTCTACAATTTTTAAGATGTGAATTCAATGACTACAAGATTACAGCCACGTGTCTTTCCTTCCTGGCTTGAGATACAAATCGCAATTATTGGAAACACGTTGAGTTTATGGAAATTTCGTAAGAACTGAAAGATGGTACTGGTCTAGTTCAACGACTTTTTTTTAATGGTATTTTGTTGGTATATCGAGGGTTGAAGCTTGCGAAGCTTGCAAAATACGGTCCCATATTGTTATTCGAATATAAAATACTATAGTGACATTAATAATCTCAAGAAGACAGAGTTTGTCGCCAAGAGTATCACTCCGCAACGTCTACACCCAGGGAACCCGAGGGGGGTAGAGAAACGTTTTAGAACCGAGTCACGAAGGGTTCGGCCCTTTCCCCAAGGTATATCCATAACTCAGAAAACTCCCCTCTCAAAGCAAACATATTATTAATATAAGTTCCCCCTCGTAAAGTCATAAACCGAACACCCGATAAGACGGAATTAAGCTTGAATCAACAAATCCTTTTCTCACCGTGGTTTTCTTCAACACCAAGTTAGTTTGTTTTTCATTTTCTTCCGCACGTGTTCGATTTGACTTTTTTGATTTTCCTGCTTTGCTTATTCTGTGTCTACCTGATTTACCCTCCAGACAGTGCGGGTTTAAAAAATCGTTGATAAAACTTTGCTACAACCATCCTCTTTCGAAACCTTCATGAACGCTGGTCATTGCTTCTCTCTTGATGAACACATAGAAACTCGAGCGAACGACACACGTTTAAATTGGCAAAACGACTCCCAGAGGTACCTCACGGTCCCAGACCGAGTCCCAATTAGTATTCAAAGAGGTTCTCCAGTTTCCCCTCTTGCTCGGACCACAAACCCTTGCGAAAGACGGCCAGGGGCCATTGGATCCCATGATCCACTCTTGCTCTCTCCTCACTTCTTTATTCTCGGCTTTTTACGCAGCTTCTCGATCTCCAACAGCCAGTTCGACAGTGCCCCGTTACCACTCCCTTATATATTTTTTCCCTTGTTTTTTGCCTCATCATCCCCTCGTCCTTTAAACGCCGTTCACCAGTGTAAAAGAAGAAGCGAAGGATCAATCAGTGCTGCTGGGCTAGTAGCAGTAGTGGCAGTGGTGGTGATTTTCGATCTCTTCTCGAATTTTATAAGCTGTCTATCAGTCCGAGTGGCACTGATTGTTCTCGGTGACCAGGAACCAGGCCAAACGGATGATACGTGAGGTTAGAAGGATGAGGCGGAGAAAGAGGATGAGGAACGATTGTGGGTGAGAAAAAGCAAGATCCTTCGGGAGGAACTAATATAAAAGGTTCTTTATAGGCGCAATCAACCTTTCCTCGCGAACCCTGCGCAGACAGCCAGCAACTGCCTGACTTCGTGCACCAGGATTCACATTCGAAAAAGAATCGTAAGATTTTTAGATGAGCGAATAAGAAAAAGAATAAGAAGAAGATGGAGAAAGAGAAAATTGGACGGAATTGAATTCCCAATCTTTAGACAGAGAGCGTTTTATTCCTTTAATCTGTGGAACTGTCTGACTGTTTGTGAGAAACCAGACGCTGGGCGCTTCTTCGCTGAAGACTGAACGCAAATACTAATGGTCCTTGCGGGGACCAATCGAACAGCCAATTCATTTAGAGGCGCATTTCAATCGAAAACGGATTCTCGGTTGATTAAGAAACCATTTTGAAACTTCAACCTTCCAGCCCCAGACCTTTTCCTATCAGGAATTTCAAGAATTCTGGCTTGCCGAAGAAGACGTTCGAACAGACGTTTGATCGGGTTTGTGATTGAGAGAAGAATTCGGAAACAAATCAGTCCGACACTGGTCTCACGTTTCAAAGTTATCGTCGTAATGTTTGCCGTCTTCTGATCGTGAGATCCTAATGAACTTTATGAACTCCAAATAAGGGATTTTCAACAATAGAAGTAGTGAATTTCGATTAGAATATTAAAATTGAATTCGTGAGGCATTTTGAAAAATCGGGAAATTCTAATGACATGCCAAAGCAATTTGTAAAATTTTCGTACAAATTTCAAAGGAATCCTTGAGATTCTGGAAATGCTAGTGTGATTACGACGATATCTTATCGGATGAGAGAAACCTGAATCGACATCGTGAAATCGCGGAAGAAAGAAGGGAACGATAAATTTCTTGATATCCTTGGAATCTTCAGAGATTTTCATTAAGTCGATGCAAATTGGGAAAACTATCGACAGAATTGACGTGCCTAATATTGAAAACGTGATAAAAATGAGAACGAACTTTGCGGTTTTGAAAACTGACGAATGCAATGCCTGATTGAGATAGCGGAAGTGCTGGGGAAACTGAAAAAAAATCAGTGATACTTGAGAATAATTTTCAAGATATCCCTGAAATCGAAGAAGATATTCGAATGGAATATAGCAAGAGATTTTAGACATCCTTCAAATTTTTATTGAAATTGGAAAGAAACCGAAACCTGTTCATTTTCGTGAAAATTCAATCGAAATCCGTAAAGATCCAAACACTCTAATAGTTTAGTGACACTTGAAAGATATTGACATTACGTTTCAGGCCAATTCTTGGAATTTTCGAAAGCCCAGTAGATTTTGATAAATATCTGTCACTCGAAAGAAGTACAAAATAAATTCGTGGAATTCTTGAAACCCTATAGTATTCACTAAAAACCCTTGGAACTCTGGAATGCGGGATCCGGAGGAAAGCCGTAAAATCATGACCACTATCACCGTGCCAACATCCTAATCAACTTCAGTAACCATAATAACAATAGTGATCAAAAGCCACGAGTACTTACTTGAAGTTAGCCCGAAGCTTATCCAGTCACTCACTCACTCAGCCAGTCAGTCAGCTCAGTCTTCGCTTCCTTTTCGCCCACACTGTTGGCTTGTTCAAAACAGATGCAGAGAGACATTTCCATCACGGTTTCGGGGTAGCCCTCAGGCACAACAGGCTCTCGAATACTACATATTGAACGCTCTTGTGTTACCTAATTTTATGGAAATTCTGACGTTCCATGGTCAAATACCACATAACGTTCATGCCTGCGTGCCCAAAGACACACAACGCTACTGTGTACAGCTCTGCGTGCTCAAAATGCTTCGAATTTTGATCAGAGAAAGGCGACATTTTCAATCATGTCTAGAAATAGCGCTGATTGGAAGATAACATTGTCTTGTAGCTCGCAGTGAGCATCTTTTTCAAGAGGAAGGCGACATTCTTGGACACTCATTATGGTAGTGATGATGACAAGATGGCATGGTCTTGGCATTCAAAGTGTGACATTTTCAAGGGATTCTTTAAAGCAAAAGATAACATTGTCTTGTGACTGACAGTGTGAAGCATTTTTGACGAGAAAGGCGACATTCTTGGACATTCATGAAGTTATTGACGATCGAAGGATGGCATGATCTTATCATCCAAAGTGTGACGTGTTGGAGGGTTTCTTTAAAGCTAATGACGATCTAAGATGGCAAGGCCTCGATGCCGTAGATAATGAAGAATCGATTCTCCACATACACGTGACACTGATCGATAAGAGCACGGCATGCCTACAATTTTCAAGACAGGACATGAAACGTAAGAAAATCTTCCTAGATCCCGGGTTTACATAGGGTGAAGGATGGCAGAAGCAAGTACGGGTAGGGGGCTAGGTAGTTTTCGGGATAGGAAATATCGGGAGTTCCAGAAGCGTACTGGAATTTAGTGGTTGTCTTGCCGCGTCAGCTTGTGCGGAGCAGCGGAGGTTGAGCTTACCCCGCAACGGTTGCGATTTTGTAGACATTGCGCTCTAACCAAACGCGTCAGGTTGCCTTTATGACTCGACACACCCCACAGATCTCTCTTAGTGTGTTACCTCCAGGTCTGTCTGTGCCTTTGCCATGCTTCTGGCAAAGCACCACGGCTCCCACCAGCTTTTGCTTAATTTGAATACCCAAAACTTGAACCGCAGTCGGAGTTAGTTACTTTGGTATTACTACAGGACGAGAAAAGTACTGGACGATTTTTCACAGCATTTCTACTGATTCAGACAAGAAGGGGTCCAACTACTCCTGAGTTTTTTTGTCCTCAAGATTCCACAATTTTATATGATTCAATAGATTCAACATGATTTCAAAATATTTTCAGTAGCTTCAAAGTTTTCAATTTATTTCAAGGATTTTACATGCTTTCAGGTGGTTACGTGTCATTTCAAGTTATTTCAAATGATTTCAAAGATTTCAAAGGATTTTTGGATATTTAGGATGATTCTCTTGATTTTTCAATGTTTTCACAAAGACTGCACAAACGTCAAATGACTTGACAATATTCCAAAGACTTGTTGAAGTGATTTCACATTATTTCACATACTTTCATATTATTTCAATGGATTTCAAATGATTTCAGAAGATTTCAAATTATTTTGTGATTTTTCAAGAAATTTTCTCGATTACGAAGGATTTCACAATATGTTGGAGACTTCAAGTGCTTTCAGATGATTTGAAATGATTTCAAATGCCTTCGAATGTATGTCAGATTTCAAGAGTGATTGTCCCCTGCCTCGGTTGTAGAAGACGGATGATTCGAAAAATTGATGATCAGACGATAAGAGAAAAAAACTGCTTAACGTCAAATTTATCCCCAAGAGGGCGTCTGCAGCTCTTTGGAGTAACGTGGGTATCAGAGCTTCAGGGTAAATTTGGAACGCAATCTGTGTGTTTAAGCCTCAGAATCAGAGCTAATCCATGGGGCAAACGATAAACGAACGTTTAAACTTCCCCCGATATGGTGGTACCTACTCGTTGTTCGTACTAGGTGCTGGAAATATAAAGATCGAAAGGATGGTTGTGGGCGGCTCAAAGTTAGATTGAGTTTTATCAAAGAGAGGCAGTGGTGAAACGAGCTTCTTTTCTCTTCCCAACTCTCCTCTTCTTTTCTGTTCTCTTCTCTTCTCTTCCCGTCCTCTTCTTTCTTTTTCCTTTTTCCTCTTTCCTATGGACCAGCCTTTGAACCTTCATAATGTTGTACTATGTCGTTGAGCCTTCTCCTCCTCCAACTTCTGCCCGGCGAAACTTAACTGGGTGACATAAATGCGAGGACTACAAAAGATCAAAGCTTTCCTTTAAGCTTGCTACTTGCATTATTCATACCTAACGAACTTTATTCCTCTTTATATCAGAGTATGTTAACTAAACAACGTGCAGAGGGTGATGGATACGTGCACTCATACCCTAATGGCACATGACTAACGCCTAGTTGTCATGAAATGCTTCAAAATATTCAAGCAATTGAATACGTACTGCATACGTACCCATGTTGTGCGTACTGCAAACTGGCTTGGCGTTGAAACCATTTTGGTGCCATAGCTGCCCATACTGACAGGTACCAAGTTCCAAGCTTTGCCAAAGTCAAAATCAATGTTGGGACAATATCGGGTCGTTAACACCGGTCCACCTTATGGTACCGTGAATCGGCACGAAATAATCTGCAACCAGTATAAAACACCATATTAGCCCAGTGTATTCCCACTACAGAACTGACTTTCACCTGAGCCCCATGTACGTTCACTTGTCAGTACTAGTCATCAGCATTTGCCCAATGTTAGGCGCATAATTTATATGTACTGGGCCAGTATTACTGAACGAAATTTGGCAGCCGGGGGTAGTGGCAATTCTGGGCCATGTGCAATACTCCGGCATTCGTAGACTTTCCCGCTCCTTATCAAATAGTAACATCACGGGAAACAACTACACATTCTCTTGAACGACTGTTAATTTTGCAGCCGGAACAGGATGTTTTCCAGTTCTATGTTCTCTCGTGTATCGACTATTGGTATCTTCTGAAGTATAGCTGTGCAATGAAATGGCGTTAATCTGTCCAAGTGATGATGGATTGAGATTCTTTCGATTCGTTGGACAAACGTTACTCAACGTTGATAAAGACAAATGTAGTGGAAAACAAGTAGACGTCCTCTTAAACGACTCCTAACTTCCGTAGAACGGGACATTCCGAAGTCCATTTTCTTTTGCTGGTAGTTATTGACTTTCAGTATATTCTCAAGTGGTTGACGAGTCTTTGTCATTCAATGGTGGATCTCTATGTGTGGCAATGAAATGAGAATAAGAACGAGGAGTAAGGAGCCTTAACTCTGAGGATCAATTCAGTTTGAACAGTAAAATTCAAGGCAGTTGAGTTTAGTTCAGTTCAGTTCAGTTCAGTTTAGTTCAGTTCGGTTTAGTTTAGTCCAGTTCTTTTCGCATCTGGTTTTATTTACCTCGAAGAAAAGGATGAGAGGAAGTAGTATATAAGAAGGTGGAGGATGAGAATGGGAAGAGTGCATGGCTCTGCAACTCTGGACTCTCATCTTCTCTTCACTGGTACAAAGTATCCTTGGTACGAAAGATATCTTTCCTCATCCTTTTGACCTTTCGACACCTCCAACTCTTCCCGCTCGTCATCCTCATCCTCATCCTCATCCTCGTCCTCCTGGTTTTCCACAGTTCAAGTCTCTTCACCAGGAGGTTGATACTTTTTCTTCACTTACCTTCACCTCATCCTTACCTCTCATCCTCCTCAGTGAGGGGTACAGGCTTTGCGAAAGAAGTTTGTATTATACCTTCGAGAAGAAGAATAAGACGAAGAAGAAGTAAAGGCAGAGGTGGAGTTTTGATGCTTTCAACTGCAGGCGACTGCTGCATTTCAGAATCCAGAGTCTGTCGTACACTTCCACCTACCTACCTACCTACCTACCTATCCATACTACGTAAGTTGTATGGAAAAGTTTTCCTTCTCCCTTGGAAGGTGACCGTGGATGAGGACGAGGGGGCAAGATATTCTCACGCGATTCCACCCTCGAGGATTCGACGTTTCGTTCTTATCCCCATCCTCTATCCTTTCTTCGCGTCTTTTCTGTCTTTCTCGCCTCAACATTTCTTTCTTTCTTTCTTTCTTACTTATTTAACCGGAAAAGAGATACTGTATGAGAAAATACTCCTCTTTTTATCCTTCACCCTCGGATAACAACGCGGGACCGTTTAGTCTTCCTTAATCTTGAACTGGGTGTGCAAGTCACAGCGATTCTCATCCATGTGGAAATCGGATCGGCCAATCATCAATTTTCGAGATCAGTTATTTACTGATATCGTAAAATTGACGATTTTTTTCTCTCCTCCTTTAACATCGATAAAAAATTTGATGGGATTCTTGAAACAGTTTCGAAATATTGAGTATTGTTTGAAAGGTTTTTACCATTTTTTTTCATCATCGTTCAATGAAAATGAATATTGAAAACAACTTGTTGAATGATTTCAATTTCAGAAGATACGAAGCTTGAAACATGATCGGAACAAATTTAGGTAAAGGATTTCAAAATTACATATTTGATAGTAATTTGAACAGTGAAGAATATTTATTAAACAATTGAAAATTGGTTCGTCAGACTTTTCAAAAGATTCTTCAACCCATCGAATTATATCGAGAACAATTTCTGAATATTTGAATGATTTTGAATATGATTTTTAAACTCCCCAATGATTTTGCAGAATTTAGAAATATTCATCGACGGATTGCAGAGATCGAAATTAAGAATTGCTGTAAGAAATCCTCACGATTAGAAATTATTGTAGGTGCCCCAAATCGACTCCTAATAATTGCAGAAAAGATTTCATCAGTTTTTTCAGAGATTTCATATGATATCAAAAAATATCTCGAACTTGGTTTAGAATAGTTTGGAATGAAATCTCATCGGCGTAATAAATACATGTCATTCATTTTTCCGTATGAAATTCACAAAATTTGATCACAATTTCAGACGATTTCAAGACCCTTAACCTACCTTATTATTTTTGATCTACACACATTTAAAAAAAAACAAGCCAATTCGCAATATATTGAATGAAGAATCCTTCATCAGCAGAATCCTCTCAACAATTCCGAATCGTTGGCAAAAACATCTCAAGCTCTTCGAACAATTCACAAAACCGTCTCGCGAATTAAAGCAAAAACCAAATGTCTCCTAACTGTTATTAATTAGTTGGGTACCTAAACTTTATATTGCTGTTTTGCCGTCGTCGTTATTATTATTATACCATTGTCATTGCCAATAATTGAATCAAATGATTAATACCCAGGCTTGAAAACCGAATCTTATTATTGTGCGATGGGAAAATGAAGTCCACGAAGACTTGGGCTTGTTCGTTATTGCCGATGTCTTTCTCTAAGTATCTGTAGTCTCCATCTGTCGAATGATGATAACAATGATAACAATAATGAAGATAATAATACATACATACCTATATATATATGTATATATATATATATATATTTAGTAACACTCAAGGGGGCCGATCTCATTACTGCAGAGTTCAGAACATAGAGTGATAAAGAAGTCTGAGTCGCCTGATTCGATCGACAAGAAAGAAGAAGAAGAAGAAGAAGAGGAAGAAGAATAGATGACGAGGAACAAGAACAAGAAGGCCGGGGGGGAGAAAAAAAAAAGACAAAAAATATGTACCCTGAGAAAATTCGGCGGGACAAACTTTATTAGACTTTCTCGTCCTTCGCCTATATACATATATGTGTATATATTTATACTTATGTTCACCTACATATACACCGACCTTTCCGCTTCCGTATTTCGTAATTCGTAATTCGTATATTTCGTATTATGTATTTCGGACGAACCCTTAATTGCCTTTCCAGTTTCAGAGCCCCAAAGCTCTTTATTCTTACTCTTCCGCCGCTTTTTTTTTTTCCTCTGCGTCCTATTTCGACTTTCTCTTACTCTGATTCTCATTCACCTGAACGAACTCATGGACTGACTTTCACTCACCCCAATTCTCTGTTCTCCTTGCCATCCCTTGCCTCTATAGGTATAACATATATACTATGTACCATGTACGTCTATACATATATATATATACGTATATTTCATCCGAAACATATAAAACACATTGCCACATGCTTCCGAATATCATTCAAATTTTCACATACCTATATGCAACTACACTATACCTACCCCTATTATGCGTATCTATCTTCTCGCATGAAGAAGAAGAAGAAGATGATGAAAATGAAGAAATAAGTTAAACGAAAGAGAAGTGAAATAGAACGCAAAAATGGGGTGAAAAAGATTGAACTGAATGTATGTGTCTTGAACCAGACATTAGTATATCTCTCGAAAAGTAAGACTGCAAGGGACAAACGTTTCAAATGAAAGTTGTATGGTTCCGAAAGGAACACAAAATTGTGATATTGGTACGGTTGTAAGTATCGCCGCTTTTGAAAAACTAACATTAAGTCCGAAATTTTCCTAAATTGCAACCCATTTTTTGTTAGGAACAAAAGTTGTAGTCTACGTCAAGATAAATCCAACCATACCTACGTGATAAAAGTGCTTATGATCATTTACCCTTCACGAGTCATCGCTGTAAAATCCGTCATAGCCATAGGTATTGTCAGAGAAGGTGTTTATAAAAATCTGTGTGTACTGGTGTTTCAAAGATCACTTATTCACTGCTTGACTCATTTCATTAAAGCAAAACATTATACTTACTGTACTTCAAGAGTTCAGTCTGATACAGAACTCCAGCCGACGATGTAAATGCAATGATGTTGCGACAAACCCTCATGATTCTTTGCTTCATATTTTCAATAGAGCGCAGTAGGGTAAGTGTACCAATTACTGACCCTTTAACACCCAATTATTGACCCTTATATTTTCTTCAATATTGAATCTATGATAAGAATTCTGAATGTTTCCGTTTTACAAATCAGTTGCTACAGACTTGGAAAACACGAATTGATTCTTTTGATAATTTCACAGCTCACGGATAAAAAGGGATCATTGAAAAAGGTCAATAATTGGGACACGGTCAGTAACTGGTACACTTATCCTAAGTATGTTTTACTTCAATAAAATGAGTCTTACAGTGGATAAGTGATCTAATATATGAATGTAGTATCACTATTCGTCGTTCTGTGTCTCACACAGATCTTTTGAAACACCTTTTCTGACATTACCAGCTGGCAATGACGGATCCTCGATTTCATGTAGCGATGACTCATAATGGGTAATCTGTAGAGGTTGTACGTATAATGTATACGTACATACAAACATGCATGTAAATGTGCAGGAAAGTTTAACATTTTTCGAAGACATAGAGAAAAAAAAATGGACCAATAAATAGAAATAATAAACTGAAATGATAGGATAGAATAAAAGTTTAAGAAAGACGAGTTTTCATTTTCCTCCAAACGACGTGTACCATGTGTAACCTGTAACGTGTGACGTGTGACGTGTGACGTGTGACAAGAGACACGAAGAGAACGAGGAACATACGGCGCCTCCGACTTACTGCAGGGTTGAAGAAGAGCTGGTAGAAATTTGAGTGAAGGCTGGTTGAATAGAAAAACACCTATACGCGTACATGTATATAACTATGTATACATGAAACGAGAAGAAAATTGTTTTTCCCCCTTTTTATATACGTATATACCGGTATATTATGCAAATATACATTTTTTGTATTCGTACGATTTTCTCGTTTATCTTCATTTTTTGTATACTTTTTTTTTTCTCTTTCAAGAGGAAGGGATTTCTCCTTTTTTTTCAAAATTCTCCTCTAATTCTAATCTGCACATACCTACTCATAAATAAATGAATACCTATAAGTAGATCTTGTAAGGTGAAGTTGGAGTCTCGATAATTTTCCCTCGGTATAATTAACTCACGCTTACTTATATGTATACCTATAAAGATACATATATGCTATACATATACATATGTACATCACATAGTCTCAACTCTCAAGAGAGAAATATATACACGGGCTGACTCTTTCGCTCTCTATCTCTCTCTCATCTTCTGACAAGATCAACTAACGTTAAGCCTGCAGTTGGTCCAGTCGAACTAGACGATATCAACGATATAAGTATAGGTATGTACCTGTGCTAGTATATGGAGCTAAGATACCTGAGAGGAGACAGTAGTTCGTGTATCGATTCCTCACGGATATATACATAGATATACCTATGTATCTAGGTAGGTGAGTAGTAGGTGGTTAGATAGATACGTAGGTAGGTAGATAGGTAGGTAGGTACCTACCTATCCACTTTGTTCAGAGTACACAAGTTTACCTTGATCATGTGTATTAGAGAGGTGGATATACGTATATGTTACTGCCAAGGGGACACTACTTGTTCAGTATCAATTCCCATTACACTTATATACACTATATATATGGACATAGGTATACATACTTCAGAAACTGATAGTCTAGACTCATTTTCAGACTATTGTTTTTCTCGTATTTGAAAAATTCGTTTTTGATTGATATGATATGCGTATGAGTAGATGAAAAAATACGTAACATTTTTACATGATTTCAGAACTGGTTGTGAGTATATTTTTTTTTTTTTTTCTTTCAATTTGGGCAACGTTTTGAAAGATTTCTTTGAAATATTCTGAATGTATCAATGAATGAATTCGTTTGATGACAAAGAAATAATTCGTAATTTTGCAAAGAATCTACTATATGCAGTTAAAATAAGTTTTAGGAAATATTTAAAAAATTCATCAAACTACTGATGAATATTGCCAAATCTTGAAGATTTATAAAGCAGTGAGTGAAATTTCGTATACCTACACAGGTATGCTGACAATTGACACAAATTTTGGATGAAAAGTCTGTCAAATTGCAGCGAAGTTTTGGATACGAAAATAGAAATTCATAAAACAAAAATGAAGAGATAATTCTGTAGATCTCGAATAAAGTCATAGAATTTTGAAGAAAAATTTCCCAACCAAACACACAATTGGAATAACAGAAAACAAAAATGTCACTTCAATTTTGTAACTGGCTGGTGCGTATCATCCGGAGTAAAAATGATGTTCAAGCAGGTTGTTAGACAGTCAAATTACTTGAAGAATCAGAAAATAAATGAAGCAAAAAACAAAAAATAATGGACTAAAAGAAGGAACCAAAAAAAAAGACGTACAACTCCCTGCTGCCTCGTCAACGGAGGATAACGTCAATTACTGGAATGAAATTCTTGTTACTTTTAATTGCAGTTATACATACCTTTAAGCTAAACTCACGTCATTATTTTCCGATGCTCTTTAATGCTTTCCACGTATTTACAATACCTGTGTAGCATTTATACAAGTCTGCTGCACATATATACTTCGGCTGTGCATTATGTATACCTATATGTATAGGTATAGATACATATATAAATGCCTGGAGCTTTTTAAGCTTGAGTTGAATGAGGAACGAACTAGCCTTTGGACGTGGCGTGGATAGATGTGTACATACGTAGATATATGTATACATAGGTTTGCACATACGCGGTAGTTGAGTTAATTGAAATGAGTCAAATGAGTGGGCAGCCGGTAGGTAGGTAGGTAGGTAGGTAGGTATAGGTAGGTGGGTGCGGTGAATAAAGCTCTGTCCGGAACGAATGAACAGCTACAAGCATTTAATTCGGACCAAATCCACCCGGTCTATACCTACTACATTTCCGATTTTAGAATCTGCTGCTTCAGTAACAGATAATTACAACTCTGTTCGACCTCGTGAGACTCGTTTTGTACTCCCTTCCGTTTTATCTAGTCAAAAGCTTTTCATCTAGAAATTATCAGAATATCAGGAACGTGGAGCTTTTTGACAAATCATTATCTTCCGACTCATCTTCAGCAAATTTTTTACCTAAAAATGATCTCTAATACTGCAAGTCACTGAATAGTACCTAAAAACCACGACTTAGAGTTCAACAGAGCTTTTTTGCCAGTCATTGATACGTAAATTTATATCTACAATAATTGTAACCAAATTTCGCTCCTCGTCTCAGCCTCCCTAACGAACAATATTTGATTCTATTGGTTCTGGATACGTTTGCAAATGAATTACTGTTGAAAAGCTCCGTCAAAGCTGCTTTTCCGAACTCCAATTCAGGATCATCAAATTCTGATACAACAAAGACTAAGTGCGCTTTTGCGTTTCACTGGAGTGTGCGAAAAAATTATCACCCATCGGTTCATATAGAAGTGACTTTGACAGAGCTTTTTTTGGCAGTTATTATTTCAGAATCGTATCCTGAACGACCTGAGGTGCATTTCGGTTCATGGGGAGGCAGGAACTAGCACAGGTTACAGTCAATTCTGTAATTCAGTTCACGAAAATGCAGCTTACTCAGAGCTTTTGCGCTTTTGGGCTTCAAAACAGAAGTTTTGACAGAGCTTTTTTGCGAAACAATTGATGAGAATATGTATGTAGAACGATTGAGACCGGATTTCGTGTCATCGGGAGGCTGGCACTGATCACATTGCAATAGTTGGATGAAATCTCCGAGTTCATGAACATGCATAGCTGACTTAGAGCTTTTTGACAGCTGTCGATCTTGAAGTATATCCACGATGATTATAACTGATTTCCGTGTTGTGGTATCATAGGGTAACTGAGTATCTGCCCTAAAAAAGGGCTTTTTTACTTTGTTTGGCTAAATTCTTTCAAACATGGTTATCTAGAGTTCACAAAAGCTACTTTGACGGAGCTTTTTCGACATCTCTAGAATAGAAATATCTACAGAAGAACAAGAGCCAATTTGTGATGTCGTAGCCTGACTAGATTTTGGCTCACCAGTAACTCAGATGAAATTTCTAAGTCGTCACATCATTTCCCAGACTTTTTAGGCAACTCTAACAAAAAGGTTGGAGAGTTAGAGCTTTCGTGTTCCTGAAAGTAAAATAAAATTGTATCGAATTAGGAAAAGCGAATCGGGTATCGATACAGGAAAAGGTCTGACCGTAGAGGATTAGACTTTTACGATAGGAACTTTACTCGAACCTCGAGGTTCGTTGGTGTATATAGGGTATTGCCAACACGCCAGCTATATGACCCACGTTTTTAATCCATGAAAACCAAAAAGCTACCCAAACTACGGATCCCACACCCACCAATCGACGTCGACGTTTATTCTCACTTTCACCACAGTTCCTACTCTCTTTTCCACAAAGCTCAGAGCTCGGTTTATGGAGCTTATCCAATTTGTAGTCAGTTTCCTATGTACTCATTTGAGGTACATACATACCAACAAGCTTAAATTCAATTCTTATTCAGCTAACTTTTGCAACTGCATTATTCGAGCATCTTTCCTCTCGATGCGAGCACTTTTGCTACAGTTGCCAATTGCTCATACTTGCTATGTTCTGTTTCTTCAGCACTTTTTGACTCAATTAACATTTCTTTCTTGTTTATTCTGTTTCAGGAATTCGAAGCGAGACTTCTTCCTGCCCCGAAGACAGTATCATTTCAAAAGATGGTGAATGCGAATGTGGTCCTTGTCCTCCGAGGACATGTCAGTCTGGCTTTCTTCCTGTCGAAGTTGCGCCAGGATCGACCACACCAGGGAAATGCTGTACTCTATACAGCTGCGAACCTCACGGTAATTGAAACTTTTGTATAATTTTTATAATTTTGGAGTTTTACCATCGCGAAAATTTCAAACAAAAAAGGGACATTCATAGGATTCATTTATGAATATGAAGATATAAAAAGTATGTAATGTATATCAATCATCAATGATTTGTCAAGTACTGGAATATATTAAAAAACGAGAATAGAAATAATAGAAAGACGAACATTTAAATAAGTAAAAAACTCCAAATTTGTTACAAACAGAAATGTGAGGAACAGAATAAATGGAAAAAACATTTCCATATAGGACTCAGAATTGAAACAAATTATTGTAACAAGAATTCAAAGATTAGGCTCAAGCAAAAACAGAAAATGTTCTTGGAAGACAGAAGATCAATCAAAATTTTATCGAAAACTCAGAATCAACCGAACATTAATGAAAATTTTATGAATACAAACGGGAAATTCTTCGAGTTGAAGTCAAAAAATTCAAAACAGAGACTTGATAAATATTTCACTAACAACCCTGAAGTAAAATTGACAAATTCGCGGGAAATTTTATTCAAAGATTGAAAATTCTTCGGAACTAAAGGCGAAGTTCATTTCGACAACTCGAAATCAAATCAAAAGAACTAAAAACGGTATATTTTTTCGAACCTGAAAATTGATTGGAATGCACCAACAAAAGTCAAAATTGGTAAAAAATTCAATGGAAAATAATTAAATTGAAAAGATGACACAAAATCAATAGAAATCTAATAAAAATACATCGAAAACGAAAATAAAAATGTAAAACAATTAAAATTGATAGGAACTCTATTCACAAAAAACGGTGTTACTTGTCATCATGATAATTCTGTGCTTGGGATGAATGAAGAACTGAAATTGAAATGAATGAAAATTTCAGTTGCCATTTCGTGGGTTGGTACGGAAGAGAGTGTGGGCTCGAAAGGCTGTCTGGATAGCTCTGGTATTCCCCGGGCCTCAGGTGAGCGTTGGCAAGACGGACCTTGCACAAACTGTGGCTGTGAAGAGGGTCACATAGCCTGTCAAGCTACGATGTGTAAAAGTTGTGAAAACCCGAAGCCCCTTGAGGCGGGCGAATGTTGTCAGCGATGTCCGGTTCTGGGAAATGCGACGACTGATATTTCGGATGGGAAATGCGAGACTTTGACTAATTGCGAGCTACACTGCGATCTCGGTTTTGCTACAGATTCGTCCGGCTGTCCGACATGCGAATGTGTCGACGACAAGGTAAGCCAAGGATCCTTCTCATTCATAAATGAAAAATAAAAAGAATACGAATTGTTTATGAAAATACAAATTTCATATATTATATTCACGAATTTCATTCTGAGAATTCTGTAATTTATAAATTACTGAGAACCTGGTAAAATCAAGTAGTTTTTGCGGAATTTAGGATATATTTAGATGAGCCGAAAATGATTGAATTAAAATGAAATGACAAATCCAAAAACCCGGAATCGGCGTCGGCTTGTTAAATTATTCGTTACTCAATCGCATTTATAATCAATAGCCACGATTGGCGAATTATTCTGTTGCGAAATAATATATGACAATGAGAGGCCGCGAACGGTCAGCCATGCAATATATTTCAATATTTTATCATTAAATTAATATACACACATTAACGGTTTTAATCATTGGTTATCGAGGACGTTGAATGAATTGAAGCTACAAACGTAAATCATAATTGTCACGCGCAAAGGGCTTGAATATAATATGTTTGAAAATTACTCAATTGAAAAATACCACCAATATTCTAGAGATGGCAGATGGTCAGTTTTAGCCTTTATTTTTTGGTTGAATATATTCCAAATGAAGAGGCCCTCATATCATATCAGCTTTGAACCTCATTGCAATTTTCATAGAAACCTTTGATATAGTTTCAATAGCAGAATTAATCGTCCATTTCATTCATATTTCTATCGGGGATATACTGATTGAAAACCGGGTCTAGTTTTTTCAATCGTCAGAAGATGAAGTAATCGAATCAACTGGATTTCGCTTTGAATATATATATATATATATATATACACCTATATGTATACCGAAATTACATGTTCCATTAACGTAGCTAAATATCATCGAAGACGATGTGTAACAATTGATTTCTTCGAAATCTTCGATTTTATTCATTCATAGTAACTCGTAAGTCGATCCTGTTTCATCAACTGATATTTGACTCTATCAATTAATACTCAATTTTGTCATAATCATGGTATCCAAATTGCATCAATCGATATTTAGTTTATCTTTGATGATATTAGGTTTTTCCAACTGATCTTCGGCTCTTTTCTAATGTGGTTGAGTTGTATCGAATGATATTCAGTCGTATTATGATGATATTTAGATTAGATTTTTCAACTGGAATTCAGTCTTGCAATTACGATATTCGGTTCAATCCTATATCCAAATTATCATCATAATGATATTCAATCTTTCAACCTGACTTCTGAATCTATTTATTATTAATAAATTAGTTATTAGCTATTAGTTATTAATAAATAGCCTCTGATGAGGGCAGCACACTATTGCAGAAACGTCCGGCGTTCTATCTTAGTTGACTCGAATAGCTTGTTTATGACCTTTCCTTCATGAATCTATTTTCAATATATCGAGTTCCACTATCTCAATATCCACTTGTATTGATTGCTATTCGGTCCTGCGTCCTAAACAATAGGTACATGTCATACATCCGGCAGTCATACAAATTTGATTTTCTTGTTCAGCAACTTTCGACCATCCATCCGATCGGGATCGATAAAATTTGCCCTCATCTTTCGGACTGTACATTAACGTGCAATATGGCAAACGACGAAGATGGTTGCCCGGTCTGTGCGTGCCTGGAAAACGACGAACATCCAAGCACGGTGGTACCCTACATCAACGAGGACCAAGATGTTTCCGAAAAGCAAAAAACCCCTAAGAAAAAAGTCTGCCCTGCGCTAAGCTGCGATCTTCATTGCGAAAGAGGACTCGCGATTGACGAAGATGGCTGCACAATGTGCGCCTGCAACTCGAAACCAGGTTGCCCAGCATTTGCATGCAAGAAGGATTGCCCTATGGGGTACAAAACGAACAAACGCGGATGTCAGGTGAGATGAATTTTTTGTTTTGATTTACTATTCAAAAAATGGTGAAAAAAAAAATGCAAATTTTAACGATGAAAAAAAAAATTTCAAAGAAAATTTCTTCGCGGATAAACCAGGGCTTTTTTATTTTATTTTAAGAAACTTCCAATATCTGTGTCGCGACGCGGGTCATCGGAATCGTTTATAAACAGTAGCTATTTCGAATCTTGAAAACACGAGAGTATAGCTGAGCAAGGCGTCGGTGAAATAGCTAAAATAGAATCTAGAAACTATGCCAGACTTTACACGCGAATTCCCGAGTTACCAATACATATTATGTAGGTAGGTACATCTAGGAGAGCTGTTATCTAAAATAAAAATAAAAATCTCAGGGCCCGCCTTGATTTTTATTCCGAATTATAAAATTTTTTTCAACAATCGGTGCCTTCTCTGTCTCAAATTAAGTAAAGAAACGACAAATATCGGAGTGATGTAAAATCGTGCATTTCAATTAGCACCAATTAGCGCCACAACTTTAGCTAGAGGATTTTCTCGTCAGAGATTTACTTCGCCTGATATACTGAGAACTGTGATTTTTTTTCGAACAGATATGTCGCTGCCGATTATCGTGCATAGATTCCCGCAACGAAACTCACCCCGAAAACTCGAAATGGAGTCCAGACGTTTGCACGACTTGCGTTTGTGACCAGAGCGGGAGATTAACCTGCAATCAAACCGTATGCTCTGTACCCTGCAAGGATCCCATACCACCGCAGAATGGAGAGTGCTGTCCAGTTTGTCCAATGAAGGTAAGCACCTGGCGCAATTTCATCACGGTCATCATTCTTTTCAATTTTTTCTCAAAATTTCAACTTTACCGGGTATCTCATTCTTCCTATTCACCCATACTTACCTCTTCCAGCCGATGTGAGGATATATCATGCATATCATTATGATTTTCAGTCTTGTCAACTGTGTCTTCATAATATTCAATTGTGTTTCGATGATATGCATACATTGCATGATGATATTCATAGCCTTTTCAACACAACAAACAGTTCCAACAACTGATATTCGATTATGAACTGTTGATATCCATGTCTTGTCTATAATATCAAATTATATTGTGTTGATATTCAGACTTATCCACTGATATTTTGTTGATATTTGCCATTACCAAGCGACAGACGTAGGTACACATAGTTACATCATCACGATTTCTAGTTTTATCAATTGATATCCAGTTGTATTGTAATGATATTCAGTTGTTTCAACTGTATTATCGTGATGTTCAATACTGTAATGATATTATTCAATTATATTATGGTAATATTCATACATGTTCATCATGATATTCAGCTTTTTCATTGCGATAAACAATTTTCACAACCGACATCAAATTGTGTTATGTTGATATCCAGACTCATCAACTGATTTTCAAATTTTTATCTTGTGATGATATTCATTGTCAGTCTCAATCCTATATTAACTGTCATTCAATGTTGTCGTGATGATATTCTATCGTATGATGTTGATACTTGCGATAAACAAGTGATATTTAATTGTATCATGACGGTACACAGTTTTCACAACAAATATTTTAGTATATCATGATATGGGAACTGACGTATCAGTTCAATGTACACCGAATCAATTCATACAGTCATATGTTGCTAAAATTTTTCATTACTTATTACGTAAAACCGATAAAAATGACATCGTTATATCGATTCCTTGTTACTTTCGACACGTTTTGCCCCCTTTCTTCGTTCCACTCGGCTGGTGTTAAGTTCGTGTAAATTTTCTTGTATAACCGCGAAGGAGCGAACAAGCTTCTCAAAGAAACTGAAATTGAACAGGCGCGTTTTTACATCGAGTACCTATATCTACCTAAGGGGGGAAGGGGAGTACCAGTCTAAATCCTGAACAGAGTTTCAATAACGTTAGTGGTGTTGCGCGTAATTTCATTGATTCATCGATCAATCTAAGTATTTTCTTCACGAACCCCCCCTTTCTTCAACCCTGCGGCGAACAAATTTACCGAGACTGATGGATCGGGCGAACTTTGACCCGCATAAATTACCATCAAAAACTCATTTCTCCAGATTTCACTCCGCACGCGCCTCTATCTCTCTCCCTCTGATCTCGTAAACTTTTCTTTTCACCTCCCCACACCTCCCGCCATCCGCTTTGCCCAGAAAGCGCTTTTCTAAACTGATGACATATTTTTACCCACTTCATTATCCATCGGTTATTTATTTGTGTCAAATGAAATTTAGTTGTAACCATTATGGGATAGTGCGTCTATCAACCCATATTGTATGGTATCCAGTATAATGATATCTCATTTTATCAACCGATATTAAATTGTGCGACAACGATATTTGGATTGTTCGATCGATATTCATTGCATCATGGGGATAATTGCATTTTTCGAATAATATATAAATCTTCCAATTCGTAATCGTTGATATACCGATGATATTCGGTTTAATCAACAGTGTTATGAAGGTACGTGATTTTCTATTCACGTTTTCTTTTTCGGCTATACCTCAAGTTTTGCTCGACAAAGCGGCTATTCCGAATTTTGCTTGAGTAACCGGCTATCTGGCGAGTAACTCTGAAATCGCTCTGTAGTTGCATGGCGAGTCTATAGCGCTACAGGGCGATATCAGAGTAGCTCGCGATATAGCCAGTTAATCAAGCAAAATCCGGAATAGCCCCTTTTTCGAGTAAAACTTGAGCTAGCCGCTCTTTCCACGCAGCCGTCGATATATTAAACTATAGTATTCTAATATTTAATTTTACCAACCGATAGTCAATTCCATCATAATCATATTCAGTTTCAACGATCAATATTTGATTGCATCACAATGATATTCGATCCTTCAAATGATACATTTGAATTCATCCGGATAATATTTTACTTTGTCAACTGCTTAGCATAGGTAGTATAAATCGAGGACGTTCGGTTTTATCAAATGGTATACAGCTGTATCGTGAACATACTCGATTCTATCAACTCATATTCAACTATATTATTATGGAATTTGATTCAACCGAATGATATTCAACTTTATCATAATGCCATTTAGTTTTATCAATCATTATATTGCATCACAATGATATTCATTTCTTGAACCGATGTTTTATTGCATCACGACAATATTTGGTATTTGGACTGATAATCAGTTCTTATATCAGATCAGATCAGATTAGTGATGGTACTTTAAAATCCTCAACCGATAAGCTATTATATATCATGATGATATTTCATTTCATGTACTGATATTCAGTTATGTATTGTAAATGACATTCATTTGGTTACACGAATATTTATCTTTGGGAATTGTTTTTCAGAAAGAGAAATACAGGAATATATGTATATTTCTTTTTAATAACATTACATGCAATGAAATCGACTTGGAGTAGGTATTTCGACACTATTTTGAAAGCCCAATGTTTCAATGAAAATTATTGAAAGTCACTACAGCAAAAATACCTTTAAACAGCAGTGACGTCAATAACAATCACTCAAGATGGTGGCAGATGGGATCACGCATACAATTTAATACCGTAACGAAGGGCGCGCGTTTCAAATGGTGCCGAATTAACAATCCACACAATTCTCTGTACATACATGCGCTATACATAGCATCAATCATCACATTTTATTTCTATTTTCTAGAGACCCGAATAATTGTTCGGAACAATGGAAAACATTCGTGGTTTACACAATTGCCCAATGCTGGTATTGATTAATCGCAATCGATATTCACTGTCTATCACAGTATATTATGTTATTTCGAAAACCAAAATCTTTTTTTTCTCCATTTCAGGAGAACAGTGGAAACGAATCATCCCCTGGTGGAATGAGGGGTTGGGCACACTTAACAGTAACGGTAGTATTAGCGATCCTATGTATCGGTTTAACGATTAACGCAGTGCGCGGGAGATTCCGTGGACGTCTTGCACCCTCGGAGACGTCTTACTCGGCGTACCCGGCTCAGTACTACAAATGCATACCAGCCTACGATACGCCGGTACACCAAAACGAAAAGATAATACCTCTTTAGAGAATTCACGAATTAATGGATGAAATCAAATTGGATTACATTGACGAATTGACGATACCCGAGAGTTTATCTCTTGAGAAATAAAAGTCTTTTGCATACATCTCTCCAAAAAAGTCTTAATCCGAAAGAGTCTTTCAGCGGGAAAATACAAAATTTAAAGAAAAAGAACAAACAAAAAATTGTGTTATAGTCGTACGATTGTTATGATTCATTTGTCACGAATAATCGTGAAACACAATATAACAACATATCGTTCGGTGTATAGAAGCAAAAAATCTACGACTAATAATCGGGTATTATCTCTCACTGTGACATATATGGTGACAGCGGTGGGATGCAAAAAAAATCGAAACGAAACTATGGAGAAAAATTATACGTGTAATTAAATGAAGCGACGCATATCCACATGTTTTTTACACAAACATTCGAAAATGAATAATTTGATAATATCACCCGATGCATTGTGTGAAAATAATTTTCTTGAGAGCCGCGGTACACTCACCGAGAACATCCGAATCGCCGGAAAGGAGAAAAAAAAAACAAACAAAAAATGATACAAAAGTATGTAATAAGATAATTAAAAAAAATTTATTGTATAGCGTAACTATATATATGTAAAATTAGCTCGTTTTTTTTTAGATATGAGTAAAAATACAATTATGAGAGTTTGATGAACCAACTGCGTTGATACATAGGAATCAGAAATGATTGGCCGCAGTTGGCTACTAGAGAAAAGTAGAATTAAAATTGAACAACAACAAAACTGAAGGAAATAGTAACAAAATACAACATTTTTCATCGTGAGTACCCATTGGATTTTTACGAAAAAAAAAATTGATCGCATATGTTGTAAAATACATATACGTATACATTTATACGTATATGTTATATTAGATGGATGTGTGTAGATTTTTGTGCTACTGATCACAATGATGTACATGTAGACACAAACTATAAATTACAGGAAGTAATAAAAAAAGAAGAGGAAAATAATTCGAATAATTATAATGGGAGAAGAGATGAGAGTAATTACGATTACATATATATGTATAATAATATTAATAATAATAATAATAATAATGTAAAAGAAATATATTTGTAAATAATTTGAACAAGAAACAGGTATAACGAAAGAAAGAAAAAAACAACAACAAGTTCAACAATACAATACAGAATAAAAAGGCGAAATGAAAAACCACATTCTTTAGGTATCTGAGATAAATCATGTTACAAATACCGCGCGTATAATATTCGTATTTACGGATGATCTACTTATTGATTTGAAAAATAAAAATTTCAGCCACTTAATCACAACGTTAGTCGACATCGCTGATCTTTTACTTGTTTTGTTGACTTGTAGTTTGGAAAATCATACTTATCAACGTTTCTCTCTAAATTTTTTTCCGTGAAGAAAAAATATTGGACTTCTGCGAATGTCAGCTTATATCGAACAATGGCCGCGGCTTATAGCTCCTCCGCTCGTTCCACCTCGTGAATTCAGCAAACATCTCCTACCTACCAGTCTTTAATTTTTTGAAAAGTTCAGTTTTGTCCGCTTTCTCACTTTTGGCATGATTGAAAAACGTTTATAACATCGATTTCTCGAATGTCATAGAAGTCTAATACTCAAAAATCAAGTTTTCGTTCCGCCTACGACGCCATGTTGTTTGTTTTTCTCTTGCCCCACGATCGGTGAGTGAAGTACATATTGGTTTTTCTACAAACTAATTATGTTGATAATAATACGTGAACACAAAGATTTGATTTCCTTTTCCAATCATTTCTTGTATATTGTTTTGTTTTATCCATCTCGAACCTGAAAAAAAGATACATAATCGGTGAAAAAAATTTGATTAAAGTTTACAAACGTGATTAATTTTTCCCCTGTTAGTGAGAAAAATCGTGTATTTTTTATTATAACGAGAAAAAAAAAAATATACATATATATAATTTAATATAATATAAACGTGTCTGTATAAGAAATTTTCGGAATATATCATATAATATACACCTTAGTATCGAACGATAGGAAAAAGAATCACATAAATATACGAACAAACGAACAAATATAAACAATACACACACACACACACACACACATGTACCTATGTGACTGTTTTACTGAAAGAAAAAGCTCCTAGATACCTATAATTATGTAATAATTATTAGTTAACCCATAATAAGTTATAATATACATACGTATAAATATACAATTATAATATAACAATTATTGTTCATAGCTGTGTTATTATTTTATTAGACTGTTCCTATACATTATGTTTTGCCTTTGTTATTTAATTGATTATTAATTGATAATTAATTAATTGATTACCTAATTATTTAGGACTTACAATTAGTTGATAGCTTATATCTTTCTATCTACACACTAATATAGCGTAAATACATATAATATATATATATATATGTGCAATTCCACGTCAGGCGGGCCACTTTTTTGGGTCGTAATCACCGATTTTGATCTCCATCGAGGATTTTGTACTACTCATGGATGTAAGTCTCTGGGCCGAACCAAAAGCCAATATGCGACTCTGTTGTCTTCCTAGCGGAGGTTGAAAAATGCCGTTTTTGCGCGCCAACTTCTCTTCGGCGGCTGATATCTCAGTTGTTTTTGGAGCAAAGTACCAAAGTATATAGTGATTCTTGTAGCTATTTTCACACGCTTTCCGGTGATTATACTGACATCGCTCCCAAACCAAAATTTGGCAGTCAAAAACGGATTCAAAATAAAATTTTCATTTTTCAAAAAGTTCGCCCATTTTGAAAATTCTGTTTTTTGTCTCTAAAAAAGGTTCAAGGTATCCCTTACACGTACCCGAAGTGGCAAAGTGGGCCGTTCTTTCGTTGGTTTTTTATCTGATTTTTTTTGGATATAATCTGAATTATTCTAATAAAAAAATTTTGTCGTCACGCATTTCAATTTTTTGAAACAGTTTCTCCGCATGACGAGCTCGTTTCTGGTAATTGGAAAATGTTCGGGACGAAATTGACAAAAAAAAAAAAAAAAATTGAAAAAACCTGAAAAAAATGGTGGAAAAATCGACTAAAACTTGGATAAAAAAACATCGGAAAAGAGGCCCACTTTGCCACTTCGGGTACATGTAGGGGATACTTCGAACCATTTTTAGAGACAAAAAACAGAATTTTCAAAATGGGCGAACTTTTTGAAAAATGAAAATTTTATTTTGAATCCGTTTTTGACTGCCAAATTTTGGTTTGGGAGCGATGTCAGTATAATCACCGGAAAGCGTGTGAAAATAGCTACAAGAATCACTATATACTTTGGTACTTTGCTCCAAAAACAACTGAGATATCAGCCGCCGAAGAGAAGTTGGCGCGCAAAAACGGCATTTTTCAACCTCCGCTAGGAAGACAACAGAGTCGCATATTGGCTTTTGGTTCGGCCCAGAGACTTACATCCATGAGTAGTACAAAATCCTCGATGGAGATCAAAATCGGTGATTACGACCCAAAAAAGTGGCCCGCCTGACGTGGAATTGCACATATGTAAATTTATATACATACGCCAAGTAACATTTATATTCGAAAAGAAAACAACAAAAAAAAAAAACATCAAAAAGAACAGAAAATACACAAAAAAAAAAACCAAGTTAACAAATAAACAGATAAATACATAATCAACAAACATATATCCATCAATACATCAAAAACACACTCGAGTATAGTATATATGTATGATTAAAAATGAGTATACCTAATAATAATAATAATAATCATAATAACATTAATAATAATAATAATAATAATAATAATTCGTATTATAGGAAGAAAAAAAAGAAGGAAAAGGAGAATAATAATCAAGTGAATATTGTTTCATTTCAAAAGTATTTTTTTTTTTTAGTTTTTTTTTTTTGTTGTTATTTTATTATTATTAGTTAAACATATGTATATGTATTCGATTATGCAAGATTACTTATTATGAGAAAGAATAAATTATACATAAATTGTACCCGTTATTATTTCCATTGTAATTATCATTTCACTAGGAGGAAAGTGCGTGAGAAATCATCTTGTAGCATATACATCGATGTCAGGTTTGTGGTATATTTTCATGTTCTGTTTCACTGTTTCTGGATACATATCGTTATGCGGTAAATATTTTGCGAAATACATAATATTGTAAAGATGTTGTAGAGAATGTGAAGAAAAATGTATGGAAATTTGTGAGACAGCGTGAGAGAGTAGAAAAAAGACCGAGGAAGAGAAAAACAACAAATGTGCAAGAAATTTTTATTCGTTTTTTTTTTCTTTAAATAAAAAATTTCATTCCGATCCTATTATGTATTTAGATCATACGAATACATGTATGTATGTATATAACACTCCATAACTATATGTCGAGGCTTCTAATTATCGCGCTTATACTGCACACAATATGTCTTCCCATGATGAAAAGCAACTGTAATTAAAATTTTTAATACTTACAAACGTATCCGAGTTGCGTGCACCAATATTTAAAAAATAAATTGTTTTTATTTCTTTATAGTGATTTTTCCTGCCAGGTATAGAAACTGAAAACATGAAAGGAAGAAATTGCGAACTGAAAAAGAACTAACAATTAACACGATCTCACATTTATTATCGTTACACATATTAATTGAGACACAATTATTTTTTGAATGTTATTTTTTATTTTCCTCCAAATCAATAAATAAAACATAACAAATCACAATTAAATAAATGAATAAATAAGTAAATGAACGAGAACAAATGAATCTGCGAGACTCGTGTATGTACATGTACATACATAAAAAGCCTATCTGTACGTACTTATACCTAAGTACGTCTACATATATATTTATTGTACAGTCACATCCGCATCTTGAGACAATATTTGGAGAAAGAACAGATCACAAAAATTTATTGCACAAATTATTAATATTATTATTATAATTATTAATATTGTCAACGTTTTTCATTATATGTATAATAAGACTGTCCCTCTATCACATGATATCGTACCAATGTTTTTCACGTACGTGTATAAAAAATAATAATAATATAATACACCTAAAATTTTATGGTATGAATAAGTATATAAAGAGCAAGAAATAGCAAAAGAAGTAAATACATACTAAAGGGGAATTTGTTCATCTTACATATTTGATTAATTTTTGTTAGATTATTTTATTCATTTTCCTTGTCGAGTTTATCGAGGAACGTAAATATATGCACACATACGCACCTATACGAGGAAATAGATAAAATTGAAATACAAAAGAATAGGAAAAAACGTGGGGTACAGAAAAAAAAAATTATGTAATTATATGAAGAAAAAAAAAACAAACAAAAAAACTGTTTCGATAACCATATCAATGTGACGTAGACATATTCAAAGTGAAACAAAGAAAAAAAAAACTCAAAAACATGTTAAGCATAGCTCTTGTATGTTCAATAAAATAAGACTAAATAAAATTGTTAATTATGTGATAAATTTTGAATTCGGTATAAGGCATCGTAAGATATTTTATGAATTCATTATTTTATTTCGACGCCCAATTATTCTGATATTACCCCAGATTGGAAGTAAGTATAATGTCTGTATGTAATAATTAGACTGCATGTAATTTTGAAAGCGATCATCATTAATTGGACGAACAGATTATGCTCATTACACAGATCGCTTTCACAGTTTATTCCTTGTTGTTTTTTTTTTGTTTTTTTTTCTGTTTCAATTCACAAATCAATAATATCTGACAAAAATAAGATCCAGACGTTCAGAAGATCGAGATGCTTCTAAAAATCTTTTTGGTGGATAATTGTGGACGATCTCGTAGCAGTACGATAATCAGTTTGACGATACTGAAGCAGACAACGGTATAGTATAGTCGCAAGACTCAAACTGATCGCATCTCCGGGGTGTCCAATGACAGGGAAAGCCTGCAATATCTGGAATTCTGAGGGAATTTAGCTGGTTAAGGAAGTTCGAATTCGAAAACCGTATTATATTATTCGAAAATAATATGTCATATAAGATTTTTGGTGGTTATTGAATATTATTCCTAATGTTATAAGCTTAATATTTATAACGTACTTGAATTCACTTAGAAAAAAAAAATGAAGTCTATTGAATAATATTTTTTGTTTTTCAACTTCCACTTTCGACGTACATGAGTATATAATTAAATATCAATGACAATAAGCCAGTGACAAGATGAATATTCTTCGAAAAATATACGTATTTGATATGCGTGGACTTTGATTTTGATATTATTCACATTTTCTATGTACGTGATGTCCCACCGACAATCGGTAACGTGTGACCAGCTGTACCAAAACATGCTAATTTGAATCCACCACGTTTACCCACTGTAAACAAATTATCAACCCTCTATTTCTCATGGTAATGCAGAGTTGTACAGCATGGTAAGGTGTGGGATGTCAATGTTTTCGTTAATCGAAAACCAGATTAGCTACTATTTAGTCATTTCTACATGAAATCTGATGAATTTGGATTATGAACGTGTGTGTTTTTTGCCGCCGATTGGCATCATACTCAAGAGAACGCTCTAGTCAATGCAGCTAATCAAACAAACTCTGTAGTCGATAACCGATCTGTAAAAAAATGTCCGGAATTTCTGAAAAATAAAACATCGCTTAACTTTCTGCCAAAACAATGCATTGATTTCTAAAGTTTCATTCCAATCAGTCAAGTAGTGTAGCAGTTTGGGCTCTCCGCGCTTTCGAGATGATAACGCTTCTTCAAAAGCCCCATAAGTGCGGGTAATGGCTAGTCAATGCACAAAGATGTACATGGAGAATTTGATTGGCCCCTGCATTTTGGTCACATGACTAGTCAGAACCGTACCCAGAAGTTTGTGGCGCCCCGTAAGCACATTGTTTGTAAGTAGTATCTGTCAGTGCATCACGATACGCAACACAGTGATAAAATCTCATGCACTAAGGATAAGATTCACGTTGTATTTATAAATTCTATAAATTAATAGCTGAAACGATGCCCGTCAAATGTTGTGTTTCGCTATGTAAACTACAAGCAGATGACCCAAATATTGCGGGGGTCAGTTTTCACAAGTAAGCGAAAACAAATGATATACTTAGGTTAGGTTAAAATTCACACAATACTACGCATTCTCCATAAAAAAAAATATATACCTGATATTCAACAGATTACCAGCACGTGAAGGTATACGAGAAGAATGGTTGAAGATTTTGAAAACACACTCTTCTCTTATACATCCAAAATATACATATGTGTGCAGTCAACATTTCGAACGAGAATGTTTCCAATATACTGGCCTATGCAAACGAAGGATGCTCAAAAATGGATCAGTTCCCACAATTTTTCATGATATTGAAATAGTTAACTGCAGGTGTGTTTTGAGTATTTTTTAATTCTCAATTTATCAAATCAAACTATATTAATCACTGGCTATTTTTTGCAGTGAACAACATTCCATCATAACCCCAAAACTCGAGACTCAGGATGATTTTGATAGTTCTGCGCCGTGTGATCCATTTCCATTAACAAATGAAGACATTGTTGCTTTACAGCAAGAAAATGAACATTTGAAAAAATTGTTCAAAGTTGAGACTGATTGCCAATCAACAAGTGAAAGTGTTGAAATACATTCTACGTAAGTTCTTTATTATTGTAAAAGTTACTCAATTCCTTAATGCTCACATTTATTGCTCAAGGAATAACATTTAAAATGGTTATGATGTTTTCTAGCGATGCAAACTCGGATAATGTACGGGAATGGAATCCATCAGAAAACACGGATTCAAATAATGCAGGTAACGATCAACAGACCATGACGGAGAAGCGACTGAGAAACACAATCGCGATGCTCCAAAGAAGGAATAGAAATCTCACTGGCAAACTTGATAGATGTAGAAAGAAAATGTATCGGTTTAAGGTTTTATTCGAGACGCTGAGGCGACAAAAAAGTATTTCTCATAATAAAAAGGCATCTTTAGGTGTCGGAATAAGTATTTCAAAATAGTTGGCAGGTAGCACTGTACTTTTCAATTGTTTACAATAATGTATGTGTATAAGATATTCGTATTAAGAATTCCCACCCTAATATCGCGAGAACGAGGAAAGACGGTTTCCAGGATATTTAAAGGTATCAGGGGGAACCATTTCTCGGCATTCGTAAATGGCGAGTGATTCACTCTCTCAAATCCAGCCACCCTAACCTTGAAATCTCAAATATCAACCCATGCCATATGCGATACCTCAAATTGAAGTTCTTCGAAAATTCTATCTTCTAGTGCAAAGTGGATGAAAATCGGTTAGTAGGTACATTCTCAAGTTATCTCTGAATAAGTATTTGGATGATGTGAAGAACTGAACGAAGTACTTGGAAAAACAAAGCAAAACAAAAAAAACTCATTCAGTTACAATTACGAAACGAATTTCATTAGTGTTGCGCATATTTTATGATGTTGAAAATGAACGCGGTCAGATATAATTTACTATTTTCCATCAGCGTCATGTTTGTTTTTCTTCAAGGCTTCCTTCAATTTCAAACATCTGTACAATTTCAAAACGGTTGTATCGTGAGGTGAACGAGTCCACATGGATTCATATTGCTGAACATAACTAGATATTCCACTACATTTACAGATGAGAATCAACAAATACGAAGAGTAAAGACAAAAGCCAATGAATCAAAAAATTGATAAGACTGTACTTTACAAAATGAGTATTCGCTTTTGTAGACATGATATTTTTATGCAACGATAGAAAGTCAGATGATAATTTCTTATAGTATCGGTAAGTGATGTTTTTGTTTTCTCTATTTACCGTCTCTGCGCAGCAAACAAGTTAGATATAGCTTACCCTCTTTATTTGGCCACTATTCGCCGAAAATGCTTCCTCCAGGCACGTGTTGCTCTCAGCCGAAAACTTGTCGACAAATTGCGTACCCGAGGTCGGTAACTAAGCTACCTGTATCGAAAAATGAATTTTTGTATATTTCTGAAACCATGATGAATGTTCAACAAACTGTTAAACGCTCTGGAAACATAAAAATTAGAGTGCAGCGCAGTTATGTTTGTAGTTTCTAATTTCAAAACCACCTGGTCGTGGATTTCGCCGTGGGATCTTCATTTTTTTGCTCAAATTTGAAATTTTTCGAAATCGCCGGAATTTAGGAATAATACATAGTTTTGGAATCTGCGAAACATAAGCTTTCAGAATCTGCAAGCCGATTTAAAATTAAAAAATTCCTTCTATTTTAAATCGTCGATTTACTTTTCACTGATTTCCAACTTTTTTTTACCCCTGTTTTTTATTAGCAAATTCGCAGGGGGCTTCCGAATCGCGAAATGACACATAGAATCGGAATCAGCAACCGATTTCCTTGAAGAATGTCAAGAGTATCATTCGATTCTCGACAAAAAATATTTTCGGCCGAAAAACAGAGAAGAAGAACGAATTGTCGCTCTATATTTTTCAAACGAGAGCCACAATTCCCTTCTCTCACAGACGTATGGTCTTCCAAATATCATTGAATTCGGGTGGACCCGAATTTTTTTTTTTTTTTTTTTTTCAATTGAAAAAGAAAATTTGGAGGTAGTGGTACTTGGCGGTCCTTTTTCCTACGAAAGGCCCGTCAAGTACAACTACCTGCGAATTTTTTTTTTCAATTCTCTTGAAATCAATTCTTCGTTATGAACATTTTTTCAAAGAATGTGATTATCTCCAATATTTTAATCCAAATTGTTTCCATAATGGATAATTATAAACGAATCGACTGAGCGTGCGTAGCGAGCGAACGAGCACAACGTTTTTTATTATTTGGTTGAATAGTATCATAGATACAGGTACTTGACAGTTGTACCTGATTTCACTACTTTTATATCATGACAATCATAAACAAATCGAGTGAGCGAGCGCAGCGAGCGAACGAGCACGACGCCTTTTATTTTTTGGTTGAGGGATCTACATATTAATGTACTTGGCGAAAGGTTTTTGCACCGAAGGTGCTTTTGGTGGGATCTCACTACTTTTTGTACAATTTTGATAGGTACCAATTTTTTTTTTCGTTGTGTTGGAATGACATCAATTAGTAATAAACGAGAGAAAGAAAAAAAAAACAGAAATAACGAACAAAAAATAAAAAAATTGGTATAGGTAGCTGAGATTTATTAACTGAAACCAATATCATATACTTATCGCTTACACAATTGTTTGTTCGTTTGTTTGTTGCTATTCTTTATTTTATTTATTTTTCCTTTCTATCCCTATATTTACTTTATATATTATCTGTACAATACATACACAACCATAGAACTATAGGTATTATTCATTAATAACGATATTGATCATAATAATAATGATAATAATAATCATGATGAGGGTATTTTTTTTTTATCTATATACAATCAAGCAATACGTATTGTTAAACTAGGGACTGAGAAATTATTCAAAAAACAAAACAGAAGAAAATGAAAAATGAAAAAGTCATGGTAGTTGTAGGTACGTCGTCGTTATTTCTCAATTTATACTCATGTCTATCTATCTATCAATCTATCTATAATATGCAAGTACATATATATATACATATATATATAGGTACATTATCATATAGGTTTAGTCTCGTTAAGAACTATATACGTTTGATTTACATGCTTATTGTATATAATCTAACTATTATTATAGGCAACTTAAATTTAGATTCATTTATACATATTATACGTCGCATGTCGAACTTGATTTATAATCATACATCTTTCATAATTTTTTGAATTTTATTCTGATTTTTTCATTTCTCTGATTTCTTTCTCTGTTATCGTTATTCCGTCATGCATCGCATAGTATTAACTGTAGCCAAAATAGTGAATATACCTATAGTAGTACTTGAAAAAAGAAATGAACAATAATGAAAAACAGAAACGGAATTCCCATTTTTTTAAACACACACTATCTTGCTGATTTTGTCCATATTCTCTTCACTTCGTACACTGGGATTTGTTTTTTGAGTTTTATTTTGATTTTCCTATTTCTCCTTTCTTCCTATTATTTTCAATTCTGAATCGTGGTCGAAGCTCAAGTACGCACATTACTTTGATATAAACGCAAAACACTATAAACAAATTGATTCCGTATTATCATATTAGAGTTTTCATTCATTTTCAAATTTGTATACATATATTTTTTATTTCGTCTTATTGTACAAAATACGGCTATTGCACGGATGCAATACAAATTTGGTCGGCCAGATCTAGGTATGTATATAAATGCATGTATATATATATATGTACCTATGTATTCAGACCGTAAAAAGAGGGTGATGGATCCTGCTCGAGAAGAAACCTGTTCCTTTAGAGACCTCCCATCTTTTTGAGACGAGGAACACCTTTGCGCTCATTATTGGTCCTCGTGAGATTTTATCCTTTATTGTTAGTTCCTTTTTCTATTCTTTCTCTTTCCCATTTGGTTTCCATGTAGGTATAAAGTACTTCAGCCATTGCTAAGCATGAACGATACAACACATGGTCGATGATGTGTTTGTTTCTTACCAGTCTTATTTGAATTTTTTTTTCTGCTGATATTTGTTTTTTTTGGGTTTTTTTTTTTTTTTTTTTTAAATAACAACGTACCTTTTACATTTGATGTATTCCTATAGGTTTGCATATTTACAGGTCGTATATATATTGAGCTATTTTTTTCCCGGTCAAAACAAGATAATTATGAACAAAAAATAAAGAGCATTTCGATAATTCGAAAACAGCCTCGTTTTTTTACAATTCGTCAGAATCAAAAAAAGAAAAAAGAATTCGAAAAAAACGCATCAGGGAATCAAGCAAAGGCTTGAATTCGGGCAAGGACCTCCAATTCCGTGGTATGATCGTCGTCTCCGTTGTCATGGTCCGGGTCCTGATCTCCCATGGGTCACATGGAGTGCTGAGGTGGTGGTAGCATGATTTCGTAACCTGTTGGCATTGATTGCTGATGGTGATGGGGCCCACCCATCATTTGGTGATGATGGGATTGCTGGTAATACTGCTGATGCATACTCGAATGACTCGAGTAATAAACTGAACTTTGATCCAGGTCTTTTCCTGCGGGAGTTTTATAAAGAAAACGATTATTCATCGGGCCTTACGGCTTGTAGTTTAACGTATCACGATTTTTCGGGCCCAAAAAGCGCGTCAGTTTATTCACGAAAAATCCACATTTGACGAGGCACGCCATTATTGGCCGACCATGTCGTTACTGTTCAGTAAACTGGCAATTGGATGAAATGATCCGATTTTTGGGCCCGAAAAATGGGCGAGCATTCAAGAGAAGTCAACGCTTTACCATGCAATACATTTTTTTCAGGGCGGAAACTGTTGTCACCATTTCATAAGTTCATAAGACTGGCGCTCAATGACGTCCAATATTTTTCAGACCTGAAAGTTTCATGTAGAGTCCGGACAAATCGGTATTTCGATAAGTTACCGAGTTTAGGGCCCAGTGATTCTGTCTATATTCAAGGAATTGAAGTTGAAGCCATTTTTCGGGCCTAAGATTCTGGTCAGCTATTTAAAAACTAACGTCAAATGACGTGACAGTAGTAGATCGTAGTAGTTGTATTTTGGACCCAATCGTACAATCAAGCCAAACGACCCTCGGGCCCGAAACTCCTCTCAGAGTGAAAAAAACTAGCATTTGAGGATCAAAAATATTTTAGGACCCAAAATCTAGTCTACAATTTGGAATAATCGCTATTAAAGTACCTGATAAGACTTTCGGGCCCAAAATTCTGTCAATATCGAAGAATCTGATATTTAATGACGTGATACGGTTTTTTGGGCCCAAAAGTATTTTTGTTATTCTGAAAAATATATTCACCAGTATCGTAGAGTCCACGGCCATAGCAGAGAGACTTGACATCATTAATGGGACTAAGGCCTCCGTTATGGACCGAAGATGGTGTGACGGGGGTGGCGTAGCCTTGATGATGGGGGCCCATCGGACTCATGCCCATCGGACTACACGGGTTTAAAGCTGCCGGAGACATCCCTATCGTCGACAAAGGTGATATGGCCAAATTCGGACTCCCCGAATCCAGGGCCTGCAGAGACTGATGGTTCGACCCTTGGCCACTGCTCGATACCGAACCGTTCACTCCGGAAACACCGTTTGACGGCGTATTTTGACAATTCAGCGGCAGCATTTCCCTGAAATCAAATTATTCCGATTAATTATTTGGAATGATCGGATACAGAATCAATTGTTCGAATTGTAATAATTCTTGAACTGTTTTTCTTGTCAATTTGAACCATTTTAGGACTTGATTTCCTAGTTATTAAGAGTATTAAGTCCTTTTTTTCAAATTTCGAATCATCTCAGGAGTTCCGCTTTATTGAAAGGTTTAAACAAATTTTTGGCCTCTTTTTAAAATTCGGAATAATTTTGAGAGACTTTCGTTCAAATTTGGGTTTAAAAAATTTCCTAAGTACTGGCATCGATTTTCTCTTCGCTTGTAAATTGCAATTTACGGAGTATTCATTTCAGAAAATCGACACACCTTTGGATTCCCATTGAAAATTCGAATTCATGATACGAATCATTCTTTCATTGCCAATATCATTGATTATCATCCCATCCGGAACCAAACTTTCTTTCAATTTCTAACTTATTACCTAGTACGTATTGTATAAATGTAAAATTGATAACTGCAGCGATAATGAATAACAATAGAACGAAGGGCATCATACGCTTCGATTTTCAAAAATCGGCCAAAACTATATTGGAAAGTATTTATCAAAAGTTGTGATCTTTTAAATTTTGCCTTGATTTCTGAAAATCAAAGAGTATCATGCCTTTTGTTCAATTCCTCTGTATGTCGCGGTTATCAATTTCACGTTGATCTGATGTATGTTTTTACCAAGAAAATAGCTATTTGGAAACCCCAAGTGGAAAATCGTGTTTCATAACCCCTTAAATCCTAAGTACCGAAGAAGGGGGGGGGGGGGGGGGGAGGGGCATTCTGTGATTTTGATGAAGTAGCCAATTTGAGCTCCCAGTCTCAATTTATGATCAGTAACAATTTTTCAAAAACACACCGATCGCCGATAATTACGACAAATAATTTCAAATATATAATTACCCTTCGAATTTCAGAACTGTTTAAAATTCGTAGGATATAATTACATATATATGTAAACCTATATACGTCTGAAATGCCACGTGTGTGTGATTGTGAGACGAATAAGCCAATCGTGTAATCTGTATGGCCCAATTATTCAAACCAACATACAAATTTTTTCTTCTCTGTCTCTCTCTCTCTCTTTCGCTTTTTCTCTTCGTTTGACAATAAACGAAACCGGTGGTTTCCCGCCTAGAGTCCCCTGAATCTTTATGTCTTTGAGAAAAAGAGCTAGCCCACCTAACAGAAAGAATTCTCTCCGCAGCTGATTATTGTGAGAGAAATAGAGGGAAAAACAAAAAGGAAGAGAGTGAGAAAAAGAGAGAGAGAAAAAAAAAGAAAAAAAAAAGAAGCCGAAATGTCGTTTTGGCGTTTGTCCCACATGTTAAAGTCACGTCGCCTTCTCAGAATCTCATATGCCACTTCTCTATTTTTCTCTCGTTCTCTTTTGCTCGGTGATCGCGTATGCCATGGGTCCTTCTTTCCCTTCGGCCCCTGGACCGTCAACCATCGACCGCGCGTCGGCCGTCGGTCATTTCTTGCATTGTTCTTTACCTCCTCATAATTCTCTCTTTCTCTCTCTCTCTTTTTTTTTCTTTGGTTGCCTCGCACATTTGAGAACCAACCGACTCCTTGACGGACCTCTTGCGCAGCTTCATACATGCGGGAGAACAGAAGAACGAGATGAAGAGCGAGTGCGTAAATAATTCGCGAAACATTGCCGATAGCGCTAGCTACTGCCCACTTGAACCGAAAATCTTTCTCGTTATAGAAAAAAAGGTTCACTTTTTCATTCTGGCTAGTTCTTTGCTTTCTCTAAATCACATTTATTCACCCTCGAGCCTTTTAGTCTCGTTCGTGATTCGAAATGTCTGAAAATTGAGTCTAGTCTAGATCAGTAAGAGTCACGCTTGCAGAATGATATCGTCGCCATCATAACTAGAAAATTATTTCATTTATTGACTAGAAATTCATCATGACGCGTCATGATACTTGCATCTTTAGTTTGAACTACGATCATCGAATTATCATAATCAGTTTAGAAAAGGCTTGATGAACAACTCGAAAATGTAAAAGAATCTGTGTCTTGGACGAAAATACAATAATAGACAAAAACTGTATTTCTGATTTACGTACTCTACCGAAAATCCCGACCGTAGTTCAGTCCGAAGATAAAAGTATTGTTAAACTTGTCTGCAAATTTTGAGTTCATAGATTACACGGTCACTGAGTTATCATGGCGACCAAAGAAATCTACGCGTCTATTGAGAAAGATGAATTCCACGCTACATTTACTGTTAGACTGCGGCAAAACAGAGCGTAGGTCAGTCCGAAGATATGAAAATGTTGCTACATTGTTCTATGAATCTCGAGTCAATATATCGAACGGTTGTTGAGTTATCATGGCGACCAGAGATGGCTATACTTTTTGAAAAAAATGTATTCAATCCTGAATCAAAGTACGAGAGAATTAAGTGTAATTCAGCCTAAAAAGAAAAGTGAGAATCATCTATAAATTTCTAGTCAATAAAACGAACGCGATTATCGGGTTATCGCAGCAACCGTATATAGGAAACTACGCTTCGTGATAATTATGTACTCAATCGCCTGCGTGTAGACTACTTAAAAAATCGAGTATTGTCCATACCAAAGATAAGGATGTTATTAGACTCGCATATAAATTTCGAACCGATAGACGAAGCGGTTATCAAGTTATCATGGCAACCATAGGTAGCGAAACTTTTTTCAAAATATGGATCGAATCCTGCGTATATAATGTAGTCTATCACGTTTCAGTTTAATTTTGAATTGAAAAATAAGAACACTAGTTCAATTGAGCACGCTTTGGTGAACAAGAGTTGAATTTTCATTCAAGAATTCTCGCTCGACATCTCATTCCCTGTTTAATCCATGTGCATGTATACGTAGGTGTATGTATGCATTATGCTATACCAGGCTGACGATCAGCTCGTCGCGATTTTGAATGCCCCTGGAGTGAGAGTAGCCATGACCGCGGCTGTCCGTAGCCATAACAACGGCCAGGGGACTGTGGTTTAACGCATATACACGCGTGAGATCAGGTATGTGAAGATTTTCGCGTGTCATGTGTGTAACGTATCGAGGAACGCCGGGCATTTGAGTTCCCACAACTCGGACAAACACGAATTCAGTACTAATGTAAGCCACAAGCTCCACGAACTTTTATGATAAGGACGAATTTTCTTTCATTATTTCGGGTAACAAATTTTGAAAAGTATAGGAAAAATTGTAAAGCTCCGATCCCTGGATGGAAAATGCCAAATTTTTGCCAATTAGGTATAGTTGGGAACGTATTTCAAGACGAGTGATCCTTGATTCAGAAAAAAAATTGTTGAAACTGCCTAAGAGTCCGAGGAATTTTTCGAAATCTGGGAAGGAGTGACAGGGCATTTTTTTACGGTCACGTGCGAAGAACTTGGGGGAGTGGGCGATTTTTGGTATTTTTGAAAAACTCATGTGAAACGTTTTCTTAATTGTTCTAAGACTTGACCGGTCGTTTTTCCAAGATAGAAAATGCCCCGTCCGTATCCCTCGTACACGATGATTTAGTACTGGGTTGTCCTGGACCCGAAAAGGTCCTTAGGGATATCCCGTCGTGTCGTGACACATGTAGAAACACTTGTTGCACGCGCTGAAAAGCCGGACCCCCCGTGGATACACGTGTCTCGCACGCACGCACATAATGTATACTCGTGTACGTTACTTATAAGTGCGCGAACATCTAAGAACTATTGCGAAAAGTTTCCCAAAATTTGGCAAATGACATTCAAAAAAGAAATAAAAGGGAATAATGTATTCAAAAATATCAAAATTGAATATGATTGAGCCTGCAAACAAAGTATCAATTTCATTCTCATCGTCAGATATAATACTAATCACTGAAATGAAAACTTTTCAGCAAAACTGACTGAATTGAATTCAAGAACGAAAACAAGGAAGTCAAAGAAGCAAGAGTATCCAAATTGCAAACCAAAGGCTTAATTCAATCTTATTTCCTTTACACTTATATCAGGTGCGGTGGGCTGTGACGTGAAGTTTTTGCAGAAAACTGCAGGCTGAATAAGATAGAAGAAATGAAGAGAAACGCAACAGAATTTCGAAAGTATAAAAATTGCAAATCAAAAGCTTTCGAATTGACTTTCTTGTTTTCGCTCAAATGTAAGATACGAATGATTGTACAGTGGTACGGACATTTGATCAAAAACTGGTCAACAAGAATCCAGAAAAATAAAAACTCGATATGACAGACTCAAGAATATGACAACTGCCAGTCAAACGTCTACTCAGAGAAAAGTATTGATGAATCGACCAAAGTTTTGCTAAATCAACAAAAAAAAACTTTGTAGATATACAGCCAACAAAATGTGAAAGTGATTTAACAAAAGATTCTTGTCTCCAATTTTAGTTGAATTAACACAGCAAAACAATTTGTCGATTGTTAAACAGAATTATGTTGAATCAAGAAAAAATCACCAACAAAATTATTTTGGTTGGATTTACCAAATTTGTTTTCTTAGTGTCTCTAAACAAATTTCTGCGCAACTTACCCGACGCGTGAACGGGCCGAATGAAATTGACAAAAATCTTAAAACGGCATGAAAAAATTGCGAATCATCGAAATAGTACTTCGAAACAAATTTTCTCCGACCAATATTACAATTCACCGATTGAGAGTTTATAGAAAAGAACCACTGAGAAAAAACCGGCGAACTAGAATTCAAAATAGTTATAAAACAGTGTAAAAAATGCCAAAAACAACCCAAAATAAGATGTTAAAAAAAAATCGTTTTTATTTTTCAACTTACGTTCGAGCCTGAGGCGTGCGGTCTCTTTGTCGCCGATTTTTGAACCAATTAGAGACCTGAGTGAGAGTGAGTCCGGTTTTTTTGGCCAAATTTTTTTTATCGTCTGGGTTCGGGTACCGATTTCTGAGGTAGCAGGCCTTCAGCGCGTTCCTGGACCGCTCTTTGAAGCAATAAACCGTTTCCTCGCCGTCCCATATCGTCTTCGGCAAGGGGTACTTCTTCCTGAGTCGATATTTGTCAACCGCGCCCAGGGGTCGACCGCGGATTTTTTCTGCTTCGCGGTAGTGCGACTTGAACCACATCTGCTGCAGCTCAGGATGCCGTCGTGGAGTGAAAGGGTGACTCTCGAGGATCGAGTAAAGCTCGTGGTAGGCTCCCCGGTGAAAAGCCACCGCCGCTCGCGCCATCAGGACGCTTTCACCACCTCGCAAAAGCTCCCCTGGCGGTAGGGACCACAGAAACCTGATAGACATTCAAGGGATTCAGATAAAAATTACTCGGTTTTGATTCATCGGTCGAAACTATTTTTAACTACTTTTTTAATCCTTGAACTTGAGCGATAATGTGAAGATTTCCAAAATGGAAATCCCGTGCCGACGGAGGTAGCGCAATATCAAGTCAAGAACACTTCGAAGGAAATGAAAATTTTCCACGAAAAATCGGTCGAACAGGTTTTTATGCAAAAATGAATGGTAAATCATCGTTTACATCAAAATTCATGAATGGCATGAATTGTAAAGCGAGAGTTTCGGGGTTGAAAGTCGTACTTCGGATTGAAACTTGAAAAAAAAACTTTCCAAAACCGTGGAAATGTTCTCAAAAAATCTGTAGCACACGTTTCTATGCGAAACTGAACGCAGAATCGTCGCCTCTACTCTATTAGGATCGCGGATTATATATCGAATTGTGAAGCATGAATTTTGAAGCACATAGTCGTATCTTTACACGGAAGCTTAGAACGCTTGAGAAATTCCGTACGGAAATCTATTCGATAGAATCGGTAGCACAGGTTTTCCTGGGAAAAATGATACAAAAACATCGTCATGGTCAAGATTAGGAAACGGCGGGATTGTAAACCACGGAATTTCAAAGCAGAGAGTTGTATCTTCAGATTGAAACCAAGAATGTGTTCTGAAACTGCAAAGTTTCATCCAGAAAAATGGCTAGCTAATTTTTTTATGCGAAATTGAATGCAGAATAATCTTTTCCACGTAAATTGATGAACAACGTTAGTTTTCGAACACAAATTTCGACGTGGAATATCGTGACTTCGGTTTGGAATCAAAAAAGCTTTAAAAAAATTGTGGAAGCTCAATCGAAATGATCGATAGTATCAGTATTAACTCAAAAGTTATGATAGACAATCCCTTCTTCTATGAAAATTGATGGAAAACGTGTGTTGTGAATAAAAGACACCGAAGCGACGGATAGAGTTTTCAAAACAAGCCGAAAAAACTTGAAAAACCGATACATGCCTTTGTTTTCAAATCAGCATGCCGAAATGAATCTGTCCAAGAATGAGATTAAATTTGAATTCGATAAAAAAAGAGGTTCAAACTTATAATAATTCATTCATCTCAATACGTGAGGTTAAAAAAGTTGTGAAAAGCTCACCTAGAAAGCCTGTCGATGTCTTGGCTCTGGGACAGAGCTTCGCACATACAAGATATTTGTTCAGGAGTAAAATTATTGGCATTATTATTGGCATTGATGCCGGACGGAGATCCATTGACGTTATTAGAGCCGCATGAAGATTGCAATTCCGGTGGATATTGGGGACTGCCATTGGACGCATTGGGTGTCAAAGTCTGTGGATGATTATGGGGATGATGATGCAGTGGAAGTCCAGTCATTGCCGAAGATCCGTTATAGGATGTTCCAACCGATCCTGGAATTCCTCCAACTCCACGATGAACCGATCCCATCTGACTATTGCACTCACTGCTCGGCGACGATAGCTGATCGGAACTACTATGGTCCGACATCATCCAACCCTTAAAGTACCCCAGCCGACCCCGATTTTCCAGCAAGCTCAAATCTACTCCAGCAAAAACCATTCAGCCGATTCAAAAGATTCCAGATCATCACATCATCAATTTGAGCTTTTGAGTCCTGGAGATTTGGTCACTGAAAAGTCATCTACGTATCGAGTCTTTGAGCTTCTTCTGTTCACCATGAAACATTCAGTAAATTCAAATGATTACAGCTCGTCAGATCAATCGGAGCTTTTCGAGAACCGGAAAATTACCCAAAACGGTGATTTCCTTATCGAGTCTTATTGAGCTTTTCTGGTACACTAATGTCTTCACATCACAATTTACGATCTTACACCGAGTTTTATCCTCGATTTTCACTGATTCTTGATTATGAATGAAGCTAGTTTCATGCTTTTATGATCATGGTAGTTTCGAATGTAGTTTTACACTTCACTTACTTATAGTTTGTGCTTTTATCACGATAACACGTAACTGCATGATGTGCTTCATTCATTTATTCGTGGTTTGCGTTATCGTGACGTCGATGAAAAATCAGAAGCTTTTCTTGGCGCTTTATGTGATCATTACAGTTTCGAACGCAGTTTTTCACTTCACTGACTTGTGGCTCGTGCTTTTCCGCGATAACACGTCACTCCTCGGAGTTGTTCATTCATTCATCAATTGCGTTGTCGTTAGTTGAGTTAAGCATACTTCATTCATTTGCCGATGATTAGTTTATCGAAAGCACACATGATGTGTACGTTATTGTATTCCCGAATTTCACTGATCTCCTGCTGCTCATGCATCATTTCCTGAAGAGCTTAAAAACCAACTTTACTATCATTCTACTATGACTATACTATTGCACTATTCACTGATCCGAATACACAGTTTTGATCAATCTTGAATGAACTTTTGATTTTCGATATTCAAACTTTGGATGTTTTCATCAAAATCCATATTCCATACGGTCTTCATGCTTCAATTCATCGAAAGTGTAAATTTTGCACGAAGTCCATGCTGTAGTTCTTTTTATTCTTCTTCTTCTTTGATGTTTCGATGACTGAAACTACTGATCTCCTCAATATTAGCGAAAATCTAGCTTTTGGGTCAATTGAAAAAAGTAGTCAGTGCCTCATATTCGATTTTTCAATTCGTTTCCATCCTGAACTTTGCACAATTCTTCATCTACTTTTCTTTTTTTTCTACCCTTAATGTTCAGTTGTTTTGATCACCAAAGTCACCGGTCACTTGACTAGTAGTGAAAAGGCGAGCTTTTTTATTAGATTTCAACCGATTTAGCTATCATGAGGAACTAGTGACGGATGTACTCGTTGTTCAATTCACTATTTTTTTGTCAAAACAATTCTGAATGGCAAGTAGTTTTCGGAGCCGGACGGAGTGACCCAAGTCATCACCGAGTTAGTAGCTAGGTAGGTAGTAACTGAACACGAACACGAAACGGAACGAAACTAAACGCCGCGTCGTAATGCAATGGGGCGAGGAGAGCGAGAGAGGAGAGGAGAGAAGAGAAGAGAGAGAAGGCGCGTAGGCAGAGTGAGTGTTCCTTTTCTCTCTTTCTCTCTCTCTCTCTCTCTTCCTCTCTCTCTCTCTCTTTGGGTCTCTCTTTCTCTCGGTTCTTTTTCTTCGTCTTCTTCTTCTACCTCTTCCTTTTTTTGAAATTTAGTTGTTTTTTTTTTACTTCTTGGGATTCGAGCCACTTGCTAGATGCCGGGGAGAATTCCCATTGGTTGCGAGGCGGGATTTCTGGCTTCTCATTGGCTGGGATACAAGGGCGGACAACCCCTTTAATACTCAACCCTCGGGACACAAATACCCTCTCTCTCTCTCTCTCTCTCGATTTATCTCCATCTCTCTTGATCTTTCACCCTCTCTATCTCTCTCTCTCCCTATCTCTTTTTCTCTCTCTTTCTCGTTTCATGGGAGATAATCTGCAGAGCCATGGATTTTCTCACCTGCGTCTTTTTTCGATCCTGTAACGTCAGATATTTCATCGTCGCTTCGAGGACTTACTAGGTATTATATTATGGGTTTTATTGGCTTTCGCAAAATTTAAACGTTCTGTTTCGAGTTTTGAACTTTTTTCAGTTCGAAACCACGCTGCTCATATATATATATATATATATATATATACATAAATTTGCAGCTTCGGTGTAAATCGAGATTTCATATGTATGTACAAGTCGAGATGATATTCGAGATATTTCATCCTCCTTCTTTCGTTCCACCAGATTTTATTGCGGCTCTTTCTAGATCGAAATTTGACGGGTCTCTTGGGGTTTTATTGGCATTCGGAGAATCTGGACTTCGAATTTCGAAAATCGAATACCGATTTCGTATTTTTTCAAGTTCAAACCCAATTTCTGTAGATTTGTAGCTTTATGGGTCAAATTTTTATCGCGTTTCCGTTCATTGACGTTTGAATTTCGAATTTCAATTCCTTCCGGGGTTGGACCCTTCGTTTGTAAATTTGTGATTTTGTATTTTGTATAATACTCAAGACATTACATTATCTCTATGTGGTTCTACGAGTTTGTCATTGATTTGGTTCGAATACAAATTTTGATTAACTGAAAACCGTTTAAGACCTTGATTTGAAAATGTTACTGCCGTGTATCTTGTCAACCTGCCATACACATATTCTACGAGTACAATACGTGAGATCGTATCGTACCATAACGCTTCAAAAATTTCATGATCATCCTCCTTTGGGTTTCAACCAGTTCTACGATTTGTTTGTATCAAAATATTGAATTTCGAATTCCTCGATCAGCCCAAAGACGCTGTTTTTCAATATATGTTTAGTTTTTGAAAGGAATGTAAAACATGTTCAGTTTCATACCTCGAGATTCGAAGTACGGATTAATTTACGTGTCAGTTTTCTTATTATTTTCATTCATGATTTCGATTTTTGAACCACTCGAAACGGTTTCACCCAAAATATGTAGGTAGCTCAGCTGTATCTCACGATTCTCTGTAAATCTCAAACCATGTATCTAGGCAAATATATGATACATTCACTATAATGAGTGTGTGTTTGGAGTAAAAATATGTAATAGCTACAGTACAGTGTTACTGTGTATTACTTAATTTCTTCAAATTCTTTTTAAGTTCCTTTTCTGTTTTTTTTTTTCTTCCTCGTTGATCTTCGAATCAGAGTTTCTTCGAATTTCACATTCCTCCTGGATATCACATGTAGGGGAGACTGCGGTAAGATTAGACCTAAGGGCGAAATGAGGCACACAGGCTACGGAGCCAAATGTACAAACATTGTTTTCGAGAACATACAATAGTATATTACATACCTAGGCCAGTGAAGTAAGAAATGTCTCAGATCACATGTAATTGTCGGCCGAAGCGAAGCTGAGGTCGACAAACATGTGATCTGAGGCTTTCTTATTTATTGGCCAAGGTGTGTATACTATTTTTCTGCTCGACGCAGCCAGAAAGCGGCAACTTCGTTTAGCGCAGCGGCCCGAAAGTTGACGCTTTCTGGCCGGAGGGTAGAAAAGATTATTCTGCACTTGGAAACATATATACATTATACGTATTTGATAGATTCCGTATTTTTCCCCGGTATCTTATCTCACTTTGGTCTTCATCGATGCGTATATCCTTTTTTGCTTCTAATCAACCAATACGTATGTGTATTTATACATACGTGAATTCCCACATGTAGCGGGAAAGTTTTTTGGATGATCATCACTGATTTTGATCTCAATCGAGTATTTCGTACTACTAGTCATAGACGTACGTCTCTGGGCTTTATACCTAGGAAAGGTAAAAAAAATACTGTTTTTGCGCGCACGCTCTTTTTCCGCAGCTCATATCTCAGTTTTTCTAAAAGAAAAGTACCCATATGTATAGTAATTTTTGTAGCTATTTTCACACGCTTTCGAGTGATTACACTTACATCTCTTTCTAACCTTCATTCGGTACTCAAAAACAGCATTTGAATAACATTTTCATTGGTCAAGATAAGCCCACCCATTTTGGAAATGTGTGATATCTCTTTATTTGTATGAAAATAAGTGTTTCCTATCCAAAGTCACGAAGTAATTGAAAAATCTCCGAAGTAGCGCTATCCACAAATCAACACCTATCAGCATTATCTTTCCCCCTTGGAACCCTTCAAGTTTTGTATCAAATATTCTCTCGTATCTCCTCTGGTTTTCAATACATCCATCTGGGGCAATTAAAAAAAAATCACCCTGTATAGCCATGTGTGACATTTTTTATACCGTTCCTTTTCTGGTCATTCATCTTCAAATTTCACTGGTATTTGGGGTTAAAGAACCAAAATTACCGCGCTAGGAAACGTGCAAACTGCAGAAAAAAAGGGGGTAAAAAAGCTGGAAAATGATAGGAAACGAGTTAAGGAATTAACTTCTACACCGGAAACAGGTTAGTGTCAACTACCCATCGGTCAGGGAACACCGTGTTTTCATTTAATTACGATAACAGTAAAGTACACCTACCTGCCTACCTCATATATCCATACGTATCTATGTACTTACATGCATGTACTATACATACTACGTATAGGTATATACATATACTATATCGTTTACAGAATATTAAGCCAACGTGCTGTGCATATACGTGCGTGGCTCCGATGAATGAATTATTACTGAACTGACTCATATACATAAAGGTGTACCTAATATCCATATATATTACACGTTATACATGCATGCACGCGTGTGTGCTTGTCGATTTTGCACCTGCCGTTGCCCAATGATAGAAAATACATTCACTATATAGAAGATTATAGAAACATCTTTTCATTGACAAATAATAGAACAAGGAAGAAGAAGCATGAGAAGAAATTGAAAGAGTAGAAAAAGAAGTAGGAAAGGAAGAAGAATAGAAGCAAGAAGTGTAAAACTGAAAGTAATAGCAGACTAGAACTAGAAGTGATAGAGAAACAAATAGATCAAAAGCAAGAAGAAACACTATAGATGCAAAGTAGACGTCGAAGACAAGTAGAAGTAGAGGTCGATGGAGAAGTAGAAGTAAAAACAAAAGTAGGAAAAACGTAAAAGAAATACTAAAATTAGAAGTAGACGTAACATGGGAAGGAATGAAAGCAGATTAACAGAAAGAGGAACAAAAGTAGTGGAAGAAGCAGTGGTAGGAGCAAAAGTTATAGAAGTACAACTAGAAGCGGAAGTAGAAGTAGAAACATCAATAGACTGAAAAATTCTCCGGTTTTGCATCTTCGTTTTCTACTTGAGCGAGTATTGTCTTCGATATTGTCTGATTTTCATCATTCTCTTTTTATTTTTTACTTTTAATCTCGTGAATGAGTGGAAAGTATTGGATCCCTGTAAAAAAAAAACTACTTCTGCGAATGAAAAATTTTTCGATTTTCCGACCCTTTAGCTAATGTCACAAGTGATTCGGAACATACGTTCGTCTGTCTGTCCCAAATATAATTCATCCAAGTGTTCTAGAAAACGGCTGGACGGAAAAATGTGAAACTTTACAGGATTATAGCTCGTGTTCTGGGGATGAAAAACTGCCACGTCCCATTAGGATTGATTGACTTGTTGGGCTGGAAAAAATCATGATCACGATGTCCGAATTGGAAGGGAGACAAATAATTCAAGTTGATGAAAAGTCGAAGGCACCAAGTTGACCAATCATTTCCAAAATTTCGTATGTATTTCATTAATTTCACACTTAGTTTTTTGATTTTTAGTTTTCGAACGGAGAAATTTTGACAGAATGTTGCTTACAAGTATAAACTTATTTGCGCGAAATTAAATATATACCTTTATATATAGTTAATGCTGTGATACATACCCACCTCGTGGACGTACAGTCACGTGTCTTAAATTATAGCAACACACCCGGTCAGAGGTGTTGCATAGATCAATGAAGAGTTTGAGTGAAGTTCTCACTCGTCAGTACCCTCTGTAACTTCAATCCTAAACTTTCTGGTATAGATATACGCATATAGCTGCGTCCAAAAACTGACAGCCTCTGCACTTCCTTTCCTTTCCCTTTACTTCGCATCCCTTCCTTTTCCTCTTTTTTTTTTCTCAAAAGGCCGGTTCAACCACCGGTTCTTTCTTTGCCCTCTATAATAAAGTATTATTATACCTACGTATATGAGTAGGTATGTACATTTGTCAATAAATAGATTCGTAGAAAGGAATTTAGATAACTATTCTACCGTTTGACCGCATAGACACAGAATCCAAATGAGTCAAATCGTATCTTAACCCTAAAACTACAAACCGGGGTAGATACCTACCCCAGACAATCCTTGTCAAAATTACGTTTTGGCCGTTTTCTATCACTTTCAGTTATTTAAATTAATTTTTCACCGACTAAAGACTAATGAAATTTAATTTACAGTATTTACTTCACACTATTCTCTCCTCTGCATGAAAAAACGAACAGATTCATGTACCTACTACATTGGGGTAAATATTTGCCCTGATTTGTTGTTCAAAGGTAGAAAAAAATGGGTTTGTAGCCCGAGGGTTACATCGTCCAAAAAAATAAGTTAACAAAGAAAAAATCTGTTAAAGGGTTTTTGAATGGGAGTAAAAAAAAAAACACGCACGATCCTTAAGATTCAATAGCTCGATTTCAACAAAACTTTTTTCAGTTGTTGCTAAACAGCTAAGTATTCGTTATTGAACGATTTTAATTCCTGATTGATACTCGTGTAGTCCAGTCCTGAGTGGGTACCTAGGATTCTGAATTCGAATTATTTTCTGACGTCTGCGGTAATGAAATTCTATTATTATGAAAACAATTGCTTCCTATACTGTTAGGGAAAAAATGTTCCATGAGGTTTCCTATAATTTTGGTGTCAATTTTAACACGTTTTTCTAATTGAAACAACATCAATTGATCGTTGTTAATTAAAATGATGTTGTTTCAACTAACAAAACATGTCAAAATTAACACAAAAATTATAGTGGACCTCCTGGAACATTATTTTTTTTTTTTTTCTTCTAACAGTGTAATATAGTCGTTTATTCATTCATGTATCACGAATACATAGGTATGTATATATGTATATATATATGTGTAACAGATAGATTGGTATCTGGCATATATAGGAATATATGTACTATAGCAGTGTCGTAACGCCGGGGCGGCGCCTTTGGGTCGTTGAGCGTCGCGATGGCGTCTCGAGCTTCGATTTGGTGTCGTATAACCCGGGGAAGCCGCCATTTTACTCCTCATCCTCGCGGGGATCCTCGCGAAGCCCAGCTTGAGGAGGTAGAGGAGGTTTGGTAGAAATAGGGGAACCCCGCGCCACGCCGGTGATGAGCGCGAGCCTCGATCCTTCGAGCCTGCGCCAGCCTAGCAGCTGGAACGGAGGGTGGGCAACCTCTTTATTAAACCCTTAAGGTATTACGTTTGCTTTTGACCTTCTTTATACCTCATCCCGTCCTCTCGTCTCTTCATTCCATTCCTTTCCTCTACTTTCCTTTATTTTCCTTTCTCTTGCTTCGTCGCTTTAATCCACCCCTGAATTTTCAATTATTCATCACACCGCACCCTCTCTCGAGAAGAGCTACATGTACTACAACATGAAGACCAATCTTCTTGCAATGCGATTTGGCGCTTATTGCTAATCTACAGAATTCTACTTATATTTGAGATTTTCAATTGCGATTTATTTCATGATTTCATGCCTAAAGTTCTGTAGTTCAGTAGAATTGTACATGCAACAGTAGATTAATGACGGTGAATCAATAGTAGATTTCATGTCTCAAATATTCTTGAAAAATAATGCCGGGAATAATATTTCCAGAAGACAGGGCTGATCTGTTTTCGTTCAATTTCAAAGTTGAGGTTGAACCACTCAGACAATCCCAATGGAACACTCTTCTTGCGGTGCGGTTCGGCACTTGCTAATCTACAGAATTCTACTTATATTTGAGATTTTTATTCGATTTATTGTATGATTTGATGCATGGTCTGCAATCGGGTAGAATTGTACAGGCAACAGTAGATTATCGATGGTGAATCATAATGGTAGAATTCGTGTCGCAAATATTCTTGGAAAATGATTTAGGGAATAATTTCCTCCGGATCACCGCGGACTTAACTGTTTTCATTCAATTTCAAAATTGAGGCTGCACCGGTCAGTCAATTTTTTTCATCGTCAGGACAAAAGCTATATGATCCTATAAAGTTTGAAATTTTTCCATCCTCTATGAAATCGTGATAAGTATATTTTTTCTCGCCAATACTAATTTATACTTATAGTTCTACGCCATTCTACATTAATCCATATATCGTTCTACACCGTTCGAAAAATATTATTTGCTTTTTTTTTACATTTTTCGCATACTCGATCCAGGAATATTCTGCATGATTCTACACGATGCTGAAAAATTCTACGTAATCGAGAAACTGATGTTCTTGCGTGTTTTTCACACTTTTTTGTCTGCTTCTTTTCACTTGGGAATTCTTTCATCTCTTCAATGCACTTCAACGAACGAAACTTTATAATTTTTTTCTTTCTTTGTTTTTTGTTCTCCATTCCCCCTTCTAAACTTCCTGCATACACACACCTTCGCTCTATATAACAATACATATACGTATGTGCGAGTAGGTAGGTTGGCACCTACGCGTGCCAAAAGCTTCGAATTTCATTCTATATATGTATAGTTGGTGCACATATATATGTATGGGGCATTCCACGTCAAATCGACTAGCTCGAAACCCTCACCATCTCAGATTTGATCGTCGATTCTAATTGATTATGATATTTTCCAACACGATTTTTTATTCAGGGATTTTCAAACCTTTTCACATCTACAAGTTGTTAAAGATTCGGAAACAAAATACAATTTCGTGAATGTACTTGCGTGAAAATTTTTTTCCAAATTCACAAATTTACCAAGAATTTCTCAAGTATCTTCGATCGAATATGAAAATAGCTCAAAATCATGTGGGTACACGATGAAATTCATATGACTCTAACACGTTATTACAATTCGGGCAACAATGTTCGGGAAATTTTTGTAAATCTTGAACTTGCAAAAAATCTCCAAACTTCAAAAACAAACAAAAAATTTTTAAAAATGGCTCCATTGCGAGACTGACCTCAAAATTATCGGGACGAAAAATGCAATTTGTTATAATATTTTCAGGATTCACAAAAAGTTAGAAATGTGAAGAGGTTTAGAAATTCACTACTCAAAAATGGTTCAAAGAGAAAATCACGTAAAATTCCTAATATTGAGCCAGAGGTAGTATTACCGTATGAAAAATCAACGATTAAATCTGACATCGTGAGGATTTGAATATAGTCAATCTGGAGTAAAATGCCCCATATGTACATACCTACGTACCTGTAGATACGGACATCCATGTAATATATATATGTATAATGTACATACACGTCTACCTTGTGTACCTACAAGCTACCTGCACGCTTAATTGCATTCCAACATGGCTGTTTGTCGTCACGCTTTGCAATCTGCCGCGCAACGCTCTCATGCTGCATCCCCTAGCCATTCCCTTGTCTCCCCAAAAAACATCAAACAGTTATTCATCAATGGACCGTGAAATTGAACTTCAATTACAAACGCTAGTAGTTTTTAACTAAACCACTTGAATCGCCATCGTACCAAAAAAAAAAAAAAAAAAACAATAGGTTCACAAATCGAATATCTGCAATTACAGTTGCCCGTAATCCTATAACTGTATTAATACAATATAGGATTTTATGTTTCATCCAAATGTAGAATTTCATTATCATGCAAATGATTTTCGAGCTGCAAATTCTATTCCAACAATACACAGATTCATATTAATTCCAAATTATTATCTAAACAAGTTTGTTTCTCTCATCACCCCCCCTTTTTCTAATTTTTTTTAGTTAAAGAACTTCAGAAAACTGAAATTGGTCGTTTTTTTTTTTTTTTTAAGTTGATAATGTCCGTTTTGCCCCCATTTTCCATTTTTCGATTTGGCGTCCGTTTTACCCGCATCTCCCCTATACATTGCGTATACCAAAGAGGACTCCGGATACGGGGATCCCAGACAGAAAAAAGACAGGTAATAATTGCCTGTAGATGTATAAATTCTACAGTAGTGTATAGTAAGTCGGACATATCTATAAATGACAGACAGACAGACAGGCAGGCAGACATCGGGGAACTTGAGTCGAAAAGATAAGAAGAAGGGGCTTGAGGCTCGTCGTCGGGGTTTACCATGGTGGCAGCTATATCAGTATAACTTTATGTTGATTAAATTACGAAAGTATATATGATAATAAGAATAAAGAGAGTGTAGAAGTACATGGTAGGTATTGTGACTGACCCCCAGACGTATGTATGTAAGTACATACGTGTATATTATTAGAATATAAGTATATTAACTCGTGCGATATACTCTTATCAGTAAACACGATATAAATCCGAACCCACAAACGTCGCTCACGCTCTAATTAATGCTGACAGGTGATTAAGAGACACATGTTAGTTTTTCAAACGTCTTGAAAAGTGTCTAAACCACCGCATCTTCTTTATGAATAAAATTTGAAAAAAAAACGGCTTCTCAAAGTTGAAGGTGATAATTGAGGGTAGTTTATATCGAATATGGGGTTGCATTATAGATCTCGGCATTTCAGACCGTTTCTGATTGTGTGTTATGCCAATGCCACCTATAACTGGTACTTTTTTCACTCCGATTACGATTCCAGCTGTATTAATATTAGGAAAATGAATTTTCAGTCGGATTTGGATTCGGTTGAATCGCTGCGTTCGTTATATGCATCGGTTTTGCTGTACTATTATTGTCAGTCCGATCCTTCCTATACATTTATTTGATGCTTATCGAGGAAGAACTGAAAATTGAGGTTTTTTTTCTTCGAGGTACCGGATAATTTCTTCCAAACTAATTCAGGTATACACGGAGAGAATTTTATGGGAAAGATTCCCATACTTCGCATAGCAATCTTGGGACATACTTGCACTATGGCGATCGGTCCTATACTTATGCTTAGCGCTACTATATTTTATTGTAGCGCTACTATATTTTATTGTAGCTGTAAGCATAATTATAGGACCGATCGCCATAGTGCAAGTATGTCCCAAGATTGCTATGCGAAGTATGGGAATCTTTCCCATAAAATTCTCTCCGTGTATCAAGAAACCGCGCCGTAGCGTCATGCTGACACATTAGGTGAACATGTCATGAAAATTTCATTCCACAATCTTGAACCTTCCATCTGCAATCATAATCAGATTGATCAATTTACAAGTCAGGTAGAACTCGCTTGACTTGGTAAGAATTTGAGATACATAGGCCTCTAAAATGTCATTTTCTTCATTGAACTATCCTCCATTGCCTCCTTGAACTTTGAGAAGCGGCTTTCCTATGGACACAAAATTTATAGTCCTGCGAAGACACTTTTCACAACTTACAGATAACTCGTATGTCCTCGATTCAATCAAACGTAGAATCATTTCATTCATTATTTAATGAAATAACAATCGACCGAAAAATATATCTGAAAATATGAAACTTTGCAAAAAATTGCAATACGAATCAGAAAGCACAATCGGAAAATCCAAGAACCCTCTCAAGTAGAAGAAAAGTAGATCTAGAAAAACAAACGATATTATCTACCAGTCGTAGATCTGTAGCACAAGATGAGAGAATGAAACGAAGGTACCTACACGGCTAGGTATTTATGGTGAGTTTGAGTCCCCCAGGAGTAAGCGATGACGAGGATGATATAGTTTCTCAATACTTAGGGCGAGGTGATCCAGAAATCCTGTATTTATTCTCCCATTAGCGTCTGGCCGAGGCGCTATATACATACACACTATATGTATCAATGTAAATACATAAAGATCTATGGTTATACATACATATTTGTTCATATAGATCGTTGTCGGAGATATAGTTGTACCCCCAGACCCGGGGGGCTTTTCGTACAGGCGTGAAGACAGGTAGCCGAAATCCAAAAAGGAGTGGTGGTAGCTAAAGGGAGCAGAATTAGGAATAGGGATGCTAAGGGATCAGTAGGTAAGAATCTGGGCCTACTAATGCCTGAAAATATGCTCTTTATGTGTCACTGGCCATTCCATGCTCGACTAGGTTTTTATCCCATTCAACTTCTCCTCTACACACCCTTGTATGTACATACATATACATAGGATTTATTTACTTACCCATGTGCCGATTACACTGAATTATTAGAGGTCTACCAGACCGCGAAATGCCCCTGCACATGACGGGGGATGAGAAAATAAAGAAAGAGAATTTAAGAAAAAAAAACTTTTTAGTCCCGTCCTTTGCTTCCCGAAACCTGTAAATTTGGTGGAATTTTTTTTCGGATTGACATAATGTTTGTCTCCACTTTATACGTGGAACGTCGATTAAATTAGATGAAAATAGATAGACAGATGTATCACGATCGTTGGATAAGTTTTTATGGCATTAAATATTCTGCATGATTTTGCAGAGAATATTTTGACAGGATTTTTAGACATAAGTGTCACTGCCGAAACATCGTAACCGGAATACTAAATTTTTCAGTAAAATATTCTGCCATTTACAGCAATTTTATTATTAGTTAGTTGTACTTTTAATACTGAAACTTAGGACGACTCTACAGTTAGTGTTTCTCGAATATTCTACAGCAGCTATACATAGTAGCATTAGGAACTTTGAACAAACCTATGAAATTCTGCAATTTCCATTTTACAATTAGATAATTTCACTACTATAACTGTAGAATCAAATAGTTCCGCAGTTAGTGTGTTTCGAATCGTTTTACAATTGGTATGTTAGCAAAATAGTAACTGTAGAATTATTGCAATTAATGCAATAGTTGTATCGTTCCGAACAATTCTACGTAACGCTACACTTACTTTTTCAAATGATTATGAAATTAGTATATTATTAACTATAGAATTATTACAACTAAGCAACTGTTCTGAATATTACTACCTACGTAATTCAACCCTTACCATTCTGTAGATAATTCTGCTGTCACTGTAGAACAGAATGATTCTAGAGTTATCCCGCCCAATGATTTTACTATTAGTATTTCGATTAACCTGAATTATTATATCCAAATGATTCTAGTAGTATAAATTATGCTACGCTATTCTACAGTAACATCATAGACTCGATTTCGCTGTTACTGTAAAATTGAACGTTTCTACAGAATTACTGCGTTCTAAATAATGTTACTGTTCTACGGTCACCTCTTTATAGGTATGCTACCATTTGCGATGTCTATAGAATGGTGAAAAATGTTCTGCCAAATAAAAACGTCTATACTATCACTGTAAAATCAGAGATTTGAAATGAATCGAGACAAATCCTCAGCCACTCAATCGGCCAAAACGATCTCCAAAACGTTTTCTACGCAGTACAAAAATCGAGTTATGAGACAGCCACACACCCTAAACTCCCTAAATCGTTAGATATACATATAAACTTTGCCGATGGGATCTCATGAGGTGGAGCACGATGCGGGAAGACAAGGGCGAGGCAACAAGCCCAGTAATTGGATATAATTAGGCTCGTACCTACCATAGGAGAGAGCCGATCAAATTGTTAGTCCCGAGGGTTGAGGGATAGAAACGGGTAGCCCCATGTAGCGGCAGCTACTAAAGCTACATCCAAGTAGCATAAGTTCGTCTCGCGTCCTGCTTGCTTGGTTGAAATTGGCATTGATTAGGGCTCGCTGACGAATATGCTCCTGTATATATAGGGTTGACCCCAAAGAGCGGCTTTATTATCTCTATCTCTCTACTTAGCCATCTATCTAGGTATATACGCAGAGAATAATAGCTGCTGGTCTCTGCAAAGGGGAGGGAAAAATTCACCCCTAATATTCAAAGGGGAGGCTTTTTCGAACGCCTATAAACAATCGCCCTTCGGCTATCCGCTATACACCTATATGTACATACATACATACGTGTTTATTATCTCACACTGTCGCACATCTACGCAATTATGTCAATTGGCTGAAAATCACAGGGTGAGCGTGTCTAACCAAATGCGTGTAATTGCGACAATTTCGGATTATCGTTATATATATATACGAGGGGTCAACGTCGAACACCCCTCATATGTTTTCGTGCGCATAACAGACTTCGAGATTTAATATGATTTCAGGATTTTTGAATGATTTCAAAAGATTTCGTTCGAATTAAAATTATTCCCGCAGACATCTTCGATGATTTCAAATGATTTCGCACGATTTCGAAAATATCAAATGGCTTTAGAGATTTTCAGTAATTCTTCAAAGACCTCAAGCAATTTCATATGTTTTCGCGTGATTTTATTCAAATTGTCTTATTATACTGCGAAAGATTTGTCATGATTTGAAGAATTTCATATGAGTTCAAAGATCATTAGATCAAAAATACTTTCAATTGATTACAAAGATTTCGAATACGTGATTGATAATAAATGATTCTTGAAAATTTCATTCACCCTAAGTGGTTCCACGTAATGTGACATGATTTAGAAAGATTTCAAGTATTTAAATAAATTCAAATGACTTTTAATAATTTTGTATTTCGCAAGAATATGAAAGATTTCAATTATAATGACTTCGAATCATTTTAAATGATTTCAAGGATTTCAGGGAGAAGTGCCGAATTCCAAATGTGATATTGACCTTCCTCACAATATGCGTGTGGATATGTAGACAACCCGTGCAGTAGGAGAATAAAACAGATTCGAAGATCTTGAGGAATACCTAAAGTCATTGGGAGGATCTTTTTTCTACAGGGGTATAGATTTCCGGAGAATAAAAATTGAATTTGACGTAATAATGATGATAATTTCATAGAGGGATTACTGATTTTCAGTACATACCTATGTATAGGCAATTTTACGTGTACACAAATACGCCTTAGTTGCGCATCAAGGTGCGGATATTTATGTGTACGTATATAAAAAAAATTCAAGTTGTTATGGGCCAAAAATATCTTGGTAATTCGATGAAAACCAGCCGGTAAGAATCGAGTTGCACCATGCGACTGAATAGTAGCGTCTGAAAGTCAGTCTCTGGAACTTCTGCAACCCGCGTGCGGGAGTGATGCACGACCTTTCTCTTACTAACTTAGCTACGCGATGATACTAGATACTTCCTTTCCTCAAACGATTCCTTAACCCCGAAAATCTCCCCACCCTACCCCACCATTATCCCCTTCGACCTGCCGGAACTTCCCTATATAATAATCTTTTTAACATGATTTGTGAACATTTTCTCCATTTTCGAAACAGTCATTTCAATATTCGAATCCATGGTTTTTAGTTCTCGCTCTTAGTCATTTTCATTCTGGAAACAGTCATTGTAATTTTTTCATCAATTTCCATTTGCTACAATTATTTTAATTTTCGAATATCAATTTTTTATCCCGAAAGATTGGTTTACGTAGATTGAAGAAGAAAACTAAAAAAATGAGAAAATTGCAGTTTCCAGTTTGAGAAGTGGGTGGTAATAAATGACCCTGCATTCCTGAGAGCCGTAGCTTTTCCTGAAGAGGATCTTCATCTTCGTATTCTGCTTCTGGAGCAGCACGTTGCCTGCCCGATGAACGAGGTGTCTGAGCCCAAAACCCCAAACCCGAAAAATGAAGAAAAAAAGTGAAAAAAAAAACCGATGTACATACATGGGATATACACACTAGAAACACACTTATGAAAGCGAGCCCTTTTCCCTCCTTCCCTATCCCCACACCCTATAACTTTTCACTCGAGATTTATGGCAGGGCTAATTATTATTGGGGGCTGGATGACAGAGAAGAGGCTAGACAAGATCCTAAAGGGATCGAGAGAAAGAGAAAGAGAGAGGGAGATGAAAAAGCATATGCCAAGTACCATTATACATATCCACGAAGAACCCCAGAAGGGATGAAATATGCTTAGTGCTTACCCTGGTCGGAATAATAATACTGCGAATTTTCACGATTTTTCATAATGTTCGCACTATAGAAAGTGTAATTTTGTCGCGAATTTTGTAAGTCAAAACAACGAAAAAATTCACAATCATCTACAGCGAATCACGGAATCCCAACATTTTTTCTGGAAAAAATTTGGTACATTTTTTTAAGAAAATTGAAAAGCGAAAAGTTCGAAATTCCGTTGAAAATTTACATGAGTAGACTATTTGAAATATCCTCACCCAAAATCTACAATTCTTTATGACAATTCATGAAAGTCTACAATAATTTACGATAAACTACAAAAGCCCTATAACGATATTCTATGACATACTCGTGAAAGTAGATAATTGCAACGCAAAATATAGGACATTTTTACGATAAACCGAAAAACCCTAGGATGTATTATTAAAAATAAAAAAAAATAAAATAAAAACTGTATACAAAAAGCTCGATGTTTTCTGAAAATTCGTATAAATTCTATAAGTCGAAAATTCTAACCGAAAGATTTACAATTACTTGCAGCCTAATTTTTAAAACTAAAGAAAAAAAATTGAGTTCTCAATGAAAACCCAAAAGAAAAGTTCCAACTTTTCTAAAAATGTACACGAGTATAGATATTATTCAATGTGTCAAAAATTTCCAGGGTCCAATGTGTATTCTAAAATGTCAACCCTTGCGAAGAATTAGGTGTTGGTGAAGAAGGAGGAGTTCGATACGGTTCGGTGAATTTCGAAGGACCTAACTAGCCCATATGGAGTCTGAACAGGGATTGATGTGTCGCCAATTATACCGATCTTGTGGTTGATAGATATCCTCACTATCCTGATGATGGGGTTTCGGAACGGGGTTCCTGGCGCTTATTGACTTGCTTTTCGGTTCTAATGCATATGTGTGTATGTCGTTTATGCATATGTACATATGTTTAGGGGTCCTACATACATGTATATCTCTACAATATTTCTGCTATATAGCCACACCGTATAGGCGGTTTGCTTATTAGGACAGAATGCAAGGCCTAATGATCCAGAAGCACATGTGTCGAAGTTATGTCACCCGATATCATCAACCCACTCATATTTCTAAAATTCTAACCCACTACTCTTCCTCTTCTTCTTCTTCTTCTTCTTTCCAACATTCCAGCACATTTTTTCTTATTTTTCTTTCCATTTCACCTTTTTTTTTCACCTTCTTTCACATTTTCCGGATATTTCGTTGTTTTCTTTCTCTTCGACCACAGCGAGAACTGAACGAGGGAAGATATTAGTCAGAAAGATTTGTTTGGATATAGATAAATTCTGCAAGAAATAGAAAATCACGAAGATGTCTTCTTCTTTCTAGTTGTTTTTTTTTTTTTTCCATTTTTGTGAGTCACGGTGCGAATTGCATATAGCGTTGTCGGTTCTATGCACATTATCTTCTTATCGTAAAAGAGCATCCGAAGTTGTTCATCGTGTCAGGTGAGTTTTGTGGGAGAACGTTAGTCGCAGGTCTCCTGAAGGGTATCGCGTTTCGCTGACACCTCGTCGTACCTATCCTATACCCAGTGCCTATCCTATCCTACCTATACGGACTGGTAAGTACTCAGTCAGCGTATGCAGTAGTCATAGTTAATATAGACATCACATACATACTTACATGTTTTATCATCTTGCATGTATACGTAAGTTTTGCATTGTGTGATTGCACGTTTCATTGCAATGTGTAAATACATTGACATATCCTATCCATATCATATACAGAAACTAAACATACACATCGTCAGAATATTATATTGTGAGGATGTGGTATAAGACTGTGTCTGTCCTTGAGACTCATCTCGTAACCCAATGAGAAAATAATGACCTTGCAAATTGTTATAACTCGAGAACTACTCGAACATGTAGTTACGTCAGTAAAAATTCCACGAGGCAAACAGGCAGACGTTATATTTATATACATCTGAAAGAATTGAAATAACTTTCTTCTGCACACTATACAAAAACACACAAAAATGTGTAGGCAATGAATGCATGGAAATGGAATCATTGATGTTGTGGGAAAAACCTGACCAATGACATTTCGCGAAGACCCAACTACTGGATTATTGGACTCGGGATCAAGTCGCCTGGAATCGCCTGGAATAATCTGTAGTTCAATCGGAAACTACACCAATATTAATCATGTCAATATTTTTCGAAATTTTTTATTCGTACGATTTCCAACACGACATGTAGTACACCCAATTGTCCCAATTGTTTTTTTCTCAAAATCAAATTTTTCCAGCGATAACATGGATAGGTTTCATATTTAACCAATCACCGCTTTAATATAGTATAAAGAAAGAAACCAGAAGAAAATAATTTTCCAAAATTTAATTGTGGCTCAGAAACTTTAGCTAAAATAATTATATTACTGAATCCTGAAGTGTTGTCTGAAACTGGTATCGTCCTTTTAATAACCTGAACAACAGCGTGAAAGTATGTTACAGGGAGAACTCGACAAAGCACTCGAGAGTTGAATGAGCGTGTCATTCCGTGGAGCCCGTGTCAAGAGGTTCGCATTTGAGTATTACCAATGTTTGCCGAGAATTGAGGGGTGAAAAACTGTTCAAAAGAGCATCCGAGGGCTCGCGAGACTCAAAGCTATTATGGTATATGAACACTGTGAACCTCGAAACGTAGACGCCCCTTACGCTTTAACCCCCAGCCTCTATCGTGTAGCACAATTGACACACTCGAATATCTGTCTCCTATTGACAAATCTACCCACTATGCACCCCTATTTTGTCGAATAGGTACGTCTCTACGAGGTTGAACTTACTATACCAAACCCTTGATGCAGTCATAGTGCCCATTTACTGCACGGTTATTCACTTATGCACTCATTCTCATATACTACACTCTGCTTCCGCATGAGAACTTTCAAGTCATAATTACATCAGTTTCAGAAAATAGAGTGCGGTCGCCATGATAACTAAAAAATCTTTCAGCTCATCGACTCGAAGTTCAAGGTGAAATTCAGCGACACTTTGATCTTTGCTAGGGACCACAATTAGCACATCATGGAGTTCAGTTGATAAATTAAACTGGAGTGCAATTGAGGTTATGATAGGTCAAAGTGAAATTAGTAAAAACTTTCTTTTGACATAGGGGAAGGTGGGGTCAAACAAACCACATGTAAGATTATCTAATTTGTATTAAAGATAAAGAGTTTTTTTGTTGATGTAGAAACATTCATGGTTTTTTTCCTCATTCCAACCATTCCACAGAAGGAATATAGAGTATAGTCATGGTGTAGATCTAACTGGTTGGTCACTTAAGGGATCGTCTCAGTGTAACCCTTCGAAAAATCACTGATTTTCGCGATTTTTTTTTTTTTTAATGTTGTAATAAACTAATCGATCTGGTTTTTTTTTTTATAAATAAATACATTCATACCGAATACAAAATGATTTTTTTCCCAATTTTATTTATTTAGTATTGTAACATATTCAGCCGATCACAAGCGCGACTGACCGGCGACCAGCGCTGCGCGCACACCGGCCACCAGACCCAACAGCCAGACATCACAGGATTGGCGCGGGCCAGGACTGACCACTGATTGGCTCGGGCCAGAATCACACGAAAGAACAAACACCGTGTACTTTCAGCAAACATCAGCAGTTGACGCAAAGCGCGCACTGACTCAAGAAATATCAAAATAAACGAGCAGTCGTTGCAAAGCGCACGGTCTGACTCATAACTCTAGCAAACTTCCAGATAGGTTGGAGCAACAGGCCCACTATTTTAAAAACCCGAAAAAGCAGATGTCGCAAAGCGCGCACTGACTCCTTCCCCGGTTATTCAGATCACTAAAATTTGCAAAGCGGCGATCCGCCTTAGATCGTGCAGCCTAATTTAGAGTCAAAATAATCAATTAGCAAAATTTGCTTCCAGTACCAGAGCGGTCTGGAAAACCCAGTAAAATTTCAAAGACTTAAAAATAAATTGATGAAGCAAAATTAGAGTCAAACGTTTCATTTATCGGCAAAGTGCCATAAATTCAACTTAACCTAAAAATAGAAGCAATCGTCTTAGTAAAGCGCTAGATAGATTTAAAATAAACAATATTCGCCTTAGAGGTCACAAACAATAGAATCTAGTCAAACCAAGCAAAGCCGTTAGGATTTAAAATCGTAATTTTACGATCTAGAATTATTATGATAGTTTATAATTTAATCTTTCTTTTGTAATGGAAATATTCTCCTTTATTTTTTGTTCATTTTCTTTTGTATCAAAATAACCAATTTATTAAAAGGTTATTTTTTTGTTAACTATTTCTTGTTATCTGGTTCTTTATCTAATCATATTTGTTGGTATTGTTAATTTCCGTTTTTCCAAAGTCAGTCCTGACGCTTTATACATCCGGATCTGCGACTCCTTTTATAGGCAGTCCTGACGTTCTATACGCCCGGATCTGCGCTTCCTTTCTAAAACGCAGCTCTGGTGTTCTATGCACCCGAGTCTGTGATTTTCCTCCTCGACTAATTGCAGTCCTGACGTTCTATACGCCCGGATCTGCTAAGGTCACCTACACTGATTCGTTCCATAGTTGATTTTAGATGCAGTTCGTTTTTATTCAAAAATTAAAACCTTAAAAAACTACTTTCTCATCTTCAGAACAAAAAACCCTCAACCGAAGGCCAGTTCCACGACCTAAAGGTCCAGAACTGACCTAAAAGTTGCAGTATATAATAATTAAATAAATTGTTGAAATGACACGTTAAAAAAAAAGGTCCTGTACGATGCCCACGATTGCGGCCGCAATTTTGATCTGAATCAAAAATTTCAAAAAGATTATTAATCTCTAGGAAAGTCGCTATCGCGTTATGGAGGTTTTTTTTTTGAAATTTGAGAAAATGGCGGTGGTTTGAACGAAAAGTATCGAATTTGGCCCTTTTTTTCGACAGTTTTTCGTCAAAAAAAAGGAAGATTTCAAAAAAAAAAAATTCAACAATTTATTTAAATATTATGTACTAAATAAATAAAAGTAAAAAAAATCATTTTGTATTCGGCATGAATGTATTTATTCATAAAAAAAAAAAAAGACCGATTAGTTTATTACAACATTAAAAAAAAAATCGCGGAAAATCAGTGATTTTTCGAAGGGTCACACTGAGACGATCCCTTAAAGCACTCAAACCTGAGGTATCTCTTTTTGCCCCACCTTCTCCTACTTTATGTACTAAAGAAGTGGTCAAAGGTGAAACTGAAAATAAAAGTGTTATCAAACTCTACTATGAATTTCAGATCAACTGATAAATTGGTTATCGAGTTATCATGGCAACCACAAAGAGTCTTATCTATCTATTAGACGTGAATTTCACTCTACAGGTCGGACGATATGGCACAAGTCGCTTTGGACCTAACCCAGCTAACGCAAGAAATATGAATCTGACTGGAATTCTATCAGTTTTTTTCCAAACAGTAAAATACTCAGGTACTTTATGCCGCAGTGAAGCATTGATCTCCTGAGTTTGCTTCCGGCAGGTAGTATAGCTTAGAAGAAACTACAAATCGCGTTCTCGAAGTGATAACAATTGGTAGTTATGGAATTCTTCACAAAGTCCCGTAGCATCTCAAGATGATATGGGAGACTGTTCGAAATTTCATTGTTACCACTTGTTGTCACCTCGAAAACGCGAATCGTACTTTCTCGACTACTAGCCAACCGATCCGGATGAACCTTCGACAAACGAATTTAGTTTTTTGGCAGAAAGTGGCTAAGTATGTAACTTCATTTTAAAAATTGGTAGGATTGCAGTAAAACTCATGTTTATTATGTTAGCTAGCAGGTTACGTTGGAAGTGATCTTTACTATAAACATGTTCAATTTTTATAATCACTTTTTTTTTCTCGGATAGATGTCCATGTACCACATCGCTACACACATATAGGTATACATGTAATACGGAGAGAAAGAGTGAGACACACTCTCTGGGGAAGAGTAAACGGGGTGGAGCTTGGGGCTCGACAGGTTTCGCGTTACGTCATTGTATCTGGTGCCCCGTCCTTGGTGCCATCCAAAAACCACCCTGTTGTATCCTACAGACAGTGTGTGTCTCTGGGTGCGGCCCGCCCTCCCTTCACGTATATATCCCTTCTATCTGCAGTTCCTACAGCTTTCCGTTTACACGTATAGATCTATACAGAGTTAGAGCGATCAGCGCTTCGGCACCCCTCGACTGATTCAGTTAAGGGATATTTTTTTTTTCTTCAGATTATTCAATCGTCCGCATAGTATAGACTTATGCATAGTATAATCCCTCGGGAATCAAAACTTCAAACTTCGTTATACATCTTGTGTGATACACTTGAAAAATGTTTATCAATAATTATCGAAAATTAAAACTTTTTTCTCTTAGCTTTTCCATCTGTGACTATTTTTCTTCGCATAATCTCGAGCTACTACGTTGCACTCTATTCCAGCTACGTATTAGAATTGATGACGCAGACTTTTTATGGACACATAACACACAACACACACACCGCAATACTACATTATTGTGAGTTATAAATAACTGCAGACAATTAATTTCTCTATAGCAGAAAGTTTTTCCTCATACTCACAAAGTATGAGAATGTCGAAGAGTGCAATAGAATTCGTTCAAAATATTTACCCGATGTTCCATTGTTTTTTTTTTGTTTTTTTTCTATAACAGTTTCTAAATTTTTTAACATCTTCCTGATTTCTCTTCGATCTCTCTCTTTCGATTTTGTAATGCCACATACTAGAGCCTCGAAGCAAAACCACAGAACTGTCAAACAGAGGGTATATATATATATATATGGGTATAAAACCGTGCCTAATAACTGGTATTTTGCAGGGATTCACCCAAACACAAAGGTGAATATCCCAGGTAAGAGTCTATTCTAGTCTACCTATAGTTCAGGGGTCCCATTGAGTAAGTCCCTTTTCAACTAGGTGTGAAAACTACTTATAAGTCCTCAAGGTTCGTTTCATTTTAATAATTCGGTAGTCGAATAGCTGCTGCTGGGATCCTTTTCGAAAAAGAAAAAAAAAAAAAGTGGAAGAAATTGTTCGAGAAGATATCACGAATCAATCCCGATGTAGAATCTGAAAAAAATCGCTTCGAAAAATTCATGGCATTTTCACACGGAATTACCTTTACATCTGAAACATGTGTCACTGGAATCTCTGGACCAAATAATTGACGATCAGCACGACTTGGAAAAATGGATGTTCATTTGGCAAGGATTGCCCCATATCTATGGTGCGTGCCTTGCCAAATCGAGGGACGACGCTCTGACCTTCGCCGATTTGAACCCAATTTTAACCCGTAAGTAGAGATCATCGAAAGAAGTGTGTAATAGATGAATGTTAGCTGATTTTAAGGAATTAAAAACAACTTTCTAAATTCTTGTTAAAGGGAAATGGAACACGATGTTTGAAAGCTATTTTCTTGTCAAAAACATATCCGATCGATGTAAAATTGATATAACAGCGATAAAGGAGAATAGAAGGAAGGGCAAAATACTGTTAGATTTCCCAAAATCGACCAAAAGTTTTACAGATTATTTATCAACAGTTGTAATTTTTCGAACTTTTTTTCGATTTTAAAAAATCCAAGAGTACCATGCCCTTTGTTCAGTTCTTCTTTATCTCTGTTATAAAATTCACATCGATTGGATGTGTTTTGGCTGAGAAAATAGCTTTGAAAAATGCCAAGTGTAAGATCATCCCAGTTTTCGATGCGTGTATCCTGAACAGTGAAACAGAACGAGAATTAAGTAAAATCTGTTGCACTTGAGGACGGATATCTGCACGGGGAACGGTTTCTTCCACCTCGTCGGTAGCCGGCCGAACGTTGGGAGAACGAAACGGGCGTGAACGAGGCTGGCCTATAATTTATAAACTGGGGGCTGTTTTGGGGTAATTGCAGATAACGACGCGGCGGTACGGATAACAAGCCGACATGGGAGTCACTCGACACCGCGGGACACCGTGCACCCTACCCTCCTATCTGTACCGACGCCCCGCGACCTACGCGCCGGAAAACCAACCCCTGTACGCCTATACGTTCATATAGTACCCAGATATATGAGTTAGGCAAGGATTTACACAGCCACGTGTTAACTAATCAAACCAGAGACTGTATCGTACGGCTTAAGGTCTGCCTTTCAATTTCCCATGCAGAGATATATGGTATTCTAAAATCAGAATTAGGACGTAAAGAGCGACGAAAATTACGGTGGTTCTGTCCTTCTTTGTATTGGCTTAATTGACTATCCGTTAGAGAATTTAATCTCATTTATTTGCAAACTCTAATTCGTTCATATATCTTTCGAATTTGTTTTTCCAACATCTTCGGTTTCCTATTTTCGACTATCAGTTCGAAATTGGGTAATTAGTAACCTAACCGTATCTGGATAATAAGAAATTCGGTCATATTTATTTCTAGACATTTCCTGCAGGGTTGATTAAGGACTCGTTTTGTCTATACGCCAAAATACGAAATTATGAATCCAAGATGGTGAAGAAGAGTCTTGAAAGCTAGTCTTCCAAATTCCGTGATAATTGACATCCAAATTTCTTCAGCAAATAACTGATTGAGAATCTGATGTGTAAATGCTGAAATGTACAATTTCAAGATCCAATATGGCGGTTGGATATTTATAGAAAACATTTGATTCCCGCATATAATTCGATTTGGAAAGAAACCGTGGAATTCACGATGTAGAATGTTTCGAGCGAGTGATAACAAATTCAAACTCAGATCACGTAAACCGATTTAAAGCGGTGGAAATTGTTCCGACCAAAATCGCGAAATTCGACATCATAGTGAAAAGAAATTGAAAATTCAGTTCAATTGCCGTAAGATCGGTTTCTCAAAGTTGTATGAGCCAAGGATATTACAAACCAGACCTCAAAATCCGGAAAATCTAAATGGCGGTGAAAACCATTTTTCCAACAGGTTGAATTTTTGGAAAAATCGATTACCAGAAGTTTTTCAGTGAGGGACTATCGTGTATTAGCCTCGGTTAAGGGGAGACTTTGAAGAAATTTGCATATAATCCATGTTTTTGTTTTTAAAATGACTTCGAAAATTCCAATAAACCATCGCTTCCTACAAACGTTGGTTAGTGTTAGTATGAGTATTGAAAAAAAAAAAACTATGGAGGTTCTGTGATAAAAGTGTAGACGCAAGGATCAACCTTACGCAGTGATACGCTGAAAATTTCCCACGGAAATTTCTTCTAACAAGCGATTTTTTATCAGATTTTTCTTAGTCATATTACAAATAAAAAAATGGATTTCATCCAAATTTCACCCAAGTCCCCCCCTTAATAAACTTAGACAAAACAGTGCGTATATAAAAATGAGTATGTTGTCTCTGCAATAAGCTCCAACGAATCAATCCTTAATCTGGAAGGTATTAGCCAGAATTCAATTCCTCATAGGTCACTGCGTGGTTCTGTATATGACACAATAAAACACAATGGTTACGCGTTATTTGCGCAAAATTGAGCGATTTTCCAGGCGCTTAGAGCTTAAGGACCTTATAGATAGGTAGGTAGGTACGCACCAACCAATGAACCAACCAACCTACCGCACCGGGCAGGATGCTCTCTTTTACTATAGGTACAAAAGTATGAGTATTAGTTGACAGCTATTCATGTCGTTCAAATTTCAATGGGTATTACAACAATAAGCAGCTATTGACAGGGGCACGCGGGTCGCTGCTGTACCAGAGGGGTGTTGCTTCAGTCAGTCTAGTCTGTACGATGTACACATCTATAATATACCTTTGCACGCACGTATATCGGCTGAAATGGAAAAGGGACTTGTGGCGCGAACAGTTGTTGGGGTTTTGCACCACATTGCGCAAAGGACTCTTATTTTCTCACTCTCTCTCTCTCTCTCTCTCTCTCTCTCTTTCCCCGCAGTGCAATGGTAGAAACCAGACTGAAGGAATAAGGCGGAGGGGAAGCTTACAGAGGATAAGCCTGCTTGACTGTACTTTTCACGCCCCTGGGTCTCATAATAGTGAAACCTGAGACAGAGCAGCTACATCACAGTTTATATTGTTAAATTTTGCACCATTCAGCCACGATAATTCAAGGATTCATGAGATAGCGCGACGATAATGATTGCGAAAACATATACTGAGATAATTTTTTTTTTTTTTATCTTTCTTTAATCTCACTCGTTATGTAGTACATTTGGACTTTCTCAGATTTCTAACAAATATATTAGTAAAAACATAGGAGAATATCTCGAATTTTTTCAGACTCTCGAGCCAGTAAATATATCTGTGAATCTCAATTTGTCATCAAATGGCATATATATACATCTGATACATTCGGGTATATGGATCAGAGATTGTGGCATAAGTCGTTGAAGATAAGCGTGACTTGGAAAAATTCATGTCACTTTCGCACGGGAAGCCCTATGTATTTTTTTTCAATTCACTTTTGTATTGGATATCCTAGCTATTATTAATTTAAAGATATCTTGAGAAATTGATTTCGTATGGAAAAAAAAAAAACATTTCGGATGAATATTTTTTATTTTTCTACGTAAAATACAAATCTGCAATAAATAATCTACAGTTATATTTAAAAAAAACGAAGTTGACCTTCGAATGACCTTGTAAACTTCCAACGAATGAGAAGTATAATACCACATTGTTTTCCCCCCTTCAAACAATGAAACTTTTATCTTAAATATATTTCTCTAAAATGCGTTGTTCTCAAGATATTCGACTGTATCAACTTGAATGAACCATCCTATACATATTGTCTCCGAGAGTCGCGTATGTGTATCTGGTTTCACTGCAGATTACGAGATTCAGGTTATTCGTCATCAATACATTTCCACAAGCGATATTAGAGTTGCATCAGGTCCCTGGATGCATCCCAAAGTTAAAGATTGTTGATACTATGTACAGCACTTCAGCCAACACACATGATGGTTATAGATATATAAAATGTTTAAACATCTTCTACAAGTCCTCGGTAGTATAGTGGTAAGTATCCCCGCCTGTCACGCGGGAGACCGGGGTTCGATTCCCCGCCGGGGAGGATAACTTTTTTTTTATTACAATTTTCTTCGTTTCTTGAATAGAAAAAATATCAATCCTCCAGAGCAGTTAGTTTCGATAAAAATCGATAAATAACGAATTTTTACGTATTTCGGGTAAGATTAGCTATAGATATTTCATATTCGAATAATTGTCATACGATGTGTATAGTACATCTGAAAAAATTCAACGAAACAATACCATCAAGATATTTTAATATTATTTGAATAGGTATCCAATCGATTAGTAATCGCTCTAAAGATCTTCTGCGCTGTGACAAATTCAATTGAGATTACCCCTGTATGTACACGTACGTAGGTATATTCGATGAACACATATGTATAGCAGATACGCAGTGAAGTAATCACAGTTTACAGACATGGTTTGAGCGAAGTAATATTGAGCCGACTCAAATTGACTCAAGTTGCCTTACGTCACATATTTGCTGATTGTTAATAGATGATCAATTTTTTTTTTTTTTTTTTTTAGATAAATAGATATCACTTATTATGTCCATGCTAATATTGCACAAGGATTAACACCAGTCAGATTTTACCAGTATTATAATTAGAAGTCTTATCTCGTCTTGAATTGCCTTCAAGTAATCGTATCTGGTACCAAAAAGTCCGAGCGACGTCTGATAATATTCGTAACGAAAGCAACTTTTGTGTGTAAAAATCAATCGCGGAATTTGTCATGATAAATACTAGATCAATAATCACCTTTCCGAGTTCAGAGCTAAAAGAAATAAGTTTTTGCAAAATTGTACATTTTTGAAATTAATTCTTCGAAGAACTTCGGTCTTCTGCTTAACGTATGTGTGTTGTTTTTCGGAAATTCAATCCCTCTTGCACGGTGCATACCTGTTTAAAAAAATTTTAATTCTACTGCATTGCTGAGTTTTTGAAAAATAAATCGTACGTGAATATAAACCTAATAAGCAATTGTGGGCTAGCATATATTATGATCATACAAAAAAAAAATCTATACCTACATATAGTTGAATTCGGAGATGCGCGGTAGAAAGTAGGTCATGCCCCATATACTATATGTATGTATAGGTGAAAAATCTATATATAAAAGAAACGAACTTGTATAACAGCCTTTATTTATCGATAATATGATATATCATGTCAATAAGTATGATATGCATAATTTTATTCACGATAGTATTATCAGGATTATCATTATTATTTTTATTATTATTACGTGTATGTATATATACCTATATACGTGAAACTATATTTATTTGATCGCTTACAATGATATAAGTATATGTTATATACTTAAATAGTAATAGTAGGTATGTATGTATTAACTATATTGATGATCGATATTGTATAGGTATCATAGGTGATTATGACACTTAATTATTATATAATTGAATAAATAATATGTATATAGGCTATAGGCAATACATATAATGCATAATACGTACGCCTTGGCTTTCGACCCCATACTGCAGCATTCTAAGCGCGCCTGCAATACGACATCATTATACATAATTGTGTAGGTACACGGTACACATGAGCATAATCATTTCATTTCTGAATAAATTATGTTCTATATATTCAATCATTTATTTTCACTTAATAATTGTACAACTCTAATGATATAAAATATAATGGCTAAAGAAATTATGAACTCAGTATTATTACAACGCAATGAATTTGCAAATTCCTGTTTATTTCTTTTGTTTCTGTTTCTAACTTTCTGTTTAGGTTTTTTGATTTATTTCATCTGTTTCGAATAAATGTTTGGTTTTTCTCTTCTTTCACGACTTATACACAATTGCAGGTTGTGCAGGGCCTTAATCACAAATTGACAATATATATGTATATATATATAATATAGTATATATGTTTTATGTATATATTTATGTTATTAATTATATAATATAGTTTTTTTTTTTTTTTTGCATACGCGATTTGCTATGCGACGATCAGCCGACAATCATGTATTATGTATTAATACAATATTTATATTTACACACGATGAAATTAATATAATAATAATCATTTTTAATATGCACTTGGAAGACAGAGTTTTATATCATTATTATATATATATATTTATAATCTATTATAATATAATATAATATAATATGCCTTTTATATATATATATATTTTATATCATAATATGCTCCGCATATTCTATAATTTTTTTTTTTCCTACAACTCACGCATTTTCCAGCTGCATCTGTATCTTTACATTTTCTTCGGGTTTTTTTTATACATACATATACTATAGATTCACAGTTGTTTTTTTTTCTCTCCTTTTTCTTATTTTCTGAGACTTTTTTTACGTTTGCATGAGGAAATTTCTTCAACTGTATTCATATCAATACATATTACCGATAAACTGTATATTAAATCGGCATTGAGAATTATGTAATTTTTTTTTTCATTAATTACATTAAGTATACATGTTTTCAAGTTGTGTAGATATGCATTTGAGATTCAAGTCCAGATAGACAGCCTGATTTATGATAGTTATATAATTATATCATTATATATTCAGTACAATCATGTTTCGGAAATTCGCAAAGCGCGAAATTTGAATAATGGCGCCAATTTGATCTCTTTTGTTCTCATTTCACGATTATACATGTTCGGAAGAGTATTTTTGAAATATATCTATGTAACTATGTATGTATGTACCTATAGGTGTATAATGACAGCTGTAAATGGTCAGCAGAGATCGTCAAGTAGTACATTGGAAACAAAATTATACGCATGTATGTGTATAAAAATACTCGAATAAACGTATATTATAATGACAATCAGAATGACTGACTTAACGATAAATGTATCGAATAAGAAACAGCGGAGAAAAGTACGCGACGTAATTATAGGTTATATTATTTCAAAGTCGAGTTGATGCGAAAACACATGTATACTGCGAAGGAAGGGAATTTGATTTATCTCCACAGCTGACTGCATGAAAAATCGCTGACAATACGGACGGCTTCCGATTTTTTTACTTACTCGTGAGCTCGAAATTGAGACTAAAGAGTGCGGAACTATATAGTCCGCTAATATGGCCGCCGCGCGGTTCACCTCGCGACTTCAATTCGCGATAATCTTTGGCCTAGTTTGAATTTCGGCGTGATTCAAGGTTTGAGGGTTTCCTGAAGCCTGCACATGTTCAAAAACCGCCGATACCGTAGCGATTTTAGACCAGTCAAACGGCCGTGGATCAATCAAATGAAATTTAACCACGACGCCATGTCTAATAAAATTGACTCCCTCAGGGCATTTTAAAGTCTATTAAATTTCTGATTGACTGGAAATATTGATCCGATATGTATATTTGTAGGTCATTAAGTTACAGCTATAATTGATATCCTGGCGCCGAGCGATGAACGATAACTTTGATAATAATTACTAGAGGAAATATATATATATCTCGCGGAATAAGACATATTCTTTGGGCACCTTGTCATATAGAACCCCCGTCATCATATTTAAATACACTAACTAGTCTACCTAATTATAACTGCAGCTGCCTGAAGAGGGCGTTTCAACATTTAGAAACTCGAAAATATTTAAAATATTTCATATGTATACAATGAATTTCATCAATCCCTTAATAAGTCTATATTAACTGCCATTTATTAGATATGCTCGGATATACGATATAGCCAATCCCCGGCCCGGTGAACATTTTTTCATCTAAATATTTCCAAAAGTCAAAAATCCAAAGATTTGGACTCACGGGTTTTTTTTTCTTTTGTTCACACAAAACTTTTTCACCAGGACTGATATGCGTAGATGTATTGCAGTTTGTTCTGTTTTTTTTTTTTTTTTTTTTGTTATGTTTTTTTTCTGTTTGTCATTTCTCCAACCGATATAGTTTCGTGAATTGGAGGCTCGTCGTAGCGTATCGAAAATTACTCCATTGTATCGTATTGGACTTTCTTAACCTTAAAATACCGGTACGCCGCGTAGCCAGTGATAGTGAGTAGAACGGCGGCCGCTAGAGTTGAACCCACAGCAACAGGCGCCGTTTCGTCACTAGCAGCACGTTCCGGTTTGCACCAGAATTCGGTAGCGAAATTGTTGCTTTTGAACTTGAATGGCTGCAGTTTTATTTCCCTTTGAATGAAAATCCCCATTTTATTTCCATTATAATTATATCTTCTAACGCTGCAGATGACTGAGTAGATATGAAACACGATTTTCCACTTGGAATTTTTCCAAGCTATTTTCTCAGCAACAACATATACGATCGATGTGAAATTGATAACAACGATAAAGGGAAATTGAACAAAGGGCATCATACTTTCGGATGTTCAAAAATCAAGAAAAATTTCGAAAGATATTACAACTGTTGATAAATAATCTGTAAAACTTTTGGTCGATTTTTGGAAATCGAAAAGTATCATGCACTTTTTGATCACACATGCACGGAAAACCCGATTTTTCGCGCTTGTTTGGCGAGAGTAAAATGGCCCTTTGTTTCTCTTGGGCCACAAGCAAACTCGCGCATGCACAAGTCGTGAAAAATTTGTTTTCTTCCCTACAAAAGCGGGAAGGAAATTTTTCTTCTCTATAAAAGCGGGAAGAAGAGAGCGTTGTACACTAGACATCACTATACACTATTGTTTGGAAAAACGGCTTGGAAAATCGGCTTCCATGCATGTGTAATAAAAAAAATAGTGTAGGTACATCAAGGGAGGATAGGTGTTTTTTACTCCGTGTGATTATGCTGCCCTGATCGGCTCCGCCTCGAGCAGCAAACTTCACACGCGATAGAAAACACCGATCTTCCTCCCTTGATGCACAATATATCGGTTGATTTTTCTTTATCACTGTCATTCATTTCACATTGATCAAATGTGTTTTTGCTGAGAAAATAGCTTTTGAAAGCGAAACATAGTGTTTCATTTTCCCGCCAAACTATTTTTACTGTTCTTCTGTTAACATTATTTATATTATTACCATTATTACATTGAATTTTCTATTGAGTCTTATTTTTTATTTCGTGGACTCACCTGAGGAGCACGCTTGCCTGAGTTTTCCCGTCGGTTAGGGGGATTTCCTTCTCGTTACAAGCGTACGACTTTCCAACTGGGGTTGGGAAGAACATAGTAGCGTGTTTCTTGCCCGTGCTCAGTCGAATGGTTTTATCTGTACGATTATAGAATATATACATTTTATAAATCATGCCAGGCTTCTAGAAGTTTTTTGTGTGTTATTGTTTTTTTTTTTTTTTCTTATCTATTAGAGGATTTTACTCGAATTTTGATTATAACTGTTTCCCGGCGATTGTTCGGATTTCTTCGATAGTATGTCGGAATTTTATGGATTTTAGTGATGATCGGATAAAATTCCATAGAATTCTTTCCAGTTCTATTGAAATTTTATGCGTTTACGGAAGATTGGAAGAAAAATGAAAATTTCAGCAATTTTGTTGGAATTTAGAGGATATATTACTTGGGATTTAATTGGAATTTTCGTGTATTTTTTTTTTTTTTTTTTGCAAAAACATCTTCAGAAAGGTCCCGCGAATTTTGGTGTATGGATCTCTCGAATTCTTTCGGAATTCAATTGGAAATCAAAATTTTATTGATATCACTAGATTGTGAATAGAATTCTCTTGAAATTGATAGCATTTCTTTGGAATTCTGTTGACTTCTGTTGAATTTCTTTGACGCTTATTTGATTCCGCCTATAGTTTTGAATTTCTAATATTTCATTCGTGAATCTCATTACAAATTCTACAAAATTTCTTTGAACTGCTTCTTAAATATTCTGTACTGAATATTTACGAATTTCTCTGGAGTTTCATTAAAAGTTTACGAAGTATTTGTAAGAATTTTTATTTTCTGCTGGTTTCGCCGATTTCCCTGAGATTCAATTCAAATATGTTTTTTTCAAACTTCACACATCATTCGTGAGAATTTACAAGATTATTGAATGCTCACTCCTCCAATAAAATAATGGAAAAGTTAAACAACATATTGTACAGTCTACACCAAATACAAAAAAGTACAAATGCAACAATCTCCTTTGAAACAAAGAACACAAACAATGCGAACACAAAAATAAAAATAAAACAACTGTATTCAGAGTGAATTAAGCGATCAAACTAATACCCTCTGACGCAGCTTGCGAATTAAGCACCAGGAGGGCGAGCTATACATACATATAGGTATACATACCTATAACACCATAGAGATCAGAGGAGAAAAAAAAAGGAAAACAGAAGCGGAAGGATGTGGGAACATAGCAGGGGATCGGGACACTGAAAATTCAATAAAGGGGAAAAACCTGCCACAATATAGCTTCACTAAACTCACTTGGCTGATCGATGAGCTCGAAATGGCGGTCGCTGGAATTATATGTCAATTCAATTTTGTCGACGTACCATCCCTCGCCCCCAGGTGACTGGAATAGAAAAATTTCACACAGTTTTCATTTTTATGATTTTTGAAAAATTTCTACTGGAAATTTACGAAACATACTACACTGTGCATAGAATTTTTGTCATCATTTGACACACGAATAACATATCCGTTAGTGAAAAAATTCCCCGTTGTTGTTTTTTTTTTTTTCTTTTTTTTTTTTTTTTTTTTTGTAGAATTACTAAATTAGAATGTTTAGATACCTTAAAGTTATACTATGTTATTTATCGCCTTGTGGAATGATAGGTTCCTAGGTTAGAAGTATTCGAGGTGAAACTCACCCTGGCAAAACTCCAAAACAGAATGAACGCCTTCCATTTCAAAGACATAGTAGCCGAGTTATCGTTGGCGCAATTCCCCGTTACCGTAGCATCGTTCGGTACATAGATATCGGCTTCCTGCACAATTCGTGTGAAAAGATGATGATTGACATTCATATATATTGTATTGTGCGCAATTCAGGACCTAAGCCTGGTTATAGCATTTTTTGTACATAATAATTAAAGGTCGAGCACAAAATTTCACAAAAGTTTTTCATCAAAATTCGTTGAATTAGAAAACAAAATTTCAAACCGTCAAGGAAATTGCAAAAAACTCCACAACACCGTTAGTGTTCTACGGAAAGTTGAACAAGATTTTTTAGAATCGTGAATGAATTTTCAATGAAGGGGTGGGGGTCGAACCACCGAAAGACTCAAATTCATAGTGACCGACATTCCGGAAACCGCAAGAATCCAAATAGGCCTCCGTAAGGCCGATATTAAACAATACAGAATAAGAAAATGTCAAAGTTGACCATGTTACAGGTACAATTGAGAATTGGCGAACTTTTGATTAACCAAATATTCGGGTGACAAAAGTACTAAAGATTCGAACAAACAGGTCAACCATTTTCAGATGGGTCAAAATTTAGAAAAATTAAATGCCGAAATCAAATTACAAAATGACTAAAGAAGCAAAGAGTCAAAATACCAAATATTCAAATTGTCGACGGGGCAAAATCCCGGAAATGTATACTGCCACGTATAGGAGTAACCAATAATTATCGAAAATCTATTCAACGCAAATGATAGTACTGCGCTAGTGTAAATCAAAGAGCAATTCTCGTGGCATTTTCGTGACCTTAATTTTTCGGGATTTTCAGTTTATGAATTTTGACCCATTTGATCTTTCATCATCGGTTTACGGGTGTTTGAAGTATTGCACCATCGAAGTGATGGCTATCCGGAAATTGAACCGGCTGCATTATCTTAATATGTATTCTACTATTTGTTAAGTTCGGAAAAATCTTTTGGATCAAATGAGCATCGGGGATGTTGATAATTTGATGCGGCGCGGTCCTTCGCGCATTCATTTTATTCCAGATTATGTACTGATCATAAGTTTGATATTCGGGTCGCTGAATTTCAGGATTTTGGTCGTTATGAATTTTGGTCTTACGGTTTTTCGACTCGCACCCTTTTTAACGTCAATACTCGTTTGAAACAAAATGTTTTTAATACTAGTTCGTTTGATGATTTGAAACCAACAAAATCTTTATTCGATAAATTGAAAATATGATCAGTCAACTATTCTTATTCTGCAGTGACCCGAAATGTGAATGTCGAATTATCTCACCCGTTCTTCACCAACTTTAGTCCTGTACTTGACGGTAATCAAGGCGTCTACTTGAAGCAGAATGCAAGCCTGTCCATTGCTGCTATTTACACGATACAGTGGTTGTTCTGCGGAGGAAGCTGGCGAGGGTGCTGTAGTCGTTGTCGTCTTAAGTTCCGAATTAACAACCTGCTGTTAAACCCTTTCGTTACATACATACATACGTACAATACATATACAGACACATTACACATATACATATCCGCATACATGTGAACATGTATTAATTAAGCACGAAAGTTTCAAGAATTTAATCAGATTCTCACCCCTGTATTATTAATTCACGTATAACTATTCCTATACGAAATTTTACATGTATGAATCTATTACACATGTTTGAAACGTGTACATATAAATATGTAGCTTCAGATTTTGGATCCTTTTTTTTTTTTGATTAAAATCTAGGCGTGGTCACGTACCGCGTGACCTTCGACGATATATAATTAACGGTACCTATGTACTGTATATACATTGCTTGAATCCATGTATAGAGTATACAACTGTACGTAGGTATATACAGAACTACCCTCTCTTGAGAGTATAGTGTACCGGTACATACAAATGCATACATAGGTATATGTGTACATGAAGTATTACGTGTGTTAATCGCATATCCAAGTCAGAGCATACGTCAAGAATCCATTAAGCTAATTAGATTCATATTATTAATTATTCTCTATACCTAGCTGATTCGAAGACTGTAAGTTGTATATATATGAGTTCAAAAAGCCACAGGGCTGTGACGGGTGTGAAATAAAAATCAACAACACAAGGGTTTGTAATCCGCCTGATCTACCTATATTCTCTTTGAATTCTACGAGAAAAACCCAGACGATTCTGCCCTGCGGCTTATTAATGAATATTTCTAACTCTCATATATTATAGTTTCCAAGTTAGAACGATAGGTGATGTGGTACAGATCGCTGCCAACCTAACCTAGCTGACATGAACACGAGTTGCGTCTTAATTCCCTCATTTTTTGTTGGCGAAGTGATACATTCAGCCACTTGCTGCCATGGTAAAGCATTGATGTCCTGAGTTCCATTCCGGTAGGTCGTACAGTTTAGAAGAAACTACGAAACGCGTTTTCGAGGTGGATAACAATTCAATTGGTAATAATATAATTCCGAATCGACTCCCATATCGCCTTCATTTCAGAATTGCAATACTACCAATTGTTATCACCTCGAAAACGCGATTCGTAATTTCTTCCAAACTATACAACTTACCGAAATGAAACTCAGGAGATTGTTGCTTCACTACGGCAGAAAGTGACCAAGTATTTTACTGTTTGGAAAAAACGAATGAAATTCCAGTCAGATTCATATGTCCTATGTTAGTTAGGTTAGGTTCAAAGCGATTTGTACCATATCGCCAATACAATAGCTAGGCTATAGCCTCTCAAGCGCGGGATGATCCGATTCGCTCGCGACTCAGCGACCGTTACTTGAAGCTCATCCGTAATTGGTCGAACTTGGAATCGCTATAATTCAAAAACTATTCGGCGCTCAACTTTTTGACAGCTAAAGAATCTTTCTAATTTTACCAGAGGAAACCAACCTTGCACTGGTCGTACCGAATATAAAAAATTTTTTATTCGAGTAGTAGGAATCAATGGAGGATAATCAGACAATGATAAGTTTTGTATAATGATACCGATGAAGAATTAATACATACCTGAATTACATTCTATTCTCATTTCATTATATATCTTCATATGCCTCCTACTCACCATGGGTATCCTCGGCCTGGCGGTTGCCATATCGACGACTATTTTAACCGGACGAGTTGTGGTGAAACGGCCCTCCAATTTTTGGGTTACGTCGGGGGCCGGTCCGCTGAGGACGGTCCCAAGGATACACCCTAGTCAATTGAAATTGATTAACTTCAAGGGATCTAGGATCCAGACCCTTATATTTCACCCGGATCAACTATTGTAAAAATAATTCATTGTACAACCATATGATGCAACATTACATTATTACATTGACAATATACTATATGCGGATTGAAGAGGCTAAAGAAATGTACGGGTTATTCACTGCCGATTCTACGATAGCATATTTCCACTTGGGGTTGAATATCCAATGTAATAAAAAATATTTGTATAGTGCGTTCCGTGCCAAATCGACCATCTGTATGAAATCTTGAAATATGTATAGGTTATATGGGTTATCCGACGCCCAATCGAGGAGCAGTGTCCTGTCACAGTGTCCACGAATTAGGGAAAAAAAATAAAAATAAAAAAATTCTAAATATCGGGAATCACTTGTGAGTTTGAGACAGGATTTGATTACTCACATAGAAGCAGCACAACCCTTGCAAGAAGAGTAGCGAAGGTAACTGACGTGCGATTATAACGAGACGAACTGGCTGGACTGCCGCGAACCATTCTAGCCATTTCACGGCTTATAATAAACAAATATTTAACAACCAAATACTAATATATATATGTACTATTGTAATATAAGTTGGATCGACGTCCGTCTCGACGTCTCGAGGCTCAACGACGTTATGAAAGAGAGAGCCTGACTCCTCAGAATTTCTGACCGATCAATAGGGGTGCCCCTTTCAGCATGCGCTACAGCGGGTGTATACGTATGTATATGCGTGTACGTATAGGTACGCTAAGGATATATACCCCCGCCTACACATTTGCAAAATTTTCATGATACGTACAGTCGTACGTGCGCGTATATACAGGGTGAGTCACAGAAAGCTCCGTGAATGGGAGGAGCCTGATTGCCGAATAAGCCCCACCCTTTAACCGATCAAACAAATAGCAGATAATGACAATGACAATGACAAATGACAATAGGAACTGTGGGAACATAACATTAGAATCAAAGGATCGGGAATCTCTACGTAATCGACTGAATGTTTGTATGGAACGAAACGGCAGTCAATTCGAACAATATATTCACATTATAACAATAAGTAGAGTTGATCACTACCTGGTCTCATTTTGCATTATTATTTCTGTACCTTGATTCTAATGTTCATGCTTTTTTAATTACATTTTTCTCAACCCTGATGCTCACATAGTTCCTATTATCATTAGAAGGTTTGATTGATTATAAAGAGGTGGGGCTTATTCGGCAATCAGGCTCCTCCCATTCTCGGAGTTTCTCGTGAGTCACCCTGTATGTGCGATACGTACTTATGTAGATGTGTAACAAGAGTGTATGTATATCTATACATACATATATGTGTACATTTGGACACGTATACGTATACGCGTCACGTATCTTCTTTCTCTCGTTGTTTTTTGCGTTTTTCTTGTTTTTTTTTTTTCTCTTCTTCTTCACCAATGTATACCGCAGCCACCCCCATCCCCAAATGGTCTTCATTCACGACGAGAAACCGCTGCGACGTCACGAGGGCGCGTAGGTGGTCTGCGGTTAGAATTAATCGACGCCAGCAACGACGCGCAAAACACTCAAAGTATCCGTATATTCATACATATGCATGTATGTGTACATGTATGCGTGGATCTAGTCGGTTGTACTGTTTTCCGCAATACGTGGGCGAGCACTTTCAACCGTCTAAGATGTTGCGTCTAAGATGAGGCGTTCACCGATGTAGGGAACATGCATATCAGTTATACACGTGTGTGTATATGTATACGGATTGGAATTTAAGTTTTTCCTTAAATTTCATATTGCGTTGTTTTATTAAATGTTACGTCTCACTTTGTCGTTGTCGTTGTTATCCTTTTTCTGTTGGTTTTGTTATTTCTGTTCACTTCTATTATATGTTGTTATTCTTGTTGCTATTTTTCGTTCAATTCTGCAATTATTCTTTATGTTCGTTTCTAATGTCGTTCTAATATTCTTATTTCCTTCCGATTGTTTCCTCTTGTTGTTATTGTTTTGCCTTGCTGATCTTTTTGTTACACTTGTTTGATTTGGTCATTGTGATTTTCCTCGGCTGTTATTTTTGTTATTGACATTGTTCAATTTTTTTCTTCGTTGTTGTTGGTCTTGTTTCAATTATTTCCCTGTCTGCCATCGTTGCTGTTATTGTTGCTTTGCTAGGCCATTGTTTCGCTGATCTGTCTGTTATTTTTCGTTTTATTTCATTTCTCTTGATATTTATTTTCAACTAATTTTCACTTGTTGATTTTTATAGATTTCTTTTGTGTTGTTGTTTGTCTGTATTATACCTCCGTATGTTGTTATTGTTTTGCTATTAATTCTTTTTTATTTGAAATCCTTGGATTTTGGAAAACAATCATTACTAACACCCTCAGTAATCGAATGATGAGTAGTGGATACAGATATATTGATAGGTGAATAACGATCGAAACAAGAATAAAAAGTACATTAACAACCAGAATATACTAAAAAGAAAAAAAAAAAAAAAAACAGATAATGATATAGTAAATTAAACATCGCATGTATATCATTATGTATTCAAGGATTTACTATATACGTATATGTATGTATATATTTAAAAGGTCAACATCCAAACTCCGCAACATCAGCCATTTTATTAACATCATTCGTTGGATGGATATATCTATATATATATGTATAATATCTATACTTTTGCCCGTGGGCAGTGCGACGGAAGCTGGTTCTTTTTTTCTCTTCTTCGCTTTGTTTTTTGTAATAATTGTATCATCATATAATAATATAATTGCGATTAATTGATTCATCAATAATAATTTGCCAAAACATAATGTTCAGATAATTTTATGAATAAAACCATTTGCCGCGGTATCTATATAGGGATACATTATTTATTATCATAAATCAATGAATCAATCAACATTTATAATAACTAAATAAATTGTATCGAACACAAAGTTAAAAAAAAAAAAACCTTTTTTGTCATAATATACATGTACATATGTATGTATATTAGCATATAGTTAATTAGGTTATCGAACGTTGTCTATACAATACATATTATATATTATATAGATATTTAAAAATTTATACATCTACGCGATACCGCAGCTACATATATACATATTGTATGTATGTAATTTACTACGTAGAATATTATATTATACCTGTAATCTGGGCATATAGTAGAAGCCGTACATAGGTATGGTATATACCTGTATGTATACGTGTATACTAATATATATTCATAAATTAATTCCTCTTCCTCGTCCTCTTCTAAATTTCTATTCGTTTTGTTTCTTTTTTCTTTGTATTTCTACCTCAAGCACGTATTATATACCTATATGTATTTCAGGCGTAACATAGTATGTAATATATGTATATATGTATGTATGTGTAGATGTATAATATGTACGAAGTATTATGTATAGAAGAGAAATAGACCCTCAGTAACACATATAGTATAATAACTTGGTGTACCTGTGTATAGTTATAATATAGTATATTGTGTGGCTAGTGCGAAAAGTAGGTGATTTCCGTCGAGTACGAAGTTGAAAGCACGAACGAAAGGCGCGAGTGTTAATATAACTTCGTACGAGATGGATATGGCCTTTTCGCACTTGCCACACACGATATTTTTTTGTAAGTCCTGCTTGGAAAGTTTTATTTGGGAGAAGTAAACGCACGAAATAATTATCTAGGTTTATATGTGGCCCACACCGGATGGCGTTACTGTCAGTGCGTGAAATTGAGCTATTTCGAAGTGCGCATGCGCAACGAATGCTCTAGTGCAAAAAGTAGAGCATATCGAGTATGCGCATGCACGAATGCTGTTCTTTTTTCATTATTCAGAAATAAGGCACTTCACACACGCTACACAAGCCTTGACATAATAACACTTTTCAAGCAGGTGTTACAAAAAGGATTAAATTCCATAGTATACCTATATATGGATGCATAATATACGGGATTATTAATACATATTAGATTATACCTAACTGCCTTTTAATATAAATGTTTATATTACATATATACATATATATGTGTTTAATATTATGTGTATATATGTATAATACATCGGATATCCAATGATAATCAACTGATCAATATCGCCGTCGTCGTTTGATATAGTATACCTATACGTATAACAATAATTGGATTATTCCATCGTATAATCGATCGATTAATCAATTAATTCATCCATTTACTCATATTTCAGACATAACAAATCTACTTGTAATAATTATACACTGTTCACATAGTATGCTGGAAATATTTATAAGTATTTATTATGTAGCATAAGTATATAGCGGTATATTATTTGGTATAGTATATAATAAACTGCATCGTCAACTTATAATATACTTACCAATTATTATTAAACGCGTAGCATCAATTAAAACCGTACTATACATATAGTATGTATACAATATTTAATTATATTAAATATATGCATTCAATCAAAACTTCTATGTAATTGTAGATAGGTAGTTATATTATTTATTATGTTTATTTATTGTATATTTATATAGTAACTTGCGAACATCATTTCTTCCATATTTCATAATATATCCCTATGTATACCTACTATACTAATCGGAATTTATTATAATATATTATTCCATTTTTCTTGTGCGTCGTAATTAATAGTCAGAGTATTTTTCAGCTCAGTTTCTATATTATTATTATTATTATTACTAATTGACAGCTGGGCCTCGGTAGAATCGAATTCATCATCACGAGAGGTTATAGGATTACATCTGTTGTCTACCGCCTAGAGACTTTGATGCACGCGTTTTGCCAGCCGTATTTCAAATTTCCCGAAATTCAAGCCTTCGTCGATTTTTTGGAAGTGAACGAATCCAAAACCGTAGGCTACGTCAATTTTAAAGGACGGGGGTGATCGTGTGGTGGAAAAGAATTTCGGCGACACTAGCGACAAAAACTTCTTCACGCTTCGAGATTTTGGCAAACTCGTTCCGTCGTTAGGAGCATAATTTCGTTGAAATTCAAACTTTGACGAATTTTTCAGGAGTGAAAAAATCCAAAACCCTAGGCATATAATTATAGTTTATTTTTCAACAGTTTCACCAGTGAAAAAATCGTCTTCACCCAGGCCCAAACACATAATAACCGTTATAAAAAAAACTGATGAAAATAAATACATCGTTATCATCGGAACGTACCTCACACAACCGTTAATAATAATAATGGATAATATTGTTAAATATCACAATACTAACAACAATAATAATAATAATAATAATAATAATAATAAAATGGCACGTGTGTTGAAGTCCTTGTTAAACGTAATACTAATCCTTAAAATATCGCGTATCATATATGTATATAAACCGGAAGAACGAGACTTCCAATTTTCAATACCCATATTATTATAATATTCATTATTTATTTATATATATAATAGACCTAAAATAGTATCTACGTTTAAACAAAGGTGGATATGCATTCGTTTCCATCAATTCGATGAGAAAATTATATTATACAACATCGTTAATAGTACTATAATTAATAACAATGATAATAATATCATTATATATTATTATAATTATATGCGCACACATTGTATAGACCTGCTTCATGGAATCATCTTATCTTTTTGTATATTTGAAGTATACAGATTCTATATTCAAAAATTGTCTATCATTCAATATTAAGTTTTCGCAAAACATGATTATCCAATTGATATTTTGCAATTGGCAAGCAAAAAAAAAAAAACAAGAATGCTACATTTTCACATTAAGAAAAAAAAAAAACAACAACAACAGAAAACACGTATAATATTCATCTTCGAAATGTATCTTATAAGCAATTGATATACGAATTAACAAGCAAAAAAAAAAAAATTTTTATTTCAATCGCAAGATTTAGCTATCGTTTCTCGTGTTGCTGTTGTTGTTATTTTTGTTTTTTTCTCATATTATTTAATTAAATAAATATCTAACGGGTTTATATCGATCAAGTGAGTGTGGTTTCAATAACATGTGTGTACAACGTGCGATTTGTTAAATTTTTGTTTTCGTTTACCTTCAATAATGTACAATATTGTAATAATAGGAAAAATAATAGTAATAATTATAGAAATAATTATTATAATCGTAATAATAATAGAAGATATAAAAAGAGTTTTTGGTATCCAATATTTGTTCAATAACTTCGTGAAAGGTATATATGGATCTGTCCACGTCAACTCCCTAGTCTCCAGACCTCAACGTCCCCGATATGATTCTTATTCTTTTGAGGCATTCTCCTAACTTTGAAAAAAAAAAAAACAATTTCAATTGTTGCAAATTATTTGGACCAACGTTTTTCTGATCGTGAGTTAGAGTTTTCTTTTTCCTTCGCAATTCGCAACAAAAATCTGTGAATATTCACAAAAGTCAAATGGATGACGTAAAACAGTCGCGTATTTTTGGGAACGTGGAGAAATTTTTCCTCCTTTTTTTTCGTTTAACTAAACATTTGATTGAAAAAAAAAAAAACAGAAATTCATAATAGCCGCAAAAGTTTTCCAACTTTCTGAGAAAATGAAAAATCAGTTCGATATTTTGTCAAGTCTCCAATAAACTTTACTATGCTACAAAAATTTTACAATTTTTAAAATTACAAAATTTTTGTTTTCTGTCGAAAAAAAAAAATTCTCCCCAAGATCTTCGAAATTGAGAACTGTTCTACATCATATACACTGAATCTTTGTAAATTCTTTCAAATTCCACAACATGGATCGAATTTTAAAGAACTTTTATCTTCGCAATTTGAAAATCTGTTAGTCTGGAAAATCTGAAAAAAAAATACATAAAAATATTTTACAGCTATCGGAGAATAACACTAAAAAAATCCAAAGCTCAAATTGAAGACTGTGAACTCTAGAGCCTATAATAAGTCAATTAACGTGGAAAGATCCATGCAATATAATAATATGTATATGTAACACATATGAACAAGTTTATAACGTATGGCAGCATGTGAGATCCTTAAAAAAGGATTTTCAATCAGTACTTGATAATAATAATCATAATAATCATAATATTAATGTTAATTATTCATTTCTTTATTAATTTATTATTCATTTTCTTTTTTTCATTATGCCTGTTTATAGATATACGTAAGAATAATGTATAATAGTGAGCTGCGCGTGAATAGGTACAAGAAAATGTATAATGTTTGATTGAATTTATTCAATATGTATACTGTATAGTTACCTAATTATTGAAAAATAAATTAAAAACTGCCAACTAATTATTATATTTATACATATATATAATTATCTATTCAATTCTTTTTTTATGTAAGTATGTATTTACGTATATACATACGTATTGTTTAAATCCCTACAAAAAAAGTCAGATAAAAACAGACAGAATCTGATAAAATCAGATATAATCCGGATTCAAAAACCGTATAGTCTATCTGGGTTTTGAATCCGTATCATATCCGACTTAATCAGCTTCCGTCTGTTTCTATCCAACTTTTTTTTTGTTTTTTTGTTTTTTGTTTTTTGTTTTGCAGGGATGTGTGCAGTTGCGTACATATGTCTGTGTTTGTGTGTATGTATTATATATATGTAAATAACACAAAATCGCGTACAAAATACGAGAATATCCAAAGAATGAAAAAGAAATAATCATCAATAATATAATACAATACATAATAATAGCGTGTGTAGGTACATATTATAAATATATGTATAATTGTGTTCGTATAAAAAGTAAGAAGAAAAAAAGAAAAAGAAAAAAAAAAACTTTTTAATAATCACACGATTGAAAATATGAAAGAAATTGTTAGGATGAAAAAAGAAAAAAAAACAGAAGCAAGTACTAAATATATCTATTCGAAGGCCGAGTAGATGAATACACCATATACATATATGTATGTACTAATAAATGCAACATCCTTTAGTAAAATACGATTTAGAGTAAAAAAGAAAAAAAAAAAAAAAGAAAGAAAAAGAATGTTCGTAATTTTTTCATTTCTTTCTGCTTTTTTAATAATTGTCGTTTTTTTTTTCTTTTTGTTTTTCTCCTTTTTTTTCTTTCTTTTCAATGCGTCTATAAGCATTTTTGGCGACTCACGTTAACTAATTTTAAGATTATTATTCTCTAAAATATGGCAAGCGCGGTTGTTGTTGTTGTTGTATTGTGCTTTTTGTTCTATAAAATTTTCCAATTTTTTAAAATCACCATCGAACGTTACGTTATGTCGTTTCACCATAAATCATCATTTTTTTTTTCAAAATTTGTTTCTGATTTACACATAAATAATATCAGGATTTTTCTTTTTTGTTTTGTTTTTCTGAATTCTTCTTAATTCAGGATGTTGAATCAGCCATTTCTTTTTAATTGCACAAATTTTTGGTAGTCTTGTTTGTTGTTTTTTATTTTTATTTTCTATTTTTTGTCTTTTTTTCGGTATTATTATTGTTGAATGGAAAAAAACTGATTCATATCAAATTAATTAAATCTACAGAAAATATACTCGAAATTTTCATCAATGAACGGAGAATTAACCAAAAAAACTTTGTACCGTACAAAATGAAGATAAGAAATTGTATTTCTTTTCATTTCCAATTGAAATACGACTACTAATATACGAGATTCGAAGGCATTGGATAGAATTTTTGATACATTGAACTTTAGGCTTGTTCGACTCGAGATTGTTGAAGAAGTTGGTCAACTGAATTTGAAAATTGATAGGATATTCAATTTTCTTGTTCAATAAAATGAGCTGAAAGAAGAATTTCTGGTCAAGCTATTTCATATTCCTATTGATTTGAATTGTTTTTGGTAAAAAAAAAAAAAGAAAGAAAAAACTATGAACAAGATCCATGCTGCGAATAGAAAAACGACTTGATCTTTCAATTCCTGCCTCTAGAGATTTCCAAGAACTACTTTTTTTTTACAAATAATCCTAGTTTTTAGATACACTTTGATAATTTAGCTAATAACTGCACAGCAAAAATCGCTAAAGTTCATTTCAGAACGTTCAAAGATGAAAAATTCTGTATCAATGTCATTTTCATAAACGTACTAAAATTCGATACGAGTCATAATTTTTCTCGATTCGATTTCATCGCGATTTGAGCAACGTTTTGATCTAGATTGATAAAACCGCCCAATAATCTAACATTTCTTTGGATTTTAGTCAATTTTTTCAAACAAAAAACTCATCTGACTATGCTTTGTACAGAAAATCCGAAGTTTTTGACTCGTACATGAAGAAAGTGTGACAAAAACTTCTTCCAATTCATTCAAATCATTCGAAAATCGTAGATACCTATTTTCAATTCCGAAATTCGATTAGCTGAAAAAGTTTTTCAGATTTAAAAATCTACGATCTATCGACTTGTGAATGAAAAAGGCGTACGAAAAATCATCGAAATCGATTCAAAACGTTCAAAATTCCGGTCAGCAAACGAAAAAAATATTTGTCAATGAAAAGAATCTATTTTTCTTTACAAATTCATCTGAAAACTGTACAAAAAGTCGATGAAATTAAATAATTTCCTCAGTTTTCTTCACAAATTAATCATCCAGACTTGGAAAACGTTTCAAAATCATTCATCGATTTCATCGTATTTGAATAAATGAACTAAAAACAGTTTGTATTAGTTATAGTCAGTACCGCGTATAGTTAAACAATATAAAGCTTATAAATTATATTGCGTGGTTTCCTAAAATAATACATAATAATAATAATAATAGGTACATACAATAATATAAATAATTGAGTGAACAGATCCATAGAGAAAAATATCCTTAAAGCTAAATAATTTTATCATAAATGCGCAGATATATATCAATAATAATAATAATGATAATAATAATTAAATAATAGTAAACATAAAAATCAGATCCATACTAGGTAAAATTGGCCAAAAGAATATTTGAGCGAATTGTTTTTTTTATTTTAAGCTTTCTCTCTCGTTTTCTTTCTCATCCGCTAGCTTTCATTTCTTTATCTTTCTTTACCATTCTCGAAAGATTTGTGCATAGGTATGCATATATTAGATAATAAGAAATCTCTAATAAGAATTGAGCTTTTGAAACAATAAATTATAAATTATAAATGCAAAAAAAATATATATAATCAGAAAGAATGAACAAAAATTGATCATTTGAAAAAGAATAACTGTAGCTTTCTCCTTCTTCTTTTCCTTTCTATTGGATTTATATTACTTCGTATTCGTATGTATACATATCAAGTTTATTGTTCCGATTTTTTTAACGAATAATCTCTTAATTCTTGAAAAATAAGAATGAATACTAATAGGAGAAAAGAATATGAGATTCTCTTATATGTCTAGAGTTTTTCTTAAAATTCATAGACAACATTTCTCTCTCGTTATGTATTATGTGTATAAGAGAGAGAGAGAGATGCGAATATGTAACTAGAGTTTAAAAACTAAATAAAAAGCTATATAGTATATTGATCGTCGTTTAGATCCAACTCTTTTCTTATCATTCATTATTTTTTTCTCTCTTTTTACTCTAGTTCTTCTTCTTTTATCGCTTATCTAACTTAGGTCTGCAGTGTATTTGTTATTTCCTGATGCACCGTCGCCAGGTCTTGAATGTAACCCGCTAATCTCAAATTCAATGTGTCCAAATTCTGCTTTTGAACTTTGTTCGCGCTTAGCGCTAACTCCAGCTGCTCATGGACCGTGTTCAACATTTCTCTTAACTCCGCGTTCTCCTTCTGAAGAGACTGAAGGTGGAAAACAGAAATTATACATTTTTCAACGTTGCTGAATCACAGAAATTAGTTCAAGATCGATACTCACCATGTAGTCTTTGTTCTTGGTGGCCATTGTCAGGCTTTTGATCTCCTCATTTCGAGACCTGAGTTCATTTTCTAATGCTTCTACTCTGAGCCTGAGAGCCTCGCTGTTTCCCTCAGCAATTTTGCTAGCTTCGAGATCAGCGTACTTGGCTCTAAGCCTGGCGTTCTCTTCTTTGTAAAGCTGGAGTTGTCTGTTCCATTCGTCTACGTTGGCAGTTGATTCTTGAAGAGCGCTGGTCAGTCTGGCGTTCGCTGTGTTAACGGCGATCAGTTCTACCTGTAAATATCGTTGACAATTTTTCGTTCTGTTTAAATTCATACAATTTTGAGAATAAATTCTGAGGAAAATACCACAACGTTCATAAATTGCAAATCATTTGACAAATTGAAATTTTGAATGCGGAACAAATGGTTGGATATTTTAACTTCTTTTACTCCAAAATACCTTTGGAGTGATTTTTTGCTTTACCACTTCGCAGAAATCTGTACTCAGTTGAAAAAAAAGCAAAAATATACAAGACTACCGGTTCTTGTTTTCAAGTATCCCAAGACAAGAAAGAAATGATAAAAATATTTCACAAACGGCTTCAAAATGCTGGTTTAAATTTTCCTCTATGACGATTTTTCGCTATTTGTTCAGGAGTTTGGGGATGGACCACATCGGTACATTTGTATTTAATAGTAATTAGTTATAAGCGTACATTGAATATCAATCATGTTCATCTACTTGTAAACTACGATAAAACACCATTTATGATACATGATAAATGCGATTTAAACAAAACAAAACAAAAAATGGAAAAATCATAAACAAATAAGCAAATATCAGTGTTTCATTCGACGGCACTTTGAAATGATAAAAAATCTGTAATTTCCAATCGACTTTATTCTCGGTGGGCTTGTTTTGTTCAGAGAACTAATACGCACACCTAGCCTTTGACTCATTTTTTTTTTTTTTTTAACGTCTAATCCTAAAGTAATGAATTTCATGAGATTGCAGGGATAGAAATTGCAAGCAACAAATACTAATATTCAACTGACTATAACGGCAAAAAGAATTATTCTTTCAAAGTAAAATTGTGCGTATTAATTTTCTGAACGAAATAAGCCCACGTAGAATAGAATCGATTAAAAATTATAGATTTTCTATCATTTTGAAGTGCCGTAAAATGAATCACTGATATTTGCTTACCTATTTGTTTATGCTATTTTCAATTCTTTTTTTTTTTTCGAAAATCGCAGCTGATTATTATAGTTTACAATTAAATAAACGTGATTAATATTCAATGCACGCTCATCACTAAATACAATGGAATACAAATGTACCAATTTGTTATCCTCAAACTCAGCAATACTCGCGAAGTGATCTCAAACTTATGGACGCTGCTACAATCATCCAAGTCAACTTCTTTTCCGCACCTCCCACTTTTTCGCATTCGCAGAACTTTGAGCGAGGGCTATTTTCAGTCTGTCGTTATCATATTTAAGCTGTGCCTCTGTGGACTGATTGGACTGGCTTGATCCAATTTGGCCCAGGGACTTTCCCTGGTGTTGAGGGCTCTCCGAGCTCTGTTGCGAGATGCTTTGAGACCTCGCGTGTATCGCGTTCTTCAATTCCTCGTCCATTTTATTCTGGCATCCTCCGCCGGGCAGCGGGCTGCTGCTCACCATCGTTACGCTGTTCTGTGCCGATATCAAGTTAGCATTTGGATTCGGATTGTTAGACGCCGAGAGGCTCGAGCTGATCATCGACGAATTAGGCGGGTCGATCAAATCCTGTTCCGAAGAAGGCAGTGACGAAACTGACCTCGAAGTTATGGGACTAACGTTTGCGCTTGTTGCTGGGGTTACCGAGGAACTGTTCGACTGGAGTTTGGCACCGGCTACTTTAGTCGCCTCTTTTACCTCGTGGAATTTTTCTATAAACTGTTAGAGAGACAGAAGTTGAAGATAATTAATGAATAGTTTTGTCAAAAGGTTCGAGATCAAGACAACCTGCTGTTTCAAGGCAGAAAAAAAAAGAGAAATCACTCGACGAGAATAGATTCTGAGAGAATTTTGTCCAGAGAATTTTAGAGTAGAGAAAACCAGATTTTCTAATTATTTTAGATGCAAATTTGAAGACATTCTTCTCTACTCAGAATAATTTTCACAATAATTGATTCTTGATATTTTCGTGAATTCGTAATCGTATGTAATCGGCCAGAAAAATACTAATAATAAAGTAATAAACTAATAAATAGTTCGAAACAGAAAAAAGGAGATTTTGACTCCTTTGAAAGCTCATTATACCGTTTGGACTAGATATGTAATACATACCTTGCCTAACTCAGCCTCGGAGGAAAAACCAAGACCATATACAGTGTTGGCTCGGACGTCGGACCATTGCCCAAACTTTTGAGAAGTCTTAGTAAAGGTCATGTTTGGGGTGATGGTGCTGTTTATTACGGCCTGAAATAGGAACAATGATATTAATAATCAAATAGCTATGATTCTTTAGAATAAATCGATTAGACTGAAACAATGAATGTTATTATACAGTAGGTGATTAATACATTTGATCACATAATCGATTCCAAATTTGGAAAGAAGTATCACGATCAATATAATAGGAAAAAAATGAGAAAGGAGAAGAAATATTGGTAATACCTTGGTTCCCTCGACGGAAATGATCCTGTACAAACTTCTGGTCGAGTCGTAAAAGAAGGATACTGAAACAGCGGCAGTTGAGGCCGATACCCATGACCGTTTAGTCTTTGGGTCGATGTGGAAGACGTGTGCTTTACACGTAAATATTGGCTGCTCACTGGATCAAAAAATGTATAGAGCAAAAATATCAGTAGGGTATCATATTGCCGCAGAATATTATTATTCTTACCTATTCATCGTATGTAATTTCAAAAAGGATTTCATCCCTGTTTCTAATCGGTAAATAAATAAGTAGATAGATATTCGGACTTCCCCGTTATAATTTGCGTAATTCTACAAATCTACTATCTTCTGTTTTGCATATGGTTTCGCTCATTGGATATACAAATATACTTCAATGATTTTAATGAAGCTGAAGCTAGTAGGCGGAGTTAGCAGTCGAACAGACTAATCGTCTTCCAAATAGGAGGACACAGTACAGATTTATGACTTTTTTGGTCAAAATCATTCGCTTTTTATGAAACATAGCAAAATTCAGATGTTTAAAATTTTTCTGCCTCAATTTCATTAACTGAGAATCGTTGGACTGCTAATTTTGTCTGCTAGCTTCAGTTTCATATGATTTCACAGTATTTAGAATTCTCGATTAAGATTTGAAGAATTTTTGACATAGATGAGTTAAAAAACAGATTTGTCTAGCTATTCCATTATTTTTTTTACGGATATACATATTTGAACCCGTTAGTAACTGTTTATTGTAAATGAAGGAGAATCTATGTTTGCATGTACATTCTTTGACCAATTGTTCAAAGCTGAATGAAAGTATGAGTAACTGCTTGTATCAAACAACATCCGTAACGACAGAGAGATCCGTGGGATCAGTGCTGATTGATTTTTTCAACACAGTTTTGCACCGCTATATCAGCATGCTAGTAATTAGATATGACCTAAAAACGTTTATTTCTATGTTGAGTATTCTCTGTCAACCTTTTTTGCAATTATCTTGCAACATATTGGTGAATGTTTCGATCAAACAACGTCCATTATATAATAATTCGAGCTCGTCTCAGAGTCGCATGTACCCGTATTGTCAGGACCACAACAATTGGTAGTCCGAATCATTCAAATTCGGCACGACATGGATATGATTAATATTCGCTACTACCAGAAGATCTGTTTGTATTACTCGAGTCGGAATTATCCAAGATTTTTGATTATCAAGATCCTAATACATATACATCAATTGTTTTGAACAGTTTGCTATCGATATAATATCAACATGTAAGTCAGTACTTTGGGAACATCCCTTTCGATGTTTGTTAATTATACTTGGAGTAGTATTTCATCAATATACCAAAATGTTCACAACTAATTATACAACAAACAACATCCATATCAGCGTCTATTTATTGATTTCGATGAGTTTTTTAAGAAGCTATCAATTCGTTGATTACTTCTGCCAGAGAACAAGGTGCAATATAAATGTATGTTAATTTTAAAGCGAGGAATATTCATAAATATGTTAGTAACCATTTGTATCAAGAAACTGTTTGAATCCAGAAAAAGTTGTACCCAAATACTTGGATAAAATAATTCAATTCTATTTTGTTTACAAAAATCTGCATACGTTTTTTATTCTTTCATTTCTTATTGAGCAATCTGACCGAATGAGAATAAAACTAACAATAATAATTGCAATATTAATTAAATATTAAATTTGCTAGGAAACCATGAAAGTCCCAAAACTAAGCCTGCTAATGGATATAAAAATTAATCATTTGTGCCGGAATTAACAATTTGAAGGAAGCAATTGGGAATTTTTACTCCAATAATCAATTTGTTCATTTTATTTATTGTCCTTGGCAAAGGGGAAGTCCCAATCGGTAGAAAAAGAAAAAACAAATGATAGATGAGAATAGTAGAAAAAAGAATAGACCGGGATATCATACGAGAGTATAAGGCTTTCTCTTTATTATTACATGCTTTCGGGCCTAAGGCCCTCCTCCCCCTCCCTTCCCCCCTCCCGCCACGGGCAGTGATGAAAAAAAAAGAAACTCGACTCAGCGTGAATAACGTCAAACAAATAGATACATGTGTCGATAAATAAGCATGAAACCATCAACGGGAATCCCCAAATGTTCATTTTTTTTTTCTTCTTTTTGTCATCATCCTAGTATTATGGTATTATTTTGAGAAATAGTAGTAGTAGTAGTATCAGTAGTAGTAGTAGTAGTAGTAGTAGTAGTAGTACTCGTTGAGGAAATGACGTATACTTATAAGGGAAGCGGAAGTATAGTAGCCTGTGTAAACGCGTTGGCATAGTAGAGGAAGAGAGACAGAGATAGAAAGAGAAAGAGAGAAAGTGAGAATCGTAGCGAAACCAATAGCGATGATGATATTAATGAAAGTATGCGTATGCATGTATACGTAGATAAGAGCTGATACGATATATCGAAGAGACGATATCTGTGTTCTACTATACGCATGTAACTAGCGGAAGGGGAAGAAAGGAAGAAATTGAGGGAGAGAGATAAAAAAAGATGGGGAGAAAGAAAGAGAGAGAGAGAGAGAGAGAGAGAGACCGAGAAAGGAGGTGGTGCAGAGTAAGAGAGGGAGTCGAAAGAGGCATAAAAGAGCGAATGAGATAAGAAAGGCCCGAGATGTAAATGGTAGATAGTAAATTTTCGAACGACTTCGACTTACCCCATGGTATCTTTAATTCCCGATGTCATGTAACGACGATTGGTGATTACTACCGCAAACTCATGGGTGCGATTACCGGGGTTTTGTTTATATTAAAAACTTGATTACGTTTGGTATACGCTGAAAAATAAGTTGAAGAAAAAAACAATTTGATACCAGTTATCACTTAGCACGCACGGAACGGGGGGCGGTGAACCTGGCTTTTTTATTTGTTAAAATTGTCAAAAAATCCCACCCTATTTAATATAGGAACCAACCAGTTGACAGCCGCCATCCGCCGTATCTTTCTACCATTGGCTTTATGGCTTCTAAAGATACGTCGGCTGTTGTGACGTATCCAGGATACACCGCGAGTGTCTAACTACATTTTAACGTCATGTCGCCCGGCGACTTTAGCCTCAAGGGACGTTTATAACCGACGCTAATTTATCCTGTGACCAATTACGGAGGATATTACTACTTCCTAATTACGGCTACCGCGGAATGAATACGTCCACTGTGAACGAAGCTTTCCTTTTACAATTATTTTCGAACATAAATAAACACACAACGGCGTCATTATTCGGATTCAAAAGAAATAACAATATCAGAACAGACAATATTGCTATGTGAAATCGATGTAAAAGGAAAGCAGTTTTAACTTTAACCAAGCTAGATGATTCAAGTTAGTCAGTACTTTCGAAACGCGTATACATAGAGAAGAGAAGACAGAGAACCTTTGAATGTATTGCATTTTTCTAACGAATCGAGGAAGTAAGTTAATCGGTATAGTTCAACACCGATTGTCGTCTTTGTTTTAGAACGGAATTTGAATTTCGAATTTACAACAAGTTAGATGAAAGAAGTCACTAGATTCTAGTGAATAATTTCAGCGATTGGTAAGTATGATCGATGAGTGTAATGAAGCTTGCACGAATCGTCGGCAGATCGCGTAAGGTGACAGGTGTACGGTAAAAGGGTACAGTATGTAAAAATCGAGAGCGATTTGTCAGTGAGAGTTTAGAACAGCTGCCAACCGCGTTAAGAGAACAGTGAATAATATTGTGACTTTATTTACACAGTATTTAATGTAGTTAACAAGAATTCATTCCAACGGTGTAACGTTTCGCAGTACTTTTTAAAATAATCCTCGCCAAATCCCTGGGCGCACTGTGTTGTGTACCGAGATACAAGTTTATTGTGTCAAACCACCTCTAAACGGTGGTGGTATCATTGTCGCGGTATAACAGCAACTCATTATAAGCATAATAGATAAGGACCTGAGGAAAAGGATGTATCGCAATGCATAGAAGATAAAAAAAATCAGTAGAAGTGAAACCCACTTAGGTAAAGAAGAGAAAAAAAAAAGAAAGAACAGATGAGAGATAACAAAAAAAAAGAAGGAACAAAAAAAACAATAATTAAATAAAGTAAAACAAAAGAAATAAGGAGACACGCAAACTCAACAAATAAACGACACACGTTAGTTTCGTCACCTTCTTTCTTGGTACCCAACACGCATACCGCATACCTCGACATCGCCACTCTCTGTGTCATGGCACCTTGATTAATCACCAAAATTCTGCTTACCGTCCCCGAAGCAGTAAGCACTGCCTGGCCTGTCCGGCTGCCTGCTTGCCTGACTGCCACGATAACAAATGCGATCGACGCGTAGAGCTTGCAGGATCGTAATAATACAAAAGACGCGAAGATGTTGTACGGCGCGATTATGATACGACGGCAATGAGGAATACGTATCATTATTATATCGTGACGTTGTTAACGGAGTTTTAGTGATAATAAAAATTATAAAAATCGATAAATAATATTGTGTAAAATTGTAAACTAATAGAAAACAAAGGACGAATAGTGTTGTGAAGATAATAATAATAATAATAATCAAACGTGAACCGATGTTTCAAGATAATCAAATTCACATCAGTTTAGTACTACTACCGAACAGTATAGACTCGAAACTTTGTCATAAAAAATTATTGTCCAGCAGGTGATAAACGTGTAATTAATATCCAAATAAATAAATAGAAATACCCTGGATTTTAACTCCTCGAGAATCTAAACATCAAATCAAATAAAAAACATGAACGGGTTGAGCCTGAGCGAGTTGTGCTGTCTATTTTGCTGCCCGCCTTGTCCCTCGCGGATAGCGGCAAAGCTAGCGTTCCTCCCGCCTGAACCGACCTATTCATTCACCGAGGACGACGCCTCGAGTTCAAAATTTACAATCGCGTTATCGGAGAGAGCGGAGTGGCAATATCCGGAACGTGACAAAGAATCTGTAGAGGGTTTCTACGCGCGAACATCCCGCGGTAACAGGATCGCCTGTTTATTCGTCAGGTGTTCGGCGACCGCGAGATTCACGATATTATTTTCTCACGGTAACGCGGTGGACTTGGGACAGATGTCCAGTTTTTATCTTGGCCTTGGCTCTAGGATAAACTGCAACATATTCAGCTACGATTATTCCGGATATGGTGTATCTGGGGGAAAACCTTCAGAAAAAAATTTATATGCCGATATAGACGCCGCTTGGCACGCGCTAAGGACTAGGTACGGGATTAGCCCGGAGAACATCATCCTATATGGTCAGAGCATCGGCACGGTTCCAACAGTCGATTTAGCCGCCAGGTATGAAGTCGGCGCCGTTGTTCTTCACAGCCCGCTAATGTCCGGGATGCGTGTCGCTTTCCCAAACACCAAGAGGACATGGTTCTTCGACGCGTTTCCTAGGTAAAATTCAGACGAAGATATTATCCCCTTGTATTTCTCTCTGCATGTTACGTTATGCACTTGTTATGTTTATTTAACATCGTAGATCTGATCGCCTGGGTCTATCGGTTTGTGTTCCGATGAACAGGTTTGTCTTCTGGGCAGGTTTTTGAGAGAATTTTATTGATGGTTGAGAGAATCGCTGGTCTAGAACATCCTCGATGCTTTAAATTTTACTGAACAGATGACTGCTACGAATTTTTGAGCCGAGGGGGTATTCACTTCGATTTTGGGTGCACAGGTGACTTTCGACTTCTAAACATTTCCGAAGACTTCAATAGACTTCTACAGACTTGTAAAATCTTCCAAAAACCTCCAAAATCTTTGAAAGACTTCCTGAAACCTCTAAAGTAGTCTAAAGACCTCTAAAGACTTCCAAAGACGTCCAAAATCTTCTCAAGACTTCCAAAGACTACCAGTTGTGTATTATGAGAAATTCTTGGAATTCTGACCAAAGATTTCTAAAAACTGCCAGAGTTTCGAAAAATTTCAAAGACTTCCCAAGCCTTCCAAGACCAGTGTACATACATAGGACTTTTATGAGGCTGAAACTCGCGGCCAGGGCTAGCGGCCAGACGTATTAATAGTGATTAAAATATGGTAGGGAAAATTAACAGTCAAATTTTTCATCAAATCCTGTGAAAGGCCAATACTTTCATCAAATTGAATGCAAACAACTATAACATATTGTTAACTTTCAGAGATTTTCACCACGTTTGGCCGCTAGCTCTGGCCGCTAGTTTCAGCCTCATAGAACTTTTCAAGTGAATAGCCCCTTGTTTCAAGTAGATTCTTGAGGAAAGACCCTTTTGAGATCTTGTCAAAGTGCAGTTTTTCAATCTTCAAATGGCTAAAGAGTTCAAACAGCAAAATAAACAGTAGGAGTTTGAGATTGTGTTGAAATGTGTCTTGAAAATGAAGACAAAATCCTGACGAAGAACTTTTCGATGAACTTCACTGCTGTGAAAGGTTCCCTGCATCTGGTATTTCCATCGTAGGAGATCCTGATCTTTCATCGAAACGTCTTACACTACAATCTAGAATTACAAGCATGCGTTTTTTTGCCAGACCTTTTTTGGCCACTCGCGCAATGAGAGATTGTAATCTATCAAGGTGTTGCTAGGGTCTCCCTTTAGCAAGAGTTCTAAAAGTGCTACGAACATTGGTAGCCAATATCGTGTTGCAAGAAAAGTTCTCTGAAGAAAATAAAAGGCCTGTAGATTGGTTTGACCATATTCACAGTTGCGTCAGTACCTACTATTTTATTTATGTTATAAAATACGTATTTTAGAACATCGTGACTACTGAGCACCTGGAAAACCTGAAAGAGTTAGAGAATTTTGTAAAACTGACTGGAACTTCATTCCTTCGAATGAACAGCATCCTTTCACCTAAATTCAATTCAACAATCCACGTAACAATGTATGCTCACGTAAATTTTCAAAGAATTAGTCCTCCTTCGTGTATGTTATTCCAGAAAATAACGTATCGTTATGTGGAAAACATTCTATGTTGCGCATATTATGATTTAAATATTCGAAAATGCTTTATTTACTGGCTTTGTTGTACATACTTTTTCAATTGACAGAGTCTGAGAGGTTTGCAAAGACCTCGATGCCCTACATAATTGCCATAGTTTTTTCAGGGGGTACCCGAAACTTTTAATATTTGGAAAGAAACGAAATTGAAATTGTCGGATAAACCGGATCAAACAAAATTAATAAGATGTTATTCGCGTGGAGAGTAAGAGTACCGAAGTTAAAAATAGACCAATTTCTTTGGAACACAATACTTGAGCAAAAAGTAAATAAGGATGGAGAAAGTCGTGAGAAAGTTGCTCAAATTTTATCCAATCGTTTCGAGGAAGAGGCCAGAATTATCCTAGACAGAATTAATAATAAAACTGATCAACTGAAGTTCTAGGTCAAATTAAAAGAATAAAAAACAAGTGTGGAATTCTGATCAAAATTATAGTTCACTTTTTATTATGGTATTGAAACTAAACAAGAAGAGATGAATCAGGATTATGTAGTTGAATTAGCCTCAATCATCCATAAAACTTTTCCATACTTTGTTTTCTTGAAGAAAAATCATATCCTTCATATTTTTTCTCGCTATCAAGTAGGGTAAAGTTTCATTGGTTATTCGGAGACACCGTAGAGGAATCAACTAATTCAGGAATGGAGCGAGAGCAGAATTATTATTATAATTATACACTTTTGAAGTGTGCTTTGCACTTAGAGAGGCTGACTGACAGAACGCATAATCGTGAATCATCGTTTATCAATTGTGAATAATAACGTGATAACACAGATGCTAATCATCCATCTTGCTAACTAGGTGTTTGCTATCAGCTCAAGAACAATTGCCTTTGATTTATTCTTACAAATGAATAACATCTTCCTCTTTCTTTCTGTGTCTTGCTCTAAGAAGTCCATCTGGAAGGGATCAAATCTTGTAAAAACAAACAATCTATACATATAGTCTAGAAATTGTAAAACAACAATAATTGATGTGAACGTATCAGTCGGTTTCTGCTCCCCCAAATGAAGAGAAAAAAAAAACATTCTACCAATTCCCACTGTGATTAAATTCAATGACTAAAGAGTAATGTGAAAGCGGGTAGTGGATTTCTGTGCATATCTTCGCTAACACCTCTTTTCAAATTAGCTAATAGCATATTCTCGGCACATATACTAAATTCATTGCAAATGTTCCGAGTGTTGTTTGCTCAGTGATCAACACTTGGAGTATTACATTAGTCCGTACCTTATGGTCAACTGAGCTTGGATTAACAAGTTTAATATGCAAAGTTTACGTCTCTTTGACTGTTTACATATGTGTGTAATTATCACATTTACAGTAGGCCATGTTAATTCAACCACCCCCCCCTAGAATTACCCCCTTCAATTTTGTCTAAAACCATCTGGACATATTCTGATCCTGCATGAACGACTTTGCTGATTATGAGCAGTAATTCATTTTCGGAGTTATTCAATATTTGCAAAAATGTTCATGCCTGATTTTCGGGACTGGAACGTCCATTGATAACTCATGTTGTAGTAAAATAACGATCTGTAATACCCTGAAAGAATAGCGGTGACAATTCTTCTTCAGAATCTTTAAAACGTTCAGATTTTTTCCCAATCACCCCACACCTGATTTGCAGGCATAATACCTGCCTTTCTCAAATTTTTTCAGTAGCAACTCATGACGATATGCTATCTGAAGTAAAATAATTCGATGAAAAGTGGTGTGTTCGAGGAAAGAATTTGAGATATTCAAAAATAGAATAACTTACGAAAGACTACCACAGAAACATTTTGTTTCACCTACAATATTATACTTTACCTAATTATGCTGGAGATGAGTTCCTAGCGATCCTTGATTCTTGATTCAGTTCTGAGATAACGAACAAATACCACATTACCAAAATTATGGCTTTTCTCTGGTGGATTCCAAAATTTTTCTACAGTTTAAACCCAATTGATATCTATAAGGTTTGTTTTCGGCCAATTCTGGTTGAATTAACACGTAGAATGACCCCGCATCATGTATTCTGATTTGAGGATCTTCCAGAAACGTTATGATCAATTTTTTTGAAGTCTAATCGACCGTTGTCCTTTTGTTGAATTTCAGTATAGACAAAGTTCCAAAGGTGACGTCGCCAGTCCTCGTAATACACGGGACAGAAGATGAAGTCATAGACTTTAGCCATGGCCTAGCGATCTATGAACGATGTCCAAGAGCCGTGGAGCCCTTGTGGGTCGAGGTAATTGACAAGAAAATATTTTAGAATACTTTTACTTTAGATAAGTTTCTTTGTAATCAAAAAATTCTGCAGGAGAACAAATTCCTTGCTTAGTCAGTTACGTCGTCACAACCCTGTGACGAGAGTTTACCTTCTACAGCATAAAACTGGGACCAAAATAGACTCTTTGTTTAGATACAATAAGATAATTTCCATCTCCTTGACGATAAGCGCTAGCGAAGCAAGCGAGGTCTCTTTGTCCCTAAAATACACACGTTGAATATGTAAGATTCAGAACAGAAGAAGAAGAAGAAAAAGGAGAGGGAATTTGATCAATAACTAACTAAACCGGTTTGATAAAATGTTGAAAACAATGAAAACTAACAAACAGAAAGACCCAGATTCTTATCGCTCTTTGGCTAACGGCTGACAATGAGTTGTTTTAGCGGTGATTTTGATGTCGGTTAAAATTGAAGTCAAGGTGATGAGATCATCGTTGAAAAGGTAGTCCAGGTATTGACGGGCGATAAGAATTTTTTGGTAATTTTATAATAACAAGAGTGTTCGTATCTAATCTGGACAAATCAGTGCAAGAGAAATGAGCGCAAAGCTCTGATAACACGACTGACAAGCGACCAAAAATAAGCCCAAAACTAATGAATGAATAGAATAAAGAGGCGTCGTCACTAATTTTTTTTTTTTTTTTTTGTTCGAAACAAACGCAGGAAGCGTTCTTCATTATTATCTTCGTATCTTATCTTTGAGTAATATAGCTCTGTCTGTCGAGATAGAATACAAAACTGCGCGGAATAGACTTCTCTTTGAATTGTGTTTGCCAACGTCGATCAATTTTCCAACGTACAGAGAACTGAGATATTCATAAAGAACAAAAGAAATGTTAAAAATTAAAAGATCATAATTTATTCAGCTCTGTAGATAATTCATAACTGATCAAATCCAAAGCTATTACAATACTTTGTTACTAAAGTATTTTCAAGTCTTCTTCTTCTTCTTCTTTTTCGTTTTTAAAACTTCACTGGTAACAATCTTGAAGTTTCCTTACTGCCAGATGCAAGCCTCTTATGTATTCTGGGTATTCAATTGAAATTCAACATATTCTTTTACAAACAAAGTATCTCACTCAGATAGGTGGTTCAAGAGATCGTATCTCGAAAGATGCAATATAAGAAGTATCTCAAAAAAGTAGTTGAAGAGAAAGTATTCCCAATAAAATACTCTAAGAGAAAGCCTGCTGATAAAACTATTTGCAAGAATATATCTTCGGAAAGCAGTTCAAAAAAAGGCTAGAAAAAAGAGGTCCCGTAATTAAAATTGAAGGATATTGTATATTAGAAAATGGAAACTAATATCTTGCTCATTTCGTAGCCTTCAACTCCAGTCAAAATGTGCTACGTTTTAAATTGGTTTTTTTTTTCCAGTAATATCCTTTGATTTGAACTGCTTTTCTAAGATCCTCCCGTTTGAACTGCTTCAGCGATATACTTTCTTTTAAATTTCTGTATCTATATACTTTGTATTCAATAATCTTTTTAAGTGTTTTTATTGAGATAGTTCCATTTGAACAGGCCATGTTGAGTTTACCTTGAGAGTTTTTGTCACGTGTAACTAATTTGTTCTTACACAGTTTATTGTGCCAATGTTGAAAATAGGGTTTGGGGTTTCAGGGAGCAGGCCATAACGACGTGGAGTTATACAATCAGTATTTGGAGCGACTGAAGCAGTTTGTAAGTGTAGAATTGGTCAACTGACGGCGACTGAGCCTCTCCCAGGGTCAGGGGGGGCAGCAACAACAGCAGCAACAACAGCAACAACAGCAGCAACAGCAGCAACAATTAGGAAGTCACGTTAGAGTCGGGACAACAGGACATCACTCTGTATCCAACAACTCAAACACTACGAGTTCAATATCGACTACATCTCCTACAGAAAAACTGCTATAGCAATCGCCCTCCGCAGGGGAGACCGCCCTTGTGCTTCCCTGTGATCAAGATTCATCGCCGTTGTCAAACGACGACGAGGTCTTTTATTTTCACGAGGAAAAAACCGCCGCTGTTACTAATTCTAACGATAAGAAATTAACCAAAGGAGGAGATACCGAGATTACTCGTCGCAAGTGCTCCTCGATTTCCGATAGAAAAAGCAAAGAGCTTAACTCGGCTATAGATAAAGTCTCTAAAAAGGAGAAAAGGGCTTCTGATAACGTGACGGAAAATGATAGGATTAAAAAGTGCGAGGATATCCTAGTCAAGAAACATTCTAAGCATGGAAACCTCACGAGAGATATTTCAGGGGCTGATGATGACCCGTGTAATTTGGTCGAGGCGAGCAATTTCAGCCTTGTCAGAATCCAGATAGAGGCTTGTACCCAGTTCGGGGATATAAAGAATTCTATAAATTCAATAGACGGCGAGGAAGCCGCCTTCAGAGGTACTAGATTCAAGCATAATAGCCAGACCAATTACAATTCAGTCGAACCTGAGTTAGAGGCAAGAAGCTGCGCCAAGAAAACTCTCCAAAGTTGTTCTAAAAACAGTAAAACAAGCTTGGAGAACCCGTCCTCATGCTCCAAGGACAAGAAATCAAAGAGTTCTTCAAAGGGCTGCTCTACCGAGCACAGAAACTCCGATAAATCAAAGAATTTTGAGAAACTAGAGACTCCGGAGAAGTCTAATACCGTTAAAAAACTATCTTCCAGCCCCTTCAAAATTCCAGTTAAAAAACTTAGCCGATCTTCTCTCACAATTGAACCAGACAAAATTACAGTCAATCTTTCCAAATATTCTCCGTGCGCTAGCAGATTAGCTGCCAGTTCAAAAATACTTTCCAGTACTTCGCCTACCAGTCCAGAAAGTCCTTTGAGAGCGGTCCGATCTAGGAGTCCTTCGAATTTTGGTAACAGTCGATTATCATCCAGCTCACGATCGCGGGACACGGGTTTAGAGAAGTCAACGATCCAGGCGAGTCTCTCGCTGAACATCCATCAGTTCCAGAAGTCTAATTCTTCTACTCCGAGAAGCAAGAGCGTCGGGGATAGCTGTGTCACTTCGCCAACTAGCGAGGAAACGACTACTAGCTGTTCCCCAACTGGAACCGAAATACTATCTCTCGACGAAGTTGGACATCCAGGTTTTGCTTCTACCGACGAGGCGGGGGAGAGTCCTACGATAATTAAGCAAATTGATATAACTGGGAACAGTAGCATCGGGGGAAACAGGTGTGCTCAAAAAATGAGAAAGACTACTTTAGAGACTAAATGTTGAAGCTCTTGATTTGAATTTATTACAATTCGTGTCCATCGTCGAGGAGAGATTATTAAAAGAGATTGAGTGTCATCGTAAATACCGTGCGCGGTAATGATTTTTTCTTTTTTTTTGTCTTTTGTTTTCTTTCCTTCTATTTTCATGGATACTTTATTAAGTCTAGTTATTATATTGTATTAGTAGATTAACTGTACTGTGCAATGATACCATAATTCGTCAACTCGGTTGTATACCATTCACATGAGGCTGAAACTAACGGCTGGAAATAGCAGCCGAACTCGCCGCTAAAAGTCTTTCAATTTGGATAATATATTATTGTTTTATGCCCCTATAATTTGCCAAAAGTATTGGCTTCTCACGATATTTGATAAAGTTGTAATTATTGGTTTTCTCTGCTCTATTTTTAATCACTTTTATTACCTTCGGCCACTAGCTCTGGCCGTTAGTTTCAGCCTCATACCATCCACACACACCACCGTTTCCTACTAGTTTATAAATTCTGTAGACACACACACATACATACACACAGGGTTCTCCGTACCACTTCGACTCGGGTCTAACCCTTGACCTCTCGGATTAGGCCTGCGATTTTTATATGGTTGTTCATACTTTAAAAGACACTCGGTTTTTGTTTTTTTGTTTTTTTTTCAGATTTTTTCTACTCGATTAGAATTTTTTAGGATTCTTGGAAACGGTCATATTAATCGAAACGATTTACAATTCTAAAAAAAATTCTCAAAAATCGTGTGTCGGATATCGAAATTTTCGAACTTACAGCCGGAGTGGGGAGATTTTTCCGTCTTACCGTTTTCGGGCTTTTTCCGAAAAAAAAAACCATCAACAAAATTAGAATCGGGAATTATTTTACTATGGTACTTTACATTAATACTAAAAGAACTCCCTATTCTAATTTTGTCAAAGTTTTTTTTGTTTTTTTTTTCTTTGTTTTAGGAAAAATTTCCTTACTCTGGTTGTAAGCTTGAAAATTTTGATAACTGACACCATTTTTCGGAATATTTTCAGAATTTTGAATCGTGTCGATCAATATGACCGTTTTCAAAAATTACAGAATATTCGAATCGAATCGGAGAAGTCTAAAATTTGGAAAAAAAAAAAAAAAACACTGAGTGTCTTCCAAAGTGAGAACATGTCAAAAATCGCAAGTATACTCTGAGAGGTCAAGAGTGAGACCCAGGTCAAAGTGGTATGGAATGCCCCATAGACATACGTATACATGTATATTTAGATTTGAATTTCGAAATTTTAGATAGTTGGAAACTTAGCGTTTTGCCTTTACGTAAATTTGTTGGTCACCTCATCTTTTCAACAAAACAATATATTTTATACCACGATAATAGTTGATACTTTTTAACGTGCCGTTTATCAGCGTAGTTTTCGTTATTATCAAACGTTGATACATACCAGCAAAGAGATTAATTTTGAAAAATAAAAAACCAAAAAAACAAAAACCGATTCAAACTGTATTTTCTCTTTTCTCTTTTCTATATGATATAATATTAAATGAGAATAATAAAAAATATGCTTCTATGTTATTTGTATTATTTCTATTATTATTATTATTATTACCATTATCACTATTCAATTATCTAATATATAGTAAAACATCAAATAACTGCGCTAAAAGACACACCATTCTTTTTTTTTTCTTCTTTTTCTCTTCCAATACCCGTTAATAGAGATTTTATTGTTTTAACGTCAAATGACGACAAACGTGAGATAAAATAGTAAGATAAAAAAAGAACACAAAAAGTATAAGCAAACAAACTCCATCACCAAATGCAAATCTTCCAAGATAGTAAAGGATATATAGTTTAAAATAATATAGGGTATATTGTAGGTTAGATAGATTAAATTTAGGAGTTTATATTGTATGTATAATAATGTTATTAAACTTGGTATTATTATTATTATTATTATTGGTGGTATTATTATCATTGTTATTATTATTATTATTATTATTATTATTATTATTATTATTATGATCATTGTAGGTTGTGAGAAGATTTCATACAAAAATAACTAAATATCGTACATACATTAATATTAGCTACTTAAGTTCTAAAAGTAAATATTAAGATAAATTACACATAAAAATAAAAATAAGTGATGCGAACGTCGTGTCTTATACAATTGAATACCGAGAGTGAAAGACGGAAGAAGATTATAGAAGAAAAAGCAAAATAATAATAATAATAATAATAGAAATATTAATAATAATGATAGTAATACTATAATAGTAATGGTTATGATAGTGAACGAAACCTTAATACTTATTCTTAGTATCTTATGGTATACAATAATCACGAGATGAACAAAAAGAAAAAAAAAAGAGATGACGATGATAGCTAGAGAGACAATATAACTGCCAAATTTAAATAATAATAATGAATAAATTAAATAATTAATTACGCGAATTACCCAGCTGTAATAAATTTATAGTTGACTTATACCGTGAAACATAATATTAAATATAAATAAATAAATATATTCGTTTATTCATATTATATTAATTATCGTTTCGATATATACTTATACTCTATACATATACAAATATATACACACCTTATTATATCTTGTAACATGTGCTTATTGTTATTAGTATTTTTATATCACCGTAATCGTATTCTATATTATATATATATATATGTATATCTGTATAGGTAATTATTGTGCACGTCATTAAATGATGATCATTTTCACCCAGGTTTTGTGATTTTCATTATTATTATTTTGTGTAATTCTTATTTTTGGTATGATATCTCACTTTATCTATTATTCACATCTTCTCATATATTCTGAATGACATTCAATATTCAAAATATTCCAATTATGTTATTAATCGCAAAAAGAAATTGAAAATAATATTTAAAAAATAAACAAAATGGCCGCCCGGGCGTCCACCTCGCAACTTTAGACCGTAAGATCTATTAGCGGACTTTTAATTACCTCAAAAATCAAGTTTTGCGAGCTTCGCAATCCCCTGCATAATCGAAAAATGTAAATGTCATTGATTTTCGAACCGACGTACGAGCAGGATTCGAAGATATTCACGGTTCTTACGTCACAGTTACGCCACCTTCGGAGTATAATGTAAGAAGCGAAAAAAAAACCAACAAAAAAAAACTAAACGCAGGATTTCTTTTTGTTACATAAAGCCATTTTTTCAGACCATAATAATCCGAGATTCAGTCATTATAGCTGTGGTAATAGGGTTCAAACTTTATTCACCAAGCGCAAATATCATCGTTACGTATATAAAGAGATTGATAATAAATTAAGGTTGATAATCGAATATTTATCCGCATAAACTCGGTCGGGGTTTGTGTTGAAAGTTTCAAAAACGAAAGAAACATAAGCCTGTAGAAAAACGGAGTATACAATCAGTTAATTGTATTATCCAATTGTATACAACATTCGAATTAACGCAACATCGCATTTGTTTTTTGTATGTGAAACTAAAAAAAAATAAAAATGTTTTTAATCCTAGGTCCATCCATACAATGTCTGTGGTGTCTGTGCCTCGTTGCATTTTAAATCCGAGCTGCGTATAGAAGGTTATTGTATTGAGTAATCGCAGAAATTTGTCAAAATTGCGCAGTCGGCTAAAATCGATATCTGCGCATCCTGGGGCGAAAAATAATATTTGAACAAATGGATTCGGCGCCGTATAATTACTATCTAAAATATCATTAAATTTGTATTCAGAAGTGTATATGTGTGGTAATTTTAGTTTATATACTATATTAATTATCAAACATGAAATTCGCGGGTAATTTGTTTATATGCATAACAGTTCTAGAATAAAGGAAAAGAAAAGCTAAAAACTACAGAAAATGAAGAGTAAATCAATTATAAATATGACAGAAACGCTCTGTAGTGTGTATTAAGATTATATCGATTATATAGTGTAAATATTATTATAATATGAGGAATTATATGATTAAATAACAAAGAAGTCCACATTATGAGGTGATGTTTATTATTACTGATTATAACTATAAATATATCAAATAATTAAATACAGTAAACTTACAGAGGATTCATACTTACATTGATAAACGCGTAAATAATAAGTATATAAGCAAAATACACGCAAAGAGATTGTTCTAATTTCAAGTAATTATAATAATAATAATAATAATGTTGATGATAATGACGATTGGCGTGAAATAAATAAGAAAATAAAACTAAACAAAAGAAGAAATTGATTTATAATCATCTAATATAATAATATAATAATAATATTAATCGTAATTAAATCATACAGATGAATAAATTTATACTTATATGAAGCGCGACAGTTTGCACTAAATTATTGTGTAGAACCCGATTAATCATACAGAAGAAAATAAAAATACCTAATATACATGTATAGCAAAAAAAAAAAAAAAGAAGCGGAAAAAATACGAGAACATTAAAAAAATGAATGAAAACAAATAAAACAACAAAGTAGAGAACTAGACGTATAAAAAAATCCTAAATATGAAAACTAAAATCTAACGGGGGGAAAAAAAAAACATTGATGAAAACATTTATTATACTGAATTATATACATACATATACATATATATAATAGAATGTAAAGAAGACTAAGGTATAGGTATGATCGAGCATTTACGAAAAACGCTATCGGATAAGAATAATATAAATAATAAAATATGTAAGTCTTCGGACAGGATTGTTATACGCGTGCATACATAGGACGTCCAATGATTGAAAATCGATCATATAATATTGTTTTGTACTTCCAATTACACATACACTATACATAGGTATATAAAGCTATATATAATAATACATTATTATTATTATTATTAACGATAAGCGTTGAATATAGCTATAATTCTAATGATTACTACTACTACTATTATTATTATTATTATTATTATCAATATTATTGTGTACACTTAAATATAATAATAATAATAATCTTGTGAGATATTGCGATTAAATATGTACGTACCTTCTTATACTTACCAATGCAACCGAATGATCTTTATTCCATTATTATTATTATCATTACCAAATTTTTATTTTATTACGAGGCTCAATTATAATTCTATCGTATTTTTTGCTGCCTTTTCTCTTTCTATTTTTCCATAGTATCTTGATTTCAAATATTTTATTGATTTTGTAATTTGTTGATAATTTTTTTTTTCAACTGCGTGTTCTTTTCGTCTGATTCGCGTGAATATAATTTCGACACGTGTGTAGCATGATGTGAGAATTGAGGTAATTTTTAAATGATATGTGTTTCAGAAATGAAAAGAAAAGAAGTTTTTTATACTTTTATTTGGAATTTTCGATTTACACATGTACATACGTAACAATATAATCATTATAATTGTAATATATTAAAATCAAATAAATTATGAAATGAAAATGGAAAGTCACGAATCTTGAAAAAGAATCGAGGGTGGAGTTGCGGAATTAATTGTTATGCAAATCAAGAGTGGGGCCCGAAGTACCAATATTCAACAGCTTGACAAAAATAATTTATATTCATACTTCGTTAACTGATAATAAATCGAAAATCTTGTTCTACGTGTATGTCTTGTGTCTTTGTTCCATATGTTTTGAACGAATATATTTTATTATTTTCCGTTACATCCGGTTTCCAATAAATCTGCTCTTTATTCTTTGAACTAATCTCTTTTTCTTGCCCTCTTGATTCTTAAAGAGAGATTTAATGAAAATTATATCAACGATATCATACCTTGATAACATACATACATATAACTATGTAGTATAAGTAATTATTGCACTATGATAATAACAATCGGGAACCATTTCGGTTTTTTATTTTATTTATTTTTTACTTTTTTTGTTATTGCCTACTGATGGGATGGGATTTACGATCAACATACACGTAAATATACTTCCATGCCTGTATATATGTATATGGTATGTATAATTATTAATCGTAACAATAATAATAATGAGAATGATGAAGATTCATTACGTATATCTAAAGTTTTCGATTTTCTTACCACCTTATATTAGAATCAATAATCGGCCTGAATATTGTAATAATGTCAGTAGATGTATAATATGATTGCAGTAAATTGATTACCGGAAGTTTTAGATTCGTAAAAAAATGCATCTCTTCTTTATCGGTTTATCGTTTTAAAATCGTGCTTTGAAATAGCTGTCCTTATATTATCATACCTGTAGTATATAAGTCTTCTTCTTGATCCTTTTATCATTGGCTTATACCCGAAAGGGAAGTAGCCGCTATATGTATAGTAGTTTTCGAAGATCCATATTCAATCGTCCACGGACTTCAAGAACCACGAAAGTACGTTGCGAATAATTCAACGTCCTTTGAAGTCAGTAAGTATTTATTACGATTGGAAAATTTGAACCACTACGCTAATTGTGGTGAAAGTAGTTCTAGAATCTGCCACCAAAGCGTGGGGGAGCAACCTTTTTGATATGCAATCACGATGGCATTCAGGCTGCATGCGAGTTGCATGAAACAATATTAAGGCGAGTAGATTTAGTTGCATAAAACTAGGCGTGTTTATGCGTTTCACCAAACCGCCGTATAACTTTGTCGAAAAAAATCTTGGAAAGTTGTCAAAGACAGGATTCCAAAGAGGTAGTTTCAAGCTCTGAAACTATTGTTTAAAAAAAAAATAATAATACTCATTTTTCTATACGTCATTTAGGTGTTTGAAAAATGGTTTGTTTTTTCGCATATCTATCGCAATTATGTTATGTACTCGTTGAGAACTCAACGTAAACAAGTTCTAGAAGCTAAAGTTTCAGTCTAAGTAGTTTAGAGTCGAACAGGGGCTTCAATAATCGAATAACTATTACAAAACGAGGAATCAACTGGTGTATAGTTATGTATTTAACACAATAATTCACATTGTATGTATAATATAATATATCATGTATGTATATAACAGTACGGCTCTAATCCCATAAAATAATCATTTTTCTCAAATGTAATCACCGCCGTAAAGCAACCATTCAGTCAATAATTGCAACTTATGTTGTTTCCCCATCGAATTATCCTTCTCAAGAAGCTCGTCTAACATTCGCTTTTCATCCTCGTCAAGATCCTCAACCGCATCTAACGAGCTGACCACCATGCTCGGTAGGATAACGTCGTGGTACAAAAATATCTGCAAAATAAACCGAAAAAAAAGAAAAAAAAAAAAACAATTAGATTTGAAATATTTAATCGATTTTGATCAGAATTTCATTAGAATCTCAATTCCTGCATCAAACTGCATACACTTTTATGTATAAAATAAAACTTTTCATATCAATTAAGTTGGCCACATTTTCTTTCTTTTCACTATTGTTTCGAGCCATTATCTAAATTACCTAGTGAAAATGAACAAAAATAGAATTGCCTGTATAAAGAGAGTCTTTGGTCAAGAAAATTTTGTATTTTCAACTTGGTTTTGAAATGCCTATTTCAAAATTTCAAAATATGCGGAATATTTTTTTGTTTTTGTTCCTGTTTTTTTTTTTTTTTTCGTCTTTTTCTTGCAACCCCAATTAAAAATCGAAAGAATAACTCGTATTTTATTGAATCCGTACTTTGTTTTGAAACGTGTTGTAGACGAGGCAGGGACTGGAGGAACCAGATGCAATGCTGTAATTTCCTGTGCAAAAGGCTCGTACTGGTTCTTCAAACTGAAAACGGATGCTGTTCTTTTGCTGATCGAGTATGTAGGTCTGACCGTCCCAAGCGCAGGCCACTATCTCATCACTTCCGTCGCAAGTCACATCTAATCGACATAAAGCGAATATTTGGTGATCGACTTGCATTGCCCTGGAAAATAGAATAAAATAAAACAAAATTAGGAAATATTCAAAATTCAACCGTCTGTGATTCTCCACAGAATTCAAAACAGGAAACAAGAGAGAAAAATTAATGAATTCCGTTCAAGCCCTATGCTGCATGTGTTCCGTCATTGAAATAATTCAAAATTGTTGGGCGCAATTCTTAATCGTTAATGAGAGAAAAACTAACTTGAAGAAATCCGGTTTCAATCACAGAGGGGATCAGAAATCGAAAAAAAAGCTTGTTATCTCTGTGAAAAACGGAAATTTTCAGCATTCGTTTGCGTTCTTTTTATGCATCTGTAATGTAGATGATGCGAGAGTTGGAAACAACGAACAAAAAATGACGGGGTTTGGATCTTTGAAACTTTATTTTTTTTTATTTCGAAACCGCTAAGTACTTTACTGTAATGATTTGACCAGTTCAAGTTCAACTCGAGGAACGCATGGGGCCATGGACCAATGAATATGAATAAAATCTGCGAGGGAAAGTTCAAACGGTTTAGGCTTACCAGAGAATAACTTCGTCCTGTACGAGCATAATTGTTCCATCCAAAGTGGCCAAGGCGTAGGGTTTCCCTTTCTTTATTTGGGAAGGAGAGACGTTGTCTTCATTGTGGTTTTCTCCGCTTTCGATATTGTTGTTATTTTCTTTCGAATCGTCGTCGATTGAGAGAGAGGAAAAGTCCTTGATAGTTGGAAGAACGGATTTCTTATCTATTTCTACTTCGATTTCTCCCAAAACTACGTTGCCCCCTACGAGGTTTCCGTCAACGGAATCGATCCCTTGAGGTACATTTCTACTAGGATAACATCTGACGGTCTCGTTCTGCAGCGCAGAAAACGATTCCCTTCTTCTAAAATGATCCGCTGCGTCGAGAAGACCTGCTTTTCGCATTTCCGGCTGAGAATAATTCCGTTTAAATTCCAAAGACGGTCTTTTCGGCTCGTTTAAACCCAGCTGAGTGTCGTCAGAGAAGATAGTTTGTGCCTTGAGAATGGTACTCTTGTGCTCCAGAGGATATCTCGCCAACTCGCAATCCAGGGATGAGACAAACTCGTGTTTCCCTGGCTCGAGATCTCCAATTATTTCTGTTGAAATGTTTGGATTTCGCATTCTGGAGATCCCCAAGGTCTGGTAGTCAACGCAACTCGCCGCTACCTCACTACTCGTCTCAGATATATCGGCTCCGTTGAAATTACTCTCTTCCGGACTGCATTTTATCCTCATAAACGTTCCCCCTGGCTGCGCGACCAGCAGAGTTGGCGTTCCGTCTCCTGTGTGCTGAAATTTTATTCATTTATTAAATTTATTTCCATTATTTATTCATCTGTAATTGAATCAAAACGAATAATAGATTATCGTCGATCCCTAATTCGAGTTTCCTTTCTGTAAATACATAGTCGAATAACTCTTCTGAACGATTTTTAGTTTGTTTAATTTTTTTTCTAAGCACCTGTAAGGTGACGGTGCCGATTTGGTCGGTGCATTCCCATTTATTGAGTCCGACAAGTCGTCCAGTGCCAAGTTCTGCGTTGCTAGACCATCTGTAAGATCTTACAACCCTGTCGGTTAAGCCTAGGATCATCTCCATGGCTCCATCTTTGTCCACATCAGCCAAAAGCACTATTTTTGTATTAGTTGGGATTCTCTGGACGTGGACACACTCCATTTTTCCTGAGGGCTCGTTAGAGTCTCCGATATTATCCAGTTGGTCAGATCCTATCGAACTTATCATACTGCTCATCCCAGTCGCCGCATCCACACTAGTTGGTCCTGTAGGGATTTTGAGAAAATAATGAAGATGTGATATACGAGCTTTGTTTTCAGTCCCTGTATTAATTCTGAGAATAAAGATTCTAGAGAATAGCAAAAATAATAGTTCTAATATCCAGGACTGTCCATAAGTGCAAGATCGTGTTGTGAATTTCCAAGACAAAACAAAGAGTGCGATATCTCAGCATGAGGACACATCGTAGAAACACATTTTCGAAATCATCCTAGAGCAGAGAAAACAGGCTTTTCAAAGCTCTCTGTGAAATGTTTCTATTTTTTCTGTTTTTCTTGCTTTCGAAATAATTCTAAAACAGGTGATTTTTCATTGGTTATTTTATCATTTTTTAATTGATATTCTAGTCCAAAATCATTTGAGGGCATTTGGCGCTGGATCAGGAATTTTGTAAGCCGTTAATTATGAACAAAGAAATTGTAAAAAACCGCCTCTTTTCAAAATTATTGTGAAATAAAACAGAAACATCAATAAAATATCTCACAAAGAACTTTGTAAAGCCTATTTCCTCTGGTTCGAAATACTTTCCTGATGTTTCTCCTGCAACATTTTTTCCTCTGCGAAAATCACACTCTATGTTCTACTTTGGAATTTGTAAACTAATCTCAAACTCATAGCCGGTATGAAAGATTAATTCTGAGAGAAAGAATTCAAAGAGTTTTTTTTTTTTATCAAAAGGCCTAAAAACCATAAATAATTTGCACAAATATAGCCACATTTTAATGTATTCTTTACAAACCAGCCAGGCAACTGGATGGCTCCTGCGAAGCAGGCTCTCGTATTGTTGGCAGAATTCCGAGGGACCCAAGCGAAGCTGCAGCTGGATTGACAGGACGAGGGCTATAGAATATGTGTACCCATCCATCCCCGCAAACAACAACTAAAGCGTTTCTACCGATGTTAAAAATGTCTCCAATTGTCAGGGAGGTGATGAGACCGAGGCCAGTAATTTTCTGCCACAAATCAGGGCCCTGAAATGCACAGGAATAAATCAGAGGATTGAACGCTAGCAAGAATTCCCGAAAATTTGGTCTTTTGAAACGTTCTAAATACTTTGAAGATGTATAGCTCTCCCTCGGCTGTACCAACAACGAGTTCGTTGTCTCCGTCGTTGTCAACGTCGCCAATAGACATCCCGTGTCTGAATACCGTTCCTGGAACGTCCCATTGTACCCGTTTGACAAAGCTCACAGCTCGCATAGTAGCTGAGGTCGATGATTGTTGACTGTTAAGCTGCGGACCTTAAAACGTTAAGAGGTAATCTGTGATCCCTGATTTTGGGACTCAAGTATTGCCAACGAGTAGGAGGCCAGACTATGCAAGTTGCTTTCGCGGTCACTAAACCCAGGGAAATTGGCCCGAAGCTATTAGAGTCCATAGAATGACCCGTGTGGTCTCCCTCGACCCAACAATGACCCTCTGGGACCTGGGAGAATAATTCAGAAGTTATTTTCATGGAAAAAATATGTTTTTTTTTTTTTTTTTGTAAAAGGGATTTTTCAATAAGTAGCATGTTTTTCAATGTATGAAGTTTTTCCTTTCGGTAAACATGTTTTCAAGTTCAGAAGTACGTGCTTCTGTACAGATCATACTTTTCTTATATGAATAGCGTTCATTTCATATAAAATATGTCTTTCCGTATGCGAATGCGCTTTTCTTGAACGAAACATGTTGTTTGTTTTGTTTTTTGTTCTGCAAGTCATGTTTTGAGCATGTGAAAATACTTCTCTTCAATAGAAATCATGTTTTTCTGAAGCAAAAATACTCCCTTTTTCCATAAAACATGTTTTTCACTATGCGAATAGTGTTCATTATTTGCGAAACATGCGTATGTAAGTCAAAGGCGTTATTTTTGTACTATACACGATCTCGGCTGGATAAATGTTTTTTGTTTTTTGCAAAATATGTTTTATCTTACGCAAAACCTAAACTTGTACTAAACATGTTTGTCGTGTGTGCAAAATCTTCCTTTTTGTATGAAATGTTTTTTATTTAAAGATGCTTTGTTATGAAATAGAAGCAAACATGCATTGAAAACATGTTTCCGTTCAACCACAACATGTTCTTTGTTCTTTGTTTCAACTGTTTTTCAATGTGTTCATTCTGTAATGATTCTTTCGAAACAGATGATGTTTGGTTTTTTTTTTAAAGTCATGGTTTTTTAGGCAAAAACCAGTTCTTTGCTCTCAAATAACATGTATTTTTAAATATGATGCCTTCGACCATATTTCGGATGGTAGTGAATAATGTTGATGGCAATATCGAACCTGAATGAATTCTGATTTGTATCCAATGGTGGCTACGACGTCGCCAGGAAGTCCGATTACTCGTTTGATCAGTTTTTGATTGGGGAACTTTGGAGAACTAAGAGAAATAATGTCCCCTCGTTCGATCTTGTATCCGCGTATCGCCCAACGATTAAGATAAACGTAATCTTCCTCTTCTAGGATCGGGTTCAGAGCTGGCTGCATCGAAACACCTTCGACTCTTGCCACATATCCAACTGTGTCTAAGAACGTTATCCCTATAGGTATGCCTATGAGGATGTTCCGCAGGATGGGCGGTAGCCCCATGTAATATTATCACTCTTCGGACTGCAGAATTCTTGGCTTAGGAAATCTGGCAAAACAAATCGATGACACGATCTGTTTATTTACATTTGATGTACTGGATAAATTCGTAATTGCACAATAGTTTTACAAAAATCGAATTTATATAAAACGGTTTGTTCTAGAAAATTCGAATTTTTGAATGAACCAACAAAATTCGTTTTCGGTGCTTCGGAAATCATTAATAAAATCCTGAACTTCAAGATTATATTGCCTGAATAACATATCAGTATGCTATATTTAGAATGGGGTAATTTTTTTTTCAAATTCTGAAAACACTCTATGCTTTAAAGTAAAAAAAAAGTTCGGAAAAATGGTGATTCTGTGGATAAAAATGATCAATAACCCACACCTAGTGGGCTGAAGATATCGTGAGAACTCTGGAAATTCGAACTATCCCGTGGATTGTTTGAAATTAGTTTGATGTAAGTTTGGGTCAGGAAATTAGGTAAAGAATTATTGGAAGCTACTTGATGACGTGTATCGTATAAGAATTTATTAAAGATCTAAACTTTCCAATACATACGTCCGTGACTTTCCACATTTAAACAGAATTAGGTTAGTTTCATTGAGATTATGTTAGATTAGGCTAGATTCAAGATCACTCGTTGAATTAGAAGCTCAAAATCAATATCATACATGACTTGAACGTTTATTTGAAGATCAAACCGAAAAATCTCGCAATTATTCGAAAATCAAAATACACAAATGCGGTGAAGATTCAAACGTTGAAGAAGAAAAAAATTACATAACCTGTACGACAGAAACTATTCATCCATGTATCTCGAATATCGACCGAATTATAACTCATTATACCTATTATTATGAACGATAATTAAGAAAAAACCAGTAATAACAGAAATAAATTGACTACGGTAATGATTGATGAAAATTTTCGACTTTATCTGAGGTTATATTTGGCCCGTGGTTTTCGTCAGCCGACCACGGCACAAGTTTCGTTTGATACATACACAACTTCATATTACATTATATCAATTTTATTTTTTCAATCATCAAATACACGTCTGTTACATACCTCAATATAACAAAGAGAATTGACAAATCGGAGAGACTAGCAGTCGAAAATCATAACACGACACAACAAAATACATTAGAAATAATGATAACAATAGTAAGAATGGAACAGCTGCTAGCGGGGATGCCCCCCTCGAAGATAAAGAACCCGAATGATCGGACCAATCAGAAGCCGGAGTTTGCATCGACTCACGACTGCAAGAATCTCGAATCACGGTGTTGAGAGATAAAAACAATAACGACCAAAATTACATTGCAGTATATCTATATATTTGCACACTATAGATATACTACAACGTTATTCCGGTCGATAAATTTGGACACTGTTCCGTCTCTAAGCTCCTTTTTAAAACTCGCGCTATTGTAGATCGTGTTTCAGCCGCTAGGTGTCGCTTCAAAGGCGATATTTATCATATTTTAGTTGATCCATTCGGCATTCTCATTCCGCAGCGTGTCAATAGCCAAGATGGCTCTAGGCTTGAGGTGAGCGTAAATTTATTGTTACATTCATAAATGTTTATACTAACAATCCTTGAACGCGCTCTTGCAATTATTGGATATTATTAACTATCGATTTGAAAGTTTGTCTGCACGTATAACAATTATTGACACAAATAGACGGTAGATTTAGTAAAAAGGCGTTATTATCAATGTTTCCTGCGCTCTCGTGGACCCGCTGACGTGTCTATTCCGCGCCGGTGGCAACCGGCGCTGCCTCCTTTCGATTTAAACCTCATTTTCGAGATAATACGGCAATTATCTGACTTGTTGAATGAAGAATCCCACGGAACAATTACACACTTTTATACATATATAATATATTCTATTTCATCCCATACTTATTTCTATATTTCTATCTACACGCAATTATGTTGTTTGTCATTGTTTGCCTTCTCATTAATTGGTAGCCGCACACACGTATACGAGAATAATGGATGTATTCGATTGAAAACCAACCGTAATTTTCTCGACGCTGTGACTTCACGCGTTATCATTGATAATCTTCTCAAGTTTTTCACCTGAAAAAAGAACTGAAAGCAACAAATGAACAACAAACCTCAATGATTATATGTTCCATCTTCCATAGTCAATTTATTCATAAGCTGCGATTTAGGAACACCCGGTTCGTCGTTCGCGAGTATTTGCGATTTGAAATTCGAATTTCGAACGTCCTTGAAAATCGTACGTATTCGTTGAAATCGAACGAAAAACGATCGTCAGCTGGCTCTCTAGATTGGGGTGTTCGCTTTTTTATGAAAATCTGCGTTCTACGTAGTTTTTCTTGAGTCTATTGAATACAAAAAAATAAACGAACCCGGGGGGATGAAACCATTTGCAGCCGTATTCTGAAATCTATCCTATAATTGCAGTATAAACAATAGATACATGCTAGTCGATATTTAAAAAAATTGGGGCAGCGCTGAATTCCCGATTTGAAATTGGAATTGTTGACGTTCTTTCAAATATGAAATCGAATGAAAGACGATCATTACCGGATCCGATATTTAATTTTTATTACAATAATGTTCGGATTCCAAATATGAAGTAGGAAAAGTTCCGTTAAATTAAAAACAAAAAACGAATACGAAACTGTTTCAATTCATAAGATTAACTTTCTCGGTTTTTTATTCTATTGTTTTTTTTTTTTTTCAAATAACTTCAATATGGAAACTTGAGAAGATATTTTACAACGAAATGAAATTATAGTCGTCCTAATTATGACGTTATTTAACCATCCTCCACACTTTACACGAGAATAATTATTATCTAATCTATATGACGATCTTATACTAGTGGTAGTGAGGTATAGTGAGGTAAATCGAATAGCACATTTGTAAGCAACGCAGTTTATCATCTTATGCAAATAAAACGAAGATCCCCTCCTTCGTTGTAGGCAGATAGAATATACAACGATAAAGCGCAGTTCAAAGAACTTGGATTCATTATTAGAAAAAATAACTTTGTTCTATATTATTTATAATTATACATGTATAGCGTATAATATACACTGATACATCTGGTGATTTAGAATTCGTGACGAATATTTTACAGGGTGAATCTTTGTAAAATTAAAGTTGAATGTTCTGTAGTCATAGCAGATTGTTATGTAAACGAAAGGTATTGAAACAGTTTTCATGTCAGTTGATGGAAATTTGACGAAAAAGAATGTCAAAGTAAAAAGTTGGTTTTTGGAAAACTGGCTAAGGAACTTTCGACTTTAATTTTAACAATGATTCACTTTGTAAGATATTCGTCATGAATTCTGAATCACCCTGTATGGATTTTTACCCCATTAGAAATATGTATTCATATTTTATATCCGATTTCAGATTAGGCCTTCTTCTGGCCGCAGTTTGCTGCGTCTATTTAGTTAGTGCTGTAGACAGAAACAACTTCAAAACATGCGAACAAAGCAGCTTTTGTCGGCAAGTATACTAATGAAAGAGAAAAATTGAATAAATAAAGAAAATCGTTGCTATTACAATCGTCCAGATTTATCAATACGTATAAATAATCAGATAAGATGACAGACGGAATTGAAGTATTCATCTTTTCCTGGGTTTTTCATGATTCTGAAATTCAAAGCAGCTTGTGAACAAGAAATGTATAAGCTTATTCTAGCTTCTTATATCTTTACGCTTTATCTACCCAACTCCTTTATGGCTTCTATATTGGGGCAGAGTTCAACTCGTAACCACATGTGATGGATATACAATGTTCATGTATGTGTGGGTACAGTCAAAGGGATTATCTTGTAATTGAATACTTGATGATTGATATTATTTAGTATGTAATTCAATTTCAAGCAATTGGAATCATTGAGCATTTAATTATGATCCAAAATATTGAATACCGAATAACTAATGAATCATGAATAATTCGATGAAATCGTGATTGAATTTCGTGAAGATTTCTACAATTTTGGAGTAACTCATGTAATTTCAAAGGAAATTTGGATGACTCTTGAAAATATCGAATAGAGTTGCAATATTTTGAGAAAATCTTTTGATTTTAGACCGATGAATTAATAGCGGAATTTTAATCAAGTTTGACAAATCCAAATCGGATGTGGGAAATTTCATAGAAGACACTCAGGATTCTGATTAAATTCTGTAGAAACCAATGAAATCCATGAAACAGTAAAGTAATTGTATAGAATATTCTGTGGCTCCACAAAATTCCTTATAAATTGTAAGAATTTCAAGAAATTTGAAAAATTCCCTCAGTATAAAGAGGGATCCAAGAAATCAAAATGAATTTCTCCAAGTTCTGTGATTCCGATATTTCAAAGGTTTCAAATTCCAAACTCAAGATAATTGAAAAGTATTTGATAAAGAAAAATCAGATATTATGGAGAGACCCTTTTTGATTAATTTGAGTCCAAAATCAATAGGACATGGACCTAAAATTTGCTGCGAAAACTCTAAAAACATCTAAAACACGATGAATAATAAAATCCTTTGTATAGATAGCAGCAAATTAGTTGTTACCATCTCCCAGAGTCAATAGTGTATCAAACAATCTGTATTTGACATGAATTCCGTTCTCCACAAATTTAAGTATTCAAATCTCCTCTATTCAGGCGCTGCCGCAAAGTCGAGCCAGAGAAAACACCGTATAAATTATTGAGCTCCGTGCAAGTTCAGGGCTCAGAATTGCACGGTGAGCTATTTAACAAGGATACCGGAGTTCTCTATGTCTTCCGGCTGACCGGATTAGTCGACAATACCTTCAGGGTTTACATCAACGAGAAAAACCCATTGAAAGAAAGATATGAAGTTCAGGATGCCCTCGCCGGCGAACCTTCCCCTACCAATATCAAACTCGTCGAACAAACTGCGGAGTATATTGTCGTCGCTACTGATACAGCCAAGGCTAAACTCTTCCTCGAACCGTTCAGGATCGACCTTTTCATCGGCGAGCAACTCGTCCTCTCTGTTAACGCCAGGGGACTCATGCGGTTTGAACATTTACGCACAAAAGCACAACAGTAAGTTACATTGGGAATAGAATATTATTTTATGTTCTGTTTAAAAGAGACTTTTATTTTGGCGATGGAGATAAAAGACAGTGTAGTATATTGTGAGGTATATTTTTTGTGATTTGTTATGATCATTGAAATATTGCTGGATTTTTTTGAAGTCTAGATAAAACGAGGAAAAAATTTGTATGGTTGTGAGAAGAAACGTAAACGTAACGGAAACTTCAAAGAATTTGTTGAAAAATCCAAAATATCCATGGAATCCTTAAAACTAGATAGAACTTTCAGAGAATTAATGAAATTCTCGACAGAAATTCAAGAACAAGTATCAAAAAATTTTATTTTGTCATAAAATAGAAAAAAACTCTTCATCGAAATCTTAGAAACTTACAAGAAGTTCTAAAAATCCTCAAATGTCTAAAGATCTCAAAGAATGCCTGACAGAATTACCAGAACCAATACACATATTTCAATGATAAAGAACAATGGGGTGAATAAAATAAAAAAACGCTGCATTGTAAAATCATGACATATTCTTGCTACTTAAAATCACTTTTGATCCGTAGGATCCACAAGTAAAGACACAAATTCAAGATAACAAAGTTTTTTATGATCCAGAACCGAAATTACACCTCATTATAGCATATAATAAATTCTATGACACAGATAACAGCCTTCCATCACCTTTGCCCGATTCAATTACATAATATGTACATATTTAGAACCCTCGGATGATGAACAGTCGATATATTCACTTAAATTGCATTAGAAAACCACTAGGTTATACAAAAGAAAGCAGAGAATTTTAGTTTTTGGCTTGATTTACCACTGATTTCAATTCCCAATGTGAAAATCATAGAAAACCGGAGGGCGAGGAGGCTGAAAAACCTGCAGATGTTGAGCCAGAGTTTCCTGGAGACGGCGCAGAGTCGGACCCTGGTGCTTGGGAAGAAAATTTCAAATCTCATCATGATTCTAAGCCCTACGGACCAGAAGCCGTCGCTCTGGACTTCACCTTTGTCGGAGCAGAACATGCGTATGGAATCCCAGAGCACGCCGGATCCTTTGCGCTGAAATCAACTAAGAAGACCGACCCTTACAGACTGTACAATCTCGACGTTTTCGAGTACGAAATAGACGATTTCATGTCCCTCTACGGAGCCATTCCTGTGCTCTTTGGCCACGGGTAAGGTTTATGTTCCTAAGAATCGGAATTTGAAGGTGAAAATCGTAAGACTAATCCTATTTTTCAAATTAACAGCAAGGAGGGAACCTCCGGAGTCTTTTGGCACAACGCCGCTGAGACTTGGGTCGATATAACTTCTAGCTCGGATCATAATGTTGTCGAAAGTATCGTCAATTTCGTTTCTGGGTCCACCCCTAAGCCCCAAGTTAATGGGCACTTCATGTCTGAGTCTGGCGTCATCGATGTATTCCTGATGCTCGGTCCCAAGCCATTTGACGCTTTCAAACAATACACTAAGCTGACTGGAACTGGACCGCTGCCTCAGGTAATTTGGACTTACTTCTTTTGAAATCTGTTGGTATTATCGAAGAGCCGCTTTCGCAATGTTGTTTTGTGGATTCTACTTCATATTTTCAAGAAATTTTCCAAGTTTGTGGAATAATTGGGGAATTAGATGAATTATTTGACACTTGAGTATCTGACTAGAGAGAATCTGACAAAATCCTGTTGGACATCTGCGTCAATTCTTGAAAGATTCATGGACATTTAGGAGAAATTTATTTTACAATACCGGAATTGTTGAAATCTTGATAAAACCTGTTGAAGTTATAGCGAAATGGTGTAATAGTTTGTAACATCTCTTTAAAGTCTTCACAAAGGGATTGCAATTTTGTTGAAACTCTCATTTTCATTCAAATTCATTCAGAATTTCTAAATAAAAACGAAATTCATTATAAACTGATGTAATGCAGAAGAGGATGTGATAAAAATTTGCTAAAATTGATTAGAATATGAATTCGTGAAAGTCTTTCGAGATCTTTCGAAATTTTAGTCAATGAAGCTTCAAATTAATTTAATTATCTAAGAAATTCATCACATGCTATTAAAATCTTAGAAGACTTGCAAATTTATAATAAAATTCTACAGGAAGTTGTGAAATCTTCTCAAAATGATGAGAAAATCTATGGAGCTTGTCGAATTTTGAAGAAATCTTCTGGTTATTCATTTCATTTCTTCAAAATTTTTGAATGTCCGTAAAATCGTTTAAAATCTGATTTATAATCAAAGAAAATGTAATCGAAATTCTGTAGAATAGATTGAAATGAAATCAGATCAAATCATTATTGAAATCTGTGACATATTTTTGTAAAATATACGAAATATCTTGATAAATCTTATGCAATTTGTCAGGAAATCTTCACACCAAGTGAAGTTTTTAGAAATTCATGAAACTATAAAATCCACAAAAAATGTTAAAGTTCTAGTAAAATCTCATAAAAATTCTTACGTGTCTTCGATCTCTCAGACAAATCGATGTACGTTAAAAATCTGTAATTCAGATATATTCAGAAAATCGCATCGAATTCCGAAGAAATCTCCTAGATCTTATGTAAGTTCTAGAATCTTCAATCAACAAAAAGTGTTAAAAAAGAAAACATGCCTTTGATCTTCCAGAATCCATTAAAACAAATATTAAAAATTTTTTCTGGCACTTTTCCTGCTCTGAATGTAATCGAATTTCCAGGTATTCGCATTAGGATATCACCAGTCGCGCTGGAACTACAACGACCAGGACGATGTGCGCCAGATAGCGGATACCTTCGACAAATACGATATGCCGATGGAGGCGATGTGGCTGGACATCGAGTACACCGACGGAAAGAAATACTTCACCTGGGACCCAAGGAGGTTCTCAGAGCCGTTGGACATGGTTCGCAATTTAACGGAAAAGGGAAGAAAGCTGGTGATCATTGTCGACCCTCACACAAAGCGGGACCCCAACTATTTCATCCACAACGAAGCAACCAGCTTGGGATATTACGTCAAAGACAAGAACGGAAAGGACTTTGAGGGATGGTGCTGGCCCGGCGCGAGCTCTTATCTTGATTTCTTCAATCCTAAAGTGCGAGAGTATTACATGAGCCAATACAGCTTGGACAAATTCAAGGGCACGACAAACGACGTCTATCTTTGGAATGATATGAATGAGCCTAGCGTTTTCAACGGGCCTGAAGTCACAATGCCTAAGGATATGATTCAACATCCAAACTGGGAACACAGAGATATCCATAATATTCATGGACTGATGGTCATCGCTTCGACTTATGAAGCTTTATTCAAAAGGTAGCGTATCCTGATTGAAAGAAAATTGATAAATGCTGTTTGGTCATCGACTAAGTATAGAAGTTAAAAAACTTCTAAGTCGAAGGAATATCAAGAGCCATCTACTTTCAAAATTATCTCTAAACCGAGAGCAAAATTATATGAATATTTGACAAAGGAAAGAACTTGTTTTCTCTTTAAAATACTTTTTTGAATATTTTGTCTACGATGTTCTTTCAGCGAGATACTGCAATTTTTATTCTACCTAAGAATCAGCAAAGCGATCTCAAACTCGATGTAAATCTCGGTGTTACTTTTTAGACAATGATTCCAAGAGCTTTTAGTTAGAGAAACGAGAAATACAAAGGAAATTCTTCAAACCTTAATAGCAATCTCGATTCACCTCGCTCTATAAAAATACCCAAGTTTATAAATTTCTTCAGGTCTGGCGGAACCCTGCGGCCGTTTGTTTTGACACGAGCATTCTTTGCGGGATCGCAGCGTTATGGAACGATGTGGACAGGTGATAACAGCGGAGAATGGAGTCACCTGCGCGTCAGTTATCCGATGTGTCTATCTATGGCGATATCTGGATTTTCATTTTGCGGAGCAGACGTAGGTGGTTTTTTCAAAAACCCAGACGTCGAGCTGTTTACAAGATGGAATCAGGCTGGCGCTTGGCTTCCCTTCTTCCGTCAGCATTCTCACATTGAAACAAGACGCAGAGAGCCATGGACTTTCAATGACCAAACAACTGCCATAATGCGAGAAACCTTCAAGAGACGCTACTCGTTCCTTCCTCTGTGGTACACACTATTCAGGGAGGGCGAAATCAACGGAGATCCGGTTATCAGACCTATCTGGGCTCATTACCCAACTGAATCAGAGGCTTTTGCTTTAGACGACCACATTTTGGTTGGAGACTCGATCCTCGTTAGGCCCGTTTTTGAGCCCGGTGTGAGCGAAGTCAGCGTCTATTTCCCAGGAGAGGGTAAAGTCGCTTGGTACAACATCGACACGATGCAAGAATACAGGAAACCTGGAGCCGTCAGCATTCCGGTGACCATGGAGAGGATTCCAGTGTACCAAAGAAGCGGTTCTATCGTCCCGAGGAAAATGAGATCGCGACGAAGCACACCCGCGATGAAAAACGATCCCTACACTCTGATCGTCGTTGCAGATGACGCTGGGGAGGCCACCGGGACTTTGTATATCGATGACGAAGTCAGCTACGAATATAAACATGGAAAATATCTTTACATCAGGTTTAATTTGAGCGGGAAGAAACTTACCTCTAGCTTCATTGACAAACTCGCTACTTTTGATACCAAGAGCTGGCTGGAAAGAGTCGATATCGCTAATCCACCTAAGGGAGTGAAATCTGCTCGTTTGACGTCAAAGAGTAAGTGGATTTTAATTAAATAGTAAAAAAAGGTCTGAGGGTTCAATGAAATTTGTTAAATTTCAAGAAAAATAGCGGAATTGTGCAATATTTTCCAGAAAACAGAAGAAATTCAATAAGTTATTGGAAAAATTAATAGAATCTCTAAAATTCGGCAAAAACGCTTAGAGAAATCTCAGCGAAATGCATAGAATTTTGAAAAAAAAATGTCATGTCTTCATAAAATTGTGAAATATTTTTCGGAAGACAGCAGAAATTTCAAAAAACTAGTATGAAATCCTTGAAATACAAAAAAATTCCAACAGAAATGTATAAGATTCTAAAAAAATTTCAATTCTTCATTAAATCGTCAGAAATCTTTCATAAAATAGTAGAAACTTCGAAGAACTAGTACAAAAATCTTTAAAATCACAAAAACTTGACTAGGAACGCTTAGGGAAATCGATAGAATCCTAAAAACATTCGAGAATAATGTGGAAAATCTTCGAGTCTTCAGAAAATCTATAAGATGTTGTTAATATTGTTATTCGTTTTTTGTTTTTAGGTGGAGTTGTTGATCTGGAGGCAAAATACAACCCGTCAAACAATGTGCTAACCATTCGTAAGCCGGGAGTAAACATGGGATTGGAATGGAGCATTGAATTGTTGAGCTAGATGTAAAATTAGTTTTGTTAATAATCGCAGCGAGTAATAATCATTCAACATTTCAGATCTCATCCTCAGTAATAGAGTAAGAGAGAAAGTTTGCTGTTCTTTTAGAACGTCGTAATAAAATGTAATATCATATTATACATATAAGATTGTAGTCGATGGAGGATAGATGTGTGTGAGTCGATTGATCGTAATTTACACTTTTTTTATTAAAGACACACCAAAAAGTACACAGACAGACACATATACTCACGCGTAGATACATACATGTTGTTTTTTAACAAATATGTATATGCGAACGATGGCTAACACCTTTACGCAATACTATTCTACAACGAATATAATAAAATCTGTTGGAAAATAATCTTTCTTATTATATTTATTCCCCTGAAATCTAAACCATTTTATATTTATAACAGGAATATCCATCCTTGATTAAACAAATTCAAATCCCAAGAGAAAGACGGAGGCAAGTGATCCTCAAAGATTAAATCCTCCGCAGGGCTATTGTCGATCAATTGAAACTGCAGAGCTGGTTGGTTCAGCTCCACTTTCAATCTGCGAATCAATAACGAAGGATAAAAATATCAGTGCTAACAGTAGAAATCAGATTCTCAGCAATTCTAGTCACTAGCCCAGAGTGAAACAAGTGAATTTTGGCGGATCGTATTCTAATAGTGTGGGAAACAGTTTACAATCGATATCCGCTGTTCCGACAAACAACTCAAAGATTTGAATTAAAATATTGAACGTAGGGTTTAAATGGATAAGAACCCTGAAAGACCAATTGGCACTAAAAAATTCATAAAAACACACCGGATCAGTCGATTTCAGTCTTCTTAGGCTTATTCAAAGCAGAAAGGATGTAACTTCCATGTGCTCAGTTTTGGAGACGCGAGCTTTTTAAAAATGGGTTTTTCCCCCAGAAAATCAATATTTCATTGAATCCTTCGATCAAGTACTAGATAATTTCATACAAACACTAAATATTGATGAATATTTTTCAATAAAATAAATTGAAAACTTCTGTATGTTTTCGTGAGTAATGGTGATATATGTACCCTCTTAAGAGTACAAGTCTTTCGAATGCTGTTCAATTCCGTTTTTCAGATACTCAATTCGTTTTGGTTTACTGGGATATAGCAAGCAGGGCTCAAAGTGGTTTAGAGAATATATGTATAAGGATGATTCCCAGTCTGCATATCTATAGTTAATGAATATCAATAGTATCTCTATTAAAATATTATGGATTGAAGATTTTTCAATTCTTTCACCATACATATAAAAATATATGTGAATTACTTATTGAAATCTTATTTTTTAAATGAACCTGTTTTTTTTTTTTTTTCTTTTTTTTTTAAATCACCGCCAGGTACGGGGACAAGAAAGTCAATATTACGATGGTCTGATAAATTGATTGGCTAGATGAAAAATGGAAAGTGTAAAATCTGTAAGCTCGTTTTGTTTGTCATTTGAATAACATGGGATTTTCAGACTAATCAGCCATTATTTTTTTGACTTGTCCCTAAGCCCGCGAAAAAAAATCTTTTTTTACATAAATCTATTGTTCATGGGTACAACTACACGTACACTTTTTTACAAGGCGTTATCACAACTTTAACGCCCCCCATCCTCTTGATATTATACACGACGTCAACTTGATCAACTTGACTACCTGTTTTTATCCGCTTGGTGCTTTGCAGTATTTTACCAATTAAAAGGCAGTCTTATCTACGTCATAAGTTTGTAAAAAAAAGTAATTGTACATGTAGGAAAAAATATGTATTTCAGAACACATCGTTTACACTTTATATATTTTTAAAAATAATAATTAAAATTAAAATGTTTTCATCACAGTCTGTTTTTTTGGATTGGGAAAGCTTTTACGATATTCCGAGACTATCTGAAAAATATACTGCCTTTGATCTTCGTTCCGTGTAAGAATATTATTGTATTCTTCCATTAAATGGACTGCTCTCTCAGCCGGATCATTTACGACCTTTAAATGTTTGACCACATTCAAAACTTTGTTAAAATGTTCATCTTCAGGCCAAGAAAAATTCGTACTTATTTCGAATCTCGTGAAAAAGTTTAGCGATTGTGGAAATATGAAGTAATCCATCTCTTTGTTGAGTATAGTAATAATATCTTTCGCATTTATCTTTATGCGATTGGAGTGGAATCCTCTTCGGTTTCGTCACTCGTGTTTAACCCGAGCAACATTTTTCGTTTCACGCGCAGTGATATTTCGTGATCAAAAAATGACATAGCTTCAGTTTGCGGATTGAGATACCATAAGTGCTTTATGAGTTTTTAGATTGTTACTCGAGAAACATCAGGATCAACTGACTTGTAATTATCAAGTTTTTTCAAAATCTGCAATACTTCCGATATGCTCAATTAATATTTTTTTTTACATCCGCATCTCGGATTCCACTTTTCCATGAGGTGTTATCTATTCTAGTCCACGATTCTTGGAACCTCTTAAAAATAGCGAGACATTTTTGTTCGAAAACACTTCGTAGAATAATTTCGAACATATGGTGTCGGCAAGGTTCTTAATAAAATATCTCGTTTTAAAATCTGTTCTAAAACGACTACCACGTCTTTTATGTGACCGAGATTAGAAGCTGTCGTATCGCAGCATAGTGCCTTGACTGTATGAAAGAGACCCCAATCTTCAAGTACTTCGCATATAGCGTTTGCTTGGGATTGCCCAGTTCCGTCCTCTAACTCTGGCACGCCCAACAGTTTTTCGACATTCCCATTCGTTATGATAATAGGTAGTTTGTCATTTCACCTCACGTTTCAATATATTGGGCAGCATTTTCCCATCCTAGTGCAAGATGACTACATCGAGTTCCGTTTCTTTAAATACTCGTTTAATATTAATTGCTTTTGCAGAACGCAATTTTTCTCTGTCGCGTCGAATTGACGTTCTATTAAGAACCATCGAGTTGAGATCGTATCGTAGAGATTGAGCAACCGCAGCAATAACATGGACAGCATCTCTGTTGCTTAATTCACATATCTAATACTGTGACCAATTTTTCGTCAATTATATTTACGCTCCCCCGTGATTTTTTAGGCTGCGACGGTCCGGCTTCAGAGAGAATCGACGAATTCATATCATCTTCTATAGAAGCGTTCGAATATGTGCCAACGCTCCTCTGACTCAGTGTGTTCAAAGAGGTTTCATCACTTGATGCCAATTCTACGAATTCTCCTACAACAAATTATAATCATTTTGAGTTGTATCAAATCTAAATAAAAAATATTACGAAGGAATGGAATGTTTCGTCCAATAATAAATAAAAATAAAAACTTACTGGCTGAGTTTCTTTCCATTTCGCTTTTTTGCAGTCTTTGCAGAATAATCTCTTCTTCACGTAGTTGGAGTTTTTTATCATTCTCGTACATTTTTTCGATGTCTCTGATGTAACCAACTCGTCCATCTTTCCTTTGGTTGAGTAAAAATTCTTTTCCCTTCTCATCAACCATGTTCATCACGTTTCCATGGGCGATGTCGAATAAGTTATTAATTTCACGGGAGAAAGCTTTCTCTTTCTCTTTGTTAAAGAACTTCCCGGAATTTTTTTGCAATTTTCGCCACGTCTTATATAAATCTGTCAATTTTTGTACAGCCCGATGCGATTGTTGTGTCGGTAAACGGGCCTTTTCCCAAAATATCATTACTTCTTTTACTGCTAACGTCGCACTTTCCAGCAGCGTTAATTTTAATTTGCGAAGGTTGAAAAAAAGGACTTTTAAAACTTGTTTTTTTGATGGTAACTTGTTTCCAGAAATTTGTGTGTCAATGTCACCAATTAAAAAAATGTTTAACCGTGTCGTACGTGACGAAGACATTTACATTTCACAGTGATGTACGAACTCACGGAAATTAAATAATGTCACGAAACTATCGAAAGCACAATAACCACCTGTGACTTTTGAGGTTCTTTCGGAGTAACCAAATTCGTCCATGTATCGAACGGAAAAAAAAATTAGCGTTGCAGAACACCATGAAAACAGCAAATACTGTACGTTTTCAAAAACGTTTTCATAACACTTTTATCAATCACGGAAATACGACAATTCTATACATAAACTCGTACACACACTCTCAGGACAGAAAACGTCATGTGCTCTGGCAAGCGGCGTCTCGTTGTAAGCAGAGGCGCTTACGCGCGTCCTTCGTTGTCCACGGGCCGGCCGGCTGGTCGGTTGCTTATATATTTGTTTTCTAGACGTTGAATTACGATTCGTTGCCACCTAGCGAATACAAATTCGACTCTGACGCCCAGAAGACTAAGAATGCATTCAAAATAATTCAATTAAATGAAGAACATTTTTATGATATTGAAAATATTTCTCATTAATATTTATACTCTCAATTAGTAAACTTCCATGTTATACACAATTTCAACTGAATGAACATAATTTGAATACAACTCAAATTAAACTTTGAATATTAAATATCAAATATCAAATTTATAATAAACCACGATGCGATCTCGGTAAATTTCAATTTCTGTTGAAATCGTTTATCGCAGTTGTTATCATCGTTCATCGGTTCGCCGTTATCGATAATATACAGATGAAGTTTTGTAAAAAAAAGGTACGCGTAGTTGTACCCATGAACAATAGATTTATACAAAAAAATAATTTTTCGCGGGCTTAGGGACAACTTGAAAAAATAATGACTGATTAGTCTGAAAATCCCATGTTATTCAAATAAGAAACAAAACGAGCTTAGTTACGGCCACTTCTTCTCATTGGACTACAGTGCTCCGGTTTTGCACACATTTTTATTTATTTATTTGGAACGTGTCTAGGGGGCGCACTTGTCGAAATTCGTCAACACCCCAAATAAGGACCATCCTAATACATATTATGAATATTGTCTCGAATATTGTGTAAAATTGATTAGCAAGAAACCAGACATCAAGCTATTCACAAGATGGAATCAGGCTGGTGCCTTGCTACCCTTTTTCCATCAGTACTAGCTCATTGAAATCTGCAGTGGCAAAAAACCTGTGATCAAACTACATACTGCAATTTCGAGTGAAAGTAGCTCCTACTTTGTTATTTCTTTGCATCTTTCTTGTAACTATCAGCTGTCTCTGTATTTCTCTTATGTTTGTTTATGCTTATTATTAATATTTTTATTTTTTGTCTTTATCTTTGATCATTTCATTTATTATTATATCTTTGCATCTTTCCTATAACTATCACCTATCTCTGTTTTCTCTTAGATTTATTGATTCTGTTGATTTATCGATGCTCGCTGTCTGTACTCTATTAGTCTTATAATTTCTCTATCTTTACTTTCGTGATGTATGTAGCAGTAAACAAGTTAGCCAGAAATGGGTAGGCATTTATGAATATTACCTTACTAAGCAACTATGCTTGTCCAGAATTGTTATGGACAAATAAATTATATTCTATTCTATTCTGTCCTTTTGCATGGAGTACACTATCCACAAAGAGGAATAACAGCATTCGGTCATCAGACGATCTGGTCATAATACTGTAATAAGCGATAGCTATTAGGTATAGATGTGCAAGTCGATTGCAATTTACACTTTTTTATTAATGACACCGAAAAGTAAATACATATTCATGTAAATACACGTTCGTTAATAACCATATTTGATGATACTAATACGTTTACATCGTATTATATGATAACGAAAATAATAAAGTATTGTTGAAGAATAATTTTTCTTATTCATTCGCCAGGAATCAGTACCGTTTCAAATAATAAAAATATCAATTCTTGGATATCAGATCATAGTTTCCACTGCGTAGTTTAAAAACGATCTAAATTCCAAGGGAAAGACGGAGGTGAGTAATCCTCGAGAATTTTATACTTGGTATTGATATCGTCGACCACTTGAAATTGCCAAGTTGGTCGGTTTAGCTCGATTCTCAATCTGTGAATCAATAACAGAGTATAACAAATTAGTGTTAACAGTTAAAATTTGATCATTAAGAATTTCATTCTTCATTTACTTTTTTAACGCAAGCGTTAAGTCGGTCATCTTGACCTTACGTGTCGCATCAACGACACACAACAGCGTATTCAACCTTGGGCATCGTTTCAGTAAATGTTCGATAGAAGAAACCAGCGTCTCTGTAGTGTCGGCCATAGAGCGACTTCTCATTCGGACTCTTTTGAGCTCTCGATTATTGTCGAGAGATAGGAGCAGCTTGGAAACAGCGTGCACATTAGTCTGGAAGATTGTTACATCTCTCAGATTTTGGCAATCGCGTAGCATTTTCTGAAGTCCTCTTTCGTAATCAGAACCATCCCACTGACCTAGACGGACCAATTCCAATTTCTCTAGCCAAACGCATTGTTTGCCTATTTCGATAAGAAAGTCCCCGTCTGTTACTGGTATGTATTTTAAACAAAGAGTTCTCAGGTTTTTCCAGCCTGCGATTAAACGTAACGCTTCCACATCCCACTCTTCGTAAATTTTCAGCAATCTAAATAGAGGATATGTAGTTTAATCAGCAATGATAGCTCCAAGAGAGTCGCATTCAGCTTTTCATAATGATAAGTCATTGATTCTTTCTCTTTTGAACAAAGTTTCATTTCCACTGAACCTGATGGTGCAACAAATGTTTTAATCTAATTGAATCTCTGATCAGAAATGTTCTTACGTCACGCCAGCGTTCAGCGTCAAGTGTCTGAGGAGTGGCGTGTTTTTGACGAGCATTTTGAAGCAGGAATCTTGATTCGTGTTCCAGAGATCATCAGAATCTGGTTCACCTATCCTCCTGAGGCGTGTCTTACAATGCGCGTTAATTGGATACAGAGCTGCAATAGGATAAAGTTGGTAAATAAATTAGGTTTTACAATCACTCATTCAGCTGTGCAACAGAAATGATGATAGAGCGGAAAAAAAAGTGGGAAGCCCTTACGCTGCTTTTTGATTATGTTCGTTAGAGAGAGTTCCGTTAAAGTAGGGAATATCGATGCCAGTAAATGCACGCTGCAGCGTGACTCGATACTGTGGGTAATTTTTAAGAAGCTGATTTCGGATTTGGGATTTTTGAGCAGCATCTAAATAATAAGATAAAATTATTGCAGTATTTTTATAACTTTTTTTAAATAAAATTCATATTATATGTAATTAGCATTACTTTCATCTCTTCGATTTTCATTACACATGGTAACGTATCCTCGTGTGAAAGGCAACAGAAATCGTCTCGCTCGTATTCGCAGGTTTCCATAATGACTTGCTTCAACAAACGGTTGGACGAAGGATGATTGTAAAAATGAAATTCTGGCTCTGCTAGTGCCTCGCAAATTTCTATATTTTTTTCTGTAAAGATACATTGAAAGTCTGTAAGTATTTCGCTTTTGGAGCATGGATCGGATTCCAAAAAAACAGCGAAAGCGTACCGAAGTATAAACCTCTGAAAGGTGAATCTGGGGCGATGATGAAGTTAGTCCACTCCCTGGGATTTGTCAACAGATAATGGATATGTTGCATAATGAGGATAGATGGGTCTCCGCAATACTCAACGATCTTCAGATTTTTCAAACTCCTGCCTTCTACTGGCCAGGTATTTCCATTATTGTAAAAAGGGGAACTGACTTGCGCTATGCGAAGCTCTTCCAATTTTTCGCATAGGTGTAAAGAGATAATGAACCCTGGTAGATATTGCGACCGACGTATTCTAACAGACAAATATATCAGCCTGGCAAATGGTGTTTGTAAAGCCGATCGGCAGAAAGAAACATCGTTTTCTGTAGTCTTTGGCCAATCGATAGACAGCCTTTCCAGGTGTGAAAAGGCTTCTAAGAAAGAGGCCAGTGCTTGGATGGACAGTTTAATCCCGTGGATGTTTATTTCTATTAAATTCTTTGCCCTGCCGAGAGTGTTCTTCAACATATGAACTCTGGATATGCAGGTAACATTGCTCAGGTTTACTGTGACGATGTATTTTCGTGTTTTTTTGTTTTTGAAATATTGATTAACATCCGATAACGAGGTGAGACGACCTTCTTCTGAGAAATCCAAGTTTCTGTTGGAGGTAAATTGAAGAGATAAGAGATTATAGCATGGAAAGGAGTAACAATCGCTAGACAAAATTATGGCACCTGATATTCACCTCAATATTTGTTTATCACCAAAAACGAGAGGGTGAAATCTCTTTGAAACTTTAGCCAATGCAACACGTTCTCTGGCATTTAAATGTAGGATTATCTCCCTCAAAATTTCATCTGGTAGACTGAAGATGCCACAGCCGTCGATGTGAGAGTAACTGAACATTTATAGATATTTATGTGATATATATATGATTATTTAAAGAGATTCGAATTTCTTAGAATGACGTATTCATTATTAGTCTCTCATTCAATTATTAGACACACATAGTATGTAAGATATATGTATACAAACCTGATATTCATATTGTTACATCGATTTCGAAGATGTTTACTACCATGTTTATAAACACGCGGTGTCCTGTGTCCGATGTGTTCGGACACGGTGGGAGTCCCCGGTCACTCTATGACTACATTCATTTATGCAATGCCTGCTATAATCCAATCGGATCGAAGAATAGAATGGAAACGACCAATGAGAGCGTGTAGCTGCTGTTCTGGTTTGATAAACGAACGCACCCTATAGTCTATAGTCAACACGGCGAAAAACCACGAGATCACTCGAGATAAGCCGAACATTTCTGGAAGTCAATATTTCACCTCGAGATGGCGCCACCGCTCGCGGGGATTCCCCCATGCATGAGGGGGATTCCTTGCCATTTCATCCTGGATCTGCCAGCTGACCCTTGATCTCTTGGCGTTGACAGGTTATTATTCCGGAACTGCGTCGTGCAGATAAAATACGAGGCTCGGTGCTCCGACTTGAAATCTTCACTGGCGTTCGAACAGCGGTACTGGACAGTTGAGTCCAACTGCAGCTCGGCATCTCGACATTTTTTTTTGTTTCATTAAGCATCCATTCGATAAAAAAAACCACCGGACAACGAGGATGTGTTATATCAAGGTTATATCTCTTGACGAGACAGGCACGCGGGCAGGGATAAATAAATAATACATGAAATATTATTTGTCGAGATTCGAATGATACTGTTGACATTCTTTAAGGAAATGGACTGCTGATTCCGAATCTGTGTATCATTCCTTTATTCGGAAGCCTTCTGCGATTTTACTCATAAAAAAACAAGAGTAAAAAAAGTTGGAAATCAGCGAAAAGTCAATCGACGATTTAAAATAGAAGGAATTTTTTGATTTCAAATCGGCTTGCAGATTCTGAAAGCGTACGTTCCGCAGATTCCAAAACTATGTATTATCCCTATATTCTGCGTATTTCGGAAAATTTCAGATTTTTGAAAAAAAGGGAGTGGTACCCCTTCTCATTTTTTTGGGTAAAAAAACTTTTTGTCGAGAATCGAATAATCATAATATTCTTGAAGGAAATCGCTCGCTGATCCCGAAACTGTGTGTCATTTCTCGATTCGGAAGCTTGCTGCGATTTTACCATTGGAAAACAGGAGTAAAAAAACAAATTCGGAAATGAGCAATCATCGATACGATATCTAAAAAATCATTACACAGGCGGGGAATTTGACGAAAAAATTGGTATCGACAAATTTCTTTGTATGCAAAAAAATAAAAGAATAGTTCACATCGCTTACCCTCCAATTCATCTTATTTGTATAATCATCGACACAAAGGCAGGGATTTTTCCGGAAAAAATTCTATCAATAAGTTTCTTCGTATAAGAAAAAGAGAATTTATTATACCCTATCTATATAATTATCACAAAGGTGGGGGGGATTGTCATTTATCCGAAAAAATGACGAAACGTACATTTGTATGATAAAGAACGAAAAAAAAACGTAACAAAAAAACAATAATTCATTGAGCCCTTAAGCTCGTTCTGTTGGAGCCTGCTTATGGGCAAGATACAAAAATACAATAGAAGAGAGTGCAGAGACCAAGAATATGACGTCGAACCATCTGTGGTAAAAATTGAATTGAAGATCGCCAAGAACTTGCGTTATAATAACGCGGTACTCGGCTGGCATGTTCATCCGCATCAGTAGAACAGACGAGACAAAGTACATTCCCTGTAAGAGATAGAAAACAAACTCATATTCAATGTGCCAAGTTTTAAGAAATGAAAAATAAAGTGAAATCTTGCTAAATTGAAAATTACAAACTAGGAAAAAATTGGAGAAACTCACGACGAGTACGAATACTAATACTGTAACATTATTCATCAGGCAAGTTTTCGAGAAAATTTCATATCGCTTCACACCGAATTGGTTCAGGATTTCAAAGTTTCACCCTGGGATTATGAAAACTTGCATGATTTCGTGAGAATTTCTAAGTTTTCAAAAGATTTAAAGAGATTTTACAAAATATCATCAAGTTTTATGATATTTCATAGGATTTTGTAATCCGATTTCTAGCTTTATACCAAAATTTGGAAAGAATCATAATCGCTTGATAAGATTTTACGAAATAAAATACGATCTCTCAAGCTTCTTTCATGCAATTTCATGAGATATCACAAGATTTCATCCTGATTTGAAACGTTTTGCAAACTTTCTAAATATTTCCTAGATCTCAATTAGATTAAATCAATTCAGAAATTTTTGTAGTATTTTGTAACAGAATTATCCAACATACAATAGATTTTCATGAGAATTCTAGATATTTGCAAATATCTTAGTATATTTTAAAAGATATTTGCACAAAATTTGATAAAGTAACACACAATTTCTTGAGAATTCTGAAGTTTTTACAAAGTTGTATAAGATTTCATTGAATCTAATTATTTTGCATGATCTAATTTCACAGGAAGTAACATATGAGTTCATCAGAATCTCAAATATTGTATGAAATTTAACAAGATTTCGTCAAAACCCGAAAGTTTTCTCTCAATACTCATTACAGCTCACCATTATCTGCGCTAATATCAATACAATTATATTTGAAGACTTGCTGCTCGATATGGCGTAGAAAAACTGAAACAAACATTTTTATTATGTGTTAAAACGTGGAATTTTTTATTTGTAAGTCCTAATTTTCTTCATTTTATTCCAAAATCAATATTCCTAAGCACCTTTGTTAGCGTGAGCAAAAGCCCTCTGATAGAAGTGACGACGATACATCCAACCAGATAAAAAGAGATGTGCTGCGACCAGAATGTCACATCTATGTCAAAACCTATCCAATGTACAGCAATTTCCATGCCACGTGTCACTGGGTCCTTTTTTCCCACCCGATCAAAGACTATGTTGATCGTAGACTGAAAAGGAGTGAAATTTATTCTCGATACAGCGGAGTTGATTAAATGATTTGCAATCAATGCAAAAAAAGTATTCCCAAAATTATGAAAATTCTCAAAAATGATCGAAGAACCTTTTCTACATTAGGAATTTGCTTCGATTGTTTTGATTTGTTTACAAAGATGCTTTCTTACGATAAATATCTTCCAACTGCAGTAGAGGGAGAAAAAGTAGCCGAGGAAGTTAAAATACTTTCCCTGCCACGTCGCAGCCCACTCTAATCGTTCTCTGGCATTTTGTGTGTCATGTGCTTCGAGGAATAGTTGGCGAGAGAGTTCTTCTAGCGCCGCAACTTCTTGTTGGAGCTGTTTTATATCTGGGGATGTTAATGCGGTGGAGCAGCTATTAGCTAATCACTAGAATTATAACGTCTTCACATTTTCAAAGAAACATCATCCTATGATAGAAATCTTCCCTTTTCTGTTAGATTTCAAGTGATTTCAAGTGATTCTATAAGATCGTTTATAGAATTACATAGGAATTTCAAAATTTTAAGGATGTCTTGGCTATACATGCTCATCCGAAAGTGAGTCTTGTCGACAATATTAAATACTCCATGATAAGCTAAAAATCGGAAAAAAATTCAGCACAATAATGAAAATTGATTTTAAGTAATATTAATGCCCAAAAATTTAGTAATAAATGGTTTAAACAAGACATTCTTCAACAAATGTTTAGAGAATGTTTTCTCTTGTCATGTGAAATTGATTCGTTCATATTCCTAAATACACATGAATTTTTGAAGAATTTTTTTATCATTTGGAAATTTCCGTTTTCGAGAATTTGTAATCTATTCGCTCAACGCCCCCGAAACTTCTGAATTGTAATGTACAACGCTCTTAAAAAGACACATCCAAAATTGATGATTTTTCCATCATTTTTCAAAACAAAGAATTTTTCAGAACGAAAATTTCGTAACGATAAAAAAATTCTTCAAAAATTTATGTTTGTTTACAAACATTAATGAATTCATTCCACATGACAAGAAGGAACCTTTTCTAGAAATTTGTTGAACAATGTTCAGCTTAAACAATCTGTTGATGATTTTTGGGCAGTATTATTATTTAAAAACAATTTTCTTATCGTCTTTATTGTGCTGGATTTTTTTCCGATTTTCATTCTATCATGAAGTATTCATCAAGATTTTGTGAGAATTTACAAGTCTTTGCAAAGATTTTGGAAGGTTTCATTGCAGTTTACGACTTTTCGAGATCCAATTTCACAAGATATAACATTATATCGTTACAACCATATTAATTTCAGAATTATTTCCAAGACTTCGTCATAATTCTAAACTTTTGACAAGATTAAATTGAAATTTGTGCGATTTGATAACAGATTTCCAAAGTATGAAACAAAATCAGCTGAGAATTTGAAAGATTTCACAAGATTTATAGAACGTTTTGGAAATTTTTGAAAACCTACTCTCTTGACTTCCCTTGTTTCCTCCAAGAGGGGCGAGCATGCCCCACAGTCTAGATCTGACTTCATTTTGTCCAGCAACTTCGCCTTTTTTAGCCAAAGCAATTCTCTTCTTTTTAGCAACGATCATGTCCATAGTCTGAAGCAGTCGCCTTTCAATGGATTGAACATCCGTGTAAGAAACAGGCCTCATAAAGTAGGCCATCGAAGAATAGGGATAATTGACTGCACCGAACCCGGAGAGAAGCGCCATAACGGTGACGCCGATTACTCCGATTCGACTGACACCCTGCTCTATCGACAAAAGTCCTTTTTTTGGGCTTAGGATCGGAAACGGATCGCCAACTTTCCAGAATAGATACAAATAGAAGAGATAGACCAGCACTGTTAACGGTCTGATCCAATTAAGCCTGACTGAGAAAATCAATCGATTATTAATCGGCGTCCTTTAAAATTCAATTGAAAAAGCGAAACTTTGAACTATTTTTCATACCAAATCTGATGTTGCTGATTATGAAGTATGCTATGTAAAACGGTATCAGTACTATCACCATGAATAACAGCATGTAGAGGCCTGCGTTCCAGTGAAAATACCTCGAGCTAAAATTAAGACGAAAGTTAAATGCTTTTAGGTAGAACCTTAGGGAATAAACTTTCTAGTTAGATCAGAGACGGATGTTTATTAGGCTCAGATATTGGGCTCTTTGAGGAAAGTGTTGCATTTTCTAAATGCGCGGACAGGGATAATAAATAAATAAATGAATAAATAAATAAATAAATAAATAAATAAATAAATAAATAATGAGAAAAAAAAGGCAAGACCGTGCAAGATTTAAGACACGGTACAGCCTTAAATTTTGAGATCACTGGATTATTTTCAAGAGTGCATGATTTCGGCAAAAAAAATGCCATAGGAGAACATTGACAAGAGCATTTAACGCAGAGAAAACAAGCTCTTCAGTGCTCTTTGAGCGTTATTTGAGCAATTTTTCTATAGACCCTGTGATCAGTTCGGAAACAGTAGGTTTTTCGTGTTTTCTTTGCTTTCTTTTAGATTATCTTAAGACGAAGTAACAAAATAGTTGAAATATTTTACAAATAACTTTAGAAAATTTGTTTTCTTCGATTTCAAATATTGTTATCATCTACATTTTGTTCTTGCTATCAAATTCGCAACGCAATCTCAAGCTGATGGACCATAATATATGCAGAGGTTGTGTTCTCAGTTTTATTTTTTTTAATTTTTTGTTCTGCTGATCAGCTTGTCCCAATGTTTCTCGTAAAATTATTAGAAAGGTTTACATCAATAATCAGGAGACTGTGAAACTTAAAAACATCTTGAAAATTAGTGAGAGAAGAATGTTTAAGTACCTAAAATCGAGAACGTCGACGATTTCGAATATAATTAATTCGAACATTGTGCAAGATAGTGAGAACGTCGTCGAGAATATTAGCTGGACCAGTCTGTGGTGCACCTCGTAGTCCCTGAACAGTTTTTTTACAAAGAAAACCCATCCCCCTAGGAAAAATAGTACCTAAAACAAAAATCAGTCATTCATTGCAGAATGTCCGCCTCTCCAGTGACACATTTCATAAAAATGAGGAATATTTATGAACTCTAGTCATTTCTTGAGACCAAAGAAAGATTGATTTATGCTATTGTGGGGCGATGAGGAATCTAGAAAATACCATCAGATCATTTCAAATAATCTATTTAGGTGAAGGATTGTGAACAGAGTTATGCTCGGGAATTGAAATATCTCAAGAACCGTATCTCCAATAAAAAAAACAATAGAATAGCTGAATTGAAGTATTTTGGACGGCCTTTCCAATATTTGCATTGCTTTCTTCTTATTTTTGTTGAATAATGTCATTCATAGAATTCAAAAGATTGGAAAAAATGGCTTTTCATCATTTTTCTTTACCTAGAATTCATATTATTTGCGTGCACATGATAATAAATACTTTAAATTCTGAAAAATGGTACGTGAAGAATCTTTAATGGTCAGGAGAAGAAAAACATGGCAATAAATGCAGCTCATTTTAAAACTTATCATCATTATGATTAATATCGTTATTGATATCATAGAAATCGAAGTTAAAATCAAAATGTTGAGGTTAGGTTGGTAAAGACACAGAGGGTTCAGCGAAATTGAAATAAATAAAAGACCGATAAAGTGCTTCGGTAAATCTTTCGAGTTTGAAAACGAGTACAGTTTGTTTTTTACGGCTAATAATTGTGCAGCGAATAATTCTATCGACAAGAATCGCGCGTTCCGGAATAAATCGAGTGAATTTCTAGGTTAGGAATAAGTAAATATTTGATAAAGCGAGTATAAAAAAAGCGCAAACCTGTGTCACGAGGATCACGAAAGTGTCCTCTAAAAACCCCATGCTAAAGCGGATGAAATTGTTATTGATACATCGTAAATATATACATAGCTTAAAATATGACAGATCTTAAGGGAAACACAACAACAAACGTGCGTATGTGTATGGTGTGTCAGTTGTGATTCTTCCAATTTCGATATTTAAATAGAATGTCAAACGTTCGATTATCGATATACGAATCGAGAGAGGATTAAAAATATTTGAAAAATCCAACTATGGAAATCAGAGTACGCGGTCTTGAAGTTAATTGTATTTAAAATGATTCTGAGTCGTTTATCAACTCATTTCATCTCACGTTAGTATACAATCATTATAATCATCCATAATAAGTAAAAACCGTATAATTATCAGATTCAATTTATTTGAATGTATAAAATTGAATCTCGCGGGAATTTCCCGTCAAACCGAAACGGGGGTTCCCAAATGTTCAAGCCAGTGTTGAAAGTGATTTGAAGCTAAACGCAGCCGAAATAGGGTTGAATTCATGCAACGCGAAGTTTGCATCGCATTTCAAACGGTGAACGACAAGTGAAGATCAATCTTCGTACTATTCGCCAATCTGCGTATTCTATTTTGAACGTTCGGATTATAGCGTATAACAAGATCGTGATTGTTGATAAAACGTTACAAATAACGTAGAGATGAACTCTCAAGAACATAATGAGGGAGGTACACCCTCCTCCCAAGTCGATTTATTATCTGTGGAGTTCAAATTAAATCTGATTCGCAGACAAAAAGAAAAAATAGCAGCTATCGAGGCCGAAAACAAAGGTATAATGTATTCCATTTTTTCATTCACAAAGATTTCTCGGAATTTGAATTCTTTATGCTCCGTCGAATTACCACTATATTATCACCATCCCTGTTATTGGCATTATCACAATCTTATAGGTAATTATATAGAAATCGTGTTTTATGCAGAACTGGCTGCCAAAGATGCGGCTTGGAAGGAGGAGATAAAAGCGAGATGCTCGAAGATGAAGGAAATTAAAAAGGAGATAAAATCGAACAAAATCGAGATTTCCAAACTCGAAACAACTCGCGACGAGTATGAATATTTCACAGGATTTTATTACACTGATTTTATACCGAATTATATTCCGTTGGAATTCCAGAGTTTTAACCCGGATTTATAAAAATTCGCATGATTTTCAGAGAATCTCAAATTTTTTAGGATCATGTTCGTGACAAAATATTTTAATAATTTTAATCACTTGACATAAAATTTTATGAATCAATATGATACCGTTATCCAAAAATCCTTCACAGGATTTTCTAAGATAACGCAGCACTTCATGTTAATTCTGAACATTTTCCAGATCTTCTAAAGAAAAATCCTAAAATTTCATGAGATTTCGTAGTATAAATTCATCCAATTATGAGATAGCTTTTTTTCAAAATCCTGCAAACATCATGAGATTTCCTGAGATATTCATGAGATATTGTACGACATTACGTAAAATCTTAAAAACTGAAGCAGGATTTCATAAAATTTTATCAAATTTCTCATCATTTTGCAAAAAGATTTATTTCAACTTACGGTGGATTTTCATCAGAATTTTAGATATTCGCACACATTTCAGTACACTTCGAAATATTATACAGGATCGTAGCACCTATAGTCTTTGAAAAAGAATGACACAAGATTTTTGGAAGATTCTGTGTAGTTTCTGCAGAACATTTTATACCATTCCATTGAATCTCATTACTAATTGTCAAGATTCAATTTCACAGAAAGAAACATAAATTCATCAGAATAGTAAACCTTTTATATAAGTCGATTGACAGAATTTCAGCAAAAACTAAAACTTCCATGAGGTTTCATTGTAATTCATTGAATTACACAGCAGAATACAAAAGTAGAGAACAAATCGCGCTGATCATTTCAAAAATTTTACGAGATTCTAATATTTACTCATCCATTTTCACTGCGTATCCCAGATTTTTAAAACATATATATAACTTTCAAGGCTCACATCTTCACATGATTTATCTTATTCTCTTTATTTTCTAAGTCAGTGAATCAACAACGAAGACAATCTTATATATCTGAAAGTATAGTGCCAGATTTTATTTTTATTTTCTATTTAATCTAAACAGCAAGCGTCAAGTAGCGAAAGATCTCGACGATCACATTCAGCTGGCAAGAGATGACCTCACGAAGTACTGCGAAGAAAATGTGGCGTTGGCAAAGGAGCAACGACAAGCCATAGAGGACATGGAAAGAAAATGGAAAATATTCCAGGTCCAGTTGTTTGCCATTGATTGCTGCAGCTATTTCCAATAATTGGGGCCTTTGTAGCAGCTTCGACGTTTTTGATTTTTCTCATTTACAGTCTGGATACGAAATCCTGCCGTTGGCGGCGGTCAGAACTGAAGAAAAAACGAAGTCGCAGATGGCGAAGATCGAGTTTATGGTCAAAAAACAGACACTGGCAGAAATGAAGGAAATCATAAGACTTCGGCAAGCAATTGAAGAAAAACGCAGAAACGATATCGCCGTAGAATGCGCTGAATTATACAGAGAGTCCAAAATGAATGATATTAAGATGCGCATTGCTATCATGACCCATAAAAGACTTTGGGAAACTCTTCGCCAACAGGAAAAAACGGTTCTTTGATACTTCTTCACCCTGTTTGCCTCTCACATGATTTACTATGCGTTCCGAATCTGTTCGATCACATGAAACGTGGGAAAACTGGTTTTGATTAAAAGTTCAATCTGTTTGATCAATTCCTGCACTCTGCATTAATCAATTTTCAATTTAAGTGTATCACGAAGTGGTATTCAACAATTAGCATAGAAATCCAAGGATTGCTAAAGTTTTTGATAAAAATACCAGTTTCCAAACTACTTTCAACTCGGTCAACAATTATTTTGTTCATCACTAGTTCCCAGTATTATAAATTTGGCCTGAAATAATTGTTGATTGATTATTTCCACAGTTAGCGGAGCTGCAGAAGAAACACAAAGAGCAATTGGCTGCCTCGCAGCAGTCAGTAGAGAAGAAATCATGTGAAATCTCGATATTTACTCCCTCGCAGAAACGACTAACGTCGATTCCTCGCTTTGATTTATCCTTCGCACGAGGAACTGTGACTCAACAGCCCATTTCTAATTTGACTAGAGACTTAGGTAATTCAGTTAGTACGTTTTTCAGAGTCGTTAAAAGCCTTCAGATTTATAAAGTATAGAAGCTCAACAGCGAAAGTTGACGATAATAGATCAACTAAGAAATTAGCTGAGATTGGGAATTTGACATTTTTGGAGATTTAAATTTCTCATTAACTCTTGGGAAAACTCTTGAGATATCTATATGCGATTTAGATACAGAGCTTTAGTTTCGTGACATGTATTTTCCTGAAATCTTTGTTTTCTCTTCATACTTTAGATTCCATTTCGATAACTAGCTCAGTTATCGATAATCTGATCGAGCCAAAGAATATTCAACCAACCGATGCTAATGAACATGATCATCAGGACCAGGCGCAAGCTGAAGATGCTAATATCTCTGACTCGAACAGCATAGCTAATGATGGTATATGAAGATAGATATCGTGAATTAAGGACTCTCGGCTCATGAGGACACATTTTTGTCAATATAATTATTTTTACGTATTAAAAAATACGGTTTAGAAAAGTTTCAGTCATTTTTCGATATGAAATACTCGCTGATTGCACTTTTGAGTTATCTTAGTAAATTAAAAACGTACTTTTTTCACTTTCTAGTCATTTTTCTAAAACATACATGTACTTCTCTCAGTTTCTTTTCTTGAATCGATTGCATTCTTTATGAAAACTTCCAGCCGAAGAAGACCCTGGAATCACAGTAAGAGTTCAAAGCGATCCAGACCCCTGCGTAAAGGACGCAATTCAGGATGATGAAGAAGCGGAGTTTGAGGAATTCCAAGCTCCAGTAGACGAACAGCAAAAGACGGAGGAAACGTGTCCGCCAAAAGCGTCACAGGAAGAACTTGGTGATAAAAGGAATGGAGAGATCGTCGAATCAGAATATTGGCCAGCAACTCCAAGAGAAAAGACCCAAGAAGAAAGAATCACGGCGCAGAGTTGCCCCTCAGAAATAAAACGCCCAAGAATATCGAAGACTGAAAAAGTTCAGCTGCAACTAACGCCCCGTAACATAGAAAGTTCCAAACCGTCGAGAGATGATTCCCTCGCTACATACTTCGACACTTCGGCTGGACCCAGCGCCAACTACAGTTGGAAGGCCAATCATCCTTCGAGTTTCATGAGCTACGCAGACTCACAGAGAGGTCAGACTCAAATTTGAAATCGACAAAAAGACCTATAACATGGTTTTGTTTTTTGTATTCACATTGAAGATGTAAAAATATATTCAGAAACGCTGAAATTAAATCATTAGTCAGCTAAAAGCAGCAAGTCATGTGTCCACAAGTAGATGCAATCTTTTTGCAGCGTAATGCTTAAGGTGGTTCTTCCGGTACGGTACCGCCAAACGTGAGTTTCAGAGAAAATTTTCAATACTTCTCGATGGTAAAAAAATTTGAAAAAAATCAAGTGTGTTGAAGGTCCTCAAAAGATTGATTCTGCATAATAATATTCACAAATAGTTATTAACAAATCGATGAAAAAAAACATTGTTCAAGAAATTACCCGTCAACCCAACTTTTTTGTTAAATGAAAATGATTTGTTAATTTTTCTCAAAACGTATGAATTTTCTTCGAATTTTGTCGAATCATTTAAAATTGTGGTTTTATTCGTATATTTCGTATGAAAAAACGCAATTTTGAATGGGTTGACAAAATTCGAAAAAAATTCATACGTTTTGAGAAAAATTAACAAATCATTTTTATCCAACAAAAAAGTTGGGTTGACGGGTAATTTCTAAAACAATGTTTTTTTTCATCAATTTGTTAATAACTATTTGTAAATATTATTATGCAGAATCAATCTTTTGAGGACCTTCAACATACTTGATTTTTTTCAAATTTTTTTACCATCGAGAAGTATTGAAAATTTCCTCTGAAACTCACGTTTGGCGGTACTGTACCGGAAGAACCACCTTAAGAGGGGAAATGCGTTTCTTTCGTGTTGCCAAAGTTAACTTCAAACCAAGAAAGCTTCACTTCTTTGAAATTATCTATTAAAACGATGCCATTTCTCAATTATTGTTAATTATAGCTGTAACTGGTTTGGGTACATCTGTTTTTAGGAAATGTAGAATCGGAGTCTGGTCTGGTGTCCGAGACGTCGATGCAGTCCGAGGATTTCATGAAGAAGTTTAGATTCTCGTTTTCTCCAGAACGTGGAGATGGGGAAGCTTCTGCAAGGCCTATCGATGATGAAAAAAATCGTTACGCTACTCCGCAAACTCCTGGCGCAGCTCCATTTCAGATTGGAGTGGAGCAAAGAGGTATTCGCATACGATAAATCAAATACATGGATGTGTAATATAACGGATATTGACGGATATAACGGGTTTATTGATTAGTTTGATTATTACCTACATTGGCATACATTTTGGGGTAATAAGAATCTTTAGCACTTTTTTACTTTCTGCAGCACCTCAGGGATTTTTAGATTTTGGAACATCAGAGACACCGACTAGCCGTGGGAATAAGAAGGAAGGCTTTTTTCTGAATCTCTTTTAAATTCATCTACTCATACACGTTTGTAGAGTTTATTCATGTTATATTCCCAATCCTAATGTACCTATTCTCGTTATCATTATTTCTTATCAATATCCTATAATTATCTGTATAATATAATCGATACAATATAATAGTACATCATTATTACTTATCGAGCAGTATAGCTTCATTTTATAATTATCTATGTAATTATAATATAATTGTATTTGTACCGTTATATCAATACATACATATAACACATGTTACAAGTTTTCCTTTTCAAAAGTTTTTTGTTGTCAACATCCAGGAGACTGTGAAACTTAAAAAAATCTCGAAAATTAGTGAGAGAAGAATGTTCAAATACCTAAAATCAAGAACGTCGACGATTTCGAATATAATTAATTCGAACATTGTGCAAGACAGTGAGAACATCGTTGAGAATATTAGCTGGACCAGTCTGTGGTGCACCTCGTAGTCCCTGAACAGTTTTTTTACAAAGAAAACCCATCCCCCTAGGTAAAATAGTACCTAAAACAAAAATCAGTCATTCATTGCGGAATGGTCCACCTCTCCAGTGACACATTTCATAAAAATTAGGAATATTTATGAGCTCTATTCATTTCTCGAGACCAAAAAGTAACGAAAGATTAATTTATGCTATTGTGGGGCGATGAGGAATCTAGAAAATACCATCAGATCATTTCAAATAATCTATTCAAGTGATAGGATTGTGAACAGAGTTATGCTCGGAAATTGAAATATCTCGAGAACCGTATCTCCAATAAAAAAAGGTATAGAAAAGCTAAATTGAAGTAATTTGCAGAGCCTTTCTAATAATTGCATTGTTTTCTTCTTATTGTTAGCTGCGGTGAGAAGATATAACACCTTCAAAACATAAAGGAGTAAATCAGCAAATTGTACAGTAGAATATTATTATAATTAACGATTCTAATGTGTATATTCTATGTAAGTACATAATGTATCATTGCAGCTGATTAGCACAATTCAGAACACACAATATTTTGCGATTAGTCTTGTTTTATTGGTATATTTATTACAAACAAAATAAAACAATACATAATCATAGCTGTAGGATCGATCTCTCCACCTGGTACATACATATGTTTGTATATGTGCATCTAGGTGGACTGTAGACCGCGGGCTGGTTTCTTTTATATGTAGAATTTAGAAAGAGGAGCGTGAGAATTGATCTACATACTGCAATGTAGGTATGTATGGATTTTGTACCACATGAGTATACGCTAATTGTCGAGAGAAACACACCGAAATAGTAATAATAATGACAACAATAATCATAATAATAATAATAATAATATGAATACGCATATATACAACGTATATTAATTGCGTAGGTATGTGTGAATAATCTATATGGGGATTCGAAAAATTTCTTCCAATTACTTTCTTTCGGAATCACGTGGTCGTCACACTGGGTCAAATTGACCGGACTGATTTTCAATTGGCTGCCGTACAACAAGTATAATCCGTCCGATTTTTTTTTTTTTCAAAAAATTATGGAACATACTTTGAACATTGTAGAATACGTACCAATAGTCAATTTCACGAAAATTAAATGTCAATGTGTCGAAAAAAAATTCACGAAGATGTGAATAAATGCAAAAAATGCATTTATTCAGTAAATTATTACTATTATTAAATTAACACAGGATCAAATCGTAAGGGTCAAATAAGGGTCAATTTACTTGTAAATGTTCGCTTTCGCCAATTCGATATTTATTCCGCGAGTGTTAATTTTGGATTGAAAATTTTCAAAATTCCGAAATAGGCGCTAAAAAAATAGAAAAAAATTTCGGCTCACGTTTTCCTTTAGGGGGGGTGTTTTGTGTCATTTACTAGATTTTTGAGAATTTTTTCAGATTTAAAAAAATGAGCATTCGCAATCGACTTCAAATATTTATAAAAAAGGAACGGTTTTTTGAAAAAATTTGAAAAAAATTCAGGGCGCGTTTTTGACCGAGTAGAATGTTAGAAAAAACCATGAAATGATTCGGAGATGGTTGGGGTTTAACCCGATCACTGTAGGGGGGGGGGGGGGGGGGGGGGGGGGCGATTTGACCCAGGCAGAAATTTCAAACTTTCCTTATTTTCAAACCAAGCAAAGGAGCGGGGTGCCATCCCCATCTGAAAAATTGTACTGTAGGGTAGAACCTTCACGCAAAGTTTGAAATCCATGGTTCCTCTCAGTCCATTGCCGCACGCGGTTGAACTTCGCTTCGGGTCGATTAGACCCCCCGCTACACTTAACGGGTGCATTCCGTCAGGCAATAATGCAGGTAAATTTTTCAGTTCTTGTGTTTTTTGAACCAGTAAAAGTACAATATGACGTCATATGAAATAAGGATATGTTTCCCACGTCTGCACGTGAGTTAAATACAAAAAATGGCAGAACGCTCTGGGGGATGATGTTTCCAAAAATAAATGTTTTGTAATTCATTTGAACATAATTCTATGGTTAACATATCCTTCTGAATCACAATTAAGAGTTTTATTTTGAAAAATGTGTATATTTTCTAGCGAAACCTCCAACATTCACACCTCAAAAAATGCCGATGTTCATGTAAACAAATAAGGGTTTCAATTTCATGGTATTATGTTGCAATATTTTTTTATTGGAAGGCACACTCTTGAGCTTCACTTTGAATTTTGACCCGTTCCATTTGTCTCCGAGTAATGAATTTTTGACGAAAGATACTTTTTTTCACGAGTTTATTTGTTCATTGTTGTTTATAATATGATTGGTCAAGTGAATCTTATATTTTTAGATTTTATCATGTAGTAGAAGCCTTAAGCATGACACACAAATTTTTCGAAATTTTTGTGAACACGTTTTCGAGTTTTTTTAGGCGTTGGGTCGATTTGACCCCCCGCTACACTTAACTGTTGCAAAAAAAGCCCTACACTGATCGGGTTAACACTGGTCGAGTTGGCGTGGAAAGCCCGACGTATACATGAACTCATGAAGGTATGTATGCAATTACAGATATACGCACATGTATAACTATAGACATTTACAAACATTCTGTAATGTAGCTATACAATCGATCTAGACGCAAATACTTGTAACGATATGTATAATGTATATTGTATACATGCGTAATATATTTCATGCAACGTGTCTTTCCCTCCCTTCCACCCTTCCACTCTCGATCTTTCTTGCTCTCTCCCTCTCTGCATAGAAATCTCCGAATTCCACAGCATTCGATATACCCATCATGCATGTAATTAACATACATACAGGACGAGTTACGAGAAACTCCGAGAATGGGAGGAACCTGATCGCCGAATAAGTCCACCTCTTTAACCAATCAAACGAATAGCTGCGGTTATGACAATAGGAACTGTGTGAGCATTAGAGTCAACGTATGTACATACATCATCGACTTGATATTTATATTGAACAAGGAAGCAGTCAGGCCAATCAATATTTACATTCAATGTAGAATCTACTACTACCTAACCTGGTTTTGATGATTACCTATTGATATGTATGTACTTCGATTCTAACGTATGCTCACACAGTTCCTATTGCCATTACCTGAGTTAGAATATTGGTCAAAGGGGTGGACTTATTCGGCAATCAGGCTCCTCCCATTCTCGGAGTTTCTCGTGACTCATCCTGTACATGGGGTATTCCAGCTATTGTTACGCACGATTTGACCCGACGTTTCTTAATTCGTATGTATGTACACAGAATTTCATGAGGGATAGGTCTAATTGTAAATCAACGAAGCATCTGTAATCTATATCAAATTTTTCGTTTCGACCACTTTCTTCGATCGATATGAGCGATCAGAGTCTATACATTATGCGTATTTTTGTTTGAAAGTATCATAATTACCACCCCTGCATCCAATATCAATGATAATATTACTCAAATAATGTTTACAGGCCCTGAATAGTACATTACAGTTCGAGTACGGAAAGGCTTTTTTGATTCGGCTCGGGCTGTAACGAGTTTCGTCAAAAAGTCTTGACGTACGAGCAACGATCATTATTTTTCTATTATGTTAAGGTGATGAAAAAACGATTTTTCAATTTTGATCGTAGGTCAAGCCACAGACAGAGTAAATCGCCCAAGATCGGCTGGGTCTCAAAAATTAGATTTCTGGATGTAGAATATTCTGTCATGCTCCATTGATAGACATACCTACATCGAATGAAATTATGAACGAAAGTGAAAGAATTTCGAGTTGAATCGTGTGCTATGTTGGCTGGAATACCCCATACATACCACAGGATGTCCCATTTCAAATTTCGAGAACAGGAGGGCTTTATATAGTCGACGCTAAGCCACGCCCCATCGGCTAATTCGGATTTCTTGTTGAAATTCAAAAATATGTTTTTTTTTTTTTACAAAAATCTCCTCTGACGTTTAGATTAGACGCTGGAGTCGATGATGAGGACGCGCCAATTATCGGAGATCAGCTTCAGAAAGTATAGCTGCAGAATAGCTACAGCTTATATCGTCAGCTTTTATACAGCGAATTTTGCTATTAATTTCCAAAGCTCATCTCTGATTGGTGCGTCCTTGTCCACTTTGTCGTCCAAACTAACTATCGGAAGAAATTTTTGTAAAAAAATCATATTATTTATTTTCAACAAGGAATCCGACCATGCAGAAATGGTCCGCGAATTTTGTTATACCCTGTATCCGTAACATCTCGTACATATTTTGAAACGGTGCAAAAGTTGCCCCCGCAAAGTGATTTGCGCGCGATCCTCTTCGACGTACCTACACGATATACGTATATGTATATTATATGGGCACGCAGCTCTCGCGTGTCCCGTACCCGTGAGTTGAGGCACTCGTAGCCGATATTAGCGCGTCGCATATATACATACACGTAGGAATGCCTATAGATACTGGATATGAGAAGTATAAGTATATATCCACGGTAAGTATATGTACTACATTATACACATATATATAATACATTGATACTTGTACGTTGTACTACATATATTTACGGCGTGTGAGCGAGTAAAGGCGATCAGATCTCTGTGTTGAGGGAAAGAAGTAAGAAAAACGTATATAAGATCGAAGACGGAGTGGAATGAAGCGCCTATAGTCCTATATATACTGTAGTGGTACGGGGATGAGCGGCGCTGGACTTCCCCTCCCTTTTCCGTACCGAAGGAAAAGCACCTGTTGCGCGTTCCTACCACTACCACACGACCACTACCACTACCACTACCACCACCACCAATACCGTAACCGCTAACCTGTCGCGCGGCCTGAAGAACTGCAGTACTACATACATACATATAATATATAGGTATAAAATACATAGAGACGTGCCGTGGAGTAGACCAGCTTCTCCTCCGGTTTGCCGGCATTGCCCCACCGCTTACATACGGAGCTTACATACTAGCTATACAACTCGATCTTCAGTACGGCGTTGATACTGCGCAAGTTCGGAACAACAGCGGCAGCTAGTTTTTACACATATCATATATACTGTGTACATATATATAATATACATAAACTATACGTATGTCTCTTGGTTCCGCGTATACCTGCAGGATATCGTTTTATTATAATTCATCGCACGTGATACATACGTGGTATATATACATGTGTATGCATATGGCGGTTTTGTGCGATGAACATGTTTACCTTTCACGTACGCAGGACGACGTACTATTTGACGATAACATGTCGTAGCGAGGATCGTGCAGCTCGCTATTCTGTTGAAAAATAATGATCGAATTAACGATCCGCAATCTCACCATCATTTTTATATAACTAAACTAAGGAAAGGATTTCAAGGAAGAAGATAAACAAACACGGGAAATTTTAATTTTTATTATTGTATATTTCACATATATGTGTGTGTATAAATAATTCACTGTATAATACGTGTGCGCGAAAAGCCTAATGAATAAACAAACAAGTTAATTGATCCTGGAATCTCGTGTGAATTTTTTCCGTTGGTATCTTTCAACATATGTGCGCGTTTCTTCATATTTGTCATAAAAAATAATTTGCCTTTTTTTTCTCTTCTCTAATTTTTCAGTGTTATACGCACCGTGTGTTGTTTCGTGTCTTGTGTGCTGGTGTATCGATATATGCATCGCATCTGCGCACATACCAATGTATATGAATATTTGTATGTGAATATGTTATAACTTAATGTGTAAAAAATTCCAGAAAACAGTAATACGGAAAGAAAATTCAGAGAGAAAATCAGCACAGTAGTATCTAGAAACGCTGTTGTTATTCTACTGCAATAATATAAATTATACATATAAACCCAATTCGAACGATATATTCCGCGGTGTACCTGCTGCAGAGAGAAGGGGAGAATATAAGAAAAAGAAAAAAGAAAAAACCGAAGAAAAAAGGTAGAAAAATCGAGAGTCATCATCATGTGGATGTCCGCGAGGAGCAGGATAATAAAATTCGCTTAATATAGCCACGGCTGGGTGTATATAAGCTGAACATAAGGATTATAACAAAACAAACAAAAAAACATACAAGAATAAGAATAAGAATAAAAATATATAGAGAAGTGGAGGACAGGGTCTCTTGAGTCTTCTTCTTCTTCTTCTTCTACTTCTTCTTCATCATCATCATCTTCGGCGTGGTTGTGTTTCGTGTTTCTCTACGTATACATACGTATATAAATTAAAGACATATACCGTACGAATAGCTAGCTATAGCTCGCTTGGAGTGGAGGATATAATATCATGGAAGTGCAGGATGGAGGAAAAGAGGATACCTGCTTCGGTAGCGGGAGTGTGGCCGGTGCTGTGATAGGCACTTTTTTAACCACCCTTCTCCTCTTGGCCGTTGCCGCACTATTCTACAGACAGTGGCGAAGGCACAAGGGTGAGTTATGATCATGATCGTGACGGTTCCTTCGCCCTATACCTTTACAGCATTTCAGCTCCATTCATTCTCTGAATTTTTTTTTTTGAGTGGAAAGTGCATTGGGTAGTCCAAAAGAGTGAAATTTTTCACCCCAATTCTAGATCGAGAAACGACTCCGATTAGGAAGGAATTCTTACTATGAACTAGGGCTGTACGAATATTCGCATTTTCGAATTATTCGTCGCGAATCGAATAGTAAAATTCGATTCGAAATCGAATCGAATTATTCGAATAGTTCGAATTCAAGTAAAACCGAGTAAAACGAAGACATTATCATACACACGGTATGAATTTATATCTCATTACTGTTTCAAGGAGTATATATGGCAATGACGATGTGCAGTTCTTATACGTATAATAAAAGAGAATTACGTTAAAGCAAATAACCAAATGAGCGCAACTAAAACTGTCGTCAGGTTAAATTAAAATTCAAAGTATAAACGCGAAAACCGTAGGTTACTATAATAGAAAACGTGAGAATGATGTTTCTGTGCCATGCTATAAACAAGTTGATCCCTTTAAACCGTTGATGCGAACATTTTTACGAACATTTTCACTAACATAAAACGCGCGAAGCCAGACTGGGTACTTCAGCTGAAAATTGCTATGAAATTTTTTTTTTTTTTTTTTTCTCGACAAAATGTAATATCAGATAAGATTCTGGCGGAAAAATAAGTTTCGGAGGAGAAGAAAAGAAGATCCAACAAGTTTTCGAAGGATAATTGAAGGGATCATTGCCAGAGTAACCTGAGCCACATTGTCGATAAGACTCATTTCAAATGGCTTACAATAGTTAAATTAATGAGCCTTATCGACAATATGAATCAGGCTCTGGCATTGACCCCTTCATTATTTTCAATGGAATTCCAAAGTAAAGATATTATGCAAGAATTAATACAACTTCTTATGAAATTCCAGCTGAAGTGCCTACTTTGCACAGGATTCCCTTATGTCTACCCTAATCATGATTTACATAAGTTGGAAAACATTTCAGATGATGTCTATAGGGATGCACGTGTAGATCTACCTGCATACAACTTATAACAAAATAATGTGAAAATCTATATCTTTTCGCGGGGGCTGATTTGTTTATCTATAGTGTAGATATGTATACAGTATATTATACATGTAGGTACAGGTGGTATGTGAACATCCGTATACATGATAATGGTTTAGATAAGTGTAAGTATACATGTATACGTATGTATACAGTACATATTGTGATACGAATGAAAGAAAAGAATCCAAAAAAGAAAAAGGAAAGGCAAAAAAAAAGACGTAGTAACACACTTATTAAGTAGGTATCCTGGTCCCCGTCCTCGTCTTCGTCCTCGTCCTCGTGTGCCAACACAATTACGTATGTGTGTACCAATATCGACGCGTCATCACCGGATAATCATTTATTACAGATATATAATATACGACAGGACCCCCGAGGCTTAAGAGTAGACCAGTAAATACGGATATCAAGAGAATATCTTGAAAGTTAACAGACTAATCGAGCGACCGTCTGCGCATACGTCAAATGATTTAATTTCATTGGTCGGTGAGATCGTACTTCGACGATATTTCAGCCGGCAGGTCACGGTAGCCAACTTATACGGAACTGGGCAATAGTTGTTATAACCTCTCAGGACCACAGTTACCGGATTGAGGTTAGGTGAGGTTACGTTGGTGGTTTAAATTTGCGTTAATTATCATAGCAACCAGTATAGTTTATGGTGAAACGGTCGACGTCGAAAGATAACCACATAGCCACCAGAAATGGAGTTTGACAGATGAAATTCGGAGTGGCTAGCCTGCATGAGTAGACGCCAAAACTCGCGCATGCGCAGTGGATCACTCGGAATGCTAACAATATAAGTTTAAAGAGATTCTAGTTGTATTAGCATAACAACTACAATTATAATGATATACTACAGTAATAGTAAATAATCACAACTGTCAATTATACATACTGTATGTTGTATAAAACATCCGAATTCAAGAACGTCGAAGAATCAAACAAAAAGAAAAAAAGGGAATACAGTAAAAGATCAGAAAACGAAAGATCAAGACGAGAGAGAGATATACATATGTATATGAATTACATTCTAGAACAGGGAACTGGCTATATACCGGAAACTACTTCCCTTCTCATAACACACACGAATATCTACATATTGTACATACATAGGTGAATCGATGTATATTTGTAGAAAAGATCTCGTATTAAATTTCGTCAATTTTCCTTTTTTTTTTTTTTCTTTTCTGCTGTTTATTACTATTATTTCCTGTTTTTGTCGAAAGTTTTTACCAACACATTCGCATGTGTTACATATGTTTGTGGATATATCTACATGTTAATACGAATCTAGGTATACTTATGTATAATATAGGTATATGTATAGGTATACATGCAACGGTGATTTACGCCCTTAGCTCGTTTTTCGTAGCCATAATATAACTAAGCCATGCCGGAGTCGTTCGAGGGGTACTGTAGGGCAGGTATAAATGAACTTTGGTATAAATTTTTACCTGCGGTACCCAAACCTAATTCTTGGTTTCGAGTCAGGGCAGAACATCAAGGAATAGCACAAAAAACTTCCAGGAAGGTTCGGAATAAGTAACGCGAATTTGATCCGGAATGATTTTCTCACTATCCCGTATTTAGGGTTTTTCTAATTACATAAATTTGTAGTTATCAAGTACATAATTATACAAGCATTACGCGTCGCATATGTTTACCTATAGAAATTTATTCATGAAAATATTTCTATGGATTTTTATGAATTACCAGAAAATTTTTCATTTTTTTGTAGTTTTTTTTTGTACAGTAACGTCATTTCTTTACAGTTTTATTGGCGAGAATAACGATTTTTTATCAAAAAACTACGAGAATATAACAAATAGTAAATCACAAAGTACGAGAAACTCGAATTTCTTCAGAAATTGGTAGCAATTCGTAGGATCAGAACTTTGCACCAGATTCTATAGAGTCTAGAGTCTAGACTCTAGGGTCTAGATTTCGGTATACATTGCATGATTGGACATCAATGAAGAATAAAAAAATAAAAATAAAAAAACACTCATCCAGACACGAAAACCTGGGTCTTATTCTAGTTCAAACAAATTATTTACGTTATCTCACTCGAGTAATATCGAATTCATACCCATGGGTTGCATAACGTTCACAAGTAAATAGTTGGAAGTGGCTGATCGCATTGAACCAGGGAAATGGTTTTGCTTTCAATTTACTTAAATGTTGTTCCCTGTATCTAGGCACTTGTATATATACATAGGTATCTATATGTATATATCTGTAACAGGTGAATTCGTAACGTCCGAATACTTAAAGGACAGTTGAAATCGCCACGAATCTGAATGTCATAATTTTTTCACTGGATCCTGACGATTTGATTTTTCACAAATGGCTGTAACAATTCACGACACTAGACCCGGCCAGCTTAATACTCCTATGAGTGTTCAGACGTTGCTAATTCACCCTGCATGTATCCATAGGTAAACGTATATTAACATTGCATTTTGCCTATGACAGTCGACAGACGAAATGCGACTACTACATAGACTGCAGATTTTGTCAAACGATATAAATTATACAACGACCAACGTATTAGGATATATGTCATTCTTTGATATAGCACTGGAAAAATTCCAGATTTTTCAGATAATCAATCCTTTTTGTTGGTCTATCTATATAGAAATACACATTTAGGGAATAACATTCACACGTATTTGAGGATGTAGAATTTGAGTCTCAGGTTCAGAGCAGAGGATTGAGTAATTGGAAAATATAACATCAAATATATAATATAATATAATATGGTATGAAAAACTAGAATACGGGAAGGAAATGACTCGTTAAAATAACGTATTGAAAGCTCGTAAAATATTGAGGAATAACCCAGGGAATAACTAAATTAATGAGAAATAATTGAAATATTGATAATGAGAAATAACCGAGGCCATGAATGAAGTAAAAAAAATCAATTAATTAATTAAAATAATGTGTCAATCAAATTTTGAGTTATTTCCTTCACGCTGGAATAGGCCGGAGTATGGAATGGAAAAATCGGCGCAGTGTTCTTTCTGCTTTCCGTGTTATTAAATGCGGTTTGTGCGAAACTCAAGCGCGCAAACGTACTACATACTATACACCACATACCAGCTATACGCATACATACACGCGTGTTTACTATACGTAAACTATGTACATATACGTATACTATATGTATAGGTAGTAAGGCGCTACACTAATAAGGAACAAACTGATATAAGTGTACCGAAGGCCTTTAGAAAGTGCGCGCGAGCTCGCGAGCTTGGCGCACGGTTTGGCCCAGCTTCGCGGTTCCCTTTGCAGCAGCAGGATCGGCAGGCTCGATAGCTCGCGCTGGATAGCTCGCTGGAACTTGGAAGGCCTACCTAGCTCGTAGCAGGTCGTTGAGTTTGATATGTGTTCCCTACCGAGTACCAGTCCTTCTCCTTCTCCATCTCCTCCTCCTCATGTTCCTTCTTCGCCTGCCTGCCGTGTCGCGTCGTCGTACCGCGCGGTATGCCGCGCCGGTTCTGCGCATGTTTGCGTGCGACCAGTCGGTGCGCCTGCGTACGTGCGATCGTAATGTACCGTCCGTGCGCAACTCGCGCGGGGCCCCCTTATTTCTCCACATCAACAATCCACAAGAACTTAAGAAGGCCCCGCGTAGCGTAAGGCTCGCGTTCCGCACGCACGTTCTAGGTACATGTTGTTATACAGGGTGTAACATTTTAATCAATACACCTGAATATCATGCAAACTGAAAGTATAACTGAAAAATAGTTATGATAAAAGTTGTACCGTTCGAAGGAGGACAAAAGTTGGCGGAATTAATTTTGTCATGGTGGTGGCACTACTTTAGAGATTTCGAATAAAATTACCTCTTTTTAAATAAAACTCAATTTTTTCGTTTATACAAAAATTTGAGTACGTGAATTCACTAATTCAAAAATGTACCTATGAAGGTGCCTATCTTTCTCCGTTCATGAGTTATGCATGTTCATTGTTCATGTAGTAGGATTTTCAGATGCGTTCGTCTGACAGGGGCCGCGACGTGAATGCTCCTGCTATATGGTCCCCGCTTTTTTTTTCGTGTTTCTTCTTTCAAACTTTTTTTTTTATTCCTCATTTTATTCGTCATGTTTTTCTATTTTTCATTCATTTTTTTACAATTTTTTCCTCTTAGACTGATCGTAAGGATAAATACAAGAATAAACCGTTATGGGTATAACTTGTACATGAAAACTGAGTGCCGTTATTAATTATTTGAATAAATGTCTTGGAATATTTATTATTGTAAAAAAAAAAAAAATGAAAAAAAGGAAGCTGGAAAAAATAAAACGAGAAATCATAAAAGTTTAGGTAGAAGGAGCATCCACGTTGCGACTCCTGTAAGATAGGCAAGACCTTCATAAGTACATACTTGGATTTGTAGAATCACGTACTCCAGATTTCGTATACTCGAAATAAATCACGTTCGATTTAAAAATGAAAAGTAACTTTCATCAATATCTCGAAAATGACGCCACTTGCAGCGACAACTTTTGGTCTCCCTTCAAACCGTATCACTCTTGTCTCAACGATTTTCCAGTCACACTTTCATTTTGCAAGATATTCAGTTGGATTGATCGAAATGGGACACCCGCTGTGTGTGTATCATGTATTATACAGGTATGTGACACCATATCTGCGGCGCCTGTAATACCGCCGATGTATGCCTTACGGGTTACGCAGTTGAACGCCCATTTTCACATTTTGACGCCGCACCTCAGTGCATGTAAACTATAGTATTTCAAATTCCGTTAAAAAAAAAACATGATATCGAATTTTGACAATATCCTATTGCGATCCCGCCATTTTGTTTCACGATTTCAGGTCCGTCACAATTACTAATTGGAATGAAATCGGCACAATATATGGTACAGGATTATCTCCGTTGCACCAAAAAAGTATGTCTCTTCTACGTATCTTGAGATTTTAGTAACATTCAAATCCTGAAGTAGGAAATTTTCCTCGAGAATATTTTGCTGCGTTAACATTGCCAATTATTTAAACCATATAATGATTAGAGAACGGGTATTATGCTCATGAGCAAACCTATGATCAAGTAATGTCGTATTGTTTCAACAATCGTTTCTGATTACTGGGTCTTGGTAATGATGGTGACAATTATAACAAATCGTTCTAAGAATACGATGATTGTATTTCTGTTTACTGATTTGTTTCGATGATTCCTTGTATTTGCAAAGTCTAATGAGCAATGCGTTTATTCAAATAATTGGACATATACATATGTCACCGGTTGCATCGAAACTCACGTATAGTTGTATCTAAATTAATACTGACCAACTAAAAATCACTATAACAAAACATTTCCTATCGTTTTTCCTTTTTTATAGTATAAGTAGGCCAATAATGGCAATTTCCTTTTTTGCAGTTGTTCATTCAAAAATTATACATATATTATATTAGCTTATCGCAAAAAGTAGAAAAATCTATGAAACTAGAAAACAAATTAGAATTTTTAATAAAAAACTTGGGACAGTTCGATAATTTTTCTGAATATCCATATAGAAATTTTTAGTTAAAATGATTTTCATCAGGTTAGCTAGACTAATAGACCAAATAGGTATTAGATAAGTTTTATTCTCCACTTGTGCGTATCATAAAATCGATAATAATCATAATACGAATAATAATATACGTTTTACGCGCCCACGTTGACCCAGGACGATCGCGAGGCAGATCGGTGGGTATATATTATGGTATGGTTTACCTATATCCGCGGTTCATCCGTACGTCGATAATATGCGTCTTCTAGAATTACTATACGTCATTGATCACCCTGATGCGCGATACCCAATCCTGTACATATAGCTCTAGTAGCCCCGTATTTAAGGGGGACAACCGGAGCCCGAGCCCCAGGCCCTTCAAATCGCAAAAGCCTCTACAAACTCGGCTAAAGATGAAATTTTTTGGTTTTGTTTATGAATACACAGAAATTCACAAGATCGATTCACAATGATTTTTTTTCAAGAAGATCACGCAAAATCCCCTCAGTTGCAGAGTTTTAATTTATAATCGAGACCGGAAAAGCGCTTTATTTTCTTTTCATAGTTGCCTTCAGGAGCCTCTGATGGTATCTCGTTGCCCCGGGTCCCCATGTCTGTAAATCCGGCGCTGACTGTCGTCTAGCTATAGCACATACCATTATATATATACAAGTATTTATATAGATATGTACATACGTATATATATGTGATATAATATCTATACCTATACGTTTATAACCCAGCATAGCAAACATGGGCGTGGAACAAAGCCAGACATACCTCGGGTATATGTTTACACGTATGTATATGTATGTATGTATGAGGCATTCCGTGACAATATTAAAAAAAAAAAATGTATAATGTAACAATAATAATATGTATTCCTTTTCTTGTACCAGCTGATTCTGAAGACAAATATTTTCTTCGCCCCGCATGTTATGAGTAACTTTTTCGTTAATTTACACATCGAAATTGCAATTTGATTTTTCGAAAATTCCTTTTCGGTATTTTACTTATTCAATTTCGCCGCGAAGCAAACCTCCGACTTCTAATAGCGCTAGAAAATTTTGGTTTAAATCATTGGATTTTTTGGGATTTTTACAGATTTTAGAAAATTCAGTTTTTCTATTAACTTTGATAAATCATGTCTCAGATACGAATTAGTGAAAAATTCTGAAAAAAATTCGGTATAATATGTATTTTCCGACAAGCATTTTGAAATGATATGAAATTATGAACTAGATCTGCGACGATATCACCGCTAGATCTTGATCAAGATATCATGGAATGCCTACTACTATGCAGGGTGATTTTTTGATTTTGTAATTATTGTTTCTTGGTTTTGAATTTTTACTGTTGGGGTTCACTGAGAGCCGCAGAATACAAACAACAACAAAAACGATATCAATCCGCAATTAATTATGAAAAAATTTGTTTATCCATTTTTTTTTTTTTTTTAATCTTAGATTTTGATGTTTGGGGGAAAATTTAACGCAGTTTTCACTAATTGTGATATTATTATACCGATCGCGTGGGTAATGTCATACAATCGTTGGCGCCGCAAATTTTATTTTGGAGCCAGAAGGTTGTAACATTTTTTTTCTATACATAATCCAAATTCCTCCAGAATTGCTGAATATGTGTCAATCAAACAAATCAATGGAAATGAAAGAAACATGAATAAATGTTCAATTCAAGGCAGAAGGTCTTATGTACCGAATATGTACGACTTTCTGGCTTTGACTGTCCTCACTATTTTCTGTCCAATCAAAATGCGATTGAAGTTCGTAACGTTAATGCAACAGAAAAATCGATTGAAATTTATGATTCTATATGTGACTTGCACGGTTGGAACACAGCAGAATACGGTGCATAATTTTCGAAATTTAGCAAAACACATCCGAACTCTACAGCTATTTCACAACTCTAACAACCTTTGAGTCATGTAATAGCGAATTTTAGCCAGATGCTAGATGCCAAACTTTATATATGGATTCTCCATTCTATCCATCTTGGCTTCCAATTCATTCTCCTTCTCACGGTCAGTATTATTCCTGAATTAAGGAAAAATTCAAGAGTATCAAAAAAACGGATTAAAAATTGCATATATTCCTGAAAAAAAACGCATTGCGAAAGTGACGATGTCAAAAAACAAACAGAACGAGCACATAAGTTTGCAAGTACAATCGAAATAATGTGGATTTGAATTTTCAGATTTTTTTTGTCTAAATCTAAATCCACAAGGTCGTATCCACAAGAATTTTTCGATTTTTCACATTTCAATAGATATATACGTACATGTGTTTGTGGATTCTGAGACGAATCCCGAAGGTAAAAAGACAAGAAATCATATATACGACCTTCTTGGTACAATTAAACCCAGAAGGTTGTGTAATTTCTATAATAACATATTTACCATCTTATGGCATTAACATAATATTGATCATTTGATTGTTTATTTTTCTTCTTTTCTGTCTTTTTTTTTTGTTCTTTTGTCTTCAAAACCAAGAAAAAGTAGTATATGGCAAATTTCTTTAAAGATATGCTGCTATTTTTTTCAGACTTTTCCGCAAATTCAATAACAATCAATGAAATAGTACTACTGATAGTATACGTAGAGATTCAGAGATCATTACACTCATTCATAAAGTACAGAAAAGAGAGAGAGAGAGAGAGAGAGAGAGAGAGAGAGAGAGAGATGGAAAAACAAAGATTGATTGATTGATAAACAGTTTATTAATGCCAAGATCTAATTAGACCGAATCGAATACAGAATAATATTATTTACACACGAAGGTATAAAAATAAAAATAAAAATGAAAGTGCAAATATAACATTAGCTAATATGGGTGGGGATCGAAATATTGAAAGATCAGAATTTCTAATGGCCAAAAATGCGAATGTTAAATTAACGATGGTTCAAAATATGAAAAGGCTATATATATTAGAGAAAAACTTTGAAGGACGTACGATACTATACAGAAATTTTATTTCATTTGTCACTATTTCAGTATTAGTATTTGACCCTTTGTATAGCCACACCTCTGTAAAATAACTTACCTGCTAATATCAGGTGCTATAATATAGAGAGGGGGAGAAAAAGACTTGGACTTATGTTAGAATTGGAATTAGAAACACACATGTAAGTATACATATAAGTATAGGTTTGTATATCTATATATGGCGAGGATATGGACATGTTACAACACACGCACGCACATGTCGTTGGTCTATATTTGGGTTCAACTGCCTGAATGCTCTCGGCCTTAGGCCTTAGGAGGCTAACGTAAGTCCTAAGCAGCAAGCCAGTAGCTATATATACATATATATATACATATAGTTGTAGGTATATACCTATGTATAACCGCAAGAGGCTGAAAAATCTCTGTCGATAAGCTCGGCGGGCCCCGTCAGGTGCGTGAATGCATTCCTCAGATCAGGCTTCATGCTCTCAACCTTAGCTCACTCACCCCTCGCTACTCTTATATATATATGGGGCATTCCATGTCAACTCGTCCAATGATTTTCTCGTACCTGCATTTTTGAATCGGTTTCCGATTTTTCATAGCGATTCTCCGATCTCAACGGAACACTCTTGAATTTTCTGAGTTTTTTTCTTCAACCGTCAATTTTTTATGATTATTCAAGTCCATCTCGAAATCAGATTTTTTTTTTTCTGAACTAATTTTCAGAAATCCAACTTTTTCATCCCGATCATTTTGACATCCGTCCCATGATGGGCCGATCTTTTTTTCTATAATTTTTTTCAGCCCTTCAACATGTTGAACAACCAAAACGCCATGTTTCGATAAGTTACGAAAATTCTCACAAAATTATCAACAATTCAAAAAATGCTTAAAAAGGAGTCACGCGTTATCGAGGGTTTTGCGTCAACAGAATCAGAATTGATCACCTAACTTTTAAGAATTTTCTGAAAATTTTTATAACTTATTGAAACGCGGCATTTTGTATTTGTTCAAAATGTTGGAAGCGCTAAAAAAAAAAAATAGAAAGAAGATTGGCCTATCATGACACCCGTCATGGGGTGTTAAAATGATCGGAATGAAAAGTTGAATCTTTGAAAAAATTTTCAGATTAATAAAAAGCCGATTTTGAAATGGGTCCAAATAATCATAAGAAATTAACGGCCGAAGGAAAAGATCTGAAAAAATTCAGGTTTTTTTTTTTGACATTGGAGAATCGAACAAAAAATCGCAAAGTGAATTAAAAATGGTGAGGGAAAATTCTTGGTCGAGTTGACATGGAATGCCCTGTATATATATCTATATGTAGGTATATATCTACAACCCAACCCCATAACTACCTGTGCTCGTTTACCTTTTTCGACCGATTCTACTTACGATTAGGTGTGGATGTACACCGCTTAGGGTGGTCTGCAATAAAGTCAAATTCGAAGAATTTCATTGCTTCCATGGGTCGAAATGTTTTGCAAAATTATGTGAAGAAATGTAGCCAAAAATGCCAGGTTGCTATCGGAAATCGAAGTACTGCCACTTTGAAACCATCGAATTCTTCTGTTGGAATAGCACACTTCTTATCTACGGTAGTATAGATGGAAATATTTTAGATATCAAACTATCCGATTCCTGATGAATATTCCAAGTCGAATAATCCAAATCCAGCTGATGTGAATTCTTCAAATCTTGTTGTTTTTTGTTTTTTAGCTTTACTTCTGTTCAAGGGCCGGAGGTTTTTTGTTTATATTTTTCAGAGTACAGATATCATTTCTCTTTTAGCTCATACGTACATACATATATGTATGTATTATGTGTGTATACTTATATCAGGTTTTCCATATCGATGTATAATTGTTTTTCTTTTCTTTTCAATTTTACAAATTGATCAACATTTTTTTGATTACAGAACTCAAGATGAAAACGAATATTTGAAACGAAATTAATTGTAACACGTATATAAACATATCATGTATATAAGGTAGAGCATATAACGAATATTACCCATACCTACTATCTTTTGTTAATTCTCCGAAACGATTATATCCATCCATGTGTATAATTTCGCTATTTTTGGGACTAAAGAGCACATCTACCTCATGATACATACACCTGAATGTATAATATAGTATAGGTTATTAAATATATAACATGTATAATGTATTATATATCTGGTACTGTGTGGATGTATGTACGAGCATGTATTATACATTTAGATGTACATACATAAATGTACGTGTTTGTATGAGTGTATGCATACGTGACGATCCGGACCCGCGCTTCTACGTATTATATGCAGTTCTTCATTATAGTCACTGGCGTTTTTCCTCTTTCGGAAACGTTTGTCTTTATGTAGGTATAGCGATTGCGTGTGTGAATGAAGAGCCCGTGTGCAGCAATCGTAACGATCATCATCGTCAAGGGATTTCCAAATATATTTATAAATTATATATATATATATCATCGTACTGTCGTGTCTTTTTTCCGTTTTCTTCACGTACATATATGTATTATAATTGTATACATATATACCATATAGATATGTATGTTGAACGAGTGTACTTACATACGAGCCGGTGTCTCAAAAGAGTGAAATTCCACATTCCAACGAGAGAATGATGATGAAATTTCACTCTAATTAATCAGAGCGAACAATCACTGAAAATATCACTTATTGTTAGTTCAACATCCACATTCTTTCCTTCGACGAGTTATTAAAATCATCTAGGTATAGTATTCATATAATTATTAGTTCCAAATTCTTTCTGAAACAACCAACGAAGCTTATCCCTCCTTTGATTGATTCATTTCGACAAAATTTTCACTCCAGGAAATTTCTGTAAAAGCATGAATAATATAATATAAAGATTAAGATCGTTCTTATTCTTGATAATATTTAAGATCAACACGATCTTTATCTTCATTCTCTGAAATTATGAAAAAATCTCCATGAGCATTATATTCATTGAAATTGATTCACAATATTCCAAAACAGAGTCACGTGAACAGATAAACGCTTCTGATTGGTCGGTGACGTCACTATATATCGTCCAAGATGGCGGTATTGGCGGGAAAATTTTGTAAGGTTCCTTAGGTTCAGGTTAGGTGTGCTGTCAGATTAGGTAACGTCGTGAATGGCGCGCGTTTTGAATTCTATTACATTCCGAATTGATATAGTATCTTTTCCAATCAACTATACTCTTCATATATTTTTATTTATATTGTGATTAATCATCCAAATAATCATTTCATATTTTGAACAAAACATAAAGAAAAGAAAAAAGATTCGTTGGCCAATCCAACCAGGAAATCAAATTAGGATAGGTATATGCCAGTCGATTTGATTCTAATTTAGTTAGTTTAGTTTAGTTCAGTCGGGTTGAGTTGAGGCGGAGAATAGTCTGATGTCACCTGACACCCACTCTCGTTATAGTGTATAATGATGTATACACCTATATACCTATACCTATATCAATATACGTATAAACACGTGTCCACAAACACTCGATATATGTATACGCATATACCTCGACGTATACCTACATATTATACTTCTTCTTCGTCTTCGACGAGTGTTAATATGAGACGCGCGAAGAAGTGACGGTTATTACCAAAGAGCCTGGCGCGCGGAAAAACACCTTATGGATGAATAATTTACTTTCATTCGACATTCAGCGATAAAAAAGTGGAGATTTTTTTGTTGTTTTTCACGATTTTTTTTTACCTTCTATTCAATCAGGAAGGTCTTTTAACCGTATCGTTTCACAATGGTAGTCTCGAAGCTTTTCCAGCAATTTATTTTTACAATTAAGATTTTATCTTCCGGCACAAAACCGAGGGGAAAATCGTTTCGTTGGACTTGAGGCGATATGGTAGAGACCACTTCCAACTTAACCTAGCTAACATAACACACTGGAGGTTTACTGAAATCCCATCGGTTTTTCTGATGAAGTGATATACTTTCTGCAATAAAAATGATTTTATTCGTAGAGAATTCGTTCGGGTCTTTTGGATAGTCATCGAGAAAGTATAATACGATTCGCGTTTTCGAGATGACAGCAATTGGCAATAATGGAATTTCAAACAGACTCCCGTATCCCCTTAAGGTGCCACGAGAGTCTCTGCAGATAACAATTGAATAACAATGCGGATAACCATTGTTAGCTGAAGAGACACCCGTGGTACTTTAGGGCACTACAGTGCTATGTTCGGAATTTCATTGTTACCAATTGTCATCACCTCGAAAACGCGATTCCCAGTTTCTTCCAAACTACGTGACCTATCGCGATGAAACTCAGGAGATTGATACTTTACCACGGCAAAAAGTGGCTAAGTATTCTACTGCTTTTGAACAAACGAATAGGATTCCAGTCAGATTCATATTTCTTATGTTAGCTAGGTTAGGTTCAAAGCGACGTGCACGATATCGCCCTAAATTTACTGCCGCGCGCTGTGAAGGGTTAAATGCGACGATCATCATGATTCATAAGTTTCAAAGATCGTCATATGCTGTGTATGCAAGATTTGAGAACACGATTACCTTGAGTGATCATACACTCACGTACACCTATAATCTCTAGATGTTTTAATAAGTTATTCGAGCATTTGACTATGAAGTTCGACCCTCGGCTGCGGTCAGAGTAACACATACATATATATTGTGCTATATTGTATATGGGCAGGAATTTGAATAATGTAATTACGTAAACTCACACGTATGCACATAATATGCAGAGGTATGCTATGCACAATGCACATAGATACCTCCTCGATGTATGTCGCGGCTTATTGTTACGGTGCTGTAGGTTGGATGTATGCCTACTGTTACTGCAGTTTCTGATTATTAGAGGCGATAAGAAACCAGCCTCAGGGCCTTAGAAAATAGTCACAATAGTGCCTTTATATGAAATTTAAAAGAAAAAAAGTCAACCTTGTTAAAGACCAAAATAGTTCAAAAACTTTTTCACTGATGATAACTCATGATATTACAAACCGTTATGAACAATTGAATTATCATCTATTCGATGGATTCATGAAAATTCTTCAAATACAGCAAAATTATGAGGAAAAAAATAACTGAAATTCAAATTTATGTGGGTACAGGTAACCCACATAACTTCGCAGCCATGACACGACGACGTTAGTTACGACAATCGTATGCGGTGCGGCATGCCGCATATAGTAATTGCGTGAAAAAAAGGGAAGTTGACACATCGCTACATACATGGGACTATATAGTATATATACGTACGTCGGCATGATGTGTGTCAGCTGTATACGATCCAACGTGAATCCTGACCGTAATGGTCAATTAGCTGATCGTCGTCATCACTTCGACGAAAATTTGTGCATGCAGAGAATTGTATAGAAATATAATCCCCTCAATCTCTTATATGATTTGTATTTTCGTAAAGAATATGGGCAATCGTTTGTCTCGATCGAAAGAATGTGGAAAAAAGACATAGAAATATATTTAAAAAAAAAAACATTTTGTGTTTTGTAAATCAGAAAACGGCACACTTGATATTCATATCTTCGTTTTGATATTTTTTGTCCAATCAAGAAGAAAGAACAAATTCTTTCTCGTAATCTTCTTCCCGATTCTCACTCGACATCAAACGCATCATATTGGGTTTCATGGGATCAAAGAAAAAAAAAAAATGGTACATCGTCGAAAGTACCCCATATGTTTAGATCTTTGGTCTGGCGTAGGTAATCGATAGTGAAAAATCAAATGAGACGAAATGAAAATGGTAATTTTTTCAAATCATCTTCAAGGCGCTGTCCGTATTGACGTTAAGCAGACATGCTCGTACGATCGGTGATGAGCGTAGGAGGACCTGCTCTGCCCACGATATACTATAAGCGATAATAGTGACTTTTACGATCTTCCATTACGTGTGCCTATAACATATAGGAGCCCTAAAAATCACGTGAGATAGTGCCATTTTGAGTCATTAGAATAGTTCCAGTTATTAGACTTGGGAATTCCTTCTGCAGTCTACGATTGTATATAATCTAAGAATGCTCAATATATGGTTCATGCATCGTGTTCACCGTACGGCACATCGTCGTCATCATAGTATATCCAGAAACTTGATTATACTTTACAAGCTGACGCTTAAGCAGACGAGGCAATACAAGACAAGTCATATAAATGTGTGACGCAAGTATCAAGCATGTACAGAGCTCGCGTACTGGCTCGTGGCTCGTCTCGTCTTATGTTCTTTCATCCTTTACACACATTGAGCAGTTAACGAATGAGAATCAGATGGCCACGCCTTGGAATTTCTGCATAATCATTATTGTTGTCATTCCGCTTTGGTGTCCCCGCGGGGTGCCCTCGCATTAGGTATACACGGTATAGCTATATCCAGCGAACAGCCGCGTCTAAACCTAACTAACTCAACTCAACTCAACTCAACACCATCAGATAGATACAGGTATATGGTATCACACTGTATCTTAACCACAGTCCAACAGTCGTGATGGTCGGGTCTAGGCATGTCTCGTTAGTCTCGTCTAGCTCGCTACGTGCCCTTCTCCGCAATTTGAAATTATCGACATTCAGGCATTTTCTAGCAGAAGATCCAACGAGAATAGAAAGAGGGGGCTGACCTTGAAAGATCACACGATCCGTTTATGGCGCCCATGTCCCGCAATGTCCCTTTGGTTCCGTAAACAGGAATCAGAACCCATGTACGTGCATACATGATGTTTAATCCAGTACATTCGCGATGTTCAAACTGCAATGCATATGCACATGCACATGCCCAAAATGGTTGACGTATGGTATATCACCTTTCAGAGGTGTGTGTACACAGATAGCAGGTGTTCATGCTTTGTCGCTTATCAGGCAAATGTTCCGCAATGTTCATTACGTTCATAGCGCAATGTCCATCATGTCCAAAACGCGATTTATCTATGCGTATGTGAATACATGCATGATTGATGGGTAATTTACCCTCTTTCAGAGTTATACAGGTAGTATCTATGCTTCGTTTTTCATCAGCTAGATACTCCGCAATGTCCATCATGTCCAAACCACAGGCTACCTGTACACGTGTGCCTGTCCATGAATCTTTGATGTTTGGTCTGTTCTCTTTGTAAAGTGAGCATATGATATGTAGCTGATGTTCATGGTATCTTATCATTCGGATCAGTTTCTACTAAACTGACATACATACAAGTCATATCTTCATTCTATGTCAAGTACGATATATTAATATACCGATCGCTGAGTTTCTCTATATCCATATAGTTTTACCTGTAATGTTCGTTGAATAACATGTACATACATACAATATGTTTAGTGAGCGTAGCATGGGCGCAATTATCAATCGAGTTTCGGGTTGATCACTGCTCGAAATATCGAAGAGGAGGAAGAGGAGTATAACTTCGACGAGGTATGGGTACCAGGTTGGTGGGGGGCCGCTCACCTTGGCGCCCCTGGTATGCGCTCAATGGCGTCTACCTTTCACAGGCGTAGCGAGTTTTACTTCTTAAAACCATATTACGTACATACATACATACATACATACATATCTAATCTATGATAATATGCACAATGCTGACTGTCCACTTAAGGACACAGTCAGACATCAAAGCGTCTCAGCATTCGAGATATACCCGAATAATCGCAGGTTGGACAGAGTCCTCGCATGTCCATCTGCATCGGTTACATCGAGTTTGTATACTCTGGCAATAAGATGAGAAAGGGAATAGTGTGCTGAATTAATTGCATGATTGAGATGGTTTGTTTTTCATCTTATCGTAATGGATACACCTCGTGGCATCTAATGATGGAGAGATGGAATGCTGATGATGAGGACAGAGTATAACGAATTTGTTTACGATCTGTCTGTAGTCTGTCTTATTGTCCAACTTCGTCTTCGTCTTCGTCTTATTCTTGTTTTTGTTTTTCTTGTTCTTCACGTTCCTCTCATAGGAAGAATTATGCATAAAATTTCGAAATTTCTTGTATAACGTTTACCCACTATATTATGGTGGGCGAGGCTCCTCCATACGAAGAGCTCTCAAGTTTGTAGAGACGATACGGCGGAAGGCACTCCTTTATTAGGCGTCCTTACGTGGCGGCCGAAGTCCAGGAATAATAATGAATTATTCCCACGTAGCCATATTATCTGTATATATACATACGAGTGTGAATTTTTTTTTTTTCCTTTTTCTTTCATTATCATCATCATTATTATTATTATCATATAGTTCTTGAAGCTTAGGACGTTGGGAGAAAAAGCGAGTATATAATGACCTGTGGTATTATATCATTATCATCTACATACCTGTATACATGTACGTGTATGTATGTTCAAATTTGAGATCACTTTGTCAGAATTTAGCAAGCACACATCTGTAGACATGTCTGCCTGTGCATAGGTATTCAATCAATTATACTTTTGCATTCATGTAGGTATGTATACATGCAGGTACAGCTACATAAAGTACCAATATATTTCTGCACCACACTACCGCATCCAACCAATCGTTAAATAGCTCGGTACATTCAGAAGATAATGATAATGTTAATAATAATAATGATGATGATGTTGGCATGTTTACACATCAACACACACGGGTACTTCATGCGTGATCTTATACACCTGTTCTGTCTACACAAGGCACAATTCAAGAAGCACACTGCGATAGTGTGATAGTCTAATCACGAGTTATATCATCCATACCTTTGTGACGTAATCAGTAACGTCTGGATCTGGGAGCTGAGGATCCCACCTGCAGTCAAGATATTATCAATGAATCGGGAGGCTGATCAATAATCAAATCAGTCGGTCAAGTTATAGCTACTGTATGTATGAAATAGTTTTAAATCGATTACGGGTCACAATTGAATCAGTCGAAATAATCTGAATCGCTGACTAGACAACGAAATCATGATACCAATAATCGTATAGAGTAAATTTAATATGAAATCACTCGAAATCATTGATTTTCATTTCTATATGATAGAATCATACCGTTCAGTACAGGATGGAAATCCTCTGGATCTCGCTTATGAAATTGCTCGAAATCGAAAGAAATTGGAAGTCAACTCAGGCATGCTTTCCATGAGTGAGATAGCCCAGCCCATAAACATCATCTTGTCTTATCTTTTCATGATAATAATTTCACGAAATCATAATACATGCAATCTTGGAGTATGCGATGTGCAAAAAACGGCTTAATATGATCGATTCCAGAGTAGAATGTTGCTGTGTGAGAAGAAAGGGTAAAAGTGGCACTAGCTGGACAATAAAATTTCACTGTGTGATAGCATGATGGATGTAAGAAATGCACGGTTCTCCAATGGTATCAGTAGCTGACAACAGCTATAAAAAATTCACGCTTGTGCAACAAATGGTAGTTTTATTTCAAAGGCGTACAAGATAAGGTAAAAGTACTAGTACCGTGCCAAGCCTTTTGAGAATGGTACTACTAGCAGGACAGCTATAAGAAATGCACGGATGTTCTATACTAGTTGCTGGTAGCATCCTGATACGACTCTCCAGCAACTGGAACCATTCTTAAGGTTTCCAAACCTCGGCACTTTTTCCCCTCAGTCTTATTGATTTCACTTTACTTAGCCCGAAGTTATTTCGATATATGATCTACAGAGGCTACTGCAGGTAGATTGCATACGTAATCAGAGTATAGTTATCCAGTGTTTGTCTGGCGGAATAAAACAGGTGTTGTTCATCGCAAACACACTGATTGTGAGGTCATAGGTGAGACGTGTGTATAAATATAAGTAATAGTGTGTGTGCCGTAGACAGACGGACACGTGGTAACGTTACTCGGCCGATTGTGAGAGAGGACCATATATGTGTATGTACTATGTATAAACAGAGAACGACATGTGTGTATATATACATGAAGAAGAAGAGATAGGTGTATAGAGATAGCGGAACACCATTCCAGACAAAGAATTTACTTCCTTCCGGTGCCACGAGCTGTTCGAGACCAAACATGGTCACGCACCGGTGAGCAGGTCCCAGAGCACTGAATACAAACGTGTCGGAAAGTATTAACCGTGTCAATTATGCGGGGGTACCTGCAGCTCTATCCGCTTTTTACAATCACAGAATGAAAAACACAATAAAATCATTTGACCCACTCGAGCATGCCATCCAACATGCTTACAAGCCCCCCCAAGCGATGGGTATATCAAATGTCAAGGTATACCATTGTGAGCGTATCACGAATGCCTACGTTACTGTGCATATTGTTCAGTTCATTAGTCTCAGTTGAAAATTAGACGTAACAGAACATTGGATAATCACGAGGCTCATTATTACACAATAACTACTTGATTCAATCAATGATCATACCTACATCGATACAGCAATTAACTATACGATTTGTTACACAGTCGGTTCGTTAACGAATGAACAATACGTTGAAAAACTCCCCGCCCACGCATGTATAGCTCTTGAAATGGCACGTTTATTCAGGATGTTCTTACTATACGTGCAATTCATTCTCTGCATCCTGATTTTCACCCAATTAATTGGAGAATCTTGCGGTGCTATTCTTCTTTTTTAGACCATGTTCATAATGTTGGTATTTCTTCTTTTCTATTTCAGGAAAGCATCTCGTCTTGGTGACGGACCCTGAGATAGTAGAGGATGCTTACGCCTTTGACAATCCGTGTTTCAAGGATGCAACGAGCCCCGCGATCGCCAGGACCATAGAACGTCCAGTTTCCGCTGCTTCCGTAGCATCCGCTGAAACTCCTGTAAAAGATGCCACTCGGTGGTCTACTTCCTGGTCTTCTCTCGGCCTCGGATCTGCCGTTAGAAATGACAAACGGCGTACCCTGGACGATTCATGCCTTGGAGTAATGATACTTTTCTTCAGTTTAGAATACTTTTTGACATGGAATCCTTGATTGATTCGATGCGCTGATCACACTTCAATATTCACACTCTCATTTTATTACAGCCAAAAGCTACTAGGGTCAGTCTAGTCAGCTTGAGGAGTAGAGACTTCACTGGATTGGGGTTCAACGTCTGTGGGAACATGCGGGAGGGAATTTTTGTCAAGGATCTTCTTCATCGTGGGCCGGCTTCAGAGTCTGGTCGAATCCATCCTGGTTAGTAAAATACCAGATTTGTTCGCTGTGACAATTAGCTCTATTTCAGTCTTTGGCATGTGTCGATACTTCTTTCTTTACCTTTCTTCTTCACGTTCTTTTCACAGGTGATCGAATAGCCAGCGTTAAGATAAGCTTCAGGAACATGGTGTACGAAGACGCGTTAACCATCCTGAGCTACGCATCCCCTTACGACGTCGAATTAGAGGTAGAAAGCGGAGGTCCAGGCTCAAAACCGACCACACTTCTCAAGAAGAGCGTTGGCCCAAGTCCTAACAGAATATGTCATCCGTTGTACAGAAGTCAGTCGATCCCAGAACTATCACAGTCGCACAAAAGCACATCGAAAAGGCTCTTTACTGCCGACTTGAGCGACACTTTGGGATCCAGTTACTCTACGATTGCCAATTCAACGATGAAGTCATCAAAATCTGCGTCTGCAACTGGAGCCAATCAGTCTTTGGAAAGGCGTCCTATTCAGGAAGATGGAAAGAGCAACCATCACAAATTTGGCATCAAGGTACTACCCGCTTTAGACGGAATGATCCACAGAATAGAAAACGACAACGAGCACAACACCAACTTGGAACGTCGCAATTCGAAGAAAACTGACACTGAAGAGACGATTACCAATTCACGGAACGTCATAATCGCTGCTGACTCTCTTCCGGAGACTAAGAAAACCTCAGACAACTTGCAGCAGAGAGAAAACACCTTCGAGTCTAATCCTAGAATCAAAACTGTACTGGCTAAGGGATTGGAACCAAATGGCATCGATGTACCCGACAAAGGAAATGAGGGTCGAATTCCTTCTGAGATTCCTGAAGAGGTACATAATGCTGCCGTTGCCGCTAGGAGAAACAGGAGAAACAGCGCCGAGCTCCTTAGCTCGACACCGCAAAAATCTATTCCCGATTTAACTGATCCAGATGATTCGATTGACCCAAAAAGCCCTTCGCAAAAAAATAAGAGAAAGGCTCCAGCCCCGCCTAAGGAAAAGGGATCAACTCCTGAAGCGAAAAAGGATTTACCGTCTCAGACGTCGGGATTAAATTTGAGCCCTGAATACACTGGGGAAGATAAGTTCGACAGTATAACAGACTACACGGAATCCTTAAGCGACTATTTGACCAAAGTTCGGGAAACTACTGACGGTGCTGAGGCCAGACGACAACGACTTGAAAACCAGACTTGCAGGAGAAGTTCGGAGTCAGATACCGATAGCGAACTTCAGAACAGCTTTACTACTATTGAACTAAACCCTGCCGATATCACGATACATCATACCCCAGTCCCAGAAGTCGATGATGATGATGACATCTACAGAAAGGCTGCTAGTCTTGGCGATCTATCAAAGTATGAAAGCAAGGCGACTTCCACATTGGAGAGAGCGCAAAGTCTTGACATGACCGATAGTGGGTCGAAGAAACGAAAGGCTCCTCTTCCTCCGGAGGACATTAATGAGTCAACTGAAGATTTAAGCAAATTGGATGACATGGATACGTTCCAGAGAAGGAAATTGAAGAAGTCCAACGAGTGGGGAACCCTCGAGGATGCCATTTGGGCAAAGGGGGAACCGAGGGAGGATCTTCAGGAAGAAAAGCCTAAAACAAGAAAAAAAAGCAAGGGCACTTTGGAGAGGTCCAAGTCTGCTGTTGAAATAAAACTCAAACAGTCGGACAGTCCGTCTGCGACATTAAAGCAATTCGACGCCTCCAATCTCGCCGGAGAAACAAGCATTGAGCTGTATAATTTGCCTTTGAGCAAAAAACTTAGTCACGATTTTATACACGAAGAGAGAATGTTCAATCCTGACTCTGATAACTCTTTGGCAAGATTGGTCAACAATGGTACCGTCGTCAAGAGCCCAACTTTTGAGGAAGTTGAGCTCGACTTCAGACAGGCCAAACCCCTTCTGGATGACGAAAATGATGCTAGACCTGATCTCGATGAGGCCTTGGCATACTTTGATCTTTGGAAAGGCCCTCGGGAACCTAAAAGTGAGAAAAAGGAGGCTGGTAGGCCGGTAACAGCCAAGCCAATCTCTCCAATCTCTTACTACAACAATGTTGAAGTCGTTGAAGAACCTATGAAGAAAACAACCGTTGATACCGGCTGCCCTGGATGCAGACGTGCTTTAAATGGCCACCAGAACGAAAGCTGTAACAAGCATTTAACTGGCGAAAAAACTGATAGTAAAATACCGGATATTATTCAGACAACAAATGACAGAGATAAGACCAATTCGTCGTTTGGTGCTAATCAACAGATCAAATTTCATTCGGAATCAAACGATATCGGAGATAATAGAAAAGCGGAAAATACCCCTTCTGTATTTCAGTTCAATCGCCAAAAGTTCGACCCTTTTGAAATCTCAAAGCCAGCTAATCCTCCATCGACATTTCACATACAGAGTACCAAGGTCGAGCCGTTAAATACGGAAGAAAAACGCGAGTCAGTTTCCACTTTTCAAACTAATAGAACTAAATTCGAACAGGCCCAAGATCCTCAGAGTAAAAAGGTCGAGTCAGTAGGGTTCGAGACTCATTTTGCTAAACGTGTCAACGACCTTAGCGATTCAGCCTTTGAACCTGGCTCAAATGTGACCGTCAACAGCAAGACCGTTCCTTCGTCACTGTCCAATGAGGATAGACACAACATTAGCAACGTCAGTGTTTCCAGCGGAGATGTTGAAGCGACAACGCCGATACTAAGAGAACTTGGTCGTCAGGACTCTGAGACTACTCCACCACTTCCAAGCACACCTATGCCTTTACCAATTCCTCACAAGCTGACTTATATCACTGAGATAAAGGTTTCGACGAGTCAGGAGAATCTGAATGACATGGACAGCGAGAACGAGGAGATAGTTGGTATCATGGAGGGTGGAACGGAGTCTAATCATCAGCCTAAGCTCGGGGTGACTGTCACTTCTAATGGAAAATCTGTAGCTGGTAAAAAACCACCAATTCCGCCAAGAAGGTCAGATGTTTCAAAGATGAACGCGAAGGAGGAGGCAGAAAAGCAGGTGGTTTATGTTTCGGAATACAAAAGTTCGACTACTGGAAAAGATTCGGGGGCTCAAATGATCGTCGACGGCGCTGGATCTGACTCGGGGAATCGAGCAGCGGGTGGTATAGGAAAGAAATTTGAACAATGGGTATTCCTTGGAGAAGGGAAAGATAAAACGTGGGAAAATCCTGGGGGTCAACCACAACCGATTACAAATATAGTTCTTACGTCGAATGACGAAAAAATGATTCATCAGTAATGGTATTGAGAAAAGAAATGTTTCGAAAGTTTGCTCAGAAATGGAAGAATGAAATTTGACGAATATATTGCAATGTTATAAAGGGTCTTATAAATTATGCAGCGTTAAATATAACTTTCTTGGAATATTTTTGTATAGTTATATGTATTGCAAATGATAGGCGGTTATATGCCTGAATCTCAAAAGCCAGTAAGTGCCATAAGTATAGTTCAAGAAAAGTGTAGGTATATCGGAGCCCTGCAGATATAGTATATGCGATGTGTATAAATATATAGATGAAGTGAATCAAATGTGTGGATCTTAGACATTTTTCTCATTGTTGTGATTGTGAACGGCGTTATGTATCTTTAGTTATACAGGGTATCTCAGAACTAAGTGCGTAAAATCATAGGAGTAATAGAGGGGGCCGAGCTGAGTAAATTACCCTCAAGAACACGTCGTCTCCAAAGTCGCGTTCGCGAGATACGACTGGCTAAAAAAATTACGCTAAACGCCAGCATGTGGGCAATCGAGTACACAGCAGACGATGGTTATCAGTCTTGTTGATGAGAGTGCTCGACTGCTAATGCGGAAAGTAACGCTCGAAAATTTTCCAATTTTCCAATCCAATTTTATATCAACATCTATTTTGATTTTTCAGACACCCTGAACTTTATATTTTGATTATTCCAGCTTTTGGAATAATTTCTCATATTATTTCACAAGAATCTGGAGAAAAAAAGAAACTTTTGGAACTCTTGAAATAATTACAACTTCTAAACGAAAACACCATATGATATTGAATTTTCGCCGAACACAACAACGAGGATATTATGATTGATAATTACGCAGCCCGCTGTTTATTTGGTTGCCTACGTGCTGGCGCGGTTAGCACGATTTTTTTTATCTTGCGAACGCGAAATGGTCATGTTCTTTGGGTTAATTTACTGATCAGCTCGACCTCCTCTATTAGTCTATTACCCCTATTTTTTTGTACAGTTAGTTCTGCGACACCCTGTATGTATTACACGTTTTTAAATTTAGTTCTATAACAGAGAAGAGTAATTTAATTATATACACATATTATATATACATAAATATAATTATACATAATGAATAAAAAAAGAGAAACTAAAAAACTAAAACAAAAAAAAAAAAAATTGACCATAGAATTATTACTCAAATTTTTTGTAAATACAGGCCAGTGCGTCTAATGTATATGTATACTAAATAACAGTAACGTATTAACAGCAGTTGAATATATGGTTATATGTATGTTAATTAACTTGAAACTTCAGAGTCTAGAATTACATAAAGTATAAAATCGAACGACTAACATAAACAGAAAAAAATTTCTTTAGACCGTACATATTGTACTTCGTAAAATATATCCAGCTATAGCGAGCGAGATTTATCCATGATGGATTTACGTGTATTGAGTGATCCGTGGCTGCCGCCATTCTTCTGATCCTTATGAATATTGGGAACTAAAAGTCCTTATTGTTAGTAGAAAGGTCAAATGACCAGTACTTTTGAATTTATAGGTGATTCGAGTTGACCAATCGGCTCTTTGTCACTGCATGAAGTTAGGGTCTAGCTCCGCAAAAATTTATACATATATAAACTAACCGAAATTTATGCAAAATTCGTATTACCTTGTAGTCCGCGTGTGCAGTTACGCAGCTCTAATTGATCAACGTAAATCGACTATAATTTGAAAACTACTGATCACTCGACATTTTTGCTAAGAAAGCTCATTGTCAGTCTTAGTATTTCGCAAGGAATCTATATATATACCTATAATCAGAGTAATGGAGGCAGCCGTGGATCACCCAGTCTAGTATTATATCTTTATCAGATACTACAAAATATATTTGTTGTTATATTTTATTATCGTTATAATTATTACGATTATTGTTTCTTATTTCAAATTGATGATCTGTAAAAGAAGGATTGACATACCTAAAATAAGGATGGAATGATCATTATAAATATTGTGTATGCGTATACGTAGAAAAAGTAAAGTGTATAGTAATTCGATCCAGTATCCAATCGAAGTGCGTTATTGCAGTTATATTTTTTACTATCATTATCATTATTATTATTATTATTATTATTTTTATTACTATCATTGTATTATTAACTCAAGATCTGTGAACAGCAATCGTCGAAATATATCTGTATGAGTGTATTATACATAAAGGAATAATATTAATGTTACACTTGACGTGAGGCTCTACCGAGCCTTTTGATCTAATTTTAACACACAAAAAGAGTCAAAAACAATACTAACGTGAGGTCAGGTGCGAATAAATATCTCTTCTAATTTGTTTCAATTGTATGAAAAAATGGAAATATATCAATTTGAAAATTCTCCTAGGAAAGTAAAACGTGAACAGGATGGCCATAGAAATTGTGACTTCAAATTCCCTGACCTTTCCAGGTTTTCCGGTACAAACATTACATTTTTTTCCTAACCATAAATGATGCATGCATGCAATTAATGAAGAACAGCAGATTGATTACGTGGGTTTGTAAGAGGCAATGGCGACGCCGCATAAATTTACTGGGCATAAAAGTTCACCCGGAGTTTCCTACCTATCTGAGAATAAGAAATTATGTGTCCTGGTTGAGTGTTTCAAAAAATCCCTGACTTTGGTTGAAATTAGAACCAATTCCTTGATACCTATTTCTCTATAATTTTGTCAGACTTTATAGAAATTCCCTGATATTTCCAGGTTTTCCAGTCTTTATGGCCACCCTGCGTGAACACTTTTAACGATGAAGAAAATGATAATAAACATCTTTGAAATTCGAGTTCTATTCTATTGAAATAAACGGAGGAGGATTAACGACCGCTTTTGGGGATAATCCACCTTGGGTCGTTTACCGGCTTTTCTTACTGACCAGTAATTAATTTTACGTGAATTAAAACTTCAGGTAACTTTCTAGCTCTGGCATAAGGAAGAAATGCACATAATTTTTATTTTCGGACCATATGAAACGATCCTGAGATTTATACGAATAAAATTTTTTCGCCGCTGACGTCACAGAACATGAATGATTGCAATTGGATCAATATCCTCTTGGTCTGTGTTTTAATTTTCCATGAATGATGTTTTATATTTTTTATCAGGCACGAACAGCCCCGAGGATTATTTCAAACTTTGATTAAACGCGGAGTGTAGTAGGTATAGTACTACGTGTATGCGGTAGTTAAATTGTATGCATCGGCGGGTGAATAGAATATTCATATTTGCAAATATTATATACGTACCGTATACCATATTACCCATGTATGTATGAATGCTTTGTGCAGATTATACATATTATGTATAATATTATTTCATTATGTTTTTGTTGAATTTTTTTATCTGAAACTCACGGTCCAGTTTCACCGCAGATTTGGCAGCATTTAACTAAAAACTAAATATTTACGCAAGTACAATTTCAAATCGAACATTCTATGAAACTGTTGAAACAGATCGAACGTAAACAATATAGGGTAAAAAACGGATCTAAACTTGAAATGCAAAGAAATGTATTAAAAAAGAAGTATAGAAATTTCAAACGATTGTTTTTTAGATGAAGATAGAATTCTTCCAAAATACTCGAAATTTATGAATAATGATGTGTGGCGATATATATTTTTTTTGAAAATCAAATTCTAGAAATACACACGACGAACTATAGTTTGGCGTGAATAGGTATAATAAATGAGACACATGTATAATTATGAAATAAGATAAAATCGATATTTTAAAAATTGTTATGATATTATCTACATGATACTGATGTATATTTTCTTTTATTATCTTATTCAATCCATATCGTGATTACTATCATTATTATTATTATTATTATTATTATCATTGCTTAGTATGTAACAAAAGTTTGTATCACAAAATAAATAAATCTCATTGTTTATTACCAAAAATTTATAAATTGATCATAAAATTTATCTGCGTTTATGAGAATCGACAAACCCTGATATTCAATATTAATAACATATTTACACTATTTTTATTACATGTTTCAGTATTTTTTCATACTACGTCTACAAGTCTTCCACTGTTCTCACAATCAAACAAAAAGAATACCCGCAATTTTATTTTAATAAACGAATAATGATACAAGTGGTTCATTCCGAGTGTATATTCCGCTCTTTCTATATTTTGTTCTTGATTTTTTCACACGTTCCAACTACCGCTGCACTCGGAAAGGATTCTGAATTTTACTAAATTTAGTTAATAAATTTAACAAAGGTTTTTCGGTATATTATTCAAAAACTTTACAAAGCTGGACCAAATGCCTGAATTCTGTAGAGAATCAATTATTTCATGTCGATATTTAGACACTAGAATTAATTCAGTTCAGAATATTTAAAGAAAAGGAGGAAACGAGAAAGGGACTTATACTGTTTCGATCACTTATTACTTATTAGTTGATATGCTTCAGAGTTTGATAAACGATTCTTCAAGCTTCGGTAGCTTTCGAAGTACCCTGAAGCCCAAACAAGTTTTAAAAATTGAAAAACTGGAATCTATAAAGCCTGAATTTCAAGACTTTTCCGAAGCGAGAACAAAAATCTTTCACTTTTCCGGCGTTTATTGATATTATCGAAGTTTAAAATAGAATTGGTTCGAATTTGAGTGTGAAATGAAGTGTAAATTCCCCAGATGGATATTGAAAGTAACAATTTTTCAATCTTGCGATTTAATCAAAACCTGATTCCTTAAATTCCTGATTCTTACCTATGTGGCGGACTGTTTGTAATTTTTGGTGCTCATTAATTTCTTGCCGCACATAGCGCATATCGCTTTTTTATAAGCGCAAGATTGGCAGTAGTGGGAACCGACTTGATGAACTTTTTGCCTGCATATTTTACAAGTTTCAAACTTGGCTGTGTACGGATTAAACCGTGCCTTGTTCGTCGACAACGCCTTGTTCTCACCCACTTTACGTCCACCGCTTTCCACCGTGTTTCTAGCCCCGGATTTCCATGGGTCCGGCGTTATAACGCGACCCAATTTCTTCTCGCATTTTTCGCAAACCATCTCAAAGCAAGATCCTGCGATTTAGAAAGCTTTGTTATTATGTTATCAAATAAAGATTGCGACGAATCTTTGAAATGAATGAAAAAAAATGCAAGCGAATAAGAACGGGAATTCGTATTCAATATTTTCTCATATCTGAAGGTAATTTCTGTTCTATTGATGTTATTTAGGATTTCGAGAATTGATTCATAGAGGAAAATGGGACAAAAGCGTTGTGGTTGATTCAGAGCATAGACAAAAATGAAATAATATATTTCGTGATTGATAATAATCTATTTCAGCTTAAAAATGACGAGAAACAACTTTCTGGGGATTTTCTTTGATAATTTTAACCACATATAGTTAAAAATTGTTTAGTTTCATCCGATTTATTTGAAACGAAATGCATGAAATGTCGAATTTTTCATCTCCGAGGAATCGGTTATATAAATACTGTAAAAGTTGACAAGAAAATGTGTAAATATAACACTATTATATATTAATATAGGTTAAGTTAGGTTAGGTTAGGTTATCTCAGATACGCAGTAACGGTGGATTGATGATGGATACTTACGGCTTAAGCTCCTAAACTTAGAATTCGATCGAATTCTCGTTGAAGTAGGAACCGAGGTGAATGAAATTCAATGGTTCAATATCAATTAATCCAAATTGTGTGTGTTTACAATTTCATGTCAATACCATAGACATATAAGAATAGACTGCGCGAGTGGTGGGCTAGCGTGTAAGCGGCTGCGATAGCGGAATAGAAAGAGAACGCTGCATATAGGGCCCCCTCTGTCATTATCTAATCGCGCATGCGTGCTAGCATATTCATCCATAACCACACTATGCAACGTGCATTACTACTCACAATTTTCTAAAATCGTTCAATGTAGGCATGATAAAACGAAAACCGATCATAAATATCGTTTGTCACAAACAATTATCCAACGTAAAAATAAATAGCATAGCACGTAGCAGACCCAAACCAACCCTGCTTCTGCCGCGTGAGCCGCGCATGCGCGTTTAGACAATGACACAGAGGGACCCATATGCAGCTGTCTCTTTTTATTCCTGTATCGGCTATTCGACTCGCTCACGCAGTCTATTCTTATATGTCTATGGTCAATACTCAATACATCAGAATATATTTCTGCTTCGTGCTGCCACCTGGGTTGAGAATCTAAAAACTCGTCCGATTGCGTCATTTGAGCACAAAATTAAATCGAAAATGTATCGTATCGATAAGCATTGAAATTTGGGATTCCCCTTTGGAATTACAAATTTTGATATCGTTAAATTAAGTTTCGGTCCCCATATCTCGCAAGTATTATTCATTCAGACGAATTTATATAGCATCTTTGATTCATTAATTAAAATAATTTCAGAATTTTAACAGCGTGTATCTCCAGATCTCCTGAACGGCTCCATAGATCGGAGTGATTCGGAGTGCGGGGAATCTGTCTCGCTTGAAGCCCTTTGATTTTACATACTCAAAAAATCACTTTTTTTTTCCTTTTTTTTTCAAATTTTGGAAAATATTGTACAAATTTATCAGTTACGCAGGTTCAGTTTTCATCAGAAATAGTTTGGGTCATCTAAAGACTTTTCTTGTGAGGACCCAAGCGTCGAGGCGTTGCGAAGTAGGGAAGATTCGCTTCTCTTTCTAACTCTCCGTGTTTGGTATTCAAATTCTGAAATGTTTTAAGATTTATGTTTAGCGTCATCGCTCAATATTCCAATATTTTTTCCATGTTTTCTGTATAATGTAACGTTTGAGACAAAAGTTTCTCAAAGTACTTAATGTTTACATAATATCTAAAAGTATAAATTAAAGGTCTAAACCAGTGGTCTAAACTGATATAAAGTTTCTTATCGACGCTGCTTACGAAAACTATATAGCACGTTTCAAGTGTCTTATGAAAACTATTCCATTTCAACTGACCGCGAAAACTACAACATATTTCGATATTCACCCCGAAAATTAACGTTTCAGTTTTCACCGCGGAAGAAAAATCGTATCAATTCTTCTGGCAAAAACGCACACGTTTAAATTATCGTCAAGAAAAAAATGATACTGATTTGTAAACAATAATATTCTGAATAATATGTCATAATTTCTATGAACATGAAAAATATATGGGGAGGTCCATACGAAATCGGAAATTCGTTGTCCACTACCTCTTCGATTTTGTTGTAACTTGGTGAGTTTGGAGGTATAGTTGGAAGAAAATTTTCTGTGAAGTTTAAAAATTCTATCGCCTATAGGGTTCGAGAAACAGCGGACTCAAAATTTTTGTAAGCTTTTTTTGAAACCGCCATAGCTCAGAAACGGCTCATGGTATCTTGAAATGTGAGGAGGCTAAAAGTTTGGTAATTGAACGTAGATTCGAATGGTTTCGAAGTAAAAATTATATTTTCAAAATTTCATGTCAAACAATCAAAAAGTAGTCGAAAAATCAAATTTTGAGTTTGTTCCCCAAACTTTTTTCATTTCAAATTTTTACCAAGCATGCGTCAACTCATCACGAAGATATCTGCGGTCACAAAAGTCTGTGCTCTCCTACGGTTCGTGAGATACGAATTTTTTTCGAATTCCCGCGTCGCGCTGGAGGTGCATTTTCGGGGCAGATCGAAGAAAAAGTGATTCAGACAGTTGAAGTTGAATCATTTTCACATACATATGTATTCGATTGGAAAAAGAAAAAGAGTGACAATCATATCGCGTCATCGATGCCATGAGGTCGTAAGCGCCAAAAATGTGATTTTATCGGATTTTAGTGCCGGAAGGTCGTATAATTTAACTAAAAGGCTGAAAATACCATTCATCGTGAGAAAAAACATCAATTGAGAGTAATGGTAGATAAAATGAAGCATTAGGACAGATTTTGGATATACCACCTGGCTTCAATTTTGAGAAAAAAAATCAGAAAATCAAAAAAATTCGGAGAAAAAATCAGGAAAATTCAAGCCAGAAGGTCGTACCTCCAAAATCTATCTCAATACTCTATTTCATCTACCATTGCTCTCAATCGGCGTTTTTTCTTACATTCCCGTTAAATTATACGATCTTCCGGCACTAAAATCCGATAAAATCACATTTTTGGCGCTTACAACCTCATGGCATCGATGACGCGATATGATTGTCACTCTTTTTCTTCTTCCAATCGAATACATATGTATGTGAAAATGAGTCAACTTCAACTGTCTGAATCAGTTGTTCTTCGATCTGCCCCGAAAATGCACCTCCAGCGCGACGCGGGAATTCGAAAAAAAATTCGTATCTCACGAACCGTAGGAGAGCACAGACTTTTGTGACCGCGGATATCTTCGTGATGAGTTGACGCATGCTTGGTAAAAATTTGAAATGAAAAAAGTTTGGGGAACAAACTCAAAATTTGATTTTCCGACTACTTTTTGATTGTTTGACATGAAATTTTGAAAATATAATTTTTACTTTGAAACCATTCGAATCTACGTTCAATTGCCAAACTTTTAGCCTCCTCACATTCCAAGATACCATGAGCCGTTTCTGAGCTATGGCGGTTTCAAAAAAAGCTTACAAAAATTTTGAGTCCGCTGTTTCTCGAACCCTATAGGTGATAGAATTTTTATACTTCACAGAAAATTTTCTTCCAACTATACCTCCAAACTCACCAAGTTACAACAAAATCGAAGAGGTAGTGGACAACGAATTTCCGATTTCGTATGGACCTCCCCATATTCATGTTAAGAGAGAATGTATTTTTTTGAGATGGAATAATATATAATTTTCCTATCTACTTTTCCAATTACCTCATAGATTTTAGAAAAATAATCTTCTGAATTGTTTTAAAAGGTTGTAAATGCTGTATAAGTTAAGAAGTATTTAATCAAAGGTAAGTGCTAAGTCTAAAACCTTATGATTCGTGGGTTTTCGAAATTCTTACTCTCGGTAAGTATTACAAATCATTATATGATGAATCTAATTTTAAAATTTTGATAATGTGGTTATCTAGAAGAATGAGATTTCAATGGCATTTCTGATAAGTGTCACGAATAATATTTGAAATTGTTGAATTTGCATCTAAAAATGTCTGATTTCTAAATTTCAAGTTACTGTTGTAGGTATAAGGTAGGGTGGGGTTTACCTTGTCCCTTAGGGTTTGCTTGCAAGGGAAGGGTTCTAGGCTGGACATTGGTCATAAAGCTTCTCCCAAAATTTCCTTCACTGTAAATGGCCAGTTTCAGTCTTGTGGGTGTGTCTTAAAGGTATTTAAAGTTTCGAATTTGTCTGGTTTTGGTCATTCTGGATTTTGAACTCGAATTGTCAAATTTAAAGATCTCAAAAACACGAACTTCAGCAATGGAATGTTGCAAAAGCATCAATATTGTGGGCTTAATACTGGCTGGGCGTCTTGTCGTAAGTGTTTTATATCTAATATTAAAGTTCGATTTTTCTTAGCTGTTTCAATTTCATGATCTTTAATACTTTGTTTGTGTAATTCGTAAAAATACATTCATCCATACGGGGCTTTCCACGCCAAGTCGACCAGTGTTAAACCCCGACTATCTCAGAATCATTTCATGTTTTCTTCTAACATTCTACTCGGTCAAAAACGCGGCGTGAATTTTTTTCAAAACATTTACAAGTAAATTGACTCCTATTTGACGGTTACGATTTGATCCTGTGTTATAATTTTGGATTTAAAAATTTCAAAAATTCGGCCCACGTTTTCCTTAAGGGAGGTTGTTTTGTGTCATTTACTAGATTTTTGAGAATTTTTTCAGATTTTAAAAAATGGGCATTCGCAATCGACTTCAAATATTTATAAAAAATAAACGGTTTAGAAAAAAAATTTGAAAAAAATTCAGGCCGCGTTTGTGACTGACAAGAGTATAATGTTAGAAAAAAAACATGAAATGATTCTGAGATGGTCGAGGTTTAACACTGGTTGAGTTGGCGTGGAAAGCCCCATATATTTTTAGTGGTGATTCTAAAGTTTTTAGTTCATCGAGTTATTCTTATGGTGGTTGATTAGTTAATGCGTAAGCTAATTTTGATTTTATTTATCTGTTATAGTATCAAGTACGTGAGAAGGTCCTTAAGGGTTGCCTACCTGTCTGGAAAATGAAGACGATGAAGGAGTTGAAACGATCCAAACGGCAAGAGAGTTCGGCGTTTAGCGAAGAGCTTGAAATTGCCGGAGGCGACGAGGCCTTCGATTTTTGCGGGATCAGATGGATGGCAGAAGGACGTTGGGGAGAAGATCACCCAGTAAGGAATTGGGTCCATTCTGCGTGGACTTCACCGGGGGGAATTTATTCCGCATATAATCGAGATTAATTCAGAATTTGTGTATTTTCAAAAATATAGATTACGTTTATTTATTATAATTCATGTTTCACAATTTATTTTCCTCTTATTAGTCCGATAAGTTTCTATTTTAGTTATAGTTTGCACGTTATTGATTCGATGAGATCGACATTCTTGAATTATACTATGTGTACTTAGGAAATTATACCGATGTAAGGTTTACTCTTGAATTATGACCAGGTTATATGATCACTAATATAAGCTATCTTTGCTCTATCACAATGGATTATTTTTTCGTTTGCTTTTGGGTAATTCGATTTCAATGTCGTTTTTGTCTGGAAATACTTTAATTGTTTTATACTGACCCTTGCAATAAATTCTCATCTAGATTTCCTGTCTTATGATTTTTTCATCAGATAAATTTCTTGCCCTCTTTCGAATTTAAGTGTGGGATTAATTTTTTGTCGTAGTACGCTTTTGATCTTTGCTGATAGCTTTTTCCCAATTTTCTCGAGCGTTTCTTCCATAGTTTCGATTAAATGTAATGCAAGATTTTTCACTTGATCGTCATAAGTAAGGATTTCGTCTAGCGTAGGCCAACTGTGCTATCACGCGCAGGACAGCCTATATAATAGTTGTATTCTTTTATGTTTCCCACTCGCAACTATGGTTTATTAATTTGTTATGAAGTTTTTTTTTTTTTTCGTTTTTCGCTGGTCACATCGAAACGATTGAAGTAATGTCAATTCTTTGAACAAACGAATTGCAGAGAATCAAAATACGAACAAAGCGAGCTATCGAACGACTTGATCGGATGAATAATAATTATTCGAAAATTCATAAAACCGTAATTTTCAATTTTTGAGCGCAGGTTCTCCGCGAAGTAGTAGTGATTGATATGTGTACGTTATGTATGCAAAACTCAGGCGCTGTCAGATATAGTCATTCTTTTGCGTAATTGTCATTTGAATTTATTAGGGCATTATTTATGCATATTATTGTATATCTTACAACTATAGTAATTCCTTTGTGTCCTGCAACTGCAGGTGACTCGTGGTTTTCCCTAATTAATACTTATATAAATAGTACCTGCTCTACGGGTGGTTCAATAATTTTGTCCCTATAATAGACCGTAATTTGGATATCCGTTCCCTTAAAAGTTTTAGGGATCATATACTTTCTCATCTGAGGGTTTGCGCGCGTTTCGTTTCCTAATCTTTTCAGGACGTTCCTATTTGTACTACTTCATCTGAAGAGCTATCATTCGTTAAATGAGCTCGTGTGAGCTATCTACATCCATTGTTTCGATTACGTAGTGAGTCTTGGGCGTCTTCTATATCCGAAAGGTTTTCAGATATGCCAATTTGGGGAATTATAATTTTAGTTCGGTCTAATTTTCTTCTCGTACATATTACTGGAGACGGAGTAGAGTCGGGTAATTTTCCTGTCCTTTTTCTTTCTACCGTTTCAGCTGAATGACGCTGGAAATTGTTTTGTCTATCGAGTCAATTAGTTGTTTGAGCTATTGTTGGTGTTTCGTAAGTTGGAATTCCCAAGGGGTCAATTATTAGGGGTTCATCCTTTTTCTTCTTCTTGTTCAGATCTACCTGGTTTTGGGGTTGTCGGGAAAGGTTAATTAGCAGTGAGGTATATAAATTTATACCTTCACTTGGTATAGTCTGTACTTGTATTGGTTTTTCTATTTTCTTTACCCAAATCTCGCTCTCGTGTAATTGAATTGTTTTCTTCTAAATTGAATTTCGCTTTTAGATTTATATATATAAGAAGATAGAACTGGGGATTCTATACTTTCTGAGTATTTTTGGACTATTCTTCAATCAAATCTTTAATTATAGTGGAAGTATAAATGGTGCACTTATTGTTGTTCAGAAGATCATTTGAACTGTCCGTTTTTATGTGTATATGGGTTTTATAACGGTTTCGCGATCTTTGCAAATCTTTTGTAAAACAGCGATATTAACCCGGTTCCTATGAACTCTTGGATATTCTTTCGAGCTTTCAAAATTGGAAAGGATTTGACTGCTTCTACTTTCTTTGGATCTGGTTTAACTGTATCTGCTGAAATCAAGTGTCCTCTAAATATTTAATTTCTGTTCTTCGGAATAATTCGGGTTTGTCTGTTTTTAAAGTAAAATTAACTCTTCTCATATCGTTCTGCTACTCGAAAACGATGTTGTTCTGTATAAAATAACAAATTCGAACGATTTCAGTCCAACTTTGAAGGCTGGTTTCACCCCCTAAAAGTGTTTTTCAGCACTCGAAAGAAAAAAAAAATGTATCACTTAGTTTTTGGTCTACTACAACATATTGCAAAGTGAATCAAATCGGTGACAGTCATGGCCTGGGAATGCTTCCTTGTTGGTTCCGTTGAAAACATCGAGTCGGAAATGCAAAGCCATAAGGTCCCTATATGTGACACAACATAGGCCCTTTTGCCTTTAGCTTTCCGAGTAAAACAAAAAAATGTCTATAAATTTTTTGAAACTTAAAGGCAGAAGGGCCTATTTATGTCGTGTCACCTAGGACCTTATGGATTTACATTTCGACTGCGACTCGTTATTTTCGAGGGATCTAATAATATTTTAAGCATTCCCAAAGCGAATTAAAAAATTTCGAAATTATAGGTCTTTTTGGCATTAAACCTCATTTTCGGCGCGTATAGGACCTTCTGGCATTAGTCACGCTAAATGGGGTTTAGGATTCCACTTATCTCACACCACACAGATAACAATTACACTGTATCATACTTAAAATGGAGGGGTTTTGTTATCACTGACATCTCGTTACTGATATCCCAGGTTAATCACTACATCGGAGCACGTACCATTCTGTCAATTACTGTACACAAATAATCACGCCACGAGTTATTTACTAAGATGAGTAGTGCAAGGTTTGTTCATTAATACATAGGAATGATGATCCATAATATTTTTGATATTTTGGATGATTGCAGTTCTGTGCTATGTGTTCTCTGTAGTTATATCATGCATATTGTACATAATACGCCTATCTACTCGTTCGTTTCATTGTTAGGTCATCGTCTAATGCCTGCACCATCTTGGATATACCCGATGAAATTTTGGTGAAAATCATATCATACTTTAGCGCCAGAAAACGTTTACGACTCGCTCATTCTTGTACTAGATTCAACAATCTTGTATTCGGAGATGAAAGGCTATCAAGGTAAGTCTGGCAAATAGTATACATTTTTCGGAATGTATTTTCTCATTACAAAATATTTCAGATATGTGTTGAGTGACTCATAATTTCTCATGCATTTCTGTCATTAAACATTGATGCATAAATATAATTTAGAGTCAAAGAATTGTCTAAACTATTAAGGGGAGACTTAGGTGAAAGTTGGACAAAACTCAATTCTCGCAGAAAATTTCCAGCGTACCACTGCGAAAGGTTCCTTGCGTCTACACTTTCATCGCAGAACCTTCATACTTTTTTTCAATACACATACTAACACTAACGAACTTTTGCTGTAAGCAATTTTTCGTCAGATTTTTTAAAGTCATTTTACAAATAAAAAAATGAGTTTTATCCAAATTTCACCGAAGTCCCCCCTTGAGCGAATCACATTCACAAACTCATCAAACGTCATCAAAACAAAGAACTGCGTATTTCTATGTGTTTAGAGATTTGGATTTCTCAAAAAATGGACGTCTCACAACGGCTGAAGACATCGAACAATATTTCAGTAATGAAAAAACGCTGCAGATAATATTTAAAGTGAATATTCAGAATGTGAACTGCATGAAGCCAGGGAAGATGCTGCATAATTCAATTGGAAAGGCAATCAATTTAGTGGATGTTAACGTGCACGGATTGAAGTTCCTGGACGTCGAACAATTGGGGAGTTTTCTAGAGCCTTTGATACACGTCAAAAGATTGTCAGTTGATTGGCCAAAGTCTAAGGACGACGTGAAAATGTGTCGAAAAATTTTACAGAAGCCACTCAGCAGGCTTGAGTTTTTCTCGGTAAAGGTATACGTTTATTCTGTCGAGTTTCTTCCCATCGTTAAACTTTGTCAAGATCTTGAAGAGCTCCGTATCGTCACAACTGAGTCCCGTCACAGCATGAGACGAATGTCCTGGGATCTCAAACCTAATAAATTGAAAAACCTAAGGATCGTTCAGGTCCGTGGACCGCAGGCCATGCAGATGAAGGAACATTTGATCAATATACTTCCAGATATTCAGGATTGGACAGACTTTCAGCTCACCGATATCTCTACAGAGCCTGGCTTCTATCTCGGTATGTTTCGCAATTTTATGGAAATAACCCAAATTTACCCAAATAACCGCACTTTAAACGACAAATTTCAATTGGTCCTTTGCAGAAATTGATGGGTCAATGTATTTTGTAGAGGAATATGTGAAAATACTTTTTTTTTTAAATCGCATCATTTTGGGCCTTTTCTAACCCGAACTACATCCTCAAGCTGCTTTTTAATTATAGGTCGCGGGAGTTAATGAATGGATTAAGTGTGTGATATTATTTGATATTTACTTAATCTCTGGAATAATTTTCTGCAGAAAAGAACATTGACGTTTGTGAGGAACTACGCGAAACTAAATTGATGAAAGGTATTCCATACCAGCGAGAGAATCCTGCTTATGATGTGGGCTGGTTTTTAATCTCAGAACATCTTTTGCAAGAAGTAATCAGAATTACTCATGAGAATGTGCCCAAGACGTTTTGCTGTTTCACACCGACTCTTGCGCCTCTAGAAGAGGATAAAGAACCGTGCCTGCTGAAGATCGATGAAGCAAAGGTACATAATTACATGCATACATAAAAAGAAAGGAATTCTTCCATTCAAAGGATGACAAATTTTAAGATTCGTTTATGACGTTTGACATGCATTTCTAGATTTTCATAGCAATAAATTATGTACTGCAGCAGTGAAATACCACCGTGGTGCCATTGGCTCTTACCAACCCTTATGATTGATGACGAGTAGCAAATTGCTGTTGCTTCAATAATTTACTGCCATAAAAATCCAGTCCAATTGGTAAATTGTGATATTTTTAATTTTGCAGCAACTGCTAAAGGACCCTGGACACCGGATCTCTTTTTTGTACTTTAAACACAGTATGGAGTCAGATTGCGATGCTCATCTGGTCACATCCGCCTTTCCAAGTCTCCACGAACTAGTTTTATCCAACATAATCAAAAGCCGGGGTAAGCTATCGCTACTATTAAATTTGCTTTTGAATCGATTGTGATGTTCATGAAAAGAATGAAATTTTACGTATATAATCTTTATGTTTGATTCACAGACACAGTATCAACTTCCAGGCCGAAGAAGCACTTCAGGAGACGCCTCATCAGAAAAGGAAACGTGGCACCTGATGAGCTGGATGATCGAACGAATCGTGATTCCTCGTTCAAAATGCTAGTAGAAAATACACCAAATTTGAAAGACCTCACCATACATGCTGAAAATGAGTAAGAACTCACAATTGGCTATACCAACACAGACTAACTAACTCAAATTGTTATGAAGAATCAAGTAAAGATCCGATACAAAAATATGCATCAAAGTTTCATTGCAATTTTACTTATTGTTAGCAAATCTATAAGATTGGACATCGATCATTGGTACAAAAATCGAATGAACAGTTACATAAGTGGATTTTATCGACCTTTTATTATTTTCAAGTTGGATCGGTGAACTTGAACAGTGGGACTTGGCTGCGCTAGATTATATCCCACATTGGAAGAATCTCACAGCTTTGCGTTTGGCGTTCGTGCCAATCACAGATGGAAAGTTTCTGATTGAAATTGGAAAAGAATGTATAGCATTGGAGAAAATCGTGCTGCACTATCTGGGCGTTGATGATTCTTGCTGCTATGCGGGTGATCTGCCCGAGATGCTAAGCCAGTGTAGAAATCTCAGGGAATTCACAATCCGTGAACGCTGCATAGAAAATATTCCCAATATCTTGAACTCGCTTTCCAACAGTATAAATCTCAGAAAATTGAGTTTAATATGCTCGGATGGAAAATATGAGCTTTATAAATCTGAAGACTTGATGTCGTCTGTTGAGGAACTGATTTATCGGTGCAAAAAATTAAACACATTCGTGTTTATCATTAAATCGTTACGCCAAGAGGATTCTAATGAGCTTACATCAGCTTTGGAAAGGTGAAAAAAATCGTTCCCATCTTGCGTAAGATTATTGAAACATGAGAGTGTACGTTCTTATCAATATAATTTTTTTTTCAGAATTAAGGGCGAATTAAATCGACCGAAATTTCAGTTTCAAATAATTTCAGTCCAATCCTCTAGGGATGGACTCAAATCTCCCAATTCAGAAACGGTTTTTCAAGATGCTTCGCCGTCGTTTTTTCCCTGCAAGTTCGATGGCTTTGAATATTAAGTAGAGCAACAAAACTAGAATCATTTTTACGATCAAATGTCTGGGATTGGGCATGAATAATGTTAATTAACCGTGCGATATGGAATTGCAAGAACTTTGAATGAATTAAAAACCATATTTTTGTTGTAAAATAACTGGATATTGATTATTTACCATCATCTACTCATTCTATGTGTCCTTCTTTTTTGATATATATGAACTACAGATTTTGGATACATCAAATAATCGCGGAATACTGTATTGCAAACTAATTAAGTGGTATAAGTTCGCTTGCATATTATTTCACACACGTAGTCTCCGAGGGATCAGACGCTACTGAAACTTTGTCAAAAACGATTTGTTTGCTTTTCGAGTATGTTAAGGTTCCAATCATGAATCGCGTTCTACAATATCGAGGTATTAGTAGTACCCACTACGTGCATTGAGAAACAATATTAACGTTCTGCGATGAAAGTATACGCGCAGGAGACCTTTCCCAGGAGATTTCCTGCCAACTATACTGCCAAAGGTCTCCTGTGCGTAGATACTTTCATCGCAGAAGGTTGATATTTAGCTTCAATACAAATATATGGGATATTCCTTGCTAAATCCACCTGACGTGAACTCTCGCCATTTTTTCCTTTTTTTTTTCCTTCGAGTACGATGTCAGGGAGGGCGAAAAATGAAACTCTGAATTTTTTCATATTTTTTAGACCCCCAGTCTAGAAGTTGATTTGTTTTCACGAAGACAAGTACTATTCGGAAATCTGTTAGTCGTACGAAAAAAATCACCCGAATGAAAAAATTTGACAATAATGTGCGGTGACAGAAACTTATTTTTTGAAAATTTTTCAATCATTGAGCGGATGCTATTTTTTTTTGGTCAAAATACTCTTTATCTCGGATTTCCACTGCGCTAGCCGTTATCGATTCTTGTCAAATTTTTGCCATTAATTCTTTCTAAGAATATGAAACTTTTGAAACTATGCCAAAAGTGTGACTACCTCTGGTTTGGGTCGCGAATTCAATGAATTTCTAACAAACTGTACTTCCTCCGTATTTCCTTTCGTCCCTATTTCCAGTTTTTTTTTTTTTTTTTTTTTTAAATTTTAGTGGATGTACGTGTTTTCGTGGATTTGACGGTGATCTGACGAAAAACAAGGTGAATACGACCTTTTGACTTCAATTTTAATGATTTTTCCCAAAAACTAAAGCCATGAGGTCGTATCCGGCCAAAATTTTTTTTCTTTCATTCCAGTGGATCTACCTGTTTTCATCGATTTTATGGCCATTCTGAGGAGAAAAAAAACACGATATTTTGGTTTTAATATAGAACCGGGAATAATCAATAAATTCTCCAAAAATTTAGCAATCATCCCAAGGTCTAGAGTTGCTGCGAGAATAATTTATCTGTAAATCGATAAGGGTCGGAGTAAACGACCGTTCAAAATTGATGAAAATGAGAAAAAAAAAAAAAATACCCCACATGTGATAGTTTAAAGTTTACAATGGCATACTCACCCTTTCGCACAGATTTGGCTCATTCACAGGTACTTCGATAAAGCCACTGCAGCGCGTATCGCCCTGTATCCAATTGTGTAATTTTCACAAAAACAATTATATTTATAAATTGCATACAGCAGTGGTACCGCGTTAACTTATAATACGATTAATTTACATACGCAAGCTTGGTGCGCGATTAATCCAGTACGCGCATGATTTTTACTGACATTGAAAAGCAGCGGTTATACATTATACTCGTAATTAGACCTTTGACACAATCGCGTACAACGTTAATTATATGATATAAAATTAAACACATTGTGTACATACGTAGATATATATACATATACATACGTACTGGGTCGTTTACACGCGAATGATAAAATATATTATTCCGAAGAATATAACATTGCGATATATTGGGCGCATAATCGTCACCCCGATTACACGTGTGAATATATATTCGCAACGCACATTATACTGCAGTATGAGACATTTCATATGATGCGTAAGCAATATAAATATCATTAATTAATCAGATACAGGCCGTGTCGGTTATTTTGAATTTCTTATTTTTCATTTAATTGTTTTTGTATTTTATGTGTATATTTTATACAGATAAACGTATAATTTTACCGTATGTACGTCGTACACACAACCAAATAAAGTAATAGGATCAGTTCATGTATATATTTATATACAAACAATATTACAGGCCGAAAAGTCTTCAGTTATAGTCATACCCATACATACGCTTCCATTTTGGTAATGCACACGATATTTATTATTACACATGCATATGGAAACGTCGATTTTCCAAGTCGAACTTAATTTTCTGCCCTAGAGAGCGGAAAGAAAATAAATTCTTCACGACATGCGCATGCGCGAGCTGCCTTTTGTCTCACGAGAGGTAAAAGGCTATTTTACTCTCGCCCAAAAAGCGCGGGAAATCGGGTTTTCCATGCATGTGTGATAAAAAAAAAAAAAAAACTGTAGTATAACTTCATTAATATTATCAGCTGGACTATATTCGATTTATCGTCACATAGTCCGGTTTTAAATATGTATTAAATATGTATTATATACTTATTGCATAAGTAATTGGCTGAGGCAGGCTGCTTTGGATGCAGAGATATTTCACCTGTATCATTGAATATATCTGTTGTTAATTGTATAGATGCATTCCTCACACGTGGATTAATCATCGTGAATAGTCGATGTGCCCGACAAATGATTGAATCCTTGTTGTTGACTTGGATCTCGGCATAATCCGTCCGTAGCGTCGCAGGTAAGACCATAACCACAAGGGCAAAACATCACATGGACATTTGTAAGTTCTACCTGACTACCGTCCGGGTACATCAGGGTCGTATTCAGGGTCATGGGCCCACCTGGACGACATACACCGCCGTTATCCTCCATAGGCTTGCACTGCGGGATGCTGAATTTGTTTTGTCCTTTGAACATAATTTGATAATAAATTATATCAAACACAATTATTATTATATATACGGAAACAGAAAATCATACGCGATTTAGCTGCAGCCACGAGGTATACAGACAATCGCATATAATTGTATCCCAGGAGTTCGCGAATGGATCATATTTTCGGAAAGCTTTTTACATTATATGCTGCATGTTACTATTATGCATAGGGGGGCTGTTGGAAAAGTTTGGTGAAAAGGCAAGTTAAACACCATTTTATTTTCATTGTATTTTTAAGATTGGTTTCATTTCTTATCATATCGCTTATTGTTATAAGTGCTTTACACTCAGGCCAGCAAGTTTCTCTTCACTTCTTCTGTTGGAAATGAACAATTCCTGTAAATTTTCAATTGGAACAACTTCTTTGTGAACATTTTGAATTAGCCCTGTGGAGAATCCGGTTTTCTAATTATTTTGTTAACTGCGACAATGCTCACTGGAAACATCTGTAAATCATGAAGAACCCGTCATTTTTGGATCCGCCTGAAGCTCCGAATGTTTATTTGAACGAAAGTATAGCAAGAAAATCTTATATCACGCTTATTTGACCGCCCGAAATTTGTAAATTTTTATCTCTTTATAACCGACCTTCGATTTTAAACGTACACAAAATCTGTAGATCCACTTTTAGTGGATGCAAATTTGGTTCAAACAAATGTTTAGAACTTCAAGCACATGTTTTTGTCTGAAATTTCGCCTACCCTAGCTTGGAGAATGAAACTTGCCAGCCATAATGTTACCAAATCAATGATGTAGTGCCATTCAATAGATATTTACCAAACTGATCAAACTATCACCCTTGTACGTATATTATATGTCCTGCAGAGGAAGAGTTGGACACTTTTAGCCAGGGGCACATAATGCAATCAAACGGATATTTTCTCCTAAAGATAAAAGACACTATCCGGTTGAAGAAATTACTGCCGTTCTGCAGCAGCTCTTCAACTGCAGCATGAGCAGAAAATAGTATGAATGTGCTTTACTCTCCCCTGCAGTATATACCTGAAGTACTGCATGTCTTACCAATTGTACAGCAATATCCTGGCATACACTCCAAATTACTTTGGCACTGGATATACCGTGGTCTGCTTGGACCAGCGTAACTGATTCCGCAAATGCTGACGGTCATAAGAAGCACGACAAAGGCCAAGGATTGAGTCATGGTGTAGAGCACCGAGTCCAAGTTCAACAATATTACTGAAACAAGGTCATTGCGAATTATCATCAATAACGATTTCAAGTATCGTGTGCTTGAAATTCTTCAATCTTGCGGAAACGACTCTCAGCATTCACATGTACGTTTTTATACTTTACAGGTGTATGATCATGTTTACGATTATAAAAGAGATAATTATCATCAGATGGTGTTTTGTGTGTATACGTGTACTCATGTTTTGTTAACTGGGGAATACCTACGGAACGGTCAACAGATTTAATAACGATACAGCATTGAAATCTATACAATGGACTGATGCTGCAGATGTTAAGAAAAAACGGAATAAAAAGAAACGAATTAATGAATCGTAAAATAAATCTTGTTGAATCATTTCCATGTATAATAATGACCTCACACAATGGCGATCAATGTTATAATAACTGTTTCTATGTATAAACAGATTTGGCTAACGGTTAACGGATTACTTATTCCCAGAACTCGACTTTCAGATGATATATTTCTGACCCCGGCGATGACCAGAAGTCGCGGATGGACGTCATATACTACATATCTATATAGGTACGTACGAGAGATATGTGTTTCCGCGAAGGCGAACCAGTTATCAATGTATAATATAAATAAAGCATTTACACGATTATTATGTGCTTGTGTGTAAATCTCTGCTTATGATTAAGCTCTGCTTTTTGATAGTAAATATAATGTACATTCAACATTTACTACATATATAGGTATATACGATACAATTGCGTTCGACCTATTTCTGTAGGTCGCGCGACATTCAAACACGCGCAGATAATCATTTGGCCGAGGAATTTTATCCGACTCGAAATCTCTACTCTCTATTTATATTACGAAATGCGAATATTTGTTATAGCCCACGATCTTAATAATCTGTGATGGATCATCATTCCGAAATGTATATATCCTTACGAATACGTATAATACGGTATTGCTTGTTGTTATTATATAGCATCATACAACTGCGAGTCCGCCCACCCAAATCACATATATATATTATATCTATACCACCATGGAAAATAAATGTATATACCTACACGCCAACCAATTTATAATTCCAACGCTTACACATATCGCGAATATATCTAGGTATGTTATTTTATAAAGAACAATGGATTATCATTGTGTAGTTAATAATTGATGATTCCGATTCATCGCAGTAATGGCTTGATATTCAAATTCATATTTAGCAATTCAAGATTTTCAGTACGATATCGCGTACACGATCTCCGGACTGGTAATGTTTTCTTTTTTTTTTCAGTTTTTTTTTTTCATTACTCCGCAACGGTTGGGTAATGCCCGAAGGCTGATCATCATTGACGTTCTATGAATACATACATAACGGATATACATATTATACTATATGTATGTATTCAGACAAGGTGAAGGCCAGAATGCAAATCTATTGGGAAGATTATTATGTATCAAGATCGTCCGAGCAGCTAATTATAAGAACTCGGTGGTACAAGAAGCGCAGACTTCAGGATAATAGTATTATAAAAACAGTATAATAATAATTTAATTGTTAACGCGATTGAATTTTTTGTTTTATTTTCTGATTTTTTTTTTTTGTGAATATAATTTTGTTGATCATCGCGTTTGGTATAATGAGCTCACGAAACACTTTGATCGAGTTTAGACTCATTTTTAATAAACTCGCCAGTGGCTGGATTACGTTCATATACCTCATTACAGGATCTCGTATATAGTTATAGGTGTATCCATGAGAAAACTGGATACATTCGATGTTTACGTATTATGATAATTATACCACGTTCGCGTAATAATAATTACCACGAACACCTGGCGAAGAACAATAATTATGATCAATTGCCCGGACGTGATGATGCATGAAATAGCTGACTGTTTATTTTCTTTTATACGATTATACGTAGAGACATCCGCGCGTTATAGAAAATCGTAGATTTTATACACGGAATAAAAGAGAGAAAAAAAAAATCGTGAATGAAATAGATGAAATAATTTCTAGTTATGAAAATATCTCTCAGCTATTATTGTGTTGAAATGCTTATTCAGGATGAATAGACATACCTATAGGATGTTATAATGTCAGTAGGCTTACCTCGATTGCGAAATGAAAGGAACCCTTCAATAGCAACTGTGACTCCTAGTTCCAATATTCACTTAAAAATCGACTAGACAATAAAATTTCACGATGTAACTAACATATGATAGAGCGACACGTTCCAATCGCGCGAAACTATTTCGAATTGTTGATATTTAAGTATGACAAATATGTGTGGTACATACACGAGCTTGGCAAATGCGCTGAGGCATATGATTGTTCGAACTGATCGACGACTTGTTTTATACAGTGGATCAGAACTTCTTCCCTATACAGACAGACCTATACACATACATGTGTGGGTGCGTATAAGAGAATGATCGACGCTGTATACATATAATGGGATAGATACAATAGGGAATAAAGAATGGACAAATAAGGAATGACTCTGTGAAAGAAATTGTTATTATTACACAGAAATGATCGTGATTAAGAGTAATTAGCTCCTGGATGGTTATTCCACCGACGTCATGACGCAGGAACGTTTGACAACTTTGCTATGTTTTATAAGCGTAATTAATTCGAAGTCAGCCGCGGCGAATTTAAACATTTTATACGCCTGCTTGAATGCAACCAAATATGCACAACCGCGCGCGCAGGCGCATCTTCACCACGCTTTTTTAACGTGACGTAATAAGCATCTGTGCTTTTGACAGCCGCGCTCGTCCGTCTCATCGTCAGAAACAAACACGTGTAGGTTATGTCCGACGTTGGATTATTATTTTTTCACAGTGATAATTGAACAGTTTCGTTCAACGTTCGTCAAGTAAAATTCAAATACTACGGGAATAATTATGTTCAACGATCAGTCTTTCGAACCGATTGGTTTTCAATCGCAAACAACCACCGATAAGTGAGTAAAGGTTGACGTTTGCTTTTTCAGGTTATGTTTTTGTTGTCAATTGTCACTTGAACTGTCATGAAAGACAAAAAATCTTATCATCTTGTCAACTGCAAACGATCCTCATCTGTTTTACACATATTTCTCACATCTTTGATGAATTGAAAAAAAAAAAAAACACAGGGATACACACTTTCAATGTTGTTCAGTGTTGCTTTTCTTGTGATTCCATTCTATTTTCTTTGTCTTCCCAGAAATTCCATCCAAAGACACTTCAATCTGATGTTATGCTACAGGCGAGCGGCGTAAAACATTTCTCATATTATGAAATCACAATAAAGGGTTTTCCAGTTGAAAAGCTTTCACTATAATTCGTGGATCACGATGGTTTGTGTATCGAAGGAGGATGTAAATCCGAGGGGTGAATCACGGGGCAAATACTCGTACACCATATCTCGCAGCATCTCCCCCTATATTTTCCTAACATTTCTAGATGTTTTAACATTTTTTCCAGATTTTTCAATATTTTTCAACACTTTTCAATATCCTCCAGTACTTATCCCCTAATATTTGACAATACTGCTTGAATATCTCTTTTGTTTTGTACATCATATCTCTTCCGTGAATCACCTCTCTGAGGTTTCCTTCACATGGTACATGGACAAAAGTAGATAAATTTTTAGAAATTACATCGATGTCTGAATCTGATATTACCATGTATGAATTCGCTAAAATTATGCAAAGGGATCACACCATTGAGACCACAGTTTGTCTGATTTTATGCTACTATTAGAACTCATCTAGGGCACACTAAGCATCCGAAGCTCCATAGATGGAATTTCTTTGAATCACCCATCAATGATGATAATTCATTTATTTATGCAACAAGTTTCAACAGGCATGAGCCCTTTGGCTTTTGCATAAGAAATTTTAATAAATTTTAGCATGAAATGCAAGTAGAGATATATTAATAAAATCATGAATAATAAAGTGTCACAGATTCAACAAGACTATAGCAAAAACCAACTAGAAATAAAGAAATAATAATAACGAAATCCCAAAGCATTGCACATTAAAAATGACCAGTCAATAGTATTCTTGAGTTCAGTTCTTCACAGATTTCGAAGAAGAGTAGGAAGACGAATTTAACATTTATAAACACATAGAAGTGTTATCTGCTAATTTCATGATTATTATTGTTGTTAATCACAAATCACAAACTAATTATTCCAGGTCCCAAACCACAGCAGCAGCTCAAACGGCAGAAGTTGCTAGTCAGGATAATGAAACTCAAGCAATTAATCGGAAGGATGTGGAGGTAGAAACATTGCGTTTATATATTTTTTGTCATACGTCTAAAGTTTGGACACAGGACTAATGAATTAATGTGAAAATTTGTTTGTCAAAAAATCAACAAACAGACGCAAACAATCAGCCAAGAGAAACCGATGCAACGCATAGACTACGACAAACTGGCGGAATTCTTAAAACGTGTTACACCGTCGGTATTGGAAGAACTTGACGAGATACACGGCAGTGCTGCATTCGATAACTATGATCCAGGAACCAGTGCAGAACCGTCTACCGGTGTTAAACCGCTAGTAAAATTCAATACTCTAGACACAGGGGATCAAGAGGTGAGTTGTACATTCAAGTATATTCAATTCCGGTTCTCAAAATTACACTATCGAATAAAATCGTGCGTTGGACTTTGCATCCGATCAAAAACCTGCTGTTTCTTCCAGAAAAAAAAAATTAGCTGCATTAGCTGGAGTGCCGCGGGAGGAACTCTGGCTCTGGCTTACAGCGCTACGTGTCACGATACCTGGTGTGACCACATATCGAGTATCAAATTCTTCAATTTGACCAGAGAGGATCAATTTTCGACAGAGTCTAGCAGAAGTTTGGAATCGAATGCTTGCGTCACAACTCTGGCTTATCATCCTGTAGAACCGTCAATTTTGGCAGCTGGTTTATTCAACGGTATTGATCTGATGTAAATAGATATGATGAAATTCTGAAGAATTGGAAAACATGCTCGATTTTCATGTTTTCAGGTGACGTATTAGTCTGGAATTTAAGAGACGAAAAGTCTTTGTCTCCATTGCAGTTACCCTCCCATGGTGATTCGTTGTCCGTCGTACAGTGGAAGCCAAAATTAGTGAACAACGTATCGCCTCTAGTTACAGCAAGCAGAGACGGATACATCCTCGTTCATAAATTAACGGCCAATTTTACATGCGTAGAATTGCACAAAAGGTGTGATTTGCACTAGACTAGTATAGATATTGAGTCAATAATACCGGATTGTTGAATATAAGTCGACCCTAGTTTTTGGAAGTTATGTGAGGACTTTTTTTTAGGAACTGAATATACGTCGAATTTCATGACAAATTGTGGTTACAAGAGAATCTTTCCAAATACATCTAAATTTTAAGGCAAAAAATTTGATTTTTTGTCTCAGTCGGTTGGCTAAACATATCCCGAATTTAAGTCGGGCCCGGGTATAAGTCCTGGTCAATTTTTTATGGTAAAATCAAGATAGTAAAAATCTCGACTCATATTTCAAACAATATGGTACACTTGAAAGATCGTGAAACGAATTCTACAATCACATAATCCAGCTTCTGCACAAATCTGCAATTAATCTCAACGCTAAAACTGTCCCCCTATTTTTATTTCAGACTGAAAATTAGCAAGGAACATAATCCTTCGGAAAAGACAAGACCGCGTAGCGCCAGCGGTAGACGAGAAAGGGCAGTTGAACCTGGCTTGTCTATAACGGCTCATGATTTTTCCACTAAAGATCCGACTACATTTGTTGTCGGTACCTTATGCGGGGGCTTGTACAAATGTAACACTGATCAAGCCATTTCTATAGAAGGTATACAATGCAGTATCGTATCGCACGGCCTGAACTCCTCTAACTTTCAAACCGATGATATTTTATCTACAAGATGATATCGAAAGGATTTGAAAAAAATTCCAGCAATTTATTGAGTCACAAATTGAATCTTTTATCTTTTCAGGGAGCAACGATACTTTCGATCCAGTTATAGACGAGTTTGAACGTCATCAAGGCAGCGTTACATCTGTAATATTTTCCCCATCCGGAGATAGTTTTGTAACAAGTGGGACCGACAAGGAAATACGTGTCTACGATCTGTCTCAGGTATTAGGCTGCAAGTATAAGATTTCGATAGTTTGAATATTGCTCAGAATATTTAAGACACGTAAAAAAGTACCCACGCGATTTTTTCTGTACCTTTTGATCATGAACTTGGAATTATTGTTGCAGTTTAATTCGCAGCACGTTATCGGGGTCGAGGATACGGCCATAGGATTGTCCTGGCTCGTTGGAAATGCGAAGATTTTCGCAGCCTACGGCGCTGGCCAAACGATAACATTCTACAACTTCTCTAACGGGAAAGCTTTGCCGAATTTATCGTTAGAGACGAGCAGCAAAGAAACTAGTTGTCTACAATTTAATACCAAAAGGTATTCGTTGAACGAGTTTTCCTAATACTCATTATCCAGAGCTCAGTTAGAAGCAATGAAAATCTATTCACTGAAATAACGATGAATAACAAAATTACAGGGACCTCGTCGCTATCGGAGATACTACTGGAAATCTAGAAATTTGGAAGATACCACGAAACGTTGTGTGTTGATACCGAGTGTAAATACAAGTTATATTTGTTAGGGAAATTTGAATCTTGTCGAATAGATTATACAGGTATAAGCTTATTTATTGTTGAAAATAAATCATCTCTTGATTGCACAAATAATTTGTACATACATTGGTAAGTTGATTATGTGATTAAATAATACAGGACATGAATGAAAACAGTATTTGGAGGTTTTTTTTCGTATTATTAACTCTCATCGCTGCATCCCTCTCGCCTAATCCCTTTGGAAAATATTTTACATAATGATAGCGAGAAGAACTATAATAACTTAAATGGAAAATCTAAGACGAAGTTAAGTAGTAATTAGTGAATCCTGAGATCATCATTCCTTCTCATCAGTTTCGTAACTCAAATTTTTCTCGATTATCGAAACCATAATTTAAAAAAAAAAACGCAATCAATATCGCGTCTATGACGTACACGATACCTTATGCAAATTAAAAACGAAGATAGACTGCCTTTAGGCTCCAAAACAACAAAGGTTATCCCTAACAAAACGATATTTTTTCTTATATTTGAAAAAAACCATCGGTCTCGAGTAAAAAATCGTTGCAAATTGTTAAGTTTATTTAAAATTAGAATTTTCAATGACTTTTGAACCCGTCATTTTTTGCATTGAGTTTATTCTTTCAAATCTCGAATGCGCTGTGAATCACTTCTTCAAGACAAATAGAACCGGAGATAATAATTCTAAAAATTGACTGCGCGTTGATTTTCCATCGAAATTGAATGTCATGTGATTTTCGAAAATGAAATACTTCTAACGAACAGCAATATCCACGAAATCTTTTTTACATGCGCTTCACGTAAAAAATCGATAGAATCGATTGAAGAAATACGGGGTAATTCATCGGCTGATTTTACGTGAAATTCACCATAGTTATACACGTTTCAAATATTTGTACCGTTTCCCGCCAGCTGTAGATTAAGTTGTCTACATTAAGGCGTCGGCGATCGACTAAGGTTAGATTTTCATGGGGAGTAAATCGCTGCAGCGGTATTGGCTCTTATGAACCCGAGTGATCAACTACAAGCAGCAAATTAATCACGTGGGTTTCTGAGAGCCAATGACATCGCGGCCGCATTTTACTGCCCATGAAAATCCAACCTAACAATACGAATAGTCGCCAGCACGAAAAAGGGGGAGGGGTGAGCCTGAGACGCGCATGATCGGTACAACGATCCTTTTTAACGGAGCGTGGCGCCGTGGCCCCTGGGTTTTGTACTTTCGTGACGTGATGGGGTGAAAACTGAAAAGTGTCTTGTACAGGGGAATAGAAAAAACTAGTAAAGTACAAAGAAAACCGTACGGGTAAAAGTGATCGCGGGAAGGTACAGATCCGAAAAATAGTATCTCATCAGCAAACGAAGATTGTGTGGAATAAAACAAATCAAGAGAAAGAAAAAAAAGCAACCCAACGATACATTTCATCGTCAACACTGAAGATATACACACACAACCGCCCGCCGTAGATAAACCTGGCATAATAATAATAATAATAATAATAATAATAGAAATGAAGCATGAAAGAACGATGTACGAAATGTCCGCGCAACTCCAACACCCAAGACAACCTCTCCGCTGCTAAATAGTACTGAAGATATAAATCTGTAGAAATTCGTATATCTTTTATATTTCAACATCCTTTCTATCTCATTCAGCAGCCGATTAACGGTCCTGCAAAAACTTGTACATTCGACAAGACGAGACAAACAATTTCGACCAGGTATTTTTAGGTTAGGATTATCGCTAGGTTAGAAATGGATCAAAGTAAAAATACGGAGGAGAATAGCCGGGGCGGAGAGGTTGTCAACGGGTTTCGGAGCTGCAGGGACTTGAGCGACGTCGTTCCGTTGTACGCGCCGCGAGGCCTTTATCTTAAACCAATAGCCAAAATTAACGTATCCGTTAATCTACCGCAACTCAAAATACCAGGTAAAATATTTTCCCGACGAACGGCTATTGTTTTTTTTTTTTTTTTTGTATTTTTATTTTTCTTTTTTCTTCTCTCTCCTTTTAAATGTACATTTATTTATTTATTCTTCATCTCTTGATACGCTCGCCGTTTTCGACGTTTCTACCTAAATACGTATTTACGCGGTCGTTCGATTTCATTTCTCCCCATTTTTCTTTTCTTCACATTTCCGCGAGTATAAATTAGCCGAAATTCTGCTTTTTAGAAAATTTCAGTTGTATACGTAATCAAAGATTTCAAGAATTTTTTATATCAGATTCCGAATGATGTGCTTGCGTCTCTATACAACTAAAAATTTGATTCATAATCAGTAATTGTTCCTGTTTCTATATTTTAAATGTATGAATTTTTTATATCAATGGGAAAAAAAGCGATCCTCGAATAAGCCTTTACATCTAATCTCCGTAGAATTGGGACAGGTTTTTACAGCGCATTGGTAAAATATAAACAGGAAAAACGATATCGACATGGGAGGTAATGGAGAAGATTCGAGTATTGGTACGTCCGGACCAATTCTCATCTCTAAAAGTGACCAAAAGTACTTTGGAGTTCGTCAGACTAGAGGGAGATTTGGAGGACAGATGCAGACTGCAACAAGTACTCGCCCGGCTAGATTCCCAACGTTTGAATCTAGCCGGATTTCCAAATATCCTTAAAGTCAGAGCGGCCGAAGCCAAGGAGGATTTTCCTACAAGACATTCCTGGGACTCTTACTTCAGGGATGCCAAACATATGAACGAATTAAAACCCGGCGAACGACCAGACACCATACACGTCGCCGGTTTACCTGTTAAATGGTTCAGCGAAGAAGGAGGAGCTGAAGTACCAAGCGAATCTCTAGTTTCAAAGATATTTAAGAAATGGGGAACCCTGAGAAGGGTAGATGTTCCTGCCGCAGATCCATACAGATCCAGAATGAGGCTCGGTACCAATATACAAAAGTTCAGCTACGGCGACGGGCTGTTCTTCGACGCCTATATTCAGTACATAGAGTACATGGACTTTGTCAACGCCATGGATGCCCTGAGAGGGATGAAACTATTGAAAAAAGAACCGCTGAAGTATCTCACAGCGTCTATAAAAGTACACCAAATCATTCCAGAATTTTATATTTTATATTCTAAACAACGTCAGGCAGGGCTTCCACTTCTAAGCTGCTTGTTTTTCATCATGCTACTTTATTGCCTCTGTTATCCTAGAAATTGTCTCTCCAAAGACCTTATTTCAAGTCTACTGTATCAAATAATCGATGCGGTAGATAATAAGATTTTGCTATGCAATTTGATTTGATAATGTGCTACAGGTGTGCAGCATGAAACACTTTTCATTTTAGTAAATGACTGTAAAGGGTCCAGTCGGAAAAAAACTTACTAGAAATTTTAGATCCTGATGGTTCGTGAATTGAAGAATATCAGAAATCTCTTGCGATGGAAGTTTACGCAGAAAGAACCCATTGCAAAAGTTTCTCCATATATCGTTTTAAAAGATTCCCAGTGCATAGTTCTTCATTGCAGAAGATTAAAGATCTTTTCTTATCATATCATGTAAAGTGTAGGAAGAATTTGGACTCCACCATTTTAATCATTTACAAAAAAGAACGAGAAAAGTTCTTATCCCAATGATCCAGTAGTATTTTTCTTCATATGCTATGTGATAATGGTTGGACAGGGTGTCCAGACGTCATGGTAATTCTTGAAATTCGAAATTCTAATGGAAAGTTATAACAATCTTCATATTGACATTATACTGGACACTTGTGGATAAATTTCTATCCAAGATCACATCGAAATATTTTATATGATGATTCTAGACACGTAGCTGATATTTTATAACTACCAAACTAATTTAACTTTGCAACTAATTAGAGGTGTATCAAGCAGTGGAAGCTCTGGGCAGAGTTTACAGCCTATCCCCTGATTTCCTAACACTTCTATATTTGTTAGTTCCATCGATCCACCCGCTGATTTCTAATCCTTTGACTAAAATCCCCTGAAATTGAAGATTTTCTAGTAATATTCTGATTTTTATGCTCCAGAGAAATTATTTTCTCTCGACTTTAATTCTCCAGCCAATTTCGTATAAAAAAGTCCACTCCTGGCTCTCAATCATAAAATTCAGGCGGGCTCGCTAATTTTAATACGATTATTTGATGAATAGATTCATTATACCTGAAGAATCCTAATCTCACTGAACAATATGGGGATACTGACCATTTATCGAACAGATTTATTTTCTACACATAAAATACTCATGTCCAAAATACTTTTACATTTACAATTGTACTGCTCATTTTATTCACAAGAATTATTGGCAACGGAGCTGGAAAAAATCAAAGCTAGAATCAAAATAATGTAAAACTACTGCTGCTTGATTACAGGCTATTTTGATACAGTCCATAGAAATCTGACGAAACTTGATGAAAAGAATATAATTTTGCGATAACAGCGATTTCAGATCCTAAAACTCCCACAATTTCGAATCAAGATTCCCCCAAATCCCCCTGACTTTTGTTCTCCCCCAAATTACAAACAGTGCAACGGTTTCTATCTTTGAATATATCGAAGAGTTGTGATAACGATTTTCTTTCATTTTAACTTCAGGTTGATTTTGACAAAACAAAGCACATGAACGACTCTAGCGTTGCCCATAGAGAGTTTGAAAGGAAGCGACTCACTGCGCAGGACAGCATGGCTGCAGAAAAATTACGCAAAAAACAAGAAGCTATTGAATCTCGAAAAGAAGAGCAGAGGTCAGCGGAAAAAAGGCTTTCAAATTTATTTTCAATTGATTGTTTGATATCGAGCAATGGTTTCATTAGAATTGTGTGATGCTTTCAGGAAGAAAGAAGAAGCTGATTGCAACGCTAAACAATCCAGACAACAGAAAAGGGAAGAGAAGCGAAAGCGAAAAGCTTTGACGATTATCAGAAAACAAGAGGAGGACAAAGTTTCTATGAAAATTGCTAGAGAAGAACGAAAGTTGATAAAGGCGCAGAGACAACTTGAGAGCATACGATTGCTGGATGAACTCTTCGACAGACTTAAGGTAAAGGAAAAGAATGGATTTAGTCTATTTGTAAAGTAAGAGTAAGGTTTGATGATATTTAATCCTAGCGTTTCTTCTATTCACAGGTGAAAGTTGAGCGTAAAGAAATCGACATAAAAGCACCGGATGTAGAGGCGAAAAAGGACGGGAAAAAATCGGAGAAACAGGGTCAGGAAAAAGGGTCAGAGAATTCCGAATCCGATGAGGATAAGAAGAAAGAAAAGAAAAATAAAAAGGCGAAAAAGAAGAAATTGAAGAAAGAGAAAGAAAAGGATAAGAAAAAGAAGGTCAGTCGGCTATTATCAACATATCATTTCACAGGACTAGAAGCAGAAACGCCCTTTTGCCTTTAGTCACACGATTGATCATCAATATTTTTACCTTTCGTCCCTCCTAACGAATACCAAAACTTTACTTTCACAGAAGAAACAAAAAAAGGACAAAAAGTCCGTATCGGACGAAGAAGCGAATGGCTATTCGGACGGAGGTACAAAGAGAGTAAAGAGCGTACTCACCACTGGCAATGCAATTCCGTCTTCATCGTCAGGTATGAGATTCGCATCGAATACTTAATCCGGAATTCTCACATCTCCAGAACTGCAAATTTATCAAATGATTATCCATCTGTAACATGGAAACTTGTCTAATCCAAAAAGAAATCAACGTAATCAAATTTTTGTCTTTGTTTAATCAACAGGACCACCTCGTGTTGATTCCGGCGGAACATATCCAATGATTTATCCCGGTTTCGATCCCAGCTGGTACTATGGGACAGGACCGCCGCTGTTTTTCCCACCAATGATGAGGGGAATACCACGAGGACCGCCGAGGGGACGTTTTTTACGAGGAAGAGGAAGAGGATTTACACCGTGGCGAGGGCACTTCAGACAAACGCGTCCGTTCAATCCTCACATATACAACGAACAATATTACAAATACTTTGCCAAATTGACCGGCCACGAGTACCACGATTTGGATACGGAAAGTGACTGGGACAGAAGGTCAAGATCAAGATCAAGATCCGAAAGCCGTGGAAGATCGAGGACCAGATCATACACTAGATCGCGGTCTAGGAGTAGAGGGAGAAGTCGTAGTAGAAGTAGGAAAAGAAGCAGATCAAAAGGCAGGAGTCAGAGCAGAAGTAGAAGCCGAAGTCGAAGCAGAAGCAGAAGTAAAAGCAGATCTCGTTCGGGGAGAAGAGACTCTCGACGATCGAGATCGAGAGGAAGATCTCGTTCGAAGTCAAAACCTAAATCTAGATCTAGATCGAGGTCCAGATCAAGATCCAGATCTAGATTTAGATCAAGATTCAGGTCTAGATCGAGAACTAGAAAGTCTCAACAAGCAAGATCTTCAAGAAGTCATTCAGGGACTAGTTCAAGCAAAAGAAAACGAAAGAGGAGATCTAATTCACGAGTTATTGTTACAAGAGCTAAATCTCGTAGCGTTTCACCAAAACGTAAATCGCGAAGCAGTTCTTGGTCACTTCCGAGAAGCCCAAGTCGTAGGAGTTGTTCCTGGTCAAAAGATATAGACAAATCTCAGAAGGGCGGAAGTGCTAAGCCAAAAGAAAAAGATAAGAAATATGATAATGACGTCTCGACGAAAGATAAAAGCGAAGCTAAAAAGGACGACGATCAACGTAATGAGACTGATAGAAATAAGAAAATTTTATCAAATTCTAACGGTGCTGGTCAAGAAATTATTGGTATAAATACCATCGATGCTGCTCCTGCGCTACAAACTGAAGCGATTACTCCAGATTGATTGATATTATTTTTTATCAATCTCTTTTATTCAGGCAAATTATCATTACGCTTCGGTGATCGAACTTCCCTCATTCATTGCATTCAAGGCTTAAAAGTTGTACCGTGATATCTGTGAGATTGATGAAGAAGAAAAAAAAAACTGAAGTTCTTAAGCGATTATGGGGAAATAGAGACGACGAGTTATCGGAGCTTGACGCACAGAAAGAAAGAGTGTTTTCCAAAATTTTTAATAACTTTAGTTAATAATTTAATGATGTAATTGTAAGAAGAGAGAACAAATATGGACGTAAATTATACGGATATTATATTCTGTATCTAGTTTTTAAGTAGGTGTATAATTCGATCCTGAAAATTATGAATTTCCCATGATAAATTAACGTTATTTTCTTTGTTCGTTAACTTACTGCACTGGCATACGTGTGTGTACAGTTTATTTGGAAGAAAATTTATTATTTACGTAAAGGAAAAAAAAAACAAACGATTTGTTACTCTTTAACGTTAAACCTTTCTCAGGTATGCCATACTCGGTTGTTTTCGGTATATAAAATTCAATAAAATGGGAATTCATACAATGATGATAATTCTGAAGTTTATTTTGTACTTAATTCTATATACCCATTTATTCCTATCCACGTCAAATGTAATGAATGTATCAGTTTAGTTTAATTAAGGGATACAGAGTGGCTGTTAAAATCTGGTACAAAATTCCCTGAAAATTCCAGGCCTTTTTCAAGTTAATGAATTCATTTTCCAGATTCAATCGGAGTTGTTATTTTTCAGAGGATTTTCACAAGTTTATTTTACGATACTTCATTCAAAAGTAGGCACCGTTTGAATATGTTGAAAACAAAATTCAGGAAAATTCATGCGATATCTACGCATCACTATGAACAGTTTATTCGAGTAAATTTTTTTTTTTGTATCTGTGATTGTTTTCGAGATATTTAAAATAAAAAAATAATACTCACTTTATGAAAAACCGCTTGCAGGTTCTTAAAAAATGTTCAAAAGTTTATATTATCTTCAAGCACTGGAAAGCTCTTGAAACAAGCTTTCCAAATCTTTTGAAAAAAATTATTTTACGATACTCCGTTCGAAAGTAGGCGTCGTTTGAATATCAGAAGTAAAAATTTGTTTTTAATTGTTTTTACATTGTTCTATAAAAAATGAGAAAAAAATTATTCCACCAACATACCGATACATCTCGTTCGAAAGATCTTCGAAAGAACTTTTCAACGCATCTAAGCTGGTATCTGTAAAGTGATATTTGAGTAAAATTAAATATGAAACTTTGAATTGCGCACAAATTTGTCCCTGGTTGGGCAAAAGCAATTGACCGGTACTGTACGTACGTACACATGGTGGCCAGTGGTCAGGGAAAACAGGGAAGTCAGGGAAAAGTCAGGGAATTTTCGAATAAGTCAGGGAATTTTTTGGCAAAACGGAACGACAGAGGAGCAATTCTTTTTCTCACCTGTTCGGAATTTTCAATCAAGATCTTATAGATCGAAATGGTATTGATAATTTGGAACAGCGCCGCGCCGCGGAATCCTGAACGTGTTTTTTATTGTCAATGTTTCGGATCTTTATTCATTAGATCCTTGAATTGGCACTATTAGTTCGAATTTTAGTCAAGGAAAAATTATAATTTTGTCAGGGAAAGTCAGGGAAAAGTCAGGGAATTTTTGTAACTCTTTTTAGTGGCCACCATGGTACATTACTTTATAAATAATGGGTAGAAATTATTCTACTAACGATAAGATCTTCAAAAGCGCTTTAAAACGCATTCAAGCAGACTTTTATGATGATTTTTTAATTGAAGTATGAAACTTAACATTTGGCACAAATTTGTCTTTGGGTGGTCAAAAGCATTTGACGACCGCTACTGTAATTTCTTTGCATCCAAAAACGATTATTCGAAGAGTATTACCAAAAGATTGTTTACTTCTGAAAAAATTCCTCATATGACTATACGAAATTGCCTGAGAATTCCACGTTTTCCAGATTTTTACAGGTGACCGTAATATGTGAAACACGATTTTCCACATGAAATCTTTCAATGCTATTTTCTCAGTAAAAACGTATCCGATCAATGTCAAATTAATAACATCGATAAAGAAGAATTAAACAAAGGACATGATACTCTTCAATTTTCAAAAATTGAAAAAAAGTTCAAAATATTGCAACTGCTAATAAATAATCTGTAAAACTCTTGATCGATTTTTGGAAATCGAAAAGTATCATATTCGTCGTTCTATTCTTCTTTATCGCTGTTATCAATTCCACATTCATCGATTTATATGTTTTTGACGTGAGAATAGTTTATTTGAACATCGTGTTCAATTTCCCCTAATTGATATACAGAGATGTTTGAAAATTTAGCGATATTTTTGCACGCAGCTTTTTATCGCGTGAAATTTTAATCGGTAATCAACGACGCGTCGATCGACTCGTTTGAAACGGATTCATCCGACTATAGCCACTGACTGTAAAATTTGGTTGACACAAGCTGAATGGTACACTTTTCAGTCAAAATTAACCATCGTCAAGATGTCATCAGGAAACGTATACATACAACAGAAAAAGGAAAATTCTGATAGATAATCGCGTGAAAATGTCTAATACGTAGACAAATAAATACAGAATGTGAATAACTCGGTAAAAATAAAATTGACAAGTATAATTACCTCATCCAAACCGACTGCATATTATAAATTGACGAAATGTCCAGTGCGGATACGTTCGTAGAAGAGGATGGTTTTGGCTTTATTCCAGAATGCCGCGAAATAGTCCGGAGGTATTTTCATCATTTTTCGTTACTTGGGTGCTTGAACCGAAAATGGAAAAAATCTTGAAGGTTTTAATGACAAACATGCGACGCCGTCGATCATTTTCAGATACACAATGACGAACAAGGGAAAATCATCAGTTCGACTGATAACATGGGGTGCGGGGATACAGTCGATCAGAGTACCGAACGACAAGGGAATATTCGGCGACGTTGTTCTAGGATACGATTGTCTGGACGGTAAATAGAGTGTCCCATTTCAAAGTGCCCACCTCAAATATCTGAAAACTACGTATTCCCGGAAAAATTGTTTGCACAAAAGTTGGTCGAATTCTTTGGGTCATTGAAGACGTCACTTTCGAGATATTCCACGACGGAGCGTATTTTCAAATGAAACTCGATTTTTTCGTCAAGACGCCAACTTTGATATTCTTTGTCAGTCCACATACCGTCGACAAAATCTAAATTATTATCTAGAAACGATTTTTTATTGCCTTTTTTGTCATCATTTCAAAAACGGAATGGTCGAGTTTGTTATAATCTCACGACAACCCTACCTCATTAACGCTTTGTAGCCACACGTCTTTTGAATAAATTGGTGGTCACACTGGGTAACATTTTACCACCCAGCCAAGTTAGAAATGGTTGCTGGGTGAAAAACTATCAGTCGGAAAAATGTTGATATTTGGGACCGTGTCAGTAATTGGGACGCCTCACTCTTTTTGCATAAACTACTACAAGGGCTTTCCTATTTCATGCGTTCTGCAATTATGTGAATTCTTGTCGCGTGAGGACCCTAGATTATTAGCGAGACGGTATGGTAACAGTAAATCTGTGCAATTACTATTGCCAATCGTATTCGCGACCAAAATAGGCTACTTGAAGGACAGGCACTCCGAAAAGATCAGCGGAAGATTGACAAACAGTATCATACCTGACGACGACTTGGAACATCAACCTCGTGAAGATCACGAGGTGAAAGATCGCCGCTTTGACAACGTAAATTGGGAGTCCTGCATTCTTGGCAAACAAGTGGTAAATTACTGTCTGACAAGGAAACATCGCCAAGTGTCCCCCTCCGATTTCAACGAAACTTTAGGAGATTCTAGAGGGGGTGAAAATATTTGATACGTGTTTTTTCATATCTGCGGAACTCCAACTTGAAGAGTTGTAATGAATCCCTGAGAATCCCAGATTTTGCGATTTCACAGCTCGCGAAAAACAACCGTCCGAAGAATTTTGGCTGACGAGGTGTTTTCGGGCTCGCTGATTCCAAATCTGGAGTCGGAATTGAAAAATTGAAAATCGCGGACTCAGGATGGCTCAGAATAACTTTTCCAACAATAATGCGAATCGCTTGGGATTCGGCATTCTAGGATTCTTGAGTTCGCTGATTTCGACTTTGAGCCCTTAGGGTGGAATTCCGCAAATGTAAAAAAATACATGTCGAATATTCTCAACCCCTCTACAATCTACCAAACTTTCCTTGACAACAGATGGGGAAACTTGGCGATGTTCCCTTATGAGTGATCAACAGTTGGCTAGAACAGATTCTATCCAAATCCTCACCTATGTGCCGAGCAATAATACTGATACGCTTATTGCAATTATTCAAGTATTGACGTACAGAATGGAACCATAGATGTTGTGTCGCCATACAAGTCATTCTCCAGCTCGAGATACTGATCTATAATGGGAGCACCCCAATAATACGCCCCCGTAAAATTAACCCTGACCCTATCGTTCAAGGTCACAATTTTTTTTCGAAGCTTAGAAAATTCTGATTGTCAGTGGGAACAAAAGTCTCTGAAGTACCATAGGTCGAAAATGAACTTTACTTCCGCATTTTTTTTTTTCAAATTTCTGATTATTTTCCGCGATGTAGGATCAATTTGTGACCCATGATTTTTTCAAGCCAATAATACAAATTTTTAATAAGTCTCAACAAGGTCAAGATGGATTTTGCCGAGACGCATCTTGTTGGAGTGCTCCATTGATCTCGAGCTGGAGAATCACCTGGCAAAGTGGCGACACAACATGTATAGTTCTACTCTGTACATGCTATAGCGAAACCGTGTACAGGTGATGAGCAATATCAGCCATACGATGGTGGAGGGTTGGTCCGGGTACATGCTGACACAGGTGAAATTTTCATGGACGGACGAGAACGAACTGCACATAAATATCCGTGGAAGTTCAACGGCGCCGATACCTGTGAACGTCACCACCCGCTGCCTCCTAAATCTTGCTGGTCACGTGAGTTTCTAGTGTCCGATAAATAGGGGACTCTGTCTTGTATAACACGGCGTGACGTTGCTGGGTATGAGATCCTGATTGTGACTGTAATTCCGATCCTCGCCTCGCGCGATGATACCTTAAACTGCAGGGTACCGGACCAAACGAACTGAGGAATCACGTAGTGACGATAAACGCTAGTAAATGGACCTTCCTTGATGTGAGGGACAGAATTCCTACTGGTTCCGTTAGACCTGTCGAATCGACGATATACGATCTACGTTTTCCCACCCGTCTTACGTACAAGAGACTTTGCCAGGTGCCAGGAGGCGGCTACGACCACAACCTTTGCATTGACGCCCCGAGCTGCTGGTGCTACCGTTTCCATGCCAGGTAAACGTGAAATGCACATATCTCTCAATTAGGAATAGATATCAAGGAAGAACTACCTGTACCCATGTACGAACTGCAAAGTGGCTTGGCATTGGCACGGTATTGGCGCCATAGCTGTCAATACTGACAGCCACCACGGGCCAAGCTTTACCCAAGTCAAAATCAATGTTGGGACAATTTTGGGTCGTTAACACCAGTCCAACTTATAGTGCCGTCAATCGGCACAAAATAATCGGCAATCAGTATAAAACAGCAAATTGGCACGGTGTATTCCCAGTGCAGAACTGACTTCCGGCTGATCCCCACTATACGTTCACTTGTCAGTACTAGTTATCAGCATTTGCCCAATGCTGGGCAAATGATTTATCCATACTGGGCCAGTATTACCGAACGAAATTCGGCAGCCGGGGTAGTGCCAATTCTGTGCACCGTCATGAGTAGATCCGGCAATACCCCGGCATTCGGACATGCGGGATTGCTGACAGCTGCCCAGTAACCGGTACCATTCTAACAGAGACTAACTGCTAAAGCCTTCACCTTATTGATACATTTTAGAATTTTACATCCTGGTTCGGGTCGATTTATGGAAGTTTACTCCAACCAACCTGGACTGCAGTTTTACACCGGCAACGATCTCCCGGAACCCGGATGGAATCATCCACCAGACCTTGATGATTGCTGTTGGGGAAATTGTGGTGACGGTTTAAACAGCTATAGCAGCAGTAGCAGTTCATTAGAGGTGGGAACCTTTTGATTATACTCTTGTCTTCACTTAGCCGGCTACTTCCTTGCTGACTTGCCAATGTGTGTTGGGTTGATTCTCATAAATATATTGAGTTAGCCAACGTTCGCCAACCCGATGTATTAATATCATAAATCCATAACACAGTTTAAAGTAGGTGAGGAAACATTCAGTGTTTCTCAGCTCGTATTGTATGTACCAACCATTGGTTTAACACACACACACGTATATATTCAAAGAGAAAGAATTCGGAGTCTGTTAAGCGACTGCAAGAAACTCCAGGCAAAGACGGTGTCCTTTATCGCAGACACGGAGGATTTGGTCTGACCCCACAGAATTACCCGAACGCATTAAACACCGAAGGATTTCCTACGTGCATTTTACATCCTGGTAAAATCTACGCCCACGATATGACCTACAAGTTTGGGGTACTCCGTAAATGAAATTTCATGCAGAATCAGATCAGTGATCATAAAGTGTAATTGTGACATTATAACAGTGTATTGTACTTGAACATAGCTGAATACAAAAATACCGACACACACAACTTTTGGTGTCATTTTTGTTTCCTCTTCCTTGTCGTCATTCAAACCTAAAAAAAAAAAAAAAAATGTCAACGAAGTCAAGAAAAGCTCGCGAGACTGCGGCTGATGATCATCTCGATCCAGCTGCGCCGGTGATACCATGGCCGGAATGGATAGACGCGGAATTGAACGGAGAGAAATGGGACTTTCCGAAAAGTGAGAAAATAATGATCTGGCAAATTTCGAGACGCGTTTGGAATCTACTTCGCCAAAATATTGCTATATTACATTCCTGCAGATGGTCCTGATGGACATTTCCTGGACCCTGAACCACGTGTGATGCCACCGTCAATAGAACCCTACGATTGGAAGAGAGCTTCTCTGCTCAAAAATCTGTCAGTGAGAATCTTGTTCTATCTCCTGCTATGATCTAACCGCTTTTTATAACCATACTTTCGTTGATATTTTTCTCTCACGCAGAGTGGACCAGTAGTGTTTACACCGAGCAACGAATATCCAAACTTTGTCAAGAACAACAAACATATTCTGCATAGCGAGGTACGTATAGCATGTCGTACCGATCGATGCTTGTTTTTTTTTTTTTGCTTTTTTCAACTATAAACTGAATTACCTATATCTGCATATCCACCTAATCCTCGTTTATTACGAACAGTTTGTCAGATGGTTTATTTCCACGATAATAAATCTCCAATACGTTGGACGCAATGGGATCCGGATTGAAAGAGAATCGCCGAATTTTATTACCTCCATCGATTCTCAGCCCTGGCATGGATGGCTGTACGTTTATTCTATGAATAAAGCTGGGAGTTCAGCTTCGGCACATCAACCAGTCGTCAATCCCAACGGTACACATGCAATACATTGATAATAATATTAATTGACTCGAAAAATCAGTCTTGCTTAAGCAAGTTGAATTTCTCATCAAGGCAAGTACGTGATACGTTTGCACTTCATGGGTTTTTGGCGACGATTCGTAGTCGACGATACGATTCCGGTGGACATTAACGATACGCCACTTTTACCCAGAACCGAAAGTGACTTTGAATTATGGCCAATGCTTTTGGCAAAAGCGATGATGAAGCTGGCTGCCCTGTCCTGGACCCATGAAAGAGAGATTCTCAACTTTCACCCCGTGTCGTGTTTTACAGGTTGGTATAATTGACAACCCAACTAGTTTACCGAGCATGTAGGTAAACGATTCAGGTGAATAAATCCAACAGGATGGATCTGTCTGCCACTAGCCGCCAAATATCTGTTCCCGAATGATAAATGGCAGCTTTTAAGAAAGTATGGGGACGTGGTTGGCGAAGTGGAAATGTCGGCGAACAAACAAAGCATCGCAACTCCCTCGGGGAAGGAAAAAGCGGATAATAAGAAAGCGAAGAAACAAGATCCTCTTCTCCCTCTTGTCAAGGATTCTCACCCTAAAGTCCTGATTTTTGCGAATATCTCCAACGCGACAGAACCCGGAGAAGAAAATGATGTTCCCGAAGTGACACCATGCTTCAGTCATCCCATCTACATCGACAAATTGAAAGATCTCGGCTTCGAAACGAGCCAAGTAAGTTCACAAATACCTCGCGACCCTCCGATCTTGAACCACAAGTATCATAATCCCATAGACGAGATGGAAGATGTATCGATACTTCGATTGGGCTTCGAAACATGATGTATTCAAGGGATCAGAAAATGGTCCAAGCCCCGGAGTCCGTTCTTTGAAATTGATCAGTCCCCTCAAACGATGCCTTAAAGAAGGGTTGATCGACGAGTCCGCGGAAGAAGAATCCGTCGAAAAAGGTTCGAAGGTTTCAGGTCGAATTGCAGCAAGGGCTAGAGAGACACCGGATAGAGAGATAGTGTTACCGGAAATCGGCGTCTGGGTAGACTTCGTGAAAATTTCACATTACCTCGAGGAGATACTCATGTTCTACAAACCCTCGGACTTTGAATACTACGCCAGAGTATCTGACCTGATACGGAGCCCGACTGCAGGGGACAGCCAGCTGCATGTTTCAGCGGCTGGTTCTTCGAGGGCTAAGTCATCTCAAGCGACCACCGGTGGGAAAGATGGTAAAAAAGCACATACGGTAAGCGCATCAAGCGTACCGAGGGCACCGTCTTTTCAAAGCTTGTTAAAATGGCAGCAGAATGTGTCATCGTGTAGAAACGAGCCCCTTTACATGCTGGTCGATTCTACAGACACGAAATTCTTCCTGATTGATTTTTGTGCTATGCCTAAACCGAGCCCCACATTCACTCGTTCGTATTTAATCATCGAAAAGTATGACTTCTTCGAAAGATCAACGGATGACGATGATCCGACTGCCTTGATCAAGACTTTTTCCACTGGGGCGACGATCTTCGAAGCTCAACCTGGGCGACATCTTTATCGGTTGTTATTCCGATCAAGGAATTCATACTTCATCAGGATTCTATCGGACACCATCTTTCACCTTGGAGATCGATTCAGGATGTACGACTTAATGACGTCAGAGTCAGACAGGGTCGATGCAATCGCCAAGAACATCAGCAGCAGGATAACCGAAGCTTTTCAAGAGTTCGGTAAACCCGGTTACGCGAGTCGTCTGAGAGCTTTTTACAATTCCTATAACATACCGCGTGAGGAGGATATGACACATTTGAACGTGCAGAAAAAATTCACAAAAAATATCCACCGAGTGTTTATTGAAGAATTGGAAAGACTGGTCAAGGAAACGTTCTCCAGCAGTGAGTCCGAAGCAATCTGCCGTGCGCTGAGAGTGTTCTTCATCAATGTGAGACACTGTGAACTGAAATCAAAGGAATCCCCAGGGTATTCGACCTCCGAAAGAGCTGCAGTCAGGATACAATCGTTCTTCCGAATGGCGCTGGTGAAAATTTATAAAAAAATGCACGACCCCTCGCACATCAGACACTCGGAGATTTTGTTAAATCTGCGAAAAGTGATCGAGCTGTTTAACTATTTGAAACGCGAGTCGATCGCGCACTTATTGATACGTAAAGTGATCTGGAGTACTAGAGCCAATGGGACATCAGTCTACCCTTGTCATCCTGACCTAAATCAAGTTTTAAATATCGAAGAGTGGAAGGGTGTAGTTCGGAACATCCAGCCAGGGCAATGGGTCCCAATTTTGAGGGTAGTTCTGAACACTCCAAATTTGGAGTCCACGGTATTCGCGGGCATAGATTTGGCAACAAATTTGCCAAGGTATGTGATCCGGGTGGTGAACAATGAGACTTACCGCGAAATGCCACGTCTTGTGAACGGATTAGCACCATCGCGTTATCCTTACGTCAAGCGTGGTTACACTTTGATTGGATACGGATGGAGCGATGGCCAAAAGATCAAGGAACTTGACTGGACCGTTCGCGTAATTACGGTCAAAGGTCAACCGACGTTTCGACAGATGTCCAGCTCAAGGTCCTCCTTGTCCTTGATAGGTGCGAAGCCACCGAGTTTAGTGGTTCAGGAATTGTCGAACAATTATGTACCCAATTTCCGGAACATGATTGGTAAATGGATCGTAACGATTTTCTCGGACAGTATTGTTACATTGAGACTAACGACTTCGTACAACATGGTGGAAACCTTGATTATAATATCTGACAAAGATGGAAAGGTTTTGTGCGAAGCTACCGGTGGCTCGGTCCTGATTTTACCAGCCACGTATCTGTCGTTGATTGGCAAACGAACGAATGGAAAAGGCTCAGGAGATGCCACGAAGGCACCTAGTCGTTCGGAATCCCTGATCCTTATAGACTCCGCCAAAGACGATCAGGACGAAGAAACCACTGCAGCTTACTACGTCGAGGCATACGTCGCGAATGACTCTTGGCCTCTGACGTCCGCCGAGTGGACTGTGGCGAAGGAGGCAAAGGCCAGAGGTACCGTATACGATCCAATGTACGGCAGAACGTCCGCTTCTTCGGTCTCAAAGCGAGCCATGAAAGTCAAGGTCCCTGCAGGACGCGGATCGGAAGACAAATTGTACGGAGATGGCGACATGAAATCGGACAGTACCTCGCGCACGATATTTCAACACCCGTTATGTAGGCTGCAGGTTACAGTTGACGTGGGATCAAAAGTTCAGGTATGGATAGGCCAGTTTCGCGTTAAAAAATCCGCGATTAAACAACCGCATATGTATGTATGTACTGCAAACTGGCTTGGCATTGGCACGGTATTGGTGCCGTAGCTGCCAATACTGACAGCTACCAAGGGCCAAGCATTGCCCAAGTCAAAATCAACGTTGAGACAATTTTGGGTCATTAGCACCAGTCCAACTTATGGTGCTGTCAATCGGGACGAAATTATCCGCAGCCAGTATAAAACACCATATTGGCCCAGTGTATTCCTAGTACAGAACTGACTTCCGGCTGATCCCCATGTATGTTCACTTGTCAGTACTAGTCATTAACATTTGCCCAACGTTGGGCAAATAATTTCTCTTTACTGGGCCAATATTACTGAACAAAATTCGGCAGCCGGGGTAGTGCCAATTCTGTGCTATGATCGAGGGGTTAACCACTCATCGATTGACTGTACACCATGAAGCTGAAATTAGCAGGTAATATCTAGCAGGTAATATGGCCTAGCGGTCGCTGGCTTCTTTCCACGGGGTGAGCAAACGATGAAAATTGGTAGGATCGTCAATAAAACTTTCCTGAAAACATTCCATGATGTTCATCGTTTGCTCATCTCCTGGAGAAAAACCAGAAGCTGAAAAGTTGTATTACCTGGTGGGTATCACCTGCTAGTTTCAGCTTCATCTGTGAACCTGACTTCCAGACTTCCAGACTTCATGAAGTCAACTGACTTTAACTGACTTCCACTAGCTTCCACTGACTTCGACTGACTTCATGAAGTCAAACTGACTTTCACTAACTTCAACTGACTTCTACTGACATCAACTGACTTCCACTGACTTCAACTGACTTCTCAGCAGAGTGGTTCGACTTCGAGAGTGGTTAACCCCTCGGTTATGATGAATAGATCCGGCAAAACTCCGGCATTCGCACATGCGGGAGGTACGTAACAGTCTGCAGGTGATTCTGTTCCATTCGTCAGGTCGAGCAGGACAGAAACCGGGAAACCGAGATCGCGGGGATGAAAAGATTGTGGGAAGACGCGGAACCTGGTCGTTTGCTACGGGGGCGCGAATTGCGGGAAGAATTCTTCAGATCCAACTCGACCGATCAGCCAAGATCGACAAGCTCCGAAGAATCGATCAAAGAATCGATCTCTACCTTGGAAATTCGCACCCTAAAACCACCGTCGAACCTTCCTCCCTGGAATATCGCCACGTACATGTCGAAGGATGAAGAAGATGACGAGGATGAGCGATGGGTGAAAACGGAAGACGATGAAGAGATGCTGAGGAATCAACGCGCGATTAATATACTCGATTTTGAGGAGGCGCATGCAACGTATTTGGACGAAGAGATGGCGCTGATCGACGAGCAACGACAGCGTAATTCCGATCAGCTTAATTCGTACCTGAATAAAGTTACCTATTGGAAGGGTCTCGTTGATACCGCGTATGAGAAAAGGGACGGTTACGTAGCGGATATGAAATCGGCTGTGTCGCCCGATTTGATTAAAAACGGTAAAGACACGAAAACAAAGAAGAAGAACAGGAAAAAAGCGAAATAGAAATTCGCATCATGGTCTTTACAGCAGAATTATTCAAATCACAGTCGTGATATTTTCTACCTACACGTCTTATGTCCGTCCTTCTTAAAACATCCAAGTACGAAAATATGTACGAACGTATGAGAATGCGAGAGTTTGGGAATAAAGATATTCAAGAAACGTTTGAAACGTCGTGAAGTAGGTACCTAAAACCAGTAGCCAAGGTCCAAGGTTCGAGGGCTATTAAATGATGAATTTTTACGAACGAGAGAGGAGGCTCAGGCGGCGTTCACCGTTTCCATTTTCATCTTATGGTAAAACCATTTTTTCCCAAATATACTACTCAGGAACGGCCGAGGTTTGAGATAAACCTACGCATTTTGCAGCTATAAAAAAATTCGAGGCGTTAGCAAATTCGTCAAGAATGTGACAAATATATATTCAGAAAATTAAAAAATTGTCATTATGTGAATACTGATTAAGTTTTGCTGAATATATTTTCAAGTGGGGAAGGTCCTAAGGCATAGGTATGGGTGTCTGTTCGAAATTCCATTATAACCAATTGTTGTCACCTCGAAAACGCGGATCATACTTTCTCGATGACTACCTGGCCGATCCGACAACAGAACGGAAAAGTTACAAACAATACATAAATTGACGATAAACAACGATGGTAGCCAAGTGAGAATTTAAAAAATTCATAAGTACCTAACTGGTACTTGAGGGGATGCAAGCGATGGGTCCTTACATTGTAGTAGGCATCTGATTTTATTCAACAACACGTAACCTATTCACGATTTTTTTTCTCGAAAACTAGCAAGGATAAAAAAAATCCTTTCGATGAATTTTTTGCAAGTCCTTCGACGTAGCTACCCGTGAAATTTCAGTATCATCCGATACTCCGTTCTCGAGAAATAGGCCGTTGAGAATCGCATGACTACCACGCAACCTAACCTTAGAAGGTATGCAGTTGTGGAAGTTGACCATTCATCCGAAAACGCCTCGATGAATTTTTAGTTTAAGGTTCAAGGATTATTTTGAAATCCGTTCCACTAATTTATTGGCTCTCATTTTCGAGAAATAGCTCGCCGAAAATTGGCTAAAAACAACGAGGTGCGCATCCCCTTAATCTTACGGTGTCAAAAAGTGACGTTCAATGAGTCTGATTTTGATGTTGAAAAATTACATTTGTAATGATACTAATATCAACAAATCGCGTGACTAAGAGTATAAGGTCGTGAGCGCAAAAAATAAAGAAAAATTTCGGTTTTATGGTGGCAAAATCTTTTTCATGCAATATAAAACCTTTCAGGCATATTCGCAAAAAGAAAAAAAAAAAAGAAAAAAATTCGGCGCTTACGATATTTTACTTTTACTCACGCAAATAATAATTACGCAAACAAACAATAGCTGAAAGTACTGAAAAATTTGATGAACGACTTCGAATAGTATATTTCCAAGTATTTGAATTCGTGGATTACAGTGTTTATAATTTTGCTGATTATGTATTAGATTAGAATTCAGTTAAAACCCAAGAATGTACTAAGATATACCTCAACACTCTGATATTTTCAGAGGAAGGTATAATTGGAATGTTGACTAAAAGTTGTGGAAAACAAAAGGATTATCAATATTACTATTATCAAAAATTTGAATTAACAGCACAATTATATACACTGAAATACACAGAGATACTTGAAAATGTATATAGTATACATTTAGAAAACTTATTCACAATCAGTATTCCTAAAATATTAATTTTCTAAACTGAAAACATTGATAATTGAAAAATGCGCAAGTTTATCTCGAACCTTGACCGTTTCTGACTCTCGAGTATTGAAAAACAAATTAGTATCATAATATGATGAAAATTGAAATGGGAAACGATTTTTGTCAAGTACAGCGCGGCTGACTGAGGTTTCGCCGCACTGCGCGCTGTGCACGAGTAAATAGAAAGGTATTAAAAGTTTAAAGTTATGAAAATTATTCAAACAATGTTATAAATGGCACGGATATTTATAGAAGCGATGATCAACAGCAGGGGTTCTTATACCATAATATAAAAGGGGTCTTCTTATCGGTGGCTGACGAGCGTACGGATGAACAATAGTCGGCAAAGGTACGTACGAATAGGACATACATGCGTATATATGTGTGAATCTCGTACTTATGTGCATGTATGAAGAAGTATTTACGTACGTACGTAAGTAGTTAAAAAACGAAGTCTCGACGGTATGTGGGAGCAGCAGCAGCAGCGGATTTATTGTAGGTTGAATACACAAGCTAGTTGAAATTTATTATTCCTCTATGGCTATAGCCAGCTAGACGTAACAGCGATGTATGTACTATAATACATACCTTATACCTATCTACCTCTAAGCACTTGACTTTTTTAGCCCAGGGACCCAAGCCATGGGCCGTACGTACAGGTTACGGCAAAATATGAATTACATTATCGTGTCGCGACGCGGTGACGATCTCCTACGACGATGACGTTATCTCGAACCTACATGATCCTCACGTGAGTATCACGTAATCACTTTTTTCTTACGATTCAATCGACGAATAGATTTTTCGTGTATACATCTATAACACACCGAGATCTGACTCTCATGATACGAAAGAATAAAAATAAAAACCATGGAAAAGGGGGGGCGGGATTGAGATTCCGAATTTCAAAAGTTGCGACAGGTCAAAATTTCGAATTTTTATATTACCGACTCAGAGTTTTTTACAAAGATTATTTTCCCCAAAGCCTATCTAGCCAATTTGGAAAACTCAAAATCGAAATACACCGAAAGTTCAAAATTCCGAAACCTAGAGATTCGAGAAGCCAAATTTCGGAATTTGCCTATATGCAACGTCGTTTATTTGATGGCTTTGTCAGAAGCTTGCCTCAAATTTTCGGATTTTTGGACTTTCTGAATTTTGAACTTTCGGAGCTTCGAGCCGTCTGCATTTTGACCTTCCGGAATTCGCAAGTTCTGAGTCCTAGAGTTCCTATAGAAACTCAGAATCGTATCTCAAATAAATTTGGAATTTTGTTTTTTAATCCTGCCCCGAAAAAGGGGATCAGATGAAAACTCACCCTTCCGATAAGCATGAAGGTCGAATGGCTGTACTGAATTGCAATACGATACATACCAAAAAAGAAACTGCCAAGTTGGATATTTTGATCACAGCTGTAGAATAGATGTAGGCCTGGAATCCACTTTTTTTTTTACATTGGGCTCCTGTGATCCTGCAGAAGACGATAAGTCTATAGTTGAACATTTAGCAGCTTCGAGCTTTTTGCCGTGAGACTTGATCTCAGGTTCCGACCTTCACTGTTATGTATGGTGGGTCGACATTCTCTCGGAAATTTCGATTTCGTGAGGTGGATGAAAATCGTACGAGGGGAAAACGACTTATCGATATCTTCTAGTCCCTGAGATTCGGAACTCTCAATATCTTCCTGAACATGAAGACATTTTTAGTAATTACATATTAAAGACGAATAGGTCTTCATTATGCACTCTTGAAGTCCATTGTACACCGAAAAGTGTATAATCAATGCAATCCGCAAAGTCTTTCGAAATCTTTTGGAATCCTTGAAATTCCATGGAATCGGACACTTGAAATACCATAAGATCTCATGGAATCTTATCAAGTCCTTGAAGTCATGTGCAATCCGTGAAATCTTTGGAAGTCTACGACATCCCATTATAAGTCTCATGAAATTCAGGGCAATATTTTGCAGGCTTTGAAATCCATGAAATGTCATTGAGATTTTCGAAAATTCGAAATTTTGACCCTTCGCAGCTTTTGAAATTCGGAATTTCAATCCCGCCACAATTATATCTTTTATCCTCATATATCCTGCGATCCTGATGTCATTTCATTTAATGATCATATTATAAACACACGTGTGAAATATTTGCGAAGCATCTTGGTCTGTCGAAAGGCTGACAATACGCCGTACGTTGGTTATAGTACGCATAAAGATAAATAGCGACACGTTGACCCAATTCTAGAAGAGGCCCAGCCCTTCTTCACTGCCGGAAGTCTAGCCGCGCGCGCCATCAGCCTGCAGAACCTCGCCTACTTTGAGGCGAGGACGGATTCCCGAGGCTAATTGCGCGATCGAGATATTCCGGGTGATGGCTATACGGCTGTAATATATCTCAGTAGGTATTACATGACCAGCAGCAACAGTAGAGACACAATAATAATTCCAGGTCGAAGATGCGATTATTAATTTCTTTCATTCCAATCTTGCATATTTTCCTTATTAGCGTTTCAAAGAATCGTGACGTATGTATAGCAACGTCGAAAACAACGATAACTTCTAAGAGAAGCTTGTTTTTTTTCCCTATTCTGATAAAAATAGTATAAGAAACCGATAGACAGGGTCTACAAGTGAGCAAGTGGGATAGACTTATGAGAAAAAGAAAAAAAAAATTGATATGGCAAGAAATGTTAATACATAATCGTGTAGGAAGAATTTCTTCAAGCTACGCTAATGGCTTGCGTATAATGTGTACTGTACTATACTATAAAATAGACGCAATCTCTTATCATCCGGGGCTGGTTTATGTTGATTTTTCACACGGGAAGCCGTAGTACTCGCGTCTAGCCTATCCAACATTGTAATGAAAGAAAATAAAGTTTCAAGTGAAAAAGAAACAAAGAAGAAAAAGAAGAAAAATAAGGAGAAGAAGAAGAAAAAAGTGTTTCTAAAATGAGAGAAAATTAAGATGAGAAATAAATAGAGCGTCTAGTTTATAAAGTGGCTTGAGCTCCCGCTCCGGGCGCTACTTGCTCCTGAGCCCAGATTACAGGTATGTATGTAATATGCACTCGGTATCAGTTCGCTGTCCGGTACCCTCAAGCGGTGGCTCTAACCGGGCGGTCTTTACGTTCTATGGGTACTTGCGGTAGCAGCAGCAGCAGCAACACCAACAGCAACAGCAACAGCACCAGAAGCCAGAAGCTAGACATAGCTATACAACCTTTGCAACGACGATCCTCGCATTATGCGCAAGTTCAACTCTACACACGTAGATATATCGCCATATACTCGTGTGTGTGTGTGTGTGTGTGTGTATGTAAACGAGAAAAAGGGAGTATTTTGCGAGAATATTATACACAGCTGATATACACACGGAGCGAGATATACCTTATCGCGACGAAACTGTTATTTTCCTCGTCGTTCGTTCTTGTACCCGAATTACCCATTTATGTTGAACTATTTATTTGATCTACAGGGTGTATGAAAAAAGTTTTGTTGCTACTTTGCCAGGTGATTCTTCAGCTCGAGATCGTTACAGCGCCACAACAAGATGGCCCAGTAAAATCCATCTTGACATTGTTGAGACTCATTGGAAATTTTGATTATTGGCTTAGAAAAATCTTCTCATCAGGAGGTAAAAAAGTGTTAACGTCACCATGGGTCACGAATGGATCCTTCATTGTGAAAAAAGATCATAAAGTTGAAAAAAATTAGGAACTAAAGTTCATTTCCGACTTATGGTCCTTTAGAGACTTTTATTTCTACTGGCAATTAGAATTTTTTAAGCTCAAAAACTTTTGACCTTGAATTTTAGGGTCAAAATTAATTTTGCGGCGACATATTGTTATTGGGGCGCTTATTCGCCGATCTCGAGTTGGAGAATCATCAGACGATCAAACTTTTTTATACACCCTGTACACATGTGGCGGATTTTTCTTGCAACTCTGGTGTATACGGTGAATTAGAAAATTCCTTTCCATTTCTAAGGCGATATGGTACAAGTTGATTTGAACCTAACGTAGCTAACATAGCGATTATGAATCTGACTGGCATTCTATTCGTTTTCTTCAAACAGTGGAATAATTAGCCTCAAATCGCCTTAAGGTGCCACGGGAGTCTCTTCAGATAACTATTGGGCAACAATGCAGATAACAATTGGTAATAATGATACTCCGCAGAGACTCTACGTGTCACCTTAAGGATGTTGTGTACATAGGTATACTGAATTCATAAATTTCAAGTTATTGAGACCTGCACCACTAAAAGCCTTCATTGAGGTTTCTAGAATTTGAGTGTTCGCTTATCGCAGTACTTGATGCCTCAAAAGCAATTTCTGAATATCCATTGGTTGTTGAGAGGTGTGTAGAGGTGAATCGTTTAATTGTTCGTCGTTTGATATAGGAAACTTCCCACGATGAATCGCTCGTCGGATGAGCTGGATATTATCCACATTTCTGCTCATAATTGTACATCGAACAACATTACGAAGGGATTTGTAATTCGGTTTGTGCTTTGCGAGTGCAAAAGTTTTTCAACAAAAAAATAAATGAGTGAAATTCACGGAATTTAAAGACTGCCAAAATCCAACTGGAAATTCATTTTGAAAATCTCTTTGATAAGTTCGTTCGTTTTATGGACCTGAGGACAAGTGCACGACGACGAGCCTGAAAGGTGACCCGTTGACTTGTTCGTCGTGGAAAAAGTTCCCTGTCCACCGATGGAACAAACTCAGTAACTCCGGAACCATTGAATATTTATCAACGTCCTTTGGGGGTTGAAGTACTATAACATAGACAACTCGAATCCCGGAAACCCGAAACTCGATGAGCTGTAATAGTTTAGGATTTTAACATTTCAGTACCCAATGATCGCCTCATTTATAATTGTTGTCAAATACTCGAATATATTACAATTATTATATGTTTCCTTGTTAGATGAACACATAATTTGTGGAAGAATTGGAGTGATAGCTCGGGGTCAAAATTTGAATTAGTAGAAGTAACTACTAATATGATCAATTCATTTTGAATCACATACACATCAATAATCAGAATCGGTGAATCTCTTAGGTATGTGTGAAATGATCGAAGCTTTTGTGACTAATTTTCCTCGTAATGAATGTTATACTGCTGAAAAATGTTATTCCATTACCCTTGATCACGTTCAGTCAGAATATCGAGAAATTTTTCGTAGATATTCTGAGACATTTCATTTCTCATAGTATACTACGATATTGCGATTCCTTTCATTTTCCCCTTGAAAGCAGTGACTAGGTATCCCTCCTGCCTGGCGGCGGCTTATTCTTCTATGATCGTATTGATTGTTCTCCTAGTATTGTTATTTAAACATTTCTCAACATATAATATCCGTGTCTTGCAGAGGCGGCTTCTTTCTTCTGAACTATTATATTTATAAACCGTCACTAAACGGTTCAACCGAAGTAAACACCATCGTTATAACAGTTACAGCCTCAATTCTATACTCAAATATAAAGCTTGGATAGCAGATATCAAGTACACATCAATCATGCAGAGGCATTACGGCGCCAATCGGACCAAATCTACTCATAGAATCACATCGGATCCCCATAGAGCACAGTGTTTAATGTCCAACACCTAGTAGGCTAAGAAGAATCTATGTTATACCAGCATGCAATACCGACAAGCAATTTCGTCGGCTATTGCTCTATTTTTATTTTATTTTATTTTTCTCTCTTTCTCTCTCTTGCTCTCCTGCATAAGTTGTAGGTTTTTTGGTTGTTTTCTTCTGTTTATTTTTCTTCTTATTCTTCTTTCTTGCGGGGATTCCGGGCGATCGGTGATGCGTGTAACACGAGTCGGACGCTCCTCTGTTGAACGATGAGATGGTTGATCGCCACTTTGTTTCTTTATTCCTTTATTACCACCACCATCATCATCATTATTATTATTATTATTATTATTATTATGATCATTATTCAGAAAATAGCAAAGTTTAACATCCCCGAGTACTCGGTGTCCGGTATCCAGCGATTGGGTTTCCATTCTCAGATACAATATATTTTCAAAGGGGTATACTGAACTGCACAGGTGCAGGAGGCATTTCACGGGCCTTTTTTGGCTAAACGATCTTCATCGAACCAAATACATGTACCAATATGCGCTCTTCGATCCTTATTACCGTTTAATATACGTTTATACCAATGAAAATTATTCCTCTTACCTCACGCGGTAGTCAAATCTCTATTTTCTCCTACGCAATATAAAGAAATGACCGGAAGTTTGACCTGCCTCTATAGGTATGTGTGTATTTATGCATATATTCTCGCACATGCGTATAGGTTTAGCGATATATCGCTTGGTTCGGTTTTAAGGCGATATGGTACAATTTGCTTTCAAATTAACCTAGCTAACTAGAAAAATATGAGTTTTACTGGATTCCTATGAATTTTTTTGACGCAGTGACATACTCAGCTACTTTCTGCCAAAAAACTGAATTCAGTCGAAGAGGGTTTGTTCAGATTGATTCGGTAGTCATCGAGAAAGTAAGATTCGCGTTTTCGAGGTGACAATATAATTGGTAACAATGAATACTATGTTTGGCCTCCCATGATTACCAATTGTTATCACCTCGAAAACGCGATTCGTGATTTCTTCCAAACTATACAACCTACCCGAATGAAATTCAGGAGATCAATGCTTTACTACGGCAGAAAGGCGCCTAATATTTTACTGTTTGAAAAAAACCAATAGAATTCCAGTCAGATTTATGTTTTTTATATAAGCTAGGTTAGGTTCAAAGCGACTTGTACCATATCGCCTTAAATACAGCGCGCTGTATTAATTTGCCAAACAATCTATATGGTACTCGGTTTCTAAAGTATAGTAATGATAATTATAAGTGAATAATTATCGGCCAGAGCGTACGGTCGTAATTCACGAGGTGCCTAGCGGTAGTCAGGCAGGTAGGTGGGTAGGTGGGTCGGTATGCCATATGGGTTCGTAAAATTATGATAGAGCGAGTTCATCGGCCTTCTGGTCTTGGAGTAGTTTGCATAGAAATTGTCGTCTAAATTGGCTCGATTATAAAAAGCTTCACGAGTCTATAAGATATACCTTCGTCGAGAGAGCCGATACTTGTTTGTGTGTATCCATGAATTGCCTATACCTGCGTATAAATGTTTACGCAATGTATAATTGACAAGAAATCAGAAAATTACACCGCGCAATATAAACAAGCTCATACCCTGGCTGACTGGCTATCGCGCCAGCTACTTCATGCTAGTTAAGCTATGATGGAAATTAGCTATACCAGCCTTTACGGGACGGTAATTAGTTTCAAATGGTATTAGATGACTTGATTCCGCTGAGAACCGTTCCACCATTCAATATATACCTATGTATATTATACTAGTATATGCATTGATTGATATTACCTGCTGCTGATTGTTCAATTTGTGAAAATGCTAATCACCCATGTTTATGAATGCCGGAGTATTGCTGAATCTACCCATAATGGCACAGAATTGGCACTACCCCGGCTGCCAAATTTCGTTCGGTAATACTGGCTCAGTATAAATAAATCATTTGCCCAGCATTGGGCAAATGCTGATAACTACTACTGGCAAGTGAATATACATGGGGATCAGCCGGAAGTCAGTTATGGTGTTTTACACTGGCTGCGGATTATTTCGTTTCGATTGACGCCACCATAAGTTGGACCGGTGTTGACGACCCAAAGTTGTCCCAACATTGATTTTGACTTTGGCAAAACTTGGCCTTTGGTAGCTGTCAGTATTGGCAGCTATGGCACCAATACCGTGCCAATGCCAATCCAGTTTGCAGTTCGTACATGGGCAGTTTTTCAGCTCTATAGTTTCTCCACGATTTCCACCGCGAAAAAAGGTTCGGATTTTCTATATACACACAATTTACATGTCTGCATTTGCGGATTTCGAAAAGTTGGTCGGTATAACTTAAGTAGATTTCTGGACTAGTCATATGTGCCTGTCGCGGTCGGAGGACTGGGAGAGAATTATACGGATTCTGGGAAGTAAAATTTCTGGCGGATATAAGGATTTCCACTGCCATGCCGTTCCGACCGCGTATCTTATTCGCTACGGGTTTGTATGAAAAGCATATATATTATGTATGAACTTAGAAGTCGGTGCCAATCGTAGGTTAGAATCGGAAACCGGCGAGTCTCTTTGGCCGATACGCAGGTTTATAAGCGAGTCTAGGCGCTTTACTGAGTGAGTCGAGAGTGTGTTTGGAACACAATAAACTCCATTAAAACACGCGCTGGACTCGGACAATGAAACCTGCTCAGTTACACCCGTCGATAATGGGCGCCGTACGTTCCGCATCCATCAAGAAAGAAAAGATACAAAAAAAAAAAAAAAATACGTATAAATACTTTTATATTTTTACAGAAAGATGAATGAAAAATATGCTCACAATACACATTATTAAGTAAAGTGTGTATAGGGGAACCAACTTTACCCCGCTCGCAGCCTGTGGATTGCGGATATAATCGCTAAATACAAATAGCAAATTATGTTTGATAGAGTGTATAGGATATAGGTTGTAATTAGCTCACATAAGTGGCCTAATATGAACCGATTCCTAATAGGGGAGACCCGGGCAAAACGGGCACCAAATCCAAAAACAGGAATCAGGGGTAAAACGGGACTATACTTTCAATCATAATGAACAAATTGACTTATTTTCCGCACTTTCTTTGTGTGAGTATCGTCAGAAAAGTAACATAAGTCGTTAAGAAAGTCAAGACGGTACTCGTTTTGCCTTAAATTCCAATTTTTCGTTTCGGTGGACGTTTTGCCCGGGTTTTCGCTATATATAGCCCCATTCAAATAATTTGAAACTTCGCAAACCACGTCAATTTGATGGTACATATTGTGAATTGGAAGATCGACGATATTGTCTAATCTTTGAGAAGTAATTGGGCAACTGGGTTGCCCTGGGCTTTTCATCACTTTGAATTATTCTGTTTTTTCTTGCGATTCAAATACCAATTTGTTATTCTCGGGGCTATTATAAAATTTGTTCATATTGAGCTATTTTCACCCACATGCAGGTTTGTCTTGAAGATGCGAACCCCCTTTCACAGCTCGATGATTGCTGCGCGATCATTTGCGTCGTACTTCGAATTCCAATCAACAATGACAACAGCTATATAGCCCCTTTCCGTTTCATTTATATCGCACGTTAATATCTAATCCTATGGTTATTATGTTATATGTACCTACACTATGTACTCACGAAGGAGGGGAGAAGTGGGAAAGCGCGTATCATTATATTGGGTGCTATTTGAACCACAAAATGACGATGCCGTCATCTTTTGGCTGTAGTACTCGTATTACGCAATATACATATCTTGCGTGGAACATTTATACGCTGTCGTGGATTACAGTACCTCACATTGTACCTGTTATCCAATATAGTATCTATAAACGGGTATACCAAGATCCGATGCTCACGATGCCGAACTATGTAGACAAGCCTTAGGCCACTATAAGGAATGCAGAGCTTAATATATCGCATTACCCGCGGAAATTCGGCGATTCGTATGAGCGTAACGTGAGGTACTCGTGAATGGAGGAACATCGTCTTCATATTCCACACCGGACACGTACCTACATACATATTTGCTTCTCAATCACTTTACCTGAGGTTTTAGCCAACCTTGAATTTCACCATATGGCTACATCATGCCTTCCCACGTATCAACAGACCACTCGGATATATAAAGAGACAAACGGTGGCAGCACGTATCCACACATGTGTCCATATGAACGTGACTTTAAATACCACCAAATAATTACATACGGGCTTCGGGTGGTCATCGAAATCATCTCGATCAATCATGTCCATAATTTTGTCTATCCATCTGACTCGAGGTGTTTGATGAGGCTGCTGCTGCTGCTGCTGATCCGTTTGCAATAGGCATATACCATTTCGGGAACTAGCCAGTTCCTTAACCCTTAATAGTCTTGATTAAACCTTCGTATTTTTATAAATTGACAATTTTATTCGATGAATAAGCAATATATCTGAAAACATATTATTAACTTTGTTTCACTCATAAATTCATTTATTCATTCATTTTTTTTTTTTCAACCTTGGATCCTTTTGAATTCCAGTATCCTGCAGTGCTTTTGGATATGTATTGCATATAGTCGATTAACTTTTTAACCATTCCAGACCTCACGTATGGCTGATTAGATTCGCAAAAAGTAAACTTATTAATCGCTCTTTTGATTGAGAATTCCCTTCTTCCGGTGAAACTCCGGAAACTCTCGCGCCCGAGCACATGGTTTCCTCATTTAAAACAACCAATTCTATTTCCTTGTATTTTCTCATTCTACCCGAAGTATCACCAAACACACAGGACGCACGAAACACAAATTCATTTTATACTAGAATCACATCGTTTAAATCTTGGATCATCCTCTCAAGCAAATGGTTTAAGCGGATTTCAGAAATTAGTATGAAACGTCTCCGGCTGGTTCCGTGGTCGCCATTGAACTCCGTGTGTAATGAGGAACCGACTCCGATTAATCTTTTGACATAGATTTGCACATTCTCGAGATGTGCCATGATTGGCATGCACCAAAGTTCGGTGAGCTATGAGTTTGAGCATATTATGTGCACAATCCCATGTATGTACTGCAAACTGGCTTGGCATTGGCACGGCATTGATGCCATAGCTGTTAATACTGACAGGTGCCAAGGGCCAAGCTTTGCCCAAGTCAAAATCAATGTTGGGACAATTTTGGATCGTTAACACCGGTCCAACTTAAGGTGCCATCAATCGGGACGAAATAATCCGCAGCCAGTATAAAACACCAAATTGGCACGGTATGTATTCCCAGTACAGAACTGACTTCCCGGCTGATCCCCATGTATGTTCACTTGTCAGTACTAGTCATCAGCATTTGCCCAATGCTGGGCAAATGATTTATCTGTATTAGGCCACTATCACCAACTAAAATTCGAGAGCCGGGGTAGTGCCAATTCTGTACGATGATGGGTAAATCCGGGAATACTCCGGCATTCGTAGGTACATGGGATGTAGCTACGGCGAGAAAGCTCTCATATAGGGCGTGGGAGGTGGTACCGATGCGTGTGTATAATTGTACATACGTACGTAGATAAGTCGAATGTATATAAAAATTGACTCTCGTATGTATGTACGTATGTACCACTATCGTGATTGGTAAGTGTATCCGAGATATGTGTGCATGTAAGGTGTAGGTATAGATTGTTGGGTACATGGGAGTGCTAGTGATGATGATGATGGTGCTGGTGGTGGTGGTGCTGGTGGTGGTGGTGATGGTGGTGGTGGACGTAGTCGTGGTCTTGGATCGTGTGAGAGAGTATAACGTCGAGATGAGACGCTAGTGGTTCGCTGCACGCGCCAGTGCCGTGTAGAGTCCCGTCCACGCAGCTTCACTTGGGATTTTCATCCCGCGTATATACGTACGTGCGTACCGTTCAGAGATCGAACATCTTTGCCTTAACCATATAGCCTTAGCTTTTGAATTTGCCTTTGCTACAAAACTAAAGTTCCAAAACGCCACCGGAAACGTGTCTGCAGTACATAAAATACCGTTCGCGATTTAGATGAGCTCATATATCATCTATCATCATTGCAATTTCTCAAATCGGACCCTTATATAGCCGAAAGAAATGTTATACAAAATGCTATTGCCAAAGTGAAACAGTGTTCTTCAATCCGATCTCATCGGTTCTTCGATCAATTTCTACATGTTATCCGCAGAGAAAAGAAAAAAAACAAAATTAATTCAAAAATATGACACGATCGTGAAGCAGTAGTCATTGACTGACAATCATCATTCTTCCAAAAACGTGATAGCCGAGATCGTCTCGCATGTAATAAAGTCATTTGACGTAAGTGCGAAAGCAATTGAGTATCATGTGCTTATTGGATAAAATATTTTTTCATCGATATATGATAAGTGATGCGCCGAAAACGCCGCGTGTACTTGTATTTTTTTTATTTTTTTTTAATTTGAGGTAAACCAATGGCCTCCAGCGGATGACGATATCGATAGATAGATAGATAGATTTAGACGATTATAGATCTAGCCAGGCGGACCTACATCTAGGGACAAGTTCGTTCACCACACGTATTTGGTCTCGAGTTCGATGAGACTTAGGCGGATGTTCTTCGTAGCGGTTGATCGTTTCGTTATCCAGATTTCTCTATTACATTACTACCTCGAGTAAAAGCTCTTGAAAAATTCTTCACTCGCCCCCGCAGTCAGTCTCGCGGTTGTAAAAGATAGAGAAAACCTATAATAAAGAGAGAAAAGAAAAAAGAAAAAATGGAAAAAGAAAAAAAAAAATGTCCCTTCGCTCATACTAAACGAATGATCCGCGATAATTCAATCCTGAAAATTTATGTGTCCATCGATCAGCGCAATTAGTAATACTGAAAGTGCTTTTACGACATGGACGAGTCTTTTATCTTCTCCTCTCTCGCATGCTCGTATAAGAAGGAGATGAATTACTGCCGCTTGTCAAATAATTAGAAGCCTATATAACGGAGGAGGCAACTCGCGATTAGATTCTTCATCGAGGTTGTATTTGAGATGTTCAAACGGTTTGCGGTTATCGGCGAACCTTCGACCTCCCGAGCATTCGGCAATAACTGGGTATATTGAGTTGGGGGTAAATCAAGGGCGATGATTTGATGACTATATAATTTTTAATGACACGATTATAATGATTTTCAAGATTTTTATATCGTATTCCAAAACCCGCGTAACTGCGTTATCGTTACTAGTCGTCGCCTTTGTGCCCTTCCCGCGGTGGGCACTCATTTCTCTCTCCTTTTTCCTCATCTCAGTGTCTCTCCCCGCGGTCGTTGATAACGGTCTCTTATATTTATGCCACGAGATAGCAAGAGCCGGTCGCTTCTCTATGTGTTAAGAAACCTAGTCGTATATATATATATACGTGTGTGTAGGTGAACATCAAAGCTTCCGGGGATGGGATTGAAATTCCAAATTTCAAAGCTGCGAAAAGTTAAAATTTCGAATTTTTATACCCCCGAATTACGGTTTTTAGAAAAATTATATTCCCGAAAGTCTCAGTAGCCAATTTGAAAACTTCCGAACGGAAAATACCGAAGGTTAAAAATTCCAAAAGCTAAAGATCTGAAATACCAACGTCGTTTATTTGACAGGTTTGTCATGAGCTTCCCTCAAATTTGCCGATTTTTTAACTTTCTGAATTTCAAACTTTCGGATCTTTGAGCTGCCTGCATTTCGACCTTTCGGAATTTGCAAATTCTGAACTCTAACGTTTCTAGAAACTTGGAATCGCGTCTTAAATAAATTCGGAATCTGAATCCCGCCCCATTCGAAGCCATTGCGCGGTGTTAAATCATCGATATACAATTGCTAAATATCGTTATCCCGATTTTCTGGGCTACATATACAAGGTGGATTCCTTACGGTTATGGTTTTACGGTATTATGTAAAGAAAACTGGCCGCGATCTGGAGTTGCGTAACGCGTCAATGCGACGAAGTAGGAAATGCGGATAATTGCCCATAATCAATTGGAGAGTGAATTACTTATGAGTTATAAATTGAGGATTAAGTCGCCGCGGTTATTATACGAGAGAGTTCTCGAGTTTCGTGAAAAATCTGTAACGTCCACATGCAGATCATCGATTCAGAACCTTCTTTATGTCCTGATCACAGCAGCCGGTCCTAGAACCGCCTCACTGTATACGGTATTGAAAGTTTAAAACGCGTATTATATTAAACCGCGAGCGGTAAACGATAAGAAGAATTTCAACGTGACAGCTGATCTCGATAATGACGCGAGGCTCTGATGAGCCGAAAGTGAAAAAAAAAGAAGAAGAAGAAAAATAAATAAATAAAAATAAAAATAACGATTAAGTAACGCGTTATCTACTTTGCATATTCCACTTCAGAGACGTTATATTACATATCAGTCTCGGTAGTCGAGTTGCGCGCACATTCTTAATTGCCTTCTTCTAAATTCTAATTATTCTTCATTTTTTCTTAAACCAAATTCCATATTTTTTAGAAAAGAAAAGAAAAAGAGAGAGAGAGCGGGAAAGAGGAAAAGAAAGAGAGGGGGGAACCTCTTGTAGGTATACGAGAATCGATTGACCGGAAGTAAATCCCTCATGCCTGACCAGCGAGAAAATCTGGTATAGGGTTTACCCCGTAAAACGTTTGTGTGTGTCCGGTGGAGGTAATCTCGAGTTTAATACGTTCGCGAATTACCAACACCTCTTGGGACCTACCGCAGGATGTCGGCGCTTCTCCTGCCTCTGGTCTTCATAATTCTTGTCGACCCATCGCGCCAGGATCCATCTCATGGAATACGCCAGCCATCTGGTCCCGGGCAGGACTTGGACAACGCATTACAACCCGTTCCACTGATCGGGTAAGTAGCCCCGTGCAGCTTTTTAACCTTAATATTATATTTTATACGCATCCCCTCGCAAAACATAAAAATTTACTCAACTTGACGGCAGTATTCTATCAGGCATCAGATTTTCATTGATACGGCACTGAAATTTAGGGTGCCCAAAGTATACAAATCGCTGTTTTCTAATGGATTATTTTACTGTTTCAATTGTTTTCCCATTTATTTAACTCCTACACACTACAGGAACGGAAAATTCAACATAAGTTTGAAGAATCGATATTTTTAATACATAATAATAATAAAATAACTCAAATCTTTTGGTTCTATATCAGAGGAACCGAATGAATGAGAAAATAATTGGAAAAATTGATTATAATTTATCGAAATTTATAAATTCCAGTGCCGTATCAATGAAAATATCGTCCCTGATTCAGATAGCACGTTCTTTTTCTACAAGTTTAGATTGCAGGCTCTTCTAGCACAATTTGAGATAGCACGTTCTTTTATACTGCCGTCGAACTGGGCGATCCCGGATTTTTCATTCACCTTTCATTCCGTTCTTTCGGCCCAATTTCGACGGTATGCAATTTACTGAGGTCGAACCAGTCCGTCGATATCAACGAAATTTTGCAATTCTTCATCCTCGGGGTACAAGCTATAATCCTGTAAATTTTGACATTTTTCCATCTAGCCGTTTTCTAGAACACTGCAGGGCTTATTCATTTCGGACAGACTGACCAGTGTATGTCGAGAATCGTACGTGCGATGTCATTGGCGAAATTTTTAAACAGACGAAAATCGTTTTTGAGACGGAACTAATTCTGATCAATGGCTTACCTTACGAAAGGCAAGAAAAAATAAAATAATAATAATAATAATAATAAAGAAAACAACGAGCGGAAAATCTATCTTGCCCAGAATTCTTCATCCGATATTTTTTTTTCGTATAGTTATACATTTTATTTATGTATTTCTTTGTTTGTGGAATAACCCTATACACGAATAAGGTGGGATAATCCTAGCTGAACTTCGATAGTTAAGCTCCAAAACGCTTATTACCAACACTCTTGTTTGTTAAATCGATTTTTTCTTCGAATTTCAACTGATATGAATATGACATAGGTAACATATCGGTACGTGAGTGGAAAAGTATGACACTTCAGATTAATCCCCGAAACTATGACACCCCTATTACCAATAACACAGAGGTGTCATAAGTTTCGGACAGTAATCTGAGGCGTCGTACTTTTTGACTCACGTAGGTACCGATATATACGATTCTTTTTGCTTATTTAATAACAAAGAGACTCATATTGAAATCGGTTCGCTGATGATAGGAAATATTCTGGCTCGAAGAAATCAGGGGCTTCATTTTTTAGTCCAAGAAAACATTTGGCTACAGGTTAAGCTGAAGTGATCCAGGCCAAAATGAGTCGTTTCTGGGATAATAGAGGGAGTTTGTTCAATTATCAATTGATCACTCTTTAGTTGGGTCATTTGGCATCGAAACCCCATACGTATATCTATTATCCGGATGACCTCATCTTTCATTTTCCAACGTAAAAACTTGCAAATTCCGTAAAAAAAATCAAACGCCTTTCACATTTCCTCCAATTAAGCCGGAAGTCGAATCAATCCAGATAGTATGAGAGTCTTATCTTGCCAACACATAAAAAATGTCACGCTAATATTCGAATTATTTCATCGAATTGTTTCTGAAATTTTCGGATGAAAAAAAACGGCCAGACCGGCATTTTGTTGAAAACATGATTTTCGGATTTTATGGGTCTTGAAATGTGACCATTCGTCAAAATTAGACATAGTCATTTCCCAGCCGAATCCATGCAGATACTTTCCTTATCTTTAGATATGAAAAGCAAAGACGGAATTTTTAAAAAGTTATTTCCAAAGTGGTGCCGATCATACGGTATGCAGTCGTCGATACCCCGTGGTTATACCAAATAAGATAATTCACGGCATGATGATGACACAATTGACGAGAACCGCCCATAACTCAAACCCCAAACAGGGCTGACTTGATCAAATTAGTTACGGTTTAGGAAAACCCTGCAGTGCTAGCGGTCTGGACCAAACCAAGACGAGTTCTCGTTCATCTCGACTTGCAACGCGATCAGCCTGTTACCCTGTGAGATCGTAACCAGCTAGCATGCTGAACCGTTGGGTTTGAAAGTCCTCGGTAGATCTTTGATGATTAGAATTTTGCCACATCATCGACGTGTGCGAGACCTCCACGAATATAATAAAAAAAGACATTTGTCTACTACTTAAAACCGACTGTTGTATAATCGTGTAGTTTTGATGGAATTTATAGATTCGCGAGACGTGCGCGGTATGCCGTACTTTACGCCCACGCTAAACGTGACGGTCGCACTGTAATTTATCCCACCGATACATAGATCATGTAAGATCGTGTGTGGTTTGATCAAACAAAATGTTTTACGACCTACGGAATCATATACATACGAATAACCTCCTCTAGTCGATATATGCCTATATCGCTCTATTCGCAACTATATACGCGATTACACAATTATTAGATTTACACGGCTATGGATTCCGGGATAAATATTTACATATAGGCGTGTAAATATTAGACGCTAAACTTCTACATAAATCTACATTAATTTTGGCCATCTAAACAGACAAACACACACGCACGTACGTACACTTTCATCTCGGGAATGATGATCTCTGATGAATGGATCTGGTGAATTATATATATATATATATATATATATGTGCGTGTTCACATTCGTATAGCATTTATCCCGGCGCCTAAGAGACCTGTATCCACGATAACTGGCCTAAGCATTCTCTAAATAAGTTGATATATAAATTGACGCGTTGTGCAATAGATGTATACATAGTTAACGTCGAATTGCTGCTACTGCTGCTGCTGTCTCTCGTTAATCTGCGGTAGTTATTGTAATTGCAATCCGCGAATGCCTCGTATATTATATGTATGTGTACCATATACGTATGTATATAATACAAAGCGGGTAGCAAACGACAGCGAGCTGAATGGATAAGATACTGATCTCCTCGATTGCGTAAATGACATATCATTCTGAGTGTAAACGGTTCTATGCAAATGTGGGTATGGTATTTTACCTTGATCATGGATTCGCCGAGGGACGTGAATTTGCGATAATCAAGTATAGGTTCAGCCGAAAGGGGAAATAACTAAACCATGGATTGAGACATCAATTTTTTTAGTTTGAATTCATTCGCATCAATCTTTTCATTTCATTTTCATTCTAGCAATTGAAATTGATTCATTATTATTCAAATTAATTCACTATAATATTTTTATATAATTTTTTTTACAATCTGAAGTATTTCATTAATTTTGAATAAATTTCGAATAAATCACTTCAGTTAAAATCAGTTCGTGATAATCCACATAATTTTATGTTAGTACGAATTGAATTGGGCTCGAATTTTCTGGGTAATTCAGAATGAATTTGTTCAGGGGAGGAGATAGTTCATGTTTAGTTTTGGTTTTTTTTATACAAACTCACGATAACTCAAACTAATTTGTCAATTCTTCTAATAATTACAGTGAATCGGTCACAAATCCAAGCAAATTCCAAATAATTCAGATTACTTAGAAATAATTTTCATTATTTTGCCTAATCTACATGAATTCAATCTATAATTTCGTGAATTTCATTCAATTTTGTTCGATTCTTCTCAATTCAAATTAATTCATGTAATGCGAATTACGTCATGTCAATTGAAAATAATTCATTGAATTCGTGTTGATTTGCATTAGTCTTTGATTGAATTGTATTAATTTACGGCCGACCATCGGCACGTCAATTCGACACGCTATATTTCTCTCTCGGGAATTCAGTCTTAGGCATATCAAAGATCGCCTACCACACCATGGCGATCACGACATTTCCATTCATCCAGATATTCGCAACTTCTCTTATGTTATGTCCCATCAAATAAAAGTTCAGCCCGAACTTTTCAAGTACAATGAAACGTAGACGCCACTTGTTCGAAAAACTTGGGAAGAAAAAAAAACAAAAATATAGATTACTCGTTGTTCAACAATTCATTTGGCTTTTACTTCAATTTGGCGTGAAAGGTTTGCAATTGAACCGTCGAATTCACTGACTGGCAGAAAATTGATGGACGGAATCATTGCGTTGGATCTCATCTTCGAGTGTTAAAGATGGACAAAAAATAGACGCGACCTTGGAATTTGAGTACGATATATGTATAAGCCTTAGGAGAGACCTGAAATAATAATACACAATATGTTATAGCGGGAGGCCTGAATCGGTAAAGGGTCTTCTTTCGCCTGGTCGTGTGAACGTTGGTTTAGCTGCTGACTTATATCAGCGGGCGGCACCGCAAGAAACGTAATACACGACGTACAAGTGGTTTTTTCTTTCTTTCTCTATTCCGTTTACCTTTTTTTCGGTTTTCGATGACTGTCATTTTCCTGTAGACTTACCTACACTCGAAATTCTGCACTTTGTTTTTCATCCAAGTCATGGCACTGCAGTTCAATTCATATAGGTAGTACGGATCACTTCCAACTTAACCTAGCTAACATAAAAAACATAAATTTCACTGGAATCCTATCAGTTTTTTTGACGAAGTGACATACTCAGCCACTTTCTGCAAAAAAACTGAATTCATTCGTAGAGGGTTCGTTCAGATCGGTTGGTTAGTCGTTGAGTAAGTACGATTCGCGTTTTCGAGGTGACGACAATTGGTTATAATGGAATTTCGATCAGACTCCCATATCGCCTCCAGGTGCTACGGTGCTATGTTCAGACTTCCGCTATCACCAATTGTTATCACCTCGACAACGCGAATCTTAGTTTCTTCCAAACTATACAACCTACCGGAATAAAACTTAGGAGATTGATGCTTTACCACGGCAGAAAGTGGCTAAGTATTTTACTGTTTGGAAAAATCGAATAGAACCCCAGTCAGCGTCATATTTCTTATGATAGCTTATAGGTTAGGTTGGAAGTGATCTCTGCTATATCACCTTAAGACCTCGAGGAATGTTTTCGTATCTTCATTCTCGAATCAATTACTACTCGTATAAACGAGCATGTGATATAGTAGGGCAAGAGGTGGAGGACATAGATGAGAATTAGGAGTTAATAGGTAAGAGGGTTGCGCTGGACATATAAGCGGCCTAGTTCCCGGATAATTGGGTTATGAATAAGTTCCATATCTTCAATTGAGCAAAGTACGCATATATTAGAGCAATGACCATAAATCTAGAAAACTTTGCGCCGAGCGATGAAACGCGCTCACTGCTATACGCGTGATCGTCCGCGCGTTACGTACTAGTCATAATATAATCCGCACGAGGCTTATGCACGTTTTAACATACAAACACGTGTATGAATCCAATCGATCTACGTATAATATATGCGGTGGAACAAATTCACGTATTTCGTCCAACCGCATGAAGAGAACGAGAACTATTCAAAGTTGCGAATATGTCGAGCTGCCAAAGTTCAACGTTTGTAGGGCATGTGTTATCAGCTCTTGATGACGATGACGCTTATTATACATCGTCAAACACGCTCGTTCCTATACATGTATATTTACATACATACGTCCAAACACGTATATTTCCTAGGAATCACCGGATGATGATACATTTGTCGCTTTTCGACCCACGCGCGTACGTGTTTGTCTATCATTTAATGATTTCGCCGACTATATGTATACTCGTACATGCGACTTGCTATGGGGATACCAATTACAATTCTCTCCTAAACTTAAACCATTCTAATTGATTCCGATCATTGTCTATAGCTCCTATATTTAAAGGACTTCGAACTCTTATGCCAAAACCGCGAAGAGATAAGTTCCAAGATGTGGGGCGACACCACAGGGAAATAGCGGTTTTTGGAACTAAGATATGAATGATTTTGTAATGGATAATCAGTAAAGGGCACACATAATTCGAACTATTATTGGCTACTTCTCGAAAAGGTATATATGCCGAAATATAACGGATCTGAATGAATGAATGAATCCGAACTATTATATATGGTTATTGTTTTTGTGGGGTGGGATTGGAATTCCGAATTTGAAAAGCTGCAAAATCCGAATTTTCTATCCCCACTTTAATTCCTTGTCGCGAATTATTTTACGTAAGTTTTGTTTCGTCATGGGTAACCGAAATGCATATAAATCAAACCTCGAATCGAACATTTGTACTGTCGTATGATTTCGGTCAGCGAAACAGAAAAGGGTCCGGGAATTTTGAAGTCGAAATTGATTGGCCACTCTGTTATTATTTCGCAAATAAGATCGTAGACCACATCATTGTGTTCCTGTTCGGAAATCGATTCGATGCGAAACCTCCCAGTGAATTGCCATATTGAAGGCCATATTGGACCTAACCTAGCTAACATAAAAAACAAGAGTTTTACTGGAATCCTATCAGTTTTTTTCACGAAATAACATACTCAACCACTTTCTACCAAAAAAACTGGATTCATTTGTCAAGGGTTCATTCGGATCGGTTGGGTAGCCATCGAGAAAGAACGATTCGAATTTTCGAAGTGACGACCATCGGTAAGACTGAAATGTCGAAGAGATTATTCCATATCGCGTTTTAAGTTATAACTTCACCATAGTTCACTGCCGATGTGTAATTCAGTAATTTCTAATGCAACGTCTTCTTCGTATAGATGAATCCCAGTTTCCCACACGTCTTGTAAAAAACTTGCAACTAATTTGGACAGACTTCTTGTACCTATATGTGTACTTAATCGAAGACTCGCTACAGCGGGCCTTTATTAGGTACATGTCAACGAACAAAGGATAGATATTGTCCGTTGAAACGACACTCGAAGAAGTTACGCAAGCAGGTTATTAGCGCTGCTATAGGGATATATTCGTCTCCATTATGTATATGTACATGCAGAGAGACATTTAAACGGTGAGCAGGCTGTAAGTCTCGAATATAATATTCTCGTGTAGGTTAAACGCGGAGGAAGTAGATATGGACGAAGGAATAGGGTGGAGGTTGGGAAGAAGTCGATCTGCGCGTCCGCAGCATGTCTGGAGGGCGTATGAGACATGTAAAGGCATTAATAACTCCCAAGTGGCTATCCGTTACTCAAAGTAGCCTTTATGAAAACGCGCGGCAATGCACCACCTCCTATTCCTCAAGTACAAGTATTAATTGATTATAATTTGTGTTCCGAATTATTTTGATGGGCTGATTCTCGGCCCGTCAGGCTTTCGAAATTGTCGGAGGACAGGCCGCCACCAATTCCAATCCCACGATTTTCATTTTTATTTTTTTTTAACCAATTACAATTCCCAAATGACCATAATGAGGAATGACAGGGTCAATTTTTAAACAAGTGGCTCCAGAATGGCGGGAAAACGAGGAATTAACCTCAAATAGTGTCAAATCGACACCAAGTGGCATTCTTCGTGGGTATCTAAACCGAACATTCTTTAAGGCGATATGGGACTCTGCTCGTAATTCCATCATCACCAATTGCCGTCACCTCGAAAACGCAAATCGTATTTTCTCAATGACTACCCAACCGATCCGAACAAACCTGCTACGAATGAATTCAGTTTTTTAGAAGAAAGTGACTCATTGTCAGTACGTCACTTCGTAAAAAAAAAAATAAAAAAAAAATGATAGAATTCTAGTGAAACTCGTGTTTTTTTTATGTTAGCTAGGTTAGGTTGGAACTGATCCCTCCTACATAACCTCAAAGTCAAAAATGGATTGGCATAAGAAACTATAATGTATGAAAATCTCCGGGGAATTCGAACAGCAGTAAAAATCATTGGGTGATTAAATATACATTGACGTGATATCAGCCGACCGTATAAAATTAATAACGTGTGTAAAAGCGGGTGTAAATCCCTGAGCGGCGTGTGTTGCTTGACCCGTAAGTTACGCACATCTGCTCAATAACCAGCTCTTTGTACCGCGAGGCGATTAAGTAGCGTAGGCGCCTAGGAATTGCGGCGAGACGCGTATGTATGTAATACAACGTGAGCGGCGATACATCTGCTTGCAAGAAGGCTAAGCCATACTTCTTTTTCTTATTCTTTCTTATTTCCCCTTCCTTCTATTTCTCGCCGCCGCACTCGAAACTCTCCGCATAGTCTAGTAGTAAGCGTGCCTTTTTTCTTTCACTATTTATTTAGTTTCTTCTTTTTCTTTCAGCATATATCCCACTCCCCCGCGATCGAGTTACGTCAGCCGACAGTTTAACCCAGTTACTGGCACGCTCAATAATTGGCGTGAAGAATTTCCTAATTGGTTCTCTCTTTCTTTAATTCTCGCGATACGGGGGGCCCTTTCAGGGAGGACATGAGGGAGGAAATTTTAGTAGAAAGTAGTTTTTCATTTCTTCAAATGGCCAAAAAACGTCCAATCGAATTCACCTGCCGCAGGATTTCTTCTTTCCAAAGTTGCGGAAGGTTCCTTACTTTTTTTCAAAAATTATCCTACCATAATCTGAAGTTCTTATGGTATAAATTTTTTGGTTTGACGTTTTACGGCCATTTGAAGAAATGAAAAACTGCTTCTGCCAAGATTTTAGTAGGGTCCTCCCTTTAGGGTTAGTCAGCTTACCACTGGCAGATTGTCACTGCGTGATCCGATTTTGAAAATGATAGACATTTCGAATCCTCCCGTTCCCGGTTCAGAGTTTCAACCACTTTACTTTTTTTTTTCCATTCCTCTTCCTGTACATACTATTCCAGTGTTTTATACTACGCATTGATAACTATTCGCTCTGGAGTCTGTCTCTGGTTCTCTCATACCTACTTGAGGGTTTGAGATTAGAAATTTTTTACACCTTCATTTCTCGCCCGCTGCAGTAGGTATGCGTGTGAAGCAGTGACGTCTCTGTGTGCGTACCATATAGTGTGTCACATAAAATCACAAGTATGAACCGGACTGGAGGATGGAAAAGCGTGGGTAACACAAGCGTTTGAATACCAAAGTGCGTCTCTTTGTTAATTGGAGACACTGCGACTACCAACAATAAGCCACCAATTATCTTTGAACCGATCCGGAACCAACATTTCAATTTGTCTACTATTTCGATATTTTCTACATGTATGATTGCCGGAGTATTGCCGAATCGAATTTTCCTCCCGCAATGAGGATAGGGTATAAGAATTCAAAAGTCAAAGTCAGTTTGGTCGAAAGATTAACTTGTCTCTTACGAACGGTGAAGCCCAGAGGTCTGAACTTGGCGGTCCTTCACATCTGGCGCACACTATAAACCATAAGGTATCAAAATTGCTGATAAACCGAAATTACGGTCTCGGATCAGCTTACAGACAATTGATGAACCTGCCTGTATGAATTTCAATCCACATCAGATCCCTCGACGTCAGTTAAATATTGTAAAATTATTATACCAACGGGTATGCATGGGCAGGGGATTTTATACATATAAACTCCATTATTCATCCGCGTTAGAGAGCAATCGGATCACCGACGAGGGTCCCGGTCACTAAGATTTATACCTTATACTGGCCCAGAGAACGGCTCTCGTTGACAACCGAGTCTAATCCGATTTAGGTACACGCGCGAGCATCCACCTGGCACTTGGCCATTGAGATACATACCTATACATATATGCGATGATCAGAATGAGGGATGTCAGGAGCCGGAAAGATCTTCCAAAAGTCGAATCAACCATGTGAATGTGAAGCTATTCTTGCAAATCCACGAGCCCATGTGCGTACAGCAAACTGGCTTGGCATTGGCACGGTATTGGTGCCATAGCTGCCAATAATGACAGCTGGAAAGGGCCAAGCTTCGCCCAAGTCAAAATCAATGTTGGGACAATTTTGGGTCGTTAACACCGGTCCAACTTATGGCACAGTGAATCGGCACAAAATAATCCACAGCTAGTATAAAACACCATATTGGCCCAGTGTGTTACCAGTACAGAACTGACTTCCAGCTGATCCCCATGTATGCTCACTCGCCACTACTGGTCATCAACATTTTCTCCAATGCTGGGCAAATAATTTCTCTGTACTGGGCCAGTATTACCAAACAAAATTCGGCACTAGCCGGGGTAGTGCCAATTCTGTGCGATGTGGGCTAGATCCGGCAATATTCCGGCATTCGTACATGGGAGTCAATAGGATCATCACGGTGGGAAAAACACACGTATAACTTTGATGTTGAATCGTACGTTGAACAAGTTTCATCGTCTCAAAGGTTCAGGTCGGTGAATGCTGTGCAAACTGCATGCAGAATTGCGGTTCACCGCAAGTCGCAGCATTCATGCATGTATATATCTGTACTACAGGGTGTATAAAGAAGTTTAGTTGCCACTTCGCCAAACGCCCGAATAACATGCCCTTGCGAAATTAACCTTGACCCTAGAACGCGAGGTCAAAATGTTTTGAAAGCTTGAAAAATTCTAATTGTCAGTCTTTGAGGAACCATAACTCGGAAATGAATTTTAGTTCCACATTTGTTTCAACCTCATGATCTTTTTTCGAATGAAGGATCCATTTGTGACCCATAGTCCCATGGACATTATTTTCCTTCCTGAAGAGAGGATTTTTTTAGGCCAATAATAAAAATTTCCAATAAATCTCAACAAGATCAAGATGGATTTTGCGAGGACATCTTCTTGGGGGCTGTACCGATCTTTAGCTGGAGAATCATCTGATGAAGTGGCGAATAAGTTTCTTCATACACACCCTGTACATTCCGACATCATAAGCATATGAGGAATGATTTAACGATCGTTTTGAAAGAAACATCTATGTTTAATGAGGTTTATTGAACGTGCGAACGTGCCCTGTGCACACCATTCTTATGGCCTGCCTGGGGTGGAATGAATCGCGTGTAACTCGCACGTGCGCGTGTGGTAGCGGCGCCAGAGAGCAGCCCCACGTTAATCGCCGCGGTGAATTACGGTTGGAAGTTGATTCACCAAGTGGTCCGTACCGTACGGTCCGAGGCGCACATACCGTACGTAATGGGTTGACACTGAAGAATAGACACCCGAAAATACTATAGTATAGTAGGTTCATTTCAATAAATTTGAAATAATAGGTGGAAAAGTTGCAAATGGACTGGTTTCAAATGTCCCCCAGTGCCATATCTCGCAATCGGATCATTCCATTTATTCAAAATCTTACCAATTACTTCGATCATAAACTTCCCGTTCATGTCAAATCTTTGAGATAAAAGTTACAACCCTCTCAAAATATATATTTTCTTCCAGTGTCGAACTGTCAGGAAAATTCTCTTCGAATCGAATGTTCTAGTTCATTATATTTCGAGGTTTTGGACGCAACTAAATCCAAAAATAGAGAAGGTTATCATACGGAAGGATCATACATCCGATGAAATATTGTACTAATTTGAAATATCAGGAACTCCTGCGAGGTTCGGAGTTTTGGCCCTTCGGATCTTTAGCTTTTGCAATTTTCAATCTTTTGCGTTTTTTGATTCGGAGTTTTTCAAATTGGTTACTTAGACTTCCGGGAAAATAATTTTTCTAAGAACTCTCAGTCGGTGGAATGGAAATTTAGAATTTTTACCCTTCGCAGCTTTTGAAATTCGGAATTTCAATCCAGCCCCAAAATATCTGCAACTAATTGTACTGAAATTTGGCAGCTGCTTCATGCGGTTTTCTGCACATAAAAATTTACACCTACATTCCTGTTCCTCATTCACGAGCCTAATCCTTTAATCCTCTGGTCGGATTGGTCGACAAGTAGTCCGTAGTAGGACCCGGTGCCTGCCTACTTCTCGTTATCCCAGAGGGTTCGAGACCCCTGAGTGTCTGGCTGTTTGTTCTTCGTGATCGTAAATAAATGCTTTCAAGTAGTAGCAGTCGTTGTCAGTGTTCAGTCAACAGCCATAGCTTTACGTCGCGCTCTCAACTATATATATGGCATTATGCAATTCCAACCTACGATATAATAATGTAATAATTATATACACGTATATATATTTCTCGCGAACAAGGATTCGGACAAGGCTAGATTTAGACAGATTCAAAGATACGGGCATACGTTATAAATTGTACACATGAAAATTGTTCAGCTACTTATAGACCCACGCGTTTACTGTAGTTAAGGCAGGATGGAAATTATCCCGACCTTTATCCTGCATGGCTGGCTGTATACTGTATAATTATGTATAGATCTAAGCATGTCGACCATTCGTACCGTTTGACACGTTAATATATTTCTTCAAATCTTTGTCCCTGATACTGGAGAGTTATAATAGGTACACGTGCACGTACAGGAACCACTCAAGAAGAAAGGAATGTCTTGAGGCGTGCGTAGCTCCGTTCGAAGTAATTAGCCATTTCAATCTAAAGTCGGTACCCCTATACCTAAGTTTGGCTAAGTGCCGTGGAGGTTAAGATCAAAAGCTCCTGATGATGATGTGACACGGTGAAAAACGCGACCGCGGTTTACTATCAAGTTTAGGTACTGAACCGAGCTGTACCGTCGTCGTTAATCTTCACTTAGCATATTATAGGCCCGCCAACTACAGCACGTATTGTAGATAAATCTCTGATTATCACATTCCAGTCTAATCCTTCAACTGCAGTAGTATGGTTATAAGGAACGTGCTGCTCTATTTAGGGTCCCAGCTCGTTTGATCCGATGACCCGACAATTAATACGGATTAAAGCACAACTACCGCATTCACGTCTAAACATTATTATTTCATACACGTCATTGCGTGTAGGTATAAGTAGGTACCCGTTGCTGCCGCTTGATGTATGCCTAAATCTTCTAATCACAGCATCCCATTTTACTGCAACACATTAGGTAGGTACCGTTGATTCTGCCATTGGGCCACCGTCACAGACACACGCTCGTTAGTGTACTCGTACTTTGAGGAATCTAATCAACCAGCCAATTGACACCTTGGTTTATCATACATGAGGAAAAGCAATCTAGGAAATTCATTACGATTGATTGGAAGATACCTGGATGCAGGTATAGGTGGGAATGGGGGTCGAACATGTATGTACGTACACTATAGGGTCGTCTTTATTCGGGTTTGAACAGAAATTTCATGTTTTCGCCTGTCAAATTGGCTCCAAACGGTGCAAGAAAAAATCCACAATTTTCAAAAATCTTCATTTCATTCCCCTGGACTCTCTGTTTGCGCGGAAAGTTTCATATGATCCAAAAGTATGCATATCCACTATATTTCACAAAAAATCCATATTCTTGAATTTTCAGCGAGATTTATTTTATTTTTAGTGAAAGATGGAAATATCGTAATTTTTCTTGCAGTAGCATGTCAGCACTACTTTACATAAAAATCTATGACCTGTAAGAACTTTTTACCTAATTTAATTATTTGTCACATAATTGAAATAAAAAGTATAGGACACGATTCTCATATATGGGATTCATGCTAGAGCCATTCATGATATTTTTATTGATCACTGAAAAGAAGACGAATCTCACTCAATATTCGAGAATATATAGATTTTTGGCCAGCGATTAACCTTGAAATCAAATTTAGTACGAATTATGTAGTGAATAAACATGTTTTTGGATCATTTGGATTTTTATTGATCATTGGATTTTCTCAATCACTTTGACAGTCTGAACTGGTTAGAGGTTATGTAGATCGTCGTTTAGACGCCGTCAGGGACAAGCTAGCAGATCCCTACCATTACCTCTGGTACTGCCAATCTACGGCTATTTATTTTGACCAGTAAACGCAGTTGCATATTTTGGGGGCTATAGAATCCACCTCGTTGGCTCCAGTACAGTCGAGATTAATCTCTGGACTAGGAAGAGCGGGAGTTATAGGCTACGGAGGCTGATGTGCTAAGGAAAATTATAGAAGATCGAGGTAACGGTTGTGGTTTTAAAACCGAGACCAGCACCGGTTTATAGTACATCTTGTATACACAAACGGGAAGTTTACGATTTGCCATTAGAGATGCGAGGTAAAAGAATGTGGGATTCTTGGTGATCGGATATTTATCAATTTTTTATTTTATTTTTTTCCTTCTTTTTCTTATTCATCGCCGTGATCGAGACGACATTCACGTATATAACATATAGCAAAAGCATGCGGAATGTTCGGCATCCCATGAATATTATCAAGATTAGCAATGATTCTGCCGCTCGAGGCTCGCGGCATATAAAAGCGTATCATTAGGCGAGGGTGTTTAAATTATAACCCGGATCCCCCGCCCGTAGGCATATATCGGTCCTCTCGATCTTGCTCAGGTTTATACCTTGATCGCTCAATAATCTACCGATATTTTGGACAGATCCCCGTCGCCGATACGGGCACGCGTCCACCGATTCTACCTGCTCAGGCCCCACGTGGTATAATACCTGACCAATCTACCGGGTGTATTTTTTTTTTTTTTTTTTTTTACCTTTCATCGTGTAAGGGATATATGAAAAAGAATTGGCTTCGTCTAAGGAAAGATTTTCACGATTTCTAAAAATTTTTTGGCATTGTCACGGTAAACTCTTTTGCCATCTTCAGCTGATATGTCAAACAAATGATTCTGGACAAATTGACGTACATATACCTTGGTGTGTTCGGAATAGATGAGTATCGTGTTTTCGGAAATTACTCATGGCCTGAAAAATTCGAAACTTTAGGGGATGGAAACTTTGATTTAAACCCTGGCGATTAAAAATGACCATGTTTCATTTGGGGGACCAGTTATACAGCTAGATTGTTTGAATTTTGAGTTATACCTACTCCAGAATTCATTTATTCTTCAACGAAATGTTCATTTCAGATGACAAAATGTTTTCTATTGTACAACTTGTGTCGTGAGGATTCCTGAACACCGTTGGTCCGATTAATGGTCCGTAGTCACACCACTGTAGAATCACGTGGTAGTCACACTGCGTCAAATTGATCCGACTGATTTTCAATTGGCTGTCGTACAAAAAGTGTACGTCCGATTTTTTTCAAAATATTATTGAACATACTTTGAACATTGTAGAATATGTACCAAAAGTCAATTTGAACAAAATTGAATGCCAATGTGTCTGAAAAAAATTCGCAAAAATGTGAATATGTAAAAAAATGCACATTTTCGATAAAATATTTATAACTTTCCCATTTTCCCATTTGTTCTAACGAAATTTCAAGGTGACAACCACAAGATACGGTACTTTGTTTAAAAAAATACCGCGATAGTGGAAGTTCCAGAAAAGGTATTTATTTTCGCGTCTGAAGATGGTCTATTTTGGAGTTGAAACAAAAATCATTACGAATTGTACATATTAGGCAGAACCCCATCTGAATTCAGGATGAGGATTTTGTTTCCGAACAAAATTAGTCGTCAACGATCTTAATCAAATCAAAGGTGCTCCAAAATTCTTACGACACAGATTTTGCAAGAGAACATTTTTTTATTTTTTATTTTCATTTTAAATGAACTTTGGTGTATGTACCTACAATAGACGAATTCTGGACTAGTTCAGATTTCTGAAACCAAGCTGTACTGATCCCCTTGAGATCGACCGACTGGGACGACCGCGGAAAGCCACCCCGTCTCAATTAAATGAAAAAAGGATAATGAGAGGTGATGAAAAGTTCAGGGCAACTAAATTTTCAAATCTGCTTGTGTTTTGGGGTGAAATTTTAGTTCTGCTGAAACCATGTTTATTGCTCAACTGTTCAAAAAAAAAGTGTTTCGGTTTGTCCTCGACGTTTTCACAGCCTGCCAAACGTTACGTATACCATTTTGCCCCGCCCTCCCTGAGATATTATAGATGTAGGTATTTAGGTCCGGGGTAAAAGTTGTGAGAACCTTCTTTCATAGCTCAGCTAATCTAGTAGCCGCGAGCGTGTAATGAAATGTCGCGATAGGGCCGAGAATTTAAATCTATTAAGTTATCGGGTACTCGAGTGGTGCGAGTAGCTGCACCAGCAACAGCAGCAGGAACAGCAGCCTGTATACGTTGGTATTTATATGTGTAAATATATATAGGTGTACATATGTATATATTGTATACATATACCGAAGATGGGAGTCCCTGCAGTCGTCACATTCAAGTATAACGAGCCGCGACGCAGTCAACGTCCGATACGGAAACGCATCTGAGGACCCAGTTTCTCGCTTCCTTCATTCTTCTTTCGGCACTGCTTTTTGAATTCTCAAAGAATGTCCAGATGATCATCGTGATTATGGAATCAATCGCGGGAACGAAGATTCAATTTTCCTAGTCTATTTATTTAAGGGAGGACCGTACTGAAATTCTGGTAAAAATTGGTTTTTGTTGATTTTGAAAATAGCCAAAAAATGTCCAATCAAAAAACGGATACCTAGAATTGCAGATTGTGGTATGGATATGTTTTGAAAAAATGATCTTTCCTCTGCAGGGCTGCGGATAAGTGCCTTGCGCATGAACTTTCATTATAGCAGAAAATTGAAACTTTTCTTCAAAACATATCCTACCATAATCCAAAATGCTTATAGTATCCGTTTTTTGATTGGATGTTTTTTGGCCAGTTAAAAAATGAAAAACTGCCGTTTTCATTATTTCGTTAGGGTCCTCGCTTGAATCTTACCGATGTAATAAAGTTGGAATTCGCTTCCTATATTAGCGACCCAGTTTCTTCTTATCGTGTGACGGAATACTTACGCAAATTAAAATTGTATCTACATATGTGTATAGGTACCGAAAGTCCGATACGAATGCAAATATTACCGTAATGATAAGCGAGAATCTCGTGTACACACGTTCGGTATATTTGCTATAATATATTTGCGGATGAAAAACGATCGCGAAGAATTGAAGAGCCAGCGGTGGCTTTCTTGATAGCGATTTTCTGCGATTGTATTGCTGTAATTTTTAAAGCTCATTACCCATACAGTATGTACACACAGATGGTGTTCCGCTTGAACTTACGTATTAGAATACATCGGAAACTATATCAATTGACAAATTTTTCAGATGAAAATTGTATGGTTTGAAGAGGGACATAAACTGGTAATATCAGATCAGTTTTTACCATTTTTGCTTTCGAGATATATATCTGAACCCAAAATTGATTTTCTTGAATGGTGGAGACCAATTTTTTGTTTCATTTGAAACATTTTTTGATAGTAGCCCTGATTTTAGGGATAGGGTAAATGATGTACCATTTATGGCCATTGTACCGTTTGTGATGATACTTGATAAATGCATTAGTCATTTCTGGCACATTGATAATCTATTCAATCATTGAAATAATTACGAAAACAAAGTAGGTACTTGATTGTTTAAAAGCGGAATTTGGAGTCATTGAAGCTGTTATAACATATTTAGGTACCATTTATGACCCAGATCTTGATTTACCTGGTAATGGGTACCGGCCACAATTAACGGAGCAAGTGATAACCACAAACGTTACTAATTGTTAGGTAGCCAAAAACAGTACAATGCATGTCCTATTCTAATGCCTAAGATCAAATTGGGCACCTAGTATATTAAGCGCACGTGTCTCCTCGGGTAGGGACGTACCTGTATACCTGTATATCACGAATGTAGGATAAAAAATGTGAGCATACACCATGGCGAGAAGAAGGGTAGCCAAGTTTCATTGTTTGCGGTAGATTGCCTAATCACAGTGCACGCGTGGGACGTGTATCAGTTTACAAATATGTACTTGCGTGATTATTCTACGCTCTATAGGCGTCTGAGCCGCTCTCCACACACACACACACACACACACACACAAACACATACGTTACACCTGTTATACAGTCTAAAACACTTGGTAGTAGTATGTTTTTAGTTTCAAGGTGGATTACAAATAGGCAAATTCTTCATTATCTTTGTGAGATATATTTGCTAACCAAACAACGCTTTTTTGTTGCCTAGGCAAAGTAGGCAAATTCTAGGGGCCCGCAATTTTGGAGGGCCAAAAACGAGAAAAGTTCTGAAATCATTTCTTATCATGTCTTTCTACTGCATATATTAGATTGCACAATAGTCGTGATGCACGCATGGCAGTAGAAAAATTTATGCCTCTGAAACGAAACGTAGAAAAACAAAAGTTAGTTATTGGAAAGCTGAGAGATGAAGGAATACCAAAGAAAGATATATATTGAACAATTGTTATTGGCTGCTTGAATCATTATCTTGAAAGGATACAATTTTCATTCAAACTCAGATAAAAGTCGACCATGTACTGACCCAGATTTACAAGCAAAGGGTTAACTTCCTCTTGACCAAATGTTCAGATTTCTCATAATGCAGTATTCTGACAGGGGGGGCCCATAAATTTCTGTTTGCCTCGGGGCCTTAAAAATCGGCGCCGAGAGCCGCTTTTGTCTGCCGATTGGTTAGACTTCCAAAGCTTTCCAAAGACTCCTGAAAACTCGCGAAGACTGCCAAAGACTTCCAAAGAATTTCAAAGACTTCCAAAGACTTCCGAGACCGCAATGTACTTTCCAAGTGAATAGCCGCTCGCGATACACCCTCAGTGTCAAACATCTTTCGAAAACGAATTGAGACAGATAACCTTTGGACCTATGCAACTTGAGTGCCTTTAGTTTTCTTGCCTATTCTTGCTACATTTTTGTTTGTTCTTACATGCCACGTATGTTTACTAAGTTTCTGTTCAATTTTTATACAAATTGAAGCTGTGCTGCTGAACGGAAAAATTGTCTTCATAATTTTCAGCCGGATATGGCCTGTGCAGGTTTAGGGGGATGATGACTAGAATTCGATTGAAAATTTTGCAAAAAACTGGTACCTTTTCGTACTTTGAGTTTGTTTGTCCGGTCTATGGCTTCTGTACGATATGATGAATTGAAAAATCTGAAAAAATGCCTCCAAGGTTTTTTTTTGAGTAGTTGAAAAATATCGAATCGAAACAGAAAATAGGAATAACAATTTTGAAATTTGGTGTATATCTTTTCACGTAGCTGTCTACTATAATAGTGAATGAGGTACGGACCATCGCCACGCTCAAAATCAGTTGATAAATAGTCGAAAGCCATGTATGAGAATAATTTAACTTCGTGACGTCCGTTGAGAGATTGGATGTGGGTATATATATACATATAAGTATATATAGAAGAACATAAGGCATAGTACCTAGACGATCTTCATAGTTAGCTTCTTACAATGAGAAGTAGGTATAAGGCAGAGTCAAAAAAATCAATAGATAATCGACTATACGTGCAAGATAAATCCTTGCTGCTGATGCTGATGCTGATGCTGATGGTGGTGCATGCATCGTTCTTATTTTATAATACAGTCAGTCACGCCAACATCCGTCGAACCCCGTATAGTCGTTAGCGTGCTGCGAGTTAATTTCACCACGTAGGCGCCGATAATCATACCATATATGCGTCTAGATCTGACGCATACCTATACCTTGTGCTATACGAGCTCCTCTATGATGATCGCTAATTGTTGGACTAGCTCTCTCCATTTGGCGATACTACAAGCTGTTGCTAAAAATGGTCAAGGCCTTCCTTCGAACTGACAGATTTACCCAATTGCGAAAATGACATCATTCTTGAAAAGAGGAAGCGTAATTTTTAACTCCCCCGCGCTTTACGAAAAAATTAAGTCATTATTATCACCTCGGAAATGAAAAGTCGAGTTCTCACCATCACCATTTTTTCATGTGTGTTCGTGATCAATTTTATGTCCGACGATATCTTGAGAACGAATCGACGGATTTCTATGATTTTTATCTCAAACCATGCGGTTTTTCGTAACCCAGAACTGAGTAGATTTTGGATGCAATCGGTCGAGTAGTTTTCAAGTAATTGAGCGAAGAAAATTTTTACAAAATAAATTTCAAACAGCCATACGTCGAGAACAAATCAATGGATTTTAATGATTCTGATCTTCATCGATGACATTTGGTCCGACTCGGAAATTCCTGAATTTTGAAAGAGATCGATGCAGTAGTTTTGTACTGTTCGAATTTTGAAGATCTGCGCGAAAAATTCCAGGGCTGGCTCAAGGTGGTCAGCCGATTTACCTGGTTGTTTAATGAAAGATCTTGTCGATTCCTCAAGTCTTATCCTGCATTCTAGGCACATACACACATCTTACCAGCAGACCACTTTTATCATTAGAAAATTGTAAGATGGGATTATTTGACTGAATCGAATTTGCAAATAACAGACGTCGCAGTAAGAAGAATGAGACTTTTTTTTATCTTAGGACATGCGTATCATGATTCTGGGCACGTTGTTCAGAAGAATTTACGATGGGATTGGACATGGACTGGGCAGTAAGGCTGTAAGTTTGACGTCTGAAGCAACTTCTTGAATAGTTAACTGAGAAATCTGGTTTTCACTTCGGGAAGAAAAATTCTGTTCTATAAATTCACAATGTCGACTCTTAATACTCGAATTTTATCCCGATCAGTATTTTGACAATTTCTGCGAGACGATCGATACTCAGAAATCGTTTTCGCAACCACTCTGTGGTATTCAGGAACTCGTGGAGTGGGGAATTCAGACAAAATTGATAAAAATGCAATGCTGTGTCATAAACAATGAGAAACAACGATTAACTATACCAGAAGTGATGACACCGGGCACTGATTGCATTTCTTGTAATTGAAATCAGTCAGGTTCGCAGAATTTACGGTAAATTTTATGGAATTTCAGGGAATTCGATGTGATTCAAAACACTTTCGGAGAGTTTCTACGAATATTACAAAAAGGGGGAATTGCAAATGAAAAAAATTCGTTGTATTATAGATAGATGAAATAGTTATAGCTTATAGGATAACGACACGAGAAGTAATTGAAATGAAAAATTAGAAAAAAATGAAAAAAAAAAAAAAAATGAAAAAAGGCTCACTTCTGGTGCAGCTGGCGTTAATTACACGGAAGATAGAGTGTACAGGCGAATAGCCTATGCGCGGTGAATAGCCGCCTTGTCTCGATCTCACTTTTTTGCGGCCCTTGGCTTAACACGACGACGTGTGCTGGTGGCTCGGGATAAAAATAACATTACCGGGTCTCTCTCTCTCTCTAGCTGTATTAATCACTCTAATACCGACAGCTTTGTAAACACACGAGCTTTTTACACCGCAGGGGAGGGAACGAGGAAACGTGTATACATGAATAATTAGTGACTCTCTCTCTCTCTCTCTCTATGTATCTTTATTTCTCTTTCTATACATGTAATTATATAAACAAGGGGGAAATAACTTGTCAAATTGATGTGCCAATGGTCCGTGAATTAATACAATTCAATCAAAAACTAATGCGACTTAACACAATTTTAATGAATTATTTTGAATTCACATGAAATATTCCGCATTACATGAATTGATTCGAATTAAGAAGAATCGAACAAAATTTAATGAAATTAACCAAATTAGATTGAATTCATTTAGATTAGGTGAAATTAACGAAAATTATCTCGAAGTAATCTGAATTATTTGAAATTAGCTTGAATTTGTGTCCGATTCACTCTAATTATCAGAGGAATTGATAAATTAGTTTAAGTTATCGTAAGTCGGTCTAAGTAGTACTGAACATGAACTATCTTTTCCCCTGAACAAATTCATTCTGAATAACCCAAAAAATTCGAGCCCACTTTGGTTTGTACTAACATAAAATGATGTGAATTATCGCGAACTAACTTCAACTAAAGTGTATTATCAGGAATCCATTCAGAATTAATGAATCAATTCAATTCAATGAATTGAACAGAATTATTTCAAATCAGAGTGAATTAATTTGAATTATAATGAATTAATTCGAACTGTGCAGAAATGAAATTAAATTGAAAAGATCAATGCGAATTGATTCGAAGTAAAAATCTGATGTGTCAATCCAGGTTTTAGTTATTTTCCCTTCGTATACATACATAAAAATGCCTCACAATATAGTTACATGGGTTACATATAATATTTGGAGAAAACTGCTGACGTTGCCGCGGGTATTATAATGTTCGATTGACAGCGATCGGTGGAATAATTCTGTTCATTCTTCGCGATGTCATCCATCATAATCGAATTGTGCATCTCGCATCCAGAGCTGAAAGAGCAATGTTTGAGATTAACGTCAGCCTGACATGAAGACCCCCGAACGAGCTCTTCTATATCATATATGTATAGGTATAATACCGATGTTTGATACAGCCACAGGCATATATGTATATATGAGTATATATTACGTATCCATATATACGTGGCCAATAACCTGCAACCTCTTGTCAAACCTCGACCATACCGTCAATGGTCACGATATAATACGCTTGATTGAATGCGAGGTAAACATTATGAAACGGAAGACCCCACCGACTCTATAATACCTATGGCATAGGGAGTGATAGAGATATATCGAAGAAGGTGTATTAGGGAGATGATAAATCAAGGCACCTTATAAGAACGCATAGTTCATTGTAGATTGCCCATACCGCGTATCGGAAGTAGGTAAAGGTGTAGGATGTGGGCGTGAGTATGAAAGAATAAATAATGGGACATTTCTAGCTCGATTAGGCCTTGTAGTACCTACAGAGCTGTAAGGCATCGAGGTGGAAGAGCTAGTTCCACTTTCCTTTTGGTCGTTATCTTTCATTCGGAGCTGAATCACGCCGAATAGAGAAGGTAGATTCGAATATTCGAAAAATGTGACTGACTGAAGTACATATCATGCTATACGATACATACGTATATGTATATACCATACAAATATGTATGCACGTGCATACAGAAAGCCTCCGTCATTTATACAAGCTTTTACCGAAAGGCGAGGCAGTCTCTTCCACCCAGTCAATTGAAATCCTCTGTTTTATTCGGGACCCATACTCGTCACATATATTCGAACCCACCTGCATGCATCTAAGTACACCCAACGAGGTGGATTCTGTCATACCCAAAATATACAACCGATTTCATAGGTCAAAATGAATGGCCATAGGTTGGCATTGCCAGTGGTAATGGCAAGGATCTGCTAGCTTGTCACTGACGAAGTCTAAACGTCGATCTACATAACCTCTAACCAGCTCAAACTGTCAAAGTGATTGCGAAAAAAAAAAATCGGGGAGAATCTCGTTCTATGACTTGGTGTATTATCACCAGGATCGGTTAATAAATAGAAAAATTATCTTCCAAACGAATTGTAATATCGTAAAGAATTTTCAAATGCTCCGGAGTCACCTTTTTAACACTTGACGATAATTGCGTTACTATTCGGAGCATCCGTATTATCTCAATCACTTTGACAGTCTCAACCGGTTAGAGGTTATGTAGATCGACGTTTAGACGCCGTCAGCGACAAGCTAGAAAATCGCTACCATTGCCTCTGGTATTGCCATAACCTACGGCTATTTATTTTGACCTGTAAAAACGGTTGCATATTTTGGGGGCGACAGAATCCACCTTGTTGGGTGTACATTGTACACTAGCGTTTTACGACCACGTGTGGAATCGGACCTCGAAGCCCTTAGGGCGTGCGCGAGTCAGATACTAGACCACGTGAATCATCTGCACCATCAGCAATATCATCATCCGGCAAGTGACACAATTTCAGATACGTTTTTGTTCTTTATCGACCTTGATGAGGCCTCGCGGAGGAGGAGAGGCATACTGATAACACGTTTGCAATCTAGGGAAGCGGGAAGTGATTCATATGTATTAATATATGCAGATGTATGTGCATAGAATGCATATACTCGCTATTATGCTTTCAACGAAACCGCCCATCGACGTGAAACATTAATTCTTCCATTTCTCTTCTTTCAGGCCAAATATTTGCAGGACGAGGTACAAGAACTACTGCTGCCCAGGCTGGACCAAGAAGCCCGACTCAGGCCTGTGCGTGATTCGTGAGTAATCATTCGTAGATAGATGATGATGGATCGTACCACTAAAGAATCATTTGAGAAAAATTGAACCATGAAAAATTAGATATTTCCTTTCCTAAAAAATCGTATATATTCATAAAAACCAAAGGACGTCTTATTGTGAGTCGAGTATTGGTCAATACTATAAGCAACATGAATAGCAATATATTCACGTAACCGATGCCTCAACTCGTTCGTGTATACGAACCTTAAATAGTTGAAATCGCGTTAATCACGAGACATTTTCGAAATCACACCCACTATCTACAATGTTTATCAAAAAGCTCCCAGGCGTCAGCCTCCTGTCTGCATATATGTTTCAGCCGTATGTTCGAGAAGATGTGGATCTCAAGGAAGATGCATACAGCCGAATATATGTTTATGCGAGACAGGCGCCGTATCGTCTCTGTGCAACCCAACGGGTCACCAAAAAGGTATTGTGATTTATCGTGTCTATATTACGAACGTATAGATTTAATTGCAATAGGAGATAAAATACCGATACAAAGATACGCATAATAATTGATCGTCTGTATCTATAGATGAAAATATATGTATATGCGCCTCTGCTGCAGTGCTTCTCACCCGCAACGATGTGTACATATCATAACCACCGATCAGCTCGCGATAAGTTCAAACCCGGCCATAAATCCCAATCAATGAATTTTGATTAGTCTCATCTCAATGCCTCGTTGGCAAGTCGATTGGACGAAACGATCTACGGTCATATTTGGCACGATTGACAAAGATTTATGTCCAGAGACTACAATAAATGGCTATACATATGGCACGTGGTAGGTATACAACATATGAGCACCGATGATGATCCTCCATTGGCAAACGAATTTTAATACATCGTAGATCGCTGATCAAGCGATATATGAACTTAAAGACACTTTGCACTCGTAAGTTTTGCTTTAAATGTATTTCGTGGGAAGAAAAAAAAACGAGTCAATATACATACAGGGTAAGTTCATATCTCTTTCGGGACGCCTACTGCAGACTGTCTGGACTGCCTACAGAAGTCAATGCCTTCGTTTCTCAGCGGGTATATAGAGAGACTGTATTATAGGTCTTGAGGTGATCGGGTCCAGAGAGTAAGAGTATGAATCTCTACTGAAATACCAAATGATAGACGATTTCGAAGGATTATCACGTTATTCGAGTTTGGGTAAACTATGCGGGATCGCAATATAGTATAGGGTGAAATTGTAGTGGAGATGTGCAGTGCATCTCAGTGTTGCTATACGCGTATACCTATTTCGTATGTATGTACATACATACATGCATTCCATCTTGAATTCAATACGGAATGAATCAGCTGATATTGAACACGATATTGAACATGGCCTGATAACCATCGACTTGTCGGAAAGTAAACAAGTCATCAGCGTCTCTCAATACACTTGTACCATTAAGTATCAGGGCCTTACTCTGTAGCTACCATTCGCCTCCAGGGTTCACTCATACCTTTTTCCAATGCATTGTGAGTGAGAACCTTGGCCTTGCCACTTCACTCGATCCAAAGGGCTGATTTATCGGGCGACTATATACACTATAGGTACACAAACGCGTTGGAACAGAAGCGAGCACCTTTGAAAATTCTAATAGCGTTTCACACCCTTTATAAGCCACGTCCATAAATTATGACGTAAGATCGTGAGCTCAACTATCAAGAATATTTATTCAGGTATCCCTGCAACGGCAGACCATTCTATCGTATTCATGTATATGTGTGTGTATGGGGTATTCTACCGCAACTCAACATGCCCGTGGATCTCGACTTTTTCAAAATGACTCATTTTTTATTTTTTTTTTGGCGTGAACTACAAGTCAAAGAAACTTACCCCTATTTCCTCGTTTGTCGATAAGCCACACCGTTTAGCAATTTTTTAAAAACACCCGCTTATCGGTTTTTTGGATATTTCATGCTTCGATAACTCAAAGCCTCGCACTTGTCTCGAAAAACTTCAGATGCAAAATTTCTTGGTAATTGAGTATTCTCTTTGGAAGAGATTTTTTTTGGAAGTCTGTACCACCTGAAATTCATTTTTCATGCAAATAAACATCAGAAATCGGTTTTTCCAGAAGTATTCTAAAATTCTGTGGAGTTCGACAAATATTTGAAGATCTTGGCGATGAGAGCGACTTATTTGGTCTCTGAAAAATCCTCAGCCGATAACATACGAAAATTCTTGTTCATTATTATTATCATTTCGAACTATTTTTCCAATTTCATGATTGCCGTTCCACCTCCTGTGACTCCTACTAAAACCTTACATCTACTGAGGATTTTTTGGCGAGCATGAACACTAAATTTTCTCTCTTTCGACATTCACATGACTGTAATTTCTGAAAAACGAGTTTCCAGTGGCACGAATTTCCGAAAAAAGTCTTTTCCAAAGAGAATACTCAAATACCAAGAAATTTCGTCTCTTAAATTTTTTCGATACAAGTGCGAGGTTTAGAGTTATCAGGAGCACGAAATATAAAAAAAAAAAACCGAAAAGCGGGTAATTTCAAAAAAAATTTCCCGGCTAGACGGTGTGACTTATCGACGAACCAGGAAACAGGGGTAAGTTTACTCGACTTGTAGTTCACGAAAAAAAAAAACAGTCATTTTGAAAAAGCTGAGGTCCGCGGGCATGTCGTGTTGATGTGGAAAACTCAGTGCATGTTATACGTACCCTTGATCGCTGTATTTTTTGTGATTCTGAAACTTTGCGAGTTCCTCCGAATTTGTCGACTATACAACGTGTCGTGCAGAATAATGGAGAACAACATGGATTTCATTCGTGTTTTGAAGTGGAGATCAGCCGATTCTGATGAGGAAAGTATGGAGGGTCCGGCGGGGCAGTAGCTATACATAAATCGGACAGCAGGAAATAACTAGGACCATCCTCCTTGTAATTAGACATCGTAGATGCGTTTATAATGTACATATACGTATAGCCGGCCAGACATGCAGGTATGGGTGTGTGAATAAATAAATTGAGAATAGGTATGAGTGCGTGGGGCACATACTGTCCAGGTACATACACGTGGATGGTATACGAGTATAGAAACACGGCATGGCATCTGATTATCAATTCGTAATGATTACGCTGGTGCAGCACCACGTCGTCCGTCCATCTTGCTTGCGTAAGACATATCTGCTCCCCGGGGATTCTGTACAAGACAATGATCGAGATCTTAAATCGTTCTAGATCGTCAAGACGTGCTCTTTCCACACATGGTCTTCCGCTCTCTTCCAGGCAGTACTGCTGTACTTTGACTTACACCAATGTACATACGAGTATCATGAGTGAAAAGTCAACCTATGCGCTTCCTAGGACGGGATTGAAATTCCGAATTTCGAAAATTGTGATAGGTCAAAATCACGAATTTTCATACTACCGACTGACAGTTTTCTCCAAAGATTATTTCCCCGAAAGTCTACGTAGTGAATTTGAAGAACTTCGAATAGAAAAACACCGGAGGTTTAAAAATTTCGAAAGCTAAAGATCCGAAAAGCCAAAACTTCGAATCTCGAAATTCGCTCATGCAACGTCGTTTATATTACAGCTTTGTCATGAACTTCCCTTAAATTTTCGGATTTTTGGACCTTCTGAGTTTTTAACTTCCGGATCTTCGAGCTGTCTGCATTTTGAACTTTCGAAATTTCCAAGTTCTGATGAATTCGAGCGGTTTAACACCATCCTGTTACCATATACGTGTATAGAATCTCCCGATAGTCTGAAATCTTTCAGCCTGTGATGAACCTGCCTATAAAAGTGATTTTTTTTTCTTTTTAAGAATTTCCAGGCTTGATTAACGGCGGCGGTAATGGTGGTAACGGCGCCAACGGAATCGGTTCGCATCGTGGAGAAGGCGGCTCGTGCAGAGCACAGTGTATAAATGGTCACTGCGTCGATGGTCGTTGCCAATGTAGGCAAGGATACCAGGGTGAATTCTGCAATGAGCGTGAGTATACCTACAAGTGTACATCAAAATACGTATATTTTTGGTGATTTTTTGAATCTTCAATCCATTGGATCGCATTTTTTTCCTGCAGCAATTTGCAGAGAACCCTGCCAAAATCAGGGACGATGTATCGGGCCAGATCGATGCGCTTGCATCTACGGTTACACGGGTCGTCGATGCGAAACAGATTACAGGACGGGACCTTGCTATACTAAAGTGAGAAACGGACAGTGTCTGGCCAGTCTTCGCGGTGTTGTATGTACCAGACAAATGTGTTGTGCTACGGTTGGAAAAGGCTGGGGTCATCCGTGCGAACGATGCCCAGCACGTTTGGACTGCGAACCTGGTTACCTGAAGACAAATCAGGGAAAATGCATAGGCAAGTATGATAAGTTTTTTATCGGTCCTATTCTTCTACCTTTATCATTATAATAATCGAGATTTGAAATTTTCGCGTTAATTTCACACACAGACATCGACGAATGCGAAGCAATCCCAGGACTCTGTGAAGGTGGAAAGTGCCTGAACACTCCTGGTTCCTTCACCTGCGAGTGTCCCGAAGGACAAGCTCGGGACCCAGAAACTAACGTGTGCAAAGATAAAAACGAGTGTTTGGATGATGGAATATGCGCCGATGGACGATGCGTGAATACCGATGGAGGATTTTATTGCAACTGCAATCCCGGGTTCATTCAGAGCCAGGATCAGAAATACTGTATAGGTGAGTTTACACAAAAGAGTTTCAATTTGTATAATAGCCAGATGAAATAACAACGCTCACTAAATTCTTCGCAGATGGACGCCAGGGTCTTTGTTACTTGGCAGTGAACAGGAATGGGGAGTGTAAAAATCGCCTAGCTATGAAATTGAGCAAGAAGGATTGTTGCTGTGGCAGAAACATGGGTCGAGGATGGGGCGATTTGTGCTACAAATGTCCACCGATTGGCAGTAGTACGTTAAGTTCCCAAAAAAGAAATCGGGTGATCAAGTTTATAATGAAACATTTGTCAAATGAATCCTTATATTTCGTATTCTGACAGACGAGTACGAGACCCTGTGCCAAAAGCCGGAAAAAGTATTGATGAGGATCGACGAGTGTGCCTTAAGACCGGGGATATGCGGACCCGGAAAATGCGTTGACATCGATGATGGTTACGAGTGCGAATGTTTTCCTGGATACGAAAAACGTAACGGAGCATGCGAGGACGTCAACGAATGTCTGTTGGGATTCTGCAAGGGTGGAACCTGCAGAAACTTTCCAGGAAAATTCGAGTGTCATTGTCCACCAGGATTCGTCGTCTCGGGAGACGGCCAGTACTGCACAGGTCGGTTTAACATGAACAACCATTTGCGAAGCCCAGTTTTACATTATCGCTCGCATAAAAAATATACAAACGTGTTTCTCGATTTCTAGATCACGACGAGTGCCAGGATACGGGTATGTGCGCAAACGGACGTTGCACAAACATGGACGGATCTCACAAATGCGAATGCAACGAGGGCTACACCTTGTCACCAAGTAGAAATACTTGCATCGGTAAGTAACCCCGGTAAAACTGAATGAGAAAAACAACCCAAATCGTATACGTATTTCCGTTATTTCTTTTTTTTTTTTTTTTTTTTCCAGACATTGACGAGTGTTCGGATAACCCGAGAATCTGTCTGAACGGTAGATGCGAGAACGCGCCAGGATCTTATCACTGCGTTTGTCAGCCCGGTTTCACAGCTTCAAGAGACAACACTTTCTGCGTTGATACGGATGAGTGTGTTACGGGGATGTGCGACAATGGTAAATGCGTGAACATGGAGGGTTCGTTCAAGTGCGTCTGTGATTCTGGTTTTCGTCTCAGCTCCGACCACCGGCACTGCGTTGGTAAGATTAATGGGATTTGAGGAAGACACAACGAATTCAGTACCAATCGTGCAAATGATCATGATTTACTTATTATTTCATTATTTTCTAGACATTGACGAGTGTCAGAGCGCACCTTGTCAGAATGGCCACTGCGTAAACACGCCAGGAAGTTTCCGTTGCGAATGTTTCGCTGGGCTGAACTTGGGAACGGACGGAAGATCTTGTCTTGGTACGTATCAGTCAGACAATTTGATCAATAGCATTTTTTACTATAGTTACATTCGTGTACACTAGGTGCACACTAGAGTAGCGCACCGTGTTTTGCTGATACTAGTGATCAGCAACATCGGTCTTGGATGAAGACTGTGCATGGAAGACCAAGAGAAAGACCAAGACCATGAGTACCAGTAGTTTTGGTCTTATTTTGCTCATCACTAGCTGATACCTTGGTACATAACATTATTCAACACACTTTTGTTACTTCTGAAAGCAATTATCATCCTTTATCATCACCATTTGTTGACGACGAAAGAAACTTGGTAACAAAATCATTCTTGCTTGACACGATCTTCCAAAATTTCCTGCATTCGGGACAAGATTCTTGCCCCAATTACATTGCCAGGAAAACACTGTCTCATGACAAGTGTGCCGAGCGATGTTGAGTGCCAAGGTATAAGCAAAACACGTTGCGCGACTCTAGTGTGCACCTAGTGTACACGAACGTAACCGCAGTAAAAAAAAAAAAAAAAAAAACCGCTGTAAGAAATTTCACTCACTGCACCTTCCGCGATGAAGAGACAATCGTAATTAATTCACTCCCTACAGATACACGAAGAGATTTGTGTTACTCGCAGTACAGGGACGGTCAGTGCTCAAACCCAACATCATCAGCGGTCACTAAATCCAGCTGTTGTTGCTGCACTGTGATACTCGGTCAGCCCCTAGCCTGGGGTAGTAATTGTCAGCCCTGTCCCACTCCTGGTACACCAGAATTTGACTCCCTTTGTCCACACGGATCAGGAATGACATACAACGGCGATGGTGAGTTCAATTCGACGATATGCGATTGCCACGACATCACGATATCTTAATATCAAGATTTCACTTGCAGATATCAACGAATGCGCCCAAAATCCAAACATTTGTGTGAACGGTGGATGCGAGAATCTCATGGGAACACATCGTTGCATATGTGACAGCGGTTACGAGGTTGACGCTGCTGGTAAAATCTGCACTGACATAGACGAGTGTGCGTTAGAAGAGAATCTCTGTAGCGGTGGACAGTGCAGAAACACTCCGGGTAGTTTTCAGGTACCAAAATAATGATGAAAATTGATGAAAAAAAAAACGCAATGATTTTCCTCGAACAGTATAAAACAATCAATCACGTTACAGTGCATTTGTCCAACGGGCACAAGACTGAACGTACAGAATCAAATGTGCGAAGATGTTGACGAGTGTCTGGATTTGGGTCCTGATGCCTGCATTAATGGAATTTGCGTTAACAGCGAGGGTTCTTATGAGTGCGAATGTGAATCCGGTTACATACTCGACAATACAGGACACATATGTATAGGTGAGTAGTCAATCAATGGCATCAAATGGCGTATGGTCGATAATCATTGGGGATTGTTCATCCACAGATAACAGAAAGGGCTCCTGCTGGACAAAGGTGGTTAATGGACGGTGTGAAAATAACCTACCGCGTCTAGCCCTTAAATCGGAATGCTGTTGTTCGGTGGGTCTGGCCTGGGGAAGTCCTTGCGAAAAGTGTGATCACTCGTTGTGCGAATGTACCGTTGGATATGCCAAAGTCGATGGAAAGTCCTGCTCTGATGTTAACGAGTGTGAACTTAACGCTGGTATCTGTAAAGGGGGTGGAACCTGCGTGAACACTGATGGTTCTTATCGATGCGAGTGCCCGCCAGGTCTAACCCTTGACGCCACACGTGAGTAGTCGATGATCATCAAAGCGATATATGAAGTTATTACTATCGGAATGTGAAATCGAGACATTTAGGTTTGCCACACCATATCTGAGTGGATAAAAATCCTAAAGCCTTTGGATGTCATTCATTTTCAAGCCTGTTCTATTCTCCGCCAGATTTCGCACAACAATGGTCTGTGCTCTATCTGACAGGGAATAGAACAAGCTTGAAAATGGATCATATCCAAAGAATCTACGTTTTTTATCCACTCAGATATGGTGTGCCAAACCTAAGTGTTTCGATTCTACGTCCCAATAGTAGTGACTGAAAAATGGTTGTCAATGAGATCACAACCATTACTATGACACATTTTTTTCTTCCGTCAGACACAACGTGTGTAGACACCAGGGAAGAAAGTTGTTACATGGAATACAGACATGGTAAATGTGTGAATGCGGTGGAGGGAAGATTTTCTCGCAATACATGCTGTTGTTCGGTGGGTCGAGGATGGGGGGATGACAAATGCGAAGCATGTCCTAAACCCGGTTCTCCAGCCCGTGCTGAATTGTGCCCTAAAGGTTCTGGTTTCACTGAGCGAAAGGATATCAACGAGTGCATTGAATTTCCAAACATGTGTTTGAACGGTAGATGCAAAAACACGGTTGGAAGCTACAGCTGCAGGTGTAACCAGGGATACACGATCGATGAAAATGGGATAAAATGCATAGGTGGGTAAGTCGAATGACAACGGTAAATTCATTTTAGGTATTACGGGTATCACGTACACACATGACCATTGACCATGACTGTGGCGAGTGGATATGAATGAGAATTACTATTATTAAATGACAAACATTACCGCGACTCGTTCTTTAACATTTTGTACTCGTACAGATATTGATGAATGCAGTATCATGCACGGAGTCTGTGGTAACGGCACCTGTCGCAACACCCAGGGAAATTTCCAGTGCGATTGCAACCCAGGCTACCAGAGTAGCGAAATTATGAAAATATGCATGGGTAAGAAATCGATCATAAAAAAGCCTTGCACCGTCAATCTACCGGTTAACATTGAATCACATAATAATTATGCACGATGGGGGTTTGGGGGGTTTAACCAAATTTTAACCGAGAAAAAAACCGTTTCGAAATCAAATACAAGACTAAAAAAATTTCGCAGACATCAACGAATGCGAAGATTCACCAGGACTCTGTCGAGGCGGTACGTGCCAGAACACCGAGGGCAGTTTCAAGTGCATTTGTCCACCAGGTCACGAACTAGGTCCTGATAAAGAATCCTGCAAAGATATAGACGAGTGCTCAAGGACCAGCGGCATATGCTCAAACGGTGTGTGCGAAAACATGATGGGAACTTATCAGTGCGTTTGTGACGAAGGATACCAACAAACTGGGCAAAAGTCACACTGCGAAGACATAGACGAGTGTTCAGCTACGAATGGAGGATGCGAGGACGTGTGCCTCAACACACCCGGAAGTTTTTCATGCTCTTGCAGGTAACTCACACAAATGTCTTATCTCATACGCCGACAGTATGACTAACGATAATGTGTTTCGTGTGTTTATCCAGTACCGGATTTGCCCTGAACCTAGACGGACGGTCTTGTACCGACGTCGACGAGTGCAAAGAAAATCCAAGAATTTGCAACGGAGGTAAATGCACGAACACGCTGGGTAGCTACAGCTGCATTTGTACTGATGGATTACTGCCTGGGAGGGATCGAACATCTTGCATTGGTATGGGAAATTGGATTTCTATATTACTGCTTGTATTAGAATACCTCAAGTCATGTTCCTCAATGCCTTCGTATGAGGAACTTGTCCTAAAAAACTTGACTTTTAAACTCATTACTTTCCTAGCCCTAATCACAGGCCATAGAACGCAAACATATGCCTTAATAAATATCATGAATATTTAGGAAATTGAGAGGAATATCGAGATCAGAATTCTTGATCGAATAGAAACTGCTGGACCGAATCGCAAACAACCAAATCTAGTTTTACCATTTTATTTCGAGGGGAAGAAACTTTGTGCGGCTACATAGCTGCTATTTTACTTAGAATGATGAAAAGCTTTACGAGATTCTTGAAACAATATCTCAGTTGATTCGTATCATTCAAAAAACTATTCAAAGCAGTTACATCCCAGACTTTAGCCTGCCGGGTCAAACTTATGTTAAATAATAGTGGCGTGTATACTGAAAAGTTAACGGCACACAGTACACGCCGTGCTTCAATAGCCAAGAAAAATTGAGTGATGGACATCGAAACAATAAAAAAAAAAAAAAAAACAGCGGCCTGGACTACCAGGTCCACAAGGTGGTATGGAAGTCTGTTAGAAATTCTATCAATTCCAGCTGTCGTCACCCCGAAAACGCGAATCGTACTTTCTCGATGACTACCCAACCGATCCGAATGAACCCTCAACGAACGAATTTAGTTTTTTGGCAGGAAGTGGACGAGCATGTCACTTCGTCAAAAAAACTCATAGGATTCCAGTTAAACTCGTGTTTTTTTATGTTGGCTAGGTTAATTGTAAGATGGAAGTAATCTCTGCTATATATCACCTAATTAATATCGTTACCAGTGAGGGTAGTTTTGCAAGGGCAGTACTGACCTCAGAATCATTTTCATTTCATGTCAATTCATTGAATGAATTGAATTAATCCATGTTCCATATGATGGTTGCTGCAGATGATTTTGGAACCAACGATTTCAAATGAAACCGATTTTTTCGCAGACGTTGACGAGTGCGTTACTCAGCCCCACATATGCGGTTATGGTCAATGCGACAACACGATCGGTTCTTTCAACTGCCGTTGCGAGGAAGGATACTCGGTGAAGCCAGAGGGTAGTGGACCAGGATGCACTGACGATGACGAGTGTATGCTCGACGCCTACACTTGCAGTGAATTTGCTGACTGTATCAATACCCAGGGATCTTACACGTGTACGTGTCAGGATGGTTTCACAGGAAATGGGGTTCAGTGCAGGGATATTAACGAATGCCTTACGAACAACGGGGGCTGCGATGCCAACGCTCAGTGCATCAACACCGAAGGATCTTTCAAGGTTTGCAATTCATGTATAATCTCCAACATGATTTCATCGTTCACAACTCAAAAATCTTCTCAAATCTAATCGTACACTTCTAAATATTATTCATTTGGATTCATCGACAGCAGTATGGGAGAACGTGCTATCTCGATCAGGGACGATATTTTCATTGACACAGCACTGAAATTTGGGGTGCCTGGATTATTCAAAGCACTATTTTTCAATAGATTTACTAATTGTTCCAATTATTTTCTCATTCATTTGGTTCCTATGATACAGAAACAAAAGATTTGAGACAAGTTTGAATGAAAAAAAATTTGGATCCTTTAAACTTATCTCGAATTTTCCTGTAGTATAGAAGCTAAATAAATAGGAAAATAATTGGAAGAATGAAATAATCCATTAGAAAACAGCGATTTGTATACTCCAGGCACCCCAAATTCCAGTGCCGTATCAATGAAAATATCGTCCCTGACGAGCTAGCACGTTCTTCTGCCACAATTTGAGATAGCACGTGTTTCTGCCACATTTTGACGTAGCACGTTCTTCGATACTGCCGTTGACATACACATTAGGGTGTCTAAAGAAAAATCAGGCTTCATAAATTTTGGTTTTTAACCGCTGAATGTGTGGATCTTAATCTCGAAATACACCTTGCAAACTGAATCTGTCGGGAAAAATTTTCACGATCCGCTCATCGATATTTAACGATAAAAGTTGTCGTCGATTGAGCGACCTCTGAATTAGAAGGTTCTTAATGTAACGTCTAATGGATAGATTGTGCTCGTATACTATACATACTAGTATATCAGGTTGCCTAACTCAGGGCGCAACAGACACGGTAAGTCGAAGAATCGTTGCGCCGAAATATCCAACAGTATGATACCCACGAGATGAATTCTGTCGCCTCCAAAATGTGTAGCCACTTTTACAGGTCAAAATTAATGGTCGTAGGGAGCACTTGGCAAAATAATACAGAATACGAAATACATCCGTCGAGACGGAATTGACCTACAAAATACAAAATACATTCGTGAACGCGTATTTAATTACAAAATACGAAATACAATAGTACCTATTTCGAAAATACATTCGAGATTAAGAAATACTATGTCCGACAATTAGATAATGATTCTTGGACGAATTTTTTATTTCCAACGATCGCTTCAATCTTCATAACCGTATTTTCATTTTCATCATCGACGTTGACCAATTTTTGATTCCTCTTCAACTTGATCGTTAGATGAAGTTTTTGATTTTCAATTGTGATGCGTGATTAGTCGTTTCGCTTACCATTACTTAATGAATTTTATATTCCAGTGCGTTTGCGACGCTGGATTCAGGGGGGACGGTTATTCTTGCAAAGATATAGACGAATGCTCGAACGACTCGACTCTTTGCGAAAACGGTCACTGTCTAAATTACCCAGGTTCATTCCGTTGCGAATGTGAAATGGGATTTATGCATCCGGACGACAACAACGGTCAGGCCTGCGTCGACATAGACGAATGCTCGATGTTCAGTAACCTCTGCGTTTACGGACGTTGCGAAAATATATTCAGCATGTTCCGATGCGACTGTAACGACGGTTACAAGCTCGACAGTTCAGGAGGTAATTGCACTGATGTCGACGAGTGCGAGAGTCCTCAATCCTGCCAATACGGTTTCTGCATAAACACCGACGGTGGCTACCTATGCGAATGCCCGTCTAATCACGAGCTAGTCGAAGCGGGAAATGCATGCGTAGGTGGGTATACACATCATACAAGAAAAAAACAAAAAACAATGAAATGAACAAGCTCAAAACCGCTGGACTCAATCGATTTTGCGAATACCAATTAATCGTTCTTTTATTGTCACAGACAGAAGAGCCTCTTTGTGTTTCACCGGCTATGAACACGGAAGTAACAGACCCCAGTGTGCATTTGACATGGCCACATCGGTGACGAAGGCAACTTGCTGCTGCAGTGTAGGAACTGCATGGGGGACTCGGTGCGAAGCGTGTCCAGCTCCTGGGACAGATGAATACGTGAAACTCTGCCCTGGTGGAGCTGGTTACAGACCTAATAGCATCACGGTGGTTTTGGAGGATATAAACGAGTGTGAAGAACACGAGAATATATGCAAACACGGTCACTGCACGAACACTTTTGGCAGTTTCATGTGCTCGTGTAACGAGGGATACGAGCTTGACGATACCAAGACAAGCTGCGTTGGTAAGGACTTTGGGTTTGCTAGATCCGATACGAAAGTTAGTATACTGAATCCAACTTCTTTTCATATTATTTCAAGATGTCGACGAGTGTTCTCTTCATCCTCGAATATGTGGTGTGGGACATTGCTTCAATGACGAGGGAACGTATCACTGCGAATGTCCCGAAGGTTACATGCCCATGCCTGGAGGAAGTGAGTATTTTACTTTTGTTCTTTGTTCATGCAGGAAATGTTCATTAGTGTTGAGCAAAACTCTTGTAAAAATGCAAGACCATGATCAATTTTGCTCATCACTATACTATTTATCATCATACTCGATAACACGTCTATGTGCCTACCAACAGAGGAGTGTATCGACATGAGGAGAGAGCTCTGCTACACAACCTATGAATCAGGGAACTGCGCGAATCCAATGCAGCAACCACAAACCCGAATGTTATGCTGCTGTTCGATGGGTGCAGCATGGGGAAACCTCTGCGAAATATGTCCTCGGGAAAAGACTCGTAAGCCACTTTTGTTTTCTTGAAGTTGAAGACCCCGGAAGTTATCGAATCGCAACACATAAACTATCAATTACTTTGCCAATGATCCGTCGTTGCACGTATATCGTAATTGTCTTGCGGATTTTACCTATAGCCTCGTTTTCGCAGGTGAGCGAGAAATCCTTTGCGGAATGAAACCGGGCGAGATAAAGAACCCGATAACTAATGGCAGCGAAGAGATAGACGAGTGCTTTTTGATGCCGACTATGTGTTCCCACGGACGTTGCCTTAATACACCAGGAAGTTTCGAGTGCCAATGTGACTACGGTTACATTTACGACGAAGATTCGCATCAGTGCATTGACGAGAACGAATGTCAGCAAGTGCCAAGTCCTTGTGCGGGCAATGCCCAGTGTGTTAATCATCAAGGACACTTTGAGTGCATTTGCCCAACTGGTTACAAGCTCGGTATCGGGTTGAGAGACTGCGTTGATATAAACGAGTGCTACGACAGACCTGGTATTTGCACCAATGGACAATGCAACAATCTGCAAGGTAGTTTCCAGTGCGTTTGTAATCAAGGATTCCAGCTCACCAGGGACAGGGACTCTTGCGTCGACATCGACGAGTGTCAGCGTAATCAAAATGTATGCAACAATGGAACTTGCATCAACACTCTCGGATCCTACAAGTGCTACTGTTACCAAGGCTTCAAACTTAGTCCGAATAACGATTGCGTGGGTAAGTATGAAGTTGCGTGATTGCAACCTAATAATCCTTTTCGAACAGTCTTCATTCATCGTCGCAATTCATTTTTCAGACGTTGACGAGTGCAGGATTATGCCTTTCCTATGCCGAAATGGAAGATGTCGTAACACCATAGGATCCTTCAACTGCGAATGTGCCGATGGTTACGTATTGGCACAGGACGGACAGCACTGTCGGGATATCGACGAATGTCGCGAGGTAAGGAAATATAGTGACGAGGGTAACGGTTATGGATGAAAATCAAAATTATGTTCGATTTCAGGTTTCGGGTCTTTGCCCTAAGCCAGGAATGTGTAAAAACCTGATGGGCTCTTACGTGTGCACTTGTCCACCGGGATACGAGCTCGATCACACGAAGCAGAGGTGTCTTGGTTCGTGAAGTTACTAGTCTCTTAAATAATTAACCCTTTGTGGCCATCATGGGTAAATTTTACCCAGGCCTCATTTTGAGTAAAAAATATCTAACAAATGCATTAGTTACGATTTTTTTTAAACATGTTGTAATTTGAATTTTGACATAACAAATTCTTACGCATGTTCTAGAATGTACAAAGTGTTTTCAGTATTTTTTCGATCTCGATCGGACTGACATTTTTCACACAGCAACCATTTGAAACTTGGCTGGGTAAATTTTACCCATTGTGTCCACCAAGTTATTCTACAAATGTTTGACCACGAAGGGTTAGAAATGATCGTTCATGATCAAGCATCACAATTTTCATTTTTCTTCTCCTTCTCATCTTAGACATTGACGAGTGTTCTGAGTCGGAAGACTTCTGCGAAAACGGTAGATGCATCAACACCGAGGGAGCCGTAATCTGCCAGTGTCAGGTTGGATTTGAACTCAGAGAAAAGTTCGACTCCATGACATGCGTAGACGTGCGAAAAGAACAATGCTACAATGTATATCGCAGAGGTCAATGTCTTGCTCCGCGTGAAGGAACAAGCACCAGGAAGCACTGCTGCTGCACCATGGGAATGGCATGGGGTCTCTACTGCGACCTCTGCCCAACAAAAGGAAGCGGTGAGTGATAATATAACGAACATCCCCAAGACCAAGATCTGCATATCTGTTTTTTTTTTTTTTTTTTTTATTACACATGCATGGAAGACCCGATTTTCCGCGCCTGATGAGCGGGAGTAAAATGGCCTTTTACCTTCCGTGAGACACAAGGCAGCTCGCGCATGCGCATATCGTGAAGAATTCATTTTCTTCCTGCTCCCTAGGGAAGAAAATGAAGTTTGATTTGGAAAATCAATGTTTCCATGCATGTATAGTAAAAAATATCATGTGCATCAAGGGAGGATAAGTGTTTTCCTCCCTTGATGCACAATATACTATTATTACCGTTAATTGCAGATGAGTTCCTGAAGCTGTGCCCTCAGGGTTCCGGTCGGGACGATCTTGGAGTCGACCTGAACGAATGTGAATTCATGCCTGACGCCTGCGTCGGTGGTGAATGCATAAATACCGACGGTTCGTTCAGGTGCGAGTGTCCACCAGGCTACGTTCTCGATGGCACAGGTAAAAAGTGCGTCGACGACAACGAGTGCCTGAACATACAGCACATATGCGGTAACGGTACATGCACCAACGTCGACGGTGGTTTCGAATGCACTTGCAACGAAGGTTTCACACCTGGACCAAATCAGATCTGCGAGGACATAAACGAGTGTCAAGAATTGAGCACCGATTGCGCTTTCAGATGCCACAACGTGCCAGGATCTTTCCGTTGCATTTGCCCCTATGGTTACGCCCTTGCGCCTGATGGTCGTCACTGCATCGGTGAGATATAATTTACGAATGGTTAATTATTTACACATGCTAAATTTTATTCTACAATTGAAAATATCAATCACGAAATGCAAAATGATGATCTTAAAATTAAAAAACATCATTTCGTATCAATTTCTGACTGACGTGATTCTAAGGCAGGAAAAGAAGAAGAAAAAATGCGAACCTAATGTACGCGAATTTTTCTAGATGTTGACGAATGCGTCACGCCAGCGAACAAGTGTAAATTCCAATGCAAGAACTTGATCGGTACATTCATGTGCATCTGTCCACCTGGTTATCAGCAAATCGGTATGACAGACGAGTGCAAAGATATTAACGAGTGCGCAATTAATTCTGGACTATGTCGTCATGGATTATGCCGCAATATCGACGGTGGATATCGATGCGATTGTTACGACGGTTTCGAACCGAGCCACGACGGAAAGTCATGTATAGGTAAGTTGAAAGTGATTTGGAGTATCCTGGTGAAAATTTGAAAATATAATGTCATTAAAAATTCTATCAGACCGCAGGCTTGGCTACTGCTTCCAACAGACGATTGGGGGTCGTTGCACGACACGTACCTTCGATCAACCAACGGTCACGAAAGCTGACTGTTGTTGCACTATGGGAGCTGCATGGGGTTCGCATTGCGAGATATGCCCCTACCGGGATTCCGACGACTACAACGAGCTCTGTCTCGAGAAGGGATACTCCGTGGACGGTCAAGGTATCGATGAAAAAGATGTTTCATTTTTTAGGAGCCTTTGCAAGTTGTCAAAAAATGTAGTCGATTTGATATTTATAGTTTGAAAAAGCGGATATATGTATGATGAAATTTCGAACGTTTTTCAATCTCGAAAAAATATGAACAATTTTCAGAGGTGTCCATTTTGCCCGCCTTTTAGGTTATCAAGATATATGGCAGATTTGATCTTCGAAAATTGCTAGGGTAAATAAATAATTAAATTCGAAGAACGTTTCTCAATTTTGGATAAGTACTAGACGCATGTTCAAGGGTGCCCATTTTGCCCACCTCTCCCAAAGATCTCAAGATATAGGGGAGGGGCGGGCGAAATGAGCCCCCTAAGGAATTAGAGCTCCAAGTAGAGATTTGAAAAAATGAATTTTCGAATTATCACCGAAAAACGATAGTCTGACTCGTGCCGAGTGTTGAACGCTCTTGTCTGAAAAGTCCAAAAATTGCGGGCAAAATGGGCCCCTTGAAATCTTTTCGAAATGATTCAAAATTGAACAATTTCATGTTTTTTCGGCCCCCATAAAAATCACGCGTACTCTTCTGAAGTTACTTTGAAGGCGTTGTAGAAATTTGATTAATACTGATTTGGTGTTTGAAATTTGCTAGGGCAAATAAATAATAAAATTCCGAGAACGTTTTTGGATTTTGAAAAACTACTTGACAGATTTTTAAGTGTGCCGGTTTTGTCCGCCTCTCCTAAAGATATCAAGATCTATACGCCCCTATAGTTGATTTGGTGTTTGCAATTTACTAGAACACGTAAATAATGAACGTTTTTCGATTTTGAAGAAGTACGAAAAATTTTCCGAGGCGCCTATTTTGCCCGTTGGGACCCATTTTGCCCGCCCATCCCCTACATGCTGTACGATAATATATGAGGGAGGGAAAAGAAATAGCTCCATAATTTTTCCTCCCCTAAATTTTCAGATATCGACGAATGCAGGACAATTCCTGACCTCTGTCGAAACGGGATGTGTATAAACACACTCGGATCTTACAGATGCATATGTAACAAGGGATACAAGCCGGATAAATCGGGGACTCATTGCATAGGTAAGAACTTCCCGTGTGGGGTAATTATTATCACCAGTAAAGGTTAAACGAATGCAAAAACTGTGACATGAATTCTCACGTTCCAGATATCAACGAGTGCGAGCTTAGCTCGAAACCGTGCAAGTACAACTGCATGAATACCGAAGGTAGCTTCATATGCTCGTGTCCAGTTGGATTTATTTTGAATCCGGACGGAGTTAGCTGCAGAGATTTGGACGAATGCGCGACCGGAAATCACCTCTGTCAACAAGAATGCATAAACACTCAGGGAAGCTATTCTTGCGGATGTAGAGAAGGTTACACTCAACATGGAGACAATTGTCATGGTGAGAACAAGAACAACAACAAATTCACGATAATGCACTGTGAAAAATTTGCAGTGTCGAATGCCGTAGAACACGATTTGATGTCAATTGAACACTATTGAAATGTTTTTAACACGGCAGAAGATTTTTACACATCAATTGATGCTGAACTTCCGGGTTGAACACCATAAGTGTTCTATAATGGGCTAAGTCCACCAATTTTAACACCACCGTTATTTACAGTGTGCCTACGCCACCGAATTCCAATATTTGTTATTAATGTTCCTGTTTTCAATTCCCAGACGTGAACGAGTGCAACGACATCCCTGGAACGTGTCCAAAGCCAGGCACATGCGTAAACACCCTCGGTAGCTTCAGATGCATATGTCCCAGAGGTTTCAAGCTCGATCAAACCGGCTCATTCTGTACCGATACGAACGAATGCACTGACGATTCAAACTGTGAGCACGGATGCCAGGTATAAATGAAAAAAAAACATTGATCATTTCTGAGGATTCTTCTCTCATGAAAACCATATAATCTCGCAATGTTTCTTCATCCATGATGTTTAGAACCTGATGGGCAGCTACCGCTGCGGTTGTCCGGATGGATTTGTTCAGCACTTATACTATAATCAGTGCATTGACGAAAATGAATGCAATGCAACACCCTGTGGTGGTAATACTTGCATAAATACGATGGGCAGTTATCGTTGCGGGTGTCCCGAAGGATATCAATTCGACAATAATCTACAAATTTGCGTTCAGGTGGGTAGAAGAACTTTGACATCCTTGGAATACCACCAAACTTCAGGAATTGATGATTACTGATTATGGATTACAGGTGAGCGCCGGATGCACGGGTAGTCCATGTTCATTCGGATGCACTCCGAACGGTGCGAACGGTTTTACTTGCGGCTGTCCAACAGGATACCAAAGAATCGGCCTGGTAACGGACATCAGTTATTCATTACAAATTTAATAATTAGCAGAAAGGGAGAAAATGAATGTAGGGAATTATAACCATGTACTGCCATTTCGTTTTTCAGGGTCATTGCCTTTCGACGATAACTCCGCTTGCTCAAGGTGGTGGTGGTGGCGGTGGTGGTTACGGTGACGAAATTGGAAACGTACCAACGTATCCGATAAATCCTGACCCCTACCACATTCCGCCAGCAGACGATAAGATCATATCAACCGAGGGATGCTTCTCCTGCAAGGTAGTGCTCGATATATAACGATATAGATACGTTTTTAAATGTGAAAAAATGTGTAGAATCCGAAAAAAATTGTTTCGAAATTTTCAAAAATGACATATTCGATGAAAGTTTAGTTTTTCACTTTCAAATCAATTTTCAAACTCCCAAATGATTTTTAAAAAATCCAATATATTTTTTATCAAAAGCTGGATTCAAGACAAATCCATTGACCACCTTATTTATATTGACATGATATCCCAATTGCGAGATATCTTCGATCGAAAATTCTGGGATTTTGTAATTAGCAAAATTTTCATTGTTGAGGACTCCGAAATAGAGGGCCGAAAAATTTTGAAAAAAAAAATCAGGGACGGTACTCTTATATAGAAAAACAAAATCCTGGAATATAAACAAAATCGAAGGTGGTGCGGTCTGAAGGTGGCCCGTTTCACGTGGAAAGCCTCATATGTATAAGTAACCAAAATGGGCACCCCTGAAAATTTTTCGTGCTCTTTCAAAATCGCAGCATTTTTTCGAGATTGAAAAATGTTCGAAATTTTATCATATACTCGCCCTTGCAAACAATAAATATCAAATCGACTACATATTTTGATAACTTGCAACGTGGTGAAATGGGCTCCTAAAAAGTAAAACTCCAAATCATGATGCCAATCGTATTGAATCTTTCAAAATTCCAACTCGAAACAGATAGTCTGACTGTTGCCAAACGTTGAACTGCCATATATCCATTGCTTGAAACTTCTACTTGGGTCGTTAATTCCTTAGGAGGCCCATTTTGCCCACCCCTGTCCTACGTTTAATTGATATATCCTGATGCAGATCAACGGAAATGGTGGAAGACAACGCAGAGGAGCACGAGGCAGGTCGATGTTGCGACACAACAAAACGGCCGACATGCAAGAACTGATTGCTAAGATGAGAACGAGTAAGCCGCTTCTAAGAAAACGGTCTCGTAAAGTGAAACGTCACCATCACGGTGAGGAACACATCCTCAAGATCAGTCTTCAGCAGACAAAGCATCGAATGAGAATAATCAAACTTCAGCCAGCTGTGAAGGTGAGGATTTTTCAATTCTATGTACAACGTCAAATAAACGGATCAATTCATCCAATACCATAATTTGTCCTTTCAGCACAAGGACATCGAGTACACGGTCGTTCGCGGTAACGACAACAATCAATTCGAAATGGTCAAGAAACACGGTGTATGGGCCCTGCATTTCCGTAGACGTTTGAAATCTGCTGGTCAGTTCCTAATCGAGATACACGGACGTCCAACTAACGCGTCAACATCCGAAAATGAGATCTGGGAAAAGCCCTTGACCTTCAGGGTTCATCTGATAGTGACCAAGTAGTTCCGGCGAGTCCGGAAAATCGAATGCCACGATGAAATATCTTACATTGGCCCAGGCATAAGATTTATGCAGCGGGCTTAGAGATTTAATGAACTATGAGGTCAAAGTTCAGTGTTTCCAATAAGACGTTTCTTCGTAATCAATATACTATTGACCTTGCCTTTTTCGTTAGACCCGAGGCCGATATTGCACAAAATAATAATAAAATAATAATAATAATAATGATAATGATAATAACAATAATGATAATAACAATACAATACTACCTAGCTGTAATAACGAATACAATAACACATACCAATAATACCTAACGAAATGTAGTAACGATAAGAATAATGAAATAATGATAATATAGCAAAAACATGTATAGCGTGAGATTGGCACTCGCAGCATATTATGGCGATTTCGAAACCTTACCGAAAAAGTGCGGACTGATTGCAGATTCCTTAGATTCTAACCAATAGGAATCCAGGAAAACTAGGGACTTTGCACTCGGTGCGCAGTTGATGCGCATTTTTTTGGTAAATCGAATTTGCCGATAGAGTGCAGTGCTTATAGCGAAAGCGTTACTTGAAATTTAACAGCCTGAGCAACCGACTGCGCATGCGTGAAATAAATCAATTTCATTGGTTGCCCGAGATCGCCACGCCCTGATATTTCGGTGCGAAAGACAGGGGCACCAACTTCATCATTTGAGATTCTAACCTCAATATTTCGTATTGACGGGTTTTGAGCACACGAGTCTAACTTCGAATTGGCCGGTGAATGTGGCAAAACCGGGAACTATGGCTACGAGCCGCATTGCATTATTATCATTATTATTGTATATCGTTGCGCGCTCGAAGCGACGTGTTGTGCATGTATCGTTCCGCGTCCAATATTCGGTCTGATTTTACCGTTTCGCGAATAATCCGTCTCGGAGGTGCACCAAAATGTTGCTGGGATTAGCAGGAAGTGCGCTCCGGTCAGCTTGAAGATGTAATTTGTGCCGAAAACTAAATCGAAGGCTGCAAAAGCAAGTGCTTCTATAATCTGTGTGTCTTATATTACATATGCGAGTAGCAGCTGACTTTGCAGTGTCGCGTCAATAAATAGATTATAAATTGGTTTGGTCGTTTTTTGGCTCTAGCTGATCGGCGCCACTTCCTTCCGTTATGGAAGATCATTCGGAAAAAGTTTGGAGCTCATCCGTGGTCTTACGATCAAATATTGATACCGAATATCGTGAAGCTGCGTTGCTAGAATCCGGGAAAACATGCGTCCCGTCGGTAAAGAAACCATATGCTCGGAACCCCTTGACGGGAAATAAATACAATGTTCAGAAGCTATTTTCTCGGAAAAAAACATATCCAATCAATGCAAAATTTATAACGGCTATGAAGAAGAATAGAATGAAGGGCACAACGCTCTTGGATTTCTAAAAATCTACCATACGTTTTACAGATTATTTATCAACAGTGTCAATATTCTGAACTTTTTCTCGATTTCTAACGATATAAGAGTATCGTTCCTTCTGTTCAATTCTTCTTTATCGTTGTTATCAATTTCACATTAATCCGATGTGTTTTCGCTGAGAAAATAGCTTCGAAATATTCCAAGTGGAAAATCGTGTTAGGTGGCCAGCCTGCATGAGTTGAGGCGGAAACTCGCGCATGCGCAGTCGGTCGCTCAGACTGTTGAGATTCTAGAAATCCTCTCGATATCTAGATATGTGAAAGAGAATGAAAAACCAAATAAACAATCGAGCGATGACGGATATCAAACAAGGTGGAATTAGTTGGTATGTGAAAACACGCATACGATGATGAAAATCATGAATTACACAATCTTTGTGCCCTTCCACATCATTTCATACCTTGATAACTCTTTGACGTTCGCCGCATGATATCAAAAAGACCTAAACGATATATACGCACATTGTTTACCGGTTCAGAAGATTGGCAAACTTGCGGCTGTTTGCTGACTATAAACGGATGATGTCTCAATGGCAATTAGCCCCTGCATAAGATATACCTACATCAACGCAGTATATACGGTGCAAAAGTCGATACTCTCAGCCTCTGTACTCGATGAATGCACACAAGAGACGTGCTCCCTCTTCTGAGATTATACAATTAGCATATTGGCTGTTGCACTTTGCACTTATGCGCGTTGGAAGGCGAGGTAAGTAGGTATAGGTAAATGTTCAAAGCTAGACAGTGTTTTCTAGCAAACATATTTACCCGAGAAATTTTACTGCCTGACATCATCTCACCTGCCTTCACAAATCCCACGCAAAGTTAATATGATGTATCAATATACCGGGGCACTCGAATCTTGACCTTCACAACAACGGCCCACCACCATTCATTCACAATCAGTCAATTGGAAACGGTATAGCAGTTGATCTACACTTTGAAACAAACCAGTCGAGTAGATCCCCATCGATCTTGATAAATTGCAGAAAATTTGCGATTCTTCTCAGTACAGCCGGACTTTGACGGTTCAGGAAATTCCCATCAATGATCAGAATCGAGTAGTTCAATTCGCAGTGACGTGTCCACTTACCAGAATTTACTATGATATCTCTGATGTAACCACCGCGTACATGTACCTACTAATAGTTACTACGATCCTAAAGATATGTTAATCGTTAACTCCATTCCATTTGGTTCAACTACACTGCCATTATTAACGTGCCTTATCCGTATAACGTATGTATGCATATTATACGAGTCTCGAATATACATATACATTGCGAAGTTTCGCCCGCTGTACATAGATATCGTATACATACATAAGAATACAATTGCAATTCAGTGATGTTATTTTCTTTTCAATTTTTTTCCCACAATTACGTAGGCAGAGTTATCCGTCAAAAAATTCACTGCAGCAGTCTTTCGCAGCTAGTTGGTATCCATATTGGTGTTTTCATATTCTTGCAGTATCGGTTTATGTATGTAATAATTTATGTACGCAAAACGCGGGACTTTAATAGAATAAATATATATCGTCTGGTATTATTATATACAGACTTGTAATAACGCATGTATGTATTGTGTCGAAGTTCTTTATTGATATTAAAGTTATTTATATATCCGAGTACATGTACGAGTATGTATATATTTAATATAATATATATTATACTACAATTTTTATTATGCTAACTGTTTTTATCACTTAAGAATCATATGCCTATTACTTACACATATTACACCTATACTGTATTAGGTAGATACACATTAGGATGGAGGGGAAATGAAAATGCGTTTTCCATCAACTTGAATCGTAATACCCGCGGAAAATTTGGTTCCTTATTTTCGTAAACAGTTTGCAAAAGTTGTTGTCTTACCGAGATCATTTTCTGCCCGCGCATTCGTTGCGAAATCAACAAACAAGCTCTCGTCGCATATGTGATTTGGTAAAGAAAATATTTGTTTATTGCCAAACATTGCAACACCTCCGGAGAACCATTTATCTCTATTTTTACCAAATTGCGTGTCTCTCTAACAACAGAAGTGCCGGCATATTTTGCAAGTCATGAAATCAACTTACTGTTCGTTGAACGCGTGTAGAGAACTTGAAACTGTTTACGAAGCACGACGAAGCATCACTTTTGTTCATTCGTCTTGTATTTTTGGAATATCGCCGATGAAGTGGGACATTTTGTTTGAAAAAAGGATTTTTTTGGTCATTTCGTAGCCGATGCGCGAGCAGAAAATGAATATAGATACGCAAGGACTTCAGATTTCGGAAAATATTTCTCAATGTCAAAAAGCGAAACGGTACAGTTCGCTGTGAACCTAACCTAGCTAACATAAGAAATATGAATTTGAGTGTAATTCTATTCGTTTTTTCCAAACGGGCAAATACTTGGCCACTTTATGCCGTTGTAAAGCATTAATATCCTAAGTTTTATTCTGGTAAGTTGTATAGTTTGGAAGAAACTACGAATCGCGTTTTCGAGGTGATAACAATATTGATTTTAATGGAAGTAGAGATCACTTTCGACTTAACCTAGCTGACATAAAAAAACGTGAGTTTTACGGGAATCCAATCAAGTCTTTTGATGAAGTGACGTACTTAGCCATTTTCTGCCAAAAAACTGACGCCCTTAATAGCGAATTCACTCGGATCGGTTGGGCAGTCGTCGAGAAAGTACGATTCGCGTTTCCGAGGTGACAACAATTGGTAATAATGGAATTTCCAACAGACTCCCATAGAAATTTCATTACTTGCCAACTGTTATCACCTTAAGAACCAAATTTCGGGGGGCATTACAGTTCGATTCGAGAAAAATGTATTTTTCCAGCTCGACCCTGATACAAATATACATATAAATATGTAGCTATACAACTATAAATGCTGTATGAAATAAGAAAAAATAATAATAATTTATGAACCGTAATTTTTAGTGCTTCTATTAACAAACGTATGAAAGAATATTCATGTGATATAAAATCTTCTGTAGTTATATATATATATACAAACATACGCATAAATATACATATAAGTATACATACATATATATCGAACTTTGGAAAACAACGTTGGCATAATTATCTATACATGTATGCCCACAGCTGCTGTCGCTGGTGTGAATAATAAAATTGTTACATCCAAGGAGAAATTTTGTACATCTTACCGAAAATCGGATTTCTTTTATTCATCTTGAAATGGACAACCTGCGACTACTCTTGGTCCGCTTATTAAATAATTGCCGAGAGCTTCAGACTCACGGCGTTCATGTCACACCTGTTGTTGCAGAATAATCTTAAGGTCCCCCTTTTGTTGTTTATCATTTGCAAAACAGCAGTAACGCGACACTCGCATTATACACGCATTTGTATTGTATGTATAAGACCAAGAGTTGCTGTTGCAGAGGTTGCTGCATTATGCGAGGTAAGCAGATCGCGGTTGCTAAGGTCTGCGCGATGTATAGAATGTCATCCATACCGCGAGATATGGTTATTAGATTGCAATTCGACTCGAATTTTGCGCACAAAAAAATCGAACAGTATCATTCAGTCGAAGGAAGGCGAGTTTCGTTGAATAAGTGAAAACGAAACTCAAGATACAGGTCAAATTTCAACCATGGTGCAGGCACGTGGTAGAACCGAACGGATATTCCCTCAGAGCGAAGACACTATCCGGTTGAAAGAATAATTAACTTTTCCTAAATTAAACTAAAAAAAAAAAACGCTTCCTGATTTTGCCAACTAAATCCATCGTACCATCCTGGATATTTTTTTCAGAAAGCAAAGGGATCAGCAGCAGATGAGTATAAATGTCATGAGCGGCTCTCCCCTAGAGATAACGGTAAGAAATTTAACAAAATCGCGGGTGGGAATATGTGAGGCAATACGTCAAGTATTCAAAAATAAATGTAGATGTAGATAAAATGATTATTTTTGCGTCAGATTAGTTCGGAACCTAATCTTATCGCGGAATTTCGCGTCGTCACTGTATTTCGTGGATATATATCGCCCGATGGAATTGCACCCATGTACAAGTATGGCACGTGGCTGTATGTGACTAATTGGTAATTGATGTAACACACCTGCGTACAGGTGAGATATATCTAGGTTAATCTCTTGATCCGATCCCTAGCGTATAATCTAATTTACGCCCTGTCAATCGCCACATCTACCTACATATGAATATACGTATATAGGTATATAGCATACGAAGGGGTATACGGTGAATGAACTTTGTTAAATTTGCCAAAGAGATATCTGGCAATTAATCACGCAATTTGGAACACTGCCCACGCATACACCGGTGGACATATACACATGACTATATGCATTCATACGTACAGGTGAAAAAAAAAAGTAAAAATGCAAAGAAATTAATAAATAAACGAAAAGAGAGAATTTCGTCGCATGCAAAACGAACTCTCGGAATATGAACGCTGAGCTCTGGGTAAAACTGTAGGAATCATCGGCAACCATATGAACATATCAAAGGGAGTATGATTTTTTTTATCTCATCGTACGGTGGGAAAAGGGTTCTGGAATGAAAAAAGCCTCCGTTTTTTTCATCGAGATGGAAATTTTATGGCAAAACGGCGTGAGTGCCGTATATCCAAAACGCCCTTTTGGTTTCAGCTTTATTGAGAATATCTGGTCCCCTAATGCCAGAACCGAAAGGTGAACGCTTCTATATAGCATCAAAACGCGGTTCCGACCAAGAAAGTGAACTTTTCGGTAAAACATGAATTTTTGGCTGTTGCGCCCTTCTGGCATGAGGGGGGTGATTTTTTCAACAAAGTTAATACGAAAAGGGTGCATTCATCAAAATTTCTCGCTTTTTAACATTGACGGTTTTTTTTTTTTTTCTTTCATTTCAAAGCCTATATAGTCACATGACGCGAAAAAAAACCAAATCTACGCCCTTCTGCCTTTGAGCATTGCAAAAAGGTGTAAGTGTGTCAGGGTATCAGATATCAAAGTGCATCATGGGCGAGTTGTTGTACCTGTACAAAGACATTGTAACTCGATCTTGGTCTCGTATCTCTGAATGCAGCGCAGGATTGAAAGAGGGCCATTCACCTGCAGTCAGTGAAATTATAGTTTAATGATAGCTGGAAAACACGTTACTCCTGGATGAAATGATCATTTCACTCTTGCAGTCCCTAGCTGCTGACTCAAAGCACGCTTAAGGATCAAGTACAAATACACTGGGTAAAGAATTACTACTTTTTCAACTCCTAACTGCATCCGCTATCTCTCCACGGAGATCCTATAGTGAAAAGTCTCTATCCATCTTCTTCTCGCATAAATCCTACCTCTCTTTCTCTCTTTCTCTGTAAAGGTGATTTCTATTTCAATTCCACCATAGCTCTTGTTTGTTTAAAGCTTCTTCGGCTTCTTTACCCAGAGCAAACTCTCTTTCCTCTATACGCGTTTATTCTCATTTTTCTTCGTCTTTTTTTTTTTCTTTCAGGAAAAAAAATCCATCCTCTTCTCTTTCGCACCGATATCTGCATAGGCATGTGTAATAAAGCATTTTCTAGAACCACCATGTTCTTTTCATGTATACAGGTACTATGGCAAATAACCTCCAACCTTGAACTCGACGTACAGGTAAAAAGGAAGGTAAACCTTGTATTGAAAAGTAACGCTGTTTAAGTGTTGCATGTTTATAGTATTTATACAGCATTACTTTTCAATATAGACATATGGTTACCCAAATCAATGGCAAACAAAACAAACGGATAATTCGGACGACCACGCTGGAGAAAACCCACATCTTGTCGCTCAGTTTTTTTTTCGAGCTGGAGAGAGAGTATAATTTGGATAGAAAAATTTGTCAGTGCTCCTTGTAACTTACCAAGTGATCAATGGATTATTTGGAAAATCTAGTGATATTTAAGTCAGAGTAAACTCTTTCGATTAAGACCAAAATCGTCAAAATGCATCGATCCGTTCTCGAGATATTGTGGAACACATACACTTCAACAACTTCCAGTTTTTCTTTTCTTTTTCTTTTTAAAAACAAAGGAAGTTATTCCAATCACCCCAGAAATGGAAAGTTGAGCTTTCACCATATCTCCACGTTTTGGGGTCCAGAGAATCATTTCTGACAATTTTTGGATGGACGGTTATGTTTGTACGTATCATGTATATGTAATCAATTTTGTTTGGTCGGACGATATCTCCAGAACGAATCAATGGATTCTGATGATTCTGGTCTCAACTGACGAACTGACGCGGTGCTCCGTAACGTCGAGCTGATTGGAATTTAGATTCAACTGCGGTGGAGTGGTTTTCGAGTTATTTAAAAACCAAATTGATTAAAAAAAAAAAAAAAAAAAACTTCAATTGCGAATACCTCGAAAACAAATTAACGGATTTTGAGGATCTCGGTCTTCATCGATAGCATTTGCTCCAACTTGAATAATGACTAAATTTTGAAATACATCAATACAGTATAGTTTTGTATTCTTCGAACTCGTTGTTTTTTTTTTTTTTTTTTTTTTCTTCATCATTAGAATTCTTGGTCTCCGAATAACTCAAAAACTATACTGGACCATTCGATTTGAAAATCTGAACAACTCTCGGCTACGACAAAACAGTATCAATCGAGACTATAAAAATCATTAAAAATCCTTTATTATCGATATCGAGATATCGTCGTACGGAAAATTCGTTACACAACTCGGACCGTCCATCTAAAAACCCTCGGAAATGTTTCTCCGGACTCCAAACCGCCCGCGCGCGCGGCGCGTCCAGTGAAGACTGGACTTTTCATTTTTCAAGTGATTCCAATAACTTCCTTATTTCCAAATCGCTAATTTATACAAAAGAAACCCGACCGAAACCTTCTCCATTAAAAAAAAAAAAAACAAAGGAAATTCTGTTATATACCTCCGCAAGGTTCCCCGTGCAATTTTTTCCAAAGTCCAGGGGGTCCGCGAGGGTCGAGGTTTTAGGGTCGAGGGTCGAGACGACGCGACGCGACGCGTGGGCGAAGGTGACCCACGTTATACGTCTACCGCTACGACTGTATGTACATAAACCCCCCCATAGTCCCCCCCCCCCCCCTCCTTCAATCCCCCGCGTCCATCCCGACGATCGTCAGCGTCGGGACGCCCGCAGAGCACATGGGCAGCGCGCTGGTATAGGACGACGACGAACCCAACTGACTCTGAGTTCTGACTGACGGGGGGGAAAAACGGTTTCGCTTTAGTCTCCGCCAGCACTCCGCCGAGGCAGGTTGCGCGTCTCCGTCTACAGACTATATTATTTATTTCCTATATTAAACGTATCGTCTCATTATCAGACGCGTGAAAAATTTACAGTATATTATAGATAACGAGACTTTTTTTTTCAAATTTTGCATCAGTGCACTTTTCAACACTTTTCTCCTCATTTGTTTTTTTTTGTTCTTTCTTTCTTTTGGTTTTTCTTTTTATTTCTCTTTTTTTTTCACTCGCTTTGTTATTATTATTATTATTATAATTGTGTATATATATACATATAATATATGTATGTATACTGATATAAACGACGAGGATATATACAATATACGTTTACGCGTGCGCGCGAACTCCTGTTATTGTGAATCTTGTGGATTTAAAGGTGAAATACGATAAAAACATATAATAGTGTCGATTAAGTAAAACAGATGTGTTTTTCAAGATATTTATATTATAGTTTGTTCATTATTTGACTTTATTTTCTATTGTTATGTTTACTTGTTATTGTTGATTTTGAGTGCATTTCGAGATAAATACATATACGCTCGCATATACGAATATAACTGCGGGAAAAAGAAATTCTGTTATATTGTATAATATGTACCACAGAAATTTGTCAATTTGATGCGAATGATATAACGGAATAATAATCGAAAACAACGATATATTGTGGATTGTATAATTTGAAGATCAAGATCGTTGGGTATATTGTTGTAAAATTGATTCGATAAAAATGTACAACCCGGGTCAATCGATGGATCAAGAGGATATAAATTTCGCGGCCCAATGTCTCCTGGCAATGTCACATGCTAAGGATCATAACTGGCCGGGTCCTGCTTTGCCATTGGATTTATCATCCGCAGTACGTTATACGACGCATAAGAATTTTATGGACAATACTAGCCCCGGGGTTGTCGTCGAGACCCTGCCTAACGTTGAGATATTATCGTCATCGGTACAGGATTCGACTACGTCGACGTCGACGTCGACGGCGATAGCCCAACCGCCCAGCTCAACACCACCGGAAACTGGTTCAAGTTCACTTTATATGGTGGCAAGGATACTGACTGACCTTACAAGGATTAAGCAGGAACCGGTACCGGAAGTTCCTCTGCTACAGGACGATGATGAGGAACAAAATACAAACGTTTCGGTACCAAAGAACGTTCAAGTCAACATTTGCAAAGAGGAGTGTAGCGACGAGGAAGATGACGGTGAGGATTATGAAAATGAGAATGAAAACGATGTGCTTAGGGACTATAATGACGAAGATGATGAAGATATGACGATTGTTGACGAGGAGGATATTACCGCTCTACAACCATCCACTGTTCTTCGTGACTCCGGAAAGTCTAGGCACAGAACTAATCGGTGCTCTACAAGTAGAGGCGGTAAAAATTTATCGAATAATGATGATAACGGAGGCAGGAGAAACGGCAGGCCGTCATCCACGACGAGATACTCGTCGACAAACAACAATCAACTTCGTAAAACTCACAAGTGCTACTACTCCGGATGTGACAAGGTCTACGGAAAGAGCTCTCACCTCAAGGCTCACCTTCGCACCCATACAGGTTAGTACTCATCATTGAACAGCAATTGTTTCCAGATCCATTCATTTATCGTCATTGCACTCTAATTCTGAAAATATGTTTCGTATATATGTATGTACGCATGTGATCCCCAAGGCTACCAAGGGGAAAGTTTTGTTGTGAACAACAACAAAAGATCTGCTCGAATAGTCTAGTTGTCGAATTCCTTCCGCTAAAAATTTCGGAAATCGGAAATTTGAGCAACTGACTGGAAGTTGAAGAAATCCAAATGCAAATGATGTCTGGAGTTTTGAACCTGAAGATTTTGTCGAGATCAGGACTGATTCGAATTTTGATCGTTTGAACCGGCGAATGACGTTGAAGTAAGCTTCGATATTCTCCCCAGGTATCGATCATTAGAATTCCCATATATCGGCTAGATCCACCCTACAGACCCACGGTCAGCGGTTACGAGTGCTCCACTGCACCGTCGTTCGCATTTGTTGGCAAAATAAGGAAGCGTTGGCAGAAAAACGAATAACAAATCAGTGTTTCGAAAGTTCGTATTCCTCGCTTGCCTCTTAAATTTTTCCACCGTTCATTGGTGAAGAATAACAAAGAGGAAATTTTCGCGCGTAAGATCGGAAGTATTTGCTTTTCGTCGTGAAAATCGCGTCAAATTCCTCACAAAAAGCTGCATGTGCGAACCAACGGACTTGTCCACCTCGAAACTTGCCCCCAGTGGAAAACCGAACGGCAGTGATTATCCTACGAACCTGATAGTATCTTTTCTCTGGGGGAATATCTGCTTTCGGTTCTATCACGTGCCCCTGGTCGAATTAAAGTCCCCGTTCTTTCCAGCTGTATGCTGGATTTAGTTTGAATATTAAAGAACGCGAACCGAAAAACGAAGCTGCTATAGGAGTCGGAAGAGGCCGATTAAATCAATCGAATTCATCTAGGATTTTGGTACCTTGGTCCATACACCTACCTATACATGCAGTAAAACGTAAAGGCTGATATGGTAAACGCGTTGATCCGCGAGATAAAGTCCTTCACCTATCTCAGTTAGTGGCCGCTTCCAACTTCCAACTTTCATAACAGTCGTTTGCTGCGTTGCGTCAGGCTCATAGCATATGCTGACATATCAGAATTTCAAAAGCGCCACATACGTCAGACTCTATGCCGTTGCTATAATGATTATTTTCATTTTTCTCCCCAGTGTATGTATGTATGTTATACGTACAAAAACACACGTACGCTTCGAAATAGAAAACGTACGTGGGTATACGTGATTCCGTTCCCTCTGTAAGTTCCCTAAGAGAGGGCTAAAGATCGAAGCGTCGTGGCATCAGCAGGGGTCATACGAGACTCGCCGAGCAAGCAAACAGCATTAGCAAAATAGATTCGAATTTCATTCCCCCGCCTATACATATGAACGCCCGAGGTTCAGCTCCTCCTCATCATCCTCAACCACTTTTCGAACTTTTCATAGTCTCAGGCCGGAAACGGGTCTTATAAATAAATTCCGAACATCAGCTGCTACTATTGTTGATTGAATCGTGACGACGAACTCGACTGTCCTAGAGGTATCAGAATGAGGCACTTTACTAGCACCAGTGGATTTCTTGTGAAAATCGAAGACGAAAATATTGAATGAATAATTTCGAGGCATCTACCGTTTTTAAGTTAGAGCTGTTTGAAGTTGGCTAATACGTGAGCCAATGAGAGACGACGGCAGGACTGGGCCAACAGTCTTCGGCACCCTGATACCAATTCTCAGTCGCCACGTGATATTTTCACTTTAATTGCATTGTGAAAATAGCTCAGCTATAAACAACCGATCTATCGTCGCGGATTGTTTGTCATTTTGTCAGTTGGCGAGATCAAGGTGGCGAGTGCCCCGCTAAGAACTTCAATATCCTTGTGATATCCGACCCTGCAATGGTCCTCGTCTTTTCTGGTATTGGCCAACTTTAAACGGCTCTAACTTGAGAACGGTATCTACTTCTCTCGACATTTTTTTTATTGATTATTTTTGTCTCAGATTTTCACAAGGAATCTATACTGGTGCGAGGAAAGTGCCTTATTCTGTTGCGCCCTGTACATTATGGGTACTTGTAGACTCCCCGCGTCGTTCTTTAGCTAACAAAGATAATTTTGCGCTAGTGTACACTATGTGGACGCTACAACGAACCGGGATATATCTCCTTATCCGGCCACGGGCGACCGTATGACATGCAGAGATGATCATCGATCGCATGCCGAGAGAAAAATAAAACCGCATGTATGTATGTACATGATACATACGTAATGCCGTTATCATGTATACGCGATACGAGGAGACGCATGAGAAATAATAAAATAGATAGATACGATTTGAGTACCGACAATGAAACAGAAATTTCACGCGGCGTACTTTGTGTCCCGTGCGTATTGCACTTGTAAGGTGTACAGGGTGATTCAGAATCCTTGTCGAAATTCAAGTCGAAAGTTCCGTAGCCATTTTTGTGAAAAATGACTTATATGTCATTGAAAAACTAAAATTTTCTTGTTTTTTCAATTTTTCTATCAAATTTAAATCATTTGATTACCCCTCTTTTACACAACAATGATATTGAATTCATAAAAATAACATAATGTTTTCCACAATTTCTATCGAATAAGGAACTTGTGTCAGACAATTTCTCTAATTTTGTTAAATAATCGTTAGTGACATTGCTCAGAATTCTGCAAAATTGACAAATAATGAAAAATAAAAACCGAATAGAAAAAAAAAGGAAATTATTTTTCTTGAGTATTATAAATGAAATTTTAAAAAATTTCAATTCCCGTTTCGATTAGAATAGACAAAAGAAAAAATTAATAAATTGTCCGTTAAATGCAGAAAGTCGATTTTCAAATACACGGCTGGCTAAGTTAATTACGAATTGAATTTGGGCAAGGATTGTTTATCAGGTAAAATATTCGTAACGGATTCTGAATCTCCTCGTAGGTGTAACTCGAGTCGAATATGAACCGGTTAATTTCGTACATCACATCCATTCAATTATGTAAAAATATTGAAGAAATAAGTTTTCCTGTAAATTATATAAAAATTACCATGGAATTTCAATCCCAATTCTGATGAGGATTCAGAAAATTGAAACAGGTGATGAGAATAAAAAATTTTTGACGAAAAAAAAATTTTTTCAATGAAAAAGATTTTTTTTAGAAAAATGGCTACTGAATCTTCGACTTAAATTTTGACAAGAATTCACCCTGTAAAATATTCGTCTTGAATTCTGTATCACCCTGTATACTTATAAATATATCTGCATGCCTGCGAAGAAGCAGCGGGACATTTGCGTAGGTACATATATATACACCGATGCACACATTACATTTGCTGATTCAGAGCTAGTTGTTTTCAAACACCGCGAGTAAGTATAGCTACACGGTCGAGAACAAGACGCGTTTGTATAGGTGCGGCAGCGAGGCAAAAAAGCGCCTGCGCGTGTACGTTGTACATACATACATACATCCATGCATAGGTTAACTTTTACCACTGTCCGCACATGTACCTCACGATGCTCTGCATCCGCCACATGTTGTCGTTCGCACGCGGTCTCGGCCAAGTTTCTGCTTGACCTTTTTTTTTTTTTTACTCGCTTCTTTACATCAGTATTATAGAGGCTGGGTATATTTTAGTTGATAAATAACCATGTCTAGCCAGGTTCTCATTTTATATTTTTCTCATGTAGCTGCGCAGCTTCGAAAAATTACAATATATTAAAAAACTTCGAGCTATCGTCATTTCGTATTGTATGTAATCATATGTAGACGCGGATCGGAACGGAATCGAACCGCAAAACGGAAGACACAATGCCGTAAACTCTCGGCTCACGTTAGTTTCCGCCGTCGTCGTCGTCGTCGTGGGGATGCCGTGCTGCTGTGTAGGTACGTGTAGATACTACGATGTAGAGAGAGGTAAAGAGAGAGAGAGAAAGAGAGAGAGAGTGAGTGAGTGTGAGAGTCGGAATCGATTATAGGACCACGCCCACGGTCGACCCGCGACTCGCCCTTTATTCGAGTGCGAGGACTGCGTATTTGGGCCTGTAGGTACTTCTGCAGGGTGTCGAGAGTGCCTGAAAACCCCCGAAAGTGGCTCTGGAAAGAGAAACTTGTCAAGAGCTCTATATACGCGTATTAAATTCCCCATGAAAATAGCCACCCGTCCCGGAGTTTTAACAGTTCCGACAACTTCGAATTTCGCTAGAGTATGTAGTGGTCCTCGGATGGAGTAGGGACGAATTTTGACCGAGCCACCCTCCTGATCAATTCCAAATATATTTCCAAAAAAAGATGGAACAAGTTTCACCCCTCTATCTTCAAAATTGAGCATTACCAGAGGGGGGTGATTTTCCCCTTTAAAATACACGTGTTTTTTCGATTTCTCAAAGACCTGCGAACCAGAACGTCTCAAACTCTTTCTAGAAATCTCGATTACTCGCACGAATGTGCTCCTGGTATTCATATTCTATATCCAGATGGATAAATCAAACTTGTTCGATTCAACCTTGACAGCTTGAACCGTCGTCCCATAAGAGGAAGCATTTTCTTTTTTAGGGTCACGCTGCAGTCACAAATTGATATGAAATGATCATTTTAAATTTTAGGATCAACATTTTTCATTTCATGATTAATATTTTCAATGCCGAACTTTTTTCTGACAAAATTGTCCAGCAACTGCAGAAATGAAATAACAAAATGTTTCCTCTTGCCGAATGAAAGAAAACACGTGTATTTTAAAAGGGAAAAATCAACCCCTTCTGGTACCCAATGACCAATTTTGAAGATAGGGGCTGAAACCCTTTCCACATTATTTTGGAATTATTTGGAGCAGATCTGGTGGGCGGCTCGGTCAAAATTCGTCTCTACCCCATCTAAGGACAACCCTGAATTCTACTTATTCTCTGTACCGCGGAGAACAAAGTTTCCTACACCAAAACGCCTCTCAGAAGTTACAAAATCGTGAAAAATCAGTCCGAAAGACTCTGGACTGCAAATATCCTGGTTTTTAGTCTAGTGACAGGCTCTTTGTTCGAAAAATTGATCGAAACAATAATCTAATGTCCAAATTGGCATCGCGAATGTCTTGAGAAACTTGTACATGAGTGTGGGATGAAAAAGTAAAAACCGTTCAACATTAGACCTGGTAGACTCTTTCGAACTTACGGTCTACTTTTGATACGTTTTTCCGTATACAAACGCTTACGTATATGTATGTGTTTGGGTAGCTGGTACACACGACGTTGGTGGAAAAGCACGCGGATTCTTGTTTATACGTGGTTTCTATTGATTGGGCAACGCCTATTTCGAGCATCACTGTGTTGTTTGCTTGCTCCGTACGGCACAGCCCAGCTCGAGCAACCTCGTGACGGTTGCCAGGGTTGTGTCTTTGAACGCAACTAAAACATGTGTCCAATCTTGTACATTGTACATTTTAACATACTTGTGCAATCCATTTAAGGTCATCAGGCACCGAGCTTACTACTTTCGGATTAATGAGACCTGTACTTAAAAACTCTTTTGTTGGGTTTCTAGGATTCGGCTGGTCGGTATATTGACACTATACATACCTGCAGAAGCCCCAAGAACGATTTTAAAAAGTTCATTAGTTCTTGAGTTTTCATAGAAGAATCGTTTTGTTCGTCATTTCATAGGAAACTTCCCACGATGAATCGCTCGTCGGATGAGCTGGAAATTTTCCAAATTTCTGCTCATTTGTTCTTCGAACAACATAACGAGGGGATTTGTTATTCGCTTTATACTTTGAGAGTGAAAAAGTTTGAAACAAATAGAAATTAGTGAAATTCACGGAATTTAAAGACTGCTAAAATGCAATTGGAGATTCATTTTGAAAATCTCTCTGATAAGTTCGTACGTTTTATGGATCTGAAGACAAGTGCACGACGACGAGCCTGAAAGGTGACCCGTTGACTTGTTCGTCGTGGAAAAAGTTCCCTGTCCACCGATGGAACAAACTCAGTAACTCCGGAACCAATGAATATTTATCAACGTCCTTTGGGGGTTGAAGCACTATATAACATAGACAACTCGAATCCCGGAGACTCGACACTCGAGCGACTGCCAATAGTCTAGGATTTTAAGGTCTCAGTACTCGATGATCTAGATCATCGTTATTTCTTGTTCTATATTGTCATCGTCGATGCACGCGCGATGTATACCTACGTATAGAAAGTACCACATCATGACATGTGTACGTGTGTAACATCACTTTGTACACTACTTCGCCTGATGGCTGCAGTCAGTAGCAGCTTTTGTAGCCTGCAGTAGCCTGGGCTGGTATTTTTCCAACTCTCTGGTACTAAATGTTTACCGGATTCAAACCGCCAACGGGAAAGCATGAGCTGCTTATTTCCCATCCATATACCATTGCGTACTAAGGTCCCCCCCATCAAGAGTCATGTCGCCATGGATCTTGATCGAGATGCTCGTTGTCGCAATGTGTCGTTAGAATTTCAAATACATCTACTTTATACCGTCACCGTCTGGCATACCTACATATGGGGCATTCCATGCGAAATTGACAAACTCAAGACCCTTAAAGTCTGGTAAGAAAGGTCGTTATATAATCACAGTAGCTTGGTACGAAGCATTTCGATCGAAAGATATCGAGTTACTAATTGGACAGTGCGCTGAGCTATATCCACTGATCAATGCACTGCGGTGGAGCTTGGAAAATGGCTGATATGTCTATAAACGTGAATACGATAGCCTGCCTCGAGGGAATCATGTTGTTCATTTCCTAGGGCGAGTAGTTAGTCCCTCATTACATTTTGTACGTAATTGTATTATATAGTATACAGTGTATCAATTATTGTTCCAATGATCGGTGGCAGCCAATCGGCGCGGGGTTGTAATTGAAATAAAAACGCGTCCCAACAGCATCAATTAGGTACATCATATGAATGACTCCTCTCTTGGGAGAAGTGGGCGTTTCTGCAGCGGAGAGGTTAGTATATACGGTTTATCTAGTTTGACCTATAGACGCGGAGAAATGGTCCAACCGCGAGTATATATATCTTCAAGTTTTTCGACCCACCGGACGTAGGTACATATTATAATTATAATATCGGACGGACGACCGGATATACGTTGTAGATTTCTTTGTCCCATATTTTATCCACACCACCAAACGAGATCTGCCAGAGTGTGAGAAGGAGAAACACATGTGGAATAAAGTAGAAGAATCACAGACGTGCTTGATTCACACTTGTATACTTATTAGTTCTCCCAATTAGCTCCAGTGCAGTCGAGTAAAACTAATCGCGTTATACGTTATACAGGCTGTTCCATTTTGAATACCCACCTCGAATATTCCCTGACTAATGGAAAAAAGGCGTAACAAGTGACGAAGAATGAGATTTAAATAGCAAAAGGGTTAAAGCGAAAAAAACGCCGGTATTTTTTTGAGACGGAAATTTAATGGCCGAAGGGCGTATGTGCCGTGAATATTACGCCCTTTTGGCATGAACTTTGTTAAAAAAAATCACGTTTACTAATGCCAGACGAGCGTAACCGCGAACAGTTCTCATGTTTTACCGGAATTTAATTTTTTTACGCCCTGCTTCTGTCTTTGAAAATTGCAAAAGGTCGTCAGCATGTCACTCACGACCTTTGACAGTCACGCGATATGTAAAAATACTATCTGTTATCTCGGAAAAATTGTTTTGGACAAAGTCGGTGAGATTCATTGGGTCATTGATGACGCCACTTTCGAGATATTCCATGACGATCAAGCGTATTTTCAAATGAAATTCAATTTTTTCGTCAGGATGAGAGATATAGTGCACAGTTTATAGACAAATTGGAAGATCTGCTCATGAAGGGCCCCGTCTTACTCCGTTCGTGAATTTCGTACGTTCAGCACGATTCGCAGTTGTGTGTTACATCTGCAAAGGGCCACTATAGGCAGAGACTCCTGCTGTGGCTACCTCAATCCTTTGACCCTCCTAATTGCTTATTTCTCCAGTTTTTTCTCATTGTTATGACGAGACTCCGGTGACGTGGAGTGAAATCGATTTTCTTATTTTCAAAACGGAGGACAAAAATGCAATCAAAATTCGTCCCTACAAAACTTAGATAATGTCCTATGCGAACTTTGATATTACTAGTCAGTCCACATAACGACAGTATGTAAATTATGCAGAAAAGAATTTTTCGTTGCCTTTATTGTCATCATTTAAAGAACGGAATAATCGATCTCGTCACGAATTTGCCACAATCCCAGCTCAAGGTCATTATTTTTTTTGTTTGGTTCCGAGGCCATCTGCGAATGCCGTACAATATGCAAAACGTCAACCAGTACGTGACCGAATTCGCCCAATTGCGCACTAAACTTTTCTCTCAGCGAAAAAATCGAGTTCCATTTACAAAATCGTTCCCCTATGCAATCTCGTGAAAGTGGCGCCATAATATCGATGAGTGCAGAATGAATTCCACTAACTTTTGTCCCCATTCGAAATATGCGACTTTTGTCCTGAAGCATTCGTTCCGATTTTCGAAAGTACATAAGGCAGGTGTCCCAATTATTGATATTCTTTAATGATTCCTTTTTATCCGTGAGCACTCATATTATTAAAAAATTATTTAATATTCTCCGAGTCTCTAGCAACTGATTTGTGTAACGGAAACATTCAGAATTCTTATCATCGATTGAAAATTTAAGAAAATATAAGTGTCAATAATTAGGTCTTAAAGTGTTAGTAATTGAAACACTTACTCTATATAGTTGTGTCAACATGTGAGGTTGATATTTTAAACGGGACACCTTATATATGTGATGTGTATGGCTCTAATTGCGCCGTGCTGCCCGTCACGTTGAGGGAAACCTTATTTTTTCCTTATTTATTGGCATCTACATATACGTGTACGGGTCAGTATACATAAATGTATGTGTGAATAACGTAGAATCATCAAGCCTCGTAAAATCATCGGGCAAACGTACATCGAATAACTTACCACGAACAAGGAAAAAAAAATGTGTAGGTACATCATATAAATAGTTTCAATAATCCGCTACACACCGTGTATAACCTAATCTAATTTTTCGAAATTATCCAAAACCTCAACATTTCCAAAGAATTCTGTTCAAGTATATCATTTTTTTTTTTCAAAATTGTCGAACATTCCAGCGAATTATGATTTTCTTGAATACAATTGTTAGTTAAGAATGGAAAAAAAAAATATTCTCCAAGTTCTTTTCGCATTCTTGAAAATGAAGGTGGTCTTACGTTATCCGCTGAATATTTGTCCATTTTCTCAGCTTTTACAAGATGTTTCAACATTTGCAGATGAAAAAAGCATTACTCGAGAAGGGTCGGGTCGGGGAATCGAGGGGGTAAACTTTTCAAAAAATGTTTCAGAGCTAGAAGGATAACACAACAAATCCCGGGCTTAATGGATTAAGTCGTTGAAGTCCTGGAGGCTAGATATAAGTCGAAGTGCGACGATGGGGCGGGATTGAATTACCGAATTTCAGAAGCTCATGCAAAAAGTCAAAATTCCGAATTGTCATACTATAGCGACTCCGAGTTTTCAGAAAGATTATTTCCCGTCAAGTGTACGTAGCTAATTTGAAAAACTCCGAATGGAAAAAGCCCGGAGGTTAAAAATTCCAAAAGCTAAAGATCCGAAATGCCAAAACTCCAAATCTCGGAATTCGCTTATGCCAACGTCGTTTATTTAACAGCTTTGTCATAAGCTCCCCTTGAATTTCCGGATTTTTGGACTTTCCGATGAGTTTTTAACTTTCGGATCTTTGCGAGCTATAATCTGTATTTCGACCTTTCGGAATTTGCAACTTCTGAACTCTAACGTTTCTAGAAACTCAGAATCACGTCTCAAATAAATTCAAAATTTTGACCGTTCGGAACTTTTGGAAATCGGAATTTCAATCCCTATGCACCCCGCGGAGACTCCGATACGCGTATACATATTGAACTCGACTCTTTTATTCGCTTCAAGTAAAACACGCATAAAAGATTTAGGGTATAGATCACAGCGTGTATAAATATTGACTATGGTATAACCGAGCATAACTACATACATACAATATATACAATACAGAGAATTTCGCAGTCGTGTGTAAACGTCCATACGTTTGCGGCACGGCACGCGCGATAACGCTGTATAGAAACAGGAACTAGAGCTAGCAATTCTAAACACACATACATACACATATACACACCAATACGTATACGTATCTATGCATACCTATTTATGTACGAACATTTTCTCTCGCCGGAGGCTATACGTACTGCAAACTGGAAAACTCATTATCGTTTCGTAGCAATTATACGCGTAGGTATACAATATCGTATTAAACACATATACGTATCTTATGTACATACATATTATGTTCATACATTCATACATTCGTAAAAAACGTTTGAACAATGTTCACCGATGTATTCGCATATCATTTAACTCTCTACAAGACCGTATCCATATATTGGTATTTGCACACCCTCGAGAAAACGTTATATCTTCCGCATTTATACCTATATGATCTGCAAATTTCGCGTCGCGTGATTCGCGTGTGCAGTTATCTCGAAACAATCAGTTTTTTTCACCCACAGCGTAATACATATTAATAGTCTATTGATTAGTTATAAATAATGATGAACATTGCCGTATGTCTGTCGGAAAAGTATGACTATACTACAATAAATACTGATCGATGCTTTCTATATAAGGTATTATACATAGATAGTCGTACGTATATAAAAGCTTCGAGTCAAGGTTGCAGATTTCCAAAACCTATGTTTAAAAATTTTCATGTACAAAATCTACTAAACATACGGTGACTATTATTAATATTTGTTACTAATTACAAGAGGCACGCCGTTTCGACGCTGTGCGTATGAAGAAAAAGTAAACACGGAATATCCGTTGCAGATAGCTTATCGGGCTGGTCAGCCTTGGTTAAAAAAAAAAAAAAAAGGATGAAATAAATGAGACGAAAGGAGGAAGTTAAGCGAATTAGCGAAACACATATAACTACACACGTGTAGTCTTATAGGTTTTTGGTATACTGCTTTTGGTTTTAAGAAGTAAACCTTGTGCTCCTGTTTTTTTTTTCCTCGGGGGTTAATTACTCTAGAATTGAAATAACCCGTAGAATCGATGGAGAATTTATGCTATTTTATCAAAAATTGTGTCGATCGATATTCCCAAAACCGCACGATATTATTATGATGACAAAAATTATTCCTGAATTTCGTAACTTCGAGCTTAAAAAAAAAAGAAGATATCGTTATAATCCCCCCGAAGATGGAAAGTTAAGTTTTCACTAGTTCTCCATACGTTTCGAGTTCCATAGAATCACCTCCAACCATTTTTTAATGGATCAATTGAAGAGAACAAAATTTTATAAACAAAATTTCAAATAGTCATACCTCGAGAACGAATCAACGGATTTCGATGTTTTTTATCTTCATCGACAGCATTCGCTCCGACTTAGAAATGACAGAATTTTGAAATAGATCGATACAGTAGTTTTTTATTGTTCGATCTTGAAAGATCTGCGCGGGAAGTTCTAGTACTGAGTCCATCGTGGTCAGCCGATCTACCTAATGGTTGTTGTTGAAAACATTAAATATACGAGTACATCTTATACAATAAACGATGCGGGAATCATATATATGATGATGATCTTTTTATATTTTTTTTTAGAAAATATGACCGTTAATCGACCTCACCCTCTACATCGGGTCTCCGATACAATCTGCGGTGGTTATTTTCCTATCGTCTCGATCTCTTCGAGCGCCAAGGTATATAGATGTATATATTGTATAGGGAAAAATTGGACGCCGACAAACGTTATCATCGTCGTCTCGTGTGGACATTACATACACAAGCATAAGCGATAACTCTCGCGTGAGGCCTGAATCGGTATTACGTTCGCACGGTCGGCCGGTCGTTTCGTTGCCTGGGTCGGGCCGTGATCGAACAATGGAAGACTTCTCTACAGTCACGTCGAATAATAACCTGCCGCGAGGGCACAGGGTCAAGTTTATCTAAATCTGCATAAACATCTTGCTCACTCGCTCGTATATGTATATATATATCCGGTCTTGAATTTCTGCAAGATTTTTTTTTTTCATTTTCCATAGATAGGTAAGTTCCATGCCTATACGGGTACAAAAAAACAAACCCTGAAGGTACTGCCTACACGTATGTATATGTAGGGGAACAGAAGTGGAACAACCAAAAGTTCAGAAAGTCTCTCTTATTCCATATTTATACATATGCGACGAGAAACAAAATGTCGTTGTAGAACAAGTTTTCGAAAGAACCGGTCTATACACGAGTGTCCAACGAAATTTATCCACATCGATGTGTGTAACGCATGTATAAGTTGGTATACTGCATGGGTGGGTTTCACCTTCCTACGCATTCTCTCGTACCTATATACGTTTGGACACGAAGGTGATGTATTAGATAGATCTTTAAAAATGCATATGCTACATCTGAAACATATTCCGTATCATTTCATGTCATTCAAGAAATTAATATCCATGAAGAATATATCTATGGTTACAGAAATAAAATAATCTTCCCAAGTTTCAAAACCCATATCGTCTTCCGGATCGTGGATCTTTCGTTCATTCAGTTTCTTCGAAAAGGGTAGCTACCCGTTTATACGAGCAACGCCTTGGCCATCTAGTTGTGCACAAAGAGAAAAATAAAAATAAAATTTAGCGCCCAACCGGCCGATGGAATACTCAGTCAGAATTTCAGAACTCAGAAGACCGGTCAGAAGATACAGTCCGCAGTTTAGGAACAAGTGGCTTTCCGATTGTTGCGGGAAAACGGGAGAGTATCTTTGGAATGACTGAGCATTTCATTATTCGGTTCTGGCACGAAATCTAGTCTCCGTGTGTAAATTGACGGCAAAAAGTGGCCCTCCTTCCATCCCTGTCAAACAAAATTATTGAATATTTCAGGATCCGGGAGATAAAGGGTTTTTTAACTTCAGCAGATTATCTCATTCATGAAAGCGGATTGTGTAAACAATGTTTCAGCTACATTTATCTTTCGAGTAGCTGAATTGGGGTGGAATCCTTCATTTACGAATAATAAGAGAGAGGTCGAATTCTGCTCACCGGTATTTTCTGAATTATACAGGACGATTCACAAATCGTCATGGATCTTTTTCGCGATGACAATCCTTGTAAGAATTGATGTCGAAGTTTGTTGAACTATATTTTCGTGGGAAATTTTGATTTTTCTGTAGTTTCTGTAATTTTCAAGATCTTTTCCTCTTGTAGCCCTCCTCACAATCGGGGTCTGAATTTTCGTAGCTATCATTCCAAACAACGATACGATTCTTTCTTATTCCTCATAAAAATTTCGATCAATCCTAACTTACTCAGCCATTATTTTGACTCCAGTCTAGTCAAATGATTCAACTGGATTGATTAGACCTTTCCTATATTATACAGTTCCAAGTGTCATAACTGAGACCATAAAGTATTTCTTCTTCTTTCTCAGCTTCCTGCAAAAAAAATTCTTTATATTTCTTTTCCGATCTTTGCTCAAATCGAAATCGTCAACATTGTAATCGACACTCTCTCGTCTTCTAACGATAGCGTGACATTTCTGAATTCATCGATACGATGCATTGGATAATTGTGCACTGCTATATGTATATTGCAATCCACGTGGCAAATTGATCCACTCAAGCCAGTAGTCTTGAGAAGATCCTGACGATGCACAGTAATGAATGTACATGCCAAAAGTTGTTCCACCATGATCATTTCAAAGCTCATGAATGTGAGCATGTGCGACATTGTTCTACGCAGCATTATACTCTATTCTATTATCCTCTAGTCCCGATTGATTCGGATCATCCAGTTTCTACACTGTGCCAAGATATTCAATCTAAACGAACCGCGTGCTGTAAAGCCACGTATAGGTGTGAAGGTATGCGCACAAGTACCTACTGAGGTCTGACGTTGTACGCATAAGGTGTTACACACTTTATGCTGCCGTGTACCAATACGGAGACAGTGTGGGTGCATATGGGTACCTATACTGAAACATGCCGCCCGCGCGTACGTCCTTATGGATACAGATATAGAGAGTTTGCTTATTCACGGCCTCGGTCGGTGCTCACTGGTCATTATACTCTCCAACGTGCAGGTATACATATAGGTTGATATATGGCGAAGGTGGATTTATACGCACGTGTACCTGCATTGGTGTACGTATGCCATGTGTGTGTGTATGTTTATATGGTCATCGAGCATCGCGGCGGTCGACAACCTTCTACTTCTCGTATACGGTGTACGGGTATCCAGTATGTGTATGAGAAATATACAGAGGAGTTCTCTATCCCGCTGAAAGAGAATTGTGTACCAGTGAACGAACAAGCGAGACGTGACACGCGTGGTTCCGTGTATTATCATTCCCGCAAGATCGTCCGGGATGGTATGAAGAACTTTTCAAATGTCACACGATTATACCGAAACTGCGGGTATTAACCTTGAATCCATGGAAGTACGTGGTGTACAGAACAGTTATCATCATACTTCCTATATAGCGATAAAGTAACGCTCGGACTTGTACAATGGTGAAGAAGGCCTACTTAAATCAATCGAGTTGAACCAAATTGTTGATCATGGTGCCAGCTGACGTTTTGGCAGGGATGTTCCGCCCTCATCAGAGAAGAACTCATTCGCCAGACCCACAATTCGTAAATTAGCTTACTATAAGATCTGCGTAGCGCCAGTTCTTATGTTTCCAAACCTTCTTGATGAGGATTATGTTCTAAATTTCAGTATTGTTTTGTTACTTTTATTGCTTTTTAACTTGATAGGCAGCCTCTGATGAGTGCAGGACATCACTGATGCCGAAACGTCAGGCATGATGATCAACAATTTGGCTCGACTAGATTGATTTAGTCTTTCTGGTATTTATGGATATAAAGGTGTGTTGATTTCGTGTAAAAAACAACTTTCGCTAATGCCGACGAATCTTCAACCTTCCGAGCCTGCGGCTGATGTCACTGCACGTGATTCCGTATTTTACGTTGGTCCGAGGTTCTATCCGAAATGGATAAGCTAATGTGTTATCTGCAACAGGACTGGACGGGGAAATGGAAAACTTTACAAGAACATATAGCTTGTGTCCTGATGATAAAAAGATGTCATGAACCATCGAGATCGACAGACTGGTTTGTCCTTAACCCTCGGAGAACACACCTATTTTTTCATTCGTGGAGAACATATCTGGGTCAATCTGACCTTACGTAAACTTTGATCGTCCTTCATTTGATACTGACGAGTGCGATCATTCTTGATAAAATTTTGCAGATGTGCTTGGAACAATGCTAAATCAATTGATATAAATATAAAGAGAGCTGGTAGAATAATCATTCACATATTGAAAAAAAATTCATCAGAAAATTGTTTTACGGTTTAGTGTCAATTCAACTCGATTGAAGGATTCGGCGCCAGAGTAGCCTAACAAACAATGTGGATAAGGCCCATATGGAATGACTAATTAGATTGAAGATGAGCCTTATACATATATCGACCATGTGGGTTATGCTACTCGATGTGGCACTGAACCCTTCAATTTAGAGTCTTTCTAAGACGGTAGAAAATTTTGTCACGTCAATTGATGTTGAAGTTTCGATTTAACCACTGTAATTGATTGATAGTGGTACAAGTTTGCTGAATTTAATACCACCATTTTTTATAGTTTACAACCAATTTTCAAGATGCTCTCAACATATTTGCGTTGAAACTCGAGGTAAGGGTCAATTTGACCCTGTGTGTTCTGCGAGGGTTGACTTCGGAATTAAATGAAAACAGATAAGCCAAGTATTCTGGAGAACGGTTCGATAGAAAAATATGCAACCCGACTCGGTTGTAGCTTATCTTTTGACCATGAAAAATGATCATGTTTCATGTAGATTGACCGACTAGTTCAACCCCAGTAAGCCACACCGTCAAAATTGAACAGAAACCAAAAACTGAACCCATTTGAGTGGACAAAATTTCGCTTTGTTTCTTCTCTCGTTAGCTCGTGGAAAATGTGCGTTCGCCACGCAAATACTGTTCCGTAATCTGCGACATTCTGATGCATACCGTGTTGATAGCCGTTTCATGGAATCGATCAAACGACCGATTGTCAATGATAACAATCGAGACGTGGTGGTGGATTTTCTGCGCGCCTCAATTATTCAATTCCTTGCCAATTTATCTTCAGCCCTCGCGGTGTGCTCCAACAATTCTAATTTATCTGCGCTGTACGCGATCTGATCCCGCCATCTTCTCCGGTGCGAATAAACCTAACCTAACCCTAACCCAACCATCGCAACTCGAATCTCGAGTTGATGATGACTCGTGCAATACGATTAGACCGCGATATACCATGTATCGTACGAGAGCGACTGACTGTGGCCATAGTCATTTTTTATTTCTCTTTCCTTCTAGTATAAATGCTGTTGGACATTCGATATTTTTCGAAAAACTGGTCTTGCCGTTATAATTAAAGGACCAAAAAACGCTGTTCTACTACTCCGATTTTAATGAGATTCGAAGATTCGAATCTCTGTAATCGAACAACATTTTCGAGCCATACGTGGACGATCAGAATCTGTTCTGCCTAAGTAATGATGGAATTAATTTACTCACGGATCAAATTGCAAATGGACCAATACTTTACAATTTTTTTCCTTCTACCTGTATGTGCCAACCCAGAGCTACACCCAGTTTTGTTCATAACTAAAAATTTCGCTTTTCGAACAGTGTTTTCAGTTTTTTAATGATAAAAAATTCTTCAAGAAATTCAAAAGTTCATGTGGTGGTTTTTCCTTCTTTCTTTGTGATTGCCAACGACATACTCAACGGGAAACGTATCATGAATAGTGAGAGGGTCACGGCCAGGTCGCTTTGGGATCAGAATGCTCCATGTACGATTACCACGCACACGATCAGCTCTTGCAATCAGCATAATACATATATCTGCTGACGCGATTATCACTGAAACAGCTGATGATCTCTTAGCTACGATGATTTCACCCGGCTCATAAACATTACGTAATGACGTAAAGCTATATGGGCGCGTTGATATTGAGTATAGAGTCGTTCGTTTGCGGGATGTGGCCAGTTCAATCCGGGTAGCGCCGCCCGTGGAAAGAGGCACTGGGGAGACCCCGAGACTACTAGTTAAACTACTTGCCACGGATCGGGCAGCATCCGGTAATCCCTAAGCCGAAAGCTCCAATGCGGTCTAATGGCTATATCCTCTGGGGTTTTGCACGGACGTTAAACGTGCATTGGGCCTTCCAACTATTCTCGACACACTTCAAACGCGCCATGCTTTCCAACTGAACTATATAGACCCAAACTTATTTTTCCCTATAAATAGTAGTAGGTACATGTTCAGAGACGCACCTGGGGCTTCTTTCACATTTTTCTGATCGCTCAATTCTCCACGGTCTATATTTTACTGATCATTGAAAGACAGTTACCAAATGGGTCGTAACATACATAGGAATTCGGTGCTTTTTGAGTGTCTCTTTGGTAGCGAACGATACCGCATACGTCTAGTGCAAAAAGTTCTCAACTTTTCCATAAAAATACGATCCTTTCGTTTGGACTTCGTATAAAGGTAATATAGTAAAAATCACTTACAACTTGGGGACTATAGTACATCTGGTTTCTACCCTTCGCAAACCTGATGTGTCATAAAGTCATAAGGATTTTAGAGCATCGATTGGTCCGATTATAGTCGTTGAGGGCTCATTTTGTTTGGAAAGAAAATCCTGATCATATATGAAAGAAGGAATCTGAAAAAATTGACTATGTGCAAACTTACAGCCAATTATTCAAAGTTTTCAAAATCTGGGCCACTAATTGGCAAATAACTTGGCCAAAACAAAAGTATAAAAAAAATTCCCTCGTTCACATGATGATGATTTTCTTTCCGAACAAAATCAGCCCTGACAACGACCTTAATCCCACCAACGCTGCTCCGAAATCCGTACGACATAGCTTTCCGAAATGGACATTTTTCATGCTATGAAACTGAACTTTGGTGAATTACGAATGAATTTTGGACCAGTCCAAATTCCCGAAACTAAGGTGTACTGGTCCCCTTAACCTGCTGACATCAAAAACATGAGTTTTACTGGAATCCAATTTTTTTTTTTTTTTTTTCTGTGTAGTGACATACTTGGCCACTTTCTGCCAAAATTACTGAATTCATTCGTAGAGGGTTCGTTCGGATCGGTTGGGTAGTCGTTGAGAAAGTACGATTCGCGTTTTCGAGGTGAAGACAATCGCAGGGACTATGTTCGGAATTCCATTATTACCAATTGTTATCACCTCGAAAACGCGGATCGTAGTTTCTTTCAAACTGTACAACCTACCGGAATAAAAGTCAGGAAATTGATGCTTTACTATACATACGTCAGAAAGTGGCTGAGTATGTTACTGTTTGGAAAAAACGAATAGAATTCAAGTCAGATTCATATTTCTTATCTGTTATTGCTATAGGTTAGGTCAAACCGGCTTATGTCGCATTTATCGCCTCGAGGACTTTATATAAAATCACGATGCTTCAGAAAAATGTCATATCACCATCGACATGCGATATACGCGTAACTGCGAGACGTAAACGCCAACGGGATTGGCCATTGATGACATCATTTATATCGCGAATCGCACAACCGACTATTCGTCAGACGCTTGAAATACGATGAACTATCAATGCATAGCTATAGTATAAACCCGGTGTGAGTTACCCGTATGCTACACCGGACGGACGTGCCAGTCCAGGTAGGACTCGAAAGTTGTCGAGAAACTGCAGAGACTTCTGTAAATATATATATATATACGCATATCTACGTGTACGGGTCTACCTGCAGCTGCTACAGCTCCGTTCTTACCCGACGAAGGTTCAGTTGATCCTTTGTACGCGTCTCGCAGATTCAAAGTACATCTAACAAATATACCGGACAATGAGAATGCAAGTACGCTACCTACCCAAAGCAGCCTAAACTCTACGCGTTTATAATTCGGCGACCCATTGAGATGAGGAATAAACCCAGTCGTCTATGCTTACGACGAAAATCTTTCTTACACCGATTGTCTGACCCAGCTGGGCTTTGTGTCGTCAAAAAGAATTCAGAGCCTGGTGCAATTGTTGGTTAGGTTAGGTTAGGTTGGTGTAACCCGTACTTGTATGTATCTGTATACACAATACCAGATCACGGATTCGAGCGTTTTAAGGTCGGTAGTAGGTGGTTGGTTGGCTGGTTGGTTCTTAGTTCGTTTATAGTATGCCGTAGATGCCCTCGGTCATTTTCTTTTTCTACATACCTACCTACCTACCTACCTACCTACGTAGAGCTACCTTCGCCAGGCCAAGAAGTTAGAAGTATTGCGGACGAAGGATGGTCTACTTTAGTCTAAAATAAAACTCTAAACCTGAGCCAAGGCGCGGCATCGATCGGTATATCGAATTCTTTCGCAATTCAATTAATAATAAACCTGCAGCAACGGTGAACCAGTCCTACCTATAACATATATATTACGTAGGACGTAATTAGATGTGTAGTAATTGCACCATAGCAGGTTGAAGGAATGGAAATGCTCTGTGGACCGTTTCTGCGTTGGTACCTATACTGGTGCTGCTACCGTATGGACAGCAAGGTGAGATGAGATCGAGTTTAATAAGTTTTGGTAAAATCCGCCTTCCCGGATGCGCTGAAAACCGACGACGGACACAAAGCGCGTACCTCTTCGCTAGGTATAGCCTCGTGACTGTAATTTCAGACCGCAAACGGACACGCCTGGCCGTCGTCGACGCTGCCACGCACTTGTATCGGTAGCCACACATGCTTAGGTTAGCCATGTACCTGCTGTATATATGTTGACCCGAACCCACCCACCTTCACGCAGATATTGTGCTGTGTACATGTCCGCGGAATAAGTAAGACGAACGGATATGCGGGTCTCTCTCCGCTTTCCTGCAGCTGTATATTATGAGAATCTCTTGGAAGTTAGCAAGTATGAACGAGCGACTGCGCATGCGCGAATTTTCGCGCAGGTGAGCCACCCCGGGCTTTAGCTACGGAACGCCATTTTTGGTGGCTATGTGGTTAACCTCTAATATCGACCAGTTTATCATAAACTACTGGTTGATACTATGGGGCGGGATTGAAGTTCCAAATTTCAAAAGTTACGAACGGTCAAAATTCCGAATTCATTTGAGAGGCAAATCTGAGTTTCTGGAAAAGTTGGAGTTCAGAACTTGCGAGTTCCAAATGGTTGGAATGCAGAGAACTCGAAGATCCGGAAGTTTAAAACTCAGAGAGCCCATAAATCCGGAAATTTAAGGAGATCTCATGGCAAAGCTGTCAAATAAACGACCTTGGAGGTTTCAAATTGGCTACGTAAACTTACGGGGAAATAATTTTTCTAAAAACTCTGAGTTGGTAGTATAAAAATTCGGAATTTCAAACCTACCCCAATGCTATTTTGCTATGATAATTCATGCAAATGTAAAATCACCAACAACCTAACCTCAATTCGGTAGGAGGTTAACAGCTAATACTCCGTTTCGTGTAAGTTGGTTACCCTGACTTACCAACTGAAATATCGCTAAGGGACGATCTCACCAACCAATGAAATTAAAGTATTCGACGCATGCTCAGTAGGTCGCTAGGACTAATAGGTTTCGAGAGATTCCCTGGGCATATGCATTATCATAGGTATGATATACCTACCTGTGCTTATAGCGAATATTTTGTTTGGCATACAACTTCTTGAAGAAATTTCCAATTTTGACTAGCTCGGAACCCTTACCACGTCAGATTTGATCACTAATTTTTTTATATTATGGTAGTACTACTTCTGGGACAGTCTGATGATTTCTTTCAAATTTTGGTTCTAACACGTTTTTGACTTATAAATTTTCAAACTTTTTCACATTCCCACCTTCTTCAAAATTTGGAGAAAATTCTCAAACACCCTATTATCTATCCCGATCATTTTATAAAATCGATCCCGTAATGGTGCCTTTTTTCAAATATTTGGTCTGGCTTTGGATTGGATACAAAAAACATTATGAGATTATGTATGAAGCTGAATTTCATATGATTTTGACATGTTTTTCAATCAATCGTAAACATTCTAGAATTTCCATGTGATTAATATATCGACGAAAATGTTCAAAGTGCTCAAAAACGTTTTAACAAATGGCTTCAGTACCGGACTGTTCGTGAAATGATGTGGATGGAAGTATAATTTTTTCATCAACTTTTTCCGAACTTTGAAAAACATGGAAATGCGAAACGGTGTGAAAAAGATCATCACTCATAAACTTTTTGGAAATAAAATTCGAGAAAGATAGTGAGATTGTTTCACGGGTAGTAAACAGCTACTAGATAAAAAAAATCGACGATCAAATCTGAAATCGGGAAAATTTGGAGTCGGTTGATTTGGCGTGGAATGCTTCATAGGTATATGTGGATAGGCATAGAGTTTGCTACTTTGTGCTTGAAGCGCCTCTCATCTCGTGACTCACAGTCATATCCCGTCGTTATTATCGATTATAACATCCGATTGACCAAAGAGGAGATAAACATGTAGAACAGAGATTATATTATACAATATATAGGAGGTTCGACCTGACTCCAGCCATCAAACAAAATGACTAGAGCTCATTTTTCTATGAATCAGGGTATATGAAAGTACAGCATACTTTCACTAGGTATTAGGGCCCGTGGTGGCTTTCGCGATGGATTACGCGCACTTGATCATTTTTTTTTTCCGAGACTGAGGAATAAAGAATGCTAAATCGTGCTAAAAATCACGACGGGTGAAAGAAAATTTCGTTTTTTCATTGTCTACAGAACGCGAACAGATTTGGGTAGTCAAAAACGATTTTCTCAGGAAAAAAAATAGTGTACTTTGTTTTTTTTTTTTTTTGTTTTTTTTTTTTTGACGAACAACCGATTGAGATTCGGACTATTCAATTTCTTCTTGGGTTCTGGCGGTGAAACGAAAGTTCTATGAAAAATAAAATCCCTGAAGAACTAACCGTTTCAAATATGATTTTCATAATTTGCAAATGGCTGGGTCGTTCACTGCATAGTTTTTCACTAAACTCCCGTTTCACGTATCAGAAGAGTATCAGAAAAAAAAAAAAAAAAATAGATGATACGAGTATCGATAGGTCGTTGGACGAAAACACAGAATTTTTTATCCGTCATAATTTCCGGTACGAATCACAGTTTCTTCCATATCTTTATTCGAAAAAATCGTTGGAGTGTTTGCAATGCGGCGCACAAATCACTATGGGCCCTATAACATTTAGTAAAAGTAAAATATGGTGTATACTTTGATTCCTGCCTTGTAGAAAATTTTTTCAACAATGGTTATTTTTGTGTGTGCGGCTTATTGAGTCGTGGAATGTCCTATATCTATACGTAAGTACTTGAGACGAACTGTTTTTACGATACTTGATACGTTTGTTTGCGATCATAAAATAATTAATTGCTCATCAAGATAATTAATTTCAAAGACAGCTCAAATATTAAGCTCTCGGGGCTCGCGACCAACGATAGTTACCCAAGTTAAAATACTGATCGATTAAATATGACTTGATAATTTTTCTGACGTTTAGCCGATAGTGCAACAGATAAACGTATACACACGTCGATATTGTACCAGCTGTACCCGCATGTCCACAAACACGACTTACGTACTGCAGGCAATATATAGTCTCGGAAACAGACCCGTGTAAATGACACTTATCTCCAAGTCTGGGTATACCTGGAAGAGGCAGTTGCTCGCTCGTAGTTGACACAAAAGCTGGGAGTATTACACCGATAAGGTTAGGAAGATATGTTCGTATATATGTATTTAAACACCTACATCTATCCATCCATCTCGCTCGCACGAAGATTAACGACTATTCATCGATCGATTACGAAAGTAAGTAGGTAATACTTTTCAAGTGCTATCTAGATCGCCATCATATCTACTTACAACTGGTTTTTATCAAGAATAAGAATATAATGACGAAAATTGATCATGTATACTCAACTTGTACGTAGTATACATATATACATATCGCGTGACTTATAAAAGCAGAAGGGCGTATATATGCCGTTTTACGCCCTTTTTCCATTATACTGCTGCTGCAAAAGACCTACAAAAATAAAAATCATGATAATTATAACTCTGATCCTGAAAGTGTATGTGAAATACGCACCTTTTTGCCCTGGCCAAAAGACAAAAGGGCGAATAAATGTCAAGATATGTCCCTTACAGGAGGTGGAATTTTGGGATTTTCTACAAATGGTGTCTACGCCCTTTTGGCTTTATACTCGACTTTTTGGCGTAAACGTCTTTTTGCTTTTAGTCACACGATATGTATGCGAGTTTGCATCTTGGCTCGAGTGATACTCTTTAAAAAAAAAAAAAAGATATATCTATATACTAGTTGAACGTGCTGAATGAAATGTACTGTGGGAAAGCCTGGGAGAGTGAATTTTTGAATAAATCTTGAAAAGCTGGCAGCCACCTGCGACCCATCCTCGCCTCGTCAGATCGCGTTCCATTAACGAATTCCCCAATTCAATTGGCGCGACGTGGTATGTTATACCAGTTTCGCAAAGTTGCGAACGGCCATCCTCGCAGCTTTGCCAAAGTGTGCATTGACCTACAGAAGCGCGTGACAGTGAGTATAGATACTATATACATACTCGATTCATTTTTAGCTCCACCTAAGATTAGCCTCTCTCTTGCTTGCGGGAATTCGGCGTGCCTTAGAGTTTCGGAACAACTGTGCTAACTCGTTACCATACCACTGTTCTATACTCGTATACCTATAATAATACGGACGCAGGGGATAGCGGGGGGTACTTTTGACCAGGGGCACACGTGGTATAGAACCGAACGGATATTCCCTCAAAGAAAAGCACACTATCCGGTTCCCCAAAGAATAATTACTGCTGTTCGATTCTCCACTATGGGGGGCAAGTTTCGAGGTGGACAAGTTCGTTTCTTCGCATATGCGGCTTTTTGTGAGGAATTCGACGCGATTTTTACGACCAAAAGCAAATTCTTTCGATTTTACGCGCGAGAATTTCCTCTTTGTTATTCTTCACCAATAAACGGTGGAAAAATCTAAGAGGCAAGCGAGGAATACGAACTCTCGGAACACGTATTTGTTATTCGTTTTTCTGCCAACGCTTCCGGATTTTGCCAACAAATGTTAAGGACGGTGCAGTGGAACACTCATAACCGCTGACCGTGGGTCTGTAGGGCTGTACTCGCAGATATATGGGAATTCTAATGATCGATACACGGGGAGAATATCGAAGCTTACTTTAACGTGATTCGTCGGTTCAAACCGCGATCAAAATTCGAATCAGTCCTGATTTCGACAAAATCTTCAGTTCAAATCTCCAGGCATCATTTGAATTTGGATTTAATTTCCTCAACTTTCAGTGAATTGCTCAAATATCCGATTCCCGAACTTTTCGGCAGAAGGAATTCGACAACTAGACTATTTGAACAGGTTTTTTTGTCGTTGGTCACGAGTGTCTCCTCGGGGGACGGCTTATGTGTAAGGGGTGTTCCACGTGAAGTGGGACAGACTTTTGCCAAGGGCTTGCAAATCTGTCACCCGTCTAGTATCTCGTTCTTTAGTATCACGCAATTAGTACATACTTATAATAGGTCCTAATAATTCCCTTTAGATTTCCCTTCGGGCTTTACCAAACGAATCTTCTTATAGAGTCTACTCGATTTACTTGGAAAATTACTGAACGTAGTTCAGGATGTTATACGGAAGTATGATAAAATTTTCAGCTTGCCGTTTTTTTGTTTTTATCAATCTAACCTCAAAATCGCAATTTCGTTGCGAAAAAAATGTCCGTCACTTGTACGGATAGGCTTTTTGACGAATCTCGTTACAGCACTCGCCTCCGGCTCGTACCGTAAACCTCTCGATTCGCCAAAAAAGCCTATCCGTAGTCGTAACGAAGTGTACTTTTATTCGTCGGCAATTGATTATTTATAGAAGATTCTTCATTTTTGTTTTTATTAAAATTAATTTCCAGAAGACGTTTTTTCTATAATTAATTACTAAGGAATCAAAAACAAAAGGCGAGCTGAAAATTTTACCATTCTTAATTCTTGACATCTTGAACTACGTTCAGTAATTCTTTCAAGTCAATCGAGTAGTGTCCCTGAAATAATTCCTTCGGTAAACCCTCGGCGAAAATCTGTCCCACTATAATACTCCATGTGGTACACCCTATATGTATACGTACAAAGTCGGATTAACCTCTTTCGCAAACACTCCGCATCCATGCATATACCTACATATACATACGACCTTTGTCCTCATTAAATATAGAGATGATTCGAACAAGTCGAGCTATCCGAAGAGCTAGGCGAATTACGCGATCTCTATATATTGCCGTTCTTGGACCTGTATTTATATGTGGGCGGTTATATGTATAGGTATATGTCGTTACTACACTTATACTGCGTCCGCGTGCGTTTACTACGCTTGGTCATACCACGCGCGATCATGATTGTAGTTGACAGAGTAATAAGTGACTCTAATAAGGTCTGTGAATCACGGCTCTTCTGTACGACCGTATGTACACCCTGTTTCAACCGAAATCCAAAAAATGAGAAAAATTTGAGAAAAAGAAATACCTTCTTCTCGTCAAAATTCGACCGGTTGTTAGAAACACGATAAAGAAGGTAGTATTTCATGCGAGCTAAAGTTTCCGATCGAAGATGGTCATGATTCAAAATTTCTGGTGGAAGAAAGATACGATCATTATCTTAATATGTTGTAAATATAATATTTCTAAATTTCCTAATTTCGTACCGAATAATAATTTGTAAATATTATAAAGTTGTTCGATTGAAATTAAAGAATTCGTAAAAATGGAAAAACTTTGAATCGTAAAAAAATAGAGTTAAAAAATACTTAGAAATATTCTGGAGTACACAAAAAGATAGATTTCATCTGATTTTTTAAACTTCGTTCGATTGTTTTTAATCCATCGAGGTATTTCCGAGATATCACAGTTTTGAATTTGAACTTGAAAAAAATGTTTAACGAATTTTTTATCGGCACTGTAATATTTATTAGTTATAGTTCATTTGGTACCAAATGATAATTTGTAAAAAATATCTCATACACGATTCATATATGAATATTCTAGCTGAACCTAGGATAGACGTCGAACTACCAATTCATTAACAATTTTTTTCTAATTTTACGATTACACAATTTGAATGAAAAGTCCAAGTACTTCGTTCGTCTGAATCAATAAATTAGACACTTTTGAATATAGAATATGAAATGTTGCTGCGTTTTCGGTGGTCAAATATCAAGTCTGACTCTATAATTCGTTGATTGTAAAGAAATATGTTTCATTATTTCCTTCGGCAGAAAATTTCGAAACGTCACTTTCTTCGAGTGTACAATTTTAAGGAATTACCTTATCCGCAGAGGGCGTTGAAATAACGTACTCGCGTCAGGCACCTACACAGATCACCATACCCGGTATGGATAAATATAATATAATAAAAGCATTAGTCAACGCGTCAGGAAGGAGGATACGGATTCGCGAAGTATAACTTAACGCTGTGGTCGTCGTCTCCTTGTGAGAGTACGTTAAACCCGTAGTTTGTCCGTCCCTCTTTCATTTCTCTCTTTTTCTATCTCTTTGATTCCCTTCTCTTTGTCGTTCCTGGGCACTGTGCGTCCTTCACGTACAGTCTACGTGTACTTACTTTCGTGCAACGAATAATCCTCTTTGGATTGCGAGCGAGGAGTTCGAGGTAGTATGTACACGTACACCCAACGAAATTGATTCTGTCGCCCCCAAAATATGCAACCGGTTTTACAGGACAAAATAAATAACCGTAGGTTGGCAGTACCAGAGGTAATGGTAGGGATCTGCTAGCTTGTCGCTGACGGCGTCTAAACGTCGATCTACATAACCTCTAACCAGCTTAGACTGTCAAAGTGATCGAGATAATCCGCGGGATGCTCCGAATAGTAACGCAATTATCGTGAAGTGTTAAAAAGGTGACTCCGGAGCATTTGAAAATTCTTTACGATATTACAATTCGTCTGGAAAATAATTTTTATTTTATTCTCAATCACTTTGACAATTTGAGCTGGTTAAAGGTTATGTAGATCGACGTGTAGACGACGTCAGCGAGAAGCTAGCTTACCTCTGGTAATGCCAACCTACGGCCATTCATTTCATCTGTAAAAGCGGTTGCATATTCTCCGGGCGACAGTATCTACGTCACACGTAAACACAAGATAGGTACGCGTTTGACGGGCTTATAGTTCATCGGGGTGGTATTTTTGAGGGAACCAAAACGTAAAAAGTTCTGAAATAATTTCTTGAAATATGTTTCTATTGCATATATGTTAGATTCCACAACATTCGTAATGCACATGGCCGTAGGAAAATTTATGCCTCCGAAACGAAACGTAGGAAAACCAAAATTTATTGAAAAGCTGAGAGATGAAGGAATACCACAGAAAAATGCCACATTAAAAATTGTGATTGGCTGCTTGAATCATTATCTTGAAAGGATATGATTTTCATTTTATTTCTTCAAATTTAGATAAAAACCGCCAATATACTGACCCAGATTCAAAAGCAAAGGGTTAACTTCCTATTGACCAAATATTCAGTTTTCTTGTAATGCACTATTCCGATAGAGGGTCCCATAAATTCATATTCGCCGAGGGGCCTTAAATAGGCCTAACTCAGCGTTGTATTCAACCACCTGCCTGATATATGAACAGTAGGTATACATGTAGTATGCTTTTTGCTCAAGGCAAGGTGTACGGAATGAACTAACTATAGTAAGCAGAGATATACGTTCGTATCAACATGAATGTGTGTATTTTTGTAGAGACATATAGATACCAATGTTGCACCGACGGTATATCCGCACAAAAGAACGTCTCGTACGCGTATCATCGTCTATTACAGCGAAATAGAATGTAGTTCAAGATTCGCGGAAGGTTTTCTTCCTTTACTTCAATGCTGGGTGCAGCCCAGCTGCTTCTATTCCAACAAAGAGAGGCTACACGTTGGTTGTTAGGTTCTAAAGTAGGTAGGCAGCTTGGTATATTGTACGTCTTCAACAGGACCAGGTTTTATTACCAACAAAGACCTGTACCTGGCTACCCACCACCTTTCGCAATCCCTCCTTCATTGCTATAATATCGTCCCTACAGCCTAGCCTCGGGCCTTAAATTCAACGAACTCGCACCAAAGGCATCACGTCTCTACAGGTATACCTGTAATTTGTTCAGCTCGAAGTATCGAACCCGAAACAACAAAAAAAACAAGACAAAAATCACCAATTTCTAGCCGATATATACATATGTATATGGGGCATTCCATATCCCAAAGCGACCTGCCCGTGACCTTCGCCATTTTTTTATCTATCTCTTTTCTTCGAGTATTTTGTTGGCCGTCAGAAAAAAGAATCCCACCATACGGAGATTGAAGACCAAAAAGACACCGTTCGCCCACTCCGTTTTATATGAAATTTACTGATTCAAATCTTCGTGGAAAAATCTATTTAAAAAAAACTGAATTCTCGAAACGAATAAAGCAAAGATGGGCGTGGCTCTGATTTGAAGAATCCAAAGAAATTCGTTTTTTTTCTCGGAGAATGAACAATGACTGAATGTAGTTCCTAACTGCACTGAAGTTGTTTATTTGTTTATTGTATTAAACAAAAAATGGTTTTTATTTCCTGTATTCATCGAAGCAGCGCCACGCCCAAGTTCGTTCGTCGCTCAAAAATTTTATTTTTCCCAGAGTTTCGGTTTTCCCAAGTCCATCAAATCGTGTTTTCGGTTTTTGAACGATAAACAGAATTTTTCGAAAAATTTTGAACTTTCTGTGACGGTTTTTTCTTCGTGATAATTAACAATATTATATTTGAAAGAAGATACACATACAAATGGTAAGAGTTACAGTCAGGTAATATAGCTTTGGGATCGAAAGCTCATACATATATGTTACAATAGCCAATATTCTCGATCAGTTATATTTGAACCATATACATATAAGCTCCAGCACATTGATATGATATTTACTTCCCGTTATTGCAATATGGCGGTTCTTACAGTAGTTAGTTCCAATCGATAATATAGGCGTATCCGATAATTACGTCACGTGGTCAGCTTCGCCATAAAGCAGCTGGACTAGTTGCTGGATTACCGATACACATACGTACATATACGTACACACAAAACATACAAGTATAAAATATTGAAAAAAAATTTCGTCAAATATCCTACTTACAATATATATATCTATGTATATATGTATGTATAGAGGGATATGCCAAGATAAGCTGATACATAAAACGAAGAATGATAAAAATAAAACAATAAAAATTGTTTACCGCCAGCGAATATCTGCGCCATGGAGCGTGAAGGTGACGTTTACCAGCATTGCCGATTTATGCAAATACGTGGGGACCAGCGAGGAACTAATCCCGCAGGTTGCTGATAGACAAAAAATCAATAAAAAAAATTGAAAGAAAATAAAATAACGTGATTTGGAATCATTGCGCGGTTTTATTCAGACAAAAAGAAAAATTGCTCAGGTTTCGAACTTATACGGTATAAAAAAAAAAAAAAAAAACAAACGACAAGTCCTTTGGGTCCAAACGAAATCGTTAGAGGCATATATGGGAATTTCCATTTCAAATCGACCTATCGAAAAGCCTCCCCAACTTCAAAGCTTCACAAACTCAATGATAATTGAGCATTAGTAATTGGCACAAGTGTTTGTGAGTTTTTTTTTTCAGATTTTTCGGAGCAACCGTTTTCATAATGGTTGACCGTCGATTCTGAGTAAAAATTAACATTTTCGTCGTCTTAAATACGAGAATATCTCGGAAACTTTGTGTTGAGAAAATCGACAAACTGTTTTACTGTGTTAATTCAACTAAAATTGGCAACAAGACTCTTTTGTTGAATCGACAGAATCTTTTTTTAAAATCGACTATCCACATCTTGTTGGCTATAACTCTACCAAATTTTCTGTCAATGCAGCAAAATTTTAGTTCATTAAACGATACTTTTTTTTAGTGTATCAACGCGCGCGTGATTTGGTTTGACAGTGATACAGACTAGATCCCAAATTTTTATCCCTGTCTCGTTCTCGGGCTATCCAGACGCTCGTAAAAGCGCAAGATCAGCAAATCTTCTTCTTCTTCTTTTTCATCTTCTGAAGATGCGCTAGGTGGTATAAACGGAATAGCAAACGGTTTCAGAGAGAAACTACTTCCTTCAAGTTTAATTCTCGCTTTTTACGTTTCCACTATACCGACATTAATCCAATTCAATCTGTTTACCCTCAACACCCGGACACATCGGAGCCTCTAGGTCCCTCGATCACCCATTTACGTTCTAACTATACGACGCGACGTCTGGCACATCGCCATGGAACCACGTGACGAACATTATATATTTCATTGCCCCGTGCGCGAATTTTATGGATTATTGTTGCCTCCGAGCCGTGATACTCTTTATTCGGTTAATTACTTGGAACACGAGCCGGTCCCCCCCAGCGAACTGATGATGATAATATATACAAACTTGCTTGGCGAATATACAATAGCTTCGACGGTCGATGACGCAGGCTAATCAAGCAAATTATACATAATGGAGACCCGGGGCGATTGCAAACAATAACAAAATTATACCTTGCGGGGTAACACGCGTATCCGAATCTTTGAGGAATCTATTCAACCCTCGAACCCTTTATATTCAAAGCACCATCCATGTTTTGACGCAAAAGAATCGTTCAATTTACTGGTGAATAATTTCTCTTCAATTTTGCGCTCAGGATTATTTGAGAATCGGTGAACCGATCTGTATCCGGTTTTATGAAAGAATCATCTATTCTGTCCTATTCCGAGTAACGAAACAGAAACTTGATATACGTAGTATGCTTTCGATGCTATGGATCATTCAGCGTGCGTGCAAAAAAATTAAATATTTCAAAATAAGTATTTCACTACCTCCACATTTATCCTATGCATTTTGACTGAAGTGTGGTCAGAATTTGAGCTCAATTCTCTTGCTGGAGGGATGGGATTGAAGTTCTGAATTCCAAAAGTTCCAAACGGTCGAAATTCCGAATTTAATTGAGACACGATTCTGAGTTTTTAGAAACGTTTATAGAGTTCAGAAGTAGCAAAATTCCGAATGGTCGAAATGCAGACAGCTCTAAGATCCGAAAATTGAAAACTTAAAAATTCTAAAAATCCGCAAATTTAAAAGAAGCTCATGACGAAGCTGTCAAATAAACGACGTTGCATCTCGCGAATTCCGAGACTCGCAGTTTTGGTCTTCCGGATCTTTAGCTTTCGGAATTTTGAACCTTCGGTGTTTTTTTATTCAGAGTTTTTCAAATTGGCTACAAAGACTTCCGGGGAAATAATCTTTCTAAAAACTGTCAGTCGGTAGTCTAAAAATTCGAAATTTTAACCTATCGCAGCTTTTCAAATTCAGAATTTCAATCCCACTATTACATACATACGAAATTTCTTTCTCAAAACAATCGCGTGAAATAATAATGAGTTATAATAATAATGATAGTCATGACATTGATATGAACGCAAATCTATACCTATACGCTTTACTTTGTTTCAGGCGAACGACCTTTTCCCTGCAGCTGGTCCGGATGCGGTAAGAGATTCGCGAGAAGCGACGAACTCGCCAGACATACACGAACCCACACCGGGGAAAAGAACTTTGCTTGTCCGGTATGCAACAAGAAATTCATGCGGAGCGACCACCTCAGGTATAATAATACGATATGAATGATCAGTCAATTGATGAATTCGATAATTATATGTATTAGCTCGATATACCGTGCGGCTAAACAATAACAATCAGTTTTGAACTTCCCGCCGTTTAACCCTTCGTCGTCAACACATCCCGAAATAGTTTCGAGTTTGTGATAATGGGTCACATTGACCCCAGCAATGTTTGAACTGCAGTTGCTTTCCATGATTTTGCGGTCTCAATCGATGCGGTTCTTCGTAACTCACAAACCTGATTAGATTTTGGATTCAATCGTTCGACTAATTTTTGAGTAATCGAACGAACAGAATTTTGAAAAAAAAAAAAAAAAAAAACAATTTCAAATAATCATATCTCGAGGACGAATCAACCGATTTTGATGATTACGATCTTTATCGATAGCATTCGCTCCATCTTAGAATTTAAATGACCGAATTTTGAAATCGATTGATACAGTAGTTTTGTACTGCTCAAACTTGAAAGATCTGCGCGGGAAGGTTCAGGGCTGGCCCATCGTGATCAGCCGATTTACCTGCAGCACTGTTAGATAAAAAATGTTCCAGGAGGTCCACGATAATTTGTGTGTTAATTTTGAAACGTTTTGTGAGTTGAAACAACATTATTTTAACTACCAATGATCAATTTATATTGTTTGAAATGAAAAAAAAGTATCAAAATTATCACCGAAATTATAGTGGACCTCCTGGAACATTTTTTTTTTTCCCCAACAGTGTGCATGATGCTTTTTCTTCAAAACCGCGTGAAATTCAACAAATATCATATCTCTAATTATCAAATTTTTATTAATTTGCAGTAAACACGCCAGAAGACATCCGAACTTTGATCCAGCAGTTTTGAGACAGCGACGACCACCGACCAGAGCCTTTTCCGTAAACTCGAGCGATGGAACGCCGAGCGAAGCGCTTTCGGACAGCGCCCCGTCCCCGTAGCCGGACTGAGATATCGTCGTCGTCGTTGAATTCGACTACGCTTCCGATGAAATAATAATTGAAAAAAAAAAAAAAACCAATAAAAAATAAATGAGTGGGGGAAAAAAAGCAACAAGAATATAGAAACAGAAACGACATTCATGATGAACAACAAAATACGCGAAAGTATATAAATTTCCAACCGGAAATAAGACGCGCGGTTCGCGTATTATCTCTCGAGACTTATTATACATTATTGTACATGTATGTATAACAAATATACCGCGAAGGGCTGGCTCCCTTTTGCGTTAATTATTGTACGCAGCAGGTATATACGCCGAGCGCTTATAATGATCACTGAACGAATATGCGATTCCCTATACATCGAGATCGTATATTTTCAGATTTAAAAACGTTCCTCGTCGATTTACCGTTCAGCGGATATATATACAGCGATATATATACCTACAAAAACGATGCGTTATACGGATTGAAAAATCAATACTAATCGTATTATATATAAATAATGGATGAATGAATGAATGAATGAATGAATGAATGAATGAATGAATGAATGAATGAATGAATGAATGAATGAATGAATGAATGAATGAATGAATGAATGAATGAATGAATGAATGAATGAATGATAATGAATGAATATATACCTACCTGACCCCGAAACCGACCGACTTCGATACGAGCTTCGCAGGACGAACTTGATCGATTCCACATATACCCTATATACGTATTATCATATATATAACTATGCTGTATGTATATTATGTGGCATGTATTATTACATAGTGTGTAATTTATTTAATCGAAAATCAGGAAACTAAGAAGAAGAAGAAGAAGAATGGGAAAAAGTAAAAGGAGGTGGTTTCACGTGGGAGAACGAGATCTCGATGTGTGACAATTTTCAGGATTATAAAGCGGGTTGTTCTTATTACCCCATATTATCATAATGCGTTTACCGTAATAGATATATTATATATACAGACAATACACGATTTTGGACAAACAGGGCTTTCTCGAATTATATCTACCTATATGGAAAAATAAAAATGATAATTATTGTGTGCTGCATAGGGTAAAGATGGGTAAAAATTGAGAAAAACAAAAAAATATATATATATCTAAAAAAATATTGAAGACACTACAAAACAAAAGATAATAATAATAATAATAATAATAATAATAATAATAAATAAGAAGGAATAAGTAAATGAATGAAAATAATCGCCCCCCCTCGACGATACGATACTTCGCTGGTATATATTGTCGAAATAGTATAATGTGTAAAATGTTGAAAAATATTGCGGTCTCGTTATAATTAATCTGTGTTGAAACAATATCACATACATACAAGATACCTACAACCTCGTTGATTTTATGAGTTACGATAATAATAATATCAATGATGATAATAATAATAATAATAATAAAATAGTAATAATAATAATCTTAAATAGTTGTAATAATAATGATAATATGATTAACAATATACAAAAAAAAAAAAAAGAAGTATAATAGAACCAGCCAGATTCACACGTCGCTATAATTTCAGGGTATTTAAACACAATTGCGTAACTTCTCGAGCGTTTAGTTTTTCGGGTATACTTATAATATTACGTATAATATACCAGTTGTATACATATAACGCGGGAGACGAGTGATTTGAAATTTCGCTTTTCATTGAATTCAACCTACACGACACACACATAACAACCTATAGCGAGATGTGATGTGTGTAAATCGAAGTGTAAATCTAAATGTGAAAGAGCTGCGACTACTACTACTTCGAGACTATTATGCTAGTTGGACAAATTCGTATTCGTCTATATACCTATATAACTGCTGCTAAAAATATTCTTTGTTGAGCGAGTTTTTGTGCGTGAGGGCGATTGATAGTTAAAAGAAAAAAACAAAAAGAAAAAGAAAAACAGAAAAAAAAGATAAAATAAGAATAAGGATATCTATAGATACGGAGTTATCATACATACATCTCAAAACCATAGGCTCTCTCTTGTTTTTATTCCGTTTTAATTTTAACTAGAATTTTTTTTGTTTTTCGTTTCTCTTCTCTAATTGATTCTAAACTTACCCTAATTGATAATATAGATTTAGTTTGTATATATCAACATTGTATATTTGAGCTTTTGTTTTAACTATACTATACTACAACAATATATATATATATGGTATATATTTCGACAGCAAACTCATCGTCTTTTTATTATTATACATATATCATTTCCCAATACAAGCTTTTCCCATATCCCAAAAATTCACTACTCTTTTTCCTTAGATTTTCTAAACAAATCAGAAGGAAATATATCAATGAAAATTCTAACTATTTCCAAGCTGTTTTGTTTCGTTTAAAGTTTAAAAATTCTTTCGAATGAAAAATCATGCAGTTATTTATAACAAGAAATAGTAAAGCCTGTACAAGTTTTATTTCAAGGGGCTGATCTATGGGTCGTTTTATCCCTAACAATAAAACGCATGAGTATCGCTCTTCAATTGTGTACGCATTGCAACAGATTTTTTGAACTCAATATTTGCACCATTTGGTAAATTCTGGAAAAAAATCAAAAAAACTTTTTCGATGATGTGTAGAACAATCCCAACACTTTAAAAAACGTGGGCGTAATTTTTCTCGTGTTTTTTTGTTTTTTTTTTCAATTATTCAGTTATTTTGTTCGACGAACGCGTCACCGACGACATCTCGTATTCCATGAATGCGGGTCAATTGTTGGTATATGATATATTTTAGGTAAAAAAGAATGAAAAAGTTCACAACTTCAGCTGCCCGATCACATGAGAATTTATTTATAGAATTCTGGAAGCCGTCAGTGGCGCGTTTTGTCAAATAAAATAATCGAATGATTGCTAAAAGAATATAAGAAGTACAAAAAAAAATTCCACCTATGTTTTTGGAAGTGGTAAAATTGTCACATCATCGTTACATCATCAAAATAATTTTTGTGAATTTTTACAAAGTTACAAAATGGTGCAAATTTTGAGTTGAAAAAAATTCATAACTCGGGAAGGTCTGGCCGAAATATTCCAAAAAAAAAATTAGAAGAATGTTTTAGAACTAGAACAAGAACGTAAAATCAAATGAGTGGGCTGAGGGATAAGACAGCGGACACATCTACCGACGAAGATCACATTTGCTAGATTACTACGTTATTCCGGTCGGTAAGTTCGGCCGCTGCTTCGTCCGAAGCCCATTTCAAGCCCACTCTGCCGGCACAAATGTCCCCATACGGTTAGCCGTCTCAAACCCTGCATTGTCACTAGGGGTCAATATGACCCCACTCGCAATTTAAACGCTACGTATGTGTAATTGGGGTTAACTACGGTTAGCGCTTCATGTGGCAGCCCTTTGAAGCATTTTCCTCTGCTCAATCGGTAGGGCAATCAGCTCCCCACGGTGCTGATGAATGTTATCAAAAGATATTGAAACATGCGGAAGTTATAAACTTTTTCGAGAAAGAGTGTCTCTTTTGCACATTGACATCTTCATATAGATGTTTGCTATATTCCGACGATTTCGAAAAATTTCAGATTTTTGAAAAAAAGAACAGTGGCACCCCTTCCCAATCTGTGTCATTTCTCGATTCGGTAGCCGCCTGCGATTTTATTAATAAAAAAAAAAAAGAAAAAAAAATTGGAAATCAGCGAAAAGTAAATCGATGATTTAAAATAGAAAGAATTTTTTGATTCCAAATCGGCTTGCAGATTTCGAAAGGTGTTGGTGGCACTGATCTCGTAGAGATCTCGTAGAGATCAGTGGTTGGTGGTGGACGGTGGTGGTGGGTAACAACAGCTTGCTCAGAGCAGCATCAAATTATCAACAGTATTTACCATCCTGAATCGACTGCTTTGACACACACGGCCGGTACGGAAGTGCGAAACTCGGTCGGTAACGCGGATGCTTAAGTCCTTGTCGGGCCCACCCAGGCCCTGTCTGGGACGTATTTTTACCTAGGTCTAGACGTCTTCATATTCTCCAGTCAACGCTATTGTAGTAGTTATTAAACTATTTTTTCGAATCTATGCCATTATCAAAGAATTAAGAAAAAGAATCCAGCGCTGCTCGCGCGGGTATAAGCCGAGTTAACGGATCAGCAGCGGCGAATCC